>OX465193.1:12173932-13484410 GCA_949987655.1 Polymixis flavicincta | reverse complement strand
GATCCGCAATAAGTAAAAGCCACCAGAAAAGTTAGGAGACTTTAAATGCTCATGAAAATGCGTATCGTTTTCGTTACGAACAGTAGCATCTTTTATTGCTAAACTGGGCATATAAATAGTTCTCAAAGTTAAAGAACAATGGCGAAATCATAGCTGAAATTTATTGGAGCGTCTAAAAGTGATTAATATACGAAGGCAGTTCTATTATTTTTCTACGTTTTTTCAAAGTATCACATTAACTAGTTAAAGCCGGATAAAAAAGATATTTGAAATAAAAAGTTATTTTTCTGCCAAGTGACAGCAAGTACAGCATTATTGTATTAAAATCAGTTTTTGTTTGTTATTATAATTAAATGGAGTAAATGAATCAACAATACTGTTTATTTCTAAGTGGAAGTGTTCTTTGCAGGGAAATTAAAATATTGTACTGTAAAAATATATGAATTACTTTCAATTAATGACGGGCAAAAAGACTATTATCCCAACAAAAAAAAAAACTTGGTTTGACTTTGACAATGGTTTTACTCATGTCACAGACGCTTGCGCTTGTGCTTCGTGTGTATTTGTTCTCGATTGTTTTCCGTTTTCTTTAATTTTTACTGCTGATTGCAATAATGTTTTATGCTTCCCAACCCTGGAATATAGAGATTTGATTCTCTTCGCCCTGGGAACGTACCAAATAAGACAAGCTCGCCCATATTATGGTGAGCATGTACGTTTCCACGGCGGGTACAGAATTGAAGTTTCCAGTAACACATTGATTCCTCTGGATACAATCTTAGAGGCATTAGCGAGACAACACTTATAAGAGGAAAAATTAAGTCACGTCACGTATTCAGGAAGCAATATTATGTGTATATTTTAATAGAAAATAATATTCCTGGTAGGACAGGAATCAGCGAGTATTGCTGTAATTGCTTAGTTGGTCGGCGCACAGTAGGATGTTGCGCTCATGTCATGACGCTAGTCTGGTATTTAGGATGGGCCAGACATCAGCAATATTTCAGCACCTGCAGAATTTCTGGATGAAATAATTATAAGAGAGGATGACGAAGAATAAAAATTACTTAATATAAAAAAAAAACTTGTTTTATTGATTCTTTTGAATATACCTACTCAACATATTCCAGACGCATTCTAGGATTTTATAAATTCTTATTTATCTGAATGTTAGCAAGTATTTATAAAATCCCAGAATACTATTATAATCCTATTGCTTCAATACCTAAAAAAATGCTGATGGTGACTAGCAGCCTCAGTCCTATTGTACACAGTCATGTAGTAAGTATATATACCTAAGATAAGGCCTACTAAAGAGTATTTATACCTTTTACAAGGCATTGCATGCTAAAATAACTGGGTAAGGAAAATACTAATGCAATATTGCCCTTTTAACTCCCTCGAATTTAAATTACCATTGACATAACCTACAAAAATTCACGACTGAATTTCTATTAACTCCGGCTTTCTCGAACAAAAATTCTTGCACCAACTAATTCAGAAGTTGATGCCGAGTTTAACTAGATATTATTCATTTAAAGACGCAAGAGTTTAATCTCAGCTAAATTAATGTATGGGTGGCTGCCATTGTTCTTTACCTGTGATAGCTAATTTCATATTGGAGGGTAGGTATTACATGCAAAGCTATGAGGTATTTCATAATTATTAATTAGTAAAGATACAGGAGATTTAATTTTCACCAACAACTGTCCGTAAATTATAGGAATCGCCCATTAGTCTTCAAGTGGTGGTGGTGTTTATCCATTTATTAATACATAAGCCATTAATACAAATAGAGTGACGAACATTAAATATGAGCATCAGCGTTTTTTTCTACTGTTGTGTATTTATATTCCTTTAATTAAAGATTCGTTTGATTTTTTGGGAGTGTACCTCTTTCTACTCTTTAGGACCATAAAAACTTGATACCACTTAGTTGGTGGTTCAGTGGTGCCACCTAGTGCTTCACTTTCGTTTCTATATATAACGTGGCAAACTACTTTTGCTTGATTCTTTAGTTTTTGCTTGTTCGGCAAAGCAACTTGAGGATTAGCTCCTATCTATTAATATAACAAAAGTAATGTCTACATGTAGGTACTCATAGTTCTCTTTTACCGTTACCAAAATTAATTAACTTATATTACAAGTGCAAAAAAAATGTGTAAGAATCGTTTAAAACAAAAGTCATTAATCAGTTTTTTGTTTAATTCGAGAAACAATAATAGTGCTAGGTGTTTTTAATACTTCCCGTGTTTTATTTTTGGAGATACTTTAAGTTGGTAAGTAGCCTCCGATGTCAAAATAATTCCTGAGAACATATGAAGGCGGCTTTTGATAATCATAATGCGTCATAATTAGCCATTGTATAGAAACAAACGTTTTGGAAACCGGCGAGTTGGTGTTAATAAGTCATGTTTTCAACCCTTCGATCGCTATAAGTAACACAAAAGTTTATAGCAACACCAATATTCAACGATAATTTAACAAAAATAACTTTTAATCAGTTTGAGATGTTGTTTTTTTAACAAAATTAATGATTTTACTATAGGTATTTTGAGATTATTAAAATACTATGACTAATAGAAATAAGTGCTCAAAGAATGGTTGGTCATTCGTTTTTCATTGTAATACAAAGTCCACCGCGTCTGTCTACCTTAAGGGTTAGAACATTGCTGACTTACTTCTACAGGTGTTATGTAAGTCAGATAAGACAGTGCAACTTAATAAAACGTGTTAATTAGATCGCAATTACGTAACCAAGTACATACTCTAATTAATTACTTAAATTCAAGTCATTAAATAAAAAGTCATATCCATTAAATCAAAATGCTTATAAACTCGTACAACTAACACTACTGAAGGAACACGTGTGGGTTTTAGTCAATAAAAGTCTGACACACCCTCCTGCTCCACCCAGAGCGGGAGAAGATATTTGATGATTAGAAAACCCAAAAAAAAATTTCAACACATTTGCTCTAAAACTGCATTTACGAAGCCTGTATACATGGTTCGAAAGTTAAAAATTTACGCACTAATACAACGGAACGTGCGGTAAAATAGGTACTCTCACCTAAGTACCTATTTTACCGCATACCTCGTTGTATGGCACCGTGCGTATTCTTTACGGTTTTTTTTTAATTTCCATAAAATATTATAAGAATTTCGTCCAAGGAGTTTCACATTACGAGAATAAATAAGCTAACTGATCGAACCTCCTTGGAAGCGATTTTGCTCAATACGTTTGTCTCACTTTAATAATAAAGAGTAAATGAGATGAAAGATGTAGTTCTAATGTTCACCACGGGCATGTGGCGCCATCGCCATTTGTAAATTCGCGCTATTTTCATATTAGAAACGTCAAAGATTGTTGCGAGTTTCCGACTGATATTTATAAACAAACTTTTATTATGAGTTCAAGCGAGGAAACTGATATTAATTTGGAATCTACTTCACCTGATATTTGAATGAGGCGCAAATTGCAGGAAACGGTCTCTTGCCGCCAAAATTGGAGAGCGCTATTTAATGATGTATAAGTTTGTTTAATTACATATTGTACTGTTTTCTCGCAAATGTGTTGAAAACAATGGTTGAAAAACATTGTATGACACACGTGCAGAAATTGGTTTTTACAAACTCGTGACTATGGTAAGCCCTCGACTTCGTCTCGGGCTTACATTTGTCTACTCGTTTGTAAAAACCAACTTACCGCACTAGTATCATAAATAACTATTTTTAATTATTTACACTAGCTACAAAATTAAATTAATTTCTACGAGTAACTGTACCTACAAATAAATACAAAAGCACTTAGATGGTAAATAATAAGATGTAAATCATTATCATCTACCTAGCCTTTCCGAACTATGTTGCGGTTGGCTTCTAGTCTATCTGAATACCAGTATTTTACATGAAGCGACTGCCTATCTGACCTCCATAACCCAGTTACTAGGTTAAACGAGACCCCTTGGTAAGACCGGTTGTCAGACTTTCAGGCTTCTGACGAACCGTAACGACTGCCTAAGATCCACTAAAGACAGCCGGAACCAATTGCCTAACGTTCTTTTCTAGGCACGGAGGGGTCTTTATACGTAATGACGCTCACCCATCCACGGACCACGGAGTAACTTAACTTGACCGATCGACTCGTGTGACACACCCCTCTTATAATTAGACATATTAAAAAATAAAATGAATGTAAAAACAACATAGTAAATAGTTTTATATACCTACTAGTTTGCTTAAGTATACAGAAAAGGGTGTAAAGAAAAAAAAAAAAGACACGTAAAGTAAAATTATTACCAATCATATTCTTGATCGGTTTATAAAGAATAGGCACCAAAACAGATATTTTTATCTGTCCGGCCGAGTACCGGCCAAGTGCGAGTCGGACTCGCGCACGAAGGGTTCCGTACCTATAAAAACGGCAAAAAGATCATGTCTGTTGTATAGGAGCCCCCTTAAAAAAAAAATATTTTTCTTTATTTTAGTTTTTGTTGTTATAGCGGCAACAGAAATACATCATCTGTGATGAAAATTTGAACTGTCTAACTATCACGGTTCATGAGATACAGCCTGGTGACAGATGGACAGCGGAGTCTTAGTAATAGGGTCCCGTTTTACCCTTTGGGAACGGAACCCTAAAAACTACCTCAATTAATAACTACTGTCCCTGCCTCTGCCACTTTCGCCATTTATGTTTTTAGGCCTATCAGACTCTAGGCTGCCCTTGCACTTTGACCGACCAGGCAATTGAACCCAGGACCTCATGCTCAATGGTAGCGCTTACAACTACCAGACCAAAGAGGCACTCAAGTAGCATAATTATGTTTAAAAGAATTTTTAATAACAAAATGCTACTATGCTATTTACGACATTTTTAATCTGAACGATAAAATAAAGTACTATTTTGTCAGTACAGTAAGTCATATTACCTATTGAATATATTTTAAAAGATTTCCTTCTATTGCCAAACGTAGTCTAAATGATGTCATAAAATTTTAAGTCAGACATAAATACCTAGTGTGTCAATAGATAAACGATTGAGTATAGAAAGCTTCCACCGACCGGCGAACTTACTGTACCTGTATAACCAATGAATAAGCAGCACGTAATGTATATCTCTCAATAGAGTATTGAACGGACCTGCGCAGTGTGCATTGCACGCAGGGCAAGGCTTTGCCCTTTGCAGCAGCCAGTCCGTCATAGTCACTGACGCAGTTTCCATGTTATCATCTCTTATCGCCAATACGTGATTATTCGTGAAAAGGTATGTAATCTAGCTTTTTCTTTTTACTATTAGCTAAGTAACATGATGATTATTCTTAACGTGTCGTTAAGGGATCGTGGGAGACGTTATTTGGGGTGTTTCTGAATCTGGTCACTTGCATTTTTTATCCAATTTTTTTTTAGCGGTCTCGCTTGTTTCAGGAGCGGTGTTGTGTTCAACTAATTTCCCAATAATTCAATATACAATAGTCTGTCCATAAATTTGTACTTACTAAAAATATTATTTTCGTAATAATCAAATATCTTGATTTGTGTTTTCAGGCGGTGGTGTTGCTGTGTGCGGTGCGGCGGGGTCGCTGCGGCGTGGGCGAGTCCAACTTGTCCTTCGAGCAACTACCGGGACTAACGCCAGCCTAGCCTGTGCTTAAGGTAGATACTTTGTTTTATTACTATACCGTCGTCGCTGTGCACTGAAAACTTCCTACGGAAAAATAATAATATTTCTTTTCTTTTGTGTTGAAAACCTTGCTATTCATATTTAGAATGTCGTGCACAGCTTAGAAGGCTTGCTGACAATGAGAACCCCGGAATCTTCAACGACGGCCATTTTCAAATACCTAGTTTTTATCTTTCCCTCTAAAATAACGTTTATTGCAATCACAAGGTTTTCAATGCACGGCGACGATATATGAATAACTCGTTTTTCTAGAGGCCGTAAGCGCGACTGCTGACTGACGGATCGAGAGTTTTATTCTCGTGTCAGATTTCATTGACTCCTTCCTCATATCATTAGGAAATTCACTAGCGAAATTTAGGTGAAGTACACAGATCTGTCTATCCTTTTGTGGATAGCAGCCAGCTATCAAATTGCGAATGTCGGCGCCAAACAATTAACCAGATTATTTTTGATTTTTGTTACTATGGATCAATAACATTTGTTTAATTATTCTATAGAATATCAAGCAACAGCCTGAGGACCAGTTCGAAGATGCCCGAATATAGAATAACTACGCTTCGAAGCTTGAAGGAGGAGATGTCACATCTGAACGCAACCCTAAAACAGTTCAGAAACTTTGTATGCTCAGATTATTTCCAGAAACTCTTCGATGAGCTGGTGGATGTGTCTGTTTTGGATATGAGGACCTCTAATTACCATAGGTTTCCGAAGTTGAAAATGTACCGGTTGGAGTCGCTGTTTGGTCCATTGCAAGGCGAGATTATAGATCGTCATTTGTTCTCGCCGACCGAAATCAAAGCCATTGAAGCAAAGCTGGGAAAGAAGCTAGACGAATATGATCATATCTATGCAAAGCATCGGAACGAAACAGACTTGCGGAGTCTTTTGATCCTCCGTATAGTGAAACTCGAAAATGTTACTCTTATGGATGAGTAACATTTGTCATGGTTTAAACGAATAAAGAGATTTCCACATAGATTTTGTTTTTGGCTTTAACATCTTTAGGTACTTATGTTTTTTTTTTTTGTATTTTATATTTATTTCCGATAAAGTTCTTCTATCCCTAGGTAGACAAGCATCCTGTGCTCATATTTTTACCTACATTGTGGAGGTCTGCCCGGCTTGGGTGGAGCACCGCCGTGTCCTTATGGAGGCCTTGGTCCAAGCCATGGTATGGAGCGAGAGTGCATGGGTAGCCGTCACCTCCTTCTGCGATGCAGTAATGCTCGCGAAGAGGGAGGCGGCGCACGTGAGGGAAAGGCAGTATTTTTGCGCCCTCACAGCCCTAGTCGCCGCAGGAGCCACCCTGGGCGTCGGGAATCCCAGGCTGATTTCCGGGCACCGCAGGCGCGGGCTTGCGGACGAGTAATGGGTAGCTCGCTGTCCGGTAAGGACCAAGCCCGGGTCGGTGACGCGTTGTTTTTCACGCGCGCCTCAATGACATGTTAGCACCAACTGGTGGGGTCTGCAAGGGCCGATGCCTGCCAGGGGTGCGGGTTGGTCGAAAGAGATACCGTGGCCCCTGGCACACAGGCAACTTAAGGAACACGGGTGGGTTTTAGTCAGTAAAAGTCTGACACGCCCTCCTGCTCCACCCAGAGCGGGAGATTATGTTATTTGATGATTTCCCACCCTTAAAAAACCCTATCTACATCACAATCCAGACTTAGTAAGGTACTTATACATATCAATTGCTCCACTCATTCTTTTGGTATTCACTTTTCTAAGGGCTTTTGTTGCAAAGGGATCTCTCCAAGTACAAGTAAAACTACCCCTAAACTTAGGGGAAGCGGGGAATGGCGTTGTAGACCGTGGCTCTGTATGGTTGGACTTAATATAGTTTTTATAACTTTTGTCCTATACACATATAGTGACAGTACAGTTGTAGTATATTCGGTACATTTATGGAGCATGTAAATGCAAATAAACTCGCCTCGAAAAGTTATGGCGTAAAACTTCCCGGTGTTACATGGTTTTTCGGTAGATGGCGTATATATTTGTTAAGGGACTGTGAATGTAGTTCAGGCGTATCAACACCAGAAGAAAGAAAGAAAATTGCGTCTATTGGCATTATATCAGTAATAAAAACCTTAAATTTTCTCCTCGATAAACTTGACCGCCTTCTAAATAACTGCATTCGATTCGTTTTCATTCTTCGTAAGTATAATCATGTGTCCGCGCACCGGTTGCTTTTAAAATGGCTGCCCATCCGTCAGCGCAAAGAGTTGAGGGCTCTGTCGATGTTGTTTTCCATACTCGAGAAACCCACTTCTCCTTCTTACCTGACATCCCAGGTTCAATATTTGTGCGCTGCGCATAGTAAAAACCTTCGTTCCACCAATAATCGTCTTTTACGATGTCCTTCTCACCGCTCTGGTTTCATCCAATCTTCTTTCTTTGTACAGGCGGTGTTTCTTTGGAATGCGCTCCCTGTGAATATCAGGATGACAACTAGTCGGTTTTCGTTTAAAGTAAAGGCACGTGAGCATATTCGTAAGAAGTTGGCCGAATCATCCCAGCCCTGAATTGCTCGATTCGTTTTCTCCTCTAGCTATCGTTATTTCTCAAGACAAAGTTTATTTTCGTTATAGAAATGTATGTATGTATGCATTATCTATGTATTAGTAGGTATGTATTATCTTTCGAGTAACCTATCCCGTATGTTGCACCTGCCATGTTTTCTCTCTGCATCACAGGTTGACTGGTAGAAAATGCCTCAAGAATTAAGTCCGCGATGTCGAATGGGAGGCATCGCGGCTGAGGGTTACGGGCTGCGGCAGAGGAGGAATGCCGGTGCTTCTGAGCAGCGCTCTTCCCTTCCGTGGCCTGGACGGGGCCACCACCGTTTGATGGCGGACGCGGTGGGGTCGCTGGGAAGAGGAGTGTCGGTATAGCGTTAGCCGCTCTCCCTATCCCCTGCGGCCGAAAAGTGGTAGACGGAACGGCGCGTTGTGTTCCACGCGCGCTGTCAGAGATGTCAGCGACAACTGGTGGGGTCCGCAAGGGCCATTGCCTGCCAGGGGTGCGGGTTTTTCGAAAGAGACACAGTCGCCCCTGGCACACAAGCAACTGAGGGAACACGGGTGGTTTTTAGTCAGTAAAAGTCTGACACGCCCTTCTGCTCTCCACCCAAAGCGGGAGGGGTCATTTGATGATTGCCCAGCATCCAAAAAAAAAGGCGCAGTCATAACATTAGTCTCCTTAAATTTATCTCTGAGAGAGTGTCTCGGACTTAATTTATAAATTGATCGAACAACTCTTTTCTGCAAGACAAAGACAGTCTGAATGTCGGCGGCATTTCCTCACAGCAGCTATACCATGCTATATTACACTATAAAAATAGCTAAAGTACACTAAACGGGCTGTCTCTATATCAGTAAAATTACAAATTCTTCTAACAGCGTATGCTGCAGAGCTTAGCTTTTTCAAGGTTTACATGACTATACATTTTAACCCAAACATTGCCCTGATGCACCATTTTTGGGCTTTAAGGCACCTCATCGGTGCGCAGACTGTCATCGCGGTCGCAAGATAGCATGAATAGTTTCCTATTTGCAAATCTTCTATAGTAAATTATTACATACAGATAGTGCCATCACAAATTTTGTACAAATGCAAAAACAGAGCGCGTCTTCATGGATGGAACTATCTATAACCAGGGTCGGATTTGTGGAGTTTGTGGAGGCCCCAAAAACATTTTAGAACAAACCAAAAAACTGTTTTCTGTTTTTAATATATACTTATTTATATATATACTTTATTGTACACCACAAAAAATAAATTACAAAAAGAAATCAAGGTACAGTACAAAATATAGGTACACTGGGCGGTTAATATAACGAAAGAGTTTGTTTCTTTGAACTAGCTAATCTCTGGAACTACCAGTCAGATTTTTAGGAGAATTCTTGTTAAAGTTAATTTACCATCAGCTTCCAATTGTTTTTTTTTTTTTTTTGTATCGATCCTTAGGGGTCGACTAAAAAGAAAAAGTCAGAAAGAACGCTAAGCGAAAACGAGGTAACGAGCCTGGGCGGGCAACGTAATTGGACGCGGTGGATCAGCGCGGCAGCGGCCGAAAGATTTTTTATGTATTTTTTGTTATATAAAAAAGTTGTGGAGGCCCCTTGTTTGTGGGGACCCGGGTCTAGAGCCCCTGTAGCCCTGTCCTAAATGCAGACCTGACATAACTAGTTGCATAATATAGCACACTGTGGATTATCGACCGGTGTTCTAGACCTGCGCGCTGCAGCAGGTCGATGGGCGTTGCACTGCTATAAAAATCCCGACGCCACTACCCTGCCGCACTGCGCCTCCAACCAGCGACCTGAGCGGCACGATTTACCAGCCAGTCCTCCCATTCGCGACTTCTTTGGCGATTGGAGAAGGTACGTGTTTTCATTTAGTGGCCTTCTTATTTAGAGCTGAGAAAGTAATTTGCAGTAAATAGTTGGATTACTTCAAAAAACTTCACTTGCCCCTCACACCTCTGAATATCGGTTCTTTGGTGGAAGTACTTGTTTTAGTTCAGCTCTTCTATTAAAAACTGAGAAAAAAATTGTTAAAAGAGGGTTAGAATGTATACCCGGGGGGGGTATACATTCTAACCCTCTTTTAACAATTTTTCCCTTTCCCCACACCTCTCAGCCGTAATGGTTCTTACGTGGTAGTCTTTGTTTGAGTGTCTTGTTAGGTCGATCAAGGTCTTCAATTAGATTGCCATAGTTGTCAATTTTACCACCTCCCCGCTTGCCCTAACCTGACTGCACCATAGCATTGTGTCATGAGGGTTCAGTTTAAGTTTACCTTCTGCCAATTAACTTTTGGTATTTACGGTTAGGTTTTCTGCAATATTTCCCTAATTATTGTAACACTTATTTTTTTCTTCTTCGTTAGATTATACCAGCGCGTCCCGCTTCGCCGCCGCAGCTGCGTGGCGTGCGGAGCGGGGAGAGCTGGTCCTTCGAATCATCGGATTTCCGTAATAATTGTAAGTATTTTGATTTTGATTGGTGCTTTCAATTACAGCACTATAACCACTCTTAAGGAGTGTCGTTGAACGAGAATGACCTACTTAGCTTGTATCCACTTTACCCAAACATACTCGGCAGCCTTGAACGTATGAAAAGGGAACACTTCGTCACTCTAAATTCTGTACAACGGCAGCCGTTGCTACATAACTAATAGGGTATATTCCGATTTCATAAAAACATTTTTAATTTGAAGATTGGGACGATACATTTAACAGAAAAATAAAAATACATTTATTAATATACATTTTCTCAGTTAAAAACGATTAAAATCTAATTTATTTTTCGTTGTTTTGAATTTACCGCCAAAATGCTCCTTACGGTGACTTTTTATCACGTACCTTCTATTTTGAAAGAAATTTTAAAAAAGAAGTTTCGTTATCAGAGGGTTCACTACCCTACCCATCAAAAATCCCACAGCAACGCCCTCTCTTCAGGTGTTTCGTTGAACTAGGAGTAGCTTCTAAGTTTGGGCGTTCCGAAAGCGAGCACTGCGTTATTCTAAATGCGGTACAGCGGCAGCCATTATCTATTTTGAAAGAAATTTTAGCAGCAGATGACAAAACAACACACACCTTGATAACAGTTTATCAGAGGTTCCACCAGTTTTCACCAGCGACACCCACCTTTATACAAACTAACAGATCTCTCTTTAATTTAGAACTGATGACTGTCGTCTTAAAATCAGGACTAGACTTCAGAGTCTTCGCAGTAGTTCTCTCATACACTTAAGATTTCTTGGTTCCTGGCTAAAGGTTTAACGATTTTGTTTTAACTTTTGCAGTTCCCGTGAAGATGCAGCTTCACTCTCGCCTACCAAGAGTCATCATTGTCACAATCAGCTTTCACAGATGATTTATTAAAAATAAGTAATCTGTGGAAGCTGATTTCCTGGAAACCGTTGTGCAAGAAAATGTCTTCCTGTGTAGCAGAATGATGACCGCATAAGACATGAGTGTCAAAGCAAATAGATAACCATGACAGGCGTGGATCCAAGGGGAGGGGTTCTGAGTACCCCCTTCCTCCAAAACCAACAAATGCTTTGTTTTGGAGTTTGTCGTCCTTGTGACTTGAGACTTGGATACGCGCCTGATAGTCTTTAGATATAATATTAAATACTGCTTGATTCAATCTATTAGGATATGATGTGGTTCTTAGATAAGATAATATAAGGCATCTCTGGTGTATTTTAAGAAAATCATCCCCTAGTTATATGTGATTATATTTATGTGTGGTTATTATTATATCGTAAGTAAGGAACGAAACTAAATGTAAAGCACTGTTTTTGGCAAATAAACATTATTATCAAACTAATTTTTATTGATGGGGTTCTAATAATAAATTATAAGATTTTTTTTTTTTGTTTAATTTGATACTACCCCACTAATGAGAAATGAAGGGGATGATTTTTACTTGTCAGGGCCTAGAGACAAAAAACATTTATGTAAGCGTTCACGCCAAACGCCACGCTAAAATGTATAGGATTGACATTACCTGCGGAAAGGACACGACGTAGCCTTTCCGCAGGTAATGTCATTCCCATAATGTTTCCTTGTAGCGTTTGGCGTGAACGCTAACAGAAATGTGTTTTGTCTAGGCCTGCAGGAGGGAACCTGTTATGTGTGTACGTGGAGGTACTCCAACATGTTAATTGTGCGCTGATGGTACATTTTAGAGTATTATGACCACCGATTGGCTTTATAACCAAAGCAGATATTAGCAATATCTATAACTTCATGATTAGCTGCCTATTAGGAAAGCATGGCTCATCCAAGTCCTGCATGACTGCTCATCTTTTTTACCTTAAAATATAATATGATAGACATTTACTTTGAAAATATAGGTAGTATAATAGATATTAAGATATTTAGATTCTCTTTCACACACGCCAGATACACCAATCCAGACTATTTCAGACAATTTTCTTCTCTTCTCAATACTCAGTCATACTGTAGTATGCTTAACTTATAAAAAAATTACGTAGTCTACTTTTAAACAGCATTGTAAAGGTTTGCCAACCACTTGATAATTTATTGTAAATACTTCAGCTCACCAAAGTAGTTTGACACGATAATTGACATTATTAACTATGGTCACGCCTATTTCTTGGAAATATGTACATCAGCTAGACGTTCAAAACGAGTTCAAACAGACAGACATTTGGGCACGCCACGATTGCGGCGGTAAGTCCCCTCTTTGAGGAGTGGTTTGAGAGGCGGCATGGCGTCCTCACCTTCCGCCTGACGCAGGTCCTCACCGGACACGGTTGTTTCGGGAGGTTCCTGTTTCGGATAGGGCGGGAGGAAACGCCCGGGTGTTTCCACTGCGAAGATCGCCCTGAGGACACGGTGGAGCACACGGTGGCGGTCTGCCCTGCTTGGGCGGAGCACCGCCGTGTCCTCGTGGAGGCGATCGGCGGCGGCGATCTCTCGCGTCCGGCCCTGGTCCAAGCCATGGTACGGAGCGAGAGGGCATGGGGAGCCGTCACCTCCTTCAGCGAAGCAGTAATGCTCGCGAAGAGGGAGGCGGCGCACGTGAGGGAGAGGCAGCATATGCGCCCTCGCGACCCAAGCCGCCGCAGGATACGGAGACGCCCTGGGCGTCGGGAATCCCAGGCCGATTTCCGGCCACCGTAGGCATGGGCTTGCGGACGGCGAGTAATGGGTAGCTCGCTGTCCGGTAAGGACCAAGCCCAAGTCGACGGCGCGTTGTGTTCCACGCGCGCCTCAAAGAGATGTCAGCACAAAAAGTGATGGGACCCGCAAGGGTCGATGCCTGCCAGGGGTGCGGGTTTGTTCGAAAGAGACACCACAGCCCCTGGCTTAAGGGCTACTGAAGGAACACGGGTGGGTTTTAGTCAGTAAAAGTCTGACACGCCCTCCTGCTCCACCCAGAGCGGGAGAAGTTATTTGATGATTTCCCACCCAAAAAAAAAAAAAAAAAAAAAAAAAAACAGACAGACATTGCAAGGCAGCACTGACATGTTTCAATATCCAACAAGATGGTCAGGGGTTTATGATCAACTCGGAACTCCATGATCTTTGGTGTTAATGTTGCTCATGAATATATTTGTCGAAAATACGTTCTGCTTCATATAACCTTACCTTAACAAAAATACTAGTGGTGTCACTTTTGTGAAGTCGGTTTCTTAAAAGTCACTGAGCATTTTTAACACGACGCTAAAGTAATATATTATTACCACCCAAGTTAATAGCATTGTATTCGAATCTAAACAGATTGACAACAGTGGCCACTGTAAGAAATTGACAGCACCAGGGGTTTAACTTCACCGCGTCGGAAACCCTGTGCAATATTATTAATGCTCGTCTTGGCTAAATATCTGTCTACCAACCTTCTATAATTACACACCATGCATAGCAAACTGCGGATTAACAACGTGATTTGGGGCCTACGCGCTGCAGTGGGTCGGTGCAGTATCTTCGCTATAAACATTCCAACGCCACCACCGTGCCGCACTGCGCCGCGCCGACCACCGAACTGACAGACACGATTTACCAGCCAGTCCTTCCGTCTGCGACTTCCTTGTGTAAGGTTTAATAAATAATGAAAAAAAAAGGAAATGAGGTTGGCAACTCGGGAAGTGAAAGAAAGATGGCGATGGCCAGCGAACGAAAAAAGGAAAAAAATAATAAGTTTTGATTCTCAATAAGTTTTGTAATTGTGTGATTATCTCGTCAATAAGTTTGGTGGTTAATAAGTTTTGTAATTGTGTGATTATCTCGTCAATAAGTTTGGTGGTTAATAAGTTTGTGGCTGATTGTTACAATTATGTTAAGAGAATAATAAATAAGTTTTGAAGGTTAACTGGAGTTATTTCTGAGATATCCTATACTTGGTGATTAAAGGTTTGTGCTTTCAATTAGTTTGACCTTCTTATGCTTCTTATTAGTGCTGAGAAAGTGTTTTGCAGCTAATGAGGTTTTAGATTAAGTTCACCTGAAATTATTAGGACCCACACCTCTGAACCTTGGTTCTTTGGGAGTTCTTGCTTAAGTTCATCACTTCTAATAAGATTAATGAACAAATTGCATAACATAAGTAGGTAACTAACAAATAACACCATGTCATATTTGGTCATAATTTCATTTCCGTGAGAATACCTGATTTTATAAAGAACTGTTGTTCTTTAATAAATGAGATATGTTTTTTGCACACTGATCACAACAATTCATACATTGTTGCAGTCAGTGTCGTCATAACCCGCTCGTGTCGTGATATAAGACGAGGGGATTCTACAGAAAGATGAACTGCAAACCCATTTAGGTGTTTGCTGAATAAACGTTGCAAGAACGATTCCGTTGACCAAGAGGGATCCGTATTTGTTAAGAGTTTTTTACCGTCCATCACTTCAGGGAAAAACACATACAAATAACGGCCCCAACATTTTCTCAAATCCTTGCGATATTAAACATCAATTCGGAAACTAAATTGTATGGTAACCAGTTACGAACCAAATAGCCCGATTTAATGAAACTGCGAGGATGCTTCAATATTCGACGCCATATTTCTTGCAATAGGTATTCACAAAAAAACGCATCGAACTACAGAGCCAGCACCCTAATTGCGTAACTCACGATTGATCATAATTGGTTTCGTCTTCACAGTTAAACAATATTCATTGCGTTATTTACGTTGTTGAACAGACACATTTTTCGAACATATGAAGCAATGGTTTAACAATCCGTTTCAAAACGATACAGATTATGATGAATCGTGAGTTACGCAATTAGGGTGCAGCTTTCACAGATAATAGGTATATTTTGATTCAAAACAAGTAATCTATGACAGCTGGTTCTGAACAGATCTCATTAGGTTTAGCCTATTCGCCAGAGTTGTTGAGACGTGGACAGGAATGAAGCTGCAGCTTTCGATGTGTTGAAGGCTTAGCTCATCTACGACCTGTAAAGGAAAGCATTAATTTAGAAGTTTGGTACGACAGTCTATAAAAGTGGAGAGAAATTGATGATTTGATTTAGTTGGGCAGAGGTGTGACCTATAGTACCCACTTTTCGCCAGTTTTTTTAAAGTCCCATGTAATAAGGGCGAGCCTATAGTCATCAACCGGGCACAAATTCAGATTCCGGGCTACTACTGGAAAATTCCAAGTAGGAAAACCCAATAACACTTTGCCTAACTTGGGAATCGAATCCAGGACCTCATGCTCAACAATAGAGCTTGCAGCCACTAGACTAGACCAACGAAGCAGTGTGACTAAAATTGTATTAAATAAGAAATGATCAGCCCCTTTCTTACCCTATTTAAGGCCTATCTCTTTTTTTTTAGGGTGGGAAATCATCAAATAACTTCTCCCGCTCTGGGTGGACTTTTACTGACTAAAACCCACCCGTGTGATCATTTGCCTGTGTGTCAGGGTCCACGGTACCTCTTACGAAACAACCCGCACTCCTGGCAGGCATCGGCCCTTGTGGACCCCACCAATTGGTACTGACATCACTTTGATGCCCGCGTGGAAATACAACGCGCAGTCGCAGTCGACCCGGGCTTGGTCGTTATCGGACAACGAGCTACCCATTACTCGCTGTCCGCAAGCCCGCGCCTACGGTGGCCGGGAACCAGCCTGGGATTCTCGACGCCCAGGGCGTCTCCTGCGATGGCTAGGGCCATGAGGGCGCATATACTGCCTCTCCCTCACGTGCGCCGCCTCCCCCTTCGCGAGTATCACTGCTTCGCAAAAGGAGGTGACAGCTACCCATGCACTCTCGCTCCATACCATGACCTGGACCAGGGCCACCGCCGATCGCCTCCACGAGGACACGGCGGTACTCCGCCCAAGGCGGGCAGACCTCCACCGTGTGCTCCACCGTGTCCTCAGGGCGATCTACACAGCGGAAACACCCGGGCGTTTCCTCCCGCCTTATGCGAAACAGGAACCTCCCGAAACAAGCTATTTAACGGTACGATACGAACCCTGGGAGCCAGAAAGGAAATATCAGAAATAACGCTAAGCGAGAACGAAGAAATAGCGCGGGTGGGCAATGCTATACGAGAAGCGATGCGGCGGGTGGGGGGTCGACAAAGTTGAAAAAAAATGTGCTTGTTATCTTATGACTTCCATGCTAACGAAGACACGGGCAGAAGCCATTAGGGTATAAGATATTTTAAGTATCTTTCTATAGAGCGGAATTGAGAACAACAAACAATTACCTACATAAATTATACATGGACTTCAGAAACTTGAGGTAAATTGTATGTACCTTAAAAAAACCCCATAATACCAAATCGAAATAGGTAGGTAAAAAGAATGAAAATGAAGCAGTGACAATTTTTTTTTTTTTTTTTTTTTTTGATAGATATTATAAACACCGTGTGGTGCCGAACGTAAAAGAATAGCTCCATCCCATCTCTTCCCGTGGGTGTCGTAGAAGGCGACTATGGGACTTACTAGAGAATGGGCAGCAGCGTTCTCGCTATGCATTTGACCACCATACTGCGATCGCCAACCCACCTATCAAGCGTGGCGATTATGGCAAATCTCCCCTTTTGAGGAGCAGTGAACGTCTTTCGTTCTGATATGATGATGATGATGATTTAAACACAGCCCACTCCAAACTAGCTCACTGCACCTAAGACTTCACGGTGAGATACTCGTATTTACAGAAAAGCTCTACTAAACCGTACACATATTATAATAACATCACGCCTGTATTTATTCCCCGAAGCGTTATGGCATTTTATTTTCATATTTAAGTTCTATGTAATTGGGGGCTAGCCTATTGCCATAAACCGGGCATATATCCAAACTCCAGGCTCCTATTGACAAATTCCAGATGGAAAAACACAAATACACTTGTCTGACCCAGAATTCGAACCTAGGACCACTTACGCGGCAGTTTCGTGTTCGACCACTGCACCAACAAGTCCTCAATTAGGAGTGCCGAAAATGGGAACTGTTTTTATAACATTACGAAGTACCATTTAACCATTTATGTACACACTATATAAACAGACAAGAAGATTAGAACAGAAAAATAGGTACAGAGGTGATGCTTATTTCTAAAGAAATCTCTTCCAGCATACCTGCGATAGGAGAAAACATAAAGAGATATAGACAACGTATGTAAGGGAAAAAGGGAAAATAAACTACATTTATAACCAAAACCAATAATTCTCAAAATTAATTCAACAAATAATAATATACCAACATATATTATATACTTGAATCATACATACTTACATACATACACCTAAAATAAATATCACTAAAATTTTAATAATAATGATGTTAATAAAATAATAAATACCCAACTATGACGATGTGGACAGATAATGTTTTTTCACTCTTCTTTTAACAACTGCAACAGTTTGGCAGTCCCTAATGTCGGGATGAGGTGCATTCCACAACCTCACCGCGTGCACCGTGAAAGAGTAGGAGTAGAAGTCAGTGGAGTGGGGAGTGGACTTAAGGAGGTTTCGAAGATGCGACCTGCAAGGCGCATCTGAAGGACGGGCGTAGGAAAAACGGTCCCGCAGATAGGTAAGGTATAAGTACTTATAACTGAAATCATGCGAATTTACTGTCTGCTAAAACCACAAATTGTATTACTAGTAATAACGTGTGTTGACCGTTCAAATTATTCGAGAAAATCAAAATCAAAAGTCATTTATTCAAACTAGGCTGAGAGTCAGCACTTATAACGTCAAAAGAGATTAAAGTAAAATAATATTTGGGTACCTTTAGTGGTCGATGTCCCAGGGGCGACTCAAAAGATCAACTGGCACACATCATTTCAGCCGGAAGACGTCCACTGCTGGTCATAGGCCTCCCCCAATTTGGGGGGGGATTGCCATAATCGCCACGCTTGGCAGGCGGGTTGGCGATCGCAGTATGGTGGTAAAATGCATAGAGAACGCTGCTGCCCATTCTCTAGTAAGTCCCTTAGTCACCTCCTACGACACCCACGGGAAGAGATGGGATGATGCTATTCTTTACGTCCGGCACCACACGCACACAGTGACACACAGTTTCCTGGAATCACAAAGAGAATTAAAGTTAAATCAACAGAGATATTTTTTAAAAAGCTGATAAGATTAAACGCTTAAAATTATTCTAAAATCAAATCCTAATTTATTGTTGAGCAAACTTGACAGATAGACGGACAACGAAGTGATCCTATATGGGGAAACCAGTCCCGAGCTATTTTAAAGATTCAATTTGTTCTGAAACACTGTTCTGTTCTGCAATAGATTAAATGATTTAAATCACACTTCCTGTATAAATCCAATAAATCGGTAAAAAAGGAGCCGTAGCTCAGAAGCGTGACGTGAACAGAATGAAGTCTATGAAATTAACCAATAGTGATTACAGATGGGTCATCGGATTAGCAATATTTTTGGCATCAAGTAGTAATACCTAAATGCAGCTCCTCATTTTGTTGTCATTTTCTAACTTCTTAACCCTATTTACTCTTGCTCACACTATGTTGTTGACGTTTAAACTAATTTTAACTCTTCTCTTTTCTGTTTTCATTATTAAATCTGTCACCAGTCATTTCTTCCTAGTTTCATCTCTATGCCGAAAATCTGCAGCTTTACAATAATTTCTCAAAAGCATGTTCATTTATCACAGCTCACTCAAGCTAAGTTAATAAAATTGACATGGGAACACCGCGTCTTCTACCAAATGGTAAAAGAATTAATCGGCCTGGTATTAAATAAGAAATGCGGTGCACATACAAAAATACTCGAATGCACATCCTTCACCATTTTTTTGTTGTCGTTGGCAAAAAACCTGTTTTTGGAGAAAGTGTGTTAGTACTGATATTGAAATTCTACGGCAACATGGACGAACAATTTTTTTGTTAGGTACAGTCGCCAGCAGGTCAAGCTATCCCAAACTGTCAAATTTTCCCAATTTAACATAAACCTTATTCCTTTGCAATAAAGTTAAAAAACTATCAAAGAAATTTGACAGATTGGGGTAGCTTGATGTGCTGGCCTCTGTACAACAGTTAGCCACGGTTTGGACGGTATCTATAGATGGGGATGGAGTGAGTCTTATGTCATTGGGTACCTACAGAAACATGAAATATAAAGTACAGAGGCCAGCACATCAAGCTACCCCAATCTGTCAAATTTCTTTGATAGTTTTTCAACTTTAAGGTTTATGTTCAATTGGGAAAATTTGACAGTTTGGGATAGCTTGACCTGCTGGCGACTGTACTTTATATTTTACCGAAGTATAACTTTGTCTTTGTGATGGCTAGGTACGTTCCTGTATTTAGATGTTATCGGTTGATATTTTGTGAATTGAGGAGCCATGTCTCTTATCTATTTAAACTTGGGTACAGTCGCCAGCAGGTCAAGCTATCCCAAACTGTCAAATTTTCCCAATTGAACATAAACCTTATTCGTTTGTAATAAAGTTGAAAAACTATCAAAGAAATTTGACAGATTAGGGTAGCTTGATGTGCTGGCCTCTGTACTATCGATGTTTAGTATTAGTAGTAAAGCCGATTTTGTAGGCCCGGTCTTGAATTCTGTAGTAAAATCATTAAAAAGTTACAGGACGACAGACTTCATTACAGTATAGTTTTCAATGTTTTGTTGGTATATTGGCGTGTGATTGCTGACATATGGCAAGTAATTTCATTTAATGTTTTGTTTTTCTTAATGGTAATTACTTACCATTGTATAGAATCAAGTTCCACTAAATTACAAACTGCTGTGGTGCTGGGGAGTTTTTTGCGCCACTTCTTCTTCCCAGCTAAGCACTAGCACTAGGAAGTGGTGAAGGGCGGGCGTTTTGGGGAACTGCCTTATGTAATTTTGATGTTCAAATACTGTTGACTCTCAGCCGTTTTAATATGACTTATTATTTTGATTTTGAAAGAATATTAAGATGAACCTGAAGTTATCCCAAGAAGCACAGAACCGAACGAAGTGGCGCAGCTTGTGGGAGGCCCAGCAGTACGCTATGGTCGACACGTAGCAAAATCAGCCTATAACTTTCCCACTGCTGGAACAAAAGCCTTCTCTCGGTGAGACAGAGTGGGCCATAATCCACCACGCGGGCCCAGTGCAGGTAGGTAGATGGCACATGTCTTAGATTTTTTTGGTTCTAGGACATGCCGGTTTCCTCGGAGGAGCCTGGGAAGGCCTATGTCCAGCAGTGGACGTCTTTCGGCTGAAATGATGATGATGATGAATAAGGCTCATTAGAAAACCGGCTTTAGACAGCATCTGTCTGGCATTAATACTGAAATTAACGTTTTCGGCGCAGCCATGACACACTGTTGTAGTTATTTTCGCTTTTTTTAATTGTTATTGTGTTTCTGTTTTACGAACTGTGTACACGGTATTATTTCTTTATCTTATCCTCATTCTTCTTTGCTATTCCACCATCAAACTCATTACGGTTTCTCAATGAATAGAACCATATATCATCAAATATATGTATAACCTATTCATTGAGACCTTGCAATTGAGCCCAAATACGATACTTCTGCGGTTTCTTTAAGATCCTTCTGCGGTTGTTGGGTATTCTGGGTTGAGTATCCCAAGTTCCAAGTAATGCTGCAGCATCAATTCAAGGCTACTTTTATCTTATAATATCATTGAAGTGATAGAATACCAAATTTTGACACGATCCGATATAATTCCGATAGATCGTCATTTGAATTGTTGACTCAGTGATTGGCTAGACTCAGTCCCCCTCATTACAGAACAAGGTTTTTCTTTAGGTATGGTTTAAACCACCGAGCCTGTTTTTTAAATAAGAACCTAACTGAAATCGAAATACAGCTCCTTTTACAAAACTGACAAGTTAGTCCAGTGCTAAATTGTCAGTTTTGTAAAAGAAGCTGTAATTCTATTTCAGTTCTAAGTTCTTATTTCAAAAACAGGCTCGATGGTTTAAACCATACCTAAAGAAAAACCTTGTTTTGTAATAAGGGGGATTGAGTCCAGCCAATCCCTGACGTTTAACTGATAATTCCAATGTCGGTCTATCGGAATTATATTCCAGAGTAAGCACCCAGACCTGTGGAATATGCTCACATCGCTTAATCACCTAAAAAGAGCTGAAAATCTTCAAATAGCTGAATACCCTCTGTTTCCACCAGGTGTTGAAAATTAAATAAAGTTTAAAAAAATAAAGGGTTCTCATACAAGAAACGTGTACTTCGTCTTGCGGTACGGTACCCATCGTGAGCATGTCCAACTCGGATTTGGCCAGATTTTCCTCAGATGAGTCCTTTTTGCTTTCGCTTAGACCAGGGGTGATGAAATACATCGCCCAAACTAAAGTACATGCCTGCGTGGGTTCTAACCACGACCAGTGAGTCTAGCCCGGTACTTCTGGGCCGCCAATATGGTCCCACTGGGCCACCTGCACTACATTAGTCTTAATCATTAAACAGGTGCCTAATTCCTTCATAACCTCCCTGCGAGCGTTACGACTTCTTCAAACAGGTGCGACGTGACACTTGTAGAACAATTTCCATGAAGTTTTCATACAAATTGTTCTACGTGAGTCCCGCCGCTGTCGCATTGCGCCTGTTTGTAGAAGCCTTTCGCATCCCGTTCATTGGTCATTCGTAGGGTGGTTTCAAATAAAAGAAAACAGTATTACATTATGATTTATCTTTAGGAGGAACTCATGGCTTCATCACTTCACAAATTCCTTAAAATACACCAGAGATTGGTACCTAACAATAACTTACATTATTATATCAATATCTAAGAAATACGTGATTTGTTGATAGCGACATAGTGAATGACATGAATTATGAGTTTTTGCATGAAAACCACCATCACCAACCATCATTTGAATAAATAGTACCTAATGATTTTCTTAAAATACACGAGTTCCTCTCTGGAGGAGCTTATGGCTAAGTAACAATAGCTGTACGGGTCGATCGATCAGGTTAAGCTATGCTTGCCGCAGTTTGTCCGTGGATGGGTGACCATCTTTACATACCAAGACCCCTCCGTGCCTCGGAAAGCACGTTAAGCCTATGATATCTATTTGTATAGACACTCATGTCATATTCGGTCATAATTGCATAACCGTATGCTTATCTTATCTATGAAAGTTGGAACTGTTGAAATCAATTTCGCTTAGGTGAGATTTTTGTGCAAATAAATGCATTTTTACACTGTATGTTGATGCTACCAGTGAAGTCGTTACCCGAGCGTGTCATTATTAAATGACTGCGGGATTTTGGAGAAAGATGACAGGACAGCAAATCCGTTCTGAGGTTTGCTTTTTAAAACGTTGCAAGAACGATCCCTTTGGCCAATTGAGGTAGTGATCTGTTAAAAGTTTTTACACGGGATTGATCCCGGGGAAAAACACCTACAAATAATATCCCCAGAATAATGTCTGAATTGAGTCATCAAATTGAGAGCTAAATCACAAAGTTACTCATTAGAGCAGTTGGGTTTAGCCAATTAGCCTAATTTAATGATATTATCGTCTGTTAGACGGCTACAATATTAGATGATATAGTTATTTCCTTGCATTAACGCTTTCCAGGAAATCAGCTTTCACAGATTACTTATTTTGTGGAAATAAATAATCTGTGAAAGCTGATGGTAACAAAAGAAGTTGGTTTAGCTTCTTAGGCGCAGAGGTTGAGGCTTGGTCCCGAGTGAAGCTGCATCTTCACAGGTACCTGGAAAAGTGAAAAATTGAACATTAATTTAACCTTTTTTCAGTCGAAAGACGTCCATTGCTGGACATAGGCCTCCCCCAGGCTCCCCCATGTCGACCGGTCTTGTGCTTCCCACATCCAGTGGATACCCGCGGCCTTCACAAGATCATCGGTCCACCTTGTGGGAGGCCTTCCCACTCTACGTCTTTCGGTACGCGGTCGCCAGTCCAGAACCTCTCGGCCCCATCGGACATCTGTTCTGCGAGCAATGTGCCCTGCCCACTGCCACTTAAGTTTGGCAAGTTTGGCAATCCTATGTCCAGCAGTGGACGTCTTTCGGATGAAATGATGATGATGATGAAACCTTTTTGCTAAGTACCAAGACATCTTAAACTTATGAGAGAACTGCTTCGAAGATTGTGTCTAAATTAGATTTTAAGATGATAGTCATCAGATTGCAGTTTTTTGTAAATCATGGTGATCTGGGTAATAAAAGGATTATTGAAAGGGATGAGTAGTATACTCGTCGGAACTGCTATTGAAGTGTGTTTCTTTTTGTCATGTGTTGCTAAGCTTCCTATTAAGATATGGCGCTATTATAAGTAGGTATCTCGTTCAAGCAACACCATAAGAGAGGTCGTTGCTGTAACTGAAAGGATCAAAAGCAAAAATCTTACAATGTTTCCGGTGACTCAAAGGACCAGCCCTCCCCGCTCCACACGACACGCAGCAGTGGCGGTGAAGCGAGGACGCCCCTGTCGAAGAAAGAAATCGGAGTATTAGAATAATATAAATGTTACAAAAAACCTCACCTTTAGACACCGTGACGTGCCTAGCAGATAATTTATTGGCATACTGAAACTAAACTCTTTATCACACAAAGTCAGGTTACGGGCATGGCGTCAGGTGAGGTGGGGAAAATATAATATTCCTGTCTAAGAAAAATTAACCAAAGCAAACATACCAAAGGACCAGTACGGCTAAGAGGTGTGTGGGTAAGGAAAGAGGGAAGCTATAATTACTCACCCTCAAAAAAACAACAATTCTGATGTTAAACAATTTGGTTTTTAGTTCTTAATAGTAGAGATGTCTGACTATAGCAAAAAACTTCCACCAAAGAACCAAGGCTCAGAGGTGTGTGGGGGCTTAATAATTTGCAAGTCAAGTTAAACTAAAACCACCGATTAATTAACTGTCAAACACTTTCTAAGCTCTAATAAGAAGGCCTAACTAAAGAAATACACTTACCTTTTTAAATCACCAAGGAAGTGGCGGATGTGAGGACTGGCTGGTCCATCGTGCCGCTCAGTTCGGTGGTCGGCGGCGCAGTGCGGCAGGCTAGCGGCATTGGTCTTTTATAGTGGAGATGCTGCCCCCCAGACAACGCCCACGAATCTGCTGCAGCGCGCAGGTCCCAAATACCGTTCGATAATCCGCAGTGTGCTATATGGTGCATGTTGTGCAATTCTAGACGGTTTGAAGAGAGATAAGCAGGGTGGTCCATGAAACAAAATCGAAAGAAAAAAAAAAGGTTCTCTCCAGAGTCTTCCCTACACACCCCCATGTATGTATGTTCAGCGACTCTTGAGTTAGACGGTTTTTAATATTTTTAGCAGAAATAATTCTAATTTCCGGTTGTTATAATTCACTTTTCATTGTATTCGAATAGGCTGTTTGGCAAACGTATGTTACTTGCCAAGAGCAATCCAAACACCATGGGGTTTGATTGTTCAGTTGCGGAGCTATTAAGGCAACTGTTCGGTTGCACCATCAAACCAAACGAATCTTACCAAATTCGTTCGGTTTGATGAATTTTACCAAAGTTAATCGTATGCCAAATATTAGCTTAATGAGGTATTAAGAAGAGTATTATAAAAAAGGATTACTCGAAGCGGAAACGAAATATTTCAGTACTTCCAAGTTTGAAAAAAAAAGTTTTTTCGCCATACCATTTTTGAGCCCTGAAAGAGTCTGAAGACGAGTGAGAATTTCCCGAAATATATTAAAAAACGTCCAACCTACTTTAATTTATTTTAGACTTCAATAGGGCTTTATTGAAGTCTAAAATAAATTAAAAAGCCTAATCTAAACACAGTTTTTTTTGGGTGGGAAATCTTCAAATAACTTCTTCTAAAACCCACCCGTGTTCCCTCATTAGCCTGTATGCCAGGGGCTGCGGTATCTCTTTCGAACAAACCCGCACGCCTGGCAGGCATCGGCCCATGCGGGCCCCATCATTTTTTTTGTGCTGACATCTCTTTGAGGCGCGCGTGGAACACAACGCGCCGTCGACCTGAGCTTGGTCCTTACCAGACAGCGAGCTACCCTAGCTAAATACAGTCAGCCCAGAATTTGGCCCATTGTTTGTGGGACAGCACCACATTTACACTCCCGGGTGAAGTTATCTGTGAATCTCCACCTGAGCATTTTTTCTTTACTTCGGCCTAGCCTAAGTCCGGAGTCTATTTTCCAGAAAAGCCAAGGAAACTCATGTCCAGGTGTGTGATTTTGAGTAGGTGGAATGAATGAGTTTGGTAGGGCCGTCCTGTATAGCCAAGACTACTTGATCTTGGTACGCGCCCGTAAATGTCAAGTGGTGCAACGTCCACCACCCTGGTGTAGCGCGCAGGTCTCGAATTACGGTCGATAATCCGCAGTGTGCTATATTGTGCAAGTCTATGTAGTTCTGGAAACATAAGAGGCTAGATAGTTACCAATATACTAGGTACACTCGTGTAGCGGTGCACGGGTGAACCTAAAGATTAAAAGTCATGTTCAGATTTTGAAAAATGGTTAAATAATTTAGCGTGGGTGAAATAAAAGAAGCGCGTCGGTCTCGAATGACAGTCAATAATCAGCTGATAACTGATAATAGTTTCATTTATACAAAGGAGATAAAGAATGTATCGTCATTTAAAGAAATAAAATATGGTGTTTCACAGGGCAGCATCTTCGGACCATTAATAATAATATTTTTTATCACACCTACTTAAATGGCCTACCACGTGTTCAACCAACAGGTGGTTGGCTCATCCAATTGTATTATTTACAGATGACGACGGCAAATCACTTATGAAATGAGTCAATACACAATGTTATGAAAATTACATAAACAGTTCAATAAACTGACAGGACAATAATAATTTAATTATAAAACTCCAAAAAACCGAAATCATGCACTTTATCAACGAATATCAGAAACATGAAGGCAACTTACAATAGTCAAACTGTAGAAAAAGTAATTTATATCATTTTTTTTGGGAATTTAGGAGCAGTGGATTTCTGCAGCCTTCACCCTTCACCAAATATTCAGATGTTATATATTATTGACCTTCCCTGCCTTTGTAGCATAATCAGCCTATAATTTTCCCACTGCTGGGATACAGACCTCCTCTCATGTGAGGGAGTGGGACGTAATCCATCACACGGGCCTAGTACGGGTTGCTAGGTATCATATGTCTTCGGATTTTCGGTTCTAGGACATTCCAGTTTCCTTACAATTTTTTCCTTCACCTTTTCGAGAGCAGTGGTGATGAAATAATTTACACAAAGTAAAGTACCTGCTTGGATTCCAACCCACGGAAGCCACGTAAGTCGGGCTCGGGGCCATTACCACTGGGCCACTACTGGACTGGGCCACTGCTGAGTGGGCAGCACTAACTGCGCACTTCACAGACTGCAGAAATGGTGCAACGCCCGCCACCCTGGTGTAGTGCGCAGGTCTCGAATGCCGGTCGATAATCCGCAGTGTGCTATATGATGCAATTCTATGTAGGTCTGGAAACAAGAAGCTAGATTGGTACCTTGTACTAGATATGCTCGTGTAGCGATGCGTGGGTGAAACTAAAGATTAAAGGTCATGTTCAGATTTTGAGCAACATGTTTTCCCCCTAAGGATCGCCACTTTGACCAGTTCTGTGCTTCTCGCATCCACACATACCTATATTAAGTCAATCTACTATGAATGAAACTAGAAAATATGGTACAGAAATCTCAATATTAGAATTGCTTTTATTTTACCTTTCTGTCCCACTGCTGAGTAAAGCCCTCCTCCAACCTACTTTCTGGGCATCTTTTTCCACAGCCACCTCGATGCAAGTAAAATTTTATTTTTATGGTCCCTGTTATCTTCTTCTATACATAGTCTAAAACAAAGGCGTTTTTCGTGCCTGTACGCTTAGAACTTTTAAACTACGCAACAGATTTTAATAAGGTTTTCATTAATAGACAGAGTGATTTAAGATGAAGGTTTATATGCATAATACACTGACCGTCACGCGGGCGAAACCGCTAGAAAAAGCTAGTTATTAATAAAGTACCTAACGTAATATGGAAGACCTACATTTGCAAAAATAAAATAAAAAAACAGCTGTGAGCATTATTCATTTCTGCATGATCGATGATGAAACTCCATGGGCACTCGTTTATACTCGTAATTATATGGCAGAACGACGTATTAAAGGAAGTCTCCAGAGTACAAAAACGTAAACAAAAATAAAAACAATTCATCAAATAAGTCGTGGCAGTTAGAAATAACCAGTTCTAACTGACGGCGCCCGTTCACGAATATAACGAAAGGATCACCACCATTCAGTTCCACTATTTCGAAGGGAGCTAAATGAACAGTAAATTAGTGTTACATCAGTGTGGTTGACTGTACGTACCAGAATCATCATGAGTGGTTGAATTACGTTTTAAATAAAACAGAATTGCGACATCTTCTCGTCCCAAATACTACAGTGTTTCAAGACAAAAGTCTTTGACCAGTGTGTGTTGCCAGTGATGACCTATGGTACAGAGACGTGGTCGCTCACAATGGGCCTTATCAGAAGGCTTATAGTCACCCAAACGGCAATGGAGCAGGCTATGCTTGGAGTTTCCCTACGCGATCGAATCAGGAATGAAGAGATCCACAGGAGAACCAAGGCAACCGATATAGCCCGAAGAATTGCCACACGTAAGTGGCAGTGAGCAAGGCTCATTGCACGCAGAACAGATGGCCCATGGGGCCGAAAAAATCTGGAGTGGCAACCGCGTACCGGAAGACGTAGAGTGGGAATGCCTCCCACACGGTGGACCGATGACCTCGTGAAAGCCGCGTATATCCGCTGAATGTGGGAAGCACAAGACCAGTCGAAGTGGAGGAGCCTGGGGGAGGCCTATGTCCAGCAGTGGACGTCTTTCGGCTGACATGATGATGGTGATGATGAAAACAGAATATCGTTCTGTATATAATAAGCCATTTGACGCTCATCCACTACACAGAAAGTAATAATTAAATCAATTTAACATAGCGGGTTGTCCGTAGCACTTGTAGAGTGTAGCGCGCTACGAATGGATTCGTAGCACTTGCAGCGCGCTACGAGCTTTTTCGTAGCATCATTAATACGTACCGTAGCTATAGGATCATAGCCTCGAATAAACATTAATTTTAAACCCAGCCTTCGTTCAGCAGTGAATTTTTCAAAAAGTTTTTATGTATTGAAATATCAAGTGACTTTTATCAAGATTGGTTTATACCAATCCTTATGGATTAAATTGCAATGATTGACGGCTGCTTGTTAAGCGATTAGTCCCTGCTGTTGTTCGTGGATATTTGACAGTCGTTACGGGCCGTCAGAAGCCTGAAAGTTTGACTGCCAGTCTTGACTTGTGGAGGTCAGATAGGCAGTCGCTCCATGTAAAATACTGGTATTCAGCTGCATCGGGTTAGACTGGAAGCTGACCCCAACATAGTTGGAATAAGATTGGGCAGATGATGATGATTTACGGGTGCTCGAGAAATGCACCCACTACATATTATCATTCTATAGTTTACTTACTAAATAGGTACTTACGAAGTTTATCCTCAGTGAAACTAAAACTATTCCTGCCCGTTTTCACGAACACAACACAACACCTAATTGCATTGCATTGCGCATTGTTGGGTTTAACTAAACCCAACAAGGTTCTGTGCGCTGCAAGCAGTAGCTGTCACACAACGCGCAAGGTAGAGGGTGTTGTGCCGATGCATACAAAGCGAAACGCACTAGTCCCAATCTAGTGCTACGTAACTACGTTGCAATCTAAGTAAGTTCCTCCAACGTACTCCAGATGGCGCTAGGCTCCAGGACAGTAACCCTTGGGACACCCAGATCTTACACAGATGACATCCCATGATTGAAATCTGTACTTTTGTTTACCTGTCTTCTACAAATAAAACTATTTGAATTTGAAATGTTCTTAAAAAACAGACAAAATGTATGGGAATGACATTACCTGTGGAAAGGACACGACGTAATCTTTCCGCAGGTAATGTCATTCCCATACATTTTGGCGTAGCGTTTGGCGTGAACGCTAACAGAAATGTATTTTCTCTCTAGGCCCAGGAGGCCAATTCTCCTAATTAATATCGTTCAAAATCTAGTCACAGTGTAATTTCAGTAACAATCAAATGTCAAAAACTTGTCCAAAAAGTTTGGAAACAGGAAGTACTCGTATTTTTAATAGATTGAGACTGAGATACCGTGAACGTTCTTTAAATCACGGGAACTGCAACTTGTGGAGGAAGGTGAGCCAGTTGGAATAACCACCGACGCACAGTGGTCCATTTGAAGGACTAAGTGCGGAAACCAAATCCTCTAACATAACATAACATACTCCTGATGGCGACTCGCCTGCATTTAGGAAGTGTGCGTGCTGTTGGTGTCTCGTATACCAAAATAATATGATAAAGTATATCACACTATACAACGTGTAACGGAAAGGTATATACATACCAATGGCACGGTTTCTTTGGATGATATCAAACGATATTGGAAGAGATTTTTAATCCTATCTCTACATGAACGGTAGTTATGACATTTTTTTATTTTATTACCTACCTGATGAGCCCTGTCGGCGAAGAGTCCCGTCGAACTAGTTTAAAAAAGGCATTTAGTAAATATTAGGTCTTTACCTATGAAATTGCCGTTTTGTATGAAAAAATTTAAACGAATTTTTTTCATGAATTTTTTATTTGTATTAATCGAAGTAATCACCCATGCAATCAATGCATCTTTGCCATCGCAGTGGCAGTTTATTGATGCCCTTCTTAAAGAAATCAGCTGGACGGGAGGCAACAAATTCTTCAAAGGCATTTTGTACTGCCTCTCGGGTATTAAATTTTTTTCCCGCCAAGAAGTTATCCAAATTCTGGAAAAAGTAGTAGTCTGTAGGCGCAAGGTCTGGTGAGTAGGGCGGATGACGGAGAGCTTCCAACCCCAGTTCTTGCAACTTGGAGACCGTCTGCTGTGCAGTATGAGGTCGCGCGTTGTCGTGCAGGAGCAGCGGAGACGAGCGATTGACCAATGCTGGTTGGAGATGCGCCAGCTTCTCCATCATTGTGTTCAGTTCTTCACAGTACACATCTGCAGTAATGCTCACCCCGTTTGGTAAGAAGCTGTGATGAATCACACCGGCGCTAGACCACCAAACAGTGACCATCACTTTTCTAGGGGTAAGTTTTCGTTTAGGGCATTGTTTAGGTGCTGAACCAGGATCCAACCAACTTGCTGAGCGCTTACGGTTATCAAACAGAATCCATTTTTCATCGCAGGTAACAATGCGGTTCAAAATTCCTTCATTTGTGTGTCTGTTGAGCAGTGCAAGGCACGTCTCGACGCGTACTTCGCGCTGGCGATCATTGAGTTCGTGGGGCACCCATTTGTCAAGCTTTTTTACCTTGCCAATTTGACGCAAATGGACCAATATTGTTTTGACGCTAACGTCGAAAGCTGCTGCTAATTCAGCCGTAGATTGTGTATCATCAGCTTCCACAATCGCCTTTAATTCGTCATTGTCGACCAAAGTCTTCGGACGACCGCGAGGTTCATTTTTCAGGTCGAAATTTCCAGAACGGAAGCGAGCAAACCAATAACAGGTGGTGCGTTGGTTTGTAGTGTTAGCTCCGTAAACGTCGTTGATGTTGCGTGCCGCTTGTGCCGCGTTGCTGCCACGACGGTACTCATATTCCATAATTACTCGAATTTTTAACGTATCCATGATGACGAAAAAGATTGAAATGCGATGAAAATGTAACACTAATCAATAAAGAAATGACTACTTTTAGAAAAAAAAATCCATGTTTTTAAAATAAAATTAATTTGAAATTAGAATTCTTAGCCAAACAAAAATTATTTTGATTTGAAATGGCCAGTACTGCAGAACGGCAATTTCATAGGTAAAGACCTATTATTAAAATTAATATCTAATATTATATCATAATATCCTTCTAAAGGTATTACACGGACCGTTGGACTCTCAGGGCTGTCCTTTTCAGAATAAGATAGTCCATATCGCCAATACTCATCACATCATACTTTTTATACCAATCATATTTCGCAGGAGCCCTGCGAGCACAAAGACACCATGGACACCTTAGCGTTTTTTACGTGCCGGATAACCTCACTTCAATTTGCTGCGGCATTTTGTAAACGGCGATTGAATTGTTTAATGTTGTGGCATATTATAAATTGACAGGGCAATTTACATTTTGCCTTCGGCATATTTTAAAACACATACACCTGTTCCTTACATTTATGTTCGTATAACTCATCAAAATGTAGGGAACAGCAGATTTTTTTTTTTTCGCGATTTCTGGTTCGGTCACATAATAAAAGTTGTTCATAATTATGAGTACAATGACCTCTTAAGAGGTTGTTGATGTTTTTCCAATAACCCTGTATATTCCAATGTCTGATTATTTTATTAGGTAAATTCAGAGAAAAACATAACTAATGTGACGACCAACTTATATTGTCTTTGTTTTCGAATCACGACTGTCATTCTTTTACAGTTGTCTCAAAGGGCTATAACACGACAAATTAGCGTAGTGTATCAATTTATTTAAATCAATTAATTTATCTGACTGAACAACTAAGTTGGTATGTTAATAGTGGCTTTGAAGTCTACTGGCGCCTTAGAGCATTGAAGAAAAAGTAAGAATTTCAGTCTTACTTATTTCTTAGTGCACTTGGAACGGCGCACCAGTAAGCTGACTGTAATTATAATCCACCAATGCCTAAGTAGGTTTTTTTTTAGTATCCACCATGTCCCACTGTTGACCACAGCCCTTCTCCCAACTCTTTCACGCATACTTAACCACCTCGATCCAAGTCTTGCAATACGCGTCTAGGTCGTCTCGCCACCTCTTCCGGGGCCGACCTCGGCGGCGCTGTCCATCCTCAGGCACCCACCGTATGTTTGCTCAGCAGTCACTGTGCATGCATCTGACGTGACCCGCCCAGTTCCATTTTAGCCTTTTTTATGATCAATTAGTAGATACTTACGACAGTAAATTCTCGATTTGCCCTTCTTAGGCTAAAAACTGATTTAATCTCACTCCATAGGCCAAAAGCTATACGCCTATGCCTATGGTTTTAATAGATATACACGGTGGCAGGGACATTGACACGAAACCTGATAAAAACTCTCGGTAAAAAAATGATAAACGAGCGATTGACTTCAACCATTAAAGGTAACACAGATTTTTACGATAAAAGTACAAAGGGAAAGAACGGGATAAGAAAATTAGAATTTCCTAATGAAAGAAAGGGACTTTTCCAAAAGACATCAACGCGCGACTCACCTGTGTGCTCGTTCACCCATATACATATACACAGTATATATATAGCTCATGGAAAGCGTTCGGTGACGGTGACGCGAGTTCCATGATTTTTGTTCACCCAAAAAGTGCTCAACGTGCTTAAAGAAGATTTCACTTCAGAAATCTGCTGTTTTCTACAAAAATGCAATGAGAAACGAGTTAGATTTCATTCTCATTCGTTTTTTGATAATAACCAACGAAAAATATCAACGCAGTGGAGTCCAGAGAAAAGGTTTTTTTTTAATGGTGGGATATCGTCAAATAACTTCTTCCCTCTTCGCGAGCATTACTGCTTGGCAGAAGGAGGTGACGACTACCCATGCACTCTCGCTCCGTATCATGGACGAGACACGGCAGTGGTCCGCCCAAGCCGGGCAGACCTCCATCGTATGCTTCACCGTGTCCTCAGGGCGATTTACGCAATGCAAACACCCGGGCGCTTCCTCCCGCCTCAACACAGGAACCTCCCGAAACAACCGTGTCCGGTGAGGACCTGCGTCAGGCGGATGGGGAGGACGCCGTTGCGCCTCTCAATCCACTCCTCAAAGAGGGGACTTACTGCCGCAGTCGTGTCATGCCCAGCACTGGGTTGCGACAATCGCAGTCTCCATGTCGCCATGAGATCCCGCCGAAGCTCTGTCCTCTGTGCTGCGATTTTTCGCGGCAGCGAAGTAACGCCCCGGAGTTTTGCCTCTTCGCGCCACTCCCAAGCGTGCGCCAGGTCCTTTGCCTCCAGATCCCATGGCGGCAATCTGGCAAGGAGGCCCGCCGCCTCACCGGAGATCGTGCGGTATCCCCGGATCAAACGGATGTCCAGAGTCATGGTTGTGCGTCGATGATTAATTCTGGCTGTAATGCACTGTGAAGCTGTAATGAGTTTATGTTAGTCTACATAAACTAGAGAATGTATAACTATAATAAATATGTAGAATACTTAGGTAAGTGTATGTATTCCATACAGATTAATAAAAACATAACCTTTGTTTGCAGTCGGTCTGTCAAATGGGGAGTTACAATAAAAGACATGAAACATATTATTATTTTTATTTATTTTAACATCACTGTAGAGATTTTGGAGCCTCAGATCTGATGTGAAAACCAACCGAACGACTTTACGCGTGCAGTCTTCTTGTAGGTGTTCTAAATAAGTCTAATAATATTCGTAGATTATTAGACATATTTAGACTACCTACAAGAAGACTGCACGCGTAAAGTCGTTCGGTACATACTCGTGTATGTATAAATGAAACTCAAGTCAAGTGCAGCCGTCCATCAGTTTATATGGAGCGATATATATGTACCTTGAGCTTATGTTAGCGCGAAATTGCACTCAGTATAACGCAATCAATGAACATACGCAGTATTGCTCCGGGTTTCATTACCAATAGTAGGAACACATTATAACAATTGTTAATGTATTTCTGCATAAGCACACGAAAAAAACGGTAGCTACATATTTCTAGTTCAGTCGCGGTCCATTAAAGGAAGGAAGCCATAAATTCTAAAAGTAAAAAAAAAATGTGGACCGTGCCTGGACTAAATATCAATTGTCATGAACATATAATGCTGTGTGCTTGACAGCATTTTATTCAAAACTGAATAAATGGTACAAGAAGCATTGCATAAAGGGAGCTTGAATGTATTTTATCCCGATTGTCATTGGGAATATCATTGAAATCCAAGGGCAAATGACTGACGGGGAGAAGTGCCTGTCAGCTGCTCTGTTTCACCCCTTAAGTTGTTTCCACAGCATTCGCCTAAATTCCTTGTGGCATTCCAGAAAGGTATCTTGAGGATATTGACAGCATTAAAGGATTACCAAGTCTTTAAAGCTGTCAATGTCATGTCAAAACCTGTTAAGACCAATTCCAGTAAATAGGGAGACAAAACGTTCTCATTTCTTTAAAATACTTCTTGTAGGTTCTGACTTATGTATCACAGGCTACTTACTAAGAAGTAATTTGTGAGACTACAGGGGTTTGTGGTTGTGTATTTTCAGGTTTTGATTGTTTCGCTTCTTGGATGTTGCGTGCTCGTGTTGTTTGAGTGGGTCGACCGATGCGTCGAGCGAGACGAGCTGGTCCATCAACCCTCACAGAGGAGTAGATGACGGAAGATCACGAAGGAATGATGGGTTTCTGTAAGAAAGAAAGAAGAGGATTTAATTTTTTTGTTTCCTTTTTGTAACTAACACTATGGGCCTTGATTGTCTTAAAATTAAATAGATTTTTTAACACAACATTACATCACGCCTTGTTTCCTCTAAGGGTTGGGCAGAGGTGTACCTATAGTACGATGAAAGAAAATATCATGAGGAAACCGGCATTTCCTAGACCCAAAAATTCGAAGACATGTGACATCCGTACTGGACCCGCGTGGTGGATTATGGCCCGCTCCCTCTCACAGAGAAGAGGCCTGTGTCTCAGCAGTGGGAAAATTATAGGCTGTTAAGTTACCTACAGTACATGACTCCACGACCCAGAACCGAAACAACTGGCGAAGAATGGGATATAAGAGAGAGAGAGAGAAGGTACCTATGGTACACCCACATTTCCTATCCCACACAAACACACACATCCAGGGGCGTAGCTACCGCCGTATTTGCCGTATCAATTATACGGGGCCCCCGGGCCACGGGGGCCCCCAAAGTGTGTAAGGAAAAAGAATAAAAACTTTCTAATTTATTTTATTTTACAAATGACAAAATTCTATAAAGCAATTCCTTTTTTTCCCGCCTTAAGCGTGCGTTCAAAAGTTGGCAACACTACATCGTTATGGCGGGCTGCGGGACTTCCCCGTTTTACTTACTTCATCTTCAACTCAGCGGGGAATCCCCGGGAATCCTTCATCGATATCGCGATGTACGTGTACGTTGTTGTACTTTGCATTGGATGTTAAACCACGGAGTGCAGTGCACTGTTTATTTACGCGCTTTATATAAATGTGCATTACATTGTAATTCAGTACAAACAATATTGTTCTTCTGGTTTAGCAGTATTAGTAACGATTTGTAAAAGAAATGAGTGAAAGGAAAAGAGATTATCCCAGCGGCGCTGAGAAAAGAAAAATTAAACAGAAAAGGGACGAGGTTATATAAAAAGTGCCCAAAATTTCTTCATTTTTTCAGAGACAAGATACTGTGAGTGATTTAGATTGGAAAGGTAAGTACTACACTACTACCCAACCCATTTATTAGGGGCCCGTAGTGATAAACAAGGAAATCTTTTAATTTCGGTCTGTCCATCTGTCCGTCACAAAAAGTTGTCTCCCCCCTCGATTTTCACAATTATACTGTTTTTAGGGTTCCGTGCCTTGATTAAAAAAAACAAAATTCTAACTTATCTATAGGATCGATTTGTTTTGTTGTTTGTTTATCAGTCCGTATCGTATCGTTACTTGCGTGTTGAGAACTTCAGATGTGCAGACTCGCTTTCGGGTTCTCGTTTTGTATGGCCACTACACTACGCGCTGCGTTTAAATAGCACGCAGGTGTATAGTAATGCACGGACGGGCTGCAGGTGATTTTGTATCTACTAATAGGTACGAGCACAATCCGCGTAGAATCTGTGTGCGTCTGAACTGAACACTCTCTAACTGTGACCCTTAGTAACGTTATTTATTTATATATAACTCTTTTTAGTTTAGTATCAAAGCATTCGTATTTATTTTTTAACAATTACTCGTTTATTTTTAGATTCTTCTGAAGCATGTTCTTCGTCACATATCCATCCGGAAATAGAAGAAAGCCAAGCACATACTTTATCGGATGTCCATCCAGAAATCGAGGAACCCCAAGTCAACGATTCTGATATATCTGCAGATAATGCAGATTGTAATATAATTTCATCAGATAGAGGAAATTTTGGTGACAATTTAACTGAATGCGAACGAAAAATAATTTTTAAATTGGGTCCATTTAAACCACAAGGACCATTTCCAAAAGTTTCAGAAAATAACCGACCTTTTTCAGCTTATTATTATTCATATTTCAATCAGGCAGGCATAAAAATTATAAGACCATGGTTATGTTATTCTAACGTTTTAAACAAACCGTACTGTCACTTCTGTTGGTTATTAGCAGATCGCCAAAAGAAATCGTACTCCTCTGCTTGGGTTAACGGTGTTTCGGTTAGAAGCAATTTCACACTATTCTTGACCATGAAAAGTCACAGCAGCATATTAGTGCCTCACTGTCTTATAATAATTGGTTGCAAGGAAATACCATCGATACTCTATTGAAAAGTGAAATCGATAGTAAAATTACATTCTGGAGAGATGTACTGCATCGTATAATTAATGTTATAATTACTTTAGTATCTTGTAATCTACCTTTGAGGGGGCATGATTCTGATTCTGGCAATTTTATGGCAATTTCACGTCTGCTATCTAACTATGATGCAACTTTAAAAGAACTTTTTCTAAAACCGAAAGGTGAAATAAATTATTTAAGCCCTACGATTCAAAACGAAATTATTAGTTTGCTTGGTACTAACGTTAGGAACAGTATTATCTCAGAAATTAAAAAAGCTCCATTTCTGACAATAATTCTGGATACAACACATAACTTGTCAAAAATTGACCAACTATCTGTAGTTTTTCGATATATCTCGGTTACAGAAAATGATGATAATGTGCCTAAAGAAATAAAAATCTGTGAGTCCTTTTTAGGATTCATAGCAGTAACCGATTGCAGTGCTGCAGGTCTGAAAACTGTCATTTTAAATTTGACTAAAGAATATGGAATTGATTTGACTAAATGTAGAGGACAGGGATACGATGGAGCAAATGTTATGTCGGGTGTGTATGGAGGATTACAAACCCTAATAAAAGAGCATGCTCCAAATGCCGATTATGTTCATTGTGCTGCGCACGCTTTAAACTTGGTTTTGAACGATGCTGCGAGACATGTTCGTGAAGTATCGACTTTTTTCGATAATTTAGAAAAAATATATACTTTTTTTGGCAATAGTATAAAACGCTGGGCTATGCTAAGTGACGATTCATCTGAAAAATATTTGATTACCCTTAAAAAGGTATGTCCTACCAGATGGTCTTCTAGGAACGACGCTTTATTAGCAGTAAAGAATTTTTTTTTACTAATCATGAAAACTTTGTACCAACTAAATTTAATTTCAAATAAAAAAGATGAACGTGAAGAATGTAAAAGTATAATTAATATTTTAGAGAGTTTTGATTTCTTAGTGCTCGTTACATTTTTTTCTTCACTATTTGAAATTATTAATCCTGTTTCTAAAGCTCTACAGCATGATAATAATGACTTACAGAAATCTAGCATTTTATTAAGTAATCTTTTAAATAGACTGTGCCAATTAAGAAATCAGAATTCATTTAATAGTTTGCTAAATGAATCCAAAGATTTAGCAAAAAAGTGGGGGGTAACAACTGTTTTTAAAAACAGTAGGCGAAAGATAACGAAGCGTTTTTTTGATGAGTTATCACAAGATGAGAGAATTTCCGACCCGGAATCCTATTTCAAAGTCAATGTATACTATTGCTGTTTAGATATATATATTTTTTTAATTTTTATTTATTTACAGGGTTTTTTCTATAAAGAATATGTCACCCCGATTATCAAATACAATGAGTAGAACAAAACTAGCATACCCGCAACCTTATACCCATAATAATAATATGATACAGTGTTCTGGCCTCATCCGACAATGGTGAAGCCAGAACGCTATTAAAGAAACCTACACTAAAATCATTGTCAAACGCTTGACGTCTTTGGACTGCAATACGACCACACTCAGTCAAGATGTGATGAACATCTTCTATGACTCCACAGACAGAACAATTAGGTGACTCAACTTTCCGCATCATAAATCCAAAACTATTGAGAGGAACGTGTCCGGATCGGAGTCTCAAAGCCATTACAATTTCTTGCCTATTCATCCTACCCTCGCTGAACCAAAGCATACGTGGAAGAGATGGTTGAATCGTCCTATACCAAATGCCCTTCGTTAAGGATCTCTTATCAAAATATTCTGACCAAGATTGAATACATCTTTCTCTTACTAGGGGTAAAACCTCCGTATGCCATGGAGGACAAGTATACAATTCTCCATCAGATGCAGCTTCCTTGGCCAAACGGTCAACCATCTCATTACCATATAGTCCAACGTGAGAAGGAATCCATTGCAATACAACTATTTTATGTTTGGCAATAAGTTCGGTGATGGTTTTTAAGATACTATACGCCAGTGGAAGTCCTCTGAACGGTGAAGTACCTGTACATCTCATCAAATGAAGGAGGGCACTTTTTGAGTCAGTGAAAATGACAAACCGATCACCGTCCAAAGATTTGATATAGGCCAAAGTTTCATCGATAGCGATTAACTCCAAATGCATGATTGAAACCTTTGATAAAATACGGAATTTAAAAAAAGTACCAATTTGCGAGTCAAAAAAGGCTGCGCCACAACAGTTCCCATGTCTAGAACCGTCCGTATACACACAGTAAAAGTCTGAATAATGTGCATTAAGAGATTTACAACATATTGATCTTAAATTATCTACAGAATAACATTGCTTAGGTTTATCAACCGAATCTACACTAGGTTTTATAATACGTGATAAGTCCATATTGTTGACCCAAGTATCCATGGAGAACATGCCAATTTTACTACTGCAGTACATTTGCTCTTGTTTTAAAACGTCGTGAGACATAACTTACAATGGTTTTTTCTTATGTCTCCAATAAAGATTATTATTACAAAGACCATGAAGATTCTCCAATAATCCGACTAAAGGAAAGTCGTAACACTTAGATTTTAAGTAAAACTTACCAGCTAAATATCGGCAGCGAATAAAAAGAGGAGGCAATATCAATTCGGATTCCATCACGTGAATCGGAGTGCTTTTGATAAATCCCCCTATTAATCGCAGGCAAATGTTTTGTAATCTATCCAGTTTTGTTAAATGTGTATCGGCGCTATTGTCCATTAAAAAGCTACCAAAGTCAATGCGACTACGAATAAGAGAAATATATAACCGTCTTAAGTGGTTGGGATGAACACCCCACCCGGGTCCTACTAAAACCTTAAAAATATTGATCAGTTTAAGTACTCGCTCACGAACCTCATTTATATGTTTCTTCCATCGGAGACCCCTATCTAGCCATAATCCTAAATACTTCACATGGTCTACTACGTCTAGCAAAGTACCGTTTAAACGGATATCTATAACTGGTCTACGAAAACCTCTATTAAACAAACAAATTTTACTTTTAGCGGGAGAAATTTCCAAACCTACGAGTGTTAACATGCTGTTGATTAGATCAAGAGCAGACTGGATCTTGTATTCGCCCTCACTAACAGAAGAACACTGCGTATATATAGCAAAATCATCCGCATACTGGGATATGGAAATATTGCCTTGCAAACGTTTACAAATATCCGACGTTATTACATTAAATAAAAGCGGCGATAATGGATCACCCTGGGCTAAACCATTACCCGAATATCTGCTAATACAGTCATTACCAGCTCTTAGTTTGAGCACCCTTCTATGGAGAAAATTCCATAAATATCGACAGATGCGTGACCCGACTTGAAGGCTATCCAAAACGTTTATTAAAACCGTATTATCAATATTATTATACGCACTATTTATATCTAAGAAACAACCCATAGTAGAACAACCCTCGGAAAAACCAGTTTGAATTGTGGAAATTAAGCAACTTAGGCCATCTAAACACGACCTACCTCTTCGGAAACCTACTGTGTTCGCAGAAAATTTGTTATTTTTTTCAAGAAACCATTCTAATCTTCGAAATAAAACGTAATGGAAAATTTTGCATAAGCACGACAACAGGGATATAGGTCGGAGTGAAGCAACGTCACTAGGTTCACGACCAGGTTTTGGAATAGGTACGATAAAAATGTCGCGCCACTGAGAGGGAACAAAACTGAGATCGAAAAACTTATTATATAACGTTAACAAAACAGATTTTCCCACATCAGGCAAATTCTTAATCATAGAATAAGATATGTCATCGCATCCAGGAGATGTATCCTTAGATTTGATACATTTATCTAGCTCCTGAATAGAGATCTCACATTCTAATATCGGGTTACTATGGTGAACCGTAGGGGTCGACGGAGAAACATAGTCTGGTGTTAAGGAATATAAAAGATTTGTGGCACTTTGAGCGTCCACATAATGTCTAGGCGAACGGTAACCTTTCAGCCATCTCATTTTGCGCCACATTTCACTTGACGACGTAGTATGATCGACTTCAGAACAAATATTTTGCCAGTTTACGCCCCTAGCCTGTCGGATTAATTTCTGCGATGTACTTATCCTATTGTTGAGAGTATCGAGATTTTGGGGAGTGGGATTGCGCCTAAATTTGGATAATGCTAGCCTACGACGAGCTACAGCATGTGACAGTTCTGAAGACCAATACGGCTTTGGAGTAAAATCTGAAGAAGGGTTTTGGTTAAATTTAAACATCGGAATGAATTTGTTAGCAGCGTCATTTAAAATATCCATAAATAAATCATACGCTTTTTGAAGGTCACTAGGCAAACGTAAGTGGCAAAATATTTGTTCTAGATATGTTTTATATGAACTCCAGTCTGATTTTCCAAAATTCCTTTTAATAATTGCGGGTAGGTGTGACGTACATAACGTTGAGATTTTAATCATTAAATGGTCACTACCAAGATTTTCATTTAAAACGGTCCAATCAATATTAAGCGCAATATCTGTAGAAACCAATGAAATATCTGGGGAAGTCTGTTGCATCTTGTTTTCAACTAAACGTACTCGCGTATGTGTTCCATCGTTCAAAGAAAAAAAATTACTGTCTATAAGCTAGTCGTAAATAAGATTGCCTCTGTGGTCATTTTTATAAGACCAACTGACGTGATGGGCGTTAAAATCTCCTAAAATTAAAGTTTTGGAGGGCCATAGTGAAAACAGACTGTCCCAGTCCTGTTCCTGAGTTCCTGAGTGGTTACGATTCTAGAAGGACAATAGACAGCAACAATATTTTCGAACGGATCACAGTTATATAATTGTACGCATACTACCTCGATACCTTTATTATTCACGTGAACGCGCCTCTGCTGCGCTTTAACGGATTTGTGTATTATGATAGCTACACCGCCGTATGAGTCATCCCGGTCCGCGCGATAAATATCGTAACCACTAACTTTAAAATTACTATCTGGTTCGAGCCACGTCTCACTAAGGGCAGCAATATGAACTTTATCCTGGCATAATATTTCATGAAACGGTGCTAACTTAGGCCTAATACTTTGGGCATTCCACTGTAAGATGTTTAATTTAATTGATCTGTTAGCCATCGGAACTAATAAAAAAATTAAATAATGTTTTTATGAACGGCCACTCTGAAACAACACTCACTGACACTAAAGTTAACCATTCTAGGCACAATTGGTAGACACACCTTATCTTAAAAATTAAGCTAGTCTTTTTGAGGTAAATAACTTCCTTTATTCTGGACCACAATTCATTGAACGATGGACATTCATCGTTACCCTCTCCATTATCAGGTGATTGATGCAAGTCTTTATCGTCTGTGTCTGAATTCCAAAACATCCAGTCTTCTTTTGGTGGCTTGTTTTTTTTTTCCGGCGACTGTATTTTAGTTTTTGGGGGGTCATGCTTAACCGAAGAAGGAGTCTGCTCTTTGTGTACATTAGCCTTAGTTTGGATAATTTCAGCAAAAGTCTGATGGAAGGAAGCTCCCGAATTCATTTTCCTAACTTGTGACGGGTCGTTTTCAATAGGTGTAAATGAAGCAGGATTTTTCGAGACTACTGGAGCTTGAACGACAATTTCGGGGGAACCGGAATTTTCGGGAGGAACATAACACTCCAGGGCTTTCCTGTATGTGCAACCAAACTCAGCCATAATCTCCCTTAGTCTTCTCTCCTTCTTGTACATAGGGCAAGTCCTACTAAGTGATATGTGGTTTCCATTGCAGTTGACACAGGTAAACAACAATGTGTCGCAATTTTCATGGTTACCACTACACTTCGGGCAAATTACGTTTTTCATGGGGCACATTTTCCGCATGTGGCCTAACCTCCAACATTGGGAACATTGGGATACCTGGTGTATGTATGGCAAAACTTTTATATTAATATCGCATACACGAACTGATGAAGGTAGATGATCACCATCAAAACATAATCGAAGAGTTTCGCTAGGACACCAACCACCTTCATCCCTGTTGCGACGGTCTAGCCTCTTCAATGATAAAAGCTTGGCGGGGGCCGGACATGAAATATTTTCTAGAATCTCCTCATCCGTAAATTCTAGATCTACATCCTTGATTAGGCCATAGCAAATAGACAGCTGCATGGCCTTCTGGAACCTCCATCCTTTCTCTAAAAGTTTCTCGCACATTAATAGATTTTGCGCCGCCGATTCACATTCAAATTGAACCCGTATTTTAAAAGGACTTAAGAATTTGACTTGGCTAATTTTTGTAATGTTATTTTCTTTTAAACTAGGTACGTGCCATAGCAAACTGTTTCGGAAGACGTTCCTTGGAAGAAACATAGACTTCATACTTTTCTTCTTTAATTGAGTTTTTGCTACCGTGACATATCTTTTTTTTAATCCCCTTAACCTCTGTCCAACCCTCTTCGTCTTCAGTACTATCCTCTCTTTCTCGCTTTTCCGCTCTTAACTGCTCCTCTTTATTTTTGTCATCATCATCTACAGCATCCATGTCTGACGAATCGTTCAGCAAACTCTGTATGTCATTTTTAAATACGGGCGTAACACAGCGCGGTGAAGCGCTTACGTTATCGGCCATAGCATAACCACATAAGGCACACGGTACCGCCGCGCAGCCAGTAGGTCCGGCGCACACCTATAACGCGTGATAGTGCGTAAACAACGATTCGCGCAGTGGGGATAGCAATACGATACGCGACAAAAACACAACCAGACCGCACGAGTGCCGGTACGGTTATGGTTTAGATATATTAATTTCTCAAACTAAAGAAAGATTTCAGAGCCTTTGCAACCTGAGTAGTATATTCGAAATATTACAACCGGAGAAACTCCTATCTTCTTCAAGCGAAGAGATATTAAACGCTTCCGGAAAACTGTCTGCTAAATACAGTAAAGACATCTCACTTAATCTTTGTGACCAATTAAAGGCTCTAAAAACATGCTTAAATTCTGAAATTAAAAAAAAATATTCCATTAAAGAACTCATTGAATTATTGCTAGTAAAATTCAATAGTCTTGCATCCAGTTTTCCCGAGGTAATCACAGCATGCTTTTTATTCTTGACCCTTCCAGTAACAACCGCAACGGCAGAAAGAAGTTTTTCAAAATTAAAACTAATAAAAAATTACTTAAGAACTTCGATGGGACAAGAACGGCTGTCAGACATCTCACTATTGTCCATAGAGGCAGAAACTTTAGAAAAACTAAAATCATCATCAGCCATAAATGATTTAATAAATCAGTTTGTCGATAAAAAGGCAAGGAGAGTGAATATTTAAAATTCGATTTTTATTTGTAAAATGGGTAAATTATGTGATAAATAAATATTACTTCTCACAATATTTTTTTTCTTTTGTGAAAAATCTTTACCTCCATATAAGGGCCTCCAAAAAAATTTTTATACGGGGCCCCGACAAGGCACGCTACGCCACTGCACACATCACATTTTCTTTCCTAGCCTATTGCCATCAACTGGGCCCAAATCCAGACACTGGGCCGCTACTGACAATTTCCAGATAGAAAAAACACAATAACACTTTACCTGACCTGGGAATCGAATCCAGGACGTCCTGCTCAGCAGAAGCGCTTGCGACCACTAAACCAATGAGGCAGTATTTTTACTTCATTTTTCATCTAAGATATTGTTCCAGCAGCCATGAGGTCACTTGAAACCTTAATAAGAGGTGGAAATATCCTCATCAATCTCTATTCCTTATACAAGGTGTAACAGAAGTAGTAAACGCAAGTCTTGCAAGGTTGTTCATAATTAACTACTGTCGCGATTTCAGTTACCTTGAATATGAATTATTTTCGAAAATTAGTAGATTATAGCCACAAAAAATTATAAAATAAAAACTTTTTACAAGGTGTAACAGAAGTAGTAAACGCAAGTCTTGCAAGGTTGTTCATAATTAACTACTGTCGCGATTTCAGTTACCTTGAATATGAATTATTTTCGAAAATTAGTAGATTATAGCCACAAAAAATTATAAAATAAAAACTTTTTACAAGGTGTAACAGAAGTAGTAAACGCAAGTCTTGCAAGGTTGTTCATAATTAACTACTGTCGCGATTTCAGTAACCTTGAATATGGATTATTTTTTCGAAAAAAAAAACTTTATAATAAAAAAATTAAACCGCCGAAAAACCGAAAAGTAAAAAACGAAACATATTCAAGGTTACTGAAATCGCGACAGTAGTTAATTATGAACAACCTTGCAAGACTTGCGTTTACTACTTCTGTTACACCTTGTAAAAAGTTTTTATTTTATAATTTTTTGTGGCTATAATCTACTAATTACTACATGCTTAATTTTTGTTTACTTTTTGTAATACACAACTCAGTATTAAAATCTGTGAGTAAACAATCAATCATCCCCTGTTTTCTTACCCTTAGGGTTGGATTTTTTCTTCGAAATTTATATGGGACCAACTTCGGGGTATACCCTTTCCAATAAAAATTATTATAATTATCAAAATCTGACTACTCTGGAAAAAGTTATGCGTGGTCATACATAAAAAAAAAATATACGCGTCGAATTCAGTAACCTCCTCTTTTTTTCGTCGGTTAAAAAATGTATTTCGCCATACCGCCTATTGAGCCACAAAAAAGTAATCAAGGCAATCTTATTTCAAGGCAATACGATTTAATTTTCAATGCATACAGTAACGCTAGGGAATGTTGAACAGACAATTTTTTCGAGCAATGTATTAGCAACCTTCTTCAGAATTATTCATAGCGTATTAATATTAGGTCTTTACCTATGAAATTGCCGTTCTGCAGTACTGGCCATTTCAAATCAAAATAATTTTTGTTTGGCTAAGAATTCTAATTTCAAATTAATTTTATTTTAAAAACATGGATTTTTTTTTCTAAAAGTAGTCATTTCTTTATTGATTAGTGTTACATTTTCATCGCATTTCAATCTTTTTCGTCATCATGGATACGTTAAAAATTCGAGTAATTATGGAATATGAGTACCGTCGTGGCAGCAACGCGGCACAAGCGGCACGCAACATCAACGACGTTTACGGAGCTAACACTACAAACCAACGCACCACCTGTTATTGGTTTGCTCGCTTCCGTTCTGGAAATTTCGACCTGAAAAATGAACCTCGCGGTCGTCCGAAGACTTTGGTCGACAATGACGAATTAAAGGCGATTGTGGAAGCTGATGATACACAATCTACGGCTGAATTAGCAGCAGCTTTCGACGTTAGCGTCAAAACAATATTGGTCCGTTTGCGTCAAATTGGCAAGGTAAAAAAGCTTGACAAATGGGTGCCCCACGAACTCAATGATCGCCAGCGCGAAGTACGCGTCGAGACGTGCCTTGCACTGCTCAACACACACACAAATGAAGGAATTTTGAACCGCATTGTTACCTGCGATGAAAAATGGATTCTGTTTGATAACCGTAAGCGCTCAGCAAGTTGGTTGGATCCTGGTTCAGCACCTAAACAATGCCCTAAACGAAAACTTACCCCTAGAAAAGTGATGGTCACTGTTTGGTGGTCTAGCGCCGGTGTGATTCATCACAGCTTCTTACCAAACGGGGTGAGCATTACTGCAGATGTGTACTGTGAAGAACTGAACACAATGATGGAGAAGCTGGCGCATCTCCAACCAGCATTGGTCAATCGCTCGTCTCCGCTGCTCCTGCACGACAACGCGCGACCTCATACTGCACAGCAGACGGTCTCCAAGTTGCAAGAACTGGGGTTGGAAGCTCTCCGTCATCCGCCCTACTCACCAGACCTTGCGCCTACAGACTACTACTTTTTTCAGAATTTGGATAACTTCTTGGCGGGAAAAAAATTTAATACCCGAGAGGCAGTACAAAATGCCTTTGAAGAATTTGTTGCCTCCCGTCCAGCTGATTTCTTTAAGAAGGGCATCAATAAACTGCCACTGCGATGGCAAAGATGCATTGATTGCATGGGTGATTACTTCGATTAATACAAATAAAAAATTCATGAAAAAAATTCGTTTAATTTTTTTCATACAAAACGGCAATTTCATAGGTAAAGACCTATTACGTATTACGTAATTAGCGTGTTAACCCCTAAATTTTTTGTGCTATTTACTTTTTTGCAGATTGACTAGGTATTGTAATTTATATGCATGTCTCTCTCGGGTATCCGTAGGTGAAAATGCATTATTTTGGTTATTTGGATAACAATAATTACATTATTACTATCGAGCCACTTTATTAAACTGCTGAGTGCATTGTAAATGTTATTTTCATACGTTGATTATTGATACGTTTAATAATAAACTATTTGTTATCATCTGCAAATAACACAATTGGATGAGATGTTTAACGTGGTAATAGGTCGTTTACTTAAGTAAAATGAAAATAATACTGGTTCGAGGACGCTTCCCTGGGGAACACCGGATTTATAGCGTCTTTTAAGATTTTGTTGGTTTCAAGCAGACGTTGATATTCCCGTACGTTGTTGCCTACCGGTTAGGGACGATTATATAAAAGTCTTTCGATATATGTAGACCTAGCAAATAGAGTGGTGGGTCAATGCGAAACAGTGGTAGCCCCCCCCCCCCCCCCCGATCTCCTAGGGGAGAGTATGAGGGTGCAAAAATCACTTAAAAATCAAAAGACATTTTTTTTTTCAATTAAGTGCAGGACCCTGATCATTCTACATTTTTTTTTTTTGTTAAGTAATGAACATAAAAAACAAATTCAATTATTCAAAACGGACTCATAAACAATTTAATGTAAAAGAAGTTTTCAAAACCGAAGCTTCTTAGAAACAAGTGCAAGTGCAAGCGTTGCAGCAAACTTCCCAGCACCACATCTCTGCCAGTTTTAATCCAAATGCAACCTTATGTCATAGTTCTTGAAGCCAAAGGATTCAATATCAGTTGGCCGAACAAAAGAGCGGCTGTAAGTATTACTGCAGACGCGCGAGTGACGATGCGTCAGGGGAGGACTGTGCGGGATGAGGGGAGCGGGTTACCACGAATACTACAGTGTCCCGCAAATACCGGACCCCGGGAGTGAATACATTTTCAGCGCGCGATACGTGAAATATCCGATGGCAGGAGCGAGTAGGCGGTATGCTGCAGAGTCCTGCCGCTCTCTCCTTGCCAATACTGCAAAACGCCACCACCGGGAGATATTCCTAGCGTCGGACAAATTTTTTAAAGACAATCAGAGCTGATGATTTTTTAAAAACGTGAAACAGATTTGGAATTCGCACATACAGTTTATGATTTAAGTACTTAAAAGTTACTCAAACAATGGAGGGATCCGGCGGCACGTCCTCTTGAGATTTTCTAGAGACTCGACAAAAATGTACACGACTATCACACTCTAGAGCCTATTGATTCTGCAGAAATGTGAAAACAGATTCTGTCATCCTAATGATTTCGACTGGTAAGTCAACTTAAGAATAGTCAAAGACGTGGGCACATCGCTGTAAAGGCGCGAGAGGGCGTCACAAGGGGCGAGAAGGTATACTCCAGCTGAATCCCCGAATCCGTGGAGATGTTTCTAGCGTGGGACTAATATTTCAAAGACAATAATTTTAGAGCTGATGATTATGCAAAGCTGCTGAAACAAAAGAGTGGGCGCATCCTTGCAGAGGATGCGTCAAAAGGAATGAAGGGTCAATGCTGCAGTCCCCTGCCGCCCTCTCCCTACAAACAACCCGAACCCTCAGGACATAATCCTAGCGCAGGAAAAAGAGTTAAAAGGAAATCTAATTTATGAGCTAATAATCCTGCAAAAAAGTGTTGGTTCGGACATCCTATTTAAGGAAATCCAAAAATTGCTCAAACAACGGAGTTTTGGCCGGGTCGTGACAGGGCGCGGGGTTACGCGTTAAATGGGGGGGCTAATGCTAGAGTCCCCTGCCGTCCTCTCACCGCACGTAGTCTGTGAGAGTTACATAAGAAAGGTCGAAAAGGGTTATGTTCCACACATCACCGTTTGGACCCTCCTAAAGACTATATAACGTCATATGAAAACCGCGGTGTCTCTGCTTCATCCATTTTGCCTCTACCTAGATCAGGAAGACCAAATATAATTAGAAAACTTACCGTCATCCTTAAGAAAAGGCTGATGAAGAGCGGTGTACCAGTGGCGCATCGAAAGTCCGTTGGAGATCACAGTAGGTTGTGAAGTGCAGCTTTGGAGACAAGTCCATCTACGACCAAAGCAAATAATTATTATGACGTTATGTTATTTCTATTTAAAGCAGCTATGGATGTCCTAAATCCCTGTCCTCGAAGCCCCCGTGACGCATGACCTTAAACTAAGAAGTAAAAATTCGTTCACTACCCTAAATCTTCTGCCAGGACTGTTAACAGGATCTAGACTGGAGGAATACACAGAGAACAACAAAAACTAAAATAAAAAATCCTTAGCCTAGTCCAGTATCTCGACCAATCAATTGATTCAGCTTCGTCCCGTTTCGCAATTAATCCACTGATTCAGGTTCAGCAGGACGCTGCCAACACTGTCGACAGGTTACGTTATCTAAAAAGAAGTATTACTGCAGATGCGATGGTAAGCAGGCCCAAAAACGAGAAATAATGCAAAGAGAACTCAGTAAAATTCAAAGAAACTAATCTAGGAACATACCTTTAAATCTCGCCCTTAACAGCAGCATCTACGGATCGGAGAAGCTGCACATCTTGCTCGGTGCACGGTCAACGGCGCACTGTCGGTTGCAGCGGCCGAGCGGGCGATGTGGCACGGGTGCTGGATGACCTTAACGCAACGCGCAGGTCTCAAACCCCGACCCATACATAATACGGCAATTGTGGCCGGTGTAATGCCTAGGCAATATAGGTCGTAAACTAGAAACAAAGGAACTGCGTTTTATGAAGGTTGATAAGATTGGATTGAGAATCTTTAAATTAGTCTTGGGCTTAGAGGTTTGCATCAACCTGAGTCATTATTAACTGAAAATGCAACTTGCATAAGCGTACTTATAGGGTGGATTTTTGAGACGGGGCAGTAAGAACAGGTAGGTAGCGTGTGAAGTTACAGGAATACGTTCTTAGGAGACTGATCTCAGCTTTTTGTGTAATATGTAAATACGTGGATATTTATGTAAAATGAAATTCAATAAGTACTTTGAATTAACATTTTTCGTCGTTTATTTTCATAAGAACAACTACAGTCCGCTATGACCTCAAGACTTAAAACCCGTTGATTTTTTATTACAAAAACTCGAAAAAAAAGTTGACTTCAAGTTCACAATTAATACTTTATCATTATGATAATTCTCTTTTCATAAGAACTTTCGTATTACTGAGACGGGGCTAAAGTTCTTTTTTTATTCTCAGATACAAATGTGACATTTCAAGGCTCTTGTCTTTGGTTTTTAAGCTAATTTTGACATTACACCTGTCAAAATTTGTCGCTGGAATTATAGAAGCAAAACCGTCTCACCAAATTTAAGATCCCTCTTCCGATAAATTTCCCCTCTCTTTTAACTCATTCCTCTCCTGAACTGCTTGTGGCGCTGATGATTTTCATTCGTCACAATCATAGATATTAAAATAAAATTATATTTACTCCCCAATCTGTGTTTATGGGGTGCGTCTCATTTCATATGAAGTTATTTGATATATTTACATTTCAATATTTTCAGTGTAGTAGTGTAGTTTTTTCAGTATTTTCGTTTCGTTTAACATTATTGGATATAACGTTTATTTAATTGAAAATCATGAGGCCTGTCGTTTAAAATAAGTAAGTATATAATATTGCGATTAATTTGATTGAGCGTGCTGCGGGAGCGGACCCGGAGCCCTGCAGCCCCGGAACCGTGACAGAAGCCATTCCTGCTGCATGTTGCATGGTTGCTGCATGTTTGCATACTGCATGCTGCATGTAGGTATGGTGTATGCTTGTTTGCATTGTTTGCATGCCTGCTTTTTTACTAGGCGTTTTATCTTAATAGAGTAAATAGGTTTCATGTCTTTTGAATGGTATATCAAACGATTTTATATTCAATGTATGCTACTCGTATACTTATAAAAATTAGTTGCTTTAAAATTATATCAATTATTTATTACATTAATATCAATCATAATATCAAATAAAATTATCGATTCAGTTGTTATATCTTGTAAATAGTAGAGATTATATCACAATATATTACTTACCCGTGTTTATGTCCCCCCCGAGTGGGTTCCCGCATTGTCGTTGCGGGGGGGCTTAGTAACCGTGGTCTCCCATCCACGGTGAAGCCAAGAGGAACCCAACGGTGGGGCCGCTCGTCAGGGCTTTTGCCTCCAAGCCTTTGACGTAGCGGCCAAAAAGTAGGTTGCGGTGAGGTGCACCGCAACTGAGGTGGGCCGCGATGTCGAATGGGAGGCATCGCGGCTGAGGGTTACAGGCTGCGGTAGAGGAGGAGTGCCGGTGCTTCTGAGCAGCGCTCTTCCCTTCCGTGGCCTGGACGGGGCCGCCACCGTTTGATGGCGGACGCGGTGGGGCCGCAGGGGAAGAGGAGTGTCGGTATAGCGTCAGCCGCTCTCCCTATCCTCTGCGGCCGAAAAGTGGTAGACGGGACGGCGCGTTGTGTTCCTCACGCGCGCCGTCAAAGATGTCAGCAACCACTGGTGGGGTTCGCAAGGGCCGATGCCTGCCAGGGGTGCGGGTTTGTTCGAAAAAGATACCACGGCCCCTGGCATACGGGCTACTGAGGGAACACGGGTGGGTTTTAGTCAGTAAAAGTCTGACACGCCCTCCTGCTCTACTCAGCAGGAGAAGTCATTTGATGATTTCCCACCCAAAAAAAAAAAAAAAACCCGTGTTTATGTTGTACCTATTTACATATGTATTTTTAATGTTCTAACAATTTTATTATACGAGGGTCATTCAATAAATACTTAGCCTACAAAAAGTAAACGAAAATTTTGGAAAAGTGGCAATTTATTTTTCAACATAGTCTCCTTTTAGTTCGATACACTTAGCCCAGCGATGCTCCAACTTTATTAACCCGTCCGAAAAATAGTTTTTGTCAAACTCTGAAAAATAGGCCTCAGTGGCGGCGATGACCTCCTCATTCGATCCATATCTATGCCCGGCGAGTTATTTTTTCAGATTAGGAAACAGAAAGAAGTCACAAGGGGCCAAATCTGGAGAATACGGTGGATGGGGCAGCAATTCGTAGCGTAATTCGACCAATTTGGCCATGGCAACGGCAGACGTGTGAACCGGTGCGTTGTCGTGGTGAAACAGCACTTTTTTCTTCGCCAGATGGGGTCGTTTTTTCTTTAATTCGGCGTCGAATCGGCCCAATAAATCGGCATAGTAAAGCCCTGTTATTATTTTACCCTTCTCGAGGTAATCGACGTAGATCACACCTTGTGAATCCCAGAAAACGGTGGCCATAACTTTTCCGGCCGATTTTACAGTTTTCGCCTTCTTTGGAGCACGTTCCCCGGTCTGGATCCATTGTTTTGATTGCTCCTTGGTCTCTGGTGTGTACCAGTGGATCCAGGTTTCATCGACGGTCACAAAACGACGCAAAAACTCCACTGGATTCCGCTTAAACAGCGCCAAGCACGTCTCCGATGTGGTCTCACGGTTGCGCTTGTTTTCTGGTGTGAGTAAACGCGGCACCCATCGCGCCGACAGCTTTCTCATGACGAGTTCCTCGTGAAGAATATGATGCACTGTTCCTTCTGAAATGCCTACAGTCTCAGCTAGCTCCCGAACCTTCAATCGGCGATCTGCCAATACGAGATCATGGATTTCTTTAATGTTTTCCTCCGTAGCAGCAGTTTTCGGTGTACCTGGACGTGGTTCATCAAAAACCGACGTACGGCCACGTGCAAACTCGTTGAACCAATTCTTGACGGTGGCCATCGATGGAGAAGAGTCACCGTACACAGCATCCAAGCGCTCTTTGATTTCGATGCGCGTTTTCCCTTCCAAAAATAGGAATCGAATCACCGAACGATATTGCTCGACACGTTCGCTTCCATAAGTTGTCAAATTAAAACAAATGAAGGGATTGGAATGAAAATTTGAAAAAAGATTTAAAAAAGAATGTGATACACTGTGGTAAAACTCTTTTGAAACTACAGCGCCCTCTGGCGATGACGCTAGGTACTTATTGAATGCACCTCCGTTTCAGTCCAGTACTAACCCTACAAGATCAACATTAAGCCCAAATATATCTTGTTTTTTATAACACACATACTTTTCCAATTCACTTTAGACATTGGCAGAATAGTCCCAGAAATGTCGGTAGATATTGTTATAACCTTATGACAATATGCCTTGTTATAACAATATTTACCGAGATTTCTGGGTTACGTATACTTTAGGGTTAGGGTATACCGTCGTATAGGTAGTAGTGGCCAAGTGGTAACGGCCGCAACTGACGAGTTGTTCACGAGTTGACAGTCGTTTTCCATTGTGTTAGTTATTTCTTCACCTGCTCTCAAAACGGTGAAGAATAAAACATCTTGAGGAAACCGGCAAGTAGTATAGACAAAAATTCGAGGACATGTGACGTCTTCCACCGCGCACTGGGCCCGCGTAGTGGATTACGGCCAACTCCCTCTCATAAAGAGGAGGCCTGAGTCCCAGCAGTGGGAACGTTATACGCCGAATTATGCTCATGCATATACATTGGGATGTTTCGAGAAACCCATGGAGAGAAGCTTCTATTTTTTTCTTTTCACTTCGTTTCACGGGCCATCCCGTATCTACAACTTTAATAAAAGTATTAATTAAATAAATAACACTGCGGATTTTCGACCAGTAATCGGGACCTGCGCGCTGCAGCAGGTCAGTGGGCTTGCACTGCTGTAAACAGCACGACGCCACCACCCTGCCGCACTGCGCTTCCAACCACCGAACTGACCAGCACGATTTACCAGCCAGTCCTCACATCCGCGACTTCCTTGGTGATTTAAGAATGTAAGTGTAAAGAACATGTAATTTGGTTCTTAATAATCTCGAGAAGAAAGTGTTTCACAGTAAATTAATCAGTGGTTTTAGTTTAACTTGACTCGCAAATTGTTAGGACCACACCTCTGAACCTTGGTTCTTTGGTGGACATTTTTGCGTTAGTTCATACTCTGTTCTATTAGGAAATTAACTGTTTGAACATCCAAATGAATGATTGAATTTCAAGGGTCAGTAATCAAAGTCTCTCCCCCTCTCCCCCCAACCCTGTCCTCACCTGACTCCATGAACGCAACCTGACATTGTGTGTTAGGGAGTCTAGTTACCACAGAACTAAAAAAACGGTAGAAGTCGTAGTAGCCGGAGCCCGCGTACCCCGAGTTTTGCGTAGTGCCGCAAAGTTTGCTTCCGCGCACACACCACGCACATTAGTCTTGTTACAACCGCCACGGTGAAACGAACTTGAAAAAAAAATACAAAAATGCCCTATTGTGCTGTTTTACAATGTAAACATGATAGCAGAACTAAAGAGGTATCAAATGGAGGTATATCATACCATCGGTCGGTAAGTCTTATTTGATTTTAATTCGATAAAAATGTGAAAAACAATATTTTATTAAACAATACAAGTAAAAGTTGACCTTATAATGTTTTTCTTAAAGTCTACTTTCTTTTAAACTCAAACATATTGTTCGCGAAGATTCCAACTATGCACATGTCACAGTCAGCTACTCAATTAGAGATTACCGTTATCGATAATGAGTTATCGATATTTTAATGTTCCAATGTTCTCTGTGTGCGATTATGGGAAAAATTTAGCCCTGTGTGCGGTTTGTTTTTGCAGTATTCGAACACATTTCCATAAATTGATCATACCTTTTTCTTTCTAATTCTACCTTATGCAAGTTTGAAATAAATAAAACATGGATGAAATCTATTCGTTCACAAAGTCTCTAACCTATAAAAAGTGTGTTTCGTTTTATTTTGTGACTTCAGATTTCCTAATGATCCAGACAGAAAAGAAAAATGTGTAAAGTTGGTTTCTTGGAAAAACTAGTACAATTTGCTCAGACCACTTCGTAGAATTAGATTGTTTAATTAAAAGCGGAAAAAATTACCTAGCCGACACAGCAGTGCCAAAACTAAAAATTATACATTTTCAAGTACGTACATAATTCGGTTACTATTTCTTTGTTGACCTAAGTACAATTATCTGTATCAAATGTATGCAATTCGGTCATTTTTACGGTTTCATAACATTATGTTATTGTATCGTGATTCTTCTGAGATTCTGGCTACATGAGGTAGCTCGCGAAATTATAATTTTCTAACGTTTTTTGCAATTTGCAGGTCAGTGTCAGGTTGTATCTTGACCAAAATACTGTTCGCGACCATAGCAAATGTATATTTATAGAAGTATAATCATTAGAATCATTAATACATCTAGAGATCTGAAAAAAAGATGAGAATAAAGTCATTCAATAGCACAAATCTAACTACGATTTGTTCTATTGAATGACTTTTTCATGAATTCATGATATTTGAGAATAAATCTTACCGATGCTTATTTACTTTGCTTTCCGAGGCACGGAGGGGTCTTGGTATGTAAATATGGTCACCCATCCACGGACCAACCGCGGCAAGCGTAGCTTAACCTGATCGATCGACCCGCGCAGCTATTGTTACTTAGCCACAACGCGCTTACGTGTATGCCAACTAATAATTGACATAAAATTTACTCATATTTTTTCCCACTGTCAGATGCATCGCAAAACTTTGCAACATAAAAGAAAACATGATGATGTAACAAAATCTCTCCCACAAAAAAAAAAGAAACAAGCATTAGATACTACTTCACCAGCTTCTACTCGTCGAAAAATAAAGCTACAAGGAGTGTTACGGTGGAAGGAATGTAAAATTAAGAGACAGAACTTGATAATCGATAGATTCAAAGCTAAAAAATGGCGACTAAAAAAACAAACGATTATGAAACCTCCATATTTTTAAGTAAAAAGTGGCTTAAGTGTAATGTTTGACATCTAAGATCTATCTATATACCAAAATGCATCAAAGTCCGTTATGGAGTTAGTCAAGCTAAACATAATACGAGTGTAGCCGCAGGCGAAAGCGCAGGATTCCAACGTCAGTAGGAAGTAGTGTACCCGTAGTAACTAATCGATATAATCTATCGCATAAAATAGAAACACCACAGGTGTATATTTCTATCAACAGAATAATTTTCAAAATCAGATCAATGGTTTATCATAACAATTCATAATTATATTTTCTATAAATCGTAAGTATGTATTAGATTATATATTGACTAATGACATTTGATTTCACACATAATAATATTTATCGACTCTACATGTTGACTATATTTTGTTTAAAGATAAAACGGAATGTCGATAAATAAGTCAACGACAGTGGTACTTCCCTAGAGGAGGACGGATAGTAATTGACTTCGTTACGCAAATACAAATCGTAATGCTAACGAAATACTGCGTTAAATTAAATGCATTTATTATAGTGACATCTAGCGGCGAGTAGCGTAACTTAGTCAGGAAACTATGACGTGTACACTTTAAACAGAAAAGTAATAAATACGTAAACAGAGTACACAACAAACAAGTCTATAGTCATTTCCCTGTGGTTTATTTTCAATTATGCGACAACTGACATATTTCCTACTTTCATTCAATATTAAACTACCAATCAGACCAAGGATTTCTTAGTATTGCAAAATACAATTCACTTGTATTCGTGTGAGTTTGGGTACGCTGGTTCCGATACTAATGAAGCGCTATCCGACTTCTAGTGTTTTTCCTTTTCTATGCTAGTTACAGTATGGCAATAAATTATCTGCTAGGCACGTCACGGTGTCTGAAGGTGGGGTTTTCTGCAATATTTCTACAACTATATCCAACTTAGACACAGTGTTCGGAGGAGTTCTCTCATAGGTTTAAGATGTCTTGGTACTTCGCAAAAAGATTTAATTAATGTTTTTTTTTTTTTACTTTTGCAGGTACCCGTGAAGATGCAGCTTTACTCCGCCCAAGCCTCAACTTCTCCGCCTAAGAAGCTAAACCAACTTCTCTTGTCACAATCAGCTTTCACAGATTATTTATTTCCACAAAATAAGTAATCTGTGAAAGCTGATTTCCTGGAAAGCGTTAATGCAAGAAAATAACTATGTCATCTAATATTGTAGCCGTCTAACAGACGATAATATCATTAAATTAGGCTAATTGGCTAAACGCAACTGCTCTTATGAGTAGGTAACTTTGTGATTTAGCTCCCAATTTGATGACTCAATTCAGACATTATTCTGGGGACATTATTTGTAGGTGTTTTTCCACGGGATCCATCCCGTGTAAAAACTCTTAACAGATCTCACTCCTCACTTGGCCTAAGGAATCGTTCTTGAAATTGGAATCAAAACGGATTTGCAAAATCCCCCACTCATATAATAAGACACGCTCGGGTAACGACTTCACTGATAGCATCAACATACAGTGTGAACATACATTTATTAGCTCAAAAAACTTATCTCAGCGACAGTTTCAACTTTGATAAATAATATAAGCACACGGATATGGAATTATGACCGGATATGACATAAGTGTCTATGCAAATAGATAACTATGACAGGCGTGGATCCAAGGGGAGGGGTTCTGAGTACCCCTCCCTCCCTCCAAAACCAACAAATGCTTTGTTTTGGAGTTTTCGGTCCTTGTGACTTGAGACTTGGATACGCGCCTGATATTCCTATAATATTAAGTACTGCTTGATAAATTCAACTTAGATATGATGTGATTATTTTGGGTTACAGATTACCTACATTGTATATATATAGGAACTCGTGTATTTTAAGAAAATCATTAGGTTTTTTAATCTATTTTTATTTCCTCAGATGCGTCACTTTTGTTTACACACCGGCGCTGAGGTACTCTCCAACGATCTTGACGTGTTCTGTCGGTCACCATGAAGTACGACAATAAACTAACTTAGACCACTAGATATGATTTTTGGCTCTATCTGTTCATATCTGATTAGGTTTCGACCACCCTGGACAAGCGAGCTTACGAACACTTCATGTTCCCTCGCACAGGCCCGGCCCTCCTCTTAACATACCCTCATGAACCTAAGACCGCGGTTACGTTACTACCTCCCCCATCCCACTTCGGGGAATAGCGTGAAGTTTTGTTATGTACCTACATAAATAATACTAACATGATTTTACGCTAATCAAGAACCCGCCTGCCAATGTTCAGTAATTAATATTTATAGGGCGATGACATAATTGTTATCATTGTGATACATATAGATATTGCTTATTTATTGAGTCAGAGTACGTACCGGTATATATCATATAATTTAGTTCCGGTAAAGACTGCGCTATTGAACATAGAAATGGTTGGTAGATATAGATAATTATATTCCTTCCAGTTGCACTGCTCAAATGTTTCACGCTCTGAATCGAACCCAGGCAGGACCGTGGAGACGATCGGCGGCGGCAATCTCTCGCGTCCGACCCTGGTCCAGGCCATGGTACGGAGCGATAGTGCATGGGTAGCCGTCACCTCCTTCAGCGAAGCAGTAGGTAATACTCGCGAAGAGGGAGGCGGCGCACATAAGGGAGAGGTAGTCTATGCGCCCTCACGGCCCTAACCGCCGCAGGAGACGCCCTGGGCGTCTGGAATCCCAGGCTGATTTCCGGCCACCGTAGACGTGGGCTTGCAGACGGCGAGTAATGGGTAGCTCACTGTCCGGTAAAGACCAAGCCCAGGTCGACGGCGCGTTGTGTACCACGCGCGCCTTAAAGAGATGTCATCATCATCATCATCATTTCAGCCGAAAGACGTCCACTGCTGGACATAGGCCTCCCCCAAGCTCCGCCACTTTGACCGGTTCTGTACTTCTCGCATCCAGCGGACTCCCGCGGCCCTCACAAGGTCATCTATCCACCTTGTGGGAGGCCTTCCAATTTTACGTCTTCCGGTACGCGGTCGCCACTCCAGAACTTTTCGGCCCCATCGGCCATCTGTTCTGCGAGCAATGTGCCCTGCCCACTGCCACTTAAGTTTGGCAATTCTTCGGGCTATGTCGGTTACCTTGGTTCTCCTGCGGATCTCTTCATTCCTGATTCGATCACGCAGAGATGTCAGCAGCAGTAAAAGTGTGACACGCCCTCCCGCTCCACCCAGAGTGGGAGAAGTTATTTGATGATTGAGAAAACCCAGGCAGGACCCCACGCTCTGCCACCGAATCGAGATCAGGGCCCGATCTAGCTATTTAGCCGCTCCGGGCAAAAATAATATTCGCCGTCCTTTACACTTCTACCAAAGATGGTAGTTATGAATTATGACATATATGTGATATTCTTTTAATCATATAATATTCACATACGTTAGTCTACTACGGCTTCTGAACAAGTAATGTAATGTGATGTAATGTAATGCACCGATCCCAGCGTGGCTTGACCAGACTCGATAAATCGAATGAACCCCAAGATTCACACTAGCCCCTGGAACCTCATGCTTCATGGTGTTACAGAGGCCATTGCATATCAAGAAGTAGACCGGGGGGCGCGGTAATGGTCAGGTAGACGTGCCCTTAGGATAGGAAAGGATTGCGAGCCTACCGGATATGCATCCTTGAGTAAGCATTGGACTAGTGGAGAGACGGGTGGTATTTATTTATAGGAGGGCATCTTTTCACGACGTCGCCGGCATGTTGATTCAGATAGAGCTTCTTGGGTACGTTCAATTGTTTTCTTAGCTCTTTTCTATGCCGTTGCTTCGCTATGTTCTGCGTTGTTGTTTTCATAGTCGTCTTCTGAGTTCTCGCTGCTATCAGTTTCTGGTTTCTTGTAGATATCGCTAGCGGCTTTCTTTATCTTGTTTCTGTCTCCAGCCATGCCCTTCCAAAACGTGATTCCCATGTCGAAGTATTTCATGTCCTGTTTTAGGTTGTCGTTCCATGTGTATATCGGTCGTCCGACTTTCTTAGCTTTAGCCTTATGCTGCATTGCCGCATGCAATAGGTGTGGTTTATCTCGTCTGAAGACGTGTGCTACGGTGTTTTGTTACGGTTTTTCCGTCTAAGATTTGGTGCATTTTCTTAGTTTTTGGTTTATTCCTGGCGTGGTTAATGAAGTCTCTCATGATAACTCGTTCATATCTTCTGAGTCTTGATCTGTTCACCTTAGTGAGGGTCGATACTTTTAACCCATAAATCATACAAGGTACGATAACCATTCTGTACATGAGTCTAGCTAACTTCCAGTCCATCTTTGAGTTTAGTATGAATGGTAGTAATGATTTGGCGTTTCTCGTGGCCTGTTGGCATCGTTTTCTAATGGTGCTTTTTCTGTTTAATGTGGATGTTATGTATGTGCCTAGGTATTTGATTACGTCCACTATTGGTAAACTTATTCCGTTGATGGTCACGTTGGTTGTTTTCTGTGATGTTATGGGGTCCCTAATCAAAATTTTTGTTTTTGTTTCGTTTATTTGGAGGCCTACGCTATTTAGTAAGGGTTTAATGTGGTATAAGATCCGTTCTAGTCCTTCTAGATCATCTGTAATGAGGATAAGGTCGTCCGCAAATGATAATACCAGGGGGAGTGAAATTTCGCGGTCCTGATCTAATTTTATTAAATGGGTTTCGTCTTCAAGGGTTCTAAGGACTTCATCGATTACTAATGTAAAAAGGCGAGGGGACAGGGGGCACCCTTGTTTAACTCCTTTTCCTTTGACAATCCACCTGCTTTGCTGACCGCACCATTTGATGCATGTTCTTTCATTTATGCATGCCTTTACTATCCTGTTGGTCATCGATTTGTTGGTTCGTTCCAATAATATATCTCTTAATGCCTTGAAATCAACGTTGTCAAAGGCTTTTTCTATGTCGAGGGCGAGTACGTAAATTCGTTTACCTGCGCGCCATTCCTCTTCTAGAATCCTTTTGAGCGTAAAAATGTGGTCATCTGTTGATCTATTGTTTAAGAACGCTGCTTGGTAATTCCCCAGCTCCGTTATTGTATCGTCCAGTTTTTTTAGTAAGTATGAGGCGTAAATTCTGTAGCCCGTATTACAAATCGTTATGCGGCGAAAATCGTTTGCATCTTTAGGATTTTTTTTTTTTGGGATTGGGACCTGTACGGTCTCAAGCCACGTGTCGGGTACAGTGTTCTGCGTCCAGGCTTTATTCATGTGTTTAGTTACAGCTTCCTGTAATATTTGGGGCATCGCTTTGTACAGCTCGGTTACCACTTGGTCCGTTCCGGGAGCTGTCCCGTTTCGCATTTTCTTGATGATTCCCGTTATTTCGTCCACCGTCGGTCCTTCGCAGTGTGGTTCGTTTATTGGTTTTGTTATATTAACCGTCGTTATATGATAGCCCTCGGAATTTTTTAGTATTTCTTCCCATTTGGACATCGGTATGTACGCGGTTTTTGTTCTGCGTTTTGTTTGCTGTTTACTTTTCCTGTAGAATGAGTAGAGCATTTGCATGCGTTTTGCAGGGTGGATTTTCCCAAGTCCGGTGAAGCATGCTCTGCATGTTTTTTGTTCTTCCAGATGTTTAACCCTTTGTAGTGTTGTCTGACATTCTTTTACTCGGTTATGTCTATTGGGATTATCTGGTTGTCTGCTATGTAGGAATTTGGCTTTTTGTAGGTTAGCAAGAGCTAGTCGATGGTCCCTTGAGTACATTGGCTGAAAAGTGAGAATTTCCTGGGCAGCGACTTTTAATACCTCCGTAATGGTATTCCAGGGTATTTCGATGTTTTCATCTGTTGGGTTGATGCCTAAATTTGCTAGGTTTTTTGTTATGCATTCTTGGTATTTTGTTTTGGTAGAATTTCTATTGAGCGCGGCATAGTTGCATTGTTTATGATTGAAAAGCTTGGCCTCCACTATTGTTTCATTCGTACATTGTCGTTGCTTTTGGGTATTGTGTTTAGTTTTTTGGTTTTTGTTAACAATTCTGTTTTGTCTTACCAGTCCCCAGATTATTTTATGGTCGGATATGCAGCCAGCGGCCCATTCACCTTTAATGAAGTGAAATAGTTTTTCTGTTGCGTGTGCCGTCATGATGTGATCTAATTGCGATTTCTGGGTGCCGTTCGACCATGTTATTTTGCATGATGATCTAGCTTTTGTCGTTTCAATTTGAAGTTTTTCCCTGTTAGCTATATCCAGTAATAATTCGCCGTTGTGGTTGGAAACTTTATGGTGTAGGTTTTGTTGGATCAACCCTATGTGTTGGAGATTTTGTGTATCTTGTCGACCAATATGAGCGTTGAAGTCACCGAGTATTATAAGTGTGCATTTTCTTGGTTTTTGTCTAATCAAGTTCAATATGCCTGTGAAGGATCTGATGGCTTTCGAGGTACAACTGTTGATGTGTGAATTGATTATGTATAGGTGAGTTGTTTTCTCTTTTCCCGTGCCTACTTCCAGGGTAGCTGACATCGCGTCGGTATCCTTTTTGCTGTTGAGTAGTTCAATTTGGGCATCCTTTCTTAATCAAATTGCAAGACCCCGATGTCTGTTGCCCTTAGTTCCTGAAAGATGCCAATTGTAGTGTTTGGAGCTGTATGCCCCTGAATTCATCCCTGTTTCCTGTAGGCTGGCTATATGAATGCCTCTGCGTGAAAGTTCAGCGTCTATTTGTTTTTTTTTTGCCGGGTTTCGAGGCGCCGCGGACGTTCCACGTTGCAATATACAAGTCTGGGCAAGTGTACTTGATTGCGATAGAGGTCGGATTTCGGAGTAATGTGTATCCAGTGTCGTCCGCAATTACGTCTGATAACTGTGTAAATGGTGTTGTCTGTCGTTGTTCACACGGCGTTAACGAGTTAACCGTTTGCAGGTTTTTCGTTTGAGGCTGGGGTTTCTTGGGTTTATCATGTTCTTGTTGTGTATTGCACCGGTTATCGAATGGCTTGGTATTATGTGGTGTTTTAATGTTGTTTGTAATTTGCATTAGGTTTATCCGGGTGTTGCTGTATTGTTTGTCATTGGTCCGGACCCAGCTATCATAGTGGTGATTCTGGTAGAGGATGTGTATATTGCCGGATACAGTATGTCCCATAGGTGAATAAACCTGTGTATTTCCATTGTATATATGCACATGCACGTTTACGAGGTAGAATTCAGACGCGGCGATAATTATATCTTCACCACTCCAGAATGTTTCGTTAAATTGCGCGGTTATGTAATTTATTATCCTTCGTTCCTGGGAGAGATTGCTGTAGGGGGGAAATTCTTGTATATTATTTAGAAGTGCTAGGTGAATTCTAGCATCATGTTGATGTTCCAAAACATACGTGGCGAGGTCTTTACGGACATTTCTGTGATCAAATGTTAAGCCCATTATAATGTTTATTTGGTGAGCGATTGCTCTAAACAGACAATTTCCATCCTTTGAAATGGGTACAATTATATCCATTATAAGCGCTTTTGTTTGTAGAACAAGTCAGAAACACGTGCACGTAGGCTAGAAGCTCGCTAACTTAGGGTGTGTTTTATGAGCTGACCTTTTTTTTTTGGTTAGTTAAAATATTATTCTTTGTTTAAAATATTATCTGTAAAGCAAAAACATGTGGTGCCAACTTAAGAGGTCGGGGTAGCTATTTTGACCATGTGTTTCGGATTGAATATTTTTTTTTGGCCGTTGTCACTGCAATCCAATTTGAGGAATTCGTTGCTGTGTTACAATAGTAAGATCCTTAATTACGGAGTCCTGGACGGTACCGTATTTTATGCTAGGATAATGCATGAATCAGTTCTTCCCCCTGTTATAGTGGGTGTAAACACGCGGATTAAGGTGGTTTTGACAGCAAGGCCCGTCGTATGCAGTGTAGCAGATGAATCCCTGTAATTTATGGAACGATCTCACCGGATTCTTCAGCGGGGTCTGTCGTCCTCCAGCAGCCCGTCTCCACTGCAGGCTGAAGTGCACTTATATCACTTTTGCTCACTAGTTTTGTAATTTATATAAAGTCTAACCGAATATACACACGTCCTCTGATTGAGCCAGAGAGAATTGGATCTTATTTCAAGGGAATGAGACCGATTTCACAAGAAGCTACATAGCCCGCACTCGCACTAAAACACGGTTCGATTTCGAAGCCTGACGGATAAATCAACATCTGGTACGCGCGAGCAAAGGCGACCGTATGCGTCGACGGCTCAACTGCCTACTACGGCTTCTGAACAAGTATACAAAAATTCATGAGAGTGTGTTTATAAGTATACATTTTGCCGCCCCTCATTTTTGCCGCTCTGGGCATTTGCCCGGCTTGCCCCCCCTTAGATCGGGGCCTGATCGAGATGACGACCGCTATACCAACGACCCAACGAGGCATATGTTTTTATGTATTCATGGATATGTAGGTACAGACGCCAGCACATCAAGCTACTCCAATCTGTAAAATTTATTTGATAGATTTTCAACTTTATACCGTAAGCATAAGGTTCATGTTCAATTGGGAAAATTTGACAGTTTGGGGTAGGTTGACCTGTACATTAATTTACCACTGAATGTGGAAAATGTAATGAAAGAAACATGTTAAAGATGCATAAAAAAAGTATGAAACGAGACAGGTCACCAGGGCACGATGGATTGAGTGTTGAGCATTTAAGGTCCGTTTGTGTACATTTACCTAGGTAAAATTTATTTGATAGATTTTCAACTTTATACCGTAAGCATAAGGTTCATGTTCAATTGGGAAAATTTGACAGTTTGGGGTAGGTTGACCTGTACATTAATTTACCACTGACTGTGGAAAATGTAATGAAAGAAACATGTTAAAGATGCATAAAAAAGTATGAAACGAGACAGGTCACCAGGGCACGATGGATTGAGTGTTGAGCATTTAAGGTCCGTTTGTGTACATTTACCTAGGTTACTCGCCATGTTCTTTAATTTTTATGTGGGTCACTCCGTCACTCGTACCTGCCTGACGATCACATAAAATCTATCATGGTTCCCATACTTAAAAATAATACAGGTGATTCATGACACAAAAACAATTATAGGCATATTTCACTGGGTACAGTCATTGGCAAAGTGCTGGACAGCCTGCTTGAGAGACAGTTGAAGTTGCATTTCAAAGTCAACGACGCGCAGTTTGGTGTTAGAACCGGTTTGTCAACGGAAATTGCAATCCTGTGTCTCAAGCAGACTGTGCAGTACTACACAGACAGAAAGACACCTGTATATGGTTGTTTTCTGGACCTGTCAAAGGCTTTTGACCTGGTGAGTTATGACATTCTGTGGCACAAAATGTCGGATGAAACAGACCTGCCACCTGAGCATATAAATGTATTTAAATGTTGGTATGAAAGTCAGATATACTGTGTTAAATGATCAGATGCAGATCATTACCTACAGTATGGGCTAGACTGTGGCGTGAGGCAGGGGGTGTTGAGTTCACCCACTTTTTTTAACGACCGGCTGGTTGGCGAGCTGAGTAACACTATGGTTGGTTGTTTTGTAGATGGCAAAATGATCAACAACATTAGTTATGCTGATGACATGGTGCTGCTCAGCCCAACAATCTCTGGACTAAGGAAGTTATAGGCCATATGTGAGTCGTATGCGGAGGCTCATGGTTTGAGGTATAATGCTACCAAAAGTGGGGTGGTGGTTTTTAAAGCACATAATAATACACCCACGAACATAAATCCGGTGACGTTACAAGGAACACCTTTAAAAGTCGTCACTCAATTTAAATACCTCGGTCACGGGTCACGGGTTCTCTCACAGACGACCAGGAAATAGATAGGTAGCGCAGGGCGCTGGCACCCCTATGCAATATGCTTGCCCACAGGTTTGCGCGGTGCTCTGACGAGGTAGGTATAACTAACGTGACCATTTATTCTTTGACTCAAAACGGGACATTGGTTTAGGTATTTAGGTTAAATAACAGGTAGTCAATTAAAAAAAAAACACATTTTTAAAGTTCTGTACCTACGATACTTTTCGCATCTGACATCTGAGGGAGTAGGTATTTATTTGCTTGATAAACGAATATTTCGCTTGTAAGTTAACATTGAACGGACACAAGTGTGTTTCGGCATCTTAACTTATGATTCCAAAACAAAAGAAGTTTAATTATTTAACAGGTACACGAACATCAAACAACAACAAATAAATATCGAGAAATGGGCGAACGAAAAATCTGTCAAACAATAGGATATTTCTAATTTATTAAAAACTATTTTAACCTCTTGAAGATTGGGGCGAAATATTTAACAGAAAAATAAAAATTAATTGATTTATATCCATTTTCTCAATTAAAAACGATTACGTATGATAAAAATTATTTTTCGTTGTTTTGAATTTACTGCCAAAACGCTCCTTCCGATGACATTTTTATGACGTGACCAAACGTGACGTCAGATTTCAGATTTGTGTAAACGGCACTGGTAAAAATAATTTATGTGGCGCAGTTTTAGAAGTATTTGTGCACAGAGGCACCGCACACCAGTAATACCATTTTCCATCTATTAACAAGCTTGTTAATTATAAACTCGACATTCCCTTGTTTTACAACTACTTTAGTTTACACAAAGGTGACGTCACATGTGTTTTTTGGGAGGGAAATCGTCAAATAACTTTTCCCGCTCTGGGTGGAGCAAGAGGGCGTGTCAGACTTTTACTGACTACAACCCACCCGTGTTCCCACAGTAGCCTGTGTGCCAGGGGCGGCGGTATCTCTTTTGAACAACCCGCCAATTGATAAAAATGCCATTTTAAGGAGCGTTTTGGCGGTAAATTCAAAACAACGAAAAATGTGTTTGATTTAAATCGTTTGTAATTGAGAAAATGGATACAATAAATCAATTTATTTTTCGTTACATATTTCGTCCCAATCTTCAAATTCAAATACTTTTTTAATAAATTGGAAAATACCCTATTAATCAACAAAGCGCAAGCGATGACGACTTGGCCACTCTCGGCTATCGTCGTGTCGACCGACGACGCGGTCTCGCTCTTGCACACCGTTCGCGTCCGGCCGGCTCGACTACTCAAATTTTCGCGGGGTTTCAGAAAACGGGACATTTTTGCGTCCCAGAGTCCATTTCGGGGACACCGGGACTCTTTATTATAAAAAGGGACAGTCCCGTTCAAAACGGGACGTCTGGTCACGTTAGGTATAACTGACACTCTTCAGAGCCTAGGTACTGCCAGTCGTTTTACTGATGCAGCCTGTGGGTTAGGTATACGCAGAAGGCTGACTACGCTCTGCGCGTGCAGTATAATAATACACTCAGGATATTGTTGGGGCTGCCTCGGTTTTACAGTACACCAGGCATGCTTGCGAAAGCGTGAGTAGATGACTTGTTGACCATGCCATCATGCGCAAACGGTGTGCATCGAAGTTGCGGCGATTCAGGGGTAACAATATTTTAGCTACACTGGCGGACAAGGTTGATTGACCTTTTATCAGGCTCTGGGCTGAAAAACATGCGCGTGCGCATGTACTTGTAGCCAATGAATTTTCAGTTATTTTATTTTTAATTTATTTAGTTTACTAGCATAGGCCAAGTTTGTAGTAACACTATATGGATCCATGGTCTGATTTTTTATATATTTTGAATTTGAATTATACTAGCCGCATGGGCTTTCCCATCAGCAAAAATGACAAACTTCCATCCCCTATTTAATTTACCCCTTTAGGGGATGCATTTTCTAAAATCCTTCCTCAGTGTTCACATTCATTATTTAAAGACCTTTTGTGTAAAATATCATGCTTCTAGCTAGACCATTGTCTAACTTTAATGATTTTTTTTTTGTCCTAAGAAGATGATGTGATGTGACTGAGAATCAAAAAAATAATATTTTACAATCGATGTTTATTATTTACATCAGTACAACCATTAACAACAAACAAAATATGATCACTAACTATTACATTTTAGCAACTTCTATAGTGGGAAGAAATTAAAAATATATTTATGCATTAAATACAGGGCGGCGATTTAGCCACCTGCATCCGGCAAGGGTGATTCTAAATCACTTTCAAACTCATACCCATACCGAAAAAAAAACATTCGAAATAGTCTGCCTATTGTTGTGTAGGAATTTGATTTTTTTACACGAATCGGAATAGATTTTCAAAGCGAAAATTGTTTAAAATGAGTAGAATCGCCCCCTTGAAAATGCCAACTAAATAAATCGCCAACCTGTATCAAAAATATTTTCAATTGCATGTCTTTGTTACTTATTTACCGTTAAATGTAAATCTTCTAAATGTAAGAAGCTCTTTATCAGGAGATAATATAGTCTCAAAGCATTTTTAGAAGTATTCCTACCAAAAGTATGTCTATACATATTCTCTCTTTTAGTCAGCCAATGTCTATTGATATTTTAACTTCTATGCAACAAGAACATATGTAAATAGACATATGTTTAATAAATACCAATATCATTGTTTAAGATCACACAATAATAGCTAGCTTAAACAACAAACATGTACCTAAACAAGAAATGTTTCAATTTTTTTTAACCTCGTTTACACAACTCTTCTCAGTTTCGTCTTTAGCAGTGTCTGTTTACATGGATTGAGTTACTAATAGACCTAGTTTTTTTAAGCTTTTCGTTGCAGGGGTAACAATAACATTTGTGAATGGTATAGAAAACTAATTAATAAGGGCAACCCAGTCGTCACTGTAATACAAATATAAAAATTACTATTCATATAAGAAAGTCAAAATAAATAACCTGCCTGAGACTCGTCCTCTGTTTGTTTTTTTTTTCTAATTTTCACCTTTATTTAAATGATTGCAAGGTCGATATTTGTTTGGCAATAACGGCTGCGCTGCGTGCACCGGTCTTCCTTAAGAATCCTACGACCGAAGCTCGCAACTAGGATTCGGGCGGAGACAATATTTCGTCTGAAAATTGCTATCGTTGCGCTAGTGTTAGTACCTGTCGAGGATACATACCTACAGTGAGCAGTACGATCACACACACATTGACAATGCCTTGACGCGATAGCGCTACTAGCTACTGACCATTTATGATGAATTTGGATGTGTTCCGTAATACCAAAAATGATGAATGAAAACTTATTGTATTTTAATTTTTTTTTCGATATTTTACAACTTGATAATATGAGCTATGCTTCTGAGACAACAATATTACGGAAATTGTTGGTTATAATACCAAAAAAACAGTGAGAAAACATGTCATTTACGCTGTAAAAATGTGCAAAATGCAATTCGCTTAAACTTCATTTCAGGTAAGTATTTTGGAAAAAAAAACCCCTACGAGCCTAGATAAATACTGTCTGAATCCGAATATCATCATAATATGATGGAAATATGCTCAAGTTGCAAATGATTTAGGTATTACGTATGTATGGACAGTTCATTGTACGTAGGCCTCTTAAGTAATGCTCACCAATTGAAGTAGGTGTGCAAAAAAATCTACTTTACTTTATAAAATTCAGTAAGTAACTAGTTTACAAAATGGATACAATAACGGCATGGAAGAATGAGGTGACAAGGACAAATTCCCAACAACTAACAACAATTCTTATCTTAACGTCTACTTATGTATTATTAATGTAAATCTACATTACATAACTTTAGTGATCATTAATTATTCTTTGTATAAAAATAATAGTTTTCTAAGCAAGTTCCTGATTCTTGATTTGTAAAGAGATAATTAATTAAGAAATCAATGTTTCATTCATATATGTTCATGCAATTATAATTATCATAATATCTGCACAGCCCTTGATTAAAAAATTACAACTTTGATTTATTGATGTATTTATTTTCAATATTTTTAAATTTTTATGTATATTTTTTAACCCCCGACGCAAAGAGGGGTGTTATAGCAAGTGTCCATAGTAGCAGATGGCAATAGCACACTTGATCATAGCTGTTTACCATCCAAAATAACTGCGCCTGAAAGAGATGTCAGCACTAACCGGTGGAGTCCGCAAGGACCGATGCTTGCCAGGGGTGCAGGTTGTTCGAAAGAGATACTGTGGCCCCTGGCACACAGGCAATTTCCCCCTCAGCCCAGAGCGGGAGAAGTTATTTGATTACATCCCACCTCAAAAAAATACCATTGTTTCTCTGCCTTAAACTAATCCCAACATGTTCATTATACACAAATACACATAAGTAGTCAGCAAAGAGATAAATAACCCAGGGTCGTCGGATATAGTTAGAAGAAACCAAAGGATGTTTTCAAATAAAATGTAATTTAATTAATAGATAACAGACAAGTCATATTTCTAATCAAATTTCATTTGAATACATCCATTGGTATCTAAACTTTAACTGTATCCGCCCACCTATGTTACTTACCTCTCTGGTGACTGTACAAAAATAACTAACATCAATTATTTGCATAATTTTCAATTGTTACAGCATCTTAGCAAAATGCAAGCTTTGAGAGATAATTTTATGTACGTATGGCTATACCTAATAGGTAATAGGTAAAACGGGCTGTTGTCTGCAACTCCACGTCAAAGCGCGTATTTTGCGTACGTGTGGCTATACCTACTTCAAGCTATAAATTTCCAGTATAAGCAGATCTCGCATTAATAGGACTTCCATACAGTGCGAGATCAGCGTAAACTGGAAATGTATAGCTTGATGTGTAGCCGCATGTACACACAACATTTTCTAAGCCACTTTAAAGTCATTGAGCCATCAAAATTATTGTACTCTGTGGACTTTTCTTTGGTTATCAGCACACTCAAACAATATCACATATTGTCGAAGTGCCGGCATCATGTTATTTACGCTTATGGTCCTCGTACTCAACAGCTCTGGCTTCAGACGCAATCTGTCTCTCCCTGTTCAGTATTCCATCTAACTGGTCCGTGAACGCATCAAATGAGAACTTTGTTTCAAATCTTTTTGAGCCTGCTTCACCAAGTTTTTGACCTAACTCAGGGTTTAGCACCAACTTGCTCATAGCAATTGCAAAGGATTTACTGCTTGGCTCGCATAAAAACCCTGTAACTTCATTTACAATTGTCTCCATAGGTCCTCCACTGTTCACAGCTATCACTGGTTTCTTGAAATACATGGCTTCCAAGGGAACAATGCCAAAATGCTCATTTGATGGAGTATAAACCAAAGCTCTGCAGTTGTACAAAAGAGTCACTTTTTCATCATCTTTGGGAGATTTCATAAATGTTATTTTATCTTCTATGTCCAACTCTGCCACTAAATCAGTCAATTCAATATAGTGCTCCATATTTTCTAAGTTTATTGGATCAAAGCCTCCAGCCATTATTAAATGCACTCTGTTCCAATCAACTTCATTCAAAATATGTTTTAAATGTTCAAATGCTCTTATAGCTAGTTGCAGATTCTTTTTTCTTTCATATCTATTTATTGACAAGAATACAAACTTATCTGTTCCTACTGGGACCACCTCTTTCAAAAGTTTTGGTGTAGTTGTTCTAAAGAACTCGGTGTTTATAGATGGGTAGCAAATGTCAGGTGTATCTTTGATTCTCTGGAATGCATCTTGGTACACTCTGGCAGTATATTTACTATTAACTAGCACTTTATCTGCTTGTGCTGTTGTCAATTCCTCGAGCCAGTTCAATGGCGCTCTGTAAATCTTTTTCAAAATGCCTCCTTCAGCAGACAATAGTTTATCAGGATGATGGCAATAAAACACGACACGGTAAGAACCTCTGGCCATTTTCAAGAATGGAATGCATAGAGATATGAGGTCGCAGAATATGAGCGTTGGCTCTTCATCCGGTATGACGTACCATGCCATGTAAACAGCTGCGTAAACCATGCGGACGTAGGCACACGCGGCTTTGAACCTACCGAATATGGAGCGTGGTATCCAGTCGCCTACGACGGATACCGGAAAAGTACCGTCTCTCGTCTCGGCAAAACAGTGTGAGGGATCATGATGGTTCGTGTAAAACGCTACTTCGTGGCCCTTCTTCTTGAAAGCCAATGCAGCATCCAAAACTAATCGCTCGGCGCCACCAATACCCAAATCCGGGTGTAGAAATATTATCTTGACCATTATTGCACCAGTTTTAATGTTTCACGTTATCAACAATCATTGAACCGTGCAAAATTAGAAAAGACAATTTGTAAATACGGCAAAACTATTATTGAATGACACCTTGAAAGTGAAACTTGAAGTTTATCAGACTAGTGGTGCCCATTCGTCGATAAAAATCTTTTTACCACACGTCAATAAAACAGTCGTCAGAAGCTAGGCCTCGGTTATTCGAATTATTAGTAGCTGGCTTTCTAATTTCAACGAATATTAAAATAGAGATGTTTCATAAATTATTTGATGATTCTTCCCAAGTTTTGGAAAACAGTAAGTCGATTTGCCTAAACGAGCAAAAAGAGTGAAAACTACGGCACCTTTAGTATTAAAAAAATACATTAGTCGCATTAGTATCACAATCACAAACTACATAGAGATATGCATTAGTATCGACTAGTATCTTGTGATTGTAGATATAAATTAGCCTTTGGTCGTTTTCAATCATATAAATCTAATAGAAACTAACGAAAACAGACGAGAGAGGTGGATCTACATTGTAACCAACATCGATATAACTCATAGTCATAACAGCTAAAAGGCTTGGAGTACAGTAAAAAAGCTGACCAGCGAGTCCCCTCAACCCTCACCGCCAACGAGATAGCTCACCAATTGCTTCTTAACGGCATACACGTCGTTCCAGTAATAGTCTTGTCGTCAGTTCTGATATCGTCACAGCGATTATTGGTCTTAAATGCGGTAAAGCTTCCGGAGTGAACGACATCTCCCTTGAGCAAATAAAGCAGCTTGGTCCTGTTTATGTATCGTGTTTGCTGCAACTATACAAGATATCAGGAACTAGCTTCAGTATCCCGTGCTATGGCACTGGCACTATAGTGCCATAGCAATACCTAAGCCAGGCAAAGCAACAGACCACCCAAAAGACTTGCGTCCAATCTCTCTACTATGTCATACATACAAGATATTCGAAAGACTGCTGCTTATATTAGCGCGATTAACTCAAATTATTCCCGGACCAAGCTGGTTTCAGGCACATCAAGTTTTGCTGCAGTCAGACCCTCAAATTCGTGTAACACATTGAGGATGGCTTCGAGACAGGTATGGTCACAGGTGGCGTATTCGTGGACTTGTCAGCTGCCTACGAAACAGTCAACCTCAAACGGGCAAGAAGGTAGAATTTTATTCGAATACTCCGAGAACTTCTTCACAACCGCCATTTTCAGGTCCATGTTCTCTCGGAAATAAGTCGTTGGAGAGCACAGAAAAACGGCCTACTCCGAGGTAGTGTCTTGGCATCGCTCTTCTTCAATATCTATTCTAACGACCAATCATCGAACCGTGAAACATCGATCGTCTACATAGAGGAAGCGGGACCGCTTCCTCTATGTAGACGATCTTGCCCTTATCTCCCTAGCTATACAACCTTTGAAGACGCCGAGGTCCACTTGTCAGACGCTTTTGGTGACTTAACGACATACTACCTCTCTAACTCACTCAAACCAAATCTGAGCAATACCTACGCAGTTTTGCATATGCCATCTTCGCTATAGAGAAGCGGACCGCAAACTTAACATTATGTTACTCTGGACAGGTCACTTACATTCAGCAAAAACTGCAAGAACATCAAGCAAAAGGTGCACACGTCTCAACTCCTAAAACGACTTGTCTCGTCAAAGTAGGGTGCTTTACCTGACGTTATACGGACTACTGGGCTGACGCAGGTGAATTCACGTACCCCGTGATAGACGCTCAGCCCATGCAGTGGATACCGCTCTGAATGAAACATATCTTTATTGACTGCCTCAAACCGAGTCCGGTGCGAATACTGTTCCTATCCACTAGCTGGAATAGCGCCACCAGAAATTCGTAGCACGGTAGCAAGCTCAAGTGCAAGAGCCAAGATGGTTTATGACGTACTGTTTAATAAAGATAATTATTTTAATTTGTTACTTGTTTTTGTATAAATTGTAAAAAAACCTGGCTTGATTTTCGTACGTTGTTTTCGGGTGACCACTGAAAATCAGCGCTGTGCTGTGGATCCTGCTGAGTGGAAGCCTTCTTGTCACAGTCACGGCGTGCAGCTGCCGACTATTTGTGTTCTTTATGCCTATGTATACTTATCTGTGTTTGTTATCATGTTTTTTTCTTTATTTTTAATGTTGTCATCTTTTATATGCACGTGTTTCTGTGACAAATAAAACAATTTTTCTTTCTTCTTTCTACATACGACACCCTTTGCAAGACAACAGCCTCGTGTCACAAAGTCTGGTAACCGCAACAGCTTTATAAAGTGTGTCGTCACTGGCGAACAGTCTATGGAAAGGCTCAGCCTGCGGCGAGATGGTGCTTGATGGTGCGTGTTGCAGGTGAAACAAGCATATAGAAACAATTAGTTTTGGTAGAACCAAAACTAATTGTTTCACCTGCTGAAAATCCCTGGACAGTTGCCAGAGTTGCTATTGCTTTCCGAAGACTTTAAATAGGCTTTGGACTCAGGTAGGCCGAAGCAAACCAAACCTGCTCAAGTGGAGATTCACAAATGACCCTGGAGTGTAAATGCAGTGCTGCCCCACAAACAATGGGGTAGGTACTTAATATCTTGCCCTGCGTGTCCTGTTGTCCCCTATATCAGAATCGCATGCAACAACAAAAACTTATTTTCACATGAGGGTCATCTATGCACCTCATCCCAACGATAGTGCTCGCGCAGGAACGGAAACCCACATCACCCAAAGAAATTGCGATGGAAATCAGATCGTTGAATCCAAAGAAAGCATCTGGGTTTGATTTAATCAAGCCTAGAGTTCTTTAGGAGCTACCCAAAGAAGCAGTTCCATTCCTGGGTAGTCGTTAAACGGAATATTGAGAACGGGCTATGTTTGAAAAACTATAGAAAAACTCAATCATTATGCTGCATAAACTTGGCAAACCAGCACACAATGTCACCTCATATCCACCTATTAGCCTCACACCAGGGTTGTCTAAACTTTACGAAAGAATTTTCTTGTCTAGATTCAAAGTATTCATGGATGAGTGTGACCCTGTATACCAATTGGGATTTAGAAAGTCACATTTCACTACCAAACAGGTCCATCGAGTCTGCCATGCAATATGCCAAAGTTTAGGAGATGGCATACACCTCTGGCATTTCTAGACGTGCAATAGGCCTTAGATCGTGTCTGGCACAAGGGGTTACTGTGCAAAATAAAGGAAAAGCTTCCCCACTCAGTGTTTCCACATCATAGCTTCATATTTAGATGACAGACAATTCCAAGCAAAAGAAAGCGACGAAAGATCTAGTCTGTATAACATCGAAGCTGGAGTTCTACAAGGATCGGTTCTGGGGCCCATTTCATATAATTTTTTCACACCTGATCTTCCAACTACAGAAGATGTAGCGACATACGCAGATGACGCCCAAGCCCTGAAGCCCAAAGAATCAGTACCAAATTACAAATAGTACTAGATAAAATGAATACCCGACTGCAAAAGTAGCGTCTCTGCAACAGTGCGCAAAAATAAATAGCTGCACAGCAGTGAATCTGTCAATCGACAGAGTTTCTAATGAGGTAGCAGTTTCAATGGCCCCTGTACCTGAAACACCTCGCAACCAAACTGATAATAGTACAGAAAGAACTGAGGGCAGTTAAGAAAAAAAACATTTCCTGCTGTTGTGATGGATGCTGCTGAAAGTGCCAAGCTCGTAGCCATATGCAGGGCTAACTGTATTTTGATTGATATTGACACTCTAAAATAAGATAAATGAATCAGCGATCACTCCCGTATTCAAGGGATATATAGCATTATTGGTAAGCATGCCAATAATGCTATATAACTTTGTATAATAAAAATATGAATATCTTGTTCATTGGCCTGGGTTACTAGTAGCAATTTGCCCAAAATAATCAGAAATCAGATTACTGTTAACTTCACTTCTTACAATTATTTTAAAGGCGAAAAACAAACTACAAAGTTCATACCTTCAGCAAAATATATTTAATTTTTTCTTTCATTATCTTGATATAAAAGTAAAAAAGAAAAAATTATTGAATAAAATAAAATGAAAACATACCATCTGAATCAATAACAATCATTACTAAACATACATTGCAGACTCTAAAATAAATATGCTGAAGGCTATTTTATTCCAGTTACAGTTCATCCTTCCTTTCAATTTTGACAAGATCAACATGGAATGTTAATGTAGCAGACTTTGGGATCTTGGGTGGTGCTCCGGCTTCTCCATAGGCCAAATGAGGTGGAATGACTAGTTTCCTCTGCTCTCCTTCACACATGCCTATCAAACCTTGGTCCCACCCCTTTATCACTTGACCGGAACCCAAAGTGAAGGTAAGTGGGTTGCCTCGAGGAATGGAACTATCAAATTCAGTGCCATCATCTAGGGTACCCTGAAAATTACAGGCATAAATATGTCAGTCCTGAAGTATTACTTGAACTGAAGAAACTGCATTTGGTTTAAGAAAGTTATTGATAGAAAACTTATGTAGCCAGCGTGCTACACAGACAATTAGTACCTAGTTCATGTATGAATATGACCATGGCTGCTTCGTAAGGATAAATAAGTACGTAATAGTAGTTACCGTGTAATGCATGTGTAAAAGGTCTCCTTTTTTGCTTTTCATTGGACATTCACTGGGTCTTTTTTTAATCCCAATCTGCATTTTTTTAGGGGCCGAGTCGGCTACGACATGAGAAATTACACTCATAAAAATCAATAAAAAGAGTGCAATTTTACAAAGTAATATAATTGTTGGCTTATTCATATTTCTTAGAAAGAAATAATCTCTCACGTGTTGACAGAGTAAAACTACTGATAAATACTTTAAACGAGAAATAACCACGACGAAAGAATCTACGAGTACGAACACGAACAGTCGAGTCAGTAAATAATTGGAAAACGTCAAAGTCAAAGTTAACCTAAGGGCGCATTCCGTATTAGACAAATAGTGAAAATTTCGCGAAGCCAACCAAAATAAAAATCAGTACTAATGATCTGATAGCTCTTAAATTTTTTGACTTTTCAATTTGGTTGGGTTCGCGATATTATCACTTTTGTTGCATTTCGGAACACGGCATAAGAGAACAGTATTAAGGACGCTATCACATTTTTCCACAAATATCAGTGCTTTTCAGGTACCATTTTAATGATTTAGGAGTCACAACTGCGAGGATATCATATGTCAAATTAAAGATAATATATTCATCTCCAGAAGAACAACATAAACAATATATAGCCATTTACTAAATTTTCACACAAATACGATTTCCCCATCACAACAATCGTAATTTTTTGAATAAAATGGGGTCTGAATAGGAACCATTATAGCTAAATCCACTGCAAATTTTAACTCAAAAATAGTTACGAATTGTTGCTTATATAGTCCTCTATACGTGAAGCTAAAAAACTTATTTCCAAATAAATAACTTTTTCTTTTATGTGAAAAATAAGAAATGCTCTCAAATTTCTCCATACATTTTCAACGCGCGCAAACTCGCGGTTCGTCATTCCGCGCTCAGAGGCGCTCCTGGAAGCACGGCTGTATCGCTTTCTCGCAGAAAATACTTACGTATAAACGTGACTACTGTATTGTATACTCTGGTTGAAAGAAGTTGATACTTTTTCGGACCGAAATAAAAGTAAGTGTGATTATTGGAATGTGTTTTAGAAATTTAAACTTAGTTATAATTTATTTGTAAAATGGATGTAGATTACGGATATGAATTGCATTAAATGTATTATTATCTATTCAAATGGCGGGAACAATTTTTTTTTTTTTGAGACATTTGTGAGCTTAGTCGAATTTTGGGTTTTTGGGGATGGTGATTACGAATATGTCATCCATATTTTCAGCAGGTTGCGGTATGTCTAAACTTGTAAAAATCGAGGTCAAAGAGAAAATTCAAGATAGTGGCTTCGAAAATTTTCAAATATTTCTTCATGGGTGTCATTTTTATAGTTTTCGGAGTTGCTGAAGTCAATAGTGACGTCCAAATAAAAATTAAAGATGGCGGCTGCGAAATTCAAATAAAGAATTTCGTTCCTAATGGGGGTTCCCCACCCCACATGTATTTTAAATTCAAGATAACGAGTGTGATAAAAAAATTACGTTGTTATCGAGTCTGGAGGTGTTGATTACAGTAGATGTTGGCAGTGTTTACGAATATGCGATCCCTCTTATGCTAAATCAAGTTATTTGTAAATTCATAAATTCAGAATGCTAGATGTAGCGTTTCAAAGTCAAGTAGGCATAGTTTTAACTTTTGATACCATGTATAGTATTCGTTTATGTTGTGCATTGCTAAAATATTTATATTTATTATTAAAGATGCCACGAATTCGGAAATTTGGACAAAGGACAAAAAATACTTCACACGTAGCAGTAAACCAAAGTAATGAGACTTCGTTAGTATTTTCATTCAGAAATCACAAATTCACTCTGGAGTTTTGTTCGTTCTTGTATTAGAAAATATGGTAGTTTTTTTTTTATTTAACAGCTGCAGCTTAGATGTCTCCGCAGGCGATGATGAGCAAAATGAAATTTCACTTGTAAGTCATATCAAATTATGTTGGTAATTTGTTTTATTTGATTTACCTTAATTACTTACTCATATTGTCTTTTTTTTTTGTTTTCAGAAGCAGGCAAGCAAGCGCAATAAAATAATATAAGCCAAATGGCAGAAGAATAATCGTGATTGATTATTTTTTTGAGCAGCTAATCCATATAAGTAGCCACACTTCTTCGTTTAATTGCGGCGTGAATTATCTCATTATGACTAAAGAAAAAAGAGCAGGCCTGCATTCGAACTTCTTTGCAATATGTGTGGTGAAAAGTTTAAGCTTGAAACAGTGCTCAAAGACGATGATAAAATGGACATCAATCAGGAAGTTGTAACAGGAATGATGTCAACTGGTGCTGGATATACCCAGCTTAATACTGTCCTTGCCCATGCTGACATCCCATCGATGTCTCTGCGGTTGTATGAACTTACACACAATCGAGTTTGCCAATGGTGGGAACAAACGGCGACCATTGTATGACTGAGGCAGGGAAAGAAGAACTCGAGCATGCAAAACTTATCGGGAATGTGTCACCTCAAGGAGTGCAAATGATAGCTGTAATTGCGGATGCATGTTGGAGTAAGCGTTCATATGGCACAAATTACAATGCTTCTTCTGGTGCTGCGGCAATTGTTGGACAGCACAGCAAAAAAATGCTTTACTGTGGTGAAACTTTAGGCGCGTTGGGCATTTTTGAGATGGTAAAAACAATGGAACTCGCGACACTGTTACCGACACCTCTGTATATAAGTATGTACATATATATTGTATATGTACGTACACAGATATACATGCATCTAGACATTTTTTGAGATGGGGAAAAAACCATTGAACTCGCGACACTGTTACCGTTACCGTTACCGACACCTCTGTACCTAGGAATTTGAAGTGAAAACTTATTTAGGCACGTTGGGATTTTTTTGAGATAGGAAAAAGTAATTAAACTCGCGACACTGTTCAAAAAATACACACGTAATTGTTCAAGATTTCATTTCTGTCGGCACTCCCGGAGTGCCACTGGTTTTTTTATATTTATTTTCCACTGTAAAGTACATACACTACTGTGTACATTTTGCAATTTGTAACCTACCCTTACACAATATGTTTTTTTTACTACTTTTGTTTTATTTTTTATTAAAAATACTGAACTTCCCCCAGTCTTAGTGAATAAAATACTTATTATTAATATGAGGAAACGCTTATTATTAAATATCACAACAAAAATATAAAATAAACTCCCAGGCTGGTATTTGATAATGGAAGTAATGCTTCAACAATTGTAATATTTATAAGTACTCACATCTTTTCATACTAACAGCAGGCTGCGGGATAATCGTAGGTGTTCCCCGTAATTTTTTTGCTCAGGTCATTTTTGAGTACTAGGAACTAACGGTAACACAACCCGTAGTTACTTACGTAATGTACATACAATACGTAGGTACCCAGAAAAAACCTCAACATTTCATGTAATGATTGATATGACTGATGATCTTCAAAAACAATAAAAACATGTATAATGTAATGTACGTAAGTACTATAAGTACTAATAACAGTTACCAAATTCGATTGGAAACTTACTACTAACTTTACTCAATCCATATTAGTAAAATTAAAAAGAATACGTTCAAGTACCAAGATCGTGTAAAGTTACGTATAAAATCGAGCGGACAATGGTTTCAATGTGTGTGTGAGCGTAATGTTGTTGTGTTGCGGCTCAGATACCTAAACGCGAGTGTGTTCAAAATGTGATAGCGTCCTTAAAGAGTCCCCTACGTTCCGAGATACGATTATATCGATTTGAGTGCGCTCACACCCGTTCCGAATTGGCGTGAGCGCGATAACGATTTCCCGCTAAACGTCATAGATGACATGCGCCATCATGCAATTAACTGTCAGATATGACAGTTGGGCTGTTTTGTTTTGATCCGCATCGTATGTTTATCTAAGTTTGAAATAGTGCTTCTATCTAAGAAGAAGAAATATGAGGTGTATACAAGTCTAATATGGTAAAAATATGTTTTACCGTTGAGTGAGCACTTTTATCGCGATCACGAGCGTTCCGTATTGATGACAAAAATGACGGTTCTAAAGTGTCAGAATGCGCACACAGCAGTCACAGCGCTATTTTTGTATTACGGAATGCGCCCGTAGAAAAAGTCAATAGTGCTCATCTTGCTGTGTTGCCGTCTCTACGTGATGCTGGTAGAATAGTCGACATCGGCTCATTTGCCAAAAAGAAAAAAATATATAAATGTGAAACAATGTGAAAATGTGTATGTTTAGATGTTTGTTATTCTTACTCTAACAAGCAAAAATAGCTTAACGGATTTGGATGAAGTTTGGCACACAGATAGTTTATAAAATGGATTAACACATATGCTACTTTTTATCCCAGTTTACTTTCGCCTGGGATAATTCACGATGTCCACGCGGGCGAAGCCGCTGGCAAAAGCTAGTTATAAATAAAACTAAATTGCTTTGAATAACTCAAGTGGCACAGACAAATAGTTTTATTATTTCAAATACAACACTACGAGGAAATTACTTGCAAAGACGCCAGAACAAAAAATAAAAATAAAATAAAATCTATCTCACTGATGATTTATACGTCAGTGATATAACTACACTTTGGACTTGACAGTTGACACTGACGGTTGTCATTTTTGTCAATGACTGATGTTGTCAATGTTGATTACTAGAAAATTTTAACTTGGCTCTTGCTTCACCAGCATTATCTTACGGTATCATAGCATAGAATATGATGATAAATGTGAAAGTTTGTATGTTTGGGTGTTCATACTCAAACTCGCAAAAACAGCTGAGCTGATCGGATTTGGATGAAATTTGGCACGATCGTTTATATCCTGGATTAACCCAGGTTACTCTTTTTTCACTTTAGTACGTTCCCGTGGGATAATTTCCAACCTAGACGAGGACGAAGCCGCTGGAAACTGCTAGTTTACATAGAGAACTCGCAATGACGACTGAAAACGATGGACTGGAGAAGTACAAGAAATTCCTACTCAACAGAGTCACAGCATCTTTAGCCATTGTGGAAAGTATTGAGACTTGTTTACAAACGGAAGATAAAGCTGCCAAACATTGTTTCCATAAAATTATGGTGAGTTATTTTTAATAATGCCATGAATTTGTGTGTACTAAGTAATACTAGCCAACTTGGTCAATATGTAGCTTTTAATATAAATTTAATAATGTGTAACACGCTTTTATCACACTATTCGGTCTTGTAATCAAATAATCTCATTTCCTCAATTATAAATCAACAAATAAATAAAATAAAATAGCCTTTTATTCAGACAATATTGTTACACAAAATTAGTTTATATTAATCTATATCTCATCTTCAGTTTCACTGTCTGTTTGCCTTTTGGCAAAGGCCTCCAACTCTCTCCACCTTGTCCGGTCATTTGCTGTCCTTGTCCATATATTAGTGTTGCCTACTGCCTTCTTAATCTCGTCTGGCCATCTTCTAAACACTTTTGCGGTTCCCATCCCAAGGATACCACTCTGTCACAGCTCTACATTCCCTCAAAATACATCAAAATATGGAGATAATCGTTAAAGAACTAAAATAAAGACAACTAATTACAAAATAAAACAGTTTTCATTAAAAATATAACATATACATACGTATAGTATGTAGAGATTGTCCAATTTAAAACTGTATGCCCCTCCACTGCTAACACTAAAACACCCTGCCTACATTTTTCAATTACTTGTATACACACTTTAGTGGAGGGGTGTGCAGTTTTAAATTAGATTATCTGTACCTACTTAAAACTTTGCAAATTTACATGAACTCACATAGTTTTTGACCATTATGTCTGAACTTTAAAAGAGAGAGTTGATTTCGTAATATTTTCTCGGGGGTACCCAAATAATAAGTAATATATCATGATTCCAATATCCTATTTACAGAATAAATAATTTCATCTACTTATATTTTCAGATACACAACTGGCAAGATACTTTACATGAACTATTTGACAAGCTATCGGAATACTTTGGCAGTGTCTTAGTACCTGTCAAATGTTCAACGCAATGTGATATAGCCACATTCTACACCTCCAATTTATCTTTAGTGGCGAAAATGATAAAATTTGACTTTATGTTTCCATATAACAGGAACATGTACAATGTAGACGTTCTTTTTAATGATAGAAATTCAACAGATTTCTTTGGATCAGTGACTACAGTTGATGAGATTGTCTCCGGTGTTGTAAGCCGGAGGTTTAGTGAGAAATGTGAGCTGGACTTATCTAATTTCTGCGATGATCCTGGTAAGTAAATTCTTGAAAATCTATATAAATAAAAAGAAAAGTCCTGACTGAGTGATTCATCAACACCCAGCCCAAACCCTTGGACCTAGAAAGCTGAAATTTTGCAAAGAGGCTTTCTTTATAATGTAGACAAGGAATAGGGAAGGATATTTCGAAATTCAACTCCTAAGGGAGTTAAATAGGGGATGAAAGTTCCGTGCCGGTGAAGCCGCTGGCAAAAACTAGTAAGTCATGAATGAGTTTCTTAGACTACTTATCTTGAGATTAAGTATCTATTTAATAGTGCTATTGGTTGACAACTGGTTTGTGAAAAATCAGTTATGGAAAAATGTTACATAAATAAATAGCTTGGTTGACTATTGAGAGTTAATCTGTAAACCTATACAAAATAAATAATAAAAATATAGGAGAAAGCTTTATATTAGACATAGATAGACTAGACACATAATTAAAATAAATGCCCTACATTTCTTTTACTTACAGAATTTATAAATAAGAAAATATATTTTTACAAAATATCTCTCCTGGCCAACTATAAAATACTGATGCTCAGAATGGGGAGAGACACCAAAATGTTAAACTTAAGCAACAATAATTTAAGGTAACAATTAACCTATTCCATGATTTTTTATATTGTTTTACATTATAACGAGAGATATTCAGATGTATATTCACCTACACTATAACCGTCTAACTGAGTCGGGGGCGCTTAGTTCACCCACCGCCCGCACCTGTCTTGGTCGACATACCCCCGCGCCCCTGTACCGCGCAGGCGAGGACTCAGTTAGACGGTCGGCCTATAAATTTGAGATGATGACTAATATGGAATGCGCCTTTGTATCGAAAAAATCTTAATTTAATGTAAAAAAATTATATGTTTTAACTAACACACTCCACCCGTTCTCTTACAGACCCTACATACACCTACTTGCATTAGGGTTAATTTTAAAATAAATAATTAATTTATGTAAATAATTTAGGTAAATATGCATTTGATTATCGGATCCGTTATTATAACATAAAGAAGCAATTACTAAGTCTATGCATTTCCTGTTAATAAACAAATATAAATATTTGAATGAATGATGGACGACTCAAAAGGTTTACAAGGCATATGTGAGTGTAAACGCCGAGAGTATACACCCATGAGGAAATTTAGTGACCTAATAAGATCACTAAATTTCCTCAGATGATGTTCTTCAGGGCCCTAATAGGGTATTTTCCAATTTATTAAGTGCGAGTCGGACTCGCGCACCGAGGGTTCCGTTAAAATTGTTAAAAATATTTTTATTATTATGATGTAACTAACAATTTGTGCATTTATCTGTGCTATAAGACGTTGCTTCGTACCAAATTTCAAGATTATGAGTTACGGGAAGTACCAGGTTCTGTTTCAATTGCGAGTGTCGAAAATTTGAGGCATAAACGGCTGTATCTTTTGATTGCGTTGGCTTAGAAGTTTGATTTTTTCACAGCTCCAAGGGACAGTAAACCTGAGTATTTGACATAAATTCCAGCTTGATACCTCCACGCGTTCCTGAGAAAAAGGGTCTTGACAGACAGACAGACGGACGGACGGAAAGCAAAGTGATCCTATAAGGGTTCCGTTTTTTTCCTTTCGAGGTACGGAGCCCTAAAAACGATTACAATCAAATAAATTTTTTTTTCGTTCTTTTGTATTTACCGCCAAAACGCTCCTTACGATGACTTTTTTTATGAAGAAGAAGAAGTATTTGTGCACAGAGGCACCGCACACCAGTAATATCACTTTCTATCCATGAAAAATCTCGATAATTAGAAACTCCACATTCACTTGTTTATTTACCAACTACTTTAGTTTACACAAAATAATAAAAAGTCATCGTAAGGAGCGTTTTGGCGGTAAGTTCAAAACAACGAAAAATAAATATGGTTTAAATCGTTTTTAACTGAGAAAATGGATATAAATCAATTTACTTTCATTTTTCTGTTACATATTTCGTCCCAATCTTCAGATTAGAATAGTTTTTAATAAATTGGAAAATACCCTATCGCAATTTTTCATTATATTCCTGCTTTCTTCAATTCGTTAGTAGACTATTTTCTACTGTTCAATTAATGTCTAAACCATCGATCACTAATATAGAACTAGATACACAATCCCAAGCAAAAGTTCTCTTAAAACTGTCACCAAATTGTGTATAGGTAATGCTAGTTGAAATAAATATACAGTAATGTAAATTCAACCTTAAACGCAATGCTTAAAGTTTATTTCACAAAGCTATGTACAAAAAGCAATAAATTTTTACGACCGATACTCACTGGTCAACGTAAATTTAAAAAAATCAACCTTACACGGATGTCTTAAAGTTTGAATTAAAAAGTGCTAATAAACGCAATAAAGTTTTACGATCCAGGCTCTCCGCTAGGACAAGGAATGAGTGGAGTCGAACTGTCCAATATTTTTTGTTTGTACTGTAATAATAAATGGCCTTTTTTAATTTCGTGGATAATGTATTTAAAAAAAAATTATGTACATAAATGTTATTATATTCTATGGTGTATATGTGTAATGATTATAGTTTACTTGAATGTAAATGTTTTTGTATAGGGCACCACATTTATTTATTAACTAGCTTCCACCCGCGTCTTCGCCTGCGGTTTCGCCCGCGGCTTCGCCCGCGTGGAAGTCGGAAATTATCCCGCGGGTACGTACCACCGGGATAAAAAGTATTCTATGTGTTAATCTAGGTTATATTCTATCTGTGTGCCAAATTTCATCCAAATCCGCTCAATCGTTTTTTCGTGATTGAGTAACAGACATCCAAACATCTTCACAAACTTTCACATGTATAATATTAGTAGGATAAATATTTCTCTTCTGACGTCAACAATATAAAGTGATGTGATCACTATCCTTCACACAAAACCACCTCAGCAAGTTTCAGGTTTATATTAATATGGCTCAGGTATGTGTATATTATTTACTTTTCCACAGAAAACTCTTCAAACAAACTATATCCCCCTTTTCACCCTCAAAGGGGTATTTTTTTTAAGTCTTTTGTTTCTTTTACATTATTTGACTTATAGGTTATTTATACCAATTTTTCAGTTAATCATGACACGCAGTAAAATCATACATTGTAAAATTAACTACCCTTTTTTACCCCTTCAGGTGTAAATTTTCCAAAAACCCTGATACACGTTATCCTTTATTTTTGGTTTTCGGTTTGACTGAGTTTCGAGTTAATCAGATAGCGCGTTAGAATTCTTCCATACAAACTTTGATACCCCCCAACCCCCCTTTAGGAACATAGTCAAAATTAAATCCATAAAATGTTACTATAATATTGACAGAAACAGCCAAGTACTCTCATTAAACAAAAAAAAAAAAAAACAATAATTCTTTAATTAATAATAAAATTTAAAAAACAATAGCGTCTCCAACAAACGGAACAGAATCAACGCACATAACTCGAATAATTTAAGTAGGCATGCTATAGCATGGTTAATACGTTTAGTATGAGTCTTTAGAATTGAGATGCTTTATAACACCTGCTATTTAAAACGATTTATTTAAAAAAATGTTTTTACGATGATTTCTTGACAAAATAACAGCATTTATAATACAGTGATAACAATTATGTAATGATAATATTAATACTTACCGAAAATATCAAACTCCATACTTTTTTAGCGTCCTAGATGTGTGATTTTAATATTTTTAAACGAGCACCGAGACATGTTTACCGTCGGAGCGTTCGAATGCTACTAAATGAAAAGCGCACCCAAATGTTCAAGTGGGTGCTCATTCGGTGAGGACATTTTTTGCCGCTGATTGTGTATCTAGTTCTTTATTAGTGATCGATGGTCTAAACCTATGAATTAACATTTCAGCCAAATACCATTAGACGTATTGAACTTTTTCATCAAAGCAGATTTGACAGCTATGAACTTTAGCAACAACAATGTAAGTTTTTTTAAATATACATTAAACGGGTTTTCAATCAAGATGGTGTCTTTTTTAGTATCGCCTAACAAATATAGGGTGGCAAGGATTCACTACATGAGACCGGGTGGCGTAGAAATTTCCGGCTGGTTATATAGTATCTGTTTATTACTGATACTGTACTTACGCTTCCTTTTCATTCATATACATCATCTTTTTGATTTAGTAGGTATCCTTTTACGACTTTACATTATTATATTTCGCACTTTGTTTTCTGTGTTAGCACTCTGCGAAATATAATAATGTAAGAAAGTCGTAAAAGAATACTAAATCAAAAAGATGATATGGATGAATGAAAAGGAAGCGTACATTATTTACTTATATGTACAAATAATAAGAAAAGTCCTGACTGACTGACTCATCAACGCCCAGTCCAAACCCTTGGACCTAGAAAGATGAAATTTTACACAGATTTTTTCGAAATTCAACCCCTAAGGAAGTTAAATAGGGGTTGAAAGTTTCGCGCGGGCGAAGCCGCTGGCAAAAGCTAGTTTACTTATCTATATATAGGGTGACTGGTAATTAGTGACCGACTTTTATACACATGATTGTACTCATCATTAATAAACAGATACTATAGTTATGAAAGATAAATCTGTCACCCTATATGACATCATCGTTGTGCATCACTGCTGAACGTGAGGCCTGAGTGTGATTCCCAGATCGGGCAGTGTTATTGCATTTTGCCATTAGAAATTTCTAAGTAACGATCCGGAGTTTAAAAGTTGGCGGTGTGCGAGCCCGTGGCTCGGAAAGCACGATAAGCCGTTGGTTCTGCGCCTGATCTCCGGTCGTGTCAGAACTCCCATCGGAGTATGAGAGTGATGGAAAAGACTGTGCACCTCTGTCTTTGCACACACTTGTGTACTATAAAATCTCCCGCGCATAAGGCGTCTCCGTTGAGATTGGCTGCTATTGTCGAAGTATTTCGACAGCAGCCAACCTTATGGTCTGGAGGACTATATTTATATCAAAAATCAATAATATGTATTTAATAACAATGCTGCCTGCATTGTCATATCTTTCCATACAAACAAAGCGTGTCACCAAATCACAGTTTACTCTCGTGTCATAGACATTTTCAAAATTGACGACTGAAGGCGATCCGTGACAGAACTTGTGCGCTCTACACACTTTCAACGCCACGAATTGAATTGTGGTCTCTAGACGCTGCTGACGCAGCAATTTCGTGCTCCATTTTACTTATATGTGTACTTCTAGCTTAAAATAGTACTTTATTATTTTACAGATACCCGCAGTTTCAGAATTATCTAGAGTCAGCAGCAAAATAGAGAAGCTCTGGTTGGAAGGCAACCCACTGTGTGAGGACCTAGATCCTGTGTCTTATGTCAAAACTGTAACTATCAAGTTTCCTAGATTAACTGAGTTGGTAAGTTTGATAAAGGTAAAATAAATAAAGATGAATGCGTTTATTAGTAAAGTTTAAAAATAACTTAAAACCATCTTTTAAAAGAACATAAAACAATTATCTTAATGCTAAAAGGGCCTTAGCTCTGCATAATGTCACAAGGTGTGCCACTTGACGCTGATTTTCTGCTGCAACGCAAGAAATAATTAACACATAGGGAAGCGTGTGTCCATATGATTAAAATTAGAGAGTAAAAAAAAAATACAAAGTAGGTATACTGAATGCAGTATAATTTAATTAACCTTTCAACTCCCACAAACTGCCCGACGGAAAAGTGGCGTCAGTACCGTAAAGGACCGACGTCATTTGACACTTGAGATTTTTTCGTTCGGCGAGCAAAAAAAACGTCCGTGTCGATTTTTTGTTGCCTCCAGCTACTTAGAGATAAGTTTTATGGCTTCCTGAATAGGCAAACCATAATAGAGATGGGTTGTAACAGGCTAAACACGATATCTGTTATCACTGTTACTGTTACTCAAAAATAACAGATCCAAATATCTGTTATTAAATAACAGCCTGTTATTTTTGTACGCACGTATCATAAGTATTAAAATCTCAACTGAATATCTTCTTTATTTCGATTCATTGTAAGTCGAAAATCGTTTCCTAAGTAATCATCATCATCATCATTTCAGCCGAAAGACGTCCACTGATGGACATAGGCCCCCCAAGCTCCGCCACTTCGACCGGTTCTGTTGCCACAATTGCCACGCTTGGCAGGCGGGTTGGCGATTGCAGTATGGTGGTAAAAATGCATAGAGAACGCTGCTGCCCATTCTCTAGTAAGTTCCTTAGTCGCTTCCTACGACACCCACTGGAAGAAATGGGATGGTGCTATTCTTTTACGCCCGGCTACCACACGGGACAGTATCCTAAGTATTGACTAGTAAAGAATGCCGGGGTAATGAGAAATCATAGAATCACGTTTATTTACATTCTTTTTAGACTTAGACATCCGGTTAGTCTGGAAGCCAAACCCAATTTAGTTGTACAAGGCTAGTCACTCAAATTGGTTTTGATTGACAATTTCGATTTACATAATAAATTGGAGGTCACGTAGTGACCACCTATATCCACGAAATGGTAATTGTTTTTTAAACGTTTTACTATTCACGAACTAACTAGATACCAAATTTAAAAATATGTTACTGCTACAACCTACAACGAGCTAACTACTAAGCGAACTAGAACTATCTAGCTAACTATAAAACGAATAACCCAAACTAAAAAACTATACTAATACATACATTGAATATAAACACTAATACGCCGTAAACACTAACAAACACTTTCGAAAAAATTGCAATTACTATTCACCAGTTCACTTTCGTAATTTCTTACGAAAAGTGTTTTCTTTCGAAAGCAAAATTAAAATTACAAAAATACGAAATTTATAAAATGTCAACAAACAAATCAGCCAAATTACTTTCAATTGAATATTATCTTTATTGCTACAACAATAAGGTCGTACATACATGGAACATTTTGCGACCAATCCCGTCAAACGTCAAACCAAAGACAATGTAGATCAAAGGCGTCCGTAGACGATCACAGTATTTTTTTTTTTGGTTGCATCTTTTTCCAAAGTATTATATATTTTAAATTATTTTTTATTTCAAATCTGGCAAATTACTCTTAATAAAATTGGTTTCATCTTTGTTGGGTTATCAAACGTATGAACCTGGAATATTTTGCGATGAATTCCGTGAAACCAAAGATAATATAGACATTCAGACATCTTTTTCCAAAGTATTATATTTAAACTATTTTTTATTTCAAACCTGGCAAATTACTCTTAATAAAATTGGTTTCATCTTTGTTGGGTTATCAAACGTATAAACCTGGAATATTTTGCGATGAATTCCGTGAAACCAACGATAATATAGGCATTCAGACAAATTGCCATAAAGAAAAATGTAATATATTTTAGGTTTCTTTGTAATGGTCACTGGACAGTAACAGATAAGTAACACGACCAAATTTAGGAGTCACTTTTTACAAAATATTGGTTCTTATCAGACAACCAACTGTATTTTACGGATTATAAATACTAGGTGCTTCTCTTTTTAGCGTAGTTTAACCACTTTAGTAAGAGTGAGAAGTAAACATATTGCCTAGTAAATAAAAATAATAGGTGTGTCTCTTTTTAACAAGGGTCAGTCCTTAATGAGGAAGAGAGAAACCTAGATATTTTTCTTCCTTTGTGTGCGTGAGTGCGTATGAAAGTAACAGCCGTGGTAACAGTCTGTTACTGTGTGGAGACTGATATATTGAAATAACAGTAACAGCCGTTGTAACAGTCTGAGGGTCTGTTATTAAAATAACAGATAAGTGATATTGGTAGTAACAGTTGTTATTTGTTATTTTTAAATATCTGTTATTTATATCTGTTACTATAAATACGCCTCACTCCTAAACCATAACATAAACATTGTGAGTCGTTCTAAAATACGTTGTAGTTTATTATAACTGAGCATGTCTTTGTTCCCGTTTGTTGTTGATTTGTCATAGAACTGCTGTCTCAATTTGCTCGAAATTTTGGATGTTACTTATTGAATAGACTAATAATCGAACAGCAGTATTTTTTTGGGAATCCTACTCAACATTTTCGTAATATTTAAACTCAAACTTCATATCGCGCGGAGGTCAACGCCCGTGTTGTGCACTCGAACATTCAAAGGGTCTAAATAACTAATTTTCTCATTAAATCTAATGAGATTCTTATTCTAATAAGAAAATACATTGTTTACATACCATTTTATACACCAGGATCCACATAATTCACCATGAATCACTCAAAATAAACACAATTCTCATATCACTGCACATTGTTCACAAAGGTTTGTTTACGTTTCATATTTCGTCGAAATATAAGTTTTTATGATGCTATTTGATACAAATATTACCTAAAACGATGTAATAACTACTTCTAAATGAATATTTATCCACTTATCGTCGAAAACACACAAATAATAAGAAAAAACACTATAAAACTAGAGAGCATACCACGAAAAAGTACCGATGACCAACGAGTTCGAAACGTCACTTTTAGTGATGCGTCCCTCACTCATGAGGCCCCTCATTTGAGGTACTCGTGATCGCAAATTGAAAGAGTTACTCGAATTTCAATATTGAACCAACTCATTCCTCATCACCCCTCATTTGAAAATTGACATTGACATTATTGACAATAGGAAATCGAGGCAAGCGAGTTCGTGACTCGCGAATGAGGATTGAGTAATTGAGTGAGCTCAGTGAGCGAATGAACCGACTCAAAAATTGTATGGAGAATTGGGAATGAGTGAGGTGAGGTGTGATCTTAAAGTTTGGACAACACCGTGGCACACCGCACAGTAAACATTATTTAAATTATTTCAGCTACGATTAATTATTATGAACTCTAAAAGCATTAGCATTAGATTGGTAATAAAGGGTCATTGATTCGTTTATTTTGGTGGTCTATTTATAAGCGAAAGAAAATGATGTGTGTGAGAGAGTGAGGACGTGAATAATCGGATTATCGGAGAGTCGTGACTCGTGAGTACTCGTGAGTCGTCGTTGCACCCGCCCGCCTCGCTCACTTGAAGCTTCGTTTGAGTTCGGCTCGGGCTCGCGAGTCGTGAGGCGAATACGCCGTCGTACGATTCCTCACCTCAAATGAGGGGTCCCTCGTGAGGACCTCATGAAGCAAAATGAGGGGCTCCCTCATCCTCACATAAAATTGATGAGTTACCCATCACTAGTCACTTTCAACTTTTTTTTTTCGTGTTACCAGATTATATTTTCCATAGAGATTTAGTTCAACCAACTGTGTGTGTATCTAGCATTACAGTAAAATTGTCGCAGACGATATAGAACTTTATTTATATTTAGAAATAAGGCTAAAAACCGCCTGAACGGCGCGGTCGGGGATGCGACCACAAGGCTTTTGGGACTAAAAAATGGCGGTTTCGAATGCGACCAAAGGGAGTTGAGCGGTGGCTCTCTTTCTTCCTATAGCTGTCTAATAGGGTATTTTCCAATTTAATAAAAACTATTTTAATTTGAAGATTGGGACGATATAAATAGCAGAAACATAAAAATAAATTTATTTAAATCCATTTTCACAATTAAAAACGATTAAAATAAGTTTCGTTTTCGTTTTCTATCCATGAAAAATCTTGTTAATTATAAACACGACACTCACTTGTTTACTTACTAACTATTTTAGTTTACTCAAAGTTGATGTCACGTGATAAAAAGTCATCGTAAGGAGCGTTTTGGCGGTAAATTCAAAACAACGAAAAGTAAAGATTTAAATTGTTTTTAATTGAGAAAATGGATATAAATCAATTTACTTTTATTTTTCTGTTATTTCGTCCCAATCTTCAATTTAGAATACTTTTCAATAAATAGGAAAATACCCTAGTGTCAAGATGAAGACTGATATGTATGTACAGACGCCAACACATCAAGCTATCCCAAACTGTCAAATTTTCCCAGTAGGGTATTTTCCAATTTGATAAAAACTGTTTTAATTTGAAGATTGGGACGATATATTTACCAGAAAAATAAAAATAAATTTATTTATATCCATTTTCTCCATTCAAAACGATTCAAATCAAATTTATTTATCGTTGTTTTGAATTTACCGCCAAAACGCTCCTTACAATGACTTTTTAAAACGTGACATCGTGACGTCAGCTTTGTGTAAATAGCACCAGTACACATACTTAATTTGGCGCATTTTTAGATGTATTTGTGCACAGAGGCACCGCACACCAGTGATTTCACTTTCTATCCATAAAAAATCTTGTTAATTATAAACACGACACTCACTTGTTTACTTATTAACTACTTTAGATTACACAAAGTTGACGTCACGTGATAAAAAGTCATCGTAAGGATCGTTTTGGCGGTAAATTCAACACAACGAAAAATAAATTGGGTTTAAATCGTTTTTAATTGAGAAAATGGATATAAATCAATTTATTTTTATTTTTCTGTTGCATATTTCGTCCCAATCTTTAAATTAGAATAGTTTTCAATAAATTGGAAAATACCCTATTGAATATGAACCGTATTCCTTTGTGATAAGTTTGAAAAACTATCAAAGAAATTTTGGAGATTGGGGTAGCTTGATGTGCTGGCCTCTGTACATCTGGAAAAGTGTAGACTGGAAAAAAAAACTTCCATTGCCCATAACCCTTGCCTTATTTTTTTGATGGTGGGAAATCAAATAACTTCTCCCGCTCTGGGTGGAGCAGGAAAGCGTGTCAGACTTTTACTAACTAAAACCCACCCGTATTCCTTCCGTGGGCCACGGTATCAAACTCCTCAAAGTATTTATTTCAATTAAACCAATTACAGGCACTTTTGAATTGTCAAGGTCGGTGAGTTAGAAAGATGAAGTTAGTTGCCCATTCCAAAGCGTAGGTACCTATCCAGAAGAACGGGCAAGAAACTCCATGGACACTCTTTTAAAATCGTGATATTGTTACAAAAAGTTGGTGGTATATCTTTCGAACAACCCGCACCCCTGGATAACCCTTGCCTTGAATAGAAAAGTGAAAACGCAGCTCTTGAGTTCGCTTGTTCCATTTAGGACCCTATCAGTATCTTTATCATTCTCCTTCCTTTAGCTTAATTTTTGTGGGGTTAGCGCAACATGTCTTTTTCGTTAGACGTCATCTGGGTAGTCAAACCGTTTCTTGGTTGACTATTTCAGTGAGTCGGGGTGGCGCTGCGTTGTGCTCCAGTGAGTTGGATGTGGTACAGCGCCGGGTTGAGGCTGTGGGTGATGACCAGGCATGCGGTTCGCTGCATGCAGGTGGTCAGGATACCCGTTGATGCCGTGGTTACTGGCTGGCTGTTTGACTCGCCGCTCGAAAGCTTGAAGAAGTGATGATGGTGACGTAACGCTAAAGTTGTTGCACGAAGGCTGCGCTGACGTTCCGTCTCGGGGTCACCAGTATAGAGGTATGAGGAACAGGGTGTAAAGTTCACTCATACTCTATTGGTAAAGGGAGGATCCTCCGACCAGACGGGTATTGTGTCTGATCGGCACCTGCACGATGGTTGATGTCGGGTTGTTGTATATATGCGGGTCGCGCGGTAAACTCTGATTGCACGATGTAGTTACGGTGTGACGTCAAGTCTTGTGTAGTTCGCATATGGCATTGTAGATGGCGCCACATTACTTTTTGTGTTTCTCAAGTTGTTGATTTGTAGTTTCGTATTTGGCATTATAGATGGCCGCCACAATATCGTGTGTCACAGTCCGCCCATCATTTCTTTGGTCTTCCCCACATCCATTTTAAACCCCATCAATCGGTTTCCTTCAAATGAAATCAAGTTTAAGTCCCGTATTACAGAACGTCACTCAATACTCAAGCATTACTTAAAACTAGTTTCAACCAATCAAATGGCTTGAATCTAGTTTTAAGTAATGCTTGAGTTCACAAAACTAGTTAAATATAATCAGCTTATAATCTTACCACTGCTGGGACACAGGCCTCCCCTCTTCAAGGCGGGGTGGGTTACAATCTACCACTCGGGCCCAGTGCGGGTCGGTAGATGTCACATGTCTTCGAATTTTTGGTTCAAGGACATGCCGTTCCTCACCCCTCACAATTAATATCGTAAAAATTTCCTTTTCAGGATGGAGTAAAGTTAAACCAACGTGGGATAGTATTTCCATTCTTCAGAAATTATCTGTGCCACGCAGATAGAAAAACAAAGATGGTTGTCGAAAAGTTTGTGACATTATACTTCTCTAACTACGATCAGCCTTCAAAAACGCGCAGGAAAAGGATTGAACCACTTTACGATACAAACGGAATATTTACGATATCGTGTGACTTCTTAGGTACGTATAGCTTTTATTAATGCTGCAGACTATATGTATAATGGGACGACGTACATCACTAATTGATGGACTGTGTTCGATATGAGTCTCATAGAAATTATCTGTGCGTAATGTGCCCATATCAAGTCAGTTTAACCTCAAGACTTGGGGTCTTGAGGTTAAACCGACTTGATAAGGGCACATTCCATAAAATTTTGTCTCTAATTGTGTGATGATGCGAAGAGTCTGTTTAGGTTCATGGCCCAAATGTAATCAGTGGCAGCTTACGATGGGACTGTCATACGCATTGCGATCTTAAAATGTCCTAATTAAATAAAATAAAAAAAATAACGACTTTTGTGTCGTAAAAAAGTTTGTTACCATCAAGATACGCGCGAAAAACAGAACCCTTCCTAAGCAGTTGGGTAACAATGACACCCTGAAAATATGTTTTATTTTATATAATTCCAGAGACAGAAACGGCCGTTTCGAAGTACTTTTCGTATTCGCGCAATGCTCTGAATCCTTCAAAGAAACAAGTAGATCAACCTACGGCTAAAACTTATAGTGGTAGAAAAAGCATAGCTAATATCTTGTCAACCCTCCCAGAACCTATACACGATAGGAGCACATTCACTGTGGATGTACTTGTCCATGATGTAAGTAAAAATAACTGCTTTATATTTGATTTTGGAATTTCAGATAGAACAAGTTTTGGGAACACAAACTCAATGTCATACATGACTAAGTTCAAGTTTCATTCTGTCCATCGATTTTTTTAGAACCTATTTAAATACAAAAGTCAATCAAAAATCGACTTTGATAACATAATGCTAAAGTAGATCTTCGTTTCGTTTCAACAGCACTATAGATGTTGCTTATACTGTTTGGGCCCAGTAGGTGGCCACGGTTATTGCTGCGTCAGAGGCATTGTTCTGATCTTCAAGGGTGCGGGTGAACAGACTTTTGGAACACTCGGGTACAGACAGATAACAGATGAGACATTGTCTGTTCAAGAGTACCGCATTCGCACTGGATATTGAATTGATAATGCCATCTCCTTCTTTCATCCCTTAATTCCAGTTATACATATGTAGGGTCTGGTCTACTTGTACAGCGGCGCCAGGACGATCTCTCCTGTTCTGGATTGTCATAAGATACTGGACGATACTGGACAAATATGTAGCGTTTTGTAGGTATACTTTTTAATATATTTTAGTGAGAAACTATCGCCTCTTCTCGTTACAGGCCCGTACCAACTCGGTTGTGAAATTTTAAAACCTAGCAACTGACATTTCTAAAAAAAAAGGTGTTTTTCGATATTTTTTTTAATATTTTTTTTGTTTTGTTTTGTTGCTAAGCAATCGATTCAGTGCTTTCCAAATACGTCACTGCAGTTCGCAACCGGGACGCAGGAATATCTAGCTGATAAACTCGCAATTCGTGTAAATTATCTTAGGTTGGATATTCAAAAATAAGGGTAGGCTGTGTTTATTCAAAGTTGTTTAAATTAAAACAGTTGTCTAGTGGTATCTGCATTGTGTAGGTTCAAATTTTGATTTCGTATAGTTGTTAGATTTTTCCTTTAGTAAATTCCTTGTAGCAGCCCAGGTCTTGGATTTGTGCCCGCTTGTTGTGTTGTTAAGTTCGGAAGAAAATTGCCCAAATAATTCTGGTTTGTTTACGAAACAGAACCTATTTCCTTCTTTTCTTCAATTTAGTGTATGTGTTAAAGAAGGGTAGCTCGTATTTTGGATGCCAAAAAACTTCTTTACCGCTTCCAAGTGCTGGCATGAAGAAGCATTCTTTAAAAAAAAGCCACGCGTTGCACTCTGGGAGTGCAGGCAGAAGTGAAAACTTGAATATTAACGTTGTGCATTTTTGATATTTTGGAATGGTTAGGGAATAATTTTGCACGAATTTTCTCATATCACTGCACATTGTTTACAAACGTTTGTTTAAGTTTCATATTTCGTCGAAATATAAAGTTTTATGATGCTATTTGATGCAAATATTACCTAAAACGATGTAATAACTACTTCTAAATGAATAATCCACTTATCGTCGAAAACACACAAATAATAAGAAAAAACACTATAAAACTAGAGAGCATACCACAAAAAAGTACCGATGACCAACGAGTCCAAAACGTCACTTTCAACCTTTTTTTTGTGTTACCAGACAATATTTTCCATAGAGAATTAGTTCAACCAACAGTGTGTGTATCTAGCATTACAGTAAAATTATCGCAGACGTAGCATTACAGTAAAATTATCGCAGACGATATAGAACATTATTTATATTATGAAATAAAGCTAACACGAACATTCGCGCAAGCGCCCTGCGCCGCCTAAACGAAACAGCAAACGCAGGCATATATTTTCGCCGCGCCGTAGAAAGAGAGGGGTACTTCCTCTCCTACGCCGCGCCCGCTGTCTACTCTCCATCCGTCTTACGAATTTTCGATCAGGTCACGTGTCCTGACGCGAGTTCACGTCTTACGAATTTTCGATCAGGTCGTGTCCTGCCGCGAGTTTAACATTTTTTACCCATTGCAAAAAAAGTGTACAACGCCGCTAAAGAAGTTTTCACTTCAAAAACTCACAGAGACTCAAAAATGTATTTATTTCAATTACAGGCACCCAGGCAAACCATTTATGTACAGGCACTTTTGAATTATCAATGAAACACGACATTATAATTTTATCATTTATTTATTTTTCTTAAAATAACAATGCTCAATATTTTTACTTTTTCAGAAAAAGTCATTACTTCTAACCATAGACGGACTATTTAAAGAAAAAATCAGTGGACTATTGTTTCAATTCAGAAGAACGTTTATATTCAGTATCTATACGATACGTGATAGCTCTGTGTATCATATAACTAATGATATGTTTACCTTGACACACGCCGACGAAGACCAAATGAGATACGGCTTTCAGGTAAACTAATTTGATCTCTTATTACTATTAGTACAGGTGATCTGCCTAGCCTTTTCCCAACTATGTTGGGGTCTGCTTCCAGTCTAACCGGATGCAGCTGAATACCAGTATTTTACATGGAGCGACTGCCTGTCTGACCTCCACAACCCAGTTACTGGGTAATACGATACCCCTTGGTAAAACTGGTTGTCAGACTTTCGGGCTTCTGACGACCCGTAACGACTGTCAAAGATCCCCAAATGACAGCCGGGACCAACGGCATATCGTCATAGTCAATAATACTTGTCTTCTTTTGTTCCAGAATCCTATAAGAAACATGAACACGTTAATGCTTATATCGCCCACTCCCGATGAAAGCCAGGCAATAATTAAAGCTTTTCAGCATATCACTCAGCTGAGAAAAACTGAAGCTGAATTGTAAGTACTAAAATGTTACCAAAATATTATCGTTTCTAATAATAGTATTAGAATTCTGGTCTGCTCGGAATCTCTCACTAGTTTTTTGCCAAAGAAAAAGCTCAGATGAACAGTAGTCATCATCAGCCTAAAACACTCCCACTGCTGGGATGAAGGTCTCCTCTCTGTGAGAGGGAATGAGCCATAATCTACAATCACGGGTTGGTGGTGGATGTCACATGTCTGCAGGTTTCAGCAAACCTTATGCATTTAGTTATTTTTTCCCATTTAATACTCAATTATTAGCAGTGAACCAATGTTTTACCTGCAGTAGGGCGTTATTTATGTCGTCAAGATTTGATGCACGTCTATTTGTCTCAAAAATTAGAGATGTATTGTCAGCAAATAATACCATTTGTGGTTAATGGGGTACATCAATAATACATACTAAAAAGAGGAAAAGACCTAATATCGAGCCTTGTGAAACACCCATTTTTATTTTTAAACCAAGTGAATTGACACCATTTATTCGATGTTTTTGTTCTCTAGCGTTTAAATAAGATTTTACTAGACTGAGTGCAAGTTCACCTAGTTCGTAATGCTCAAGTTTTAAGAGTAAGGTTTCGTGATTAACGCAGTCAAATGCCTTGAAGAGATCGCAATTGATTCCATGGCATCTTGAGTCTCGTCCCACGCTGTAAATATGTGTTTTAATAAGGGGTGAGACCGGCGTCAGTCGTCATAACGTCCTTTGGTGAGACCATTTTGCTGATCGTGTAAGATTTTGTTGGCGTTAAAATGATTAAGCATTTGACTGCGCATTACCTTTTCGAACACCTTGCTGAATACCGGCAGCACGGATACTACTCTATAATAGGGTATTTTACAATTTATTAAAAACGATTTTAATTTTAAGATTGGTACGAAACATGTAACAGAAAAATAAAAATAAATTGATTTATATCTATTTTCTCAATTAAAAACGATTTCATCAAATTAATTTTTCGTTGTTTTGAATTTACCACCAAAACGATCACGTGACCACACGTGACGTCAACTTTGTGTAAACGGCACCGGTACAAAAACTTTGTGTGGCGCAAGTTTAGAAGTATTTGTGCTCAGAAGCACCGCACACCAGTAATACTACTTTCTATACATTTTTGGCGTCGGCGTAACATTGTATTTCTCTTCCATATTTCTCTATTAGTCGTCATCTCGGGAGTCACCCCTTCCTAACCGGTGATGCGACCAGCGAATTAAATTAATTACACCGTAAAACCACCTCGCTGACGTCACCGCACCCATTTGCGCCGCGGGTGGTCCGCGCTCTTATCGCAATCTCGAAAAAAACAATGGATCTTTTTATGTGGGTTGGGGGCGTTTTAACGCGTGTTACGTTCGTTTGAATGGATGGTCGTAATAATAACCATATCATGCTAACCTACGGTGCTCAAACTTGATCCCAACTGAGTCTCAAAGTCAAAACAATGATGGAGCGTATCGTATTCGGTATTGAACTCTGCGACCGAATACGTAATTCGATGCGCTCCAAAACAGGAATCGCCAACATGAGCAATAAGTGTTAGACTGAAGTGGGATTGGGCGGGCCATGTATACAGAATGCATCGGGACGGTGGGCCAAAGTCGTTACGTACTTGGTGCCAGCAGATGGGCGAAAAAACGGTGGCGTGACGACCTAGGTGCGTTTACTCGAGATTGGTCGGACAAGGCAACACACAAAGAACAATAGAAACCTATGAGTCCTTTGCCCAGAAGTGGGACAGTATACGTTTAAAAAGAAAACGATCAATTTTCCTAAAATAAATCTTTTCTTTTTATATAATTTCAGGCGCTTGAAGTATCATAGCTGGGACATAAGAGAAGCCTTGAAAAGCTTCTTTGCGGATGTGAGTGCAAAAAAAATGTCAGCAGAATTATTTATGGATTCTGATTTTTCGGATTCTTCGTCGATATTGGATGAAATTGAATATTGAATAAATTAATTATTAAAATAATTCCTTGCAAGTTGGCTTTATTTTTTCAATAAAAAAACTGTTATGTATGTGCCTTTTATGGGATACAAGTACGATCAGGGTGTAAGGGGGCACACTCAACATCTCAGTGCCCCAAGTGAACCTCACCTGCTCACGGTGGACCCTGCTGAATGACAAACGAGGCTCTGACAACCGACAAATGGCGGGATAACCGTTTCTTAATAACATTTCGCAGCTAAATGGCGCCAACTAGGGAGGGGCAGAAGCATCACTAGTGCGAGAAGCTTCGACCTACGGTCGCCAACCCGCATGCCCAGCGTGGCGATTATGGGCAAATCCTCAAATGGCAAGCCAGAATCGGCCACGGCCCCCCAGTTCCCGGCCGCCTTGCTATTCCTGATTTTGGCAGCGGTCACGGTAACGGCAAGGTAGGGGGTTGCGAAGAATCACCGGGCTACGAATGGCCGCCAAACCCAACTGACCTCGGCAACATAACGGACGTACGTTACGGCTCGACGAACACCTAGTGCAGCCAGAAGAAGAGCTCGGCAAAATAAGGTGGCACATTCTTGGGTTAAGTGAAGTCCGAAGAGAAGGGGAGGACACAATAACCCTTGAATAGCCACCTTTTGTAATTTCGAGAGGGAGACCAGCTATCCCAGGGCGGGGTCGGGTTCCTGGCAGGGGCATAGCTACCGCCGTTTCAGCCGTATCAATGATACGGGGCCCCCGGGCTACAGAGGGCCCCTAACGTCCACAATGTCACTTAATATCATGCTTCCCGGGAAATAAAAAACTTTCACATACATATTGATAAAAAAAACACATGAGTAGCACTTCTCTTGGCACTAGCTGTTCTTTGTGCTATCCTGTGGAACTTGTCCGCGGAAGCGAAGGAACACCATGCCCTGCGGCCAAAATTCCTCTTCCATGACGACGGGCAGGCAACAATTCGGCACGCGTACCTCGACCGCCTTAAAGTTGACGTTGCGGCGCGACTCCAGTAACTGCACCCTCGGCGCGCGGTCTGTGCCTTTGTCTTCTGGCGCACGTACTCCACGATGTTCTCCGCCTTAGTGGTGTAGTGCAGGCGGAAGACGTACACCGGAGTGTTCGGCATGACGACACGTAGCTCGCAGGCTCACTTTGGGCCTCGCAGGAGCTTTGCCGCAGTGGTTCTTGTTATTTCCCGATCGGCACTTGTTCCTCTGCATCGTCACGAAATCCTCTTCAGGCCAGCACATCAAGCTACCCCAACCTGTCAAATTTCAGTTTGGGATAGCTTGACCTGCTGGCGACTGTACATTCGCCAGCAGGTCAAGCTATCCCAAACTCAAATTTTCCCAATTGAACATAAACCTTATTCCTTTGTGATAAAGTTGAAAAACTATCAAAGAAATTTGACAGATTGGGGTAGCTTGATGTGCTGGCCTCTGTACCTAGGGGTTTTGCCAGGGCTGCAGACAATGGCAGCGGGACGGGATGTGGGGTTCGGGTGGCGCTGCGCGGAGCCGTGGCGACGGGTGCAGACTGTGGAGCGCACTTCAGGCTCAGCAATCAACGGATAAGTAGGCGACGAAACTGCTTGTTATTTAGGCGATTAGTACTATTACGTTTTGTAAAACTGTATTATTAGTAAAGCAAAAAGCCCTAGGGCCAAACTGTCTACGAAACATACAACCTGGGCCGCATTCCGAATTATAAAATTGCGCTGTGCAGCTAAGAACCGTCACTATTTCAAATAAATCTAAATTACCTAAAGATTGACGCGCTCACGGTGATATTAATAAAGCGCATGGTCGGCGTTATCACAAGATGGCGCATGTCATTATCTCACTCTCGCCATGCCAATTCGGAACGGCTGTGAGCGCGGTCAAATCGATACTATCGCAACTCGGAACGTAGCCCAACTGTCTGTCAGTAGTGTCAGTGTTATGTCACTGCCACTACACTGTCACTGCCGCATTGTGTTGTGTTTTCCACTTTTGCTGCTTACATATTCTGAAAATTGAAAAGCTTTGTTTTTTTTTGCCCTGAACGTTCAAATAAAAGGCATCAAAATTTTCTTCGTCATGGCAAATAATGTCTTGGGCCAAGGTGCCAATATGCCCACGATTGGGTCTTTAAATCAAGGTGCCATACAGTACGTAAACAATCCGATTCCGAGTCCTCAGTTGCAGTCGGCGTCGCTTCAAGGGTCTCCATCGCAGCACAGTCCGATGGGCACCCAGTCTCAAGTGGGAGCTAAAGCCAACTTAGCCAACCAGAGCGGCGGAGGCGATCATACTATCCAGGTGTGTTTTTGGTTCTTGTCGGAATAGCCAATTTCTGGCGGTAATACATGTAACGAATTATTTCGATGCCTGCATCCAAATTTAGTGGTCATTTAATTTACCCGAAAGCTTATACATGATAATCATGATATTATAATTCACTACAACCCAAATAAAAATAAATAAAAAATTAATTTCGCCCTAAGGCCGCCAAACTATACATGTAACAAACATTTTATTTACTTATACAAACTGCTGCCAAGCAATAACAGTGTGAAATATCTCGGTCTACACCTGGATAGAAGACTTACCTGGGCTTACCACATGAAAGCGAAAAAAACAAGCCACCTTACATTTCAAAGATCTATCGTGGTTACTCGGACGTCAATCTCGGCTGACACTCAGTAACAAACTACTTGTCTACAAAGCTGTTATAAAGCCAATCTGGACCTATGGGATAGAGCTCTGGGGCTGTGCTAGCAACTCCAATATCGAGATCCTCCAGAGATTTCAAAATATTGCTCTCAGAACAATCTCAAGTGCACACTGGTTCGTGAGAAACACGGAAATACACGAATACCTGGAGATACCGACCGTTAAGGAAGAAGCCTGTAAAATAAGCAAGAGATACAAGGAAAGACTTAATAAACACACTAACGAATTGGCCAAGAACCTACTAACTCGACAGAAAGACGTTACTCGCCTAAAAAGATGGCAAATACTAGATATAGACCAGAGAAACTAATTATTAGTGTCTACCAAATCAAATGGTGCTGTTTAATGGAATCGTACCTGATCAAAATTAATCCCAGATATCATCTGATTGTGGCTGAAAGCCGATTGCAGATTATACTGAAAAAAAAAAAAAAAAACATACAATAATACTATCCTACTAATATGGGTCAGAATGCTGGGCCACAAAAGAGATGAATGAAAGGCAATGAAGCATGAAGCCAAGATGAGAATGTAAGAGGGATGTGTGGTGTTACACGAATGGATAGAATAGGAAATGAGTATATTAGAGGAAGCCTGAATGTGGCACCGATATCTGAAAAGTTGTGTGGAAATTGGTCATGTCATGGTATGGGCATGCGATACAGAGGAATGACAGAAATGTTGTGAGGAAAGTTTTGAGTATGAATGTCGATGGGTATAAGAGTAGAGGGAGACCAAAGAAACGATGGATGGACTTTGTGAATGATGATAAGGTTAGAAAGGGTGTGACTACAGAGCTGACGACTAATAGAGAAGACAAGTGTGGAAGAAAAAACCAAACCCGAAATAGCGAAAAAAAAATCAGCTGTTCCCTACATTTATGTTCGCATAACTCGTCAAAATGTAGGGAACAGCAGATTTTTTTTTTTCGCGTTTTTGGGTTTGGTCCCATAGTAAAAGTTTTTCATAATGATGAGTACAATCATGTGTTTAAATGTCGGTCACTAATAATAGGGTATTTTTCAATTTGATTAAAACTATTTTAATTTGAAGATTGGGACGACATATTTAACAGAAAAATAAAAATAAATTTATTTATATCCATTTTCTCCATTAAAAACGATTAAAATCAAATTTATTTTTCGTTGTTTTGAATTTACCGCCAAAACGCTCCTTACGATGACTTTTTATCACGTGACATCGTGACGTCAGCTTTGTGTAAACAGCGCCAGTACAAATACTTAGTTTGGCGCAGTTTTAGAAGTATTTGTGGACAGAGGCACCGCACTTCAGTGATTTCACTTTCTATCCATAAAAAATCTTGTTAATTATCAACACGACACTCACTTGTTTACTTACTAACTACTTTAGTTTACACAAAGTTGACGTCATGTGATAAAAAGTCATCGTAAGGAGCGTTTTGGCGGTTAATTCAAAACAACGAAAAATAAATTTGGTTTAAATCGTTTTTAATTGAGAAAATGGATATAAATCAATTTACTTTTATTTTTCTGTTACATACTTTGTCCCAATCTTCAAATTAGAATAGTTTTTAATAAATTGGAAAATACCCTATTACCAGTCACCCTATATAGTAAAAAAACATCACACCACCTTATTTAAATGAAAGAACAAATTAGTGCAACTTCTGGTATCTAGTATTAAGGTCATATGATATGAGAATAGAATCATGTGAAGGTACGGTTTCTGAAAGGCTGATGAGAAAATGAAATTACCATACTGAACCTACCATATTGTGACTTAGGCTGTCGTGCCCAAATTATATTTCGTTACGTGCCACCAAAGGCATGCGTACCATTGTTTTGCCAACCCTGCTATACACATTTCCCACTGCAGTAACTAGATTTTGTTTTTTATATGAAGCTAATACTATCCTAAATTTGTCTTAATCTAAACATTTTGTTTCATATTTTAAATTTCAACAATATCTTTTTAAATATTCCAGCTGCTAAGCCGACCCCGTCTTCAAGAGCTAGTCCGTGAAGTGGACCCGACTGTGCAGCTAGACGAAGAAGTAGAAGAGATGCTGCTTCAGCTAGCCGATGACTTCATAGACACTGCTCTGAATGCAGCCTGTGCACTAGCTAAACATAGACATGCACCCAGTGTGGAGCTTAGAGATGTGCAACTGCATTTAGGTGAGAAAATATTTAATTATTCTTGTTTGGTCACGAATAATAAACAACATCAAACTAGTCTATAGTGTATGTAGAAATACCTATTTGATACTGTTTGTATTCAGTAGATAAAACAACTTTATGACAGAAATTGAAAAGAGTATGTTTAGATCATTTGGTAATTTTGAAAGAACGAATGAAAGGTGACTAACGAAAGGTTCATGAAGGCAGATACATGTGAGTGGAAACGCGGGAACGAGATGACCTAGGAGAACATAATTATAGTGACCTTATTGGTGATGTGCTTCATCGGCAAGGTCAGGTGCATAGTATTCGCATCCTGCGTGCGTGTATGATAAGAGGCCCTAGTGTGAGTTTCTTAAACAATCTCGTTCTAACGCATCGAGTGCGTTCGGCGCTGCGATTGGTCCTGGATTGGTGAAGGTCCAATCGGAGCGTAATCTGTGTCGGAGCTCCGAATGCGCTCGATGCGTAATATCGATATGATTAAAAGGAACACACTAGGCCTACTAATGAATGCTCGTAAACGAAGCAAAAAGAGTATGTGAGGATCGTAGCTGGTGGTATTCTGTAGTTTCTGCGTGAGTTTATTTACAGACGCCAGCACATGAAGCTACTCCAATCTGTCAAATTTCTTTGAAAGATTTAAAACTTTATTACAATTTAATAAGGTTCATGTTCAATTGGCAGTTTGGGGTAAGTAGCTTGATGTGCTGGCGTCTGTATGTATGAAGTCTACATAGTATACTATTCATTTACAGAGCGACAATGGAACATGTGGATCCCAGGTTTCGGCAACGACGAGGTGCGGCCATACAAACGCGCAGCGATCACAGAGGCGCATAGACAACGCATGGCCCTCATCCGCAAGACGATCAAGAAGTACTAATACCTGCATTTGTGTCTGTGGTGCTAGTCAAGTAAAACTACTACCACAGACACAAATGCAGGTATAACATAACTTAATTCTATTATTCTTTATTTTTGAATTAAGTTATTTTCTCGTTCCCTCCGTATCAGAAGGTCCTATAAGCAATTTGTCCTATTAGCAAAACGACTTATTATCAAAACGGCATTAGTAAAATAGCGTAATAGGTAATAGGTAAAACGGGCTGTTGTCCGCAACTCCACGTCAATGCGCGTATTTTGCGTACGAGTGGGAGAATTAGTTATTCGATCCACCCCAACTCCTCGAGAAAGGCCGGCAACGCCTTGGTGTTGCTGACAATCTCACTTAGGGTACCTGGGTTACCGAACCGAGGTCGTCCGCATAACATATTGTAAAGTAATGGCTGGCGTTGAGTTTGGTGATAAGGTAAAATAGCCTAATAGGGATCTGTCAGGTGTAATTGCCTGACACATACGCTGGACTCCCATTAGGTGCAAATTTGAGATGCACTCCGCACTCTTGTATTCCACACCACGTTATTTCATTTAAATTTTAAACTGTGTCATGTCTTCCTTTCTTCTTTGTATATTGGCGCCTTGTACCTACTTCGTTAATTAGTTATTATTTCATCGTGCTTTGCAGGCTGAGTTATGTCCTTTATGTGTACCATATAAACTATGCATATGTATATATATCGATCTAATAACAAATCGTCATATGAGCAAATAGTTCTTATACAAAGTCATACCACATAAAAATATGTTTTTTTTTAAGTAATACAATTATGTCCCTATCATCAGCTCGAGATGGTAAACTTTAAAATGAAATCGAATCTAACTGAACTCCATTTTCCACTAAATTCTGTCTTTTGCTAGTCCTTTCGATAGAAGTCAAGCTCGTCCCATCATCGTCGCTTGGCCTGCCGCAATGTCTTCCATGTAAAGATTTGATTGTCATAATTAGAATAGCAATAAATATTTATAAGAAAAAAATCAATCATAATCATTCTAAATGTTTCTACCGCTCTGGCTGTGCCAAGCCCTCCTCTCTGTGAGAGGGAGTGGGCCGTAATCCACCACGCGGGCTCAGTGCGAATTGGTGGATGACAAATGTCTTCGAACTTTTTGTTGTGGGACGTGCCGGTTTCCTCACGATGTTTTCCTACAGTGTTTTGAGAGCAGTGATGATTAAATTAAATGCACAAAGTGCCTGTCTGTGTCCAAAGTGGGGCTGATACCAAAAAAAAAAAAATAGATAATGTTTCTCTTATAAACTTTTTTGATTGTGGTCTGGTCTTTAACCATCAAAAAGAATCAATATCAATCTTCAAATGATTATAAATGATTAATTAAAACAGTTCAGTACATTAACAAAATTGTAATACGGTCTATCAGTTCACATTGACGGAGCAACAAAATTAAGAGCCAAAATATTTGAGGTATGTACTTTACTCTGCTAAATTCAAATCTTCACAAAAGTCATCCAGTGCGATTATACAGGATAAGTTTTTAGCCAGTGCGCAAACTGTAACCATGAATTCAGCATAACATTCTAGACCCCAGCACAGGAATTTTTCGTTGGTATACAAAAAAAAAACATCTGTTTCATAGAAATTGCAATACCTACGCGGTTAAAATTTCTGCGCTGGGGGTCTAGAATTATATGCTGAATTCATGGTTACAGTTTGCGCACTGGTTAAAAACTTAGAGGTTGTTGTCGACCATAATTCAGTTCAATCAAAAATATTATATTTCTGCACATAAACTGTAACTGTACCAAACATTCTCCTTCGTCCGCGTAATTTTCATAAAAAGGGGTACAAAGTTTTTGCTTCACGTATTAGTATAATATAGGTATATGTCACCGTAAGATTGTGAACACCGTTAGTTTACAATCTATCTGGCGAGAATATAAACTGTCAATAGATTGTGAACTCCAAAAACCATTTACAATATAGCGCACTATTTTTCGATAGTTTATAATCTGTCCGTCAAAATTTCAAAGACGGATTGAATTACTAAATAGTCAAGTACAGCTCGATTCAAACATTATGGCGGCTCGGATCACGAGGCGAGTACTGCGCAGCGTGTAGCTAATGGGCTTATTACACTTGGCTGAATTTAGTCATCTAACTAGTCGTCTAAATTCAGAAGCAACATTAAAAGCTATGGAAGCTAGCTTGCTAATTGCGATTACACTTGACTAAATTCAGTAACGACTGAATTTAGATGACTAAATTCAGCCAAGTGTAATAAGCGCTTAACTTCAGAGCCGCCATAAAGTTTGACGTGATGTATAACTGCCACTAACTTTGAAGTAGCGCTCGCCGGCTGCTGCCGCGGCACCGCTCGCTTCGCTCGCTCGGTTCGCACGCGGTTGGTCGCAGTTCTAACCTAACCTAACCTATTCGGTCGGTAAACAGTATGGTACAGTTCACAATTTATCGACAGTTTATAATTTCGCGAGACAGATTATAAACTATTCCCCCTTATTACAAAACAAGGTTTTTCTTTAGGTATGGTTTAAACCATCGAGCCCGTTTTTGAAATAAGAACTTAGAACTGAAATAGAATTAAAGCTCCTTTTACAAAACTGACAATTTAGCACAGGACTAACTTGTCAGTTTTGTAAAAGGAGCTGTATTTCGATTTCAGTTAGGTTCTTATTTAAAAAACAGGCTCGAAGGTTTAAACCATACCTAAAGAAAAACCTTGTTCTGTAATAAGGGGGATGGTGTTCACAATCTAACGGTGACATATAGATTCTGTACGAATACACGTTACATGTTGCAGTCGCGAATCATATTTTGTTCAACCTACAGCTTGACTTCCGACCTGCAAATTTTAAAAATACGTAAGACAATTTGAATTTTGTGGGCGACCCTGGCGCTGTCAACTTAAGTGCCAGTGCTTTAATTCTTCATTATTTTTCATTTCAATTTTACCTTTCAAATCGATAAAAATAATCAGATAGTGATTTTTCTGCATTATTACACTTTGCAAATAGAATGTTCTGCCATTAGTTGACTGCACGGTTGGCGCAGTGGTTAAGCGATTGACTGCTGCGCTGCGTGTCGTGGGTTCGATTCCCGCACGGAACAAATATTTGTATGACCTACAATTAGTTGTTCCGGGTCTGGCTGTTTGTGTATGTGAGTTTAAATGTTTGTAAACGCACCCACAATACAGGAGAAAATCCAAGTGTGGGGCGTTTAAAAAAAAAAATGTGGCTGTTCGTAGGATGACTTGCTAATAAAACATTTTGCTAAAATGATAATAGATCGTTTTGGTAGTAGGACTTTTTAAAACGGAGGGTTCGTCGTGTGTAGGCTAAGACTGAAATTGAATAAATGAGTTTTAAATTTTCTAAAAAGCTAATGCGTTTCAGTAAGTCTCGCCTTGGGAGATCAGAAGGCCAATTCTCGTTATTAAAAACGTTCAAAATCTACTCGCAGTCTCACCTAGGCGGCAATTAAATGTATAGAAACTAGAGGTATTTTTGACAGATTGAGACTGAGATCAGAATGTGAACTTTCTTAAAATAACGAGAATTGCCCCTCAGATTAAAGTCGGCAATGACCGATAAGCGATTTTAACAATGCTACAAAACCAGTAAATCTAAATTCATGTAAATTACTAAAGTTCCTTTTTTAATCCCGGAGACTAATCTGACATTTGAGTTTGACATTACACCTGTCAAATTAGTATCTGGGTTTAAAAAACGAACTGTTAATGCTCTTTTAGGGGTATGAGGAACAGGGTGGAAAGTTCACTCATACCTATGGTGATAACGGAGGATCCTCCGACCAGACGGGTATTGTGTCTGGTCCGGGCAACTGCCCGACAGTTGACGTCGGGATATTTTATCTATCTGAGTAGCGTGGTAAACTCTGATTGCGCGATGTAGAATTGCTCAGTTAGTTCGCCTATGACATTGTAGATGGCGCCACTTTTCTATTTGTGTTTCTTGATATTTGTCGTGAAGCATTTTTATTTGTAGTGCCGCTACACTCTCATCCGTAGCTCGAGACACATGAATTAAAGTCCATCCGTCTATCAGACCGTCGGTGCTCATTGACGAATCTCTACTTGCACTTCCTTCCCCGGTTTTTTTCGGAACCCTATGAAAGTAGGCAAGAATTTTGAACAATGTTAGGATGTTTTCCCATACCAGTACAAAGACAAGTGCTATTCAGACTCAACCAAAACGTCTGCGTAGCCTTTTCCCAATTATGATGGGGTCGGCTTTCAGTCTAGCCGGATGCAGCTGACCAGTGTTTTACATGGAGCTACTTCCTAGATGACCTTCAAAACCCAGTTCATACCTGGGTAATACTAACACTCCATCCTTGCTGCAGTGCCATAAGTACCCGTTCACCTGCACCTTCATCATCATTATCATTTCAGCCGAAAAACTTCCACTGCTGGACACAGGCCTCCCTCAAAAGGGGGGTTTTGCCATAATCGCCAGGCTTGGCAGGCGAGTTGGCGATCGCAGTATGTTGGTAAAATGCATAGAGAACGCTGTTGCCTATTCTCTAGTAAGCCCCTTAGTCGCCTTCTACGACACCCACTGGAAGAAATGGGACCTTGCACCTGCCCCTTCATCATCATCATCATATCAGCCGAAAGACGTCCACTGCTGGACATAAGCCTCCCCCAAAAGGGGGGATTCTGCCATAATCGCCACGCTTGGCAAGCGGGTTGGCGATCGCAGTATGGTGGTAAAATGCATTGAGAACGCTGCTGCCCATTCTCTAGTAAGTTCCTTAGTCGCCTTCTACGACACCCACTGGAAGAAATGGAATGATACTATTCTTTTACGCCCGGCACCAAACGGACACCCTGCCCCTTGCATGATCTAAATAATGCTACGGATGCCGCAATAAACGTGGCCACCTACTGGGCTCAAACTATATAAAAAGAAGGAAAAGATTGGTAATTTTTTTTATCATTTGAAAACAATTTAAAAATTATTTACGGCGCGACTGTACTGAAATACAAAACTGGAGCTTTTGCACGGGCGGCCGTGTAACCCTTCTGGGTTGCCATGATAACAACATTCTGCAGCCGCACGCTATAATACTTACTTTCTTCGATAGATAATCCTGACTTATGTCAACGCAATTCCGTACTATAATATTTCCAAAATATAAACCTAGGATTTTGTTGTATTTCAACTAATTTTGATAAATTCGAATCTAGGTTTTACAAAAAACTTCAGACCTCTGCAATGTTTTTAAAGCGAAATATCGGCGATAATGTGTTTTTCACCGTTTCAATGGCGCGGCCATGGGGTTTTAGTCTTACAGCACCTGAAATAAAACCTAGGATTTTTTGTAGTATTTTAACAAATTTGGGTTTTACAAAAAACTTCACACGTCTGCGATGCTTTTTCAGCGATATCGGCGATACTGTGTTTTACCGTTTCAATGGCGCGGCCATGGGGTTATAGTCTTACAGCTCCTAAATTATAAACCTAGGATTTTTTCTATATTTTTACAAATTCAATCTATAATTTACCAATTTACTCGCGTCAAGCGACAGGCGCTATTTTATATTGTAGCTTCGTGGGTATTTAAAAAAAATCTCTGAACTGAGTAGCATATAAAAATCTTATGCATTATTTATTTACGTATTCTTAAGCATTTATTATTACTAATATTCAAGTATGTATCTATTTTCCGTTGCCAATAGTTTACTTTTATTTTTTACCTACGTCCGTGTGTCGCTGCAGGGTGCCAACTGAAAACCAGCGCTGGGTGTCTCACGCCCAGCAAATGCTGAGATGGTAACCCTTTCGGTATGGACACGCTCAGCACAACTGATAGGTACTGAATGTTTTTTGTTAAGTTTAACGTTCTCTTTTTTTTAATGTGTTTGTTGCTGTTGTGTTGTGTCTGTGTCGAATAAATGTTTTCTATTCTATTCTAAAATATCAGGTCTCTGCAACGCTTAGTTTTAAAGACCTCCGTGACCGCGCGGTTCCCCGCGTTTCAATGGCGCGGCCACTTTCAAACCTTTATAACTTTTTAACCATAACTTCGACAAAATGGTTTTGGAAATCAACTTTTACAAAATCTTGATAATTTTGTTTTTTGAACCGACGAAAAAACTTTTTTTTAATGTATGACCACGCATATTTTTTTACCGAGTTGTTCGATTTTGATAATTCTTTTTTTATTGGAAAGGGTATACCCCAAAGTTGGTCCTATACATATATATTTTGGAAAAAAAAATCTAACCCTAAGGGTAGGAAAACAGGGATGATTGATTGTTCACTCACTGATTGTAATGTAAATCTACGCATAACTGCTTACAGAGTAGTCCGATTTTGATAATTCTTTTTTATTGGAAAGGTTATACCTCGAAGTTAGTCCCATATAAATTTCGAAAAAAAAAACCAACCCTAAGGGTAGGAAAACAGGGATGATTGATTGTTTACTCACAGATTTTAATATCGAGTTGTGTATTACAAAAAGTAATAAAAAATTAAGCATGTAGTAATTAGTAGATTATAGCCACAAAAAATTGTAAAATAAAAACTTTTTAACAAAAAAAATTAACCGCCGAAAAAACTGAAAAGAAAAAAAAACCTGCTGTGTTTAACCTTATTAACTAAGTTCGGAAAGCGGTGACATAAAATTAAAATACATTTCCAAAGTCACCAACTTCCGAACTTAGTTATTAAGGTTAAACACAGCAGGTTTTTTTTTTCTTTCCAGTTTATTTCGGCGGTTTAAATTTTTTGTTAAAAAGTTTATATATATGTAGTTTTTATATATATATATATTCGTATAGATGTGTGTGTTTCAATGGCGCGGCCACGGCCAATAAATATATATATGTATCTAATAATATTATAAAGAGCAAAGATTTGATTGTTTGCATTGAATAGGCTCCGAAACTACTGAACCGATTTGAAAAATTCTATCACTGTTGAGAAGCTACACTGTGTAGAGGATTTAACAATAAAACGATGCTTTAGTTTAACGACCAAATTATGTATTCGCCATCTTGATCTTACAAAAATTCAAGGAAAAGAGTGTTGGAACAATATTTTAAAATAAAACCAATCACGGTCGAGAGATTAGTATGACGCGTGACGTAGCGTTCATCAGTCCTTGATGTGCATTAATTGAGGAGTTCACAACATGGCCTTAAAAATAAAATAAATCACACAATTAAGTACATGAAATACACAAATATTTTGGAATGTATTAATACTAATATCAATTCTAGAAGACAAAACATGTGATTATGACCAATGAATGTCCTAAAGTGAGTTTATAATCAATAATTTGATCTGTTACTCTAAGCTAAATCTAAGTCATGGCTAAGCCACATAATGTTATTGGATCTACTTAGAATCGGTCGACAGCTGTATTCGATAAGCCCTAGGCAGCTTTTTTAACAGGTCGTTCCCGCTCGTTAATATCCCGTCGTTAACACTATAAACGACTGGGAATGTTTTGTTCCACTCGTTAACAGTGTTGAAGAACGCGACATATTTTTAAATTCGTTCACCCCTCCTTCCGCGTCTAGTTCAAGAGTCAGCTATGTTAAAGAAAAAGTGCTTTAATTAGGTACCTACGACTTTTGAATGCACAAAATGAACAAAAAAAGACAAATGCTTTTATCCTTGTTTCGCAAACGGCTGTAAAGTGTTTTGTATCGTATTAAATATATATTCTACCTGCAGTAACAAATAGGCAATTGCTTATCAATTATGACGATGCTACCAGGAACAAACAATAGATAACACACACCACACCAGTAGCTTGGCCTTGAAATAGACATAGTATTGGTGACCGCCATGAAGAAGAACGGCTCCATGTTTTCTTTTTATGTAAAGAAGCACAGTTTGGCCACTCGAACTCTGTTAACGAGTGGAACAAAACATTCCCAGTCGTTACTAGTGCTAACGAGCGGGAAACGACCCTTAACTAAAAGGGCCCATAAACATGTAAGTTGTTTAATATATTTTTTGTCCATTTTGGAACGTTTTTCTAAGATAATAATTAATGTCATAAGCCCGCCTTAATAAATAAAATTAATTTGATCCAAAAACTACACAATTCTCTTTCTTCTAATTTAAGTACACACGAAACTGAGTTGCGTAAATCGGTGAAAAACATAATAATCTAAATAATTTAGATAATGTTAAACATTGAACTTAAATTAAATACACTTATCATTTATCGTCACATGCAATCCTAATCATTATACAAATCGAAAATAAAGTACACAAAATATTCTATAAAGTTAATAGGTACTCAAAATAATTTTATGAAGTGTAGACATTCTTTGTCTAACCAGTCGTTTTTATCAGTTCACTTTGCCCTTAAGAAAAAAATTGCTCTACAATTAATACACTACATGTATAAATTAGGCGTGATTTTCCTGCGTCACCCAAAAAAAACCTTGCTACAAGATTGTACCAAGATGAGGCTCACCATAAATTCTTTTTGCTAGTTAACTAAGGCGTTGCTGACGACCTTGAACTCAAATTTATCATCATATAGCCGAACTACAGGGCGCTTAATTTAAAAGCTGGTAATCGGGTGCAATAGATACTCAAGAGCTGTAAGTTGTCAATACGTCAGGACTTCTTAGAGTCCATGTATAGGTCCAAGCGTGCTCCATAGTAAAAACGGTGTGATCTAAACTTTGCATGCGGTGCCTTGCTTGCCAGGGATGTAGAGGTGGTCAGACGGGCCCACTTTCTGCCAGTGAAGAGACTTGGACTTGATTGACACTGGTTCCTGAAAAAAGAAGAAAAAGTCGTTAGCAAAACTTTTTTAAATATCTATTTGATGTCTGTGGAAGACGTGCGTGTTTTGAATCCGGAATTACAAGGGTTTGGCAAATATTCAAATTCGGAATATTATATTTAATGTGCCGGAAGAATGAGATCATTTTTATGAAATTAGATCTAGCTTTAAGTATTTTGTAAAAAAAAAAAAGTAGAACGATTCTGACATGATGCGGTGCGAAGGTGGTCTACATTTTCACAAAGAGAAGCGATGTATATGAGCGTCGTGTACCCGTGTGGGTTGCAATAGTATTACTACTTTAAATCTTCCCTACCATTACGGCGCCCCCGGTCTACTCCTTGTTATGCAATGGTCTCTATAGCACCATGGAACATGAAGATCCAAGGGCTAGTGTAAATCATGGGGTTGATCGATTATTCGAGCCTGGTCAAACCATGCTGGGGTTATTATGACAGTTGAATGAATGAAATGCACCGAGCATTTTATTCATTCAATTGTCATAATAACTTTACACAGGGTATACCTGTATGGCAAGGTACAGGGTAATGTTTGAGGTAGGTAAATTCAATAGAACGGAATAAGTAGAAATTATTTATTAAAGCCATACAGGTGATATAAAAATGACCCCTAAAATACAGGTCCAGGCATAGTTTGGGGGTTAGGATCATATTTGTGGCCATACATACGTGTGCTTTTTATTATGACTGGCTTGTAACATGTATTTTAAGTGTCTATTTTTTTTACAATTTTCTTAACCAACTTTTATTAAACATTGTTTTTACATTAAAAAAATATACCCTAACTACATGACTTCTCGTTCAAATAAACGTTCCATTTCACGCAGTTTTGCATTAAGTGTAGAATATGGATCCCAGCTAGAGTCCTTCGTTCAGCACCTTTAATTCTGCATCATTAATGGCATTGAAAACTTTTTGCTTCACTTCTAATTGCACTCTCTGGGGTAGTCTTTTCACAAAAGCAGCCATTGCCAAAAAAAAATCGTCTATGGGATCCTTTTCTTTTTTTGCCCTGGCCTCCAGGTAATTTTGTAGAATATCCGTGACGGTTGGTGTTACATCCCTTGATGACGATGGTTTTAAATGTGGAATAGCAGTCGTGACTATGGACATGGGTTCAATTTTCGGAGGTGCTGGAGTTAGCTCATCGAAATCAAGTGCTATGTCGTCCGAGTACATCTGTTGGTTAACATAACTTTCAGCTGTACTTTCGGTGGCCGCTGTATTTTCATTATTGCTCAAAAAACTCGAGTTGTTTATCTCATCATAGTATTTCACATGAGGTTTTAGAAATTCCAAGTCCCATTCGTACTTTATGGGACGCCGTTTGGCAGCAGCAGACTCACTTTTTTCCCGGGTTTTTAAAGCTTTCCTGAAATTGTCCCTGAGTCGCGTCCATTTAAATATACACTGTGGAACTGAAAAGTCAAAACAAAACAGGCATTAATTAACTGACATTAGGTACTTCACAGACGTTTTTGGTAGCGGCATATAATAGCAAAAATTGCAATTAAAATACTTATAAAATAAATCGATGATGATTTGTTATAACTATAAGCTATTATTATTAAACAGATAAAACACACGAAGTAAAAAAAAATTCTTACTTGTAATTCCCATTTCGAGACTTATTTCGTCCCATGCGTTTTGTTTGCTGAGTTTGTCGGTGTATTTACGCGAATTAACGTTGTAAAGACACTCATGCTGTTTTACTAAAGAAATAAGCTTTTCATCGATATCCATTACTTATAAAGAATTGCTGACATCAATCTAGTAGGTACACGATTTACAACGTGAATGACTCAAACAAAATGGCGGCCGGTCTACGGTGCGCGGGAAGAGCCGACGGCATCCGAACGAATCCGATCGAAAGCCGCGACAGCCGGGGGCACGCCGCCACTGCTGCAATCGACTAATCGACTCCATTCCGCAGAATGCGCTGTGGAACGAGCAGATTCCAAGATGTCATGCAAATATGAACTTTACCCTAATGAGTAGAAGGTTAAATTTCCTTTGTAGCATAAATTTAATTCGCGCCGGTCGGTTAGAGGTCTGAACGGTGGGATTTGCGTTATTTTGTAAATGAATAATTTCGAACTAAGTTTACGTATCCCGCGGTGTGGCCTGCAATTTAGGAAGTAAGTACTTAAATAATATGTCACACAACCAATAAATAAAAGGAAACAAGTTCAAGTCATCTCACCAGACCGACCGATGTGATCGAGTTGTGATGCGAATTTAAATACTTCGATAGTCAAGACTTAGGATCAATCGAGTTCTTCAGTTTCATTGAATTTCTTGTTTTAATGCTGGCCCAGTGGTTCTGACTTCCAAATAGTAAGTAGTAAGTAGGTCGTGAGTTCGAACCCAGGCAGGCACATTATTGAATTTCACCGTTGCCCTCAATACAATATTGTAGCTTCCCATTAGTGAAATAATTTTTTGAACCGGATCACTAGCTCCGAAGATTTTGACCGCTTTATAATTTTGTTACTATGTATATTAATATAGTACCTACTTCTGAAAAATATTAATTCATTACCTATACCAGCTGACGTGTCGAGGTCGACTCATACATTGTCCTCCAGTGATAAATCGCTTGCACAATTTTGCCGACATTAATGATAAAAACCCATAAGAAGTTACTAACTACTTAGTCTTAGTCACATTCATAATTAAAAAAAAAACTAATTAGGTCATTATTTTCACGCAGGTGTCTATTAGTCAAAGAAAATGTGATATGATTCAACAACAAAAAACCTAACGTTCTTTATAACACGAATGACTATCACATACTTATTAATGAGCAAATAAACTATAGTCAATAATTTTAATGAGCAACTGTTCTTTGTTCGAAAGTTTAAGACTTCATTTCTCGAAAGAGTCTCGAAAAATCGGAACCTCTTTCGTTCGGTTCCATGGTGTAATGGTTAGCACTCTGGACTTTGAATCCAGCGATCCGAGTTCAAATCTCGGTGGAACCTGTCTCTTTTTGTAGATTGTTTCAATGTTATTCGTAGAGAGATAACGGAGCGAGAATTCAATCAATTGTTTGTAAACAACGCTGGAACGAATTGTTTGAAAACAAAGTTGATGTGGACAGTTAGAAGTGCGCAACGGATCTTATGTCAAAACATTGATTCAACTAGAAATGGTTTTAAATAATACAAGAATGCATCACTGAATGAATACCTACTTCTTTTCGTGTGGATGGTTAATATGTAAAATGTATTAGGTGAGAGTGTGAGACGTGCACACAAGGACTTGCACATAGTGTTCATTGATCTGGAGAAAGCTTATTATAGGGTACCTCGGGGTACGTTGTGGTGGGCCTTGCAAGAGAAAGGGTTGCCCGGGAAGTATGTAGAGTTAATTCGTGCTTCGTACAGTCAATCTCGTACCTACGTCCGGTCGGCTGCTAGCAATACCGATGAGTTCAATGTGGCTGTAGGCTTGCACCAGGGATCGGCTTTAAGTCCTTACCTCTTCTTGTTGGTCATGGACGCTCTGACGTCGGACAAACAGGCAAAGGCACTCTGGTGCATGCTGTTTGCCGATGACATTGTTCTTGTAGGTGAAGTTGTATTCGAAATCCAGAGCAGATTAGAGAAGTAGCAACAGAAACTGGAGAATGTTGGCTTGAAAATGATGATATGGTTAGAAAGGGTGTAGCTACGGAGATGACGACTAAAGTGTGGAATAAAAAGACAGGCAGGCAGGAGAATGATGATGAGTTGGGCCCAGCAGGTGCTTCATGTTCACACTATCATCTATGTATGAATACAAGACCAATTTACACGACGACACGGACTTTCAAAGTGAGAAAAGAGAGTGCAACTGTGTCTGCGCACACACTTTTGCACTATAATTTCTCCCGCGCAAAAGGCAGTCTCCGTTGAGATAGCCGTTATGGCCGAAATACAGTTTTGATGTCTATGTATTTTTTATGAACTACAAAACTCAAAAGAGTTTTCTATTCCATGTTTGCTATTAAAATCCCCTGCCAGATGCAGATTAGCAGTAAACAATGAAACATTATCATGTGCATATGCAAGCTATTCCATAGATTAAAAACCAGATTACGAGTAGCATAAAGAATTTATTTAGATAAAAACAAAACGTAAATACATTTACGAATAACAATCGATAATCGTGACTGTTCGATTTACGGCTTCAATATAGTAACAATGTTGTCTGCGTCGTAATAAATTTAGCAGTTCTCGTCCTGTTGTTGTGTATTTAGAAGTCTGGGTTACTCCAATAATAATTTTGAAACTGCACAAAATAGCTACATATTACTGGCAAAACTACTCAGTTTTTCCAGTAATTTCCAAGTTGGTTTTCCTTTATTATTGTAATCATGGTTTTATGAGGCCATAAAGTAATTTTTAATGTAATGGAATAAGCTTAGTTGGTTTTAAAATCTTTTTGCTTATTGGATTCAATAACCTTAATAACGATAGAAACCATTTACTTTGTCTTTGATTCCAGGTCTAAATCCCATTAGAATTCCCACTGTATGCACTACATAGATTTTTTTAAATCGGAAGATGTCTAGGGAGTATGGATTGTAACATTTTGCGCATATCTAGTCTACACATTCAACCAAGTTTTAATTAGACGGTCGATATCGATTTTCACTGTTTGTTGTTACGTCTCCACCAGACAACAGGTAAAACAAGAAAAATCGATGTCGAAACATACGGCCGTGTCTCTAGGCGAGGAGGTAAAGCGTAGAGCCACAAATCAATACATAATTGCTATTAGGTACTACGCCGGAAAATGGTTTTCAATTCAAGTTATATTTCGCATCAGAATTTGTTGATATGTTTGCGTCTAATTAATTACATCGTTGTTTTGATCATTTTGATTGAAATTTGAGTGTTTTGTGAGGCCTTTTGTATTGTACACATGCTTTTCTTGCCTTGAAGAACTACGGTGATTTGTTTTACTATGGAGGTTTGTTGACGAAACGGCAGCATCAGCACTACGGCACGGCGCCGCCGCCGTGCGCCGTCGCCGTTTACCATTAGCGGTTTTCTCAAAGCATCGGCGACCGCTCCGGTGTGCGGTGTGCCGATGCTTTCAGGTACGATGAGTTCAGGTATCAGAGTGGTATACCCTGCGGTTTTTGAATACAAATCAAGATTCTACAGTCAAATTTAAAGCACAGCACCGCACCCCGAAGAGAGATGTGTACGGGGCATAATTTGTACCTGTGAGATAACCGTCGTTGAACCGTCATTTACAAGGTCACGCACGATTTTTCTACGCACACCGGAGCGGTGTCGGGCCATAACTGTGCCTCAGTGTGATAACCGCCATAGAACCGTGTCATATGCATACAAGGTCACATGAGTTTTCTACGCACACCGGAGCGGTGTCGGGGCATAACTGTGCTTGTGTGATAACCGCCATAGAACCGTGTCATATACAAGGTCACACTACGATTTTTCTACGGTGCGGTTATAACACTATTCCGTAAAGAAACCGTGCCATACAAAGGGCCTTACATTATAACTACGCAGTTATAAGTGAGGCATGTATTGGATTATCACACTAATTAAATACAGTAACTAGGTAACCTAGTCTTCATCAGAAAAACAATTAACTGAAATGCGGAAATGACTGCTTAAATTATTCAAATAACAGTGCACACGATATAGGTACCTATTTAGGTACATAACCATTTGACACTAGAACAAAGTGCGTAATAACTATATTAGTATTGATGATCAAAACACGTTTATTTATTGTTATCGTCGCGATTTTTTAATTTAAATCAAACAAGTCAGCCAAAACTGCTAATTGATGTTGGTAATTAAATTCAATACGGTTTGACAGTTACATATACTATAGAATGGCAATCAGCCAGCTATTGTCTTTCTATTCAGATCGAGACGTCTTTGTAAAGGTGGTTGTTATGGTGATAAAGATTTATTTATAGAACTGAACGCACCGTGCACTGGATTTTATTACTATAATACATTCAATTAATGATTAAATAATAAAAATATCGGGTTAATTATTAAATAATAATTGCCTTCTCGATTCCCCCCGAAATTTAAAAATTAAGTACTGAGCGAGTAAGCTTGCAACCTCTACAATATTATTTTTAAGAACCATTTCTAAACAGATAATCTAAGAGACGTCATTTGTAAATCTAGCTCATATTTTTTTTATCTGTTCTATTTTTGTAATTGTGAAGCAACTATTTCTTAAATTCACGATGGCTGTGATTTGATTTTTGATAATGCAGAATAATTTAATGACAATGTGTCACTCGATTTCGCCTGATAAAACGGGATTATGAAGTACATTACTATTCGGGTGGAACCAAGAACGGGGGAATCAGTACACTAACCCCACAGGACGCGATGACTCGCCCAGCGCCAAGGTAATAAATGTATACCGAAATATGTCCACAATGAGGGTATTGTCCTATCGATTCATATTTTTTTTCTGAAATGGATAGTAGTTAATCCCTACTAATATTATAAATGCGAAAGTAACTATGTCTGTCTGTTACGCTTTCACGCCTAAACCGCTGAACCGATCGTCATGAAATTTGGCAGAGATATAGCCTGGGATATGGAGAAGGACATAGGCTACTTCTTTACGTGATAACCGACATCCACGCGGGCGAAAGCTAGTAAATTTTAAATTATAATATAACACACTTGTAGCAGTGTATCTATCAGACTTTTATATGCGCTTGAAGAAAATTAATTATTTCATGGTTCCGGTCATGCCTATCACGTTTATCGTTGGCACTTCCAACCTAGTCGCTTTCAGTTGTTAAATCACCACGTTCAACGATGTTCAAAGAAGATTCCGCTTCATTAATTCGTATTTTAAGGCGTACGCCTTCGCTAGCCGGCTAACAGCATTAAAGATCGAAATAGAACTGCATTTCCGAGTGAACAAGAATTGGTTCAGTATACTGATAGCTCTAAAGGTATTTAAATAACCAACTATTCATTGAAACCACTTTGTACCTTTACCAATATAACAACTTCAAACTATATAATAATACAGGATGACAAGGAAAATACTTCTACAGCAGTCTCCAAAAAAAAAATCACATAGTCTCTATTTAACAATGGTCGCAACGCTGGCTCTAGTTTATGTGAATGCTGAATTTTTACCCTATCCTATGGATGTTTACGTCCGGCTCGGGATACTGCAGCGCACGCACCTCGTCCGCTGGAGGCCAACAGGTCGCTCCGCTGATGTCACTCTTTAACTTTGTAAGAGATCGCGGCAATCGCCAACAATAAACAGCTTCTGCTTCGTTTTGTTTGGTGCCACGTGGCGTGGCACTCAAATAAAACTAGAAAGTACAGTCAGTCCTATTTCGGCATGGTATAGCTAGACAAATAAAAAGTAGACGGGTAACAAGTCTGTGCGGATTTTCAGATTCTTGGCGGACAGCTAACTACTGTTATCAGACAAGCGTGGTCTGTCTGTGGTCTTACGGATAGTCTATTCGGCATGGTCAGTTTCTCCCTTCAGTTCTGCAGCTCTTCCATTGAAACCATCATCATTATAATATTTTAACTGTGTTCGTATTCTGGTACTCTAATAGTAGGTACATAGTTTAATGTTCTCAAAAGGGTTAATTTTTGAGTACGTTTCGCAATAATTCTAGTGGACTGAAACATCGTATCGATTGCCAGACAGAAAATGAAAGCTTTTAACTGGAACGAGTTTATCATGGTATTTGGTGTTTCTTGCCGGCTCTTCTTCATAGGAAACAACAATTTGGAACCGTGCATCTAGCTTCTGACGTTTCATAAGTGCCCATGCAGGTTTATATGAAATAAAAATATTTTGATTGATTGATTGACATGAACTGATAACTCAATCCGAACGAAAGTCTGAAAGCTTGATTGTGGGGAATTTCCTAGAAAATATTATATTCCGTAGCATTTAAGATTCAAGGAGTCGATGGCGTGAGATCCGTTGAATTTAAAAAGAAAGAATAAACATTTGTCTAGTTTGTGCTGTCATGGTTGCTATGGACTACAGATCCATGGCAATGTATCACCTGCTTTATTGCGTTTTTTTTTAATGTAACCGTAATACTCATAATAAAAGGGCAGACAACTGGGTCGCAGCTTGCAACCACGAATAAAACCTGTTACCATGAAACAAAAGAGAGCAAAGAACTCTACGACAAAATACACAACACGTAATAACACTTGGTGCTCGTCTCAAGGGCGAGAGATTTAAAAATATGAATAGTAAGATGTTACGAAATTACAGGAGAAGAAGAATGAATGAATATAGAAAGTGTGAAGAATTTATGACAGAAAACTGTTAAACTACCGTTATTGTCCATGGTGGCACAATGATGAATGATTTGTACGATAGTAGGTACTAGAAATTGGGAGAAAGCAACTGACAAAAGACTGTCTTCTGTCTTCGTCTTCAGAATTTGAGTCAGCGAGTTGAGCTTTGAAAGCCTAGGCAATATTCAATTCTGAGGAACTATATGCGAATGCAGTTGAAATAGGTGTTGATAATAGAATATTTCCAGTAGCAAGTATCGCGGATAACGTAATCCTATACTAAAGTACTGTTTATGATTACAATTAAGTCTTTTATCTTACACGAATTGACAATAGCTACTGTATTTATATTGTAGTAAAATAAATAATATGGTCTTACAAAAACGGAAGATAAATAATTCCTAATGCAATTATTATACATATACATTTATCAAAGATTATATTGGTGTCGTATATATTTTATTATATTTATCAAAGATTAAATTGGTGTCGTATGGTCAATGTATTGTTATTTTGAGATTCCCTTTCTTTTGCATTGTCTAGTTTATGACCACAATGCCGTCAAGTCACTAGTTTTAAATCACGATACAGACTACTGCAAAATATTAGGAAAAAAGAGAATAATGCAATTTACCCTACAGTAATCTTACAATAGATTTCCTTAAAGGAAGGTTAGCAGCCGAGAATTGTGTAATAGCGACAGGCAATTGGCAAAACTCAAAGCTAAATCGAACCGTATTGAAAAAATAAATAATAAGTATGCTTTGAAAAGGTGCATTAAATATTATTACTACTCATATCAATAAAGTTAATAATCTTGGCAAGCTTCTAAACCCCAAAATGTTTGATGCCAGGTAAATTCTTGGAGTCATATCGTCAACCCGTGGGCGTTTTGCCAAAGATACTGACTGAAAGTGAGCATCAAAGTGAAACATAAATCAGGTTTAAACGATATGCAGGCACCCGTAAATAAAAATATCTTGCAACATAACATAATCGTGTTGGTATTGGTATTTTCAATAAGATTAGTAAGTAGCAAGGATTTACGCAAATTTTCTAAAGGCATCGCTAAAGCACTGAAATAAAACATATTATTAACGTTATAGAATGACTAGACATGGTGTGTGAAAATCACCGCGTTTGAACGCGTGATTTTAGATTGATTAACAGAATAAAGGTTTGCAACAACAGTAGCTACTATAAATAAATTATGTAAACATTATCCTAATGATAAATTAGCGAATCTAACTGAATTAGGTATGTTTTCGGGAATTAGTTTTAAATCTTCTCGATGAAAAGTTATGATATCCACACACTAGTTAGTTCACATGAATAACATTTTCATTCTTATTTACGACTTTATGCTTCACACCACTTACGATTTACGTTTAATCCAGGCTATAGTGTATTGGTACAGACATCTGCAAGTAAACAGACATAAATTGAAGAGGGTTAAATCTTTATTATACCTTTCATAGTGGTATTTCGATTTTAATCAGCTTTGGAGTGCGTAGGAGCAATTCATATAACAATATTATCGATATGTTTATGTACTTGAAAAGTATGTAGGTATAGTCTGAATTACGTGAAACAATGCAGACTTCCGAGTAATATATTGAAGTGACTGCATTAAAAGAACTAACACTATCTATGTGAGATAGAAATCAATAGTATAGTAGAGATAACACCGAAGCGATTGTTTGAAAACTACTTGACTATGCGGAAAACCACACAATAGTCAATCGGTTTAGGTCGAGTCAAGAGCAAGATTTGTTTTTTGTTGTAGTTTCACGTTTATATTTCCTGATGATGTAAACGAAACTGCAAGGCGCGAACAATGAGTGTGTTACTAGCATAAGTTAGAACACGAGTCAGAAAAAATCACTCTACTTAAAAGTTGGCCCATGTGTAAGACAGATGGTAAAACATGAAAGCATAATTAAGTGAATTTTGTTGGTAAGGTAGGGTAGGGTAGGTTATATACAACCATACCTTTTTCCGAAGTCATACCAAGTAGTTGAGCAGAAGCATTTCCATAATAAAACTAACGTAAACTCTGACACAGTTATACCCTCAAGCACAGACCGCATGTCGGCCGTCTGATCGTGTAGTGACGTCACTTATCGTATCAGTTGTATCTGGGTCAGGTTTGAATCGGAACCAAATCATTATATCGGATAATGATCGTCGAAAACGCTTCTATCTTATAAACGGATCATTGTTCAATCATTTTTTTTTTAATCTGCTAACTGAAACAAGGATATCTAAAGGTACTGTTATCCTGTTGGTATACTTGTATAAAAATACGTGAAGCATTTTAAATTTTGAACAAAATCGTACTTAAAAACTGGGAAGCATGTAAGAAACGTATGAGCTTTTGCAGTGGCCCAATAATAAGGCACTGAGGGACTCCAAAAACGCGCTGGTGTAGAAAACTTTATATGCATCAACCATACCTCAGCTGGAATTGATCACGTCACATATATTCAAACCGAACTACCAACCAGTCTATAAGATATTTTATTGCCTTAATGATACTGTAACTGCACTAGCTACTTACCTAATTTCGAGCGAATTTGCTGTTGAAGCCATAGACTCAAATATACCTGTGATGTTAAAATTTTAATACAACAAACTATTTTTGTACCGAGAGTTGAATGTTTTCCTCGAGGTCACGCGTGGTGTTAACGTAATGAGCTTATAGATCACTCACATTGTGCATGATACTAGTAACAAACCTACCCACATGAAAACATACAAGCGATAACCAAACTGGCTCCTGCTATTCGCTACAAATTATCAGCCTATATATGACTTTATAAAACCTAAGCGCATAGTTATCTCGAGAAGCTGCAGGGATTTTAAACAGGGCTCGACAATAGTCGTATATGGTACTATAGACTCATCTTGAGCCATAAGGATTTCGTTTGGGATTAATACTATCAGAAGAAATTATTTTTGGACAACAAAATCCCCCGTTTTAGATCTAAAAATAGATTACTCAATCGAACTTGATTAGTCCGCTAAAAAGGTTTATTGAAAAGCGAAGTCCATGTTCGGATTGGCAATGGTTCAAGAGATTGTGATGTAACCAAACGGTAAAATTGAGTAACATTTCATGATTGATTCCTAAAAACCAAGCATTTTAACGCCATTTAACTACGCTAATGTACGTACAAAAAATAATGAATCGTTAAAACGCTTTCTAACAGCAAACGTATAATAATCAAGTGTTTCCAATGGAAAATCAACATAATTATCACTCGGAACATTCATGACAATGAAACGACGTAACCACATTACCGTATTATTGGTAAATGGTCGCGATAAGGTGAGAAAATCAAACAATGTGCCATTTTCAGGATGGTATCACACATCATTTTAATAGATGAGTGATTCATCAGACTTGTTTACTTCGGAACGTTTTCAGTTTCAAGGGTTTTCTCTGCATAATGCGATTCGCGAGGTTAAGAACGGAAATTGACAATCATGATTATGATGGTTAACTTTATCAGTTATCGATTTTGATTTTTCCGATAAGATTCTGCAGTCATACTTCACGAACTATTTAAAGAGTTACTGTCTAAATATTGATACTGCTGATCATCCTTATAACTTTGGTTAACCATAGGCTTGGAGAATTCCAATCTTGAATTACATTTAAGCTGACTGGTATACCAAGTTATTTCTGGATTTAGAAGAGACTAGCTTTTGTCAGCGGCTTCACCCGCATGAAGATCGGTGTATTTTACATAAATATAAACCTTCCTCTTGAATTACTCTGTCTATTGTTTAAAACCGCATTAGAGATCTAGGCGAAGATTTAAGTGTACACACACGAAAAGCGACTTTGTTTTATACTATGTAAAGAAGATATGCAAAATCTAGTTTCGATTTGTCTTGGGTCACTCCTAGTCTAATTCGTAACGTTATAATATATATAACACATCAAAGGACAGGAACACATACTACCCTGTCGTTAAACTACTCTAAAGATAAAACAATGCGCTCACTACTCATTATTCGAAGCGAGTCTAAAGAGTTTTAAACAAGGAACTGGTTTCTCTATGGTACTCGGTAGCTCCGGCCTTGTAGTCGCTTGTTTACTTCATACAACTAACAACGGTATTTGTTAAGATGATACTTTCAAAGGCATTTTTTACAGTTTAAGATGAAGTATCGGATGTTATATCATCGTCATCTATGAAATGTATAAAGACTCAGATGGTTTACAATTACATAGTCAATCTATTGGAATATATAGCCACTTATAGCGGCAGGATTATTGATCGAATAGTGGTAGTGGTACTATTGGAGCGATCTTCTCGATAAAACTGAAGAAAATATACGTCAACTAGCGGACCTGATAGACGTCCTGCCGCAACAGCGCCACCTACCAGGGGCCCTAGTCTGCTATTTTTATAAATTCGTCATTCCAACACTATCCCATTGTCATTTTGCTAAAAGTTCGTAATCTGCTAAATTCACACTGGTCGATCTGTGGTCGATCAATGGTCTCGTAATATAATTGTGTTATAATGGCATTGTCGTATTGCCATTATTATAAACCCCGTTAGTAGAAATGATTTTAGAATAAAAACTTTTTAATAAAAAAATTGAACCGCCGAAAAACCGAAAAATAAAAAATAATAAACTAGCTTTGTCCAACCCCAATAACTAAGTTCGGAAGGCGGTGACATATAATCAAATACATATATCCAAAGTCACCGACTTCCGAACTTATTTATTGGGGTTGGACAAAGCTAGTTTATTATTTTTTATTTTTCGGTTTTTCGGCGGTTCAATTTTTTTATTAAAAAGTTTTTATTTTATAATTTTTTGTGGCTATAATCTACTAATTACTACATGCTTAATTTTTGATTTAATACACGACTTAGTATTAAATCTGTGAGTAAACAATCAATCATCCCCTGTTTTCTTACCCTTAGGGTTGGAATTTTTCTTCGAAATTTATATGGGACCAACTTCGAGGTATACCCTTTCCAATAAAAAAAGAATTATCAAAATCGGACTACTCTGGAAAAAGTTATGCGTGGTCATACATAAAAAAATTAAAAAAAATATACGCGTCGAATTGAGTAACCTCCTCCGTTTTTTCGTCGGTTCGAAAAATACTGCTAAATTTGAACATTTATTCATGCCAGATTTTATATAAATGTATATATTTTACATATTATTTTAGGAACTGTCAAAATTTTAGCAGATAACCGCCTAAGTCAGTCATTCATTTGTCATTATGTACGAGATTACCAATAAATGCTATTTCTTTCAATGGAGTGTCAGTGGCTGACCATTGGAAAGTCATAATGACGCCATTATATTAGTAGATTACCAAACTTGTCAAAATCAACAATTATGAAATCAATGATAGACCATTGTGACACTACTGTAATAGCAGACTTGAGGCCCTGGTTCAATTGTGAATCCATGAAATGAAAACCATTCAGGGACCCACTCAAACACACGCACAAAAAAAAAAAACAATAAAACGGGCCGGCCGTTTCGGAATAGGTCAATGATATACACGTACAGAAGGATTATAATATACTCGTATGCAATAAATATAATAATGATAGTCTTACCTTAGCAATAAGTTTTCCATCATCTCCAATCAGGAATTCTTCCAGGCCAAAGACGAGGGGTGAAGCGGTTCCAAGATGGAAAATCCTGGATGACGTCCCTCTTGTTACTCTGAACTCAATGGTTTTTGCCATCAGTACATTCGTGATCATGTATACTGATTTCTTGCCTTTCAGATCTGGAACAAAGAAAGGAGTATTGGATGAAGTTGTTCTTTGTACCTGCTTGTGTGACCGCATTGTTCTTCTAAACTACGCAACGGTTTTTCGTGCGGTTTTCACACATAAGCTAAGGAAGCTTTAAGTGGGGTGTTCAATAAAAGTAATAATGGCTAACTCCTTGAACAACAAAAAAGTAAATACTGGCAGGTAAAGCCCAGGCATTTGATAAAACAAAAATTATTGATTTTCTTTTATTATTTTAAAAATAGAAGTCATTTGTTTTCGTCGTGTCGCAGCGTGGTACGCAAAATCAAAATGGATAAAATTGAAATTCGCGCCGTAATAAAATATTTCTGCCTGAAAAAAAAAAAACTACTGAGCAAGTAAATCTAGACTTGAAAGGAACATTAGGGGTTGCGCGATGGTGTGTCGAGTTTTAGAGAGGAAGAACTTTAACTAAAGACGACCCGCGCTCGGGACGCCCTACGACGGCAGTTACCGAACAAATAAAAAAAAGTTGAAAAAATTGTTTTGGCAGATCGTCGTGTTACTGTTCGTTTCGTAGCTGAAGATCTAAAGATTTCGTTAAGAAGTATCCATAGTATTATACGTGAACATTTGGGCATGAAAAAAGTATCAGCGTGCTGGATGTTCTCAAATCAATTTGGAATTGTTACAACAAGATCCTGACCGATTTTTGGCTCGCTTCGTAAATATGGATGAAACATGGCTCCACGCCTAAGAAGTTTAAGGCAATTCCATCCGCCGGTAAGATTATGGGCTATCTTTTCTGGGACAGCCAGGGGGTGATAATGATTGAATACCTCAATCATGGAGCCACTATTACGGGGCCCTTATACGTAGAACAAATAAAAAACTGCGTCAGGAAATACGCGAAAATCGCAGCGGTAAACTTGCTAAAGTTGTGTTGTTTCACCAAGATAACGCACCCCCGTACACAAGTCCCGAGTTGCGATGACTGCTATCCAAGATGCTGGATTTGAATTGATGGATCATCCTCCATACTCACTTGACCTTGCGCCTAATGATTTCTACCTGTTCCCGCGGTTAAAAGAACAACTGAGAGGTCACAAATATGGTAACGATGAGGAAATGATTGCTGCCGTACATGATTTAAGCGATCAAGATGAAGATTTTTTCAAGAGCGGAATCTTAGGATTAGAAAAACGATATACCAAGTGTATAAACCTCAAAGGTGATTATGTCAATAAATTAAATAACAATAAATAATATAGGGATATCTGCTTCATACTCATTATCACTTTTTATTGAACACCCCTAGTATGTCTATAACACATTATTATTTTAGTTGGTTATAGGTTATATATAGTACAGCAAGCTCGATGTTTTGACATATCGCCACATCAGTAGATTGTAACCGTGCCGAAACACAGGCGGGTCGCCAAACGAACGGCTTCTGAAGCTTATGATAAATTATAACAAAATTAATTCGTGATAAGCGGAACCGCTTTGCGACGCTATTTTTAAAATTACAATAACAACGCTACGCAAATAAGATAATACAATCGATAGGATTTGTTTACGATAAACTTTGATAGACACGCCTTCTAAAATTCGAAATAAATATTTACTGAAATGGCGACCTTCGAATTTTCGTCAAGGCTCTTAAGTTAGCTCTTCGGATGACCAGATAATGAAGGTTAATCTATCATGACTGTTTATTCTATAAATAACCCTTACCTTCATTATTTTCAACGTCCAAGTAGATATTGTTAACGAGATCCTTGTTTTTGGGTACGCAGGATTTATAGAAGTTCACCATGATTACTCTAACTTTGTTCTTGATGGCTTCATCTTGCAGTGTTATCTGTAAATAAAATAACGGGTTTAGAATAGTTTATGGATAGTTAATATAGTCATAATCGTTGCTATGAGCTATAGGGGAACAATGGACAAGGACATTGCAGATATGGGCATAACGATTACAACGATTGCGTCATTCAGTATCCCACAAAGTCTATCCCATATGTGGAATACTTTAACAGCCTTTATTTTCATGTGTTTTACTTCCTGTGTGTTTCTGTTTATTGCGAAATTATTCAGAAATAAGAGCCCTGAATCACTGGAACAGACTTACGATAAATTTTTAAAGAGTAAATTGTATTTATTACTATAACACGTGGTGTTTGTAGAAACACTCCTGAGTGTTTCCAGTGTTTCGGATTAATGTATATCTGTGTGTATTCTAGTTTCGGTTACTCAGGTGTGTATTACAACGATTCTCGCCAGTCTAAGCATCTGTAACAGGGCATTGACCGATGCTACAGCAGTACCTATACGATTTTTTGTTTTCATCTCGTGATCATGGAACGGAATTTTTTTCTTCTTCACAACGTGGCTTGTATCGGGGATTCGTGAGCGAATGAAACAGAACGTTGTGTGGGACTTAATAAAAAATGTTAAGAGTTAATTAAGGATTTTATAGCTACAACTTCACTGCCTGGAATTGAGATAAAATACGCGGGCTTTCAAAGCACAGGAGTTTAATAAAAGATTTCTCGGCACAGATATTTTAGGAAGCTGGACGAATGAAGTATTTTTTTGTACATCGGACATATGTATTTTCCTCGTCTGAGGGATTTTCCAGCCAAACACCAGAGAGCTTGAAAACATACACACATGTAAATAGTAAGTTTGCCAAGTACCTATATAATAATATCTTATGATATAAATCACTTACGACACAGAATTTAAACCGATATCGGTTGAAATGCAAACACAATGCAGATAAGATTAAAAGGTATTCTTGTTTGGAAGATTTTAGATAATGCGCTTAAACACTGTTCAACTCTGAATGATGGTAGAACGTAGGTTTTTGTTACAGTCAGTACCTTCAAAAGATAGTGGAAGCTCATATTTGGTGGTAACTGTTTTACTATTTGAGTAAGAATTTTCAAGACTGAAGTAAGAATTGGTGAGGGTCTTGCTAATAATAAATACTGTTGCCAGAGAGTCGTACCGTAATTTTCTATTCACAACCACAACTTGGTGATTAAATTATTATTTACCCACGCTGCCCACGCATAACCAGTTTGCATAGCTATGCTGAGTGAGTAGATAGAACAGAGCTCCAACAACCGTCCAACATTGTATAAAAAGTGAAGTAAAAAAGTATTACCATATTTTTTTACTGCGATTGCTTCTCTAACGTAACATGTTATTAAACTATACAGCATGTTATTAAAATTTACGGCTTCTTAAGACAGATGGGACGGGGCAGCGCGACGCCACTCTTGTAGAACAAAATCCATGAAGTTTTCAATGGACGCACTTTGACGGGAAGCCTTTAATTTTTCTTTTTGACAAGAGTGACAAGCCCTTTAAAAATAAAGGCTCATGCCGTGATGAAATTCTGATAGATAGATGGATAGGATACTCTTTAATATGTATGTACACCCATCAATATTACAGATATGAATATAGAAAATGGTGAGTAAGTAAGGGTGTAGCAGACCAAGACCTTAGATATGTTCTTTGGTTCAAGTATCAGGTGTTTTGGTTGAACCCAACACCTACGTTTATGGGAATTAACCAGAGCGATTACCAATCAACTAAGATCTGCCTAGTTATCTGCTGTGGGAATTACGATGTTGGGAGGCTGACTAACCTCACGTACGCACTCGCAAAATTGTGCAACCCAACGGTTATGCGTCAGTCCGAATTAGGTCAAGACGATTGAATATCCAGATTGTATTCTGGATTATGTTGTAAAATTATACACATGGATCACAAATACGCAGTGTGCTTGGTAAATGCTGATCAATGATTTTATACCTTTTAATACAGAGGACGATAGGAGCCCACTTGCCCTGTAATAGCACAATAATACTTTCAGTCGAGAGTCTTTATTGACAGTTCGGCCAAATCCTTTTCGGAGAAGACAGGCTTACAAGGTTTTGTTGGGATTTTCTTATTCAATATGAGCTGATTGTTTAACTGAGATAGAACGATGGAACGGAATCTTTGATTCTCATACGGAGATCAAATTGGTGTTTGAAAAGACGTATATTATGAACCGAATGCAAAAGCAGGACTAATTGAGTTTACACTTTGCACAGCTCAATGTCACGTTTAGTACAAGCTGATGAGGAAAAAGATTCGTGTTTTTATTTGATTAGACGATGAACGGCAGTTTGTTGATGTGTGTTGAAAGCATTGTTGAAAGAATAGAATAGAAAACTATTTAAAACCAATCGAAGTAGAAATAAACGAGCCTTTAAACTGTAACTAAACTATATAATAGACGGTAAAACCTGCAAGTGAGATTATGATTGATGATGAACCTATCACCCAATATAGTCAAAGTAACAGCAGGAGCAACGAACAAGAATGTTCTACTTAAACGAACGAAATATCTTAAAAAACCGCTTAGATAGATGTGTTGCTATTGGAGGATCCTGGATGCATAAAAAATAACCTTAGACACGAACAAAGATCTGTAGAACACCACACTTAAACACCACATCCAGAAAATGTTTTACTTATGTAAATTTTAATGCTAATGCTAAATTAGAATACAGCCTTCATTATGAGGCTTGATATTGTTGTGATGAAAATAAAGGACACTAATTTAATTCATTAATAATGAACGGAGTTCGATTTCTCTTTATTTACATTCTTCACCAACTCCCCGAGCGGTGTAAACATTTTGCCGTTTGTTTCCTTTTCATTTGGAACGAACAGAGATGTAACTTTATACAAATCCGCTTCGGTAATATGAGGAATACACACCAACTGACTGCTGCCGATTTCGGCCTCTAGAACACCACACTTAAACCATTTTGGACCCGAAGAGAGGCTCTTTCTTCACACATTACAGACGAGGGTGCAGTCAATGTGTCTTCTAGTGTAGGTACAGCCAGAAAGTACTAAAAATACTGCATCCTGGGATAGTCCAAACAAAGGCTTATGCAAGAGGATATTGTAGGGTGGCCCGGAATGGACACATACATATATTGAAGATGCATACAAGAATAATGTTCCCAAGATTTTGTAATATCCAACTTGATTTAAACTAGTGTCCCTGGAGTTTCTTGCTCGTTCTGCTCCATTGAGATCTACGTTTTGGAATGGGCAACTAGCTTCAACTTTCGAACTGATCGACTTTTTGACAATTCAAAAGTGCCTGTAAATGGTTTAAGTATGTAGTAGGAAGTTGCAAATTATGCCAAGCAATCACCCACCACGAGACCCACAAGCTTGGATTGTTACCTACTGAGAAACTATGAAGTATGGTACACATAGATTTTGCAGGCCCATTTCAAAAGAAAACGTTCTTTGTGGCGGGTGGATAGCTTTAGCAAATGGTTCGAACCGAAAATTTCGATCGGTTGAGTGAGGCAGTAATAACGACGTGCCGCAAAATATTCGCTAAAAAGCTAATCAATGTTTATGGGACCGTTAAATCCGATACGCCCGCACCGGGGACTCAGGGACGTAATACATTTTACGCTTGTGAATATTCTCGATAAATATGGCTATATCGTTACATTATTTTCGTCCTATTACTTTTATGTAGGTACAAGAAATACCCTGTGACCTCTAAATAATGTTAAGGGTTCAAAATAGTACAACTAGTACAAGTACCTACCTAATGCAAGGTATATTTAGCAGTGTGGGCATTTTTATAGTCTCAATTGAATTTGAAAATAGGAGGAAGAAGAATTCTTCAAAAGCAATGCTTTTTGCGACTGCCTTCATCTTACAGCTTTAAAATCAGAAAAAATAACATTATATTTTTTTCAATTTATTTTTGGATTTTCTATAAAAATAAAAGTCTATATGTAATAAGGAAAATATGAAGTGTATTGATAATAGTAATTCCCCAAATTGTTTACTTACAATATTATCATTATCGTCATCATCACTTACAGGGAAGTAAGCACCTACTCAGACATGTAGTTCCAGTAATCATACCAAATATGCTACTTCATTATAGATGTTTAGATAGATAATAAGGTACCTAGATAGTAGCTATATGATTTGAGCTTCTTACATAGCCAGCCTATAACGTTCCTATTGCTGGGACACAGGCCTCTTCTCTATGAGAGGGAGTAAGCCATAATCCACGCGGGCTCAGTGTGGGTTAGGGATGTCCCATGTCTTCGAAATTTTGTTTTTAGAACCGGTTGCTTCACGATGATATCCTTCACAGTTTTGAGAGCAGTCGTGATGAAATAAATTACACAAAGCGATGTGCCTGCCTGTGTTCGAACCCACGACTTAGGACAGGTAAGTCGGGGCCGTTACAACTGGGCCACCACTGCTCTCACTGGGCCACAACTGATCTCAAAGCTTGAGCTTCTTTGAGCTTCTTCATCATCATCATCATCATCATCATCATCATCATCATCATCATCGTCATCGTCATCATCATCATCATCATCATCATCATCATTTCCGCCAAAAGACGTCCACTGTTGGACATAGGCCTCCCCCAATTTGGGGGGTTTGCCATTATCGCCACAATTGGCAGGCGGGTTGGCGGTCATCTGCCCAGCGTTTTCCCAACTATGTTGGGGTCGGCTTCCAGTCTTACCGGATGCAGCTAAATACCAGTATTTTACATGGAGCGACTGCCTATCTGACCTCCACAACCCAGTTACTGGGTAATACGATACCCCTTGGTAAGACTGGTTGTCAGACTTTCGGGCTTTTGACTACCCGTAACGACTGTCAAAGATCCACAAATGACAGCCGGGACGTCGGCTTAACATGCTTTCCGAGGTACGGAGGGGTCTTGGTATGTAAAGATGGTCACCCATCCACGGACCAACCGTATGGATATATATACCTCGTGGGCGATCGCAATATGGTGGTAAAATGCAAATAGAACGCTGCTGCCCATTCTCTAGTAAGTCCCTTTGTCGCCTCTTACGACACCCACGGGAAGAGATGGGATGGTGCTATTCTTTACGTCCGGCACCACACGGAGCTTCTTTATCCATTTATATTGAAGCGAGAGTAAATAAAAGGTTTGTGTGTAACGTGACGTTATGGCTTATCTTCTAAGAAATTATTCCTAAACTGTAGATCATACCTATCTTTTTTTCAGTTTCTCAGTATAATGGTTTCAAAGCAACAGATTAAAAATAAGAAATTACAAACTAATCATGAAAGACAGTGTGAGCATGAAAAAAGGTCGACATAAAAATGAATTCAATGGTCACCAAGTTTTTCTAAATCCTTGTTGTCCCTATGGTTTTTCTTCAATTCACATTCAAGTTTTATTTCCCCATAAATAATTTTCCTGTTCACACTAAACCATAGCGGCTAAAATCTACCTTTCAAAACATACTAATAGGTGTCTAATTATCCCTAAAACAATCTGAATCTATAAAGACTAATGAGCTAAACTTAACATAACATCACGTCTTGTCGCCTAAAAGGATGGCGAGTTATGTTTAGGTCCCATGTAATATTGGGCAAGCCTTTTGTTATCAAACGGGCACAAATCCAGAATTGCTGCTACTGAGAAGTTCCATTTAGAAAAACCCAATAACACTGCCAGACCTGGGAATCGAACCCAGGACCTCATGCTCAGAAGTAGCGCTTGACACCACTAGACCAACGAGGCAGTCTAGCTAAACTTGTCCATGTTATTTAGCTTTTACCCGCGGCTTTGCCCGTGTGGAGGTCGGAAATTATCCCTCAGGGTTGTAGTACTGGGATAAAAATATCCTATTTGTTAATCCAGGTATCAAACTCAAACTATCTGTGTTCAGATGTTTTTGTGTGATTGAGTAACTAACATCCAAACATCTTCACAACCTTTCACATTTACAATATTAAGCATATAAAAGTACTCTGCGATATTAAGTAGGATAGTAGCTGACTGGACATTATAATTACTGCAGTGTAAAATATACAACAGCTCAATAGAATAAAAGGCTTAAACAAATGCACAATAAAGTGACCTTAGTAATGAAAGTAATTGAATATGCACGACAGGCACCAGGTGAATGAATGCTGCCTATTTGTTTATAATGTTGGCATGTTTAACATTCACATGATGCATTGGTAGCTACTCCTGGGATTTATTTTCTATTGTGGAGGTAGGTAGATTATAACTGGTCTAACCAAGGGGTTTTGTGTGAGTTACCCAGTTACTGTATTGTGGAGTTGAGATAGGCAGTTGTTCAAAAAAAACAAACTAGTATTCAGCTGTATTTGGTTGGACTGGAAACCGAATCTGACATGGTTAGGAAAAAGCTAGGCAGATTTTTTGAGGTAGTCAATAAACATGTCAGCTGCATCCAGTTAGACTGGAAGCCGACCCCAATACAGTTGGGAAAAGGATAGGCAGATTTTTAGAAGTAGGCTATAAATATGAAATTTTTACAACAAATTTTTTGTTTAAAACTGGGGCCAAATAGAGCTGTTTTAATTTATAATAATGTAAGGATATGAAAGCTGACTCATTTATTGAGCAACACATCCAGAAAATGTTTTACTTACGTAAATTTTAATGCTAATGCTAAATTAGAATACAGCCTTCAATTGTTATTGTTATTGTTGTGATGAAAATAAAGGACACTAATTTAATTCATTAATAATGTGTACTGGCATGTAATAAATGCGTGTTTGGCATAAAACAGGACAGGAAACCTGACCCCTTATCTGTCCTAGGTGTGTCCAAGGACAGTTATGGGTTAGATTTCGTAATCTATGGGTGTGGAGCACTACTCTGAAATTTTGTAACACAAAAGAGACGACCCACTGACCAAAAAAGTTACTTGAATTATCTACAGTACTCACCTTTACGCTTTCGTGTGGGAATTTGACATCCGCCTCTTGAAAGTCACCTTCCTCCAGCCATTCCACATATTCGGAGTTCGATTTCTCTTTATTTACATTCTTCACCAACTCCCCGAGCGGTGTAAACATTTTGCCGTTTGTTTCCTTTTCATTTGGAACGAACAGAGATGTAACTTTATACAAATCCGCTTCGGTAATATGAGGAATACACACCAACTGACTGCTGCCGATTTCGGCCTCTATGTCGTCTCTGATAAACGGCCAAGCATCTTCTAACTTGAGTGACTTTAAGGAATCCAAGCTAACATCTTTACGGATCTCATGAGAATACAGCGATTTCACAACTACTTTCAGTTTTTTCGGCATTGTATTTTTTTTTAAATTTCTACGTAATTTTCAATACAAGACACGATTACGTACTCACACAACAGCTGTCAAACAACGACTAACTTTTTTCTCTTTTCCTTCCAACTGGATGTGTGAGCAAATCAGAAAGAGATAGATGATTAATCAATACGAACGAATTGAACAAGAGAGACCGAGAAAGCAATTTTGGTGATACCATACGCTTGTTAAAATTTTCCCTACAAGCTCTTTTTTTTTTTCGTTTCTTGAATCAAAAATGGTGTTCATGTGCAGTTCATGCAAAAATGAATCACTGCAGTACTTAATTTTTCTGAATGAATCTTTAAAAAATAATATTCAATGTGCATCACTGGTGAGCAAGCACTTTGCTGGTGGTCGCCTCTTCAGATTTTACAGGAGTCCTGTAAAATACAGGACCAGCTGCAGCGATTTGATTTCAGGAACAACAACAGCAATACTATGCAATATTACAAACAGAAAAATATAGATAATAATGTAGCACATTACCGAATGTAGAGTGACAGAAAATGAAACTTAAAAAAAAATAGTCGTTTAGGGCCAGTATGGAAGATGTGTTATGTGTTGAGTGTGTTCAGTCAGAAGTAGGTAGTAGTAGTACCTATCCTTAGGTATTTTTTGTTTCTACGTCGAAGAGAGAGAAGATCATATTCGCTTTACACTTTTTTATTCCACATTTTAATTATGAAAAACCCCGGTTGAAAATTGGTTATTCATCAGCCTCGTAACTTTGCATAGGTACTGACAAATATTTCCAGTTATAATTAAATTACCAAGAAAACCCGATTATTTGTAAAAAGCGGCATCACTTCAACACGTCACGTTGTTGTCACGCGTTCCTCACGCAACCACAGCGTTATTTCGTGTCTACTTGCATGCAGGATGCACGTATAGAAACGACGCTGACTCAGCCAAGTCATAGTTTTCGCACGGCTAATCTGCGCCAATTTTTTGCATGGTCTGACGCACAATGACGCAATTTCATGTTTGGCTAGCACTATGGGTCAGCAACACCACGAGACTTCCCCGAGAGATTTTAGTGAAATGGCGTGATTGTTGCTAGCTAGCTTGTAGTCTAAAATATCAGCCAATGCCTAGTGCCCTCTAAGTCTGCGGAGGCCCTAGTCTAATTACCTATTTAAAAAAAAACTCCTCTCTTTGCTACAAATTTAAGAAGGTTGGCACAATGTACTGCGCGGCCGCTTTTATACAGTCATTCGAATTTGTTCGGATAATCGTGAAATTTCTTTTCCCATGGTTTGTTTCTTCTATCTGAGTAGTTACAAGGATTTTTCAGCTGAAACTTTAAGGATAAACAATTGAATAAAGGTACTAATTATTTGTCGAATCATAATTACCGTCACTTAATAATAACTCATGTATTGGAGTGTTACATTTTAGCGCAGCCAGATTTTAATTAAAATGGAATAGGTAACTCTCTGAGGAGTTGGAAAAGAAACATCTAATTTCGCATGATGCTGTAAGTTCATAAAAGGTACAAACCACCATAATTGGTAAGTTTCTAGGGTTTCTCATTGAAGCGCAAGGATCGATTTTAAGGTTTTTGAAAAACAATTTCTTATTTTCCAACGGTGTCGATTATAGAAAAAATAAAATTGTACAACATAAGCACAAATTAAGAACCACTGTCATAAAAAAAATCGTAGTTGTATGTCATGCCGTTTAAGAGATACAGCAATTTGCTAAACGTTACTCCAGCGGCATCTTGAAAAACTCTGAAACCTCAAGACGCACAAATTTCATTTTTTGGGCACAATTAGGCACAAATTAGATCTATCTAAGTAGCTAGTTTGTATTCAGCTACGACCACCGGTTAAAAAAGATGCCGCTGGCGTAACGTTACTCCAGCGGAATCTGTTTTTTGTGAACTTCTTTGGATCGGCTGGAAGCACAAATTCTAAATTTCGGGCACATTTACACGAGACGGGGTACTAATTATCTGTCAAGCCGAAATCCTGAAAAGCGACAACATTCCGCTGGAGTAACGCACACTAATAATAGCATACTGATACTGGCCCACACATGGGCCACATGACTTTATAGGTAAATCGGGCTGTTGTCCGCAACTCCACGTCAAAGCGCGTATTTTGCGTCCCACATGACTATAGATATTAGATAGTTCACTTATTTTTGTACCTTGCAACATCTGCTAGTGAATTTTTTTTTAACATTCGGATGAAAATAAAACAAATGTGCGTTAGTTACAAATTATATTACTCATAAGCTTAAAATTAAAACAATTCACTAGTAAATGAGACATTAAAAATTCTGTTTAGAGAGCCTGTAGAGATTTTCTCTAAATCATAACAAATTCAAGAATATAAAATGGAATGTGTTTAAAAGCTAGAAAGAGAATAATAGAAAAATCAAATTATTATTTTACCTGCATTGTTTATAATTATGTCATTGTTTCTTTATAATACAAAGGCAAGAGTTTATTAAATTGCATGTTTGAAAACCTTAAATCTATTTTATCATAGGTACAGACACCAGCAAATCAAGCTGTCCCAAACTGTCAAATTTTCTCAATTGAACATGAACTTTGTGCTTTTGTGATAAAGTTGAAAATCTATCAAAGAAATTTGACAGATTGGGGTAACTTGATGTGCTGGCCTCTGTACAATAATAAAGTGCTTTACTAAATTATATTGACAGCATTGCTTTTGAAGCTAAGCCTCTTTAAAACACAAACTCCTTGCTTTCAAATTGATAGCACACATTTAAAGGCAGTGCGTTTTTAGAATGAGCCCTTGATTAATATATTTTTAGTTTTACAAATTATTATTCCAGCCTAGATTGCATTGGTAGAGAAAGTAGTCTATTTGGTACACTAAATCCAGGGATCCTTTCTATGAGATGGAGTGGGCCACCAATTAACCCACCATGGGGGCCCAGTATGGGTTCGCTGGTCACATCTTTGAATTTTTGGTTCTAGAACATGCTGGTTTTCTCACAATATTTGTCTTCACTGTCCCATTGAACATGCTTTATATTATTTCCTGGTACTGACTTTTCACTCTCTCTTCAGTTCTAATCTCACTGGTTTGAGTATTTGAGACCATTTTCTTATCAATGTGTACTAGACTTTAAATTTTAATTGTTAGAGGCTGAGAGTCATAAAACCTTTTCAGTAAGGTCCAAATGCAAAGACATAGACAAGTAATAGCACTTTTTATATGTTGTGCTTAGCTACAACTGCAACTTTTGAAACACCTTACTGAATATGCTATTGTTTATGTAACAGTTTTTGAGATTCTCTTTGATTTTTCAGAACATAATTATAGTTCCTATTAAAAGTTTTTTTTTTAAGTTGAAAATGTCTATAACTTTCAGCCATACTAAATTTAGGTATACAACAAGTTTACATGGTATAGGGTGAGATCACATTAACCTTTGCATAGCTTTGTGCTGATGCACAGTGCTCCACTCAAGACTAATGATAGTGTGACATGCCCCTTATAAATTTGTTCAACAAGTAATTTTACTTCTTGACAACGCTTGGTGTGGTTGACTGGAAAACAGATGAAGCTGACATTAAGTTTTCTATGTACTGTCCCAGGACTTGGTTTTCTGAGCGTAGTTTTAAGTTTTCTTCTTTGACTGAATCTACCCGTTGTGACAGATCTGCAACATAATTGTACTTTGTTTTAATAACAGTGTAATAAAATCCAATATCCGTAAATGAACTATAAATTAATTAAACACATATTGTTAAATTAATTTCCAGTGAACACATGAGAACAATATTTGGGAATAATTATGCTTCAGAAAAAAGATTTTAAAAATGATGGCTCCTGGCATGGATGGTAAGAGGGAATAAAGCTGTGTATAAGAACATACAAAATCCTTTGTTTCATGAAGCTAATCAAGCTGAACATCTAAAAAAGATTTAAGATTATATTTACCATCTAAAGTGTTCTGTAGTTCCAAAACCTGTGATATTAGCCGGGCTTTCTCTTCCTGTTCATCAATTCCGGAGTCTGGCTCGAAACTTGGCGGGCCATTGAGGCCAGGGCTTGAGGAACCACCAGTGTAAGAACTCGGTAATGAGTCCATTGAACGACCATGATCCAAATGATTGTTTTCTATTTCGTCATTTATTATAACCTGTGGGTCGTCGTCTGCTAAAGGAATATTATCATCGTTGCTCTTCTGCATGATTGATGACATTAACTAGTTATCGAGCCGTTTTAAAATTATTGCACTCTTAGAAAATAGGGCGACAACGACAAATCGATTTTTCGTTTTGTTTGACGGAGTAGGTACGTGAGTCGTGACGTTAATTTTGACATGTAATTAGAGTGCGTTTAGAGGGTGCGCAATCGCAAGTCGCAAGTTTCTCGACATTACTCACAAAAAGATATCGCTTTCTATCCAAATGTTAAAAATGCATTAATTTTGTTTTTCTTGTATCGTACGTACTTTAATCCACAAATGCTACGCTTTAACAAGTTTTACTGATTCCCCTGGAAGACGCGATGGAAAGATTTTTTGGAAAATTCATTAATGAGAGAAGTTCTCAAAAAAACATCATATTATTATGCTATGATGTTTTTTTGAGAACTTCTCCCAGTATTGAATCTTGAAAAAAAAAAATACATATGCACATAATTTAAATGATATGATGAATGTTTCTTTAATCAAAATCAATAATTATTGTTGTCAATAAAAGTAAACTATGTTGAAACGAAACGTTTAAACTGTCAAACTCCTGCTTGCCTATATATAAAAAGTACTCTGTGCTCCTGCTTGTGGTTTTATTTCAGAAGTTGAGGAAGGAATGTTTTATTTGTATTTTAATTAAAATTCCTTGGTGCAACAGAATTCCTGATATCAAGACCCAAGGATAAGATGGCTTTAGCTATTAGAAGATCTTCGAGTGAGGTTTTTGGTGCAGCGAAATGGTTTATACGAAGAGGTTAGAAAATACAATCCTCAATACTTTTTATGTATAATACGACTAAAATAGCTTATTCTGAAATTTCCTTCCAGATTATCGTGCCTTATCAACGTTGCCGGAAAATGCAGCAGTAGTTCCTATTGAAAAAAAGCAAGCAAGACCCCGGATATCACGAATTAGGACGAGTGCCAGTAACCCCAACTTGTCATTAAGACATATTTACCCTGAATTTCTGCCTGACCCTAACCCTAAATGGCGGAACAGCCTGCGTGAGAAGCTTGAGAGAGAGGATATGCTGAAAAGGCGCAAACAAATTGATATACCAGAATTTTATGTTGGTGAGATATTCCAATAATCGTTTATTTTTTACATTTCTTTTTAACACAATTTATAGTTTTTTTGTAAGGTATCTGTAAACATAGTGGATTATACAGTAATTTTTCTTAAGCTTTTAATATTTACTGTTACTTATAAGTACTGTACAATAGTTTATACATATTCCTTAATAAAATAATGAAAATAATCACAAAACAAAATAGCTGTATATAGAATGGGTAGTTATTATTTCTTGTACAGAAAAGATGACTCTTGATGATGTGGATGAATTAAACCACCATTATTAAAATATGGAAACTGACCATGGAAACATGACTAAGTTAAGCAGCTGAAAAAGAGAATGCCTTTATTAACAGCCATTATTTAACCTTTTGACCACTACAGTCATGTATAGATGACAAACCAAAATGAACCCAGTATGCCACGGTTACGACTACACGACAAACTTATACATAAATATATATACTTATACGTTTTTGTTTTTTTGATGTGGGGGTCAAAAGGTTAAGTTTATATTAGTGCCCTAAATGCCTGTTCACCTACTCCTTGGATGATCTAAATAATGCCACTGATGCTGCAATAAACGTGGCCACATAATGGGCTCAAACTATATTTAGAAAAAAACCATAGATTCAAAAAGAAGAAGTTGTATGTTGTTATATTCCCCAGGGTCAATCCTAGCAGTGACTGTGGCTGACCAACATGCTCAAGGCAAAACTAACAGATTTGTTGGCATTTGCATTGAAAGGAAGGGATCTGGTATGAGGGCAGAATTCACATTGAGGAATGTTGTTGATCATCAGGGTGTTGAGGTATGTATTAGCATAATCAGCCTAAATTGTTCCTTGCTAGGACACAGACCTCCTCTATAGAGAGGAGGCCCACTCCCTCTCATGAGAGAGGGAGTGGGCCTCAATCCACTACCTGGGCCAGTGCGTGTTCGGAGATGTCACATTAAGCTACCACTATCACCACTGGGCCGCCCCTGCTCATGTGTGTATGTTGTGTGTTTAAACTGTAGGTGTGTATTGAAATAATTAAAATCTTTTGATTATTTTGATAATTATAACTCAAAATAATATCTAGATCCACTTTCTTGGAAAAATATAACAAAACCATATTTAAGTACATATCTATAAATTTAATCTTAAAATTGTCTAAATCAGATAAGCGGTTCTCAATTTCAACTTATAGCCCACCAATAGATCAATCAAATCTTTTTGGCAGGCAGTGAGATGTTCTCTCTCTAAGATGCTAATTCTCTACTCTTTATATTTTCCAGGTGCGGTATGACCTCTACGACCCCACAGTACACAGCATCCAGGTCCTCCGTCTTGAGAAGCGTCTGGATGATAAGCTGCTGTATCTCAGGGATGCTCTGCCAGAGTACAGCACATTTGCCTTTGATATGGACCCTGAAATATTGCCTGATGGAACACCAGTGCCAGTTAATCCTGTTCAGGTTTGTTGCTGCATCAGTTTTTTTCTTCTGGTGGGACTTATCTTCTTCATGTTGCTGGCACTGGCACAACAGTACTTTAAATCTTGTTATGCCAAAACTTCGTATTTTTCAGTGTTGTTGGTATGCTCACTTTGATTGCATTTTTTGGGACACAGAGGGCAGGTTAGGTGGTGCAAAACATGTTGGTATCTTTTTAAATAAGTAAATCACTCTAGAAAAATAATGAACTTTACCAAGTTTATAAAACTGTACTGTGTTTGTGATTATGAGAGAACAATCTAGAATATTATTATTTAATAAGGGTGGCAGTAAAACCAATGATCTGCCATCACCATTTTGTACAGTTTAGTAATTCTAGTTTTATAGTAAGCTTAGCAGATTCAAATCTTGGGTGTTTTCATCAACCACAGGGGTTGAATAGTAATGGGTAGTCTAATGTACCTTTAACAGCAGTCAGTTTCTTTAAGAAATCATAGTTCAATAATTAAGAATTCAAATTATTTTTACAGGTAAAATTGAAACCAAGACCCTGGCTAGAACGATGGGAGAGACAAGAACTGCAGGGTGTTTCCAACATTGAAGAGCACCTGAAAGAGAAGGATAGAGTCAGGAGAGAGCTTAGGAAAGAACCCTGGGAGAAATATGACTTAATGAAGCAGTACAGGTAAATACTTCCTTATAACTAAGCTGCTAATGCTGCCCATGATGACAATGTGTTCTAGGCACTTTCAGTTACAGCGAATGAATTTTACTACTTTACAAGGTGGTTGAGAGCTTAGATGGGCTAGATCAAGAGGACGATGTTGATTTGGCTAGTTGTTTATATTCGCACAAGCAAAATAATAGAAATACATTGCCCAAACCTTAAACTAATGTCGCTCACATTATTTTGCAGGAAAACAATACCAATAGAAGATCAGACCGATATTTGGGCTGAAGTTAACAACCAGTTGAAACAACTGCAACTCACGCGCAACAAGATGTCAAGGAAACGCACGTTTAGCGCACCCAAACCGCAGCTCGGATAAAAGCCTAGTTTTATGTATTGTGTTAGAATGTAGTTAATTAAAGAATATGTTATTAAAACTGGTTTTATTGACTGTTGATGAATGGCGAATGCAAACAGCCCGATTCCTATTATATATCGATGCTTCCGACAGCAAAGGTCGTAAACACCAAAATAGCACTTTTGGTAATCAACGAAAAACAAACAATAATTTAGTTTTTGGCTTATATCTTTTAAACTTTAAAAGTTGTAAAATTGTGTGCTATACAAGAAATACGTAAAATACGATGGTGTTTCATAATATATTATTGCTATTTATGTCAAAACCTTAATTTAAAAGTTAGCTTGGACATACACCCCAGAAAATTCAAGAAGTTGGTATTTACGACCACTAAGAAATCATGGAGAACGATTTGTCTAACGGAAGTTAAAAGTATGCACCAGTTTTTAAATACAATAGTTCTGGGTTTGGTTTTAAAAACCTTAAGCTGAAATAAAAATGAGTGTAAACACCACGATCTGATGCGATGGTATGTAACAAACATGGAAATATCTGAAGCAAATCAACGAATTTAAGTCTGTAAGTTGAGTTTTCATTACTTGTAATAAAAACAATAAAATAAAACACAAATTGACTTTAATAAAGGTTTTTTATTCATTGACCGTCATCGTTTAATCAAAATAATGGTTAAGCAAGGCACTAATACAAATTCAAAGTAAAAAAATGTCTAAACCAATCACTTATATTTCCATTATAGGATCTTACGTACATCAATCATCATTCATCATCATTGTTTGTGTCGCGGCTCGAAATTTAAATACCTTTAGGACCTGGCAGGTCCTAAAGGTATAAAAATACTTAAGTAAGTATATTATAGGCATCGTCCCGTATAATTTAATCAAGCGTTTGTTACAAGATGCCTATAGTGTTCTACCTCCAACGGCGTACCTAACCAGCCAGACATAATTCAAAATGTTAAGTAATCATTTTGTTTCATTGATTTCAAGAAGATTTTATAATCACGACATTTTTTTAAAACGTATTGCTGCTCTAATAATTTTAATAAACAATGCCCATTTTCACCAACGCCCTTAAAAATTTAGGTAGTTCATCTTTCTAGATCTTGTTTGTTCGGAAAGCTTCTGTACTATGGTCTACCTAACTTTTAGTGTCGTCGGTGAAAATGGGAAAGTGTTATCGACACGATAATAAAAAAGTAGATGCAAAACATAATACGACGACGAGTTATAGAAAATCAGGTCTTCAAATTTCTGATTAATAATCTTCTGTCATTGGATAGAAGATTATTAACCAGAAATTTGAAGACCTGATTTTCTGATAGAAGATAATTAATCAGAAATTTCATCTTCCTCGTCAGTCTCAGGAAGAGTATCAATGACATTATGAGACTGACAAGGAAACTGTTTGTATTCGGCATGAAACCGTTTGTGTATTGTGCCCTGATCACACAATCGTTGCAGATCTTTGTATTTAGCTGCGGTAATTGGTACTCGTAGTTTATCCGTTTATAGCTGTTTTGGAGTCAACTGCTTTACTCGATTATAATTCAATTTTCAAACCAATTCTCCAAGACCAAGTGACATTACGACAATTGTTTCTCAGCAGAGCTTACGTTTTAAAAATGATTGTGGGGTGTAATTACAATTAATTATGTGTTCATGTTTTTACGACCGACAGCTGTTTGTACGTTGTATTATACGACCTGCACGGTTATTCGGTTCTAAGCAATATGAGTTATACATACCCTCTTTTCTAAAAAATCTTGATTATACTAGTAAAAATTTTGGGTGTAAAAGTATTTTTTTAGGCGAATATTTTTTTCACATTTTTAGATCGACGCAGCGCCAAAAATTAAGTAGGGCTGCATTCTTAACTCATTTTCGCCAAAATGGCGTTTACGACATTTGTTGCCGGAAGCATCGATATTATCAATTACTTATGTACTGGAGAATAGTCAGTTGGGATAATTCACGGAATAGTGGGTTAATTGCTATTTTTTACCGACGAAAAAACGGAGGAGGTTGTCAAGTCGACGCGTAAATTTTTTATTTTTATGTATGGCCACGCATTACTTTTTTCAGTGTGGGCCGATTTTGATAATTCTCTTTTTATTGGAAAGGGTATACCCCTTAAATTTCACAAAAGAAAATCCAACCCTAAGGGTAGGAAAACGGGATAATTGATTGTTTACTCAAAGATGTTAATACTGAGTTGTGTATTACAAAAAGTAATCAAAAATTAAGCATGTAGTAATTAGTAGATTATAGCCACGAAAAATTATAAAATAAAAACTTTTTAACAAAAAAATTACACCACCGAAAAAACAATTTACCTTTTTTGTTTATCCACAAATTTTTGCTTTTCAGTTTTTTCGGCGGTTTAATTTTTTTTCTTTATTCAGAAACCGGGTGTAAGCCTGATGAATAATATTCCTTTTTCCTCTATAGGCCGTATCACTAGTCTTTTGGATCCATTTTGAATGTACAGACGCCAGCACATCAAACTACCCCAAACTGTCAAATTTTCCCAATTGAACATGAACCAAGTGCTTATGCAATAAAGTTAAAAACCTATCGAAGAAATTGGACAGATTGGGGTAGCTTGATGTGCTGGCGTCTGTACTAAATGTAGGGCAATGACTATAAACCTATCCTATCTCAACGATGTAGGGTAATAAACTAAACTAATAAGCACGGCAAGACTATGTCGTTGTGAAATGTCATTTGTGCAATAATAAAACGAATTTTCTTGTCATGAGTTTTCTCAGCCGTTGAATAGATGGCGCCCCAGGCAACAATTTGAATAAAAAGCCGCACAAGCACAACACAGTAATGTGATCCTGTAAATGTAATAAATTGCAAATGTATTACGAAATTTTGCATATAATCAAAATTGCTTTATTTTTTCTCGTAGGTAATAAAATATTTATTGGCAAACAAAGGTTTACACAAAAGCTGAAGGTGTCGTGGTGTGTTGCGTCTGGAAGGTTGTATGCACGTAGAACCTTCGCACAAATAAACTAAAATAGCTTTTATGTTCTGAGCAGTAACGGTCATACTTATAACAAAACTGTCATTGGGTTCGACTTGCTTGCGTGCGGCGCGGGCGGTCCGCGAAGCGAAGAAGTTCGCTTATTGTTCTTAAATGCACTTTTCTTGTATGATTCCAAGCAAATCGAATAGGAAATACAAGAGAATTGAATAGAATTCGTGTTGTTTTTGCTGATTCAGTGAAGTGTACAAGAGTTTTAGTGAACTTGTTGGTTGCAGTGGTGAAATTGCATGTTGCATTCAGTACACCTGTCGCCCGGTAAGTTAAATTGTTGTTGTGCTTAATTTCGCGAAAATATGTTGAGAAGAGAGTGCTAAAACGATCGTGGCACGTAATTACATTCGGAATACCGTTAAGAGTATGTGAGGAGTTACGGTATCACAGTGTAAGTTACGGATTCTTGGTGTCATAAAATTGCAACTGCAGTCGGACCAGCCAGTATTTATCGATTGTGACGCATTGTAACTGGTCAGTAGTTAGTTGTTACGCCTCGATTTTACAACAAACCTTATCTTAGAGGTTTACTAATTTACTTTGTTCAGTAACCTTGGTTTAGTTTGAATTGTTTTGCTAAGTTGTAGTTTATGTAAACAGAAGTTTGTTGTGTAATATTGTTTTGGTTGCAATTTGACTTGACCTTTGTAATGTGTAGGTAACTTATTTAATAACAACACTTGAAACATTTAAGCTTCCTTTCAAAATGAAGTTAATGTTATTTTTAATTGAATTCAAGACATCATTTATTTGCACAGATTGCCCAACGTAAGTAAATCTGATTAAATGTTGTATTCATAACTAATAATTGATCCACTTTCTTACATTTTCATTGTATAAATCATAAAAAGTTTAGTTTTATTCCCTTATAATAAGTACAACTAGTCATCACCGATAGTAGTAGTCATATCCATCTTATAGTACACTAACTTGCCTTGATTGGATCCAATATCAAATTCTTATTTAGTACATAAACTTACTTTATACTTAGAGTGAGTTGCACCAAACGCTACGTTAAAGTTGTCGTCAAAGTTAATTTTAACGGTAACATTAACAATGACCATAGAATATAACTTCCTGCTGTTGCACCGTCATGTCTAATGTGAAAGTTAAAGTTAAAAGGGTGACAAGTGACAAGACGTCTTGTTTCCCCAAAATGCCCGTGGGTAATTTTTTTAGCAATGTCAACATTTCAAGTTTGTTGTCATCACGCTGTAAGAGACAGACAAAAAACTCAAATTCACAGCATATCAGTTACAGTAAGTTCGAATTGTGTTTCCAGCGGGATTTTAATGAATAGACGCTTGATATTTAAATTAAACACTATTCTACTATAAATTATAACAAGTAATTAAAGTTTATGCAAAATATGGAGAAATCAGGAGGAATACCAAATAGCAATTTATTCCACAACTTCAATACAAAGTGTGTACAGTTTTTATAATATTAATTTTATTTGGTTTCTCGTTCCTTCTGATATCTGAAATAAAAATACGTTACTTATTGCATACAGACGTATGCGAATTAAATTTATTATTACCTAAATGCCTATGTTATTTATACGAGACGGAACGTGGATTAAGTAAAACTTTAGAATCTATCCACAGCACAGAATGTTTTTATTATTCGTGTATTAATTAGATAATTGACCTGTGTTTTTAGAGAAAGAAGTTTTAATTTTAGGACTACCACAAAACAAAAAGAAATGGTATGGGAGAACATTAGAAAGGATTTTAATGCTAATGCTCATCCCACTTTAGAAATCGATCAATGCGAGGGCGATAAACTTTTCTCTTCCTAATTGGCACATGGATTCACTATTGGTGTCACTATCAAAGTCAAAAGTCAAAGCATTTATTTCAATTAGGCACTTAAAAGGCACTTTTGAACGTCAACATTTACATTTAAACAGAATTGATTCTAGTCGCCCATTCCAAAATGTAGTTTCGTATGGAGAAGAACGGGCAAGAAACTCCACCGTTACTCTTTTAAAATGTTTTACATACAATTTATCATAGTACATTCATTATATAATTATATGTGAAAACGATGCACCCAGAATAAAATTACTATACCAAAAAAGGTAACAAAATGCAACTGAAGCAATAAAGATAAATTAATTCTATGATAGATACAAGGTGCCCACATATTTACAAACATTGTAAGAGTAGTATCATCACTAGAGCTCGATTCCCACAATGTGTCGCGGAGTAAAGACATAATAATTTCGTTTCAAAGGCCTATTCAATATTTTTATAGGTTAAAACTGCAAATCAGATGATCATAAAATGACACAAACCGTAACTATAGCCCTTAACCGCCCGAATTTGAGCGGTTAATGTTACCGTTATTTGTGACGTCATTTTAACAATTGTTAAATTGGTGCAACGCGTATTTCGCTTAACCGGGGATTTGACGGCTGTCACGGCCTTGGTTATCGTTAAAGTTAGTTGGTGCAACTCACTCTTAGTTAATAAGCTTGTCTGCGATCCAGGATGAAAGAAGCCTATGTCGTTCAAGTGATGGGCTACCCATATGCCAAATTTCATCCAAATCTGTTGAGCTTATTTCAAATGAAAGTGTATCAAACAAACATACAAAAATCAAATCTTTACTGTTTATAATATTCCTTTAGATTTGTACATGTAAATAGTTTGGAACTCATACTAACTAGTATAATCCAATAATCAACAAAAAAAATAATAAAGTAGTTTTTGAGTTTCAGAAAGAAAAATTAAGCTTAGTATGTATCCCGTCTCATATGCACACAATGAAAATGCGATTAACCTTTAACCTTGCCATTTGGTGTTGAAACAAATGATAGAAAATCAAGCATCATCATCAAGCAAATTCATGTGTCAATTCGAACATTGAAGTAATTCATGTGCTGAAATCAAGCAACCTGCAAGAGCAAATGAAGGATTTATCTCTCGGTTTATAAAGAAGATGCCTTTCATTATATCAATGAAAACCTACTTCCACAAAATTGTTGCCTGCCCATTCCTGTCTTTAATGTAATAAACTGTGATAAAATTGCCTAAGAAGTCAATATTATTATGTAGTTGTGTCATTATCATATGCATTAGAACTTCTTTGCCATTTTCCTTAACACTGTTCTTAGAAGAATTTGCAAAAGCATGCCCTTAAGACTAATCCAAGTCTATAAGTCAGTTTTGTATAGTGAATATAGTAGGTATTTAGAATGTGTTGGTCATTCAACTCTTGAGGCTAACTCAATGTGGCAAAAGATTCCCATACAGACGGACATGAATAAGTAAGACACATGCTGACCAAAATAATATTAAGTTCCTTGTGTCATAAAGGCTGAAAAGCCATAACAGCTTCGTAAAGTGTCCCCCCACTCATTGGTGAACAGTCTCAGGAAAGTATAAGCCTGTGGCGAGATGGTGCTTCCCTAGCAAACCCTGCTGAAAATCTCGCACCTGGACATGAGTTGCCTTGGCTTCACTGGAAGTCTTTAAAAAGACTTAGGGCTCAGGTAGGTCGAAATAAATAAAACCTGCTAAGGTGGAGACCTTGGAGTGTAAATGTGGTTTATTTTTTTGACGGTCAGAAATCATCAAATGACTGCTCCCGCTCTGGGTGGAGCAGGAGGGCGTGTTAGACTTTTACTGACTAAAACCCACCCGTGTTCCCTCAGTTGCCCGTGTGCCAAGGGGCGACGGTACCTCTTTCGAACAACCCGCACCCCTGGCAGGCATCGGCCCTTGCGGACCCCACCAGATGTCAGCAAAAAAAAAACTGCCTGGGCAGTTTATTTTTTTGAACTTGGAGTAATGCCTACTGCGCTACCACGGGGAGATAGCGCAGTTATGTGGGACTGTAACCCACCGAAACTCCACGGTGTCCTCCAGTGCCTCTTGAGGCGGGAACACGGAAACGCGCAAGCCATCCGCGAACCCGCCGCGGCTGTCCGTCACCGGACTCTCCTCTGAGGGGAACAACCCCTATCACCGGCGCACCAGGACACATGGCACGCCGTGACCACCCCAGGAACCCAATAGCATTAGGGCCCCAGACAACCCCGTGTCTGGCACCCTTGGTCCCCCCCCCCTGCGACGGGTCAGCACAGTGGCCCCGCTGCCTACCACTTTTCGGCCGCAGGGAATAGGGAGAGCGGCCAACGCTATACCGACACTCCTCCCCTGCGGCCTCACCGCATCCGCCATCAAACTGTGACGGCCCCGTCCAGGCCACGGAAGGGAAGAACGCTATTCAGAAGTACCGGCACTCCTTCTCCGCTGCAGCCTGTAACCCTCAGCCGCGATGCCTCCCATTCGACATCGCGGCCAACCTCAGTTGCGGTGCACCTCATCGCAACCTACTTTTTGGCCGCTACGTCGTCGGCTTGGAGGCAAAAGCCCTGACGAGCAGCCCCACCTTGGGGTTCCTCTTCGCTTCACCGTGGCTGGGAGACCACGGCTACTGAGCCCCCCCGCAACGACTATGCGGGAACCCACTGTTGGTGGTGTAAATGTGGTGCTATCCCACAAACGAGCAACGGGGCACTTAATATCTTGTCCAGCGTGTCCTGCTGTCTACACGCTACAGGAGTCGATGGACGCAGCTGAAAGTCGGTATTTTGTTTTGTTTCAACAACATCATCACCATCATCATCCACAGTCCGACATCACCCATTGCTGGGTAGTCGGAAAGGCCTCTTTTTTTATGTGCCAATCCGACGTTCCAACAACAAATTCGTTCGCCCATCTAGCATTTTGTTTGTTTACCATTAAAATGTTTTCCCTTTCCGACTATAGCTGACTACTTTTATTACATTTTAGGGCTGAAATAACACCCTATCAGCAATAAAAAAGTTATAAATGCACACGTGTCTCGTTGACACATTTTGTAACACCTTGCGCGATACAATTCACGTGTCTAGGGGTCGTTGACCGATAATCCAATCACTAATGGCAGCTTACGACTCTGTTACGACTTACAGGGAATGTTACACCATTGGATTGATGGAATTTGTTTTTGTAATACTTTCAAAGTCCTAGTTTCATGTCTTTGTTATTTGACGTGGATGCGCCAATAGCCCGCGAAGTTAAAACGTTTCAATAGTTTTTACACGCTTTTTATTAGCTTCACCTGTATGTATGTTTGTAACCGACTTCTTTGGGCGCGATTTTGACCCACTTTAAACGGCCAGATTTTTTTACACGCTTTTTATTAGCTTCACCTGTATGTATGTTTGTAACCGACTTCTTTGGGCGCGATTTTGACCCACTTTAAACGGCCAGATTTCGTTCAAACTTTGTAGATTTATCGAGGACCGATGACAATACTCTAATTTGATAAAATTATTCCATTTTTCAATTTGCAAAATATGAGTTTTGTTAATTTAAGTCGATAAGGTAAGAAACTCATTTTTTTTATAATTTTTCTCTACAGTCGATAAGACTGGACTTGATGTTAATTTTAATTTCCAATAATTATCTTTAGCCGATTTCGGTATTGACAAATTTTCGAATACTAAGGAGAATTTTAATTCTACAAAACAAATAATAGTTTAAAAAAACAAAAAAAAATCACGCTTTTATAAATAAACCAAACAAAAAGTAGAAAATAAATAATAGCTTAAAAAAACTAAAAAGCACGCTTTTTATAGAAAGCCGAACTAAAAATAGAAAATAAATTTTAATAAATTTAAATTTAAGTAAATTTAGATATTATCAAAATGATCATATCTACTCATATCTGTCAATCAAATATTTATAACTATTGACACCATGCACCCTACGCTTTTTTTTATTTTATTTTTTTATTCACACTATTATTAATTTATATTTATTTAAATTTTTAACACTTAATTTAAATTTATTTTCTATTTTTTAGTTCGGTTTTCTATAAAAAGCGTGTTTTTTAGTTTTTTTTTTAAACTGTTATTTATTTTTTCTAATTTGCAGGTTAGCGTGAGGTTGTATGTTGATTAAAAACTGTAAAGCAAAAATAATAAACCTTTTTTGTTTAACCATAATAACTAAGTTCGGTTAAACAAAAAAGGTTTTTTATTTTTTGGTTTTCTGTTTTTTCGGCGGTTAATTTTTTTTGTTAAAAAGTTTTAATTAAAAAAAAAATTGTGGCTATAATCTACTAATTACTTAATTTTTGATTACTTTTTGTAATACACAACTCAATATTAAAATCTGTGAGTGAACAATCAATCATCCCCTGTTTTCCTACACTTACTTAGGTTTGGACTTTTTTTTTTTTCCAAAATTTATATGGAACCAACTTCGGGGTAGGTACTCGTATATCCTTTCTAATATAAAAAGAATTATGAAAATCGGACTACGCTGTAAAAAGTTATTCGTGGTCATACATAAAAAAATATACGCGTCGACTTGAGAACCTCCTCCGTTTTTTCGTCGGTTAAAAAATGCTTACTGCTACTTAAAAATAATATAGCTTTACTGAAATATAATCATTAAGATCATCAATACTACCCTCTTAGTGCATTTAATCACATCGAATGACTTTTTCATGAAATAGTCATTGAATGGATTTAAAAAATCGTGAGAAAATTTATATTTCGCGGGGTAAAGTGGCGCTTCCTCCTGAAGTTCTTCATAACTACTCAAAAGCTCATTGTTTCGTTGAAGTATAACATCTTGCTCATACTAGTATAATGTCATATTATCTCATGATAAAGTTGAAATCTTCTTTATAAAGGCTAGTGCAAAAATTAAAGGAAATCTCATCTTAAGGTGAAACTAGTTGACATTTTTTCTATAGATACTTCGGGAGTGTATTACTCCACTGTTCCACAATGTACACAAAAAATTAAACATGTTATAGTTTTGTCTCATTATTAATATTGTCTGTACGGAAATAGAATACTAAAATAAAAATAAAAAGCCATTAAAAAGTTAGGCGCTAACAAAGATTCGTTTCTCTTGCTAATCTAACTTTGGGCGTGATTAAGTAACAAAATAAGTCTAAAATTTCAAAACCTCGGTACCGACAAAGCTAAAATATCGAAAAGTTCAACTAACTTGATTGGTCATTGATTTATGCAGTGGTTTTTTCATAAAACCCGATCTTCCGAAATACTTTTTTAAATTTTTTTACGCGCCTGTTTTACTTTATGTGATCCTGCATCTGACTCAATAACGTTGTTCGTGTAGACTAGCGTCTAACTGCTCATCACTGATACTATGCCTGGTGAGACAGCGTGCTTTTTAGCCAGGCCCACCAGTGAGTTCGAGCCCGCTACTAGATTCCCCTTAATATAATTATTAGGAATCAACATTTATAATTATAGTTCAAATAGCAGTTTTAAGAGAAAACGGTTTAACTGATATTAAAAACAAGGAATTTTAAGAAAAGTGGCGAAAAGGACCACTCCTCTAATCTCTTTGTTCCACATTTCACCGTTCATTTCCAAATACCCTTTTATAACCCTAATTAAAGTTTAAAAGATAGTGGTGCTGTAAATCAAGTAGGTACTAAAATTCTCAGATTTATGTAGTGAGTGCTTGTCACTTAGTTTGATGTAATACATGAACACGTGTTACGAAAGCGGAAGGCGACAGTAAAAACAATATGGCGACGGTTTTGATGCGCCGGGGTACACCGTACACCTGATTGAAGTGTCACTAAACTTGACTAAACTTTCAGTGTATTTTTAGTTGCGTAACGTTGTTGTACACAGAGTTCGTTAACCCAACAACCTACTACATCCTCTTATCTAGCTCATTTTTAAGTTTGCAGGTATTCGGTGATTTTGATCATTTTAGCTTGATTAAAGATTAACAATGCCGCCTTGGTCTAGTTGTGGCAAGCGCTACTGCTGAACATGAGGTGAACATGAGTTCCATTACCAGGTAGGTCGGACAAAGTGTTATTGGGCTTTTTCGTTCAAGGATTTCTTAGTAGCAGTCCGGAGTTTTGATTTGTGCCCGGTTGATGGCAATAGGCTCGCCCCCTATTTCATGAGTTTAAAAAATAACTGGCGAAATGTGGTTGTAATAAATACACCTCTGCCTAACCCTTCAAGGATTTCAGGTGTCATGTTATCTAATACCTTTAAACGAGCAATTTTTGTAGGTATATATATAATATGAATCTCGGAAACTTCTCCAACGATTTTCATGAAATTTAGTATGCAGGGGTTTCGGGGACGATAACTCGATCTAGCTAGGTTTCATTTTTGCAAAATGTAAAACAAAAAAAAACCGAGCAAGGCTCGGTCATCCAGATATTGTTAAGTGACATTAGCAAGAGTTCTGCCCCGGAATTGCAGGAATTCGACTACGATCAGTTCCAGTAACTGCAAAAATTCCAGAGTGCTTTACGTAATGAAACACACCTACTTTTATCGTTACTTGAAACAATCCGGTATAGTTTTTGCCGCCTCCACAAGTATCTCTAGCTGGACGTGATTGTATTAATAAATCTCATTTGCGACGCGTTAGACCAGCAACTGACATAATCCAATTTTAGAACGCCTGATTGAATTTCGTGCATAGTAAGGACGGGGCCAGACAAATATTGATGAAGTGACGTTAATCTAAGAAAATAGGTGCGTTATCAGATATAGACCAGATTTCATAAGTCAGGTATTTAGGTCAGTTTAGTTTACAGATGCAGTACCTCTCCATATCAGGTCGGCGACCTTCCGTCTGCCGGTCAATTTAGAAACTAACCGATCCCGTGCTCTACCAGTTTCTGTACCACTTTCTAAGCTTAATTACTCGCCTTTTCCAGCTCTTGTTTGGTACTACACATTGTCAACGTTCTTCCGCGTCATTATCGCGATTCAAAAACCATTTAAACGTTGACCGTTTCTTGGGAATGAGAAATTGTTCCCGTTTTCGTGCTTTCTTGTTGTTATGTCAATTTGCGGATGTGTTTCAAAGCAAATAAAAATTCAAAAAGAACTGTTTCCGCCCGGGATCGAACCGGGGACCTTGTGCGTGTGAAGCACACGTGATAACCGCTACACTACGGAAACCACATTGCGTACGAATGAAACTAACTACCAAATAATTTGCTTTACCAACTTCACAAACACTGCAATCATACACAAAATATGTTCAACGCAAGGCAAGTTCTACAATGCGAAAGTAACATTCAAAATTGCCGATCATCTTCAGCATTGGGAATTCTTTTCAACCACTTTCATAATGAAAAACAAACCAGTAATTAGTCCCCACACTGTTCAATTATGGCCGACGTGTTGTAGACATAAAATGAAGAGCTAATTGCAACAAAGGGCGCTAAACAAAAGACTTCTCTTGATACAATACAAAGTGTTGATTCATTGCGTGCTTGCAAAGGGCTATACGCGAAGGTAATAGTGGTCGTAAGAAAGATGCTGTACAGTAAAGTCAAAAAAGTTATTAAAGACTTAGAACCAAGATGTTGAAGGTGTTGTAGTTTTATTACAGGAGTTGAATACGGCATACAATTTCAGCTAGGTATTTTCCCCCATATTTATTAACGTTAAGTAGTGATTTAGTTGACGCTTAAACGTCTTAACTTTAAACAACGTTTATAAATAAGAGGGTTAATGTTTTATCTTAATCAGCCAAGGTTCTTAATAAATCAACTCTACAAAGGGCGTTTTGACGTAAGTATCGGCCACTCCTTTTAACATATTTTATTATTTCCGCTCCTGGCCTGCTACACAACAGTTCCCTATGGATCACGTTCACACAATGTAACGCTGAACTTAAAATCACCTTGATTTATTAATGTTTAAAAACATGTAGCACTGACTTCCGATTCAAAAGTTGATCAGCGAGGAGTAGGGTAATGGCCTGGTCACATGGCCATGACCCAACTCCTTGCCAAGAAACGCATTTTAATTCCGCTCCTTTCTTCTGCTTTCTCCCTGAGCACAAATTTTGTTCGGACGAAACCAGCTCAATTCTCAGAAGGCACGTCAATTTGAAATACAATAGAAAATGAGACAGCTTTTACTATTTTAATACTTGGTTTGGAATGCAGAATATTGACCAATAAATACCATCTAGGTAAGTCTAAAGCTAAATAATTTATTACCAAAGTATGCTGACTACATTTTAAGGCCCCTGTCAAAGACAATGTAATTGAATTGTATAGCCATTGGATCGATAATGACGCCTGATCCGATAATACTTGCGCAAGCATCGACCAGCCATGCTATAATTATGTGCACAATGCAGACACTGCACATAGCGACGTCAAGGCCAATGTTCTTTATATGAGCGTTTTATATACTTTATAACCCTAATTGATTTTAATTAATAGGGTGGAAGAGTGGTTTTGTACTACCGGATTTAGAGTTTTCTTGGCAGTATCGTAGTTAAAACAATTTAATTTCATTAGAAGTTTTGACCATAAGACCATTTCGTGGTTTGCTGTGATTCGAATTGAACACATCTCGCAGATGGTGAGATTAGTAACCCAAAATCGAACGGACTCCGAAGAATAACCCACGGAACGCTCTTATCATGGTGCTCCTCTTCGTATATTTCTTTTAATTAATCCTTTTCCAAGTAACATTGGTTCCTTCTTTAGTCTAATCATGACAATTAAAGCCGTAAATGTCTTCCAGAGAGGCATTGCTACAAATTATTAAAACACATCTCTCGATAGATGAATCAATGCGCGCAGTTAATAAGTAGGTATTATAATAGAAGACAAGATTATCTGTTGTCTTTAAAATTAACTTTATTAATATTCCGTCTTACAGAATTAGAAAACGTGAGACTAAACTTGGAGTTATTGTTCTGATCTGTGCGTTTAATATTCTGCGTCCAAGACTCCAAGTACGGAGATATCTCCTGTTATGAATACAATACTAGGAGTGGTTAACATTTGATATTCAAAATAAACAAGCCCTCTGTCCACACTCTTATACCGTGTTTGTTATACGTTACAATAATATTAAGTGGATTGTGTTCCATAATTCATTCATTGTAATTTGCTTTAAATCATCAGATACTGAATGCTTTGATCATTTGTGAAAGAATTCATGAGAAGACTGCATGAATATGTGAATACCTGAATACCTAGATAATGGAGATGAATGGTGATGATGAGAGTAAGATATCTTAAAAGGTATCTGCTTATTGTCAGCATCATCATCATCATCATTTCAGCCGAAAGACGTCCACTGCTGGACATAGGCCTATTGTGCTGTGTGTAAAATGCAGCCCGGAAACCTGTAATTATGCACTTCTTACCGCTCGATATTCAAATTCCACAATGTATAAAACAGGCCTTTAATTTCCAACCTTTCCGGCCAGTAGTACGCACTTTATAAAAACAAAAGAACGTGCTCAAATGCACTTACTATAATTAGGAAATGCTTAGAGACTTGTTATGATTTAAGTTTTGTTGTCATTGCGTGCACGTGTGAACTATCGCATGTTTATACCCCGTAAATATTTCGTTACGTGGGGGTTTATAATCTTTGCGTGAGGCAATTTTGTGAGGGGTGTTTTGGGTATCATTGACCTTTTTAGACGCATTTACATCCTAGTTAAAGATCCATTAAGGATTCAATTATTTTTGGAGGAATTTAAAATGAACGATTATCATAATTATGTATTTCTTTGTAGCTGAGTTATGTGATTAGTCATTAGCCTTTAAAAACTAACTTCCAAGCATACTGACATCGGTTAAACCGTTTCTGGGCAGTTTCATCTGTAGCCGCTAATGCTGTTGACTAAATTTCACAACCACGCCGTTATTGGTGAAAGTATGTTCAAATCGTGTCTTGGCAATATGAATTTTGATAACAACCTTTTTTGGCAGATCTTTTGATAATGTAATACCTTTATTGGGCATTGACCATATCTGTATATCTAGCAGTTCTTGCTACACTGGTCTCTTGATTCTTTTAAGTAATGCGAACTTAATCGGATTATTTTGGGTCCAATTGTTTCGCAACAACCATTGTTATTTTGTTCAAATCATGATTTTGATATTTTGCGTCTGTGGTCTATGGGATGGGCGGTTGTTGCGAAATTTAAGCATTGTTGCAGATAATCATAATATGAACTACTTAGTAAAGTCGTGCATTAAATTACAGACAACGCACTCTGAATAATAAGTACCTTTAGTGATATTTGAGGGTAACCATCAATATAAATAAGGTTTGAATGTGATTGCCGTGACTGCGTTACGATATTTTAGAATTCCAAGTTGTTTTGGAGTTAAGAACGACTGAATCTTCGGTCGATTCATGGATAATACATTTCTTGGAATAAAAAAAAAACTCTATAAGTACCCACGATTACCTACTTACCAGCTGAGTCAAGGGGGGAAGTAAGAATGCCCACCGATACGGAAGCAGCTGTCTGGTCCCAGAACGAAGCATTTCACACACACCAAACCTGATTATGCCTGAGAAAAGTAAAGTAAAAGTGCTACATAGCAGCTAGTTAATTAATTACCTTGTCCTACATGACTAGATTCACGTTCTAGAATTAATTCATGAAAGCTAACCATCTTTAACTTGGAATGCCACAACTAAACTCGATTTGCACTAAAGATGAGACATTTTGTGCACATAAATCTTCAGCCATTTCCCACCACTTTATCACAATGTTTGCATACGGTACGTTTTGATGTCGTATCCGACATCTCACGACTTTCCGCCTTTCTACGTACGAGTACGCTAAAGGTCCACTCTGCTGTTTCTATGGTACACTTATCATATGCAGGTTGTTATACCGTTTAGTTTTGTGAATTTTGTGTACTGTGGTTTGGTTATGGTCCACCTGAGAAATTATATAAACTGGATGTCCGATGGTCTATTCTTACACTTGGAACTAAAGATTAATCTTACTCACTGAATATAATCTTTTCTCAGAAAGAATACCTTTGTTAGCAAATTCTAAATGGTTACTAAAGTTGGCTAGAAATAAATTGGCATGGTTCACGTTCCAAATTAAGGGAAGTAAACCAAAACACGATAAAAGTATTGCGCGGTTGCGCAAGAATACGAAATTGCAAGAACCCATCCCCATGTCTTGAATATCGCGTTATTCCGTTCCAGTGTTGTTCTTGTTAGCATGAATATAAAATGGAATCCTTGAGCGCTAAAAGTCGGTTGTACTGCAGTGTACTTAATTCTTTATGCATGAGACCGAGTGCTTCATTCAGTCAAGGGCAAACTGAAAAATCAATATAAATAATAGTTCTGGGAAATAAAACACGTGTGTTTCAGTATTATTATCTACCTACTGATGTCGCAGTACTGGCTGTACATGCTGTAAAATTGATGTAGGTATTGCCTACCGCATTGTGGTTCAGAGTTTAGGCACTTTATCAAATAACTAATATTTTCAAAGAAACTTCAATGTTGTTAATATTTTACTTCCGGAAATACCCTTTTACTTATTTTGTAATCGGGTTTACTATGTTCTGAATGCTGTGATTAGCTTAGATCATCATCATCATCATTTCAGCCCAAATACGTCCACTGCTGGACATAGACCTCCCCCAATCTCCACCACTTCGACCGGTCCTGTGCTTCTCGGATCCAGCGGATTTCTGCGGCCTTCACTAGAATATCGGCTTAGATATCGATGTTAATTTAAAGCTCGTGAAAGAGCGAATAAAAAAAAGCTTCCCTGAAAAAATAAAAAACGAAACACCATTTCCATGGGCACGGCGCGAAGCAAAATTGAAAACTAAACATTACTAATGTTGCGTGTAAATAAAATGTATAGCCATGTCCACAAATTACAGACCCTGGCCTACCGCCGCGCCGCGCCGACCGGCACCAATAGATACAAGAAAAGAAAAAACTTTGTAATCCAAGTGAAAGAACCTCAATTCTCACGATAAAGTTATTGGACCACAAACCAGTCCACCATGACCTTTCAAATGGACTAGGAATTTGCTAGATAAAGATCTTGTAAGAGTTGTTGCAGTAACTCGCATGTTTGTAAGTTTTTATGCCTGATTGCATGACGCTGCGGGAGTCGGCCCAGCTGGACTGTTGTTTACAGACCAAGGTGCTCGTGTTTAAAATTAATACTTCATGTAAATATGTCCTGAGTGGGGCAACGAGCTAAAATGACTAAAGCCGTTTAGTTTGTAAACGAAGAAAACTAAGGATTGTCTATTCCTATGCTTACAAAATGTATTTTTCTTTACTTTTTGGTCATCATGTCATTTCATTATCATCATGATTCAGTTTAGATAAATAAAATAATACAAGGCAGACTGGTTAGCCTTACGATTGAGTGGGTACCTAAACAGTTTTGTATTTTTACGTAATCATACAAATGATAAATGCACACTAATTTTTCAACATTATCTATGGTTGAGTAATCTTCCAAGTTATTTGAACTGCGCATTGTATGCTCTACAAATAATACGGATAACGCAACCAAAATAAATATCAACTTTACCATAGAGCACCTTGAGATAAAAATCAAGGGGTTCCAATTTCGAAATCCTATATAGACAGGCCCATACATCAATACCATGTTTTTCGATATTGTACCAATTAAGTGTAACCAAGGAGATTGACAGAAGAAAGCAACAGGGAGTAGGGAATGACGGCGAAAGTGGAATGTTCACTCGTTCCGTTTGTATACAATATCGGAATAATGGTCATTGCTTACTATTTCCCCGCCCTAATGTCAAGTTGTGTGACTGTAAGTAGTCATTTGTTTCGAATATGTTAACATTATTGTGATACGTTGATTCTGATCAAATTGATGGCTATTACCAATAATGTGGTTGGAACTATCCATTTATGGGTTTTCGTTTGTATAGGTACTGCCTACTATGCCTACGGAATTATTGTTTGTTTTAAAATACTGCGAGTTTGGTTTGGCCCAGAAGTAATTATTTTATTTTTAGGTAGCCATTAATGTCCCATTGCTGGGGGAAGGCCTTCCTACTGTCCTTTCATTCGTCTCTATCCAGAGCTGCCAAGGACCAATCTTTACAGAGGGAATCAGAATCAGAATCAGAACTTTATTTGCTATGAATGTAGGTACAGGCATAAGATGTTGTACATAAATTAATGAGATCGGCTAGTCTACCTTACGGCGCGGCGTGCAAATTATTAGGTACATAAATTTAACTATTAATGCAAATACACAAACTCACATGTAGTTTGCTTTTAAGCGGGACCCACTGGGTCGTAAGCTTGATCCATTGGCCGTCTGACATGCGGTAGATGTGTCCACTGTGTCCAGCCCAATTCCATTTTGGCGTGGCAGCTTTCCGTGTGACAGTAATTTTTTATTTATTTTTTAATCTTAATCCTTAATCAGAATATTGACGTCTGCTTCGGAAAAATTTAAAGCTATTATTAAAAGTAACAAGTTTCCTGAAATATCAATACTCAGTTACATAAAGCAGCATTTCTATTCAAGATTAATTTTACTCTAACTCCTAACAACTTACAACACAATGGTGTTCGGAATAAATACAATGCATTATTTAGATTTCTTGTATCTATCCTTTTACGGGAAAACGGCGTGACTATTAAAAACAATACAATATCGTGCTTTCGAAAGAAAGTCAAGCTTCGGGAAGGCGTACCTACGTTACCTAATGGCTAGTAATGGCTTAATTTTTAATCAAACCGTAACCGAAGGGCCTTGTGCGCACGACAACCTGCTATTAACTTGCAGTGCTAACGAGTGTCGGATCGAGGGACTTAATAGACATAATACATTTAAATGAACCATTACCGGTACGCACATAGACGTATACGCACGCATTTTTATCGGTACGCTTGTGTGGTCGTTTTGGGTCGAAATTTGAATGTTTTTTTTAGAGTTGTGATTGGTTCGATTATTTTTTTTGTAGTGTCAGGGTTAGTCCCTTGCAAATTTAGACATCACCATCCGTAGGAAAAACTGATTAAATATATTAAAAAAAAAAACAATTTAAGACTGTTAAATGGACTTTCGAAAGATCTTTTACGTGTTACAATTTACTGTACGAAATTGCTATAAAATTAAAACTAAATTGCCTACCAATAATATAAAATCAGACAAATTGCTGCCAATGAGAACATGTTTGTCAAATTAGCAAAAATACAAAGATGAAACTAAATCTAAGCTACTGGAAGGCCATAAAGCTATATAAATAAAAAGAAAAGTCCTGACTTACTGACTGACTCGTCAACGCCCAGCCCAAACCCTTGGACCTAGACAGCTGCAATTTTGCACAGAGGTTCCCTTTATGATGTAGACAATGAATAAGGAAGGATTTTTCGAAATTAAACCCCTAAGGTAGTTAAATAGGGGATGAAAGTTCCGCGCGGGCGACCCGGCTGGCTAAAGCTAGTGAAGAAATAAAAGCAAAGTAATTTCACCAACCTCCAGAGATTAAAAGGGCATAAGGCAATAAAACATATTGACCTTAGCGCGAGAACAGTAGAGAAGCGTTTCGTCGACGGAAGAGTAGATAAAAATGACGTTTCTGTGTAGACAATTGACAGTTTTGTAACGAGAAATGTAGACGAGCTATTTCTATTCTACGGTAGAGAAGAAATAGAAAGCGTCATGTTAAGCCTGCGGATAGATCATCATCCTACCCACATCACCAATTTATTTGAGCTGATAAATGCATAGGTAGTAGGTACATCAATTTTCAAGATCAACTTACATACGTAGATTAATGAGTAGTACTAATGTCTTAAGGATTACATAAGGTTGGATTACCTCCAACATCAAAAGATAGGCAGTACAGCAGGAATTCTAATAAAGGGACAGGTAATCATTACATGTCATTATGATGACCCGAAAAAACGAATGGTTCCCACCAACGAATCGTGACTAGATAAAAAAATTGTTGAAACGCAATTAGGAATGTAATGCCCTTCGAAGAATTTCGTTGTGTTCGTCATTTTTTAAAGTTCATAGAAATCAAGTTAAGATTAGATAAATTGAATTAATTATAAGGTATAACTGAGTGTTTTGATGAGTTAAATTGGGTAACTAAAGTTAATGAACGTGATTTATTTAACGAGTTCGAATGCTGTGGGTAGGTAGGTACTGGTTTGAAAATCAAAACAGGGACTGACTCCTAATTGCAGTTATGCATAGGGATGCAATTTGTCTACTTTTTTTTGTAATAATTTCATTAAAGGGTAAAAAAAACATGGCCATAAAGTCCTCCTTGTTAAGGGTGTGTGACAGAAAAGAAGTCTTTAGTTATGGTATGGCTATGTATTAAGTACGGAGGAATAAAGAGCATGTGACAAGAAAAGTGTTAGTGTGGATGTTAACGGATAAAGAAGAAACAGAAAAAGCAGAGAAATGGATCGTGTGAAAGATGGCCAGGAAGAAATGGCCGCTAATAAAGATGCAGGAAAAGAGAAAGGCTAACTGCGCTTAAGCACAAACCACAAAAACATTAAAATAGGAACAGGAGCAAGACTCGTTGCATTTAAACGATCGCGAAAAGTGGGAATAAAAAAAAAAAAGTCACTGAGTTTAATCAAACCTAAATATTAACTTACTAGCTTTTGCCAGCGGCTTCGCCCGTCTGGTACTTTCATCCCCTATTTAACTCCCTTAGGGGTTGAATTTCGAAAAAAGTCTCTCTTCCTTATTTCTTGTCTACATTATAAAAAATCTCTGTGCAAAATTTCAGCCTTCTAAGTCCAAGGGTTTGCGCTGGGCGTTGATGAGTCAGTCAGTCAGTCAGGACTTTTCTTTTTATTGATATATAGATAAAATTACTGACATGTATTCCACGCGGTGTCAACGCCCGCACCACAAAATACAGAGAGTACAGAAGGCAATCTACATACAAAGTGCGCTCGAGCAACGCACACATAGACACCGCTCACGGACACGATATCTCGGACCGGTTGGGACCAGTGCGAGCGCGAGTGCCAGCCCCTGAGAAACATGTCTGTGAAATGCAAAAACGGAGCAACAAAAAAAGTTATCTAAAACTGTTCAGTGGACGGTTGTTTAAATTCAACATTAAACTGTGAATTGTCTTTTTTTAAGCTACCAGTTGTTGAGTTGACCAGGGAGGTGAATACCTAGGTATTTGCTCGTGTTTCTATGGTTCGTTTTTACGTAACACAGAATTACCTAGTTAGTTGTGGGTAAGCGAAAATGACATTGTGGCCTTGTAGTATTTTTACAGTTTATGTAAGGTATTTATTGTAGTACTTATAAGCTAAAAAATACGCTCATCTTTCTCATTATAAATAGTTAACATAGAACTGCTCGACGTGCCGGCTGGCCACCTACGTAGCCGCCCGCTGCCGATCATAACTATTAGAGTTGAGATTAATTGTGATCATGGCAAAGACCTAAATACTTGTGCCACTACCACGATAGAATTTTGTGCATAGCCAAAGTTGACAACCCTAGCGCGAAGGCCGAGCGTAGGTATGAAAATCGAAGTACATACCTACATGTGATTGCCTTCTGTACTCTCTTTATCTTGTGCCCGCACTGTAGAGGCAATGTTATTCAATAAGGCAGTTCAAACTTCACTAGTTTATCGCCCACTGTATCTCGAGGGGTTGTTTTTTGGCCCGTTTTGTCCCCAAAGGGCGTAATTTGTGGCGGCAATAACAATTTCTGGAATTATTGAGACACGCGTGTGGCTTGGTATGTGTTTACGTGAGATGATTAGATTGTTTTGTTTTTCTTTATATTCGTGTTTTGTGAGTGGACGACGATTGGTTTTGTGTGAGGCAGTCATCATCATCATCTAAGTACCTAGCCTTTGCCATCTATTTTGGGGTCAGCTTCCAGTTTAATCGGATGCAGCTGAATACCAGTATTTTACATGGAGCGACTGCCTATCTTACCTCCACAACCCGGTTACTGGGTAACACGATACCCCTTGGTAAGACTGGTTGTCAGACTTTCAGGCTTCTGACGACCCGTACCGACTTGCAAAGAGCCACGAGTTACAGCCGGGACCAACAGTTTATCGTGCTTTCCGAGGCATGGAGGGATCTGGGTATAAAGATGGGCACCCATCCACGAACCAATCGCGGCAAGCGTAGCTTAACCTGATCGAAAGACCCGTGCGCATGTTATTACTTAGCCGCAAGTGAGGAAGTGTCATACAAATTTATTTATTCATAAGTTATCAGCTGCCTTTACAATAATGGAAACATAAAAACCTTTTCTTCGTAAATTGCTTTGGAAATCCATACATTTGGACACATTCCCAGCGTCACTTTGAACCCCCCCGAGTGGGTTCCCGCATTGCCGTTGCGGGGGGGCTCAGTAACCGTGGATTCCGGCCACGGTGAAGCCAAGAGGAACCCAAAGGTGGGGCCGCTCGTCAGGGCTTTTGCCTTCAAGCCATTGACGTAGCGGCCAAAAAGTATGTTGCGGTGAGGTGCACCGCAACTGAGGTGGGCCGCGATGTCGAATGGGACGCATCGCGGCTGAGGGTTACGGGCTGCGGTAGAGGAGGAGTGCCGGTGCTTCGGAGCAGCGCTCTTCCCTTCCGTGGCCTGGACGGGGCCGCCACCGTTTGATGGCGGACGCGGTGGGGCTGCAGGGGAAGAGGAGTGTCGGTATAGCGTCAGCCGCTCTCCCTATCCTCTGCGGCCGAAAAGTGGTAGACGGGACGGCGCGTTGTGTTCCACACGCGCGCCGTCAAAGATGCCAGCAACCACTGGTGGGGTCCGCAAGGGCCGATGCCTGCCAGGGGTGCGGGTTTGTTCGAAAGAGATACCACAGCCCCTGGCATACGGGCTACTGAGGGAACACGGGTGGGTTTTAGTCAGTAAAAGTCTGACACGCCCTCCTGCTCTACTCAGCAGGAGAAGTCATTTGATGATTAGCCACCCAAAAAAAAAAAAAAAGCGTCACTTTGAAGTAAACTCCGAGAAAATGTCCTAAAGGTAATTGTATCCGTTTCATGTTTGTTCAGTTGCTAAGGTTTTTAATTTCAGAACTGAAAAGCAATTCACATTGTTTGATGTTGCCTTGCCCTCTTTTAAATCGTAAACCTATTGCTGAACGTTAGAAGAAAACAGGTGTTCAAACATCATTTCTTATGAAAGAATGTTTCACAATTGAACTGAAAAGGGATGTATTCTTTCGGTCGATTTAAGTGAGTGTTTTTCAAATGATTCGTTTCAGTTAGTCAGACCTAGTTTAATTTAGTGGAAAAACTAACGGCTGAAGAATTCGTTTCAAAATTATTGCCAAGTCAGAAAATTTAATCTTGTGCGTTACGTGCATTTTAGATCTCCATAAAGCGGGTATCATCAAACAAAACGGTTCTTGTGCCTCAAGCAGACCACAAAAGGTCTTATAAAACGGTAGTTCTAATGTAAATGACGTTTCGCTTTATTGTTTTCGTCGTGGCAGCTGCGCTTTCCCGCCATGCTTCAACATTTGTGTTTCTGGGATAACGTTTGTTTTATAAGCCACGTCGTTTGTTCGTACCTTACTTGCTGAACGACGTTCAATGTGGATAGTTTGCTGTTTATGGTATATGCCGTTGTTTCTGACACAACTTCATTCAAGCATTAAGTGTTGCCGTGTTGGCTAACTTCCATTGAGTTAGTCGGCAGATTTTCACAAGCCAATATATTTACAGTGCTCATAGGAAGGTAATGAAAATTAGAATGCTCAAAGCATCCAACTTCTTCTTAGAGGGTCTATAGAAATCTAAATAAAGCGTCCATCAAATACGTCAAATGATAAAAATGTTTATGTGCTACTCCAGAAACCAGAACGTACTCCTTTACTCCATAAACCTAGAAAAGCATAGCAGTTAGCAGCACCTTCCTACAAACAAAATCCCTTTGAAAGACAAAAAGGAAATTCTGGAAGAAAAAGCAATAACTGGAGATTTTACCCAAGGTCTGTGAAGTCGTACTTACCAGTTACCGTATCCGCAACACTTCAACGCTTTGTATCTTTACTGATGGCACTGACATACGGTAAGGCCACAACCGCAACGATGATCAATTATTTATTATTATTTTACTACCAACAGTATATAGAGGAAACATAAAATTTATTGTTTATCTTTCTGGGACAGCAGTAAACGTCAATTGAGAATATTGGTTACCCAATTAGGTTAGAATAAGTAAGTGCACGTACTAGTAAGTACAAAAATAGGCCACCATCTTGGCCCGAGGGTGTCGTAAATTGCGACTAAGGAATTTTATTGCGTAGACCGGTAGCATGGTGCGGTTGATCACGTCTGCTTACTGAATTGTTTATAGCATCTCTCGTTATCACCCCAAAGATCAATAGTTTTGCTGGGATGCTTCAAAATGCGTTCAACACTACTTACTCATTATTTTATTGATGTCGCAGCCCAGGATAAAGGGCATTAATCATTGCACAAATTTACTCATTTTACACAAGCTTTTTTATTTTTTCTGTATCGACTGAAAATTTCGAAAGTAAATAATTCAATATAATAATTCAAATCAAGCAATCTCGCCGTTTTCTAACCCACAAGCGATTCCATAAACCTGCATCTACGTCTTGCCATGAGTTATTAAACGTGTGAAAAATTAATAACTCGGACACGTCTTCAAACCACCATCGTTAACGGTACTCTTGTCTTCGTTAATAGAATTTGTCTTAGGCCCACGGTTTCATGCAATAACTTTAAAACTTCATAGTAGGTACTGAATTATGTATTTGGCCCAACAGTTATTTCTCGATTCTCATGCTAATTGTCGGTATTTACTTACTTACAATTTATGTTGGACTATGAAACCAATACCCAAGTTTTATATTAGAAAATTATACGGAAAATTATGGGAGATTAATGAATTCTATCTTCTTTTACAGTTAAGTGGTAAATGGTTTTATTGAGTCAGTGTGTGACACAGTGATCCGTTTCTTCGTTTTTGGTCCAGCACCACTGACCTCAAACAAGATGTCATTTATTTTATGGAAATGTGAAGGCACTGTTAGAATATTTTAATGTAGGTAGATATTTGACTGCATTTCTTGTTGTTAAGACGAAATCTTACTTACATTTTGGCTGTTGTAAAATGCACCATGGATTTCAAGAACAGATTGGTATAGATAGAACATGTCCTTTAAAATTAAAGAGACATAATGCGAAATTAGCTGGAAGCAAAATAGGTCTCTATAATTCTGAATTAGACAGACGTATTTTGCTTCCGGCTAATTTCGCATTATATCTCTTTAATTTTAAAGGAGCGATGTCTACTTTATTGTAGGTACACCGAAATGGTAACCTAGCTTAAGAGTTTAATATTGCTGATTGTATGGGTACAATGGCAGTCTTAGAATTTTACACAAAAAAAAAAAAATCCTACATACATTGTCAAAAAATCTTGAATATCCAAAAGCAGATTGAACCATGTCTGAAATTGGGCACGCCACGATTGCGGCGGTAAGTCCCCTCTTTGAGGAGTGGTTTGAGAGGCGGCATGGCGTCCTCACCTTCCGCCTGACGCAGGTCCTCACCGGACACGGTTGTTTCGGGAGGTTCCTGTTTTGTATAGGGCGGGAGGAAACGCCCGGGTGTTTCCACTTGTTGGCGATCTCTCGCGTCCGGCCCTGGTCCAGGCCATGGTACGGAGCGAGAGTACATGGGTAGCCGCCACCTCGTTCAGTGAAGCAGTGATGCTCGCGAAGAGGGAGGCGGCGCACGTGAGGGAGAGGCAGCATATGCGCCCTCGCGACCGTAGCCGCCGCAGGATACGAAGACGCCCTGGGCGTCGGGAATCCCAGGCCGATTTCCGGCCACCGTAGGCATGAGCTTGCGGACGGCGACTAATGGGTAGCTCGCTATCCGGTAAGGACCAAGCCCAAGTCGACGGCGCGTTGTGTTCCACGCGCGCCTCAAAGAGATTTCAGCACAACAAAAGATGGGGCCCGCAAGGCCCGATGCCTGCCAGGGGTGCGGGTTTGTTCGAAAGAGATACCACAGCCCCTGGCATACGGGCTACTGAAGGAAAACGGGTGGGTTTTAGTCAGTTAAAGTCTTAGAGAGTTAGTCTTTAGAGAAATTATTTGATGAATTCCCACCCAAAAAAAAAGCCATGTCTGAAATTAAAACATAGATGACAGTGTGTGTAAGTATGTGATGTTTGACATTTTTGCATGCTGGAAGATAAAATGTGTCGAGATTATTTATATAAAAACCCCCGGCCCAAATAAAAACTCTAAAAAGTAAAAAAATAATATTAATAGGCCTTTTAATTTGAACGTAATATTTTGATCAGGGCATTGTCAAGTCGGGGGACGGCTAGGCCTCTGTTTGGCGTTTTCATTGATCGTCCCCCGACTTGACCATGCCCTGATCAAAATATTATGTTCAAATTAAAGGGCCTATAAATATTATTTTTTACTTTTTAGAGTTTTTGTTTGGGTCGGGGGTTTTTTAAATTTTAAATTTAATTTTGATTTCTTGCTTTTTAAACTTAATAAAGATAAATGGTGATTTAAGGGAGACACCCTTAAATCACCATTTATCTATAATCTATTCATTGAGACCTTTTCAATGAGCCCAAACACGATACTTCTGCTGTTTGTTGGTGAATAACTTGGGTTTCCTGGAGATTCCAGGTGTTGCTCCAGCATCGGGTAAAGGTTATTTTTTTCGTCTAACATCATTGAAGTAATATAATCCCAAATTTTGAGTTGATCAGACCCATGGAAGAGGCTAAAATCCCTTTTTAAACCAGAAAAGAGCTGATAATCTTCAAACGGCTCAACCAATTTTGATGGAACATGTCTAAGAAAACTCCCGACTAATACACCTTTCAAACAAAAAAAAACTAAATCAAAATCGGTTCGGGAGCTACGTTGCCTCAGACAGACACACACACACACACACACAGACACGTCAAACTTATAACACCCCGTCATTTTTGCGTCGGGGGTTAAAAATGACATCTAATATGTACCTTATTCTACCTTCCTTTATTATAAGCAATTATGTAAATAATTAGGCACTATTTCTGTGATGTGCCACAGTATTAAACCATCGTAAAGCATAAACCTTCGAGGAAGAGCGTTACCAGCAATAAACCTTTTGTAGTGGTTATTTCTTAACTCGAATTAAGTGTGGAAACTACACGGTTCGCGGGTATTGGGGGCTTATTAAAGGTTATGGTCAATATGCTGTACAGTTATCTGTTATGGACCGTTGTCGACGTAAAAGCCCTTTTCGTACGGCCGCCATGTTGGAAAATTAAGCGCGGTTTTGCAAGATGCTGTTTTGTTTTTTTTGCTCGATTTGAAGATGAGATTGAATCATTGGAATGTTCTTATCTAAGTATCTATCTAAACATATATTAATACGTGAAGCAAAAAGTTATTTAGTTGTTTTAAAGTTATGTCCTTATTTGATCAGTTTATAGCTATATTTTTTGATAGTATTATAAAAGCTCTTAAGTTTTATTTTACGTCCGTCATCATCCCAGTCAGTGCTAGGTTACAACAATTCCGATCGACTCGATTTTGTTTTCTAAACCGTTGTTTATACATGTAAGAAGTTGCTATATTACACTTCAGAATGCATCGTTCGTTTCTGGTATGCGGCATGCATTATTTCGATTTCCAAAGTAAATGTAAGATTGCATCGTGACTACTGCTCTGAGCGATTTGCGCGAGTTTTCACATCACACTGACCGATAGCCGAGGGGAAGTACATTCTGTGTCAACTTGTACCAACCTGTATTGAAGAATTAGACCCTAACAATGAAGGCTAAAAGATTGTGGGTATTAGCGCTAACACTAGCGGAAATGGAGCGGCAATTGAAATATTTCTGAATTGTGTATAATTGTAGCGTAATTCACGGTTATTGGAAAGCCTCGAGGGAGTACGGAAGTTAATGATAACATGGAAGAAAAAGATTAAGATAACTTCTAAGATATAATACAAATCTTTTTTATTCGTTTTATACTTTAAGGGTGCCAAACTAGCTCGAGAGATCTTAAAATACAATTCGTCAATCTTCATTAGAATTCTGCTCTGAACCTGTCTGTTTTCAATCCCAATTATATGGATTTACTAAACACAAATATCTTTAATCAGAAACCACCTTTCTGCATTCCCATCATAATATCGTGCTAAACCATCGACACTTAATTTATCCCGATCTGACCTCCTCTCGCCACACGAGCCCTGATCAGCGATTTGTTACGCGTTTCCTCTTATAACCTCTACTCTATGCTCAGTGGAACATTTCCTGTTACTGGCTGTTACTGCAGCTTAATATATCATCTGGTCGTGTGACCCCGATAGCTTGGGCCCCTTCTGTAGCGGCTTATGAATAATATGCCCGTTTGTGGGAAGCCCTTTACACATTCTTCATTCGATTCTTAGGGTCTTTATGGCAGTAGGTTATTGGTGCAATTTTGTTTGAATGAATTTGCATCTTTAGATAGTGTGAGAGGTAATTTGGTGGAGCTGTGTACTTTGATTATGTAGTTTATCGTTTTATAACTTTTTACTGTTGTGCGTAATTGCTAAATGTTGTACCTACTTACTATATTCCGTTTCGAAACCACCGTACTTATAGTACCGATTTACCTTTTAAGGGCTACATATTGACAGGCCACATTGACACTAATAACAAGTCGCATTATCTTGGATCTCGGCATGTTTTCCTGAACACATGGCTTTGGAGTCAAGAGGTGTGTTGATACCACTCGAGATAAAGTCTCCGGGAGTCTCACGATTATGGATAGCAAGATGTGTTTTGCTATCTCTACCGTGGTTGCGTGTGGGCGTTTTGATTTTAAGTAATTGTAAAGAAAGTATTCCGATTTTAGCAATGTATGATTCTTTGTCCCTTGCTATATTAGTATCTGTATTGATTTTTTTTGTAATGCGTCCTCAATTTCTTCTCTATTCGTGTCATATGCTACCATGGAAACTTGGATACAATTTCATCTCTAGATTAATAATATTATCAACTAAGTAAGTGTGTTACGTATTCCTGCACCAATCAACGAGCTAATAATAGTCGGCAATTTTCCAAAACCTGTTCTAATCAACACAGATAAAGCTCTGCAAGCTAAAACACCAATTACTTGCTAAATGAATTTTGTGTTGAGGCCTGTAAGTGGGGACTGTGAAGTTTACCTTATTAAACATGGGGAACTTGACGGTCGGAGACAGGTGGACGATTAAATAGAAAGCGGCCATTACATGTTTGACCTAATACTGGATACAGGATGTTTTATGTAGCTTGGATCAGGTAGAGTGATTTAAATAATTGACACTTATCCTTGAAAAGGCACCGTAGTCTGTATGTCTGGGACTAATTTTTAAGTAAATCGCTGATAAAAATATTCGCATGGAATTCAATCAGCATACTATGTACTGTCAACAAAAGAGGTAATTAACTAGTTTCGTCGGATGTAGTTGAAGTTTAGTAAGTAACCGATAGATGCTTTCGGATGAAATTTCATTTCATAAATGAAGTTTTTGTCACGACCCTGCACCCTAATTGCTGCACTCACGATTAATCATAATCTGTTTCGTTTTGAAACAGATTGTTAAACCATTGCTTAATAATCGAAAAATGTGTCTGCTCAACAACGTAAATAACGCAATGAATATTGTTGAAGTGTCAAAATGAAACCGATTATGATTAATCGTGATTTACGCAATTAGGTGACCGTACATCAGTAAAAGAGCAGACCTAATTACTCCAAGTTTCGACTAGTCGGGAAAGCCGACTAGTCGGCCATATTTGTAGTCGGTGACTTTAAGGTTTCATTTATAAGGCTTACCTAAGTAGATTTAAGTCATCAGTAATTTAAATAAAAAAAATTGGAAAAACAGCTGTATAATTGCTGCTCGCTCCATTTATTCTAAATATAAAATTGAAAAATATGTGACGTAACACAAGGGGGTAGAGGGTGTCACAAGTGTCAAAAACCATAAAAGTGTGACGTAATTTATGTATGGCTCCTTAATTATTAGTGCTGCGTAAATAACGCAACGAATTTGGCTTAGCTATCAAAATGAAAGGCATTGCATTGTATACTTGTTACACAATTACCCCTCTGGACATAACGCCCACATCCACACATAGCATAATCAGCCTATAACGTTCCCACTGCTGGGACACAGGCCTCCTCTCTGTAAAGGGAGTGGGCCGTAATCCACCACGCGGGCTCAGTTCGGGTTGGTAACTAAATGTCACAATGTCTTCGAAATTTTGGTTCTAGGACATGCCGGTTTCCTCACGATGTTTTCCTTCACCGTTTTGAGAGCAGTGGTGATGTAATAATTTTCACAAAGTAAAGCGCCTGTTAGGGTTCGAACCGATGACCCATATCTCGCTGTTGCCACTGGGCCACTACTGCTCTCATATTTGTATTAACATCAGCAAATGTAGAGTAATTAGGTTAGTTCTTTCCAGTTGACTAGTGATACAGGAAATCTAGTTTGCACTCCAATTGCGTCACACCTTTTCATTCAAATTCCGAAGTTTTTGAAGGAAATCCCTATTCTCAACGGTTTAAAAAAATCGTCTGCTCAGTAACGTAAAAACCGAAATGAACGTGGCTGAACTGTCAAAGGATGAAAGGCATTCGCTCATTTCTTTCACGTAACACACATACGTCGTATGTTTGATACGTGATAACCCCGCTGCACGTAACGTCCTAACCTAAGCCATATTGTTCTGTGGCCTGGTGCTAAAAGGGCCAAAGTACGTTATTATTGGCTTAAGAACACCGCAGCCCTTTTATCACATACTAGATTTTACCAGCGGCTTTGCCCGCGCGGAAAATCGTATTACCAAGCAACTGGGTTTTGGAGGTCAGATAGGCAGTCGCTCCACGTAAATTACTGGTATTCACCTGCATCTGGTTAGACTGGAAGCAGACCACAGCATAGTAGGGTAAAGGCTAGGCAGATGAATCTCTCTCTCTCAAAACTCCAGTCCATGTTTCATCAGCCATCATGTATAGGGTAATAATGTACTTCTTAGTAACATGCTAATTGTTTGCCCTACATAATAGACCGCTGTTGAAACAGTTGTCTGTCAAGGACGCTAGATCTGGTGGATGACAAATACTACAATAGTAACCTAAATAGTTCGTTCACTTTCTTCATTTGTTTCTAATGATGTAATGTAAACTGACAAACAATAATTTTAACTTAAAAAAATATCGAACGGTTTTGTAATAGGAAACTTAGCGACCCCCGCTTCGCACGGTTTTTACGATTTGTCAGAACAGCGTACTGATTTCTTGTTGTATGTTATTTAACATTGATGTACCTATTTAGTGTATTTACACAAAAACTTCCGAAATAAATTCTTTGAATGATTTTTTAGATCGATCTTTTTTCAGACTAATGGGTCAGACTATTAAAGGTTCCAAACCACCTTTCCTTATAAACATTTACGACTTCAATTCTAAAGTCTGATAGGAATCCATCTTGGCAAGAAATTTCGCGATAAGTAATGTACGAACGATGGTTCACTTAGATACGATTGTTGTTTGACTTCAGATAATAACCTCGCAGTGACTCTTGAATAATGTGGCGTAGAGTTAATTTATTTATATTTAAAGAAAACAAGACAACAAAAGACTCAAATGAGTTAGTAACAATATTTCTTAACCTTATGTTAGTAAACGTAATCTACAGTGCCATATAGTTGAAATGCGAATCCCTTCTACAAGCTAAAAACACCGAAGTGGAGAGTTTGCAGCAGCTCTTCACACACATGCAGTCCACTCTGCTCGCGATACACCACAGGATAATCTTGGGGCTGGCCCGGTGCTCCAGGAAACCGCATCTTTTTCGCATCGTAGCGTAGAAGCAAACACGAGCTTGAGCAAACATCCCTGATGCGCTACAGAAGCGGAAGCGAGTTTAGCCAACATGTTTGAATAATTAATAGAATACGTGAAACGAGGGTATTAGGCCTAATAAGTTCTGTTTCGGATAGGGCGGGAGGAAACGCCCGGGTGTTTCCACTGCGAAGATCGCCCTGAGGACACGGTGGCGGTCTGCCCAGCTTGGGTGGAGCACCGCCGTGTCCTCGTGGAGCGATCGGCGGTGTGAGACTTTTACTGACTAAAACCCACCCGTGTTCCCTCAGTAGCCCGTATGCCAGGGGCTGTGGTATCTCTTTCGAACAAACCCGCACCCCTGACAGGCATCGGCCCTTGCGGGCCCCATCATTTTTTTATGCTGACATCTCTTTGAGGCGCGCGTGGAACACAACGCGCCGTCGACTTGGGCTTGGTCCTTACCGGACAGCGAGCTACCCAATACTCGCCGTCCGCAAGCTCATGCCTACGGTGGCCGGAAACCGGTCTGGGGGCTATAGTAGGTCACCCGTTTACGATGTAGGAGCACTTGTTTATTCTACCCTAATCATAGATTTCGAGTACACAAAAGCCACATCCCTAATTAATATTATAAATGCGAATGTAACTCTGTCGTGTGTATTACGCTTTCACGCCTGAACCGCTGAACCGATCGTCATGAAATTGGCATAGATATAGCCTGGGATATGGAGAAGGTCAGAGGCTACTTTTTTACGCGATAACCGACATCCACGCGGGCGAAACCATGGGCAAAAGCTAGTTCCACAATATTTCTTAGCAAGATCGAAATAATTCGTAATTAACGCGTTAATCGCTTGCCGTATTAATTAGCGCAGCTGTGTCGCTTTACAAGCCACCAATTGGAGCTAGCAGCTACAATTATCGTCGATAAATTGACCAAGTAAGTTGAATACTTCGTGCTTTTATAAACTTGGGCGTGGGGGAATGCTGGTGTTGACAGAATTAGTGTAATTATAGTGAGTTAGGAGTGCTTTTGCGTTTGTTTTGGAGTTTGCGAGACACTTATATGTTATTATTGCAAGTACTTCGCATAAAATGCCATCAACAGCTAATTGGATCGACTTCCAATGAACCTTTTAAGCTTACTATTAGGTGCCAACTTTCTGCCAGCGTCTATGTTCCCTTCCACATATAACCCATCAGCCTTTAAAGCAAGAGGGAATAGACATTTTCTGGGCTCGTTAAATCGCTTTCCGTCAGACAAGATCGATCGATCTCAAAAGCAGGCAATAATAAAAAAAAATGGTGGGATTGGAGCTAAACGCCTAGCCTTTAAGAAAAAGCTTCATTGCAGTACAAAATCAGTAAGTTAGTGTCAACAGAGTATTCTCCTTGTCTCAGAGCCTAGAAAATATGTCTTGCATAATAGGTCTACAAAACATTAATGTTAAGTATAGTTGTTAGCCTGTCCAGAAAAACTTGTGCCTCATAACTCAACAACTGCACTTCTCTTCAAACCTACGTTATTACTCCCAAGTTGGGCATCAAACAGGTATTCTCGAAGACGCTTCATACCATTGAAGATATTACGGTACATAACAGCGTTTAATATGAACGTTAAATTGAAGAAGCTCAGTCAATACGTATTGTTGCCGATGACTAACGGAAGTTAAGGAGATGTAACCAAGAATCGATGTTGTACTAAATGTGACGCTAAATGTCACAGGTTGCGCAACCAAAATAACTTGCGGCTATGAGACCAGCAACTAAATGTTTGGTCAATATTAAATGATATGAAATGAAGTGTTTATATTGTGCGAGAAGATTTTTAAAGACACTTTTTCACGTCAGTTTTTTAAACTATAAATCATTTCCTAGCTGACCGATCCCCGAGAAGAAATACCGAAACAAACTCAAAAGTCTCTTATAAAGTCCTTACATGATAATAATAGGATTTTATGTGAGTCTAACAATGTGGGGGCCGTGTCTGGAATTGAAGAAAGCCATTGCCGATTTGAGCTGAGCCTGTTCCCATATTGTCTTGTCTGTTTAAATTATGTTTGGCTTACAGTCTGACCAGAAACTTCGAAATTACGGTGTCCTTTAGTAATTAGTTTGTCACAGAAGACCTAAGTTTTTCGTGTTTGTCCTCTCTAAGTAACTTTTGCTCGTTTTACTTAATCTATGAGTCTCGTGGCGCTACTTAGTCTTTGCTCCGCTACCTTCGAAGCCCAAACCTAACCAGCTATTCATTGAGGCGTAATTAGAGCAGTTCCCAGGAGTATCGCCAGACATATCACGATCTTTGCGGGTGTTAACTAGTCGTAATCGTTTATCTTGTATCAGAATTGTTTCAACTTTTACTTTTCTAATTTGAACTCTTATGATAATAGGTAGGTAGATACATAGCTTTTTAACTTTGCAAATTGAGTAGTAGTAAATTTTTTTTTGTCATCTCCAGGGTACTTAAATACTCCATGAAGAATACCAATATTTTATGATTTATTATCAAAGGATTTCGTGACAACAGCTCGACTTCAAACTGATAGTCTTTCTACAGTGATTGCTTTTGCTATGAGATTATTCCCCTCGAATTTGGGCTACTACAATGTTCGTTGTTCACTTGGCTATTTATTGACTGTTTATTAACAGTTAATTGTTTTCACGCCTCACTTGTTTTTTATTGTTATACCGTCATAGCTTATAGTGAAATTCCATTAGAAGTTTATTTACAACGCGCTATATTCGATGACTGACGACACGACTAACTACGCGTCATCTAAACTAACTATAGAAAGTACTACCTAGTTAACGATTTTAGACATTGTTTTAAATACATCGCTACTTCTCATTTAATGATGATCATCCTCAGTCATAATGGTTCAGCAGTGTAGATGAAACAAGTCGTTTGTTTTCATTAGTGTCTCAGTCTTTAGTGCCGGCATTCTCGTAGTACGGTTTCAGCTTAGAATAACCTTAAGGAAAATTAATAAAACACTTAAAAGGGATGGCCTGAAATACTCTAGCATCTGGCAAGCAGCCAGGGCTTCGGTCATCTCTTATATTAGAGTGAAAACGGCGGTAAATTTAACACCTTATGGTATGTTTTATGCAGTTTATGTGCGGCCTGGGATTCGGGTTCTTTTTGTGAAAAATTGTGTAAAACATTAAAAAAAAAACTGCTGTCTCTAAACTTTGATGTTGTGTACTTGATACCATAGTGTAGTGTTGTTTTTTATTTCAACAATACAGGGAAACAAACGATGTCTAGTCTACGTCTGTAACTGTTATTTTTGGTAACTGTGTTTGTTTTATATTAATGCTTTGTTTAATTAATTAACTTTTTGTTTTGTTTACAGGTAACGCCAGTCCACAAACATGTAACATGGACTGTTTTGTTTAGGTATGTTAATATGAGTTTAGTTTAAATCTAACGAAATTTTCACAATTTCAGTTAAACACCGATATGTTTTCTATTTATTCGCCAATTTTCACGTAGTCAAATAATATTTCCGTTACGTTCAGATTCGCCTTTACTATAGGGATTCTACATGTTGTTTCTGAACAGCTATTTTCCCGACTTTCACCACCATAAGAGAACCAAAACCCACTTAACAATCCCATCTTTTCCCATGCAGTGTCAGCCCTGAAATGAAACAATGAAGTCATCTCGGGCCATAAGGCCATGGTTCACCGGGCTCTCTGTCGGGGTCCGATCGGGCCTCATTTTACGCTCGGCTCGGCTCGGCCGAACTCGACATTACCTCAGATACACTTTCGTATTATTATCGTGATTACGGTGTTAAATGACTGGCTGGAGTTGGAATTTATTTGAATAGTATGATTGTCTATTTAATCTGTGGTAGGCACCATGCTGGATGAAGCAATTGAGAGCGTTCTATATTTGAAATAAGCGCTCCTACATCCAATTTAGAGAACTTATAGTATATAACGTGTCAATTATAATGGTTTTAGTTTAAAAAGCTGATAAAGCTGATTTATTGTTTGTGAATGTTACTTTTGAACTGAACTGTAGTTCAAAGCCCTAGCTGAACCACTTTTCGATGGCAAACGACATAGCAAAAGCTTTTAAAGCTCTTGTTTATGTGTGTTAAAACTGCCCGTTAGACAAAAATAAGACGTTGGAAGAAAATCTTGAAAACATCAAGAGAAGATGCTCTTTGAATAAAAGGCGTTGATTATCAAAATTCGTCAAGCCTTACAGCGCTGTAAAATTAAAACGGATCTGTTTACCGAAACATTGTAAAAATACTATGACATAATTAATGATTTTTTGTGTATTTATTGTATCCTTTACTACGGTATTTGTTTAGACCGAGTTTTAAGAAAGCCGCCATGTTGTTTTTAGAATTAATTATGATACTAAGTTTAGATGGTAATATTATACTTTTCAAGCTCACCGAAATGTTTCCAAGATTAAGATGTTACTAGATAGCTAGAATTCTCGAAAGAACTCTTCACGTTTTCTTAACTTTTCCTTTCAAGTAAACTATTCGTCAGCTATTTTCCAGCGCGCAAATTTTTTCTGGGATTATTACAAACTTCGAACGTGCACCGATTATTAATATGGTGTGTCCACGAATTAAAGAATTAATAGAGGCAGCCGATCGGTTGCCAGGAGGACAATACCGATGGCCTTGTAAGACTATTTGAGTCGGTTCACCGACCCGCGTTCCAAATAAAGATGAAATTCCAACCGCTTCGCGTAAAGATGGATTAAGTGTAGAATAACAGGCGAGTTGGAGCTAGAGACACTTCTACGGCTAGCGTAGAAGTGTTTGTAATTGAAGCAAATGTCCCAGTAATGTATTTATCTTTAATTCCGCAAGAGCACCTTGTAATTGCACCGTTGACCGTAAGTAGTTAGACTGTAGCAATAGGGTATTTTCCGATTTCATAAAAACGATTTTAATTTGAAGATTGGGACGATATATTTAACAGAAAAATAAAAATAGATTTATTAATACAGATTTTCTCAATTAAAAACGAATAAAATCTAATTTATTTTTCGTTGTTTTGAATTTACCGCCAAAACGCTCCTTACGATGACTTTTTATAACGTGACATGTGACGTCAACTTTGTCTATACGGCACCGGTACAAATACTTAGTTTGGCGCCGTTACAAGTATTTGTGCACAGAGGCACAGCACACCAGTAATATCTCTTTATATCCATTAAAAATCTTGTTAATTAAAAACTCGACATTCACTTATTTACTTACTAACTACTTTAGTTTACACAAATTTGACGTCACGTGATAAAAGTCATCGTAAGAAGCGTTTTGGCGGTAAATTCAAAACAACGAAAAATTAAATTGGTTTAAATCGTTTTTAATTGAGAAAATGGATAGAAATCAATTTATTTTTATTTTTCTGTTAAATATCTTGTTTCAATCTTCAAACTAGAATAGTTTTTGAAAAATTGGAAAATACCCTATTGAAGATTATTCACCAAGGGATAAAGCATTGTCTTACGTCACGGGCGCGACGGCTAGACCTTAGATTTATAATGACTTATTTTAGGTGTGCATGATGTAATAATATACTTTGACATTATCAAGCAGGTGGTGTGAAAATTTAGTTTATGTTATCATAATAAGTTTCTTAACTGTGGATGTAAGAAATTAGAATCATAGACTTTTTAAATTAGCTTAAAGTTTACCTAGCTCTTGTCTAGATTATAGAATTTTACGACCGACTATGTATGTATGACCTAAGTAATAGGTTGGTTCTTTAGTAAAGACAAGTTCCTTAAAACCTGTAACTTTTTATTTAAGCTCAAAAGCCTAGTCTCTAAAAAAAAGAATTGATACGGACCATAGATACTACCATTCGTTGCATAGAAACCATTGACAACATTTCCACATCTAACAACACTCATTACAACTTCATGCAAGCCATGCAACCCATTCAAGCATACAAAGGGCAATTACATTGCCTACCGGTTATCCAAACCGAGCAATGAATATGGATGACCCGCTTCCGAGCCGTAGGTGTCCGATTATGATGTAACCGTGCTCAAGATACCGTGGAGACGGCTGTGATTATGATGCAGATGTGCCAGATCTTTACGGCCGTGTATGGTAAGGGTTAGGTGAGAATGGTTGTGAAATAGTGTGAGGAGCATGCACGGGTGAAACCGCCGAAATGCAGTGATCAAGACTGGTGAAAATTCAGTCCTTTTTGAAATGAGAATGGTGATGACAGGCTGATAGTGAGTGATCATCATCATCATCTGCTTAGCTTTTTCCCAACCATGTTGGGGTCAGCTTCCAGTCTAACCGCATGCTGCTGAATACCAGTATTTAACAAAGAGCGACTGCCTATCAGACCACAACCCAGTTAGATACTGGGTAATAAGATACCCCTTCATAAGACTGGTTGTCAGACTTTCGGGCTTCTGACGACCCGACTGTCAAAGATCCACGAATGACAGCCGAGATCAACAGCTTAACGTGCTTTTCGAGGGTGTGGTGTTGGTATCTAAAGATCCCTGACCAGCCGCGGCAAGGCTTAACCTGATCAATCGACCCATGCTGCTGTTATTACTTAGCCACAAGCCGCTCTAGTGATAGTGATAGAGTGATTTTGTATGATAATAGCTAAAAAAGTGACCCAAAATTCAGGAAATAATTATGGTTATTACCAGAGGCACAGAAATAGTGAGATCCGTAAATATTTTCTGAATTTTGGGTCACTTTTTGGCTAATATACAATATCACTCTATCACTGTTTTGAGAGGGGCTTGTGCTTTGGGCTTTTGTTCATACTCTTTTGTACAAATACAGTACTAGTAGTACTGTATTTAAGTCAAATTATGAACAATGCTCTCAATTTTTTTTAAAGGCGCGATTATAGTGTTCAATATAGTGCAAGTTATCTCAATCTAAAATAAGAACTTTGTACAGGGATAATTACAGCGCTCACACCATGAGAAATTCTTCAAAGTTAGTTTTCTTATGAGATGAGATCTTTGACACCACTTAAAGCCAGGTGTGAAGAGTGACAGGTCGTTAGCCTGTCACCTGTCACCTTTAGCTGCTTGCACTAAAATAACACAGCAGTTGACATTTAACATCGACGAGATGGCAAGCAGCTGATGAATTCTGTTTTTATTTATTTAAAATGCATTAAAATATTTGTAGGACTCTTTATTCAAAAATGATATCGAACAACGTCGCTTTTTCTTTAATTCTATGTAATTTAGCCTGTCCGGCCGGACAGTATTAAAGAAAGAAAAAGTATTTATTGTGACTGGCACAGGAAGATCACTTAGTAAACTAAACACACAATCGTACAAAAATTAAAAAAAAAAATGGCAAGAAATGGTATTAATGGCCTGTATGAATTGAACCTCCTTGCTGTGTTGCAGGTTACACCTAAGAATCCTTTGAATTTCGAACTATCAGATTAGTTCGAAATTCAAAGGATTTATAATGTCGCATCTACATAATTGTATCACATCTCTATGCTCCACAATGTTCAATATATACAGGCTCATGTGTGGGTGAGCCTGCATTCGGTTGCAACTGGCAATGTAACTGTCATCTTCAGTAGGCGATGATTATGATTCACATTATGGCCTCTTCCGTCACAAAACTACAGTTTAAAAGGGTCTTTAGTGCGTTGTGGATTTATTGTTATTGTATCGACGGTATCGACCTCACTATTATCAAGATTTGAAGTGTATGTGGAATTTAAAAGTTGAGAAAGTATAATAAATGGTTTCTTTATGTTGATGTATAGGCTCACGTGTGTAACTGTTTACTGAATTATGAGATGTGCGTTTGGGAAATTTTTCGTTTTGATCGTTGCTTGCGGCCATACTTTTATCATAGCTTTGGCTGATTGTCTCTTAATGCACCATAATCAATCAAGATTTAATAAAACACACAGTTAAAAAAATATACGATGAAATAGCATTGATTTTATTTATGTGTGACTACCGAGATGACGACTAATATAGAAAAATATATGTTAGGCCGACCACAAATAAATAAGGATAAGGGCGGGTGAATGATGATGATGAGACTTCGTTCTGCCTTTTTAACAGACTTCATAAAGAAGGAGGTTAAAGAGGCAGAACGAAGGATTTTTTATGTATGTTCGGGCATAACTCCGTCATATAAGTAGATACTTATAGACAGATTTGCAAAAATATTTATTTGTTCGAAAGGGTTTAATTCAGAAATGGACCCATTTAAATTTAATATAGATCTGATGATGCGTTTCGGAGACAGACAACGGAACTCTTCAAAAAATGACAGCAAATCAACCGCGATTGCTGCTATCGCATAAATATGCATTGTTTTGACCCCAAGGATGATGAATTGGTGTGGAGTGGGTACTATAACTAAAAAGTGAAAAATAAAAAGTTTTTCTAAAAATATTACAACTGACTTCCAAAAAACACTAGAAAGTGAAAAATAACTTTAATTTCGGAAGGCAGTGACAAGAAATTAATAAAATACGTTTCCAAAGTCACTGACTTCTGAAATTAAAGTTATATTTCACTTTGTAGTGTTTTTTGGAAGTCGGTTGTATTTTTTTTGGAAACAGTTTTAATTTTTTGTCACCGCCTTCCGAAATTAAAGTAATTTTTCACTTTGTAGTGTTTTGCCGGAAGTCAGTTGTTTTTTTTTTTTGGAAAATGTTTTTTATAAACTGAAGTCTCGGAACGATTTCGCCATGTAACGTAGTTATTTAGCTCCTATAAAATCAACATAACTACGCAAATATATATGTATAAATATTTTGCTTATGCAGCATTACCAGATTACATTTACGACCCATAACGTTATTATGAAAGACGGTAAACGCTATAATACCCGCCAGACATTTACTTACGTAATACGTAAAATATTTTGGCCTAAATTAAAACGTTCATCAGTTCTCGATTAGTAACAGATTGACGTCAATAACTGCCTCGATGGTCTAGTGGTCGCAAGCGCTACAGCTGAGAATGGGGTCCTCGGGTCTATTCCTGGGTCGAGCAGTTTTTCCATCTGAAATTTCTCATTAGCAGCCCGCAGGCTGGATTTGTTGACTGATGGCAATAGGCTCGCCCCTTATTCATGGGAGTTAAACATGATTGGCGAAATGTGGGTGTACTATAGACATAACTGTGCCTACGCCTTCGGGGAATAGAGGCATTATATAATGACGTCAGTATGTTGTGAAGAATTCAGCATGGAGCATGGTGTTATGAAAACGTTCCGCGGAAAGAGATCAAATGCTGTCGTGTCGATGCTATGCGGATGCTTGTTGCACCGGTATACTCAATACTCAATACTTTATTGCATTACATATGTATTTAATAGATGGTACAAACAGTGAGAACAATATGGACCCTGTCGGGCACAGCAAAAATTAGGAGAGAGGAAGAGGGCTACGTACAAATTCAAGCAATTCAATTCATTATTATTATAAAATTATTAGATGTATAATTGAGTGTATAATTATCTATCTTATGTATAATTATGTACAGGTGTATATGTATAATTATGTACAGGTGTATATAATATATTATGAGGTTTGTGTATATAGGTAAAGTATATTTGTTATTAAAATTGTATGTATTGCACAAGAATTATTATTTGTTATTAATATTTTAATTATTATTGAATTTTGTTGTTATGTATTAGTAATTAATTATTATTTTATTTTTATTACATATTATTTATTTTCACATTTATATTTGATTTTCTATATTCCGTATTATATTGTATATATTTCATTTTGTTTGGTCAATTTAAGAGAGATAATTTTATTTTTCAATTAATTTGTCATCTAAAAACTATGGTACTATGGTATGCACCGGTATGGTAGGCAAATGTGTGTAAGAGAAACTTCTTCATCATCTGCCTAGCCTTTTCCCAACTATGTTGGGGTCGGCTTCCAGTCTAACCGGATGCAGCTGAATACCAGTATTTTACATGGAGCGACTGCCTATCTGACCTCCACAACCCAGTTACTGGGTAATACGATACCCCTTGGTAAGACTGGCTGTCAGACGTTCGGGCTTCTGACGACCCGTAACGACTGTCAAAGATCCATAAATGACAGCCGGGACCAACGGCTTAACGTGCTTTCCGAAGCACGGAGGAGTCTTGGTAAGTATATAAAGATGGTCATCCATCCACGGACCAACCGCGGCAAGCGTAGCTTAACCTGATCGATCGACCCGCGCAGCTATTGTTACTTAGCCACAAGCCCCGTAAGAGAAACTTCTTATGCAGTTGGAATTACTTGATTTTTGAATACCGTTTTTCGTGGGTTATGAGAAAATTTCAATTATTTTAATGGTAGATATCGTAGCTATAACCCCCATCGTCATACCTATGTCTATTGCTACCTCTAAGACTTTTCAGAAATACTGCGGAAAATGACACATTTAGGCCATGTTATTGTGTAGGTAGGGAGACCGGGGCTGGTTGCCTATTGGGTAGATAGACTAACTGAAAAAAACTCGTCAGCAGTACAAGTTTGATCACATTTTTGAGCATGCATCTCGGTACCCTCGGCATATGTACCAAGCAGTCGTGTGCCGTTTAGTAGTGGTGACATACATCTCCATGGAATTTCCTTTGCATCAACGTATTATCTTAAAAATGTATTCGATGCCTGGCGGCCTACTCTCTAAGCACGAAATCCGTAATCTCGGTCCAAGTTACGGACGTTTCCTACTCCGTATCACTTACGGACCTATGATTAGTTTGGGGCCTCAACTAAGAATGAATTACTACACGATTTGACAGTTGTCCCTATTTCCTATATGGTTTTACCTGTCCAAAAAAGTTAATTAATCAGCTGTAGTCACTTAGGAGTTTCGAACTATTTTCGGGCGGGCCATTTTCGTCGACGGAGTTAGAGAGTAACACCCCTGGTACGTACACACGGCTACACATCAAGCTATACAGTTTTTTTCCAGTTTACGCTGATCTCGCATTGCACGGAAATCTCATAGAATACGAGATCAGCTTATACTGGAAATGTATAGCCGTGTAGCTTGATGTGTAGCCGTGCGTACAACCTGGTGAATGATGGAAATCTTTTCGGATGCAGCGACTCATAAAATTTTGGTCAAATTTCACCTATGGAAGTTGGTTTTACCTTTAAATAGTTACTGATATCACAATTTGCACTCCAGAATGCACAACAACAGTTGAAATACGCATAGATATTCAATTACCCAGCCTAACAGCAAGTTATGTTATAATACGGCTCATTTGAAGTTACCATTTGCTCCCTGGATCGTAACTAATGCGTATTTAATGCTCGTGTTTGGTCCGCATTCCTCGTTCAGATTGCAGTGCGTAAGTGTCATGGATCCTTAGGTAGTGTTCCGTGTATTTATAACTCGAGGAAGAAATTGTCCATCACGTCTAGGGTTCTACTCTCTAAGCACTTTGTATCACCTACAGTTTTTTTTTTTTTTTTTTTTTTGAGACTTGCGCTCTGGTTGGAGCAGGAGGGCGTGTCATACTTTTACTGACTAAAACACACCCGTGTTCCTTCAGTTGCTGGTGTGCCAAGGGCCACGGTATCTCTTTCGAAAAACCCGCACCCCTGGCAAGCATCGGCCCTTGCGGACCCCACCAGTTGATGTTGATGCTGACATCTCTTTAAGGTGCGCGTGGAAAACAACGCGCCGTCGACCCGGGCTTGGTCCTTACCGGACAGCAAGTTAAATTTGTTTTGGCCCGGAACTAAGAATCAATGACACCAGAATTTGACAGTGTCCCTTGTTCCGATGTGATTTTACCCGTAAGTTTAAGGTAATTAATTGGATGTAGGGTCCACTCCGAAGTTTCGAACTACTTTTTTTTTTTGACAGGCTGAGAGAGTAGACCTCTGTTCCCGCTGTCAGATAGGCAGTTGCTCCATGTAAAATATTGGAATTCAGCTCCATCCGGTTAGACTGGAAGCCGACTCCAACATGGTGGGCAAAAGGCTATCTAGATGATGACATCTGTTGTCGTTAATATCAGAGGCGAATTGGGAATTAAGACAAAAGAAAGAACCGTAGCGACCTCTCACTGCTATTGTTGCTGCTATAAATTACTGATTCGTGTGGAAAGAGCTATTTACGGTCATGTTTTGCACCATACTGTGTCTGACGTTCAAAAAGTGCTGACACTCAGCCTAGTTTGAATAAATGATTTTGATTGATCTTCACTAGGAGACTTCCATCTTAGGGGTCTAGAACTTTCACAATCCAATCTGCGTCAATTTGTTGAAAATAGTTATAGCATAAACGTATAGTAATATTGTCGCTGGCATTTTTTTTTTTTTTTTTTGGTTGGGAAATCATCAAATAACTTCTCCCGCTCTGGGTGGAGCAGGAGGGCGTGTCAGACTTTTCTGCTACATGGCGCATGGCGGCTGTTCTATGATTAGCCATTGATCAACAAAGGCAATAATAAACCTACTAGAGGCGGTTATTCATGACCAGAAGTTCGAGTTCCTCGTTCTGGTTCGGAATCAGCAGTCGTGTTAACAATTAGACCTAACTACGTTGCCCTTGCAGTACATTTAAATGGACTCTTTGAACGACGCACGGCGTCTGGTTTGTCGTGAGCAAGTTTGTAAGGTGGTTCGTTAGTCGGTTTTATCTTGTCGCATAGGTAATAAGCTGAGTGAAACACCTTGGATCTTGCTGCACCTAACTTATTAGTAACTTGGACACTTTTCGCATTTTCGGCGCGGTTTTTGAAACTTAGCGTTTTGCGAATCAAGTCGACGCGTTTTCAAAACTCACTTAATTTGAAATGAAGGTATGAATTTGTCTTATGGAGGGTTCTAAGTGCCTGTTAACTTGCACATTTGATGTGCTATAAAGAATGCCACTTATGCCGTAATCAACGTGGCATGGACTCATTCAATATTATGATTATATTCAATCAAAATACTGTTGACAAGAAATGAAGAAGGTATTAAGATTTTGCTTTGTAATTGTAACTTCGAGTTGGCTTGAATCTTTTCCAAAGAAGGAGGGAAGTGAAACGTGAATCGCGACACAGGGTTAAGGATTGCGTTAACACATCAGCTGACAAGAGCAGAGTTGAGATCAGTGGTGGCCCAGTGGATTTTGCTGAGACTTACGATTTGTAGGTTAGGTTGTAATCCTGGGCGCTTTACTTTGTGTAAATTATTTCATCACCAGTGCTCCTAAAACGGTGAAGGAACCCATTGTGAGGAAACCGGCATGCCCTAGAACCAAATAATCGAAGACATGTGACATCTCCCAAGTTGTCTTCGATTGGGTTGGGAGTCCCAACCCGCACCCGCGTGGTAGATTACGGCCCGCTCCCTCTCACAGATACGACTTCTGTGTTCCAAAAATGGGAATATTATAGGCTAGTACCCGCTGATAAACTTCACACGTATTCAAAAACAGTCTCAACTTAATACTATTTCAATCTCAAAACAAAATCTATATTCCCTGTAATAATATGTGGACAAAAACCCATTACTATGGTAATGCATCCTTACTTTTATTTTCTCCTATAAATAAGCTCGGCTCAATGAAACCACTTATTTCGTCTCGAACCAATAAAAACTTAAGGATTTCAACGCGTGTTGTCATTCAAGTTATACCAGCTTCATATTCAAGGTAAAAAGGGTAGACGGGAAATTATCTAGATATGATCGCAAGACGGTGTAAAAACTCACATAGACCTTTAGTGTTTCTTGTATCTGATTGGAATGAAAAATAAATTAGCGCTTCACACTTGTGATCCCACATTAAGAGTTATATTTTCGTTTATGGCTTTTACATCCGTTTCAACATCATCATTTCGGCCAAATGACGTCCAATTCTGGATATATATTTTCCCCAAAAAACAAATTGGGGGTTTGCCATAATCGCTATGCTTGGTCGGCGGGTTGGCGATCGCAGTATGGTGGTGAAATGCATAGAGAACGCTGCTGCCCATTCTCTAGCAAGTCCCTTAGTCGCCTCTTACAACACCCACGAGATGAAATAGGTTGGTGGTATTCTTAATTCCCGGAACCACACGGAACATTACATCTGCCTAGAAGAACTTGACTGAAATGATAACACAGAAAGTTGACATTGCAATACTGTAAATACAATTTTCTAGCACGAAATGAAATATGAATAGAGGCTTAAATGTGACTGGCTTTGTCAAGATCAGAACGGTGTTAAAATAAATTCAAAAGCTGCCGATCTCTCCCCTAGAGAGTTTGCATAAACATTGCAACTTGTTAATCCCACAAATAAACGTCACTACAGCAAATGAATGCTTGAAAATTATCGGCCATTACCACAAATTCAGCATAAAGTGCGTTGAAACGGCTGCTAGCTAGAACCGGCATAGCGTGATTAATGAATGGTACATTATGCTAATGCAACCTAGTTGAGCTGCATTCCAGGCAGGACTGGATAAATACACCATTGCAGATGCCTGTAGACCGTGGAAACAAATTATCGGGAGCAGAAGGACCACTATGTCATCAAAGACAGTAGAAGTAGGCTTCGTTTCGTTGAAAGAGGACCATTTTTTTGTAATTTGTATTATTATTTCTCCGGAATTATAACACTTGACGCGGAAGATTTGGTGTTGGTTGACAGAATTTAGTCAGCGTAGTGTTTGCATTATAGGCTGATCTGCCTGATATTTTGAAGTATCTGGCTGTTGTATCTTATAACCCAGCTCGGCCCCTTCTATTATCTAAAAATAATATTAACGATCACGGACACATAACGCTGATCGGATTAAAAACTTTATTTGCACACTACCCACGAACCTGGGTTGTTCAGATGTTATTATTTGCGATGACATGTGCTGTATATTTTGCCCAGAAGGGGACCATGCCTTCTGTACGTTGCATGTTGCGATTCTCCTAAGTGCACCAATGCAGATAAAAATTAATATTGCAGATTTATTTTTAGAACCATCAGCAAAAGCTGGCGATGTCAATAGCTATAATAGTGTGTGTTATTTTTTTATTTTTTTTATCCCAGTGCGCGTAGGCATGCAAGTTGCAACTCATCCTTTACTTTGTAAATATTGTTATACACGCACAGTATGACTATGGTAAAGTCAATCACACTTGGAGCATTGAATGAGTTATTATTTAGTGGTCAAAAAGCCATAAAAATGGCATAATCAAAATTGTTTGTAAAGCTCGTAACATTTATAATGATAGAAACGTTTATTATATTAATGGAGATAGTAATGTTTGTATAATATCTGCCCGTATTGATTCGAATCAAACTAAATTTCGAAGAGAAAGCCGTATTGAACGGATGTCGGAAATCGTTCACATGTACGAACTACGACTAAGGTTTAGCTCTACCGTGTCTGGATACGCTATAACTTGATCAAGCCTCCGAAGGTTACACGAGCCACGATTCTGGGCTTTCGTTACAGTTTCGGTAGTTATTTTAAGGTGTGTGATTGTAAATGAGTCGATGATATTGTCTCTTTTGCACGTACTCTTATATATTTGTAGATGAATGAAACAGAAGATGCGCAAAAAATGGCAAGTAATCATTTGAAATAATTTAATTTCTAGCAGCAAATTATTGTACTATGCCAAAAATAACTTTTTGCCAAATCTTTATTAAGTTGAACCGCAAACTGAGGTTCATAATCCCTACCAATATTATGAATGCGAAAATAACTCTGTCTGTCTGTTACGCTTGCACGCCTAAATCGCTGAACCGATCGTCATGAAATTTGACCTGGGAAATGGATATGGAAAAGGACATATTCTACTTTTTTACGCGATAGCCGACATCCACGCGGGCAGAGCCACGGGCAAAAGCTGGTAAGAGTATAAGATAAAGAGAGGATCAGAAAAACGATTTGACTTTTCGTATGTTGTTTGTTACGCTTTCACGCTAAAACGACTGAACGGATTGTAATGAATGGATTAAGGTGACACTTGTCCACATTTTTCCATACAAACTTCGGGAAGGTTTTACTCCACTGTTTGACTATGTACATCAAAAATTTAACATTGGATGGTTTTGTCTCATTATTAATATTGTGTGTACAGAAACAGAATACTAAAATAAAAAGCTTGAGCCAACAAAGATTTGTTTTTCTTGCTAATTTAACCTAACTTTGGGCGTGTTTAAGTAATAAAAGGAGTGTAAAATCTCCAAAACCAAGTCGGTACCGACAAACCTTTTCTATAATTAATCGAAAAGTTCAATAAACTTAATTGGTCATTGATTTATGCAGTGGTTTTTCAGAAGACCCGATCTTCCAAAGGCCTTTTCTTAATTTTTTACGCGCCTGGTTTACTATAACTGATCCTGCAGCTCACTCAATAATGTTGTGCGTGTAGAATAGCGTCTAACTAACTGCTCATCACTGATACTACCACTGTCGGACACGAAGCCTGGTGAGACAGCGTGCTTTTTAGCTAGGCCCACCAGTGAGTTCGAGCCCGCGACTAGTGTACCCTTAAAACAGACGATACTTTATATCCTAATAATCCCACGGGATTGATACTTATGCGGGTGAAACCGCGGTGCATTGCTATAGGAATTGAAAGTATAACAACGTTACTTTGTCTACATTATTCTTACATCGTGTCGACATCGTTTCTTATTCTTCAGACTTTCCAGTAGCACCATTGATATTGCCTCCATTTATTCTGTGGCAGAATCTATTACAGGATTTGTTGGCTTGCATTGAATCGCAAATATTTTCTACCGGGCATGCGCTACTACAAACAAAATGGACAGGGAAATGCTAATAGGATTTGTGAGCATGGTCACATGAATAATGTTGTTTTGAGTGAGATTATTAATGATGGGATACTATCAAGAATTGAATGGATATTCTCCATGTAATCGATGGGAGACGTTTGAGTTATGGTTGTTAGTTGACGATGTTCACGAATTATATGAGGCCAGCTCCAGTTTAAGACCAGATGTGGAAGTATGAGGAGCTTTTAAAAGAAAACTAAGTTTACACTGGAAATAGAAATAATATTTATTGTAATAAAACATAGTTTAAAATACATAATCCAGCATACGTGTTTAGCTTACCTACATCAGAGCATGCAAATATTATTGGTTACATTTTAAAATGTTTCCCGTCAGTAAATTTTTTAATGCTTTAAAAATAATTCGTTAACTTTTTAACCATATATGTATTTTTTTTTTTATTAAGAACATATTACTTTGAAGTCTTGCGTTTATTTTATTCTATTAAACCTTTTAGAGAGAGGGTGGGTCGTTGATAGATTGATGGACGGCCGGAAGACCTCATAAATTAGACCTCGACATCCAGGTCAACTAACTAGAGTTCAGTAGAAATAAGGAAGCTTTTACAAATATCGATCATGCAGATAAGGAAGGCGACCACTCGAGCAAGTACTAGCAGTATAATCAAATATTCACTTTCGTTCACCCACGCGTATTGTCTTCGGCGACGTATTAACTAACTATCGCCCTGATCATTTGTCTCGCAAACACTTTCACGTTTGCTGTGACTAGCAAATTACCAATTGATATTGAGAAAGCAGTCTTATTAGTGTCTGTTTTGCTAAACGTTTTGTCTTTGACAGATGTACCCGTATATATAGCTTACGTGTGTGGGTAAGTAATAACAGGCGCACGGGTCTATCGATCAGGTTAAGCTACGCTTGCCGCGGTTGGTTCGTGGATGGGTGACCATCTTTACATAACTACCAAAACCCTCCGTGCCTCGGAAAGCAAGTTAAGCCGTTGGTCAGGGCTGTCATTCGTGGATCTTTGAAATAAAATGAAATGTTGACAATGAAATGTACACGTCAATATTTTTTTAAACTAGATGGCGCCGGTATTTCCTAGCTGAATTTGACAGTCGTTACGAGTCGTCAGAAGCCTGAAAGTCTGACAACCAGTCTTATCAGGGGTATCGTGATACCCAGCAACTGGGTAGTGGAGGTCAGATGGCAGTAGCTCCATGTAAAATACTGGTATTCAGCTGCACCCGGTTAGACTCGAAGCCGACTGCAAAATAGTTGGGAAAAAGCTAGGCTAGGCTATGACGATGACAAATTAAGCCTGGGATGAGTTAGATGATCAAGTTCTTCTAACAGACAGCTGCGCTGCTGGCGAGATTGTTGCGGCACTTCTTCTTCCCAACTAAAGCACTTGGAAGTGGTAAAGGGTGGGCGTTTTGGGGGGACTATATTATGTAATTTTGACGTTTAAAAAAAGCTGAATCTCAGCCTAGTGGCCTAAGCCTTTGATGGTTGATAATTTGTTAACCGTAGTAATGATGACTTCTATTGCCATCAAACCATTTTTACATAACATCACGCCTGCATTCCAAGGGTTAGGCAGACGTGCACCTATAACTAGTAGGACTCCTACATTTCACCAGTCATGTTTAAGCCCCATGTAATAGGGGGCGAGCCTATTGCCATCAACCGGGCACAAATCTAGATTCCGAGCTGTGACAGATATTCTTGAGGAAGGCGGTGACAAAGAATTAAAATACACATCCAAAGTCACCGACTTTCGAAATTAAAGTTATTTTGCACTTTGTAGTGTTTTTTTGGAAGTCGGTTGTTATTTTTTTGAAAAAAGTTTTTTGTTTTTCATTTTTTAGTTATAGTACCAGTGATTATATGCTACGTAGGTACTTATTTCCATATACTTATTTATGTATTTTCTAATACACCCACATTGGTGACTGGCCCAATGTGGGTGTAGTAGAAAATGTTGAAGTGCAGAACATGGACTCAAACCTAGACTCCGGGCTAATATTGAGAAATTCCTGATGGAAAAACCAAGTAATTAATTGCCCCGTAAATCGATTCCAGATTTACGGGTTAGGCAAAGAATTCTTGGGTTTTTGCTGTCACTTCAGCAGTAGTGTAGTTCCGTGTGGTGCCGGACGTAAAAGTATAGTACCATCCCATTTCTTCCCTTGGGTGTCGTAGAAGCCGACAAAAGGACTTACTGAATGAGCAGCAGCGTTCTCTATGCATTTTACCATCATACTGCGATCGCCAACCCGCCTACGTAGCGATTATGGCAATCCCCTCCCCGTTTGGAGGAGGGCTATGTACAGCACTGGACGTCTTTCTGCTGAAATTAGGATGATGACAGCAGTAGCACTTGCGACCACTAGAACAACGAAGCTATTTCTCATTTGCGGTAAAAATATCATATGGCACATGTACATAGATAAAACAGAACATCGATCGAGCGTCTAGTGTATTGTGTAAGTCAACATTCACACGGACGGACGTAATAAAATCGCGGCGGGAAATTTTCGCGCAATGGATTTTCGACTTTCGGTGTTGAACTGAGCTTTGAGAATCCAACAGAGCGTGGAAAATGGATCAGTGTGTTTTACTGTTTGATTTTTAACTGTCGGCGCTAAGCAATGCGTTGAAGATCAAGTGCGCGGCAAAATCCCGCCGCGGTATTATTACGTCCGTCCGTGTGAATATCGACTTACACAATACACTCGCCGCTCGATCGATGCTCTGTTTTATCTATGTAACAAGTGCCTTAAGATATTTTCACGGCAAATGAGAAATTCGTAAGTCGACGATAACAACGATTTTGTATGAGATGCGTACGCATCCGTTCAGCCGCGGAAAGCCGAACGGAAAACAAAATCGTTGTTTTCTATGGACAAAAGCTGAACAGTTGAATAGTGTGCGTATTCCCTTAGTCGGGGTAGTAAAAGCTGCAGAAAGTGCATTTTGAAGGCTAAGGCAATTATTCTAAAAGTGAATTATGAGTGTGTTTTATGGCAGTGGTTTGTTTTATGTATATATTATGTTCTAAAGACTGAAAGGGAGAGTTCATTTAGTTATGATTTGCAATTACGACTCAGGTTATGCTAGCAATGCATACGATGCGTGCAATCGTGAACATTGCACTAGATTTAGAAGCAATTTTATTTGTCAATGAACATATCGAATAAAATCTTCATGGAAATTGTTCTACATGAGTCGTGTCGCGCCTGTCTGTAGAAACCTTTATCCATACAGGGTGGTGGGACATCGACGCGCAAACTGAAAACATTCAGCACATGATTCTAGACATAGCATAGAAAATATTAGTAGGTTATCAAAAAAAAAAAACAACTGTTTCAAATATAAACTTTCAATACCTTCGCGGATGAAACCACGCAGCACGGTTCAGGAGTTCTACGCTCTTCTCTCTAAGGACAAAGCCCATAGTATCGGCCGAACTTACGGGCGTTTCCTACTCCATATCACCTACGTATTCTGGGGCCGAAATAAGAATGAATGACGTCACGATTTCACAATTCTCCCTACTCGTGATGTGTGATGTTGCCCGTTCGAAAAATTTAATTTAAAATTTGCTTTGGAGGATCAACTATTTTCGGACGGGTCCCCCCCCCTATCTTGTTACGTTGACGGACATAGAGAGTAGGCCCCCAGAATCAGTTCAGTAACAAGTGTTGCAGCAAGTCCCTGCCATCCTGTATAGCTAATGGTAACATTTCTTCTTACATTTTTCGAACCTATGAAGCAATGAATTGGTACCGAAAGGTTCTTGGAGTAGCGGACGCCTACCGCAAGACTTAGCGTTGCAAGGCGTCCAACAACGTGGACCGCTGTGAAGGACGCAGGAATCCGCTGGATGCGGGAAGTTCAGAATAGGGTATTTTCAAATTTGATAAAAACTATTTTAATTTGTAGATTGGGACGATATATTTAACAGAAAAATAAAAATAAAATTATTTATATCCATTTTCTCCATTAAAATCAAATTTATTTTTCGTTGTTTTGAATTTACCGCCAAAACGCTCCTTACATGACTTCTTATCACGTGACATCGTGATGCCAGCTTTGTGTAAACAGCAAAACTACACATACTTAGTTTGGCGCAGTTTTAGAAGTAGGTTTGTGCACAGAGGCACCGCACACTAGTGATTTCACTTTCTATCCATAAAAAAATCTTGTTTATTATAAACACGACACTCACTTGTTTACTTACTAACTACTTCAGTTTACACAAAGTTGACGTCACGTGGTAAAAAGTCACCGTAAGGAGCGTTTTGGCAGTAAATTCAAAAAATTGGTTTAACTCGTTTTTAATTGAGAAAATGGATTTATTTTTCATTTACATATTTCATCCCAATAAGTATTCAAATTAGAATAGTTTTTAATAAATTGGAAAATACCCTATTGGTCAAAGTGGCAGACCTTGGTGGAGGCTTATGTCCAGCAGTGGACGTCTTTCAGTTGAAATGATGAAGCAATGAATTAGGAATGTCCATCCTAACCCTTGCATTGTGATTGAAAGCGTGTTCCGCAATTCGGGTGCTGATTCTATCTTGTATCAACCTGCCATCTGTTTGATCAACCTCCACTGTTTCGCAACGGAGATTGATTGCAGTTCTTCAAATAACGAGTCAGTAGGTGGATGAATAGCGACACCGTATCATCAATCGTTTAGCCTTCATTTTTGAGCTTTCTCAATACCTCAATATTTTAGGTCAAGGGGAAATGACAATATGTATTGAAGAACTGGCATGAATTGTTGATGTAGGGCTTTCTGAGTTGTAAGCTGTTTGACTGATGGGTTTCGATTCAAGACTTGCAGGGTTGTATGTTTATATTATGATTCTGAATCTGAATTGAGACTGCCTGTCAATGTTTGTTTTTATTTTTAGTATTTACAATATGTTTTCTTTTTGTGTCACTGGTCGGTCCCATCGACCAGTGAAAAATGTGTCCCACCCAAGTTTGGCAATTCTTTGTGTATGTCGGTTACTATAATACTTCTCATAATAGCCTTTTACCAACTTTGTTAGGGTCGGCCTCCAGTCTAACTGCATGCAGCTGAATACCTACCAGTTTTTTACATGGAGCGAGGGCCTATCTTCCCTCCACAACCCAGTAACTGAGTAAGACAATACTCCTTGGTGTGAATGGTTGTGAGACTTTTGTACTTCTGACTACACTACCCGTAACGACTACCAAAGGTCTACTAATGACAGCCGGAACCAACAGCTTAAAGTGCTTGACATGTAAAGGTGGGCTTACACGAGCAACTAAAATTGTTCCATCCTGGTAAATTTTCGTCAACTATGACGTCACGACTACATCCAGCAATTGCATGGCAAATGTAGCAACCTGTTTCCAGAGATAATTATGGTCACATAATATCATACAATATGGAGCAATTAAAAAAAAAAACTAGGCATTACGTCGCCCCCCGCCGCCTCTGCCGCCGGCCGGTTCCTATCGCAAAAACGAGACGTAGTTACACGTACAAACGAGAGAAAGAAAACTGACTAAAAATTTCCAAACCGATTGGATATTCGGCAACTCATGAAATATATTGAGCAATCAGAAGCAATATTCCCGAAACATATCCCCAATTTATTGTTGTTGCTCCAGATTGCTCCACTTAATTGATCTAAATTGCTCCATTAGTGTTGCCGAGCGATAATTGCTCAAAAAATTGCCCGTGTAAGAGCACCTTAATGCATGGTCACCCATCCACGAACCGATCGCGGGAAGCGCAACTTAACTATCGATCGACCTGTGCTGCTGTTACTGTTTTGCTACGAGCCTCGTACTCCTATTGTGTGACTAGAAACGACCTCAATGTATGCCTTGGTTACATCAATCATTATCGTTCTACTGCTATTGTCCCAATTTATTCGAAGTCAGATCAGCATGTCGTCTTTAATACATTTTTTATCATCTGTTTGGGCTAGAAGTAATGATCTTAATTTATTGGTTTATAGCAATATCTTTCAGCCATTCGCCGTGCAATTAAAGGCGGTGCTATTGGGAGATATAATGTATACTAGCTGACCCGACAGACGTTGTCCTATCAATATTGAAATCGCATTGGTGTAATATTATAGAAAAGTTTTCTAAAATTTTCCAATGTTACACACAACTTTCTTAATTTTTTTCTTCCATAAGAACCTTACCCTGACATTAAGAAACACAACAAAAATATAATGGCAAAATTGGTCCAGCCGTTCCCGTGTGACGCCGTGACCAAGGAAAATAGGGATTCATTTTTATAATCATCATTATCATTTCAGCCAAAAGACGTCTACTGCTGGACATAGGCCTCCCCCAGGCTCCTCCACTTCGACCGATCTTGTGCTTCCCACATCCAGCGGATTCCCGCGGCCTTCACAAAGTCATCAGTCCACCTTGTGGGAGGCCTTCCCACTCTACGTCTTCCGGTACGCGGTCGCCACTCCAGAAACTTTCGGCCCTATCGGCCATCTGTTCTGCCAGCAATGTGCCCTGCCCACTGCCACTTAAGTTTGTCAGTTCTTCGGGCTATGTCGGTTGCTTTGGTTCTCTTGCGGATCTCTTAATTTCTGATTTGATCGCATAGGGAAACTCCGAGCATAGCCCTCTCCATTCCCTTTTGCGTGACTTTAAGCCTTCTGATAAGGCCCATTGTGAGTGACCACGTTTCTGTACCATAGGTCATCATTGGCAACATACACTGGTTAAAGACTTTCGTCTTGAATCTTGAGACACTGTGGTATTTGGGACGAGAAGATATTGCGAAGCCTCCCGAACGCTGCCCAGCCGAGTCGGATTCGACGATTGACCTCTTTCTCGAAGTTGGACCTACCTGACCTACCTGGACATTTTGTAAACGTACTCGTCCACAACTTCGAGGTCATCTGTCCACTTTGTGGGGGGCCTTTCAACTTTAAGTCTTCCGGTACGCGGTCGCTACTCCCTGTTCAGCGAGCAATGTGTCCTGGCCAATTATGATAATTAATAATTCACGTTCAACTCTATAATGATTTGTTGCAGTCTTTTGTGGACCTAATCTGCATTGACCGCTCACCAACTCATTGACCTCTTTCTCGAAGTTGGACTTACCTCCAAAACTTTGAGTGTAGCGCCTCCGATCGTCATGAGAGTGGGTGTTACATGGGCATTCGACATTACCTTTGTCTTTTTCATGTTCATTTTAAAACATTCTCTTTCGGAAGCTCTACTGAAGTCATCGAGCATTGCACTGAGGTCCTCCATGGTCCCATGACAACTATATCATCGGCAAACCGAAGGTGAGTGATGGACTTGCTATTGATGTTGATGCCAGCCCCTTTCCAGCCCAGAACCTTGAAGACATCCTATAGTGTAGCGGAGAGATAACATCTCCCTGTCTCACACCTCGCTGCAGAAGGATTGGTTTCGAAGGCTGGTCCTGGAGTCGAACTGACATAGTGGCGTATTCATAGACACTTCAGCACCTCGATGTACCCATAGTTGATCTGGCACCGTTGAAGAGACTGCAATACAGCCCATGTCTCGATCGAATCGAAGGCTTTTTCGTAGTCCACAAACGCTAAGCAGAGAGGCAGGTTATACTCTTCGGTCTTCTGTATAACCTGCCGCAGCATACGTATGTGGTCTACGGTACTAAAGCCTTTACGGAATCCTGCTTGTTCGGGAGACTGGAAGTCGTCAAACTTGCGCGCAAGACGGTTCGTGATGACTCTCGAAAACAGCTTGTAGACATGGCTCAGAAGTGAGATGGGCCTATAATTCTTAAGAAGGGTATTATCACCCTTCTTAAAGAAAAGTACCACCACACCTCTGTTCCATGCCTGTGGCGTTTTGCCCTCGAGTATGTCGGAATCAAACAGTTTCTTCTGGGACACTCATTCACCACGCGGCACTATGGAAAATGGTAGAACAAGCGCATATCAAAAATGCTTTTTACGAATATCATAATTTGGCTAATATGGCTATTCGTTTAGGTTCTCTAATAGTCAAATTATAATATTCATTACGATTTTTTTTCTTAATACGCGATTTTTTTTCTTAATACGCGAACTATTCATAAATAGAATGCAAAAAAAATCAGCTGCGGATATTTGCGGTTTTAGAAGATATGAGAAAAAAACTGATAAAAGTCAGAACCCGAAAATTAGTATCTTTTGCGGTTTACCACTGACACCATTCACATGAACAATATAGAACTTTTTGGATATTTTCTTCATTATTTCGTGATAACAAAGGGACCTTATCAAATTTGCACTCGGTTTGCGTGGGAAATTACAAGATAATAATGATGTAGGTACCAATTCGATATTGTAAAATGAGTATTTAAAGGGAAGCAAAAACTATTCGAACCATCTACATCAGTGTAACTTCAAGTGAAGCAAATCTCATCTACGCCTATTATTTCTGCAGATTGTGAAGTGTTAAAATGTCTTCCTTCAGCTGTACCAAACGAGACTTCATAATCCCCTATATCGAGGGCGGCAAGACCATGGAATCATTATCCAAAGTTTTAGTGGAAAAGCTGAATGTTTCTGAAAACAACTTGTGTTTTATAATTAGTGACATACAAAGGCACATTCTTCCTATTTTCAACAAGCGCTGGGCCCTGGCATCTCGGAAAAAAGAAACATTTTTACAGAAGAATTTTACTTGGTTGGACTCAAGGTATTCGTTAAATTTACCGGATTCTGAACAATATTCTACGCCATCAACATCTGGCCAGCGAGGACGAGCATGCGTGGCTTATGGAGACTCCTCAGAATCTACCAAGAAGAGGAAAAACACTCTTCTACTCCAAGAATATGGCTTCGAGCATATAAAAAACGCCTATCTGCAGGGACTACGGGCTTTACGTGAGTACACAGAAGCTCATCTTGTCGAAGAATTAAGAACCGCTGACACTCAAAAGAAATTAGATATCTCAAGTAAGTGGAACGACTCAGACCAGATGAAGATTCTTTCCGATACGGAAGCATTGAGTGCTTTTATAGATTTAGATCTAACAAAAGCACAATATATGTACCTGAAAAACTTAACCAACGAACGAAAGTGTTGTATATTCCCGCCTTACTACAAAATACAAGAAATAAAAAGATCCTGTTATCCACCATCTTCTACAATCGAAATCACGAATACTTATGCTAAAGTGATTAATATCCAAGATTTATTGGATCATACTGCTGCTAGAATTTTAAAAATCGATTCTGTTTTCCAAAAACAACATAGAACATTGATCCTTTATTCTAAATGGGGATGTGATGGTTCATCTGGTCAAAGCCAATACAAGCAAATACTTGCAGAAGAGTCGGAAACAATTTCAGATGCCAATTTGTTCATCACTTCATTAGTTCCCATCAGATTAGTTGATGTGCAATCGGGATCCGTTGTTTGGCAAAATCCGGTACCTTCATCTGTCCGTTTTTGCAGACCCATTTCTCTTGAGTTTTGTAAGGAAACTCCAGAAAAAACCAAGGCAGTTGTTGATGATATTAAAAAACAAATTAGGGCTGCACAAGCATCACTTATAAACAAAGATGGTGTTGTAGTAAATGTGAAGCATGAACTATTTCTAACGATGATCGATGGAAAGGTGGCTCAGGTCCTTACAGATACTCCATCTGGTTCCACATGCACGATATGTGGGGCTACTCCACGACTAATGAATGACCTATCGAAAGTAACTGCCAGACCCGAAAACGAAAACGCCTACCAATACGGATTGTCCACCTTACACGCCTGGATTCGCTGCATGGAAATGATATTGCATATTTCCTATAATCTTTCGTTTAAGACTTGGTCTGCTTCAACTGAGGAAAATAAGAGATTAAAAAAAGAAAAGAAAGAAGTTGTTCAAAAACGTTTCAGGGAGGAGTTGGGATTAATCGTCGACAAACCTCGGCAAGTTAGCGGGAATACGAACGATGGCAATACCGCACGAAGATTCTTCTATAATAGCACTTGCTCATCGGAAATAACAGGTGTAGATGAGGCATTGATTAAACGCCTATACATTATCTTGCAAGTTCTTTCTTCTGGAATGATGATCGACCCTGAAAAATTTGGGGAATATGCAATAGAAACTGCAAGAATCTATGTAAGTAATTACGATTGGTATTATATGCCATCCTCCGTTCATAAAATACTCATACACGGGGAAAACGTTATCAAACATTTTGCGGTGCTTCCTATTGGACAGCTATCGGAAGACGCACAAGAGTCTCGCAACAAAGACTACAGAAACATACGACTTCATCATGCCAGAAAATGTTCCCGATCTGCTACAAATGAAGATGTCTTTAAAACGCTTTTATACACGTCAGATCCATATATAACAAGTTTGAGAAAACCGTACCTAAGAAATGTGAAAGAACTTGAAGAAGAGGCACTAAGTCTTTTAAACGTGGCACCTGAAAGTGAACCCACATTTACTGACCCTGATCCTGAAGTGGTATAAGTTAAAAATAATATTTATATTTAGTTATTACTTATATTTGTACCTAGCTACATCATTTCCTGAAGCCAGAGTATAGGATGTACCTATTAGTAATATGATTTTAATTTAGTATTTTTTTTTCATATATATATATTTTGTTTACTTTGCTTGTTGTAATTAACCATGGTTTAATCTTTTTAGTCATTATAAACTTGTATTTCACTTGAAATAAATTTTTAACTATTTTTTTCGTGATTTTTTCCCATTTCTTTCATTCTATGCAAAAAAACATACATAGATATACAAGAAAACACTATAAACTACACATTGTTCGAATCTCCGAACCTTACTGCATATTTGTGCCAAATTTCATTACGATACGACAAAAATTCATGAAGTTACAGATTTTTGATCCGATACCGACCTATATTTTCCATAGTGCGCGGGCCCAATGCGGGTTGGTGGATGTTTACATTTATGTTTAGCTTACCTACTTGAAGGGGTTATAGTGGTATCTCTCACTAGAATATTTAAGGTAGCTCGCGTAAAATTGAAATGGTATTACTTTGTTTGATTTTTGCAGGTCAGTGCCAAGTTGTACGTTCATTAAAATATGATGATGATAAAATATTACTGTTTCATGAAAAAATCATTAAATGGAATTAAATGAACTTGAAGGTTTGTATTGATAATATTGATGATTATTAATTACGTAAAGCCATTTCTTACGTTTTCTGATCAAAATACAACTGTCCTACAAATTTCGCGGGCTCCCTGGCGCTTTTCCCTTACATAGAGCCAGCAACAAAAGCACTTTCGTAACACCGATAGTGACTCCATGCGTAGGAGTTTACGACCACTCCTCGAAAACGAAGGGTTGTTCCCATAAATATCGCTTTCGATTTCGTATCGATCTGCAACTAACGCCGTCGCACTATTGTTTAGAAGACAGTTATCGCTAGTAAACAGTTTAATGATAGCCTGAATAAGGATTAAGAGCAATTGTGTAAACGTTGTACATTATGTCAGTGGCGATAGATTGTTTGAAAATATTTGTTTAAGACGATGCAAGTTAGACTTATGAAATTAAGTATATTCTCTAACAGAGCATACTATTCTTTAACGCATTGAAAAAAAAAACCACCCAAAAAGATTATACTTGAATGAAAAAGTTGGTACCGCTTATAAAATAAAATTATACAGTTAAAAAAAATGCATGAAATTACATTAAGTTTTAAATTTACCATGTTCGAATTTCAACAACTGGGCGATCACTAGTAAAAAAGCGTTATAAAAATAAATATGTATACGCAACGTTTAAATTCTGGTTTTTCTGAAGTCATTACAAAACATGCAAAGCAAGAGAATTAACCCTTGATATAATATTGTTACAAATGCAGAAGGAAGATAAATATAAGTTTTCAAAGCTTCCTCTCTTATAATATTTTGCTGTTCCTGACAGGGTCCACAATGATCACATAAATATAATTTTAAGGTTCCACCTAAATACACATTGTGGATTGCAAATAAACTAATAAGCATTGTTGCTAGAAACACTTCAAATACAATCGTTCTTGTGACAGTCACTTTTTTTACTTCATCTTGTAAATTCCCGTCAATTTGCACGTCTAAAACTGAAAACATAATCTCCTACATGTTCCTTTCCATTTTCATCGCTGTCTCTTTCATCCAATCAGCACATGATTAGCAGAGTCTCCCATAACCGTTTATCGGATAATCGTGTTCCAAACATCACGCACTTGAGCCCTAGCTGAACTCATCAGCAAAATGGCGATACTGACGTAGGAGTGATTTGATAAAACTGTTTGTTGGTTAAAGACTGATATACTCGGAAGGGATTTGGCCTTTGGAGACTCAGAATATTGAGGAGCAAACGGTTTTAGATCAAAACGTTACTATGTTGGTGATATGAAAATGTCAAAGTATTCTTAATTTCTTACTTGTCAAAGCCGTTACGTGACTCAAAATATTTTATTTCACATAAACCTATATGGGCACTTATGAAACTTCAGAAACTAGGAGCACGGTTCCAATTGGTCGTATCATATGGAGAAGAGCCAGTAAAAAACTCCACGGTTACTCTATTAAAAATATTGGCAGTTCAGTGTAGGGCCTGTCAATAAGTACTAGTTATTTATTAAAATAGAAAATGGTCTACAAATCTAAGCGATTATTTGTGGACATATTCCAATCGGTCCAAGTGCCTCCTTCAGATGGGTGGTCTATTTGGTCTCATTGACGATCCATTACGAACAAATTACTTGAGTCCTTAACTCCGATCTAGACATATAAGAAAGCTATTGTGTTAGGGCGTGATCACATGTGTCACTTTCAGCATTGTCACGCCATTTTGTCGCTGTCAACATAATACATATTATGTCGAAGTTTCACTTTGGTTTAGCATGTCAGACAGGTTTATATTGTCTTCTAAGTCGTAGATAACACGTCTTGCGAAATGCTCCAATCGACAATACATCTAATATTGTAGAGGAAGTGTAAGAAATTCTTCATTACAATTTCGATATCAGATTGTCGCAATGTTTGCTTCGACCAAATTTAAAACATGTGTCAGACTAAATTTTATCAATGTTTAGTTTATGCTTAGTTTCAAGCGTATCTGTGACATAGTAAGCATACTTAGTATCGACCAAATCTATGACGTTGTAACTTACGTAACTAACAACAATGTTGTTTAAATGTTACAATCGATATCATAAAATATGTTGTCAAGCACATGCTTATTCACTATAGTTATTATAAACGTGCAACCAACCATTGTTTAGCTGTAGTAATTTATCCGCAGCGATTAATTTGTTTTCAGACAGGTTTATATAGCGTCCGATCGCGTCGTCTAATCGTCAAATGTGTTTGCCGCCTTAGGTGCATCACGACTCGGTGGATGTGAGCCTTTCTCGCTAAATTGCGATTTGTACACAGATATGATAGTTATCTAAACGTTTAAGGGATAAACGTTGTCTATTTTAGGTTATTTAGGCTTTCTTCTGTTGAATTTCTAAGACATGACTCAATTTGTTAGGTATTGGTTTGCGTGATGTGGTTTCATGGGTTTTGATTGAAGTTCGATCAAGGTCTGTTTCTGGTAAATCTATTCATGTCTTATATCTGCATAACTTCGTATCGCATAGTAATCGTATCGTCGTCTTATAAGTAATCGTTGTGCTCCTTATGTTATGAGTTGAGCTACACGATTATTGACAAATACGTGCACTGACTAGACAGCTTCAGTCAATCTGTGTGGTTCTTTCCCCAAAAGACCATTACAGACACCAATCTACATGGTCTTCACATGATCCAACCAAGATTATGTCTGGACTTTAATAGAGACTATGACCTCTGAGTTTGTTTCGACATTTCTTCTCAGAGTAGTTAGATAGGAAGCACCTCATCTAGTTTTTAGAATATGATTGACGTGTAAGTGTTTTTATAAACCTACTTACAGTAATAAACCCATTTATCGTTTTTAAATACATAGTTTACCCCGAAGAGGTAAAGGTGAGCAGAACGTCCTCTTTTGCAAGTTAATTGTATATGTTAATTGAACACTTCCTGTATTCTAGATTGAAAATATGAATGCATTTCAAAATGTTTAAGCGATCCAATCAAACAAACCTAATAATGTGTATAGAGAAGTTTCCACAAACAATCACAGTGAAAGATGTCCATTTGAACGGTGAACTTTCGTGCCGTTATATAGCAGAAGTACATCGTAATTCGTAATGCGGAGAAAACGCCATATTATAATGAATAATTGGTGCTGCGTATAAATAATAATGTCGTAGAACTGCGCCGGCGTAGGATCGTGACATTTCAACCCGCTGGCACCTGCGCTCAAATGTCAAACATGACAGATGTCGATGAAAGTTAGAACCGTCCAGACGTGGATAATGAGGCTTCATTACACAGGGTAAAAAAAAATAATCATCAAGATTAATTACAGCTGTTGAATAATTGCATCCTGTTGTGCTGTTTACTCGTATCTTGTTTATTTTCTTCTGCAATTATTTCTGCTGTCAATACTGGTTTACAATCGCGGGAAATAAACTTGTTCTTAGTGTTCATTCATATGATGAAACAAAATAAGTTAAAGACAGTCATTTTGTAAATGACTTTATGAGAACATCATTATCATCTGTCTAGCCGTTTCCCAACTTGGTGGGGTCGGTTACCAGCCTATGCGGATGCAGCTAAATACCGGTATTTTACATGGATTGACTGCCTATCTGACCTCCACAACCAAGTTACTGGGTAATGCGATACCCCTTGGTGAGACTTGTCAAACCTTCGGGCTTACGTACCCGTAACGACTGTCAAAGATCGACGAATGACAGCCGGGACCAACGGTTTAACGTGCTTTCCGAGACTCGGAGGGGTCTTGGTATGCATTTAAAAATGACGATCACCCATCCACTGACCAAACGCGGCAAGCGTAGCTTAACCTGGCTGATTTAACCGTGCGGCTGTAATTACTTAACCACAAATGACGCGATGAAAACATAAAACGAAATATTTATGAAATTGTTTCATACTCCACAATTATCGTCGTAGGCACGTGTTTACCGATAACGCCTTAGGGCCGCCATGAAATAAAACTTTCGCTAACATAGTTTTTACTATCAAGATCATCTACATTTATTACAACGTTATATAAGATAGAACAATCTATGTGATAGATTTATCATAGTTATTGATAGATAATGTGCTTGCCTCTACAATGAGTGGTTTCGACAAATTGATCGGGTCGGCAAATGTGTGTATCATGCGTAATAGCTGTCCAAATTGTTCTTGTCAAATTGCTTCGGGTGTCGTGACTCTTCGTGCTTATCGCGGTGAAAGACAAAGAAATAGTCGTTGGTCAATCCTGGGTTCAATTCCCAGTTCAGCAAATGGTTATGCAGGATAAGTTTTTAACGCGCGCGCAAACTGTAACCATGAATTAAGCATATCATTTTAGACCCCCCAGCGCAGAATTTTTTCGCCGGTTGTACAAAAAAAAAAATCTGTTTCATAGAAAAGTGCAATACCTACGCGGTCAAAATGTATGGAACAGCTGATTTTGTTTTGTATAACCTACGAAAAGTTTATGTGGTGTCTAGAATTATATGCTGAATTCGTGGCTACAGTTTGCGCACTGGTTAAAAACTTATCCTGTATACGTAATATGCTTTATTGTACATCAGAAAATACATACTTAACAAAAATAAAACGTACAGTGGGCGGCCCTCTCGCTTTCTGCGATCTCTTCCAGGCAACCTTTGAATGGACAGTGATTGCGTGTGCGTGGATATAAAATGGGGTTAGTGAGTTTTCCGTAAGGAATTTCTTATAACATCCGGACTACGGATTGGTGCTTGGTTGATGGCAATAAGCTCGCCCCCTGTTATATAAAGTAAGGACTTAAACATAAGTGGTGAAATGTGGATGTAGGTACTAAGGGTGTGCCTCTGACTAACCCTTCAATGAAAACAGGTGCGATATTAACAGGTTTATATTCTTAAAGAAATAAGTGGAATGAAAATTTTTATTTTATATACCGTGGCATTTTAATCGTCTTACAACGACAGCCCACTTCATGTGTGAATGACTACAATAAAATTATATAAAAAAGAAGATATTTATGAAAATATTATAATTAAAACAATGAAAATATCATAAACTAAGACCGCATGATGTAGTTTGAAACACCCTGTTACGGAGATGGAATGAATGATGGAACGTAATGGAGTCGAACAGCACCCTAATTGCGTAACTCACGATTCATCATAATCTGTATCGTTTTGAAACGGATTGTTAAACCATTGCTTTATATGTTCGAAAAATGTGTCTGTTCGACAACATAAATAACGCAATGAATATTGTTTAACTGTGAAGACGAAACCAATTATGATCAATCGTGAGTTACGCAATTAGGGTGCTGATTATCTGATCTGCTCGACTCGTGCGCTGGGTAGGTATCTTCTACCGTTTGATAAGCAAACCTTATTTTATTTTCCTTTGCACCTATCATTTTAATTAATGGTTTTAAAAAAAATCGCGCTTATAGGTATTTTATGCCGTATACATTGAGTGGACCACCTTTGTAAGACGATTAAAATGTCACGGTGTATAAGTAGATCTAAGACACTTTTACACGTAAATATTTTAAATCTAGATGGCGCCGGCATTTCCTAGCTGACTGTTGCCATTAATGTTTAATTTAAGTAAGATATAGGTAATATTGCGTGGGTTACTTGATAATAGTCAGTCATGATGACTTAAAATATTGTCGTATATCTTATGAGTTTTACGATAAAGATAATCTAATACAAGTAGTGGTGTGCTTAGATGTCGTTCTAAAAGTCTCGTCCGGGAAAGTCCGTTAATTTAAAACATATCTTACTGTAAAATAAGTTGCTGTGTGTTGATCAAAAATATAAGTGCTGGTGAAGTAATAACCTTACAGGTAAGTGGTCCACATTTTAGTATGCAAAACTTCACGATCGGTCGAAAGTTAAGCTACGCGTGCCGAGGTCAGGTCGCAGATGGGATATCCATCCATTGCATATCGAGACATCTCCGCGCCTTGGCAAGCACATTAAGCCGTTGGTCCCGGCTGTCATTCGTAATCTTCGACAGTCGTTACGGGTCGTCAGAAGCAAAAGTTAGACAGCCAGTCTTACCAAGGGATACAGTGTTACCCAGTACATTCGACAGGACACTAGTCATGGATCATGGGCGAAGCACTTCAATAAAAATACTATATTCCACTATCAAGGTACAAGGTACTAGGTACAAGTCTGCTCGGCCTACTGTCTTGTACCATTTCCGAGGTATAGTCGATTCACAAGTTTTCCGAAACGTCTTTGATCTTCTTACGGTTCTGGTTCCATCCAAACATTCAATTAACATCAAGTAAAAGCTTACCCACGTAACATTACACATGTACATTTATTTACTTTCTTAAACTACCGTATCACATATCAGCTCATTTCAATTTATCTTCGCCACAATGTTAAAAATGCGGCTGTCAAACGAAATGTTGTTCGCATACAGTACTGACTATCTCGAAACGAGATGTACAAAATAAGTTTGTCAGTGTCCAACTGTCAAATTAGGCAGTTTGTATTGTCACTTTCAAACGTAACTGTCAAAAAAGAAAAAGGCCAATAAACATGATCGTAGAAAGTAATTAGGTACTGTCACATGTTGTAATGTTTGATTGCATTTGTTTATGTAAATTGAGTGAGCAATGATGACGATGACCTGTGTGCTGTGTGTAGTTTTAAATGATGTTAACTTATTGGGAGATCTTAGTAGGCTTATCTAACGCTTTCTTTTGGCTAAGAACGGAGAAGGTCACAGCAATATTAGATTTCCTTTGTAGTTAGTATTGCCACCAAACATTTACCAATCATGTCTGACGACATCTATATCGCCTTATGCGAACTATGCATCACACTGACGTCACGCTAAAATCCTGCATCGCGCAAGCAGAATTTACCGCGTAATTAGCATATATACAACATCCCGAAATTAATGTTCGGGATATGACACCCGTCTCATCGGAGGATCTTCCCTTTTCTTTGGAAGATGAGCGAACTTTACACCCTTTTCCTCATACCTCTAAACATGTTCCTAAATTCCTTTGAAAGTAGGTACCATTCGCGCTAGGTCCTGATAATAAACCAAATAGTTAAGTATCACCCACGACTTGCAAAACATTTTCTCTCACGTAACGTTTGTCACAAGATGTGGCTTTCGTATTAATTTCAGCCATATTATTGTATAACGGTTCATTTCCTTCTAAGTAAACTATGAAAAGTAAACCATGATTATTATTATACGGAGAGAAGGGAGCGAGCGTGCTATAATTTAATATCTTAATTTCTACTCTTCCTGATACTCTTAATATTGTTTCTTATTGAGGAAGTATCCAGGAAGTCATTAGAACTCATTCTATTAGAAGTTTTGACTAGTTTACGAACGGATTGGTTAATCCGCGCTAGACGCATCCGCCATCTCTTTATTCCTATCACGAATATTATCGCAATGAAGAATTTATAATGCCAATTATACTAATGGAGGTCGTTGACACTAAGGGAACATTAATGCAAAATTTATAAGTGTTCAGCTCAGACACGATTTTAGTACAGACATTTATATTCTAACAAACGATTTATGTTTATACGGTTGTAAATTATATAGAGAAATTGTGCTAACGGATCCTATTTGGAGCAGTAGTTATATTAGAAAACAAATATTAGTCTGAAGTCGACAGATTTAATGTTTTTTGTCAATTTAATGGTCAATTCAAAGCTAGAATTTTACACAACAAAATGGTAACTGACTGACTTAGTAACAAACAAATCATTGAATGCGTTGCAACTTTTTCTCGCGTCAACCATTCTTCTAAAATTCTTCACACTTGTAGTATTCAAATTCCCATAAATTCCTGCATAATGACTGTTTCTTCTGAACATAAGTCAAAGCTCAAGCTGTAACTTAGCAGGTCATTACCGCCGTACATTTGTAACTGTGTCGTTATTTCGGGATCGGAATGTCAAAGTTAGCGCGCTCTCTGCAGTCTCGGCGATGTCAAGTATTTGTTGTGGCTTCGGATTTAGTATGCATCTGGCAAACTTAAAGTACTATTGCAGGTTCTCTAACATTTCTCGAAGGTTCTATAGGTTCTTTAACTACTTCTAAATTAACTGTTGTGTGGGATCGATGATCATCATTATTGAAGTATGTAGTGAATAGTACCAAAAGCCTATCTTAGATCAGAAGTTAATATGATTCTCATTAAAAACAGGAAGCATTGTTTGTACCTATTACGTAATATGCTGTTTTTGAATTAAACTGCACTTAGCCAAAATTTGTATTTATTATTGAGTCTTTAATTCTGAAAACAATATTTTTTCATGTAAGCCTGAATTCGTTTGTGAAATATAAAAACTAAGCTAGTTTCAAATGAATCATTTTGATTCATTAAAATGGGTAAAGAATTTAAATGAGTGTGATGTTATCAAAGTAAATATTCAGTCTGTATTCGGCCACAAAAAAATAACGCCGTTTTTAACTTTGTTTTCTTTGTTAATATCAAGGAAACGGGATGTGTGCGTTCTTTTTTAGTTTCGTCTATAATTTGACAGGCCGAAATCTTTTTAGACGCGGAAGTTTCTACTAATTGGCGATGATAAATTCTGTGCACGTTTCGTCACCAAAAACTGTGCAGCCCATGATTAATTACCCAGAGAGACTATTTTAGATGATATGGACAGTTACCATTTATATGTCTCTCACTGGCCACTAGTAATTGATTTAACTACAAGAGTTTCTTAATGGTTAATTCTGACATCGTTTCGATGGAAGCCACGGTTATTTATTCGGGCTATATCTTTGGCAATATTTATACAACATTTGTCTTCAACGACATTATGCAAGCTAATGTTATTATGATTAATACATTCGACATGTCCAGTGCGATTGCCTTCGCAACATTAAATCACATTCAAGCAATACATTCATAAATTATCCGAACTAATAAAGGAATGTTAGTTTCATCATGAATAGGTTAATCGAATTTCATAGTTTGACCCCATCAGGAGATGGTACGCTATTTATTACAGTGAATGTGAACGTCAATCAACTCAGAAGGAAATTTGGATGGACGCATCAGATCGTGTTTCATCAGGGAAACATTTTATCGGATACATTTGTTACGACGAAGCAAAACGTTCCATGTTTATTTATTGACTAAACTAATATCTCTGGAAGCAGATTTATTTTAATGCTATAGCTGGATTATGTAACCCGACTTTGTATGTCTCCAGAATTAGATATTTGGTCGTATAGTCGCGGATGCAGGTTTCCTGTTTCGTCTTTTACGAAATTATGCACATTTTGGGTGGATTTCTTCAAAAAAAACTCGAAAAGATTTATGGTAGAACGTGTTAGAGAAATGTACGAGTTGGATTTATAGGCGCCATGACTTGGCACATGGTCTGCGATGTGTTAACTTGTGTTACGGCAGGAGCATATTCGGTAGTCTGTTTTATATCTTCCGCATTCTTTAATTGACTCTATTTCTGTATTACTTTCTTTTATAGTACGTTTTGATTAGATGTTTTAATAAACACTGGGTTTATTGCTTCCTGCAAGTATAACCATCATTTTTACACGTTAACCTCATTAAGTTATATTAGAATTACGTGCTTTATGAGGTCTTTATGTCACAGAGTTTATTAAAGGAGTAGAAGGATTCAAATTTATGCCCGGCTCTGTTGATAATTGTATTGATGTTTAATTACGTAACTTTAGATCGTAAAGTTTATGGGAAATTACTTAATAAGTGCATTTTCATCATCGTTTTATGTTTGTGATATGTTATTGATAGTACCAATTTAAGTCATAAAACTTGGATCAGGTATTTGATGACATCATCTCTAAATTCCTGACTATATGTGACTATTTTTGCGACTTACGGACTCATTCAATTTTAGCATGACCTAAAGATGGAAGATATTCAAGTAAGGAGCTAAAATTTATACGTAGTGGCCATGATAGTGTTAGATTTATTACAAACTCATTTTTGCTTGTGAATACTAAACAGCTTTACTTTTACCCCCTTATTTATAAACGTAGCTTAAAGTTAAGAGCGTTCATCCCACGCGGGCTGGCAACAACGCATTAATAGTAGTTTTTCGTGATTATTTAATTAAATACAAACAAAAGTAGTATTTTTTTTTCAGCCTAGCACTAGATCTTTGGTGAGTATTTATAATTATTGTTAACATATACGTTTTAATAAAAAAAAATCATCCTACTAAGTAATGCAAATAGAAAATAATTGACTACATGTCGATTTTTATAAGTAAACAAAAAAATAACGAAAAAAAAAAGCATACAAACTTGTAAATACCAACGATATAGTGCTAGGCTGATAAAAATGTTTACTTTTGTTTGTATTTAATTAAATAGTCACGAAAAACTGCTAGGAATGCGCTGTTGCAGCCCGCGTAGGATGAACGCTCTTAAGTAGTGATTAGCTACAGGTTACCATTACTGACGTTTAATCATCTCATAACTTTAAGCAACGTTTATAAATAAGAGGGTTAGTGTCTGTCATAAAATCGGCTGTTGAGTGTAGGTGTTGACACTTAAATGGCTTTTGATGGTATTATCATGAAGTTGAAAACAAAAATGTATTTGATGTGACTCCTTTATAGTTTACGATTAATTAATCGAGATAAATATTGTATTTGGACTTATCACTTGGTATTATAATTTCTCCTAGTTTTTTATTGCGTCTGTCATTAGGACTTGCAAAATTAGTATCGATTGCATCATGTTACCAATACATTTTATCGAACATGCCTTTCAAAACAATTTAGATTAGATAACCGACTTATTAAACGATGAAATCCATTTCAGATGCTATATTTTACGTAACAGATCCATAAACATTCTTTAGTACTTTTAATAATCCTTGATGACATCAATTACCAAAATGGGCTATCTCTAGTAATTTTAGATTTACATTTTAAGTTTGATTGCTTTCCACAGATGACCTGTTTAATATTAGAATGGATGCCACATTACCTTATTTGAAATTTCTTGCAGTTTTCTAAAGCTGATAAAGATGGGTAGTACAAAGCGGACATATCAACTGTTACAAATCTCTCTTCAACGTAAAGTGGTACAGTCATAATCGATATATTCAGACAGGCTCGAGACAAGATCTCTGTACAAGGCGTCCGCTGTACGCTCGACTGCGCTTTGACCATTAATCTTCTTCGATTTTAGATAATTCTCAAGTTCTCGGGAAAGCTAGCTTAATGTTAGCCCGAGGTCATAAGACGATAGCTACTGATACGAACTATTGTTCTGTATTCGGGTCTTTATCAAGCACTGTAATGTTTTCCATTGTCACAGTTTTAGTTATATGAGCAATTGATGTTTGAAGGACCATTTGGTCCTTATCGAAACCTTTCTCCATAGGAATGTTTCACTGTTACTTTACCGTTATTGCTGCGGTAAGATTTATTGTCACAGCCTTTAGTGATGGTCTATTTACGAGTAATGTCTTTTTATTGCCGCTCGTCTTTATTCTTTGTTGTCTGTCCAAGTTATTTTACGCTTGTGTCTATCTGAGGACTACTAGCGAGCGTTTTTTTTTTTTTTTTTTTTTTTTTGGGGTGGGAAATCATCAAATGACTTCTCCTGCTGAGTAGAGCAGGAGGGCGTGTCAGACTTTTACTGACTAAAACCCACCCGTGTTCCCTCAGTAGCCCGTATGCCAGGGGCCGTGGTATCTCTCTCGAACAAACCCGCACCCCTGGCAGGCATCGGCCCTTGCGGACCCCACCAGTGGTTGCTGACATCTTTGACGGCGCGCGTGAGGAACACAACGCGCCGTCCCGTCTACCACATTTCGGCCGCAGAGGATAGGGAGAGCGGCTGACGCTATACCGACACTCCTCTTCCCCTGCGGCCCCACCGCGTCCGCCATCAAACGGTGGCGGCCCCGTCCAGGCCACGGAAGGGAAGAGCGCTGCTCAGAAGCACCGGCACTCCTCCTCTACCGCAGCCTGTAACCCTCAGCCGCGATGCCTCCCATTCGACATCGCGGCCCACCTCAGTTGCGGTGCACCTCACCGCAACCTACTTTTTGGCCGCTACGTCGTCGGCTTTGAGGCAAAAGCCCTGACGAGCGGCCCCACCGTTGGGTTCCTCTTGGCTTCACCGTGGATGGGAGACCACGGTTACTAAGCCCCCCCGCAACGACAATGCGGGAACCCACTCGGGGGGGTACTAGCGAGCGTTTACGTACAGAAGTGCAATAAATAAGCAAATGCGATACAGTCACCTCAACCAAGGCGGACAATTGTGTGACTTCTAAAGAGTCTGTTGTGTCGATCCTTTCCCTTACTTCTCCAGCAACAGGTAAGTAAAACCAGCTTTCAAATATTGACTCAATCTCTCCATTCAACAAAGGACTTGATTGAGACAGATTTATGTCTAGCTATTAGACGATAAAAGACTTCAGACTGATCGTTATATAAGTGAACCACATTATTTACTATGTGTTATGAATGGGGGTTTAAATGTTTAAGGAATAATGTTTTATGTACTACATCTATTTGCTTCTTTGTGTCGTCTTTTAGACTTTCATTTCGGCCATCTTGATTTATTAGAAGTTTGATTCTATATCATTATTGAGATAGATGTGCCACGTCTTGACATCCGATTTCTTTTTAACCGACTTCAAAAAGAAGGAGGTTATCAATTCGACGTGTTTTTTTTTTTTTTTTATGTATGTTCGGGCATAACTCCGTCGTATATGGACGGATTTGCAAAATTCTTTTTTTATTCGAAAGGGGTTTACTCCGAAATGGTCCCATTGAAATTTCATATAGATCTGATGATGCGTTTCGGAGACAGAGAACGGAACTCTTCAAAAAATTACAGCAAATCAACCGCGAATGTTGCTATCGAATAAATATGCATTGTTTTGACGCCAAGGATGATGAAATTTCGAATTGGTGTAGGGTAGGTAACTAAAAAGTGAAAAATAAAAACTTTTTTCAAAAAAATAACAACCGACTTCCAAAAAAACACTACAAAGTGCAAAATAACTTTAATTTCGGAAGGCGGTGACAAATAATTAAAATACACATCCAAAGTCACCGCCTTCCGAAATTAAAGTTATTTTGCACTTTGTAGTGTTTTTTTGGAAGTCGGTTGTTATTTTTTTGAAAAAAGTTTTTATATAAATTCAAATAGCGTAAGTCTACATTATTGTGAAAAACAGTTCTCAATGTTCAACCAGTTTTGGAAGCAATCTATATTTTTCTTTGAACCCTTATTGCTTTCCCAACATCGTTCCAACCAATGAATCATGGATGAGTTTGCGCATATCTATGGCATTTAATGTCATCATATCAAGTTGTCATTCCCTTCAAAACGTTTCATAATAATGTAACCATGATTTATCAATACCATACATGTCACTTATGTCATGTAATGTAGCCTCGGTTACCATATCGACCATTCAAGTCATACTCAGCGACATGTCCCCAATAGATTGTGTCGTACAAATTAACATAACTAGTTGTGTGATCATTGAAGCTCGGAGCTAATCAATTGGTAACTTCTAGCGCTTCATGTTTTTACTTAGTTGGTGAAGGGCTATTTATTGTAGGGTTTGTGAGTTTGCGGTCATAGCTTTATGGTTCCCGCGGGAACGTACTACCGGAATAACAGTATCCTATGTGTTAATTTAGGTTATATTATATCTGTGTGCCAAATTTCATCCAAATCCGTTCAGCCGTTTTTGCGTGACTGAGTAACAAACATCCAATCATCTTCAAAAACTTTCACATTTATAATATTACGGACTACCCTTTTTTACCCCTTTAGGGGTAGATTTTCGAAAAACTCTGAGACACGTTATTCTTTATTTTTGGTTTTTAGGTATAAATACTGAGTTTCGTGTTAATAAGGAAGCGTGTTAAAATACTTTCATACAAACTTTGATACCACCCAATCCCCTTTAGGGGGTAGTTTAGAAAAACAATAAATAACCAACTTTATAATTTGCTTAGATAAGTATTTGTGCCAAGTTTCAAGTATAAGAGTACTCGAGGAATAAGATTTTTCATACAAAGAAAATCCCCCTTTTCACCCCCTTGAAGGTCGAATTTCCAAAAACCCCTTCTTAGTGCTCCCCTACATTATAAAAGGAAGCCGTGTGCAAAATTTCACGTTCCTAGTCCTAGTAGTTTCGGCTGTGCGTTGATTTGTCAGTGGATAGATAGATTCATGTAGAACTAACTGGTGATATAATTGATTCAGATATTTCTGCTTTTCAATCTTTACTGCTTACCTTAAGTTTTATCTTTCTATTACAAAACAAAAAGTAATTACAATTCGCACCAAAGTTCTAAAACGGCTATTAAAAGAGAGACCTCAAGAGCAGAATGAAAGTCATGCGATTTTCCACACATAGGTATCCAAATTAAGGTGTAGTACCTACACTCATATTGGAAAGTGAATTTCCATTAAATTCAATAAAGGTTCACAGTATTGTGTTTATGACGTGTATTTGTGACATTTTCGCTGCAAAAATAGCTCTCTAGTAGGTACCTGATACGAGAATGTATGGTCCCCATAATGCCATCAAACAATGCGCAATATTCGTCTCGGTTTGCGACACATTACCATTGTGCAACTAACATGAGATAGAAATGTTAGCTTGCATGTGTTTGGTTTGATCTGTAAAAATGAGGACAGGAGATAATGTTACAAATGTGCCTATTTCCTAATTTTCATATTATCTTTGTTTGGGTACTGTATTTGCTTTCGTATTGTTCTTTCCTAAATGTTGCATCAATGATATCTTATTACAAATGGATGGCGTCACTTTTATTCTTACTTGCGTGAATACTTACATTGATATTCTATTAAAAAAAGACCACCTTTTATAACCAACAGTAGCATTCCATCTATAATTTACTTTATTACCGTTCAGTAATAGAACAGGACAGATGGCAATGCCAGTAAAAAACCTAGGCCTGCGCGAGCGCTGAACAAGTGGATAACCTTGCCGCTTTGCGGTCTTGCGCACATGTCGATCTTACAATACATATACATATTTTACGCAAAATATACTTTTAATACTACGGAATTTAACTTTTTGTTACTAACCGGTGTTCTTCACATTAGTATGTAACTCCGTAACGATAGAGTGAATTTATGAATATTAAAAAATGCTAGTTACATTAATATTACCCTTTTTACGGGCAGTTAATGATAATGAACTTATCAACTGTAAAAAATATTAAACTCGTTTACACAGTTCGTAAATTTAGTGTTATTGCGAATGGCGCATATAATTTAAAATGTTAATTCATCTATTTTTTGTGCTCTTCGTTCATACTTCGAATCTAGAAATAGTACGTAAAATAAAACTGGACAACCTGACATAATTCTTGAATATGGAACCTAATGCCGTCTTTGCACATTTTGCCCGAAGCCCTCTAAAATTGATTCTGCAAAGCTGGGACATAAAAACTCAAACGCAGGCACCTTTTGTCAGTTGGTATTGAAGACCAAGAATAGATGCACCTGGACCGTCAATTATCTCCTTAGGTGATAATAGCACCTGCCGCAGAAGTTGTTTATTTTGCAGATAAGACAATTACATCAAATGTCAGACATGTGCAAACTGAAGAATTTAATATTTTAAGGCGTGGTACAGCCTTAAACGTACAAAAATAAATGTGCCCATATCTTGCTGAATGTTCCGTTAATGAAGTAGAAAGAAAAATTCTAGACATTTTTATGAAATTATAATCGACATAAAAGGGAATTTTAATGGTTGTCGTAGATGTGACAACAAAAACTTACGAAGAATAAAAAGCTAAAAGTGTGTATCTGCAAAAAGTAACACTGAAGCAGTTATCAATAAGTTTTTAGAAAAACCTACTTGATAATTGAATATTGTATCACAAAACAGTTTACGTGAAAGTCCAATAGAGGAAGATTTTTTATAACGATAAAGATCACCGTAATTGACATGTAACTGAAGAATTCACAAAAAAAAAAACCGAAATCTTTTTCGTAATTGTTGGGAATTTGAATTCATCAAGATAACCCAATTCTGGTAAAACTAGTGTTCATGACTTTCGAATGTGGACGATCGTGCGAATGTCTGAAACAGAACGTGTAATTTCCACAGTCATTAGCAAAATCAATTAGAGAGCAATTAATAATATAGAAGTAATTATTGCTTAAGAAAAGGAAAGATCTATAGAACCACCAATGAAAGCTGATGAGACAATGAAAGACCCAATTTGCGTGCCCTAGTTAGAAAATTGACAATAAGTAGCGCTTTATTGTTATAATAAGTATAAAATATTAAAGAATGCTGTTTAATCTACTTTGTTATTAGTAAACAATAAATCAAGACCACCGTCACGGGTAATCGAACAAACAAAAGAACATTAAAATCAATTCATAGTTCAGTTACTTTCAATGTAAGGCGAAGACAATGATTTTAATGAAGGCTCGCAGATAATTCAATAACAATTTACTCGCGAGTTTTTGAGATTGCAAACTTTTTGTATTTTGCATTCAGCGGGATATCAATCTTCAGAATGATGGACATGTAAAAAACTATTAGCTGAATTCCTCGGAACATAAATAACAATAAAGGACAGACAGACTAGATGACATACACGATGAGTGATTTGGAGAAGGCGGGGCGTTTTGAAGATATCTAATTAGGAGGGTAAGATAAGAAACGCTACAGCAATTTAAACGATAGTTTCAAGCAAGTTACGAGGGTCATTCAATAAATACTTAGCCTACAAAACGTAAACGAAAATTTTGGAAAAGTGGCAATTTATTTTTCAACATAGTCTCCTTTTAGTTCGATACACTTAGCCCAGCGATGCTCCAAATTTTTTAACCCGTCCGAAAAATAGTTTTTGTCAAACTCTGCAAAATAGGCCTCCGTGGCGGCGATGACCTCCTCATTCGATCCATATCTATTCCCGGCGAGTGATTTTTTCAGATTAGGAAACAGAAGTCACAAGGGGCCAAATCTGGAGAATACGGTGGATGGGGCAGCAATTCGTAGCGTAATTCTACCAATTTGGCCATGGCAACGGCAGACGTGTGAACCGGTGCGTTGTCGTGGTGAAACAGCACTTTTTTCTTCGCCAGATGGGGTCGTTTTTTCTTTAATTCGGCGTCGAATCGGCCCAATAAATCGGCATAGTAAAGCCCTGTAATTGTTTTACCCTTCTCGAGGTAATCGATGTAGATCACACCTTGTGAATCCCAGAAAACGGTGGCCATAACTTTTCCGGCCGATTTTACAGTTTTCGCCTTCTTTGGAGCACGTTCCCCGGTCTGGATCCATTGTTTTGATTGCTTCTTGGTCTCTGGTGTGTACCAGTGGATCCAGGTTTCATCGACGGTCACAAAAGGACGCAAAAACTCCGCTGGATTCCGCTTAAACAGCGCCAAACACGTCTCCGATGTGGTCTCACGGTTGCGCTTGTTTTCTGGTGTGAGTAAACGCGGCACCCATCGCAGCTTTCTCATGCCGAGTTCCTCGTGAAGAATATGATGCACTGTTCCTTCTGAAATGCCTACAGTCTCAGCTAGCTCCCGAACCTTCAATCGGCGATCTGCCAATACGAGATCATGGATTTTTTTAATGTTTTCCTCCGTAGCAGCTGTTTTCGGTGCACCTGGACGTGGTTCATCAAAAACCGACGTACGGCCACGTGCAAACTCGTTGAACCAATTCTTGAAGGTGGCCATCGATGGAGAAGAGTCACCGTACACAGCATCCAAGCGCTCTTTGATTTCGATGCGCGTTTTCCCTTCCAGAAATAGGAATCGAATCACCGAATGATATTGCTCTTTTTCCATTTTTGTAAAACCGATCGACACGTTCGCTTCCATAAGTTGTCAAATTAAAACAAATGAAGGGTTTGGAATGAAAATTTGAAAAAAGAATTAAAAAAGAATGTGCTACACTGTGGTAAAACTCTTTTGAAACTACAGCGCCCTCTGGCGATGAGGCTAGGTACTTATTGAATGCACCTCGTACTTGAATAGGCCACTAGGAAGGATCCAGGTGAAGTGGGTGCGAATGTGAAGAGTTAATTCTATTATTTAGAACCAGTCAATCCGATCAACTGCCGGCGTGGTAATAATACGGTGAGGGCTTTCTCAGGGAAGGGCAGTTTGTAAACGATGCTTAGAATGTGCAGTTGAGACTTTGAGATCGATGGTATGTTTGATTTGAGTGGCGTTTGTGGGGGCTAAAATAAACAGAACGATTTGCTGTTACTGATTTATTAAATAAAATAATATATTTGACTGATAGTGCTATCGATGCATTTGTTGTGCTTTTTAGGCAAAATCTGCTGACTTACAAAATAAAGGACCTTAGGACTTACGAGTATTTTATAAGTCAACAGATTTTGCCAGGATTCTTAATCTCTTGAAATCTTAGTAAAGTATGCTAAAATTTCATTCTAGCGGTAACATTCAGGAAGCATATCTCATGTGAATTTAACGGCGTTTTCGATCACGATGTTGTTCTTGCTGTATTGTTTGACGTAACATCAGGTAAGGCATGCTACACACTAGTTCGGGTCGGCATTATTTCGTTCAGACGGGCGGTATATTCGAATATACTTACGTAGATATATTCACATACAACGTAAACTCACGCCTCCTTATCATGGGTTTAGGCGGAAACTACAGAAAGCCACCTGCTACGATCCTTAGTTGTTACTCCTAGTACTTCGTTACGTTCCTACATCTGGTCATATACGCACGCCACCAATAAGGTATGCACTATACGTATTTCTTTCTAAGTCGCCCTTAGATCACCTGTAGGTAAATGTTCGGGAAAGAGGCCACTGGGCTTATCCGCGCGTATCTATCGTGCGGATAAGCCAAGCTGGGCGGTAAAAATAGAAATACCATTTCACCGAAGATACCAGATACCAAACAGAGCTTGCCGATCGGTACGACCCGATTGAAAACTGAATATGTTAAACGAGTTGCTTCGGGTCGGGTTTGTAATTCACCAAATACTGCTGAATCGAATGTAAAGTGTGTGTAGAACTTCATATTGCATGCAGTCCGCTTGAACTTGTATCAGTTATGTCGATGTTACCCACTTTTTGTCGATTACGTATTGTTATGTTACGTTGATTTCCGAACAGCTTATTCTGATTAATAAAGTGTTGACATCGCGAAGATTTCTCGCGCTATCATTATTGACTTCCTTGTAATGATCTATCTCTAAAACTGTTTTATCAGCTGGAGTTATTTTACTATTAATTGTAACTTCTTAATATTTTCTATTAGTTGGTTAGAAAGGATTGATGAAAGTCAAATGTGCTCCACAAAAATAGAAAAGAAAGACCCATGCTAACATTTCTTGCAATAAATCTGAAGATGCGTGAGATGTATTCTGAGAATGAAACCGAACCAGTTTCTCAAATATTTGATCTCTCTTAAATCAATATTTGAATTAACTCGGTCCAATTAACAAGTTAAATGCTCCAAAATCGAAATATTTCTAATTACTCTTCGCGCGTGAGTGTATGTTGTATGATTTTGAGTTTAACAGCCTTTGTAGCTTAAGAATATTTGACAGTATCCTCATTTAGTTCGGCTATAATCTAAATAACGTTTCCAATTTAAAATCAATGTTCAGAAATAATCTTCATGATTTCTCTCCCTAACTTGTAATATACTTTGAAATAATAGCAGCCCAACCACCTACCACATAACCTTGACCCCTAGATGCGCGGGCGCAGCGGACGACTTGCTTTGAGCAATGTTCACACAACTAGCGATGGAGTAAACTTGGTGTTCATTAACTGATTATTATCGCCCCCCTTCTTACCAATTAGTCTTTGTTTTTCGAGAACCTTTGAAGTAATATTGGTGAAGAAATATCAATAGGCTTGAGTATTGCTTAACGATATTTACTCGTACCTAGCTATGTAGAAATCTTTGTGTATTATATTGGTCGCAATAAGCAAACACCTTTCGATAAATTCGATTAAGACTGAAATAGTTACGGATAACATATGGGCTCTTTCAGATAAATTACATATATTACAAGGACGAAAAATAAATAAAAAGTTATACGTATTCAAACTACGAGAAGATTGTATTATTCTACAAACACGATATTAACTAACAAACAGGGATACAGTAACATTTATGTTGATGTTAATCTGTGAAGATCTTACGATTAATGTGGTCCGCATTTGTAATTAGAGATATTCTCATGTCAGTCAGTGCATCTACTTGAACTAAACTGAGGGCCTGATTACATAATAACATGGTAATGACCTTCGTGTTAATAGAGAATATTGCTCTTAGTAACATCCTTGACATGGAAGATACCTCGTTAATTATACAAAGTTCAATATTATGATTGATTATTTTATTATCATGATTACTCATAATAATGTCATCATGTACCTACATTTGTAATTTAATTAATTATATAGCTAGGTAGGTCCTTTACTCGTAATATCATCGACTTCAGGTCACGACGTTAAGTCGGTCGGTTGAGGTTAGGATTGGTTTTGGTTCTAGCAAGTGGCGTTAGTACACTCCCATCTCTAAGTGAGGAAGCCTGTGTCCCAGCAGTGGGAATATGAACATGTGGCGTTATGTGGTTTCTGCCTACCCCCATTGGAAAAAGATGTCACTATAAAGTGACATCTTTTTCCGTTCATAGACTTGTGTCGCCTTATTGGTACTAAAGTGTCAAGCGCATCTACTATAATTTGTATAGCATATAAAGTTGTGTAAACCTTTTAAGTTATGAAGTTAACAATAATCAAATTATCTTGCTTGCATTTCTTAGAAAAAACCACATCGCTCAAACAACGAAATTCATTGGAATAGTATCTTTTTTCATGCACCATCTTGTTATCGTTCCGCTCCGCTTCCTTGTTTTTTTATTATTTTATCGGTCACTCGTGTTTGGATTTCCGAGTACAATTTACCTTGTTTAGGCGTTTGTTATTTTGTCATATGATTTTTATTTTTTACCATGAGAATATTTTTTTTAATACGTTTCAAACTGTGTTTGAACATGCAATAATCTGTTAAACCGAAGGCAGTAAATCTCCTATTTATTAGCGTCTATGCAAAAAGTTAAATACTATAATTAATTCCGCCATGCAAACTGTAGAGGACACTGATTACAAGTGGCTATGTAACGAGCCGTAATTTACGATGTCTGAAGAATGGAATAGAGAGAAATACGAACGGGTCGACGACACATTGAGGTAACTCATTGTACGACGTTATCACTTAGTTAGCAGTTGTCATTGTTTGTCATATTTTGTCACTTGTTTATCACTTTGTTAGTTTGTGCAACGTCCACAACTTCACTTTCATTTTTCAATGTTTAAGATTCTCTTAGCTTCGAAGTTTGTGTTGAAAATATTCTACAAAGTCTGTTTCATCAACCAAATGTGATCGACCATTTGCTTACACATTGTTGTACATCTCCAATCCTATTAAAATATACGAATAGCTAAATAAATAATAGATGTGAGTGTAGTGTTCAAGTTATGTTCAGTCTATTAACATCTAGAGTGCGGTTCTTTTTCATAACTTTACGACTAAGTGATTATAGGGCCTTAGCAATTCCCTAGAAACCAGTCGCACCTATCTCAGCCACGATTCCCATGGTTATGAGTCAAGAATCTAGTTGGTGCAGCCGCCGCCGCCGCCAGCCTGATCTGCATACACTTTAATTAGAGTTGTTACCACTGCGACATGCAAGTGTAGGATCCAGGCCCAAGGGAGGAACATTAGCGGAAAATTGAAATAAGTAACTCATCATTATTTAAATTGAAGGCAATTTTGTTATACAATTGAGTGCTACCCTGGAGCGTTTTTCTTCTCTGCAGACTTTCTATATTGTGAATCGTTAAACCATAATCGACATTTTCTTTTTGCTAAATTCTTTTAGACTCTTCTTGAATTGTTGTTTTACTTTTTGATTTTATCTTTGGCTTGTCTGGTTACAATTTTGATCAACTCAACAGTGTAGTGTAACAATTCTCACCCAAATTGAAATACCCCGCATCGATTCTCCAAAATTTCTGCGACTTCTTCCAAATTGATCCAAATTGTATCTCCTGATTGCCTTGTTCCAAATAAAGGCTTTTAGGATCAAACATTTCGACACTAATTTTAAACCCGTTACGATCACGATTATTTTGCACTCTAAGCTCCGTTCATTAGAGCACAGATATTTTTGAGACCATTAAACAGTAGACATGCAAATTTTACCGAAGAACTTGCAACGGAAACACTTTACCACTTTCGATTATACGATTACTAGCAATTTTATTACCGGTTTATTTTTAGTTTGCATACACTATGTTTTATAAACCAAGTTTGTTTTTTACTGTAATATCTGGTCATATGACATTAATCGTTGACTATAACATCTTTATACATTATCTCTATCTTCTGAAGATATCAAAGTATTGCTCTTTAATGTGTTTAGTGCATTCGCTAATGTAGAGTGCTGATTGATATTCCATTTTTTTCCATAGTAATCTATTGCATTAATTACTTTTCGTTGTATTGATTAATCTTAAGTTTTGTCATCGTGTTTGGCTTATATTTTCTCAGTATTACATTACAAATAATTCTAACCTGTGTTACGGTTAAATAGAATTCGAAAATCCAGCCCGTTAGTCCATGTAGAAGTTCATTTCTGTATTTCCAGCTTCGTAAGTATTCTTATTTCTTGACTACATGCTTTGAATTACGTTCATCTCTAAATAGATAAACTTTCGTTCCCACTTCTTCCACAAATTGCTGCTTGCCTTAATTTATATAAACATTGCATTAAATCAAGATCTTAAGATCAAATTCCGTGCTTCTCTTTAGGAATGCAACGTTCTCTGTTATTTGAACAGTTACTGTATCCGCATTTGGTTCAAAAGAATTCAGGTTGATTTTCTTAATTTATGTTTCATACCGTTAAAAATACAATGCAATCGTATTTTCATTTCCGTTCTGTGTTATTATCATTTGAATTGAAACTATCATTATCGAACCCGAAATCGATATCCATTAATTTGGTTATCTTTGGGTATCTACGTCAAGAGCTCATATTGATGGATCATAATAGGTCTTTACCTATGAAATTGCCGTTTTGTATGAAAAAATTTAAACGAATTTTTTTCATGAATTTTTTATTTGTATTAATCGAAGTAATCACCCATGCAATCAATGCATCTTTGCCATCGCAGTGGCAGTTTATTGATGCCCTTCTTAAAGAAATCAGCTGGACGGGAGGCAACAAATTCTTCAAAGGCATTTTGTACTGCCTCTCGGGTATTAAATTTTTTTCCCGCCAAGAAGTTATCCAAATTCTGGAAAAAGTAGGAGTCTGTAGGCGCAAGGTCTGGTGAGTAGGGCGGATGACGGAGAGCTTCCAACCCCAGTTCTTGCAACTTGGAGACCGTCTGCTGTGCAGTATGAGGTCGCGCGTTGTCGTGCAGGAGCAGCGGAGACGAGCGATTGACCAATGCTGGTTGGAGATGCGCCAGCTTCTCCATCATTGTGTTCAGTTCTTCACAGTACACATCTGCAGTAATGCTCACCCCGTTTGGTAAGAAGCTGTGATGAATCACACCGGCGCTAGACCACCAAACAGTGACCATCACTTTTCTAGGGGTATGTTTTCGTTTAGGGCATTGTTTAACTTGCTGAGCGCTTACGGTTATCAAACAGAATCCATTTTTCATCGCAGGTAACAATGCGGTTCAAAATTCCTTCATTTGTGTGTCTGTTGAGCAGTGCAAGGCACGTCTCGACGCGTACTTCGCGCTGGCGATCATTGAGTTCGTGGGGCACCCATTTGTCAAGCTTTTTTACCTTGCCAATTTGACGCAAATGGACCAATATTGTTTTGACGCTAACGTCGAAAGCTGCTGCTAATTCAGCCGTAGATTGTGTATCATCAGCTTCCACAATCGCCTTTAATTCGTCATTGTCGACCAAAGTCTTCGGACGACCGCGAGGTTCATTTTTCAGGTCGAAATTTCCAGAACGGAAGCGAGCAAACCAATAACAGGTGGTGCGTTGGTTTGTAGTGTTAGCTCCGTAAACGTCGTTGATGTTGCGTGCCGCTTGTGCCGCGTTGCTGCCACGACGGTACTCATATTCCATAATTACTCGAATTTTTAACGTATCCATGATGACGAAAAAGATTGAAATGCGATGAAAATGTAACACTAATCAATAAAGAAATGACTACTTTTAGAAAAAAAAATCCATGTTTTTAAAATAAAATTAATTTGAAATTAGAATTCTTAGCCAAACAAAAATTATTTTGATTTGAAATGGCCAGTACTGCAGAACGGCAATTTCATAGGTAAAGACCTAATATCAGCTTGATTAAATGTTTTGCTGCGTAATCTTGCGTGCGTTCACGAATGTCATATCTTGAGAGCCTTGTCCGGTTAACTTGTCCATGTATGTAACTTGCAAGTTTATTTGCAACTTAGCAAGCCTTCCGATTTTAAAATTGTCGATGAGTTGAAGCTGTTGTACTGTATAGCGTAAGGTTTCGATTCGGTCGGGTAAAAGTTTGAAGTCCATTCGGTTCGGTTAGATGCGTCGCGTGGTTGCGCACGACAGCGCCTCAGGTCTCAGTTTGCTCGCGCTGCCCGCGCAGCTCACTCGTGTGTTCAAATTTTCGCTGTTGTAAACGTGAACCGACTTTCCGATACGAATTTGGAACGTTTCCGACCGGTAAAGTCGGTTTAACTGTCGCTTTTAGGCGAACAATTTTGCGACCGCCTAAATTTCGCATTGCGATTGGCAGTGCGATTGCTTCACTCTGTTACGCTACCGTCTTAACAGATAACTGTGAAGAAACGTGTGCAAGCTCTGTGTTGCGGAGTCGGCAAAAGTCGGCAGATTGTGCTTTATCAGTGCTGTGGAATGGATGTGTTTTGTGGAAAGTGCTAATTTTGTTTGGTTCGAGACTTACGATACGTTTCACTGAACGCGATACAAAAAGTGGTTGTGTTATCGAGTTCATGTGACTACGGGAGTATTGATACGCAGTGCTTTCCCCCTGTCCAGAGCTTGATTTATGGTAAGTCATTCGGTTCACTTGTTTTAGTGTTAGGATTTATAGTTGACAGATATCATTCAGTTGCTGGTTGTTTGGCCTTGTTTCCCCAACTTAGATTTAGTGGAGATAAGTAGACGATTTATTCGTTTCACAACACACGGGTTCACGAGTGAAGGTTGAAACACGTGAGGATATAAAATTGTGATTAATTCAATGACACTTCGTGTAGACTTCTGTAAAAGGCTAGGCAAGGTGGTGCGCGTTGATTGTTGAATCGTAATCGTCACTACCAAACGGAAACTTAACAATTTCGACTGTGACATTGAAGCCGTGAAGAAGAAAGCGACATTAATAACTTTATTACCGAACTGGCACGCATATTCATCACGCCGAAACACTTACACCGACAAGCTTACCGAAGATTTGATATTAATTAATAAGAGAATGATTGGACACTTTGAAACTTCGATAGTGGGTCATGCTGTTCATTAATTGCGAATCAGTGCGAACAAGTGGGACCGGCATTGTGCGCGAAATAAACTGGAACTTGAGAAATCCGTTCACTTTTAAAGTTACACTGATAATATATATTGTTCTCACAAAGAAATTACAGACTCAGATGTAGACAGTAGATTGATCAATTTCTAAATTATAATAACGTTTTCAAAGTCTGCCATTAATACTTGAAGTTTCAAAACGATCTCTGAACTAACTCCTGGGCTTGATGATATATCTATTATAGTAAGTGACGTTGATAAAATTGTTGTGAATCCTCTACAAAAGCCACAAATCAAGATATGGTGTTCAATTGATCAGTTAAGAGTTGTGTAACCTACTTAAATTGCAGAAATGAGAACCAACCAAAGCAATGTATTTAAGGTTATTAAACTTGAATTTGTAAATGTAGTGTCTGCTGCACGTAGGATAGAAACAAACCGTTAAATTCCTAGAAAGTTTAGATAACACTGTACGTCTACAACATTCCTTTTGCTAACATTTGAGTCTAATAACAGTTGGTATATATACGTAACACAGTGTATTATTTGTTAAACAAAGACTACGATGGCATATAGTATACGGAATATAGTGTTTGTAGCTAATAAATGCTTCTGCTGCCTTGAACTCTTTCTAACTGAAAACGAATAAATGTAATCGTAGTATTAATATAAAGACTATTTCCAAAAGTAGTAATCATAGAAATGACGTATGCACAGGATTCATTCATTATTTTGAAACAACAAACTGTAACCATGAATTTAGCATATCATTCTAGACCCCCACGGCAGACCGTTTGCGCACTTAAAAAACTTATCCTGTATATATGTTCTCCTAGGGCGTCCCTCCCGGTGTTTCAACTCACATCTGCTTTGTAAATACATTAATGATCTTCATACATAGATAAATGTGCCAAAATTCAGTAATAGGGGATTTTTTTTTACTAAATAGAAAAAAAGCAAACCACATTGCTTCTAAGCCACCTAACATACGAAATCCTCGAGGAGGAATATCATATTGATACCTTACCATTAAGATATATGAGATTGGTAAGATTGCTAGGTTTCCTATCACACAATTTGCATTCAGCACTCAAATCCAAGTGATCTAATAGTCTTTTGTCTGCGCTAATCAGACTGTAAAGCTAGAATGATTAGTTAAATGCCCTAGACGAGAGAGTTTGACCTAGGCACAGATATAATGTGGAGTCTTGTAGTCTATGGACCCGCAGCGTGACCTTAGTGTCACGATCACCACAAATATTGTAGTCGTGATGTTAGCTTGTGTGTTTAATTACGGTTTTCGTTTTTGTGGGGTTCTTGTTGAAATATAGGAACGTTATTGTTAAATATCGATAGATTTACTTACGTGTTATAAACACTTAGCACATTTATTATTGATATTCTTGTTATGTAAGTAGGTATGGTTCTGATAAAAGGAATAGGTAAGATTAGATACTGCCAAGTTGATGTCGGCAAATCGGAAAATTCAGTCTAGTAAAACGAAGTGCTCAGAATACAGAAAGGACTTGCCCTCTGCCAGGGGTGCGGGTTGTTCGAAAGAGATACAACTGAAGGAACACGGGTGGGTTTCAGTCACTAAAAGTCTGACACGCCCTCCGGCTTCACCCCGAGCGGGTGAAGTTATTTGATGATTTCCCACCCTCAAAAAAAAAGGAACCTATCCTGAGTCCTTTCTGTATTCGGAGGAGAAGTATCATACAAATTTTTCCTTATATTAAATTAGATATAGGAACCCTTTTCTATTTCCAACCATCATCTTTTGCTTCATTCTTGAAAACACTTAAAGTACTACCGACTCCGTCTCTTGTTAAATCAATTTCACTTACTAAACATGTGTCATCAAGACATTCGTCATTCATTTATTTAGTGTTAATGGGTTTTTCTATCTCGAATAACTCAGTAGCAGCCCGGTATTTAGATTTGAGCCTCGTTGATGGCAGTAGGCTCGCGCCCATAACTGGCAAAATGTGGGTATACTATGCCCAACCCTTTGGGGAAACAACGCGTGATGTTATGTTACTGCTGTCAGTAATGTCAATGTCAGCGTTGCGACACTTTTTAAATGTCGCAGCATCATGCTGAGATAGGAGCCTTTTGGCCTCGTGCAGGACTTTCTGTAATTTTTTTTTTTATTTCCAAGAAATGTGTTTTTATATTTTTTTGTACGATTGTGTGTTTAGTTTAGTAGGTACGTGATCTTCCTGCGCGAGTCACAATAAATACTTTTTCTTTCTTTCTTTATTAACCAGAAATAAAAGAGTTTTAATCACGATATTTAAAGCATTCGCTCTTATTGTGTAACGAGATTAATAACCATTAGTAATATTGGTCGTTATAGTTTTATTGTTTTTCTAAGACCTATTTGCCGGTCACTGCCTCCGTGAACCTTTGAACAAAAAGTAAATAAGTAACTAATTCCTGTGAAATTACCAGTCGGTTATTTCGTAATTATGTTTAGAGCATCTATCTCCGGTATTACCCCCCGTAGTTCGCTGCAACGGATGAACCCGGGTGGTAATGCTATAATAACCACCGCTTATTAGATGGACAGACGGTCTCGGTATGATATTATTATTAGAGGACAAGTCAAGCTGTTCATCGACTTGGCGTTATTCTTTTTTGACCTTTAGCTTTTTTCTACATCTGAAAGGCCATAGGCCATAGGCATCGCCCCAATGCTGTATAGTTATAATGATTCCCCGCGGAATGTTACTACGTTCAAACTACGTCAATATCGTGTTTTGTAGAAACGAATGTAACGGTAAAGAATCGAAATGTCATATTCTGTATGTTCCAAGAAAATTTTTCGATATTTATTAGCAGATGTCGTGTGTGATTTATGAAATTGACGTGGTTTCGAAGTAAGGAATCGTTATGTGGTCATAGTGAATTAGAGCCCTGATAGTAAGCGATATACGGTTGAAGATGGAGCTCGCTTGCGTAGAAATAATCTCAAGTTCATTTTTAAATTGCAGAGACCAATCTAACAATACATCTGTTAAATTAGTGTCTGAGATTTAAAAACGAATTTTAGTCCTCAGACTTGAAGACTTCCAGATTATAGCCATTAGAATCGGGATGTTTCCCGATTCTAATGGTTGTAAGTCTACGGCAACAAGTTACACACTTCTTAGCTTAGCAGTGTGCTCATTGCTATATGCCTATTTAGACAAACTCCGATTAGAAAACGAACTCTTGTTCAACTCCCAAACCCAAATATTGTAATGTAATGTAATGCACCGATCCCAGCGTGGCTTGACCAGACTCGATAAATCGAATGAACCCCAAGATTCGCACTAGCCCCTGGAGCCTCATGCTTCATGGTGTTACAGAGGCCATTGCATATCAAGAAGTAGACCGGGGGGCGCGGTAATGGTCAGGTAGACGTGCCCTTAGGATAGGAAAGGATTGCGAGCCTACCGGATATGCATCCTTGAGTAAGCATTGGACTAGTGGAGAGACGGGTGGTATTTATTTATAGGAGGGCATCTTTTCACGACGTCGCCGGCATGTTGATTCAGATAGAGCTTCTTGGGTACGTTCCATTGTTGTCTTAGCTCTTTTCTATGCCGTTGCTTCGCTATGTTCTGCGTTGTTGTTTTCATAGTCGTCTTCTGAGTTCTCGCTGCGATCAGTTTCTGGTTTCTTGTAGACATCACTAGCGGCTTTCTTTATCTTGTTTCTGTCTCCAGCCATGCCCTTCCAAAACGTGATTCCCATGTCGAAGTATTTCATGTCCTGTTTTAGGTTGCCGTTCCATGTGTATATCGGTCGTCCGACTTTCTTAGCTTTAGCCTTATGCTGCATTTCTGCATGCAATAGGTGTGGGTTATCCCGTCTGAAGACATGCACAGCAAGCACATCCTGTGGTTCTTGATACGTTTTGTTACGGTTTTTCCGTCTATTCCCAAACCCAAATAACACACTTAAATTTTATTTTTCAAAAACTGAAATAAAATTGCCTCCCCGTGTTGATTCTCATGCTCCATGGGAACTACAACACAACAAGAACACACTTTTTTATTCCCAATCAATCTTTTCTATGAGTCTATTACGTATCATTCCCTCCATAATTGCTTTGGTCACGATAGCCTTTTATTTATATCGATAGATCGATGCAAATTGCCATGTCCTTGATACGCCGCGGTCATCAATCCTTTTGTTGTTCCTCATTTCAAGTTTCAACTAGCAACCGTTGCATGTTGTAATCGTAGTTTTGAAAGTGACAATGGCGTGTTGTGGTGTGTCTACTGAGCTTGTTATTACAATTGATCCTATTTCTATCATTCATGTTGGATTTATTTGCTGCACTTAATTATTTATTAATGAATCATTTCTACAGTTATTAATTTTCTCGTTCTGTATAAGTTTTTATTACCTAAGTATAAGCTTTTGCCCGCGGCTAGCCCGCGCGTATGTCGGAAGATATCCCACCGGGATCAAAGCATCCTATGGGTTAATACAGGTCATAAACTATAGATAGTTTGCTAAATTTCACTAAAATCTGTTTTGCTATTTTTGCGCTAAACCGGAACATACATTCAGACAAACGGGCAAATATTATATCCTACTAATATTATAAATTTGAAAGTTTGGATTTTGGATAAATATCCAAACATGTAAACATACAAACTCAATCACATTCACGCAAAAGCGGCTGAACAGATTTAAATGAAATTTGGCATACAGATAGTTTGTAGCGTGGAATAACACAGGATATTTTTTATCCCGATAGTAGGTTCTCGTGTTATGACGATCGACCTACACGCGGCACGCGGGCGAAGCCGCTGGCAAAAGGTAGTAAACTATATTTTTGGCATCAGACTCGGTCCCAAACCTCGCAACAGAAACTTTTTTTTTCGAAATTCTTTATAGACTTCGTTACTATTTTATTAAGTAGCTATTTGTATAGGATATAGACTACAAATATTAAATTACCTACTCTTACGTAGCCACCACAGTGTTACTTTTCACGGGTGTTGGATAATTCTGACAGCTGTCATCATAATGTTGCCAATATATATAAAGACGATGTTGCTAAATGTAATAAAGAGCTGATAAAACACACTATAGTCTATTTGTGATTTGCAAGAGCTTTGAAGTCTTGTTTATTACCAATATCGTAAAATAAATTGGATGGCCTTTGTTTCATATAATACAAAGTTTAAGAGAAAGTGTTGCCTCATACAAATGTCTTTGCTGTAAATTATTTGTTATTGTCATAGGTGCAGTACAAGTGAAAATGTAAGATTAATGCTGTTTTCGCTCACACAACGCTGTGTTATATTTTACTATTATTATTTAATGATGTTTTATCGTCTTAAGCCTTTTAAACATTATTGACAGCGAAATTAAGTACTATAGACTTGTTTATACGTATTATCACTAAACATGATTCAATAATTATCTAGTTTATTTCGTTCATGATTAAATAAATATACTCTCTTTTAACTATTTTTTTTTAGAATACTACTTTTTTTCTTTATAAAGCAAGTATTTACTAAACCTTCTCCATTCAAGTCTTCAAACAGCAATCTAAAACAAATTCTAACTCCATGCAAATTCGAATTTCGAAGCTGTTCAGTAACTCTATGGTTAGCGTAGGAGTCGTGCTACCGGCCTGTCACTCCGTATGCAATGTAGTCATAAATGTAGTTCTCAAACCTATTTTGTGAGATATAAGGGAGTGTTCACATAAGCCGGAGCTTGGTATTGATCCATGCGTCATCATTATCTGCCTAGCCTTTTCCCAATTTAGTTGGGGTCAGCTTCCAGTCTAACCGGATGCTGCTGACTACCAGTATTTTTCATTGAGTGACTGCCTGTCAAACCTCCACAACTCAGTTACTGGGTTATATGATACCCCTTGGTAACACTGCTTATCAGGCTTTCGGGCTTCTGATAGCCAGGACTAACGGCTTAGCGTGCTTTCCGAGACACGGAGGGGTCTTGGTATATGAAGGTGGTCACCCATCCACGGATCAACCGCAGCTAGCGTAGCCTGACCTGAGCGATCGACCCTTGTAGCGGTTATTAATTTGCCACAATAAGCTCTCTCCTATTGATCCATACGTGTGTTTACTTTATGCAACACTCTGGAGGGTACTTGCTAAACTCATTCTGAATAAAATGCGTGTTTTTTTTAAATGTGTGATTTTTGCATGAGGGGGTTTTACTGCATGGTGTGTCAACACAATACGCGTATAATTGTCAACCTAAGCTTTTGTCCCAGTCATTAAAACTTTGACTTGGCGTAGTATTCCTGCGCAGTTGCCTGTGTTTGCGTACCAATGTGTACGCGTTCTTATAGCATTAATAGAGCTTTGTTTGTCGCTTGAAGTTTTGCTTTGAATCTTAAAAGGAAAGAAGCGTGGGTGATGTAATGCGTATTATTACGCGGTTGTACGTCGAAGGGCAAAATTAATACTATTAAATACCAAGCGGCGCTAGTACGAGGTGTTAGATAATAATATTAATAACGTCACGTTTATTGTACCAATCGATATTGGATATTTTGATCTTTGTAGGTAATCGATAACGGAAGCGAAGGAGTATGAGAACAAGTTGGATAAAGATGCTTTAGATACAGATACTAGAAGAACAATCATCAGTGTTCCTACAAACTATACCTCTGAATTGGATGGAAACACAATAAAAATGTTTAACGTAATGGCACAACTGAAAACGCTGTCAGATATGCAATAATATATGAATTGGTAAATAAATTTAATAAAATTTCTCGATGGATAGCTTGATATAGTAAAAGATATTCTTCTTAGCGTGTCGACGGCAGTCTAAGATTCAGTCCAGAATTTGACTACAAGTTTGACACCTTTGGTAGCGTCCATCACTTTCTGTAACATGCAGACAACAAGACACGCTGGACTTGATGATAAAAGTGGAGGCACATTGTAGCTAACCGCGAACTAATTGATTGATTAATTGCATGTAAAATCTCTCAATCTATTTAATTGTTTCTCAAATCCTTCCATTTCCACCTGCAATATTACTCCAGACGTAGCAAATCTTGTATCCGTAGCCATTTTAAATCAATATCGCAACTTTATAGAAATAATTCTATTGAAGCCAATCATCTATCACTGAGGTGCGAATGGAAACATGGTACTGTGATCTTTGGAGGCTGTAAATCAAACTTATCTCCACCACTAACTTGTTTATGGTTATTGTTCTTAAATAAATTTTAACCGCTTTCTGCACCTTCGTGACCTATTTGGAAATGTTCTTTGTTATTCAATTTGGAATGTTTTAGTTAAAGTTTACGGCTTGGAGATAGTTTCGTTTAATTGGGTTTGACTACAGGTGTATTGTTTTGACTTGTAGCATTATTAATAATGTCAGGTTTATCTATATAAATTTAATATGGAGAGGAGACATCCTTTTGGAGATTTGATATTACGTTTTAGTTCATAAGTAGCAACTTGTTAATGAATTTCATTTCAAGCCTTTGTATCTAAGATCTTTGTTAAAACATGCTTTAAATCTGAAACGGTTTAATTCAAAACGCTTAAAACAAAATCCCCAACTTCCGTGGTTTTAAATCTGCTTACTATTCATAGACTTTTTTCTTATTCTTAATCATTATTCCACTTCATCACGACGCTCCACTTAAATATAACTTCATACGAAAAAATATTCATTGCGCAGACGTACCTACTAATGGTGCCCTAAAACCAAATATAAAGTGAATACCATAATAAATGTTACGAAACACATTAATTACGCGTTTTGTAGCATTATTATGGGTAATTTGAATGATATATTAACGTATTATGTACTCTTATATTATTAAACCTCCATTGATGTACTACATAATGTCAGTGCAGGGAAATTTCATGCATGGATCATTAATGAAAATACTGTTTATATAGGTACACACATGTTTAAAACTGACGACTATCTTATAGTTTTAGCAATGTTAGGCAGTTTTCTGTTTATGAATATTATAAACGATGACTTCGCAAATGCATAAAACAGTAAACTGAATATGGCAGTACTGAATTCAAACTACGCACACAATTAAAGTTTTATAATCACCCTTTAAAGTAGAATACGGAAATCGTAAATCTCGTAAGAAGTACATTCACATAAGGCAAACAATGAGGAGATGAAAAAAAATCATTGTTTTAAGTTTTATAAGGTCACAAAAAGGTTTGACTACTGCGTTTATGACTACATTGCGTACGTAGTGACAGGCCGGTAGCAAGACTCCTACGCTAACCTTTCTTTTTGTTTTTTGGGTTTTGGCTTCGCACGGTTTGTGCATTTAGCCAGTGTCAAGTAATTTTACTTTTCAATCAAGTAAATGGCCCGATATCAGGCACGACGTTGCTAAAAAGTCATAGTCAGTCAAGTAAAAGTTATTGTAAAGTGGTAGTAACTTTACAACAACCTATTAGGAGTTTTTGGGGGGAACACGAAAAGTCCACGTTAGTCACTTATTTTTTCACCTTCACTACACTTTAGCATTCACACGTGACTAAATTGAATAATTCACTACCAAAATTATAAAATTTAATTCACTATTTCACGAAATATCATGAAAATGAAAATTCGTGCGACATGTTCCAACGCGATCCCGCCAAAAAATACCTACGCTAACCTTACAGTTATTGAACTGCTTCGAAATTCGAATACCTTGTAATGTGTTGGTTACTGCTTTCATAGTGGAACATTTGAAATTGACGTATGATTCTGTGTTAGCTTTAATAACAATGGAAGTAGATTTAGTATTATTGTCGAGCTTAAACAAACATTGAATGGGCTGAAAAGCCATCGAGAAGTTTTGAAATTTTATGAACGGTGGCATGAACCTGTGGTGTGTGGCCTTTGCATTAAGTCCGCCTCTGTACATTTCTGTGCGTGAGGTATTAAATAAATAAATAAATGAACTTTCAAATGAATGTTTGTTTTTATTGTGTTTGCGTTTATTGAAATTATACATAGTTTGTTCTTAACTATCATTTTAATGGCCATGGCTGTCTTAGCCTTTATTTCTTCTACTTTTACTGAAGAGCGTGTTTCAGTATTACCCAATTAAATCATGTTTTGCTTTTGTATAACCTTCTATAGTTTCTTTAACTTTTTAATTGTTTAGTTTTGGAGAAATCTTTTTCGTCGAGCTTGCGATTTCTGAATTCCGATTGTCACTCATTCATTCACTATCCTCATAGATACGTGTACCTACACCATTTTCTTTTCAAAACTAAAGCCTATTTTCTAAGCCATTTTCACAATGCTATAGATCAATGACCATCTTGAAATATATATTATAGTACAGCAATATATTCCATAAGGATGTGGCAATATAAATATTCCTGTCGCGGGGTCACGCCTGCGATGTATCCCGGTCAGCCCCAGTGCCTGCGCGTGAGACGCGACATAATTACAGGATCCACTGTGAATCATGGGTGGTTGTTGTATTTTAATAGTATTTTGAATAAGGTTTTAGTTAGGTTTTGTAGTGTCTTTTATTTCTTAATTACCGGTTTTCTATCTGATTCTCTTCGTCTTTCGTGTCTTCATGAACATATTGGTAGTCGAGCCGACAGCCCGGGGCATCCCGGCTTTGTCCTAACCCAGTGTTGCCATACCATCACTTCAGTCTGATGGTTACACAAGCAAACTTGCGCTCTGATGTCCCATGAAGAGATAATACGAATTATGTTTTAAATATTGCATATTGATTGCAAATGAAATGTATCACATTGAAAATAGAGAAGCCGACAATGAATGCCATTGCTTAGGTGTTTGTTTATGGGACTATGATGCAAGCTTGGATCAAATGACTCTAAGTTGACACAAATAATGTTAACATAGTTTCTGTTACCGAGAAAATAGAAAAATGGAGCCATATTTCTGTTTATTTGTGGATACATAATCTGATACAACAAACTGTCCACTCCGGACTTGAAATAAACTTTTATGACTAAGCTGAGCTGATGTATTATTGAGGAAGATTTATGCAAGCAATGACTGGTTTAACTGTTGCTACCACCGTTTTCCTTTTAACAAGAGGAAATAATTCAAATAATAATGATTGTAATTACTGTTGAAGCACGTTTGAAACGAGACCCTTTTCAGGTCAACAATAATTTAAATGCAACGGCTATTTAATTTACGAATTTTGATTGATTGGTTTCAACCAATCAATCTAAATTTTAGATTATATAATATCTAGATTAAACCCAACCTACTATCGTTCTAGCTCTAATAGGTTTCCTATTAAATAATCTATATTTAATGTTAATACCTTGGCGTAAGAGATTGAAAATTAATTTCCGTCCGGTCTGAAGTGTTTAGCGATGCAAATAATAGTAATTTATATCATAAGTAATTGGCTATTACAGTAGAATAGTCGACTGCTTTCAGCTACCTTATTTATTTTAGTATGCAGGGAATGAAGCATCGTAATTCGTAATGGTTGATTCAGATCTTTATGATTCAGAATCGAACAGATTGATTGGATTTCGCTTTCGTATAATAAATAAGCCGGTTTTGTGTCTTGAAAATCACGTGCAAATTTTGAAACTAGTAAAGTGAACATAATAGCATTGAATTCTATTTCTAAAATTATGTGATTCATCTATAGCTATTGGAGTAGTGGTGGCCCAGTGGTAACGGCCCCGAATTAGGTCGTGGGTTTTTTTTTTTTTTTTTTTTTTTTTTTGGGTGGGAAATCATCAAATGACTTCTCCTGCTGAGTAGAGCAGGAGGGCGTGTCAGACTTTTACTGACTAAAACCCACCCGTGTTCCCTCAGTAGCCCGTATGCCAGGGGCCGTGGTACCTCTTTCGAACAAACCCGCACCCCTGGCAGGCATCGGCCCTTGCGGACCCCACCAGTGGTTGCTGACATCTTTGACGGCGCGCGTGAGGAACACAACGCGCCGTCCCGTCTACCACTTTTCGGCCGCAGAGGATAGGGAGAGCGGCTGACGCTATACCGACACTCCTCTTCCCCTGCGGCCCCACCGCGTCCGCCATCAAACGGTGGCGGCCCCGTCCAGGCCACGGAAGGGAAGAGCGCTGCTCAGAAGCACCGACACTCCTCCTCTACCGCAGCCCGTAACCCTCAGCCGCGATGCCTCCCATTCGACATCGCGGCCCACCTCAGTTGCGGTGCACCTCACCGCAACCTACTTTTTGGCCGCTACGTCAATGGCTTGAAGGCAAAAGCCCTGACGAGCGGCCCCACCGTTGGGTTCCTCTTGGCTTCACCGTGGATGGGAGACCACGGTTACTAAGCCCCCCCGCAACGACAATGCGGGAACCCACTCGGGGGGGAGGTCGTGGGTTTGAAGTTCGGACCCTGACAGGCGCTTTACTTTGTGTAAATTATTTCATCACCACTGATATCCAAACCGTGAAGGAAAACAGCGTGAGGAAACCGGCATGTCTTAGAACGAATAAAGCGAAGACATGTGACATCTACCATCTTGGACTGAGCACGTGTAGTGGGTTACGAGCCACTGCTTCTCACAAAGAGCTACGTCCCAGCAGTGGGGACATTATAGAGTGATTGCAGTCAACTTCGGTCACTTATCTGGTAGACATTTTTTCAAGGAACTTCAAGTCAACAAACGTGTTTATCAAGTTAAGTGAAGCATAAATGAACACGAGTTGTACATCATGTATGATTTTTCTGATGCGGTAAGTTAGCGAATTTTTTGTACCCAGAAAAAACGAAAAAGAGCAATTACCATCTAATTAAAAATGTAAAGTGCGTTACACTATGTAAATTTTTATATTAATTGTTTAATTATCAAGCGTCACACAGGATGGCTAGAGTAGTCTACTTCCCTAGATTATTTTATAGATTATGATAAATTATGTTAAATATTCGGTAACTGACATTGATTTTAATGGCGTCACACTGGATGGTATTCAAATAATGCGTTTAATTTATTCATTGGTGTGTTTATGGATTTGAATTTACTATAATGTCATTGGTTTTATGTCCGGGTTTTGGGTTCTAAGGTCCTCCAGCTCAAAAACTTGATTTGAAAATGTTGTCCATTTCGACAAAGGTGTCTCTTGACTGAATGTTCAGAAACGCAATGAGTCAAGATATGGAACCAATAAATACTTTTGAGGAATAAGGAAGTTTATAGTTTTAATCACCTGAATGGTATTGGAAATGAAATGTGACATTACCTCCGTGTGAATGCCACATTGTCCTTACTAAAGCACCCAAAAACATTGCTGAAATTAAAACGAGTGTGTAAAAGTCATCTGCTTAGTAACAAACATAATAAAAGGAAGCATGCTTTATCATTTATATCTGGTTTGTTGTGCATAATCCGTGTGCAAAACGCGTTCAATCGCTAACATCGCAAACCCCTGAGTCACGCACGTCCGCTTGCATTGGACGTATCAACGCGAATGAGACATGCTATTGGCCGAAAGTTCAACTGTTGCGCCCTTTTCCGGTGCATATGCGCGTGCGCTGCCCCGCGTGCAATTTAAATAATGTTTTACATTGCTTTATTACGTCATCATTATCGAACTTCTGTGTGTAGATCTCCTCTTGCCTCTGTCGGGTCTCATATATAGAAAATAATAGTGCAATGTTTCTGTTTTTTTTTTGTTTTTGTACCGGACAGTGATCTGATGATTTTTAAAGATATGCTGCATAAATATTGTGTTAGATGATAGTTCACTTGATGCAATTGTGTGTAAGCAGTATTTTAATTGATACCTAGCTTTCGTTCCTCTTACAGATTAATTAACTTAATTTCACCAACGTTTCTTTGTGCTCTTACATCATAGTGATGCGTATCTTTTATCTTTCGAATTATGTTTCTCTGTAAGCACATACTTATTTCTTTGCAAGACTAGACTGGTAATTAATTCAACCGGCCAGCAAAAGGAAAGTAGCATAAACTCTATTTTTATTTTCAACCTATATTTTCCAATACCTGCGTTCATTCTAAATTTTTTGCAAAGAAAACTCAGTGTCAATAGAAAATCTGCAAGTAGTAATTTTATATGCGTGTTGGATTTCTTTATAGCGACGGACATCCGTTAATTAGGCGAATAGTAAAAGGTAAGTTGACTACTGCCCCGGTCGTTGTGCCCGACGCCTTTTGCATATGATGAAGTATGAATCATAGATCATTGGCGCTGATTGGCTGATTCTAGAAACCTTGTTAGGCATGTGGTTTGTCTGTAGTTGCACTAGTTTACGTGTTCTCTATCATTATCAATGGTGGTCTGTTTAGTAGACCTAATCTTGGAAATTACTGTGCAATCAAAATAAGAATTGGCATTGACCGGCTAAGTTCAGTTGGATGAGAAAGCACGTTTCTTGTAATACTTACTTAATTTTGTTCTGTGACTTAAGTGAAGCTAGTATGACAGCTAAACTGTCACAATATGGCGAGAGTTATATTCTTATTTTTATTGCATAAAACTCTAGATTACATAAAACTTTTGTAATTGGACATTTCTGAAATATCAGTATTTTCCCAGCTAGACCATGGCTGGTGGTTGCTAGTCTGGTCTAAATACAACTTAATTATCGTTATTTAATGCTATTAATATTCTGGTTAATGAACACCATTATATTGTATTTACAAGTTTGACCAGTAACCTGCTAATTAACGTTCACTTCACAGTTTTGTAGTGCCCCCAATTAATTGTACAGACAGTGTAATAACACAGTGGGGCCAATGGGTTGGGCTGTTACGGTGACATGTGAGTTACGATGTATGTGTGGATATGGCATTTTTTATTAGTCATGCGTGTACAGCAGTGGTGGCTCAGAGAGCAGTGGTGGCCCAGAGAGTAGTGGTGGCCCCGAGAGTAGTGGTGGCCCAGAGAGTAGTGGTGGCCCAGAGAGTAGTGGTGGCCCAGAGAGTAGTGGTGGCCCAGAGAGTAGTGGTGGCCCAGAGAGTAGTGGTGGCCCAGAGAGTAGTGGTGGCCCAGAGAGTAGTGGTGGCCCAGAGAGTAGTGGTGGCCCAGAGAGTAGTGGTAGCCCAGAGAGTAGTGGTGGCTCAGAGAGTAGTGGTGGCCCAGAGAGTAGTGGTGGCCCAGAGAGTAGTGGTGGCCCAGAGAGTAGTGGTGGCCCAGAGAGTAGTGGTGGCCCAGTGAGTAGTGGTGGCCCAGAGAGTAGTGGTGGCCCAGAAAGTAGTGGTGGCCCAGAGAGTAGTGGTGGCCCAGAGAGTAGTGGTGGCCCAGAGGGCAGTGAGGAATGCACCGAGGCCTGTGTCCCTGATGTGGGAACATTACCTATAGGCTGATTATGAGTAATAGTCACGTAACTGCCCAATAACGTGTGCCTTACGTGTACGACTAATGAATGAATGTGTGTTACAAACCAAATATGTGTATTCTTGATCAAAGACTGGAAGTATTTGTAGTTTATTTTTGTTGTATACGCAATAGAGCGTATAATAACTAGTTATTTTATTGAGTTATTAGTTAGTTAGGCGCACGGAATAAATACAAAGCGATACTGTTTGGCAGGAGTATTCAATAAATTAATAGGCCTTTCAGCACGTCGGTTGTTTTTTTTTTCTGCGTGTGTTGGTTTGAAATTCTTAAACCACATTCGTAGAATGCTTTTTTTTTTTGGGTGGGATATCATCAAATGACTTCTCCTGCTGAGTAGAGCAGGAGGGCGTGTCAGACTTTTACTGACTAAAACCCACCCGTGTTCCCTCAGTAGCCCGTATGCCAGGGGCTGTGGTATCTCTTTCAAACAAACCCGCACCCCTGGCAGGCATCGGCCCTTGCGGACCCCACCAGTGGTTGCTGACATATTTGACGGCGCGCGTGTGGAACACAACGCGCCGTCCCGTCTACCACTTTTCGACCGCAGGGGAAGGAAGAGCGGCTGACGCTATACCGACACTTCTCTTCCCCTGCGGCCCCACCGCGTCCGCCATCGAACGGTGGCGGCCTCGTCCAGGCCACGGAAGGGAAGAGCGCTGCTCAGAAGCACCGGCACTCCTCCTCTACCGCAGCCCGTAACCCTCAGCCGCGATGCCTCCCATTCGACATCGCGTCCCACCTCAGTTGCGGTGCACCTCACCGCAACCTACTTTTTGGCCGCTACGTCAATGGCTTGAAGGCAAAAGCCCTGACGAGCGGCCCCACCTTTGGGTTCCTCTTGACTTCACCGTGGCTGGAATCCACGGTTACTGAGCCCCCCGCAACGACAATACGGGAACCCACTCGGGGGGGATTCGTAGAATGCTTAGGCATTGTTTAATCCACACTTGCAGGCTTCTTCAAACAGGCGCGACTCGGCACTCGTAGAAAAATTTCTACGAATACTTCATGGAAATTACTACACAGTTGCGTTGCACCTGTCTTTGGGAGACTTAACCCATCTGTCCACAATTTTTCACAGCAATTTTTTTGAATATTTAGGGTCTTCAAAACTGACTTTTGTAAGTCCCACTTTAAACAATTCTTCAACTCTGAAACTCAGCCCTCGTACCGATACCACAGAAAAAACACTAGAAATGTTTTTGTCACTAGCTTTTGCCTCCGACTTTGTAATCCTGGAAGTTGGAAAATAGCCCAAATATTTTCAAACAATAAGGCCAGGATAGCACGCGCGATTTTTTCCCCTGTTTTTTTTTTTCTCAATGGATTTTTAACGGCCTTCGTAGCGACGAGAATTGAAAATCGAACGGTTTGTTTTTTCGAGGCGCTGGGCTGCACTCAATTTCAACGCTCGGCTAAACATCGAGGGTTGAAAATTCAGTGTGCGATCAAACTCAAACCATTTATTTCAAATAAACCAATTACAGGCACTTTTGAATTGTCAAGGTCGGTGAATTAGAAAGATGAAGCTAGTTGCGACAAAATCCCGCCGCGCAATTTTTCCGTCTGTGCGAACGTGGGTTAATATAGCTGTGCTTGTCTATCCTAATAGTGACACAGGCGCCATATTGTATAAGCTAATTTACTAATACCGTCATCTTGTCTCCATTATGATGTCGCACGGAGAGCATTATCTCTAAACTTGCATTGTTAGTACGCCTCATAAATATTACACGACACGAAACTGTTAGAGTTATGTCAATGTTACTGTAATGGGACAACAGATTCTGTCATAATACCTACCTACATAGTATCACGTTCCTAGGCTATTGGACATCGCGCTACTTAGTCTGATCGTGGTATCAAGTCCCTAGTTGTATGAGCGGCTTTCTTAGAACTTAGAAATTATTTTTGGTACCTATTTTTAAATAGGTAAGTCGTGTCACTGTTCTTTTTAATGTTTTATTTAAACCGATATACAATATCGACCGTGGCAACACTGTCAACGTATTATCTTCAATTGTAACAAACTATTATAATATTTAGGTATTTTCATGATGGCAATTCAGGCAATTTAATGTATTATTATACTTTGTCAACACTTAGAAATACCTAACAGTTATGAACTGGTAAAATGTAGCAAGTACAGTTGTGCAACTGAGTAAAAAGTATTAGCAGGATAAGAATATTTCCTTCATAAGTACTAGTTTTATACTGAAATAAGAAAATAAAATACACAAACACTAAAAAGAACAAGTTTTGGGAACATATATATATCTCTTTAGACCTTGGAATCAGATCTAAAAGTCCACGTTCGGCACATGAAAAGGTCAAAATCTTCATTGTATCTGCTACAACACAGATAATCATAATAATTCTATACTTAACACACTTTCTTAATAAAATCCGATTGGATGTAATGTACGTGAGCGGCTAATCTCTGTGATTAAATCAATCTAAAAACCTGTAGGGGTCAAAGCGGTCTCACTTTCTTCAATGAATAATGTGCTATATTCAAGTGTGACGTTGTTCACTGCTGGGCAAGTAATTACCACTTGTTTCCCTGCAATTAGTGGCCGATAGGGTTGGCTAAGTGACTGTTGTAGGACAATTAATTCAACAAACCTGTGGTTTGTTGTGTTTTTTCGACTAGTTGGACAACTCATTTTCTTGGCTGGTTTAAGCTATGGATTGGCTATTTTGGCAAGTATAACAGATGAAAGAAGGGACGTAGAGTGGGACGCCCCCAGCTAGATGGAGCAAAGACCTTAAAAAGGTTGTTGAGACAGACTGGATGCGGAGGGCGCAGGACGGGGCGTTGTGGCGCAGCCTGGGGGAGGCCTATGTCCAGCCGTGGACTGCGACGACTGAGTTGATGACGGATGATAGGTGGTGGTGACAAATACCATGCAAACAGTACCTACGTAAAGCATAAATTACACAACTATGGGTTGCTCAGTATTGCTGCATTTCAAATTGTTTTCTGATCATATGGACAAATGACAATCTATCCAGCAATTTTTTTTAAGAAAGTTTTCCTAGGAGAAGACTAACATAAACGATGGATGGACTTCGTGAATGATGGTATAAGGGGTGACTACCGAGTTGACGACTAAGTAATTCAGAAATATGGAAGAAAAAAATATGTTGCGCTGACCCCAAATTAATTAGGCAAGAGAATGACGATATTTGCCTACTTTTGTATCTGGCAGCAGTGGCAGCCCTATTCTCAGTCTCACGCGCACCAACATCCTTCGCTCTATAGTTCGATTTTTTGTTGTATTCTGTAAATTGACAGTTCAAAGAAAAATAATGTTATCATACTAAAACTAATAGTGTTGAGGTAGTGAACGATTTTGCGTAAAAAGCGAATTATAAAAATGGTTGTATTTTAAAACTACTGATCCGATTTGAAAAATTATTTCACTGTTGGGAAGCTACACTATACCCGGGTGACATAGGCTATATTTTATCCCCGTATTCCCACGGGAACGGGAACTACGCGGGTGAACCGCGGCGCGTTGCTAGTTCGTTATAAAACTTACGAAATTCATTTGTAAGGTGTGAAATATAAGAATGATTAATAATTTATTAATCACACTAATTTCCCTTTTTTAGGTTCTTGTCATACAAATAAATTAAATAAATTACCTTACCACTGAAAAACAAAATATGTTTTTGTCAAAATCTGCCCTTCAACTGTCAAGTCTTTACCTTACTGAATACAAATAAAAGTCGAACTATAGGTTCAAATAGCTTGTGTAACATAGTAAAGGTGTAATTCGTGCGATACATCACAGGATATAATTTCTATTTGGCTTACGTTTAGTTTATTATAAATTAGAACGACTATTTAATGACATAATAATAAACCAACGAGTGATTTATTCTGAATAAACAGTATCGTGGGCTGCAGTCGGGTCGAGTTAATTGATAGATAGGTAATAGCATTGCCTGTGGCTTTGCTTGTACAGTTTTTGTTTTTCCGGGATTATAATTGGGGTTTAAAAACTAAATCACAAGCTTGAATGATTTAATTTCTTTTTATTAAGTGCACGTAGCTATGTAGTATGTAATAACCAGTGATCGGAATAGGCTGACTATATTTGCCTAAACTTCGGAGAACAGAGACAGAAAGTGGAGACTTCCTTACGACTATATTTCTGTTCCCGTGATTCGGGAAAAATCTTCAGTAAGTTGAAAATAAAGCTTTATTTAAGATTTGTAAAAGCTATTTTTAACTAAGCTTGCAGCTACCAAATTTTCGGGATTTTCACGTAAAATCCCGAAACAAATAATCTAACTTTAATTCATGATTCGATACAACGGTTAGTTGGATCTATAAAATATAGTCGTAAGGAAGTCTCCACTTTCTGTCTCTGTTCTCCGAAGTTTAGGCAAATATAGTAAGCCTATTCCGATCACTGGTAATAACAGTCGAGTTCGATACGTGAATGGGTGATATGTTTCATACCGAGATGCCTCCGTGCTTCTGAAAGCTCGTTAAGCCACTGCCACAGGCGTTACGGGTCATCAGAAGCCAGAAATTCTGACTACCAGTCTTATCAGAGGAGAGATCAGAGGGGCAGTCGCTACATCGGAAATACTGGTATTCGGTTAGACTAGAAGCCGACCCCAACACAATTGGGAAAAGGCTAAGCAGATGAGGAGCCCAGTTTAATTGTACCTATTAATTAAATCACCGTAATATCAAATAAAAAATTACCCCTATGCCAGTCAATAATAAATGATTAAAGTCAGTTCAGTACATAGCCGTGAAATCGTAGCAAACAAACAAACAGACTAACTTTCGCCATTATGAATTGTGAATTGAACTCTATTTCCATAAACAAACATATATTTTTCGTTTGTTTTGCATTAAACTCTGCCTATATTTACATACTTTTGACAGCTTAATTTCGAATCCAGTATTGAGATTAAAATTTAAAACGGATGTAGACACTTAACAGGCACCCTAGAATTGAATTTTAAACAAGATTTGTATGTCTCTGCTATTGAAATTGATCGGCAAACACTTAAATGCTTGAATATATTTAACTTTGGCCAATTAAATGCTGTTTTGTGGTTCCCGACAGAGCAGGACAGTTGTCATGGGGTACTGCAAATAGATGTACGTAGGACATAGACGCTAAAACTGTAACCATGAATTCAGCACATAATTTTAGACACGACGTAAAAAAAAATCGTCAGACCATCCACAAATTACGTCACACAAATATTATAGTTTTTTGACCCTCCCCCATCCCGTCCTTGTCACAGGTGGTCACACTTGTGAAACCACCCCACTCCCTTGTGTAACGTCAAATATTTTTTCAATTTTATATTTAGAAATAATTTAATTAAAACAGTAGTTTTTTCCATTTTTTTTTAAATTGTGTTAGTAATATTATCTACGTATAAATTTCGAGTTTTCGATTTTAATATGTGACATCACAAAGCTTTTGACTCCCCTGTCCCTTGTCACACAATGTCACATTTCGCTGACACCCCCCATTCCCCCCGCCCCCATAACTTGTGACGTAATTTATGAATTTTTCGAAGATGTGGTCAATATTTAATATGTTAATTTATAATTGTGATCTATGAAGAGGCCTCTAAGGACGTTTTACAGTTTTCCAAGGTTAAGGACATTCTTAACACACTATCCAGTGAATTTGCCCGTCTTTTCCAGACGCTACTTTTTCCAATGTCAAATGAAGAAGTATTTATCTTTCAATGTCGGGTTTTATTTTATAATCAGACGAATGAAATTGATGTCTAGATAAGTAAGTTAGCAATTGTTGGCACAGTGACTTAATTTTCATCGAGTTTTCATTGACTATAAAGTAGGTATTTGTTTGGGTTTATCTAATATTGATATTGGTTTTGTCCGATTACAACAATTGCCAGTGGAATTCACTATACATAATCATTCAAGTATTTCATAATAATAGGTGTTTTTGATAAATAGTAAATCGGTTATTTTATATAAATCACTCTTCAGGTCTCAACGCACGCATGCACGGAAAACCAGATTCCAACATAAATAGCTTGAATAATTAAATTTATGTATACCCGTTTCGTCACTTACTGAATTATTGTCATAATGTCATAGTTAAATTTAATAGGTACTTAATAAAATAATTACTGTTTATTTATAAATATTAATTATACTCTGGGGGACTGTTTTCCGCTTACAATAAACTGTTAGTACTAAAATCAAATATGTTCATGATACATAACCACGGTAAAACATAATGCCATAGACTAGACATCATCATCACCATTACTATTGCCCTAGCCTTTTCACAACTAGAGCTGAATACCAGTATTTTACATGGAACGACTGCCTATCTGACCTCCACAACCCATTTACTGGGTAACCCCTTAAGTACTTCTGACTGGTGGTCAGGCTTGGTTTCTGACGACCCGTAACGTCTGTAAAAGATAAACGAATAATAATGATAATCATTTCTTCATGTTTATGCTACCATCTCAGGTTATAAAACAAAGGCAGATAGATAGATCGCGCGTAAGACCAAAGGTGAACCAAAAAAACCAAATACTGACTCAAAACTCGAGTTAGTACGCCACGAAGCGTCAGCTATCATAGTATTTGGTTTTTTGGCCTCTCTCTTGTGTTCCGCGCGGTCTATCTGCCTTTGTTTTATAATCTGAGAGTATTTGTTTTTTTGGCCTCACTCTTGTGTTCCGCGCGGTCTATCTGCCTTTGTTTTATAATCTCAGAGTATTTGGTTATTTGGCCTCACTCTTGTGTTCCGCGCGGTCTATCTGCCTTTGTTTTATAATCTCAGAGTATTTGGTTATTTGGCCTCACTCTTGTGTTCCGCGCGGTCTATCTGCCTTTGTTTTATAATCTGAGAGTACTTATTTGGTTATTTGGCCTCACTCTTGTGTTCCGCACGGTCTGAAGGTACGAATCTGAGGGTACCATAAATAAATATTGCTATTGAGTTGATTAAATAATTATAATGGTTCTGCTTCTGATCTTACCAACCCGAGTATTTTTTTCAGTTTTTCGTAAAACACAATCTTATCGTAAATCCTACTATCCTACTAATAATATAAATGTGAAAGCTTGTATGTTTAGATGTTTGGATGTTTGTTACTCAATCACGCAAAAACGGCTGGAAGGATTTGGATGAAATTTGGCACACATATAGTTTGTAACCTGGAATAACACATAGGATACTTTTTATCCCGAGAGTACGTTCCCGTGGGATAATTTTTTACATCCACGCGGGCGAAGCCGCTGGTTTAAAGCTAGTAATAGATAATCCCGTTATTACCCGACTGCGCTAGAAGGGGCGTCTTTTTTTTGACACAGTTTCATATGATTTACAACGAAAACTTAATCGCCCTTGGCCTTGCTATAATTAAAAAAAAACATGTGTTATTACTATTATGTAACTCTTAATAGTATTCTTAATAGTAAGTGGATTCAGTCGTAAAGATTTATATTTCCGTCTTCTAATTTATTGGCCTGTTATATTAATTGCTAATAATTGATCTTGTTTTTAACCGACTTCAAAAAAAGGAGGAGGTTATATGTTCCACCGAACGTTTTTTTTTTTATGTATGTTCCCCGATTTCTCCCTCATTTGTGGACCGATTCTCAAAATTCTTATTTTATTTGAAAGAGTATACTCCTGTGGTCCCATTGGCAACAAATCAGGATCTGATGATGGAATCCCAGGGAAATCGAGGGCAACCCTCAAAATTTGTAGGTATTAACAATGTTTTTCATGTTTTCTGAAGCTATTGAGACATTTGCGTATGGTCATCATCATCTCATGACGCTGAGCTTATGAAGGAAGGTACAACTCTTTAACGGTTAGGAGTTAGGTGGAGGTTCGGGCATAACTCCGTCATATATAGACCTATTAGCAAATTATTATTTTATAGGAGAGATTTTATTCCGAAATGGTCCCATTTAAATTTCAGATAGATCTGATGATGCGTTTCGGAGACAGACCACGGAACTCTTCGAAAAAAGACAGCAAATTAACCGCGATTGCTGCTATCGCATAAATATGCATTGTTTTGACCCCAAGGATGATGAATTGGTGTAGAGTGGGTACTATAATTAAAAAGTGAAAAATAAAAACTTTTCCCAAATAAAAACAACCGACTTCCAAAAAAACACTAGAAAGTGAAAAATAACTTTAATTTCGGAAGGCGGTGACCAGAAATTAACAAAATACATATCAAAAGTCACCGACTTCCGAAATTTAAGTTATTTTTCACTTTCTAGTGTTTTTTTTTTTGGAAGTCGGTTGTTTTTTTTTTTTTTTTGGAAAAAGTTTTTGTGAGGAAAAATTCGCTTTAGTACTTGTGTTGAATTTGTTAGCTTTTAATGTAATTAAGTGGTAGGTAATAAGAATTTGATTGAATGCAGTAATGCCTTGATCGGCACCATAATTGCTAACCAAGTATATTGGTCACTATACAGCAATGGCTAAAGTAAAAGAAAACATTAAAAGAACACAAACACAAAAAATAACAAGTTGCTGCTATTCTACGTGCAGATATAAATACTTGAGATTGCATTAAAATAACAAAGGAAGAGCTAATTTAGCATAAGGCAGGTTAGAATGACTATGACTCTTCATTCTCGTCAGGGATAATCTTCGTCAATTCATGAAAAAACTCAGATGCTAACATTTATTCCTCCAGCCTACAATATAATCAAGGAAATGCAATGAAGAGGAATCAGTGTGTGACAGACAATATCCGCCGTCGGGTGCCGACCGTAATGAGTTCCATTCTATGATCGATGAGGAACCAGCCTTATGTCATCAGCATCTAGGTAAGAAGTCGTGTCAACGTGTCCTCTTAGTGTAGGTGTTAAAGTTGTTTATTATAGGTATAATGTGCCATCTTTAGATGAGATGGCGATTGAGGGGCTTGTGGTTAAGTAATAACAGCCGGGTCGATCTATCAGGTTAAGCTACGCTTGCCGCGGTTAGTCCGTGGATGGGCGACGATCTTTGCATACCAAGACCATACAAGAAAGCACGTGATCATGGCTGGCATTTGTGAATCGTTGACAGTTGTTACGGGTCGTCAGAAGCCCGAAAGTCTGACAACCAATCTTGAAAGGGGTATCGTGTTACCCAGTAACTGGGTTGTGTCGGTTAGACTAGAAGCCGACCCCAACATTCTTGGGAATTTCTAGGCAGATGATGCAGGTGCCATCTTTAGACTATTAGGATGGGAATAGCAAGTAACTGAAGAAGAATTTTGAGACAAACCTGCCACACTTTTCCGCAAACATTGAAATTCTTGTAACACAGAATATTTCGGGGCAACCAACCTATTGCTGATTATAATCAATATAATTCCGTAATACCATTATTGTAACAAGAAAGAAAGAAAAACGATTTTGTAATAGTAGTCCTATAGTCCATGAAATACGCATGGAAAAACAATCCAAAAAGGTAGGTTTTTCATAGATCATTAAAAAAAAAGACAGTACTCCGGGAGTGCTGACAGAAGTGCAAACATGAACAAATACGTATATTTTTTTAAATCCTCAATACAGGATTTCACATTGTGTCCTTGGGTCCTGATTGCTCTCGGTAAAAAATAAAAAACGAGCGATCGACTTCAGCCATTAAAGGTAACAGCACAGATTTTTACGATAAAAATACAAAAGGAAAGAAAAGGATTTAAGAATTCCTCAGGCATTAAGTCCGCCTTTGTACAGTGTTTTTTTACTTGTGCATTAAGTTTTAATAAATAAATAAATAACAAATTAGAACTTCCTAATGAAAGAAAGGGACTTTTCCAAAAGACAACGCTCTACTCATCCGTAAAAAATGGTTAAAATTTGCGCACTGGATAAAAACTTACCCTGTATACACAGTATACATCACGGAGGGATACATATAGTTCATGGAAAGCGCTCGATGACGATGATTTTTTCACCCAAAAAGTGCTCAACTTGCCTAAAGAAGTTTTCACTTTAAAAAAAAAGTTTCATTCCAGCAGTACCTCCGGACAGATACTGACACTGACGGTGGTTTTCTGATCTTGATAAGACAGAACACAGAGTGAGGGTACAGTAAAACATCATGCAAATCTTTGCATATTTTCGTTCTTATAGATTTTGGATTGATGACGGCTCTGTGATCGTTTGACATAAGGTTGCAAATCATCCCGATGTCTTGCATCGAACACAATGCACGTTGATGATGACCTAGTGACCGAATTCTCTTTGTTTAGACGGTATTTAATCTTATCTCATTTACTTAACTGTTATCTCTTTCACTATACGCTCATAGATTAATGTGTAGTACCTACAGACGCCAGAAGGTCAACCTATACCAAACTGTCAACTTTTTCCAATTGTAGATGAACCTTATTCCTTTGTTATAAAGTTGAAAAACTATCAAAGAAATTTGACAGATTGGGGTAGCTTGATGTGCTGGCCTCTGTACACAGTAAGTGGCTTTTACCTGCTCAGTTTCGATACAATTCCAAATAACATAATTAATTATTCAGCCTATAATCTTGTCCCGTGTGGTGCTGGGAGTAAAAGAATAGCACCCCATCCCATTTCTTCCAGTGGGTGTCGTAGAAGGTGACTAAGGGAGTTACTAGAGAATGGGCAGCAGCGTTCTCTATGCATTTTACCACCATACTGCGATCGCCAACCCGCGTGCTAAGCGTGGCTATTATGGCAAAACTCCCCGGGGAGGCCTATGTCCAGCAGTGGACGTTTTTCGGCTGAAATGATGAATCTTCTCACTTCTGGGAAACAGGCTTCCTTTCTTATGAGACGGAAAGCTCTGTAATCCACCATGCTGGTTGGTAGATGGCACATGTCTTTGAATTTTTGGTTCTAAGACATGCCGGTTTCCTCACGATGTTTTACTTCACCGTTGTGAGAGCAGTGGTGATGAAATAATTTATATAAAGTAAACCGTCAGTCAGGGTTTGAAGCCACGACGTACAAGTCGGGGCAGTTATTACTTGGCCTTTACTGCTCTCATTTCCAAAATAAATGACGAAATGCCTTACGAGTCTGTCGAAAGACGACACAAAAAATAAAAATAATTGTATGTGTAAATGAATAAATAAATATAATAATAAATAAATAACAATGCAGATTTCAAAAAAAAAAAAACTACACCTTATTTCCCGTTACTGTTTAAATAAAAACCGCTACTTTTACGGTGGTTTAACACCTTGAATCATTCTCACACATAATTCTTAAGTGCATACCCATAACGTTATAATTAGTACATTTCTCATGGCTCATAAGTTTTGCTTATTTCGTGTCACTGCGCCAGCGCAGGCCGTAGCATCGATGTTCTGTCAAATGCGTTTAATTAACGACAGTTTACACTAAACGGTATATAACCGGCCAGTTGCATCGGTAAATGTGTCAATAGTGATGTCACGATAACTTGTTTGATAACGTAACATGGTATTTGTACCGGTTCATCGTAGGGATGGGATCGACTGATTGTGCGTAGACCGAATTTGAAATTAAATTCGCGAGTTTTTTTTATTTTGAGAGCAGTGGCCGCTTAGTGGTACCGACTGCGCATTGTGTGTAGGTCGTGGGGTCGAACCTAAGCAGGGATTTTACTTTGTGTAAATCATTATTTGATCGTGAGAAAACTTCTAGAACGAAATATTCGAATATATGTGACATCCGCCAACATGGTCCGCCCGTGTGGTGGTTTATGGCCCAGCAGGTGGAATATTATAGGCTGATTATAATAATAATGAAATTCTGAAATACTTTGTAACAATGTGTTATTCGTCTTGATCGTGCATTTTTAACCACACCAGCAGAAAACACATTAAGTTTGGGAAAGTCTGAAGCAGGAAGCATCTGAGCCCCAATTACTTCTAAACTAGTCCGAAAAGGTACTATGGATTAACAAACACCAAATAAGTATACAAATCTAATGAAATACAAAATCCTTTTTCAGATATGACAAAACATTTTAATGATCCTTAACCAAACAAATCGGGAAACAACCGGCAATCCAGAAAGTCGCACGTCGAATTCGCAACCGAATCGAATCGCATCCCTATTCCGTATTGGATCGCGTGAAATCTCTAATTAAGTTCGATTGTGAGTGTGTTGACCATTTAAGGCTTGTAACAGATGCACCGACGGCCCGTTAATACTGGCGTTTCTTTCATTAGAGCCTAAGCTAGCGGTTCTTGTGATATAATTGGACGCTGCGTACCTTTCCTTCGGCTGGCGGTTGCTAAATCACACTTATCTGGTAATGGTGTGCTGTTTGATGTAGTGTTAGGATTGATTGTATGAGTGCTGGGCATGTTGGTTTATTACCTTGAATAGCAGCCCGGGGATTGATGTGGAACTTGATGCTTCTTAACAGATTGATACAATTAATTGTAACAAGATAACTTATATTATCATCTGCCAGTCTTACCAGATGCAGCTGAATACCAGTATCTTACACGGAAGGACTGCCTATGTGCTGTCCACAACCCAGTTACTGGGTGACACGATACTGCTTGGTAAAACTCTTTGTCTGACTTTCGTGCATCAGACGACCCATAACGACTGTCAAAGATCCACGGATGACAGCTGGGTCTAACGGCTTAACGTGCCTTCCGAGGCACGGAGTGTTGGTATGCTTGTTGATGATGATGATACATGAAAGTATTATGTAGTGTGTGCAGAGTCCGTGTCTACGCAGTAAGACAGTGGTCAGGGGTAGGGCTGTTCTGTACCGCCCCTACATTAACGTGTATTATTCTGACTTGTTCGAGGTGGCGCAAGAAAAGAGATCCTGGAAAAACTTGGGGGAGGCGTTTGCGCAGCTGTGGGATAAACAAAAACTATTGTGCATTTGATAAGGTCCTGTTTACTGATATTAACGTGTACCATTTACTATTCATTGAGATGACTTAGGCATTCTTTCTTAATGCCAAAAAATCGAAAAAGGATCTACGAGTGAAAATAGCTAACGGAATTTGAAAGTAAATGCGCAAGTAACTAAACAATTAACACACCACCAACAGTGATTCACAGATTACCCAACTAAAAACATAGCCAATGATTGATATTTCTCAGTAGAAAACCTCTATTAAATTACAGAATACGTACATGGCTACTGCCCTACATTTTACATTCCGTAAATAGAGAACTCGATTTTTTTATCGATATTTGTATCGATATAGAGATCGATACAATAAATCATCGAAAGCCGCTCTGGAAAGCCTGGGAAATATCACGGGAAATTGGGGAAACTATCTCGTAATGATTTTGTCACGATGGTGATTGATGGTCGGTCGTTATGAAGTGAAAACATCACGGACGGTCGTGTTGCGAATCTTGATTAGATTGCTTAATTACTTTTTGTTTCTGTTCGTTGACGTTTTTAGAACAGCTTTTATTAAATAAAGTTGGTAATGGATTGCCGTCGTAATACTTTGACTTTATCTGCGGGGTAATTGCGTAACGCACATACAATTTTAATATATTTCATTTTGACATTTCAATAATATCAAATAATTTGTTCTATTCATCTTCATCATCATTTCAGTCGAAAGACGTCCACTGCTGGACATAGGCCTCCCCCAAATACCGCACCTTCGACCGGTTCTGTGTTTTTCGCATCCAGCGGATTCCTGCGGCCTTCACCAGTTCTTCGGTCCATGTAGTGGGAGGCCTTCCAACGCTACGTCTTTCAATAAGCGGTCGCCACTCCAGAACCTTCCGGCCCCAGCGGCCATCTGTTTTGCGAGCTATTTGCCCTGCCCACTGCTAATTCAGTTTGGCAATTCTTCGGGCTATGTCGCTTACCTTGGTTCCCTTAGATCTCTTCGTTTCTGATATGATCTGATTTGTTTTATTCGAAAGTGGGGTGCCGGGTACTTCGGGTATTAAGTGCCGTTTAGCTCAAGCCGATAAACATTACATTTTCAGAGAAATAACTGGTGATTTTCTTTTTTTTTGGCGACACGTGCTTTAAATTAAAATAAACGATAAAAAAACTTTTAGTCCTTTTTTTATTACTAAATGGGCTTGTTCTTGACCTCTCCTATCATAATTGCAACGCTTGGCTATTTATAAAAATGATTTTAATTTAATAATATGCGGGCATTTTGTTTATACAATCCGGAAGTGTATGAAAGAACAAGCGGTCAGTTTAATTTTAACATGGTCTGTTATCCACAGACCACAAAGTTGAACACATAAAACTGTACACTTCCTTGAGGTTTTTTGATAAACAGTTTAGACGATAAATTGCTTTAATGATCCACCTAGAATAATTTCTTTAAATCTTAAAATGTTGGTACAGAAAATTATACTTGTTTGTAAAACCGTGTCAAAATCAATTTGCCTAGCCTTTCCCCAACTATGTTGGGTCAGCTTCTAGTTTAACCTAATGCCGCTGCATATCAGTATTGTATCTGACCTCCACATCCCAGTTACGGGGTAACACGATACCCCTTGGTAAGACTGGTTGTCAGATTTCGGGCTGCTGACGACCTGTAACGACTGTCAAAGATCTACGAATGACAACCGGGACCGGGGGCGTGCTTTCTGAAGTGAGGAGGGGTCTCGAATAGTGTAATGGATGGTCACCCATCCTCGAACCGACCGCGGCAGACCTAGCTTAACCTTCGATCGACCCTTGCGGCTGTTTTGATCAGACACGAACCCAACTGTTTGTAAAACCGTCTAAAACCAAAAAATGCGGTCCTATTCCTATCAAATTCCACGTCAGTCTATCACCAAATAGTTTTCGTCACGCATCAATGACCACCACTTTTTTTCTTCGAGGCCGTTGAATTCGTGGCTGGCTTGCTCTCCATTCAAAATTCGAACAGCTGTCGCCGCCATATTTTGTATCCGATTATGTTTCTGGAAGTGACCAATGATATTCTTTTATTTTGTCGTTCTGCAATTATACATTGTCCGAAGCCGTTGCAAAATCTTGGGGTAAAACAATCGCCTTTGTTTTTATTGATTCGATCGAAACCAAGAAGAGGTTTGTTTGTTACAATGCAGTTGTGTGTTACAAGTGCAACGGTTTTGTAACAACCTGATTTATTATAGTACACTGACCGACTAATTGGGTGCCTAATCTTTTAGATTCATAGAAATTATAGAAAATAAGTAGGTATTATAATAAAAAAAAAGGTTGTTTCGTTATTCTTTTGGAAAAAATAAAGATCATGTTATGTCATGTAACAAGCCAAATCAGCAATACTTCTTAGTCAATGCTTCTATAAAACATTGCATCGTATTCTACCACGTAATGTTTTTTTATAGAAGAAGCATTGACTTCATAGTGTCTTTTTTATACTTAATATAGATACACACATAATAATCTCACGCCTTTGCCATAGGGGTAGGTAGAAACTACAGAACGCCCATAATCTTACCGCCAATCTTAGATCGCCCACACTTTTTTTTCGCATTCGCATTCTTGATCATAAGGTGCATCCAGACAGACGCTGCAAATGATTTTGCGCCTGCCTCGCTCTGTCTGGATCCACCATTATACATAAGTCGAAGTTAACCGTTTTAGTGCGCACAAAGCAAAACACGCCTCTTCCGATTCTAAAAATTCAAAGCCTCTTCCAGTACCTAGTTTAAATTGTAAAACCGAACAGGTGATTGACGAGTGCAGTGCGCAGACGCATCGATCCGACTCCCACGCACGTGTGAGCTGTGATGTCATTGCGCCGAACGGTACTTAATGGTGGGAGATACTACCCGCATAATTTTAGAGATTCCGTTAAACTAAACACTACGATTGTAGTTACGTAAGTGAGCCTGAGTTACTGACCTACAAGTACTTTGTGCGTATTATAATTTATTTTATGGACGTACATATATTTCATAGGCTTCGTTACGGTACATACTTAAAAGTTTATGCCTGTCATTATTCGCTTTTGTCTACTTACACAGCAGTGGCGAAAGCACCATATAACACGATTCCTACCGGCTTCCCTTCGGGGATTCGCATCGGCAACTCTACCCGTGGGTATCGTAGAAGGCGACTAAGGGGGTTTGCCAGAGGTGCTTGGACAGGAAACCTCCACGTGTGCCCGTGGGCTGGAGTTTCCCTTGGATACGTCTGGGGGAAAGGCCAGTCTCCGGGACGGTGCACCCTGGGATGTCGGCCCCCGGCGAAACCGGTGCCGACCAAGACCAAGCCCAAGGGCGGCGTGGCTGCGCAGGCGGCGACGGCCCCAGCCGTGGTGCCAAGACGGTCGGCCCCGCCTCCTTCATCTCCTTCATCTCCCGCGGCTGACGCCGAATGGGAAGTAGCCGGGGAGAAAAAGAAGGCGGGCAAGGCAGCACGGGCGGCTAAAAGGAAGGAGAGGCGGCAGCGGCGCAAAAAGCGTAGCGCCGCGGCTAGGTTACGCGCCCCGAAGTCCGCAGCTGTAGTGATCACACTACAGCCGGAAGCGGAGAAGAAGGGCGTGTCCTATTGCGACGTGCTTTTAAAAGCCAAGGCGGCGGTGAACCTCGCGGAGCTGGGAGTCTCCAACGGCATGCGGATGAGGGTCACTGCGACCGGAGCCCGCATGTTGGAGATTCCTGGTGCGGCCAGTGGCCCAACCGCTGACGCCCTGGCCGAAAGGCTTAGGGCGTCCCTAGACGCGGACGAGGTCCGAGTGTCCAGGCCCACCAAGTGCGCTGACTTGCGCATCTTGGGCCTGGATGACTCCGTGACGGAGGGCGAGGTGGGCGAGCGCGCCGGTCCGACAGGCCCCGTGTGGTCCGCGGTGGGCGTTGAAGCAGCTGGACCGGGAGCTTCTCCTGGAAGCCTCGATCGTGCAGGCCTGGGTGTCATCACCGGACAGGCCTGCCGACATAAGCGACGAGGCCGAGTGGTTCCGGGAGACCATGTCTCAGATATGTGACGTGGCAATGCCCCGGGTCCAGCCAGGTCGTGCTTCACGCCAGGTGTACTGGTGGTCGCCGCAGTTGACAACACTGCGCGAGGCGTGTGTTGCTGCGCGACACCTTTACTCCAGGCACCGCAGGCTCCGTATCCGCCCTCCGGATACGGAAGCCATTGAGGCGGAGCTGTACGAGGGGTACAGAGTAGCGAAGACCGCCTTCCGAGACGAGATCCTGCGGGCCAGGGTAGTGGCCCGCTAGGAGTCGCTGGAGACTCTGAACAGAGACCCGTGGGGACGCCCCTACAAAACGGTGCGTGATAAGATCCGCCCGTGGGCTCCCCTGCTGACGCAGAGTCTCCGGCCTCAGCTCGTGCAGGACGTGGTGAGCGCTCTGTTCCCCTCGCGAGGGGAGCACGCTCCCCCGCCTATGGCTCCGCCTCCTGCGGTGCCCGATGCGGACCACACCGACGACGACGACGACTCTCCAAAGGTGACCGAGGTAGACCTGAGAGTGGCGGTACGTAGGGTGAGTGCCAAGAATACCGCCCCAGGACCCGACGGCTTGCCCGGCAAAGCCTGGGTCCTGGCCTTGCAGGCTCTCGGGCCTCGACTAAGAGGGCTCCTAAGCGCATGCTTGGAGGAGGGCCAGTTCCCACTTCGCTGGAAAACGGGGAAACTGGTCCTCATTAAGAAGCCGGGGCGCCCAGCGGACTCTCCGTCCGCTTACCGGCCCATTGTGCTGCTCGACGAGGTGGGCAAGCTCTTTGAGAGAGTAATTGCAGACCGCCTCGTCGGGCGGCTGGTGCGGGTGGGGCCGGATTTGGCGGAGAGCCAGTTTGGTTTCCGCAGGGGGCGCTCCACGGTGGACGCCATCATGCGCGTGCGAGCCCTCACGACGGGGGATGCTGTAGCCCGGGGTGGGGTCGTCTTGGCGGTGTCTCTAGACATCGCCAATGCCTTCAACACCCTGCCCTGGAGTTGCATAAGGGAGGCACTCCGGTATCACCGGATGCCGACCTACCTCTGTCGTGTGGTCGAGGCCTATTTGACGGACAGGGCCGTCATCTACCCCGGTCACCTCGGAGAGTGGAACCGGCGAGAGATGTCGTGCGGTGTCCCACAGGGATCGGTCCTGGGGCCGCATCTGTGGGACATCGGGTACGACTGGGTGCTGCGCGCCGACCTCCCTAGCGGCGTCAGTGTAGTTTGCTACGCTGACGACACGCTGGTCCTGGCGCAAGGGAGGTCGTACCAGGCGGCGGCCGACTTGGCGACACAAGGGGTTGCGACAATCGTGGACAGGATCCGGCAACTGGGACTCGAGGTGGCCTTGCACAAGTCCGAGGCCATGTGGTTTCATGGTCCTCGGAATGCGCCACCCACGGGTTCCCAGATAACGGTGGGAGGGGTTCACATCGGCGTCGAGTCGACGATGAAGTACTTGGGACTCGTCCTCGACAGCCGGTGGAACTTCGCGGAGCATTTCCGCCGTTTGGCTCCCAGACTGGAGCGGGCCGGGGCTGCGTTGAAGCGGCTCTTGCCCAATCTAGGGGGGCCAAACGCCTCCTGCCGGAGGCTCTACGCGGGGATCGTGCGGTCCATGGCCCTATACGGGGCGCCGGTGTGGGCGCCTACATTGAGGCGCCAACCAGCTCGCAAGCTGAGGGCGTCCCATAGGGTCATGGCGATCAGAATGATCCGAGGATATCGCACGATCTCCGGCGAGGCGGCGGGCCTCCTTGCCGGATTACCGCCATGGGATCTGGAGGCAAAGGTCCTCGCGCAAATATGGGAGTGGCGCGAGGAGGCCAAACGCCGGGGCGTAACTCCGCTGCCGCAGGAAATCGCGGCACAGCGGACAGAGCTCCGGCGGGATCTCATGGTGACATGGAGAGAGCGATTGTCGCAATCCAGTGCTGGGCACGCCACGATTGCGGCGGTAAGTCCCCTCTTTGAGGAGTGGTTCGAGAGGCGGCATGGCGTCCTCACCTTCCGCCTGACGCAGGTCCTCACCGGACACGGTTGTTTCGGGAGGTTCCTGTTTCGGATAGGGCGGGAGGAAACGCCCGGGTGTTTCCACTGCGAAGATCGCCCTGAGGACACGGTGGAGCACACGGTGGCGGTCTGCCCTGCTTGGGCGGAGCACCGCCGTGTCCTCGTGGAGGCGATCGGCGGCGGCGATCTCTCGCGTCCGGCCCTGGTCCAGGCCATGGTACGGAGCGAGAGGGCATGGGGAGCCGTCACCTCCTTCAGCGAAGCAGTGATGCTCGCGAAGAGGGAGGCGGCGCACGTGAGGGAGAGGCAGCATATGCGCCCTCGCGACCCCAGCCGCCGCAGGATACGGAGACGCCCTGGGCGTCGGGAATCCCAGGCCGATTTCCGGCCACCGTAGGCATGGGCTTGCGGACGGCGAGTAATGGGTAGCTCGCTGTCCGGTAAGGACCAAGCCCAAGTCGACGGCGCGTTGTGTTCCACGCGCGCCTCAAAGAGATGTCACCACAAAAAGTGATGGGACCCGCAAGGGTCGATGCCTGCCAGGGGTGCGGGTTTATTCGAAAGAGACACCACAGCCCTTGACTTAAGGGCTACTGAAGGAACACGGGTGGGTTTTAGTCAGTAAAAGTCTGACACGCCCTCCTGCTCCATCTGACACGCCCTCCTGCTCCACCCAGAGCGGGAGAAGTTATTTGATGATTTCCCACCCAAAAAAAAAGGGGGTTTGCCAGAGAATGGGCAGCAGCGTTCTCTATGTATTTTACCACCATACTGCGATCGCCAACCCGCCTGCCAAGCGTGGCGATTATGGCAATCCCCCTTCCGGTTTCGAGGAGTCTTATGTCCAGCTGTGGACTTCTTTCGGCTGAAATGATGATTATGATAAGTAATTTGACTTATTTTTTTTAAATTGAATAAAATGTTCAGATAAAACCAAAATTTGGAAAACTGTATGGTGCTTTACTTACAATCCTAGGGCATTTGACATAATTCGTCTTAATTTTAATACTGTTTTAAACTAAAATAAAACGTTTCTAATATAAATGTAGCAGTTTGTTTAGGTCATAAGCAGGAAAAGTACCACGTAATAAACTAAATGCAAAACTTACATATTAAATAACTTGATTGATAACACGATGCATTTTCCATTTCAGGTAAGGTGCACTTTGATTAATTAATCACATTCAGAGCTGGCTCCATTTCATTACGTAAGTTCCTGCGACCCACTTCGACGCTAGTTATTAAATGTAAGTAATATTTGTTAAATAACTAGAAGGCTGTCAACCTTCGATTAATGAGCTAAAATATGGACCAATAACCGACCGTTCGTAAAGTCTTTTCGTAGACTCCGTGACTAATTGGCTGGACAAGCCGTAATTTATCACACTAGGAGGCACATCAGGGCCTCAAGTCTGCTATTACAATAGTGTCGGAATAGTCTATCATTGATTCCATAATTGTTGATTTTGACAAGTTTGGTAATCTACTAATGATGACTTTCCAGTGTCCAGCCACTGACACTCCATTGAAAGAAATGGCATTTATTGGTAATCTCGTACTTATTGACAAATAAATGACTGACTTTGGTGGTAGGTAATCTGCTAAAATTTCTACAGTTCCTAAAATAACATGTTAAAAAATAATACGTAAAATTATACATATACATATAAATGAAATCTGGCATGAATAAATATTCTTATTTTTCGAAAATAATTTCTACTAACGGGTTTTAAAATAATGGCAATACGACTTTGCCATTATAACACAATTCTATTACGAGACCATTGACCAACCACTGATCGACCATTATAAATTTAGCAGATTACGAACTTTTAGCAAAATGACGATGGGATCGTGTTGGAATGACGAATTCATAAAAATAGCAGACTTAGGCCCCAGGCCTTGTGCACACTGGATTCTGGCTCTACATCGCGTGTTACCGCATTATGTCAGGTATGATAATCATCGTAAGTTTGGGCGCTTTGTTTCACTAAAATGATGAAGGAGTGTGGACAACGCCTTACCTGAGTTAACAGAAACTTCTATTTTGCCACTTATCAACTTAATAAAGTTCTCCATTAACCTCTGCTGATTTGTATTTTTCTTCATGATATTAAAATATTGCACGAAAAGCAGAAAAAGTCTATGCCGTAATACAAAGCCTGCAACAAAGTTCAAGTCATTGTCATCGTATTATGTCATTACCTCACAATTCTAATAAAAAAGAAAGATTTTCTAAGAAAGTTGAGCGCGATCCGCTGCCGGTGAATCGCGTGCGTGTGCGCAGGCTGCAGAGCGCGGCGCCCGTGCCACTCAAAACGTGTTCATTAGTGCACATTAATCATTCCTAGTACACCCGACTAGAATAACGTGATATTTACACTGACTCGCTCGCATGGAAAGATGATTTCCGACAGTTTATATACACAACGCAGCGCAGAAAATAAGTCTACAACAAATAAAACAAAAATAATATTCAAAGGCAATAAATCATCATCATCATCATTTCAGCCGAAAGACGTCCACTGCTGGACATAGGCCTCCTCCAAAAGGGTTTACCATAATCGCCACGCTCGGCAGGCGGGTTGGCGATCGCAGTATGGTGGTCAAATGCATAGAGAATGCTGCTGCCCATTCTCTAGTAAGTCCCTTAGTCGCCTTCTACGACACCCAAGGGAAGAAATGGGATGGTGCTATTCTTTTACGTCCGACACGGACCACGAAGGCAATAAATACGTCGTCTTTATCACAAGAGCTCAGGTCTTATTGTCTCCTATGCGTGGGAATACAGGCGAGGAGACGTAAGTAAATAAAGGCAATGATATTCTGAATAATCACAAGTCTCTGATTAGTCCAGTCATTAAGCTTAAATTAGGTAAGAATCTCGGAATTCGAGATACCCAGCTATAAGTCTGTAAATACTTGTATATTTACACCTTAAAAGTTGTCTCAAAACCTACATATGGTAGGGTGTACGCAATTATTAAATTTCAAGGTCAAAGTTCTCAAAAATCGGTTTTTTGCGCTTTTTTTGTAAATATCTCATTTCCTATGGGTTTTTGCTATTTATATTCATTATCAATATTGTAGAATACAAAATTGAAGTGATCCTGTGACCGCGCGCTCTCCGCCCTCTATCTCGAAAACGGTTCACCGTATAAAAAAATGGATTGAACAAAATTTGTAGAGAATTTTGTATTCTACAATATTGTTATTTAATACAAATAGCAAAAAATCCATAGGAAATGAGATATTTACAAAAAAAGCACAGAAAACAGATTTTTGTGACCTTTGACCTTGAAATTTAATAGTTGCGTACACCCTACCATATATGTAGGTTTTGAGACAACTTTTAGGGTGTCAATATACAAGTATTTACAGACTTACAGCTGGGTATCTCGAATTCCGAGGTGAACTTACTATAATGACTGGACTAGATCACATTAGAGAATGAACAACATTGTAACGACGTTCCACCGAGTGCGTGAGGCTCGAGCGTAAATCAATCAACTCACTGCATTGCGAGAGTGGTGATAATCACCGAACACTAATACCACTTAATAACACAGTCCTAAAATAAATGTTCTGTTCGATCTCCCTTTACGATTTGATTTTTTTTTTTGGCGCGCTGCCGCTGCTCTTGTAACTGTACCCGGGGTTACGTCAAGTTGACAGCTGTCAAAGTCGTTCTAAAATCAACTTGTAAGTTTAGTATCGTTAAACCTTTAGACGCGCCGACATATTTATTGGTGTTTATATTGTAAATTAAGTTGTCTGATAATGATTAATTACATGCCGGAATAAAAACAGATTTAATCAACGTCTCATCATCGGTCAATTTCTCGGCTCCACAGATAATCTTCGGCGGCCATCTTCGGTCGACATTACGATAGCGAAAGTGAATCCGGCTTTGAATCATATTCGCGAGGATATTGTTCACAGCGTGAGCTTGCCGCCATGTTGGCCTCTCTGTTCTACTAAAAACGAAATAATTTACTCTTTGTAAAAAACTTACTCTCGATTCTCGACCTTATGAGGACAGTGGACCATGAATATCGAATGTCCGTACAAACGTGATAGCAATGTGCTCGAAATTCAAATTATTTTGGAAATACAAGTAATCATTTGAAATTCGAACATAATATCCACCATTAATTACGGTGCCGGTGGTGGATGCGAGTAAAGGCGGAAAAACAAGAAAAGACGTTATTTCACCGAGAGTAGGTCAAATATGCGTAAGTGAATAATTTAACAAACCACGATTTCACGTATTTTAAATGAGCTTTAAATCACCCTTTTTGCTGAAATAATTAAATCAACCGTTAACTGAGATGAAAAATGATTACATTTCCCATTAAGAATATGCGCTGCATCGTTATTCAAATTGGGGTCACAAAAGCATTTTGTAATTTATAGAAATTACGACCATGAGTGCCTTGTTGTTTTTGTTACATTGAATTAAAGGGACCCACAGTACCTGTAAGTTCATTACCATCTATAAGGAAAAACAATAAATCCTGCACGGTGCAACGGATTTATGACTAGGCTTGCCACACGTCCGAATTTGGCAACCATGTCTTGCTCGCACAAATCGATTAATTTACACCCCGCCCGCCGCTACCCTTGCGCCAGTGCAACGCGCCGGGTGGTGCTGGTACTGAGTCGCCCCCTCGGACGTCCGGCATTTTAATAAATACATATTATTGCTTTCGAGTTAAATAACGAATGTTCTCTGTTCTTTCTCTGCTCCTGTATACTCAAGTCTTTACATCTTCTTACAGTAGGTACATTTATTGACTACTAGTTTTCCCAATTTCTGGAGCCCGTTGCTGCGCCATCTTATACAGGTTCAATATAAATTAGTTAGAGAAACTGGCGTGATAGTTATCGATATTTAAACACGAAAAACATTTAGAAATAATATATTTTTTGGGGTCGAAAACTGGTTAGCGGTTGTAGTTACTCAAAATATTGGTTTTTTTTTGTATAAATTTCACAGATACAACACGATAAAAAAACTGTTCTTCTCAACTCTAGTGATCCTTGGCATCTTTTTTGAGTTTAGCTAGCTAATTTAATACTTATGTTCAACTATATGTATATATAGCAAATCAAAACAGCAACAGCGTACTATCACGTTGAATACATTGGCAACGCAAACATTGTGTACAAACAATAAACACGATACTGCATTAATTCTATGATTATCTTGGAAGCCAAATACAGCTTGATTAGAACGATTGTTTACCAAGTTTTGGTAGTACGCCAACTAAGCCTGCATAATCTCTAGAATCGTGTAGCTGTGGGTATTTATAACCTTACCATTGTTGATAGGTTTTAGTATCCAGATGCATTTGGTTAGACTGGAAGCCGACCCCAATATAGATGGGAAAACGCCTGGCAGATGATGATGATCTTTGTTGATAGGTCCAGTTGAAAACCAGCGTAAGGCATTTTTGCTGACCCTGGCCTTTATGGCGCAGCCATGAGTCACATTTTTCTGCTAATTCCTTACATCACACTTTTCTGTTTTTCTTTTTTACTAGCAACTCTCATCCTTAGGGGTTGAATTACGAAAAATCCTTCCTTATTCCTTGTCCACATTATAAAGGGAACCTCTGTGCAAAATTTCAGCTTTCTAGGTCAAAGGGTTTGGGCTGGGCGTTGATGAGTCAGTCAGTCAGTCAGGACTTTTCTTTTTATTTAAATAGATAGATCTGAAAGAAAGAAAAATAGTTTTATTTGTCACAGAAACACGTGCATATAAAATATGACATAACGTTTAAAAAAACATGATAACAAACCCCTCAGATTATAAAACAAAGGCTAGATAGGATAGGATAGACCGCGCGGAACACCAAGAGTGAGGCCAAAAAACCAAATACTAAAGCGTCGCATTTTATACAATATATCATATTTTAGTATTTGTTTTTTTTTTTGTTTAGATTATAAAACAAAGGCAGATATACCGCGCGGAACACCAAGAGTGAAGCCAAAAAACCAAATACTAAAGCGTCGCATTGTATACAATGCGAGGCTTTAGTATTTGTTTTTTTGACTCTTGTGTGTTCCGCGCGATCTATCTGCCTTTGTTTTATAATCTGCGACAAACACAGATATTTATACATAGGCATTTCTAACATAAATAGTCGGCAGCTGCACGCCGTGACTGTGACAAGAAGGCATCCACTCAGCATGATGCTGTGCTATGGGATCCACAGCACAGCGCTGATTTTCAGTGGTCACCCTAAAATAACGTACGAAAATCAAGCCACGATTTTACAATTTACACAAAACAAGCTGCTGTATATTGAGTGCCTTTTAGTAGGTATGTGCTAAATAAATGTATTTTATTTCTTTCTATACATAGGTTCCAGAAAAAATAATTTATAAAATCTTACCGTGAAATATTTGAATTGAGCTGTCAATAGTGTCAATTCCTAGCATCAGGTGGAATGATAGCTCACTTCAATTTTCATGATGGAGTTTTACAGAATAAACGGGCTAATAGTATAAAAGTACCTAAGTCGTAGGTACAAGCATTTTCTTCGAATTCGTTTTCGGGTCTTCGTTTAAAGCTGTGAGTGAGGGTGACTGACGAGAAAGCTCTCGGAATTAGAATAGAATAGCTTTATTTAGTACACAAATATCCATATAGTGTTAGTAACATACAAGAAAATAACTTATTGCCTAGTGTTAGGAAAAATCAACCTCCGCACAAACTGCTGTACAATCGGAGAGCCGAAGCTCTTAGCTACAGTTTTCAGGATACTGTTTTGACAACCCGTCACTCTCCTCGGTAGCGACGCAGTTTTTTTTGCATATAATTGCATAGAAGCCGTCGCGTCGGTCCGGGCTTGCGCAAACATTTCCTACGCGCTACAGTAACATGGCAGCCTCAACAACATCCTGAAAGCATTGTTATATTGGACGCGCAGGGCATCCAGCGATCTCTTACTACAATTGACCCATAGATTGCCCGTGTACAAACATTGGCAATACGCCTTGAAATTGCCTGTATCAGACGATTGGCCTGCAGAATCCTTTTTTCATCATCATCGTCATCGTCATTTGCCTCGTTCTATCCACTGCAGAGTGTAGGCTTCCTCCTTCTTGTGCCATGATTGTGCGAATCTCAACTAAGTGTCGTGTCGTCGGTCTCAGAATCCTCTTTGTTCTGATTTCCGGTGATAAGTTATGAAACTGGGCAAGCCTTCCAGCAAGGTTGACTGTAGGACCTTCTTCACTAGTTGGAGCCTTCATTGGCCAATTACTAAACACATTATCAGCGGGACCAATGCTAAGACACCGGCGTCCTCTCGGTGAAAGGAACTGGGCCTTAATCCACTACGGATAATAGCTACACGATCTCGACACAACAAATAACTTAGGATTAGCCTGCCAACTAATTCTGAATAATCTCTACGCGAAATCAAGCATGTCAGTGTTTCCGCGAAGATAATCCTGTTATTTTCAGTGACTGTCGTAAGCTTTAGGACTGTTCCTAGTTATTGGATGACAACATCCAACTGTGATCTAATAATATCGTAGCGAGACTCCTAATCTGCCTGACAGAGGTGTTATCACAAAATGCTGTACGGGACTGAATTTTGCTTATATCATTTGTCAGTTTAAGAGGCCGAGGGGGGGTCGAGTCGAATATCTCACAGTGATAGGAAGTATTAGAACAAGGTACACTAAGTGGATTAAATACGTACTATAGAAGCTAATAATGCAAAAAAATACCAAAGCAAACACCTTTGAGGCACTACCCTTTAAAAGAATATTTTTAAATGACGTTCATGTTGTTTCGATTCATCAAAATTATTCTTTGTCAGAGCTGTCGCAGGACATAATATTATAGAAACTAACAAAAACTGACGAATTTAGAACTTTTTGAAGGAATGAAGGCTAACCGACTTCAAAAACTCAAATTAATTTCTGGTCTAATAAAGCCTTGTGAAAACAAGTCGTGTTTGTGCCTAGTGCGGAAGAAACTATAAAATATAATGTGAGACAGAGCGATTAAAAGAAAACTTTCGGATAATCACAAATATAATTAATTTATTATAATCGATCATTAAAACAAAATTACAACGCCAAAAATCGAAAGTGTTTACCAAATTATGTAGTTAATGAGACCGGTTCGTTCAATTGAATGAAACAATTTATCGTTCGGTCTATTTCGGTCGCTAGTATGAAAGTGAATTAGCAACAGTATTTCGGTCAGCCACGCCTACGAGTGAACTTGTTAATGAGTGCTTAAAAGCCTCTTAAGAGTAACATAGAACTTTGTTGTTTAAAAACTTTGTACTCGTTCGTAGAATGAGCTGTTTTTTGTATGAAATCGTACAAATGATTTTTTTTTATGACCAGAATTTTCTTCATATGAAGTGTAACCTGCACCCTAATTGCGTAACTCACGATTGATCATAATTGGTTTCGTCTTCACAGTTAAACAATATTCATTGCGTTATTTATGTTGTCGAACAGACACATTTTTCGAACATATGAAGCAATGGTTTAACAATCCGTTTCAAAACGATACAGATTATGATGAATCGTGAGTTACGCAATTAGGGTGCAGTTCTGTTCTTTTAAACTCGTTTCTGTAGGTAATAATATAAAGAAATGGTACAGTACTAGATTTCTTTTGTCGCCAAACTCCAAAATAAATCTTAGTAAAGTATTTTTTTTTTTTCAAGTAAGTATAATTATGATGTTTCACATAGCATAACGCTTGCATTTCCTAATAGGTTGCGCAGGGGAGTAGAGTATTGTACACTCATATTTCGCCGGTTATTTTTGATTTTAATGTTTTCAGGGTAACACGGACATCGACGCACAACCTGCAACCATAGAGTCCGTACGTTCCCGTGCTGTGAAATTTATGTAGTTTTTTTTTTAAATCTGCTCTTAGCTACATACATACATATATATGCAATACCTACTGAATCTATACAGGAAAAGTTTTTATCCAGTGCGCAAATTTTAACCATGAATTCAGCATATCATTCTAGACTCCCTAGCGCAGAAATTTTTCGACGGTTATACAAAAAAAAAATCAGCTGTTCCATACATTTTGACCGCGTAGGTATTGCACTTTTCTATGAAACAGCTGTTTTCTTTTTTAATAACCGGCGAAAAATTTCTGCGTTAGGGAGTCTAGAATGATATGCTGAATTCGTGGTTAAAATTTGCGCCCTGGATACAAACTTATCCTGTATAACACGTTGCGCATCGATCCCTGCCACCTGTATAAAGTATAATGTGCCCTAATTTCATTTTTTTTTTCACTTTCGCACATGCGTATATGTATGGTTTCATTTAAAATTTGCTAACTAAACTATAACCCACTACGCCAGCGTAGTACTTACTGCATTACATTGAGATTTATTAGTTGCCGCTGCAACAACTGTTAATGTAATGAGAAATTGTAGGGTTAATGTTAGCACTTAACCCGTATCTGCTGCTATCGATAACGTAGTGTTGTTATACAGGTTGTTTTAAAAGGATTGGACTTATACAGGCTGATGTTTAAGATGTAGGAAGGTTTAAAGCTGATTTCTAGACGAGATTATAAAGTTTACGGCTACAGGTCTAGTATGGGCTTGTTTGAAGTGTGAAGAAAGTATCTGAGGTAGGTTTATTATTATTACATAAGGTGGAAAATTGAGTGTTTTGAATCTAAGTATTTTTGGATGAAAAATATTTAATTGATGTTCTTAAAACTTATTGGCCTCCTAATAATGTACGATTTTATTTACGAGCTAACTTTCTGCCCTTTTCGCAGGTCGCAGACTCGACATTACTTGGCTATCTAAATAAAATAGGAATTATTTGAGGTTCACGTAAAAAGGCGCATTCATTATATTAGAGTGATCATTAATATTTTTATGAAAGAAAAATTGTTTGTTTGAGTCTTATGAACAAAGTTTTTTTTTTAAAGAATGTATAAAGTCTTTACCCACCTTCGGAAAAGGACAGTCCTTTTCTTATTTTGGTCGCATATTACCGTGTTCTTGGAAGACGTAGCGTTGGAAGATGTCCCACAAGGTGGGCCAATGACCTGGTGAATGCAGCAGGAATCTGCAGAACGGGTCGAATTGGCGGTTCTTGGAGGATGCCTAATGTCCAGCAGTGGACGTCTACCGGCTGAAATGATGATGATGTTCTCCTTGGCATGAGCCAGTTTAAAGCTGTGGAATGTAATAAACAGGTTCTTAATGTAAAATAAATAAAACAAAACCTTCAAATAATGTGGTTACAAAAATAAATAAAAAATGAGAATGATAGCACCATTTTACTCTGACCATTCATCACAATTTAAACTAAGTACATATTTGAACAAAGTTTTTTGCTTGTGTACTTAATTGTATTACTGAATAGTATTCTTTAATTTAAATACAAACCGTTACATTTACAGAGGAATCATTCGATAATGACTGTGTATTTTAATGATACTCTAATATGCTTGAACTTTGAGATGTCGACCTCAATTCAGCTTTCTAGCAATAAAGATAAGAATTAAGGCAATCTAAAGAGAATGAGTAATACAATCGAGAATTATGAAGATTGGCGTAAGTGGCACACCAAAGTAAGCCATTGTTCGATGGTGGTCATTTGCTGATTCGATTCTCGATTCTTTTTTTGAATCGATTCAACGTTCGTTTGAAGTAGACGAACGTTTGTGGCGCCATCTTGTTGAACATTTTTTCATGAACTCGTGTCTCGGTTACATTCATTTAATTCCCACTTTGTCATATAATATGAATAATTTAATTAAGTATCCTAATTAAAAAACGCTATAAAAACATGGGAAACTAACTTAATGAGTTTTTTATTCATTACTTCGTCATTGATATCAAGTATTTTTTATGTGCTTATTAATCATTCATTTCAATAGTTTATTGACTTCAATTTTAAACTACCTACGTCAAAGAGGTACCTGTACTGCCTTGGTTATAATCTTTCGAGTATGGTGGTAGTTGCCAGTTTAGTTGTATCTATCATATAATGTAGACTATTTCAGAAGAATATTTCCTCCCTAACTGCCAAAATCGCACTGACAATAAAACTTTCTACTGGACGGCCACAAATTACCTATATACTATTATCTACAAAATCATGATCAGTTTATAACGCATAACTGTGATAATTAATAGAAAAACATAGCTATCTTATCCTATTGTACATCATTTAGTTAATAGGCATGTCTATGCTTCCGTCGACAAATCGGTGCTCTTTTTGACCGCGTACTTGCATTTTTCTATGAAACAGCTGATTTTTGTTTGTAAAACCGACGAAAAATTTGTACGCTAGGGGTCTACAATGATATGCTGAATTCACACAAGTCACAGTTTGCACACTGGTTGAAAATGTATCCTATATATGTTACTTCAATCCTTCTCATAATCTGCCTACCCTTTTTCCAACTATGTTGACGTCATTTTCTAGTCTAACTAGATGCAGTTGGATACCAGTACCTTACGTGGAGTGAGTGTCTTACACCTTTGTAACACTGGTTGGTATATTTTCGGGCTTCTAACGACACGTCACGACCACCGGAATCGGTGACTTTAATTCTTCTGCTGAAACTAAATAACTCCTGACTGCTTAAGTGCTTACGACTCCATAAAACCTTGACTACTGCATTACAAACTGAACTACCATAGTGTTAACCTATATTTGTTATCGAGTTACCGTGTCGTAATATTTACCGTCGAACGTTCTCACGGCGCGAGTGGAATCGATTCCGTTAATAGTTACAAGTTGGCTCAGTTAGACACGGGTAGTTTTTGTTTGTGATTCTAGTTTGGCAGTTGCTAGGCTAGTTGTCCACTTGACTTGTGTAATGGATTTGAAGGAGTTTAATTTGTTTTTGTGAGAATAAAGGTGAATAAAATCTACTTAATGTTACGAGTAGTATAATGTTCTGATTGGTACTTCGGGAGCTGGTTAAGTAGTTCACGTGAAAACTCATAGATACAGGGTGAGTATTTGAGATGGGAAACCAGATAGATCGAAAACTGAAAATTGAAAATAGTTTTGGGAAGTTTTTTAGTTAGCAAAACTAAAAAATAGAAAATAAATAATAGATTAAAAAATCTAAAACACACGCTATAAAACGTGTGTTTTAGATTTTTTTCCATTTTATTTTACCTTCATAATAGTTACGTTGTTTTAGACATGGAAGCATTGTTAGCTATTATGTTCACATTTTTGGCATTTGAATAAAACTCCAGTGATCCGAATGGTCCAGTAAAATTTTCATTGGTAACGGAATGCTCTGAAAACTGTGAATGCATAGAGATGTCAAAGCATAATCAGCCTATAATGTTCCCACTGCTGGGACACAGGTCTCTGTGAGAGGGAGTAGGCCATAATCCACCACGCGGGCCCAGTGCTGGTTGGTAGATGTCACATGTCTTCGAATTTTTGGTTTCTAAGACTTGCCGCTTTCCTGACGATGTTTTCTTTCACCGTTTTGAGAGCAGTGGTGATGAAATTAAATACACATAGTAAAGTGATTGCTTGCTTGGCTTTGAACCCACAACCCACATACAACACGTACACGTAAGTCGGGGCCGTTTTTCTGCTTTTTACTCACCTATTGACTGAATTAGTAATTAAAGTTTTGTTTAGAGGAACAAGACACCTTAAAAACAGCCATCAATTTGAGGTATTTTCTCAAAGAATTTTCTCATTAGTAAGTACTTTAAACATCTAAATCTAATGAATCATTTAAACTTCAATCGATCTTTAATTTAAATTCCTATTTTATTGACATGTTTTATGGCTGTCATAAAGTTTTAAAGTTAAGAACTGTCTACGTCCGCGGATTGGTCGGGTAAACGATTTACCACGATACTCTGAAATGATGTAACTTGGAATTTGAGTATTCCCTGATTAATTTCTTCTTTTAATTTAATTGGTGTCTAGACTATAAAGTGTTGCAATACTGGAGATAAGTTATTTGCTGTAACTTTAAGTTATTCCTTTGTTGGAGCAGAATGTCTTCTTCACTATTCCGTTTCAGCAGCATGCCTTTGATTTTCTTTCGTCCCTTTTGTGGCCTTAACATTCTATGACTTATTAATGAAGGAGATCTAACTATTAGCCAGAGTCTCAAACTTCGAGTCAGTTTATGTATTTCGAGATTTATTCCACTACGTGAAAGTTCTTATTACAAACTAATTAATCCTAATGAAAAAGTTCTTAATACAAAACTGGCAACTTCGCACAGGGACTAAGTGGTCTGTTTTGTAAAAAGAACTATAGTTAATTTTTACTTTGCAATTCAGTTTCGCAAAAATAACCTAGTTAGGTTATTTTTGCGAAACTGAATTGCAAGTTAACAGCAGTTGCTAGCATAGATAACTCAGAATCACGATCGCTTTCGTTTTGAAAGGTATTCAAATGAATGAAAAAATTCGCCAAAATTTATGATCAATTGCTTACCGAGACTAAATTCTTACTGGATCCAAACAATTCAATGCAAATAATAACTATGATGTTTTTTGCAGCAAAACTACACTTAAATTAAATTAAGACTAAAACTAAAAAAGTTATCTAACCACAAATCGTAGTGAGTTAAATCTAGACTTATTACGGCATATTACGTGAGGCAGTGTTTAAATTTTAAGTGTCCAATCGTGTTTATGAGCGTGGTGTAATTTACGATGGGCTTGTTTTATTGTTAGTACCTACACTTTGCACTTAATTCTAGATAGATAAAGTCGTAATTTGATGTTGAGATTTTGAGACGTCTGAAACTTTGGTTATATTGGTGTACAGGAAAAATTTTTACTCAGTGTACGCAAAATGTTACCATGAATTCAGCTTATCATTCTAAACCCCCAGCGCGAAATTTTTATGTCAGTTTAACAAAAAAAAAAAAAAATCTGCTGTTTCATAGAAAAGTGGTCAAAATATATGGAACAGTTGTTTTTTTTTTTTTGTATAACCGAGGAAAAATTTCTGCGCTGGGGATTCTAGAATGATATGCTGAATTCACGGTTACAGTTTGCGCACTTGTTAAAAACTTATCCTGTATAAATGCGTGATTTTAGATATATCAGCAAAATATTAGGTTGGTTTTATGGCTTTCCCAAGTCATTAGTAATTTTATAAGTTTTGCTTGACCTCTTACTCTCTTCTCTAGCCCTTCATTTACTCATGTTAATTAACGTTGTCAAAATTTACTCTTACCTCTTATTTTTTATCCTTAATCTTACATATAATAGCATAAAATTGCTTTTCGTGTTTGTATGCTAAGATCTTTTAAACTACGCAACGGATTTTAATGCGGTTTTCATCAATACCTAGACAGAGTGATTCCAGAGGAAGTTTTATAAATGCATCGGACTCCGCGCAAGCGAAGGCGCTGCCAAAAACTAGTAGTTTATAAACATTTATGTCTTAAGTCTTTACTCTTTCAATTTACGTCTATAATTTGTCTTTCTCATTAGCACTTATTTTCAAAAAAACATTTTTTTTCCTACGTGCTCTTATTCTGACACTTTTTATTCTGATTGACACTTTGACATACTTTATTTTTTTTTTGACATTACTGTAAAAATGTCATTAATAATAATAGTCTGGTTTTTGTTTCTTTTTTTTTTTTGAATTCCTAACGATTTGACATTTATATTTATTCGGTATCAATAGAATTTCTGTTTAATTTTGGAATTGAATATTATTTGCATGCCCATGAGACGGTAGAATATGGAGGACTACTTTAAAAAAAAAAACATTTATGTTCCAATTACCCATGTTTGCAATAATAAATGATTTGATTTGGTTTGAAAACCAATATTGTTGTATAAATGCTATTGGTGTTTTTTTGTTAAACATGTATTTTAATTGGACCTTAGCAATTTCCTTTATCCAAATATTGTTAAAACTTTCCATTTGCATTATGTTTTAATAGAACCACAGAATGTATGTTTATGGTAAAACAAAAGGAGAAGCCGGGAAGCCGAAGTCTAAACTGGTAAGCGTCCATCCGGTCGGTGACTGACCAAACAAGGCATAATGACGCTTGATAAAGATACTCTTTGGTGCCATTCGGGATGAACGGACATCCTTCGAACTCCTGATTACTACCTTCTATTTTCTTTTGAGGATAATTTTAACAAATGACTGTTTAAAAAGAACATAAGACTGGAAAGTTTTGAGTGAGTTCTCGAAATGACACTGATTTTGTTGAAAATAAACACATAACCAATTTAGCTAGCCTTTTCCCAACTATGTTGGGGTCGGATTCCAGTCTAACCGCATGCAGCTGAATACCAGTATTTTGCATAAAGCGACTGCTTATCAGACCAGCACCCTAATTGCGTAACTCACGATTGATCATAATTGGTTTCGTCTTCACAGTTAAACAACATCCATTGCGTTATTTATGTTGTCGAACAGACAAATTTTTCGAACATATGAAGCAAAGGTTTAACAATCCGTTTCAAAACGATACAGATTATGATGAATCGTGAGTTACGCAATTAGGGTGCAGGGCCTAGAGACAAAACATTTCTGTTAGCGTTCACGCCAAACGCGCGCTATGCCAAAATGAATGGGAATGACATTACTTGCGGAAAGGACACGACGTAACCTTTCCGCAGGTAATGTCATTCCCATACATTTTGGTGTAGCGATATTATTAATACGATATTAGCAGAATTCGTACCTATGTGATTGACGTGGTTACGAGTAAGGAATCGTTCAGTGGTCATATTGAATTCAGGCCCTGCATAATCCAGTGGGTAACACGATACCCCTCTGTGAGACTGGTTGTCAGACTTTTGGGCTTCTTACTACCCGTAAAGACGGTCAAAGATCGACGAAAGACAGCCGACACCATCGGCTTATGGTGCTCTCCGACGTGCGGAGGGGTCTCGGTATGTAACGGATGGTCCCACTAATGAACCTATCCACTTACCGACCGCGGCAAGCATACCTAATCCTTCGGTCCACGGGTGCGAGTGGTATTAGCCACGAGTTGAAAACAAACATAGTAATAAGTCACGTAATTCTAATAGTATAAGGACAGCATTACTACACTTACAAAAAACCCAAAACGTCCGCATAAATAGGGCGTAATGTGCGCAGGTTACAAATAGTATCGTCAGTCATCTTTCAGTCAGTCATTTTTGGACATTGCTTTGTAAAAATCACTTATGTCATGCGTATAAGGTTGAATTTGCAAAAAATGAGTTTTATCATAACTGTGCCACTGACGTAAAATTGGGGACAGTTTAGAGTGTTACTTTTGTTACGAGACTGTGCATCTTGGGCTTTTGTCTATCAAAGAAGGACTGCAGGACCTTTTTTGAATGCAGCCGATGTTTCGATGTGGTTTGATTTTAAACATCGAACAATATCTTGCAAAAACTTCGTTTTACTTCGTTATTACGATGCGATATTATTTTGGTGTATATATTTTTGGTTGTAGTTTCGACTACAACCAAAAAATAAACCAAAATAATATCGCATCGTTATAAAAAAATGTAAATGCAAGAAGTTTGTTAAAAAAAAAACAGATTTTATCAGTTGTAGGTCACGTGACGTCATAATTATTGTTACTTACATTTTAAAATCAGTGAAAGTAATTCAGATGTAAAAGTTTACGTAAGAGAATATTAAAATTGGTTTTATTAACTGTACATTACTTGTAATGAAAACGAAACTAAATACCTACATAGTTACGGTTATGGTAATGCATTTATTGATATCTTTTGTAATGTCAAAAAATAATAATTTAAACAATTGGTATGGTTTTTATGATATTAAAATTGTCTCAATCTCAAACCAAATACCCTAATAATATTTAAATATGAAAGTTTGAAGTTTAGATGTATGAATGGATAGATAAAATGGATGAAATTAGGCATACAGATAGTTTAAAACCTCGATTAACACAAAGGATACTTTTTATCCCAGTATTACGTTCCCGTGGAATATTTAACGAGCTCCTAGAGGACGAAGCCGCTGGGAACAGCTAGTTTCAAATAAACCAATTTCAGGTACTTTTGAATTGTCAAGAGGTCGGCCAGTCAGAAAGACGATACTAGTTTCCCATTCCAAAGCATTGTAGTTCATGTTTTGAAAACCCAGGCTTCCTTATAAAAGGCCTAGATTATAACAATACTATCTTTAAGATCATCATCATCTCCCTGTCCTGGCCTTTACATGAAGCGACTGCCTATCTGACCTCCACAATCCAGTAACTGGGCAATACGATACCCCTTGGTAAGACTGGCTGTCAGACTTACTATCTTTAAGATCCTAGTACCTTTTCTATTGTGTAAAACAAACTTAAGTAAAATGCCATCGAGTTAGGCCGTTGACTCGAGCTGTTTGATAAGTATTTTCGAAACCCAGGTCAGAGTAACATTCGATTGCTTAAGTTTCATTGCTCCGAGACCACGACTAACGGTTTCCTTATGACTTTTATATCACAAACTTGTAACTAACTTGCTAACAGCCACGCCCATTAAAATGTTTCACGTCTGTTAGGACTGAGATACACGAGGCTAGTTTTTTAAAGCTAGGACAGCTGTCTTAGCTTGGCTGGCATATGCTAGAAATTTTTTACTCGATGCCAGATGATTTTAAGACAGTTTATTTACTTATTGATATTGTGTATGTGTTGAAGTCAACAAATACCTACACAACAAAAAAAAAAACACATCGTTTTAGGAATTGTGAATCAATCACTTACAGAAGTGCAAATCACTAGCTGAACAATTTACAGGACGTACAGCTATTTGCTATCGTTAGTTATACTTATAATCAATGATTTTATAAAACTTATAATATCATTGCTTATAATGCATAATTTTAGAGTTTAAAAAAGATAGTAAGAACATAGGTTCACAAATACAAGCGGAATCACAAAAAACAAGCAACAAAACAGTTCAGTACAACACGTGGTTGCGGTCAGAAAAATCAATCGTATACTCTTAAATTAAAGCGTATACTGCCGGCCACATGATGCTAGTATGTGTACTAGCTTCGTGTGGCCGGTGAAGCTAACCCAGGGCAAATAAGTCGGTGTTAGAAGGGGTTTTAATTTAATTACAATGTAACCTGTTTTTTACCGATGTCATCAATTTTTCAATACAGGAAAAGTTTTTATCCAGTGCGCAAATTGTAACCATGAATTCAACATATCATTCTGGAACCCCTAGCGCAGAAATTTTTCGTCGGTTATACAAAAAAAAATCTGCTGTTTCTTAGAAAAGTGCAATACCTACGCGGTCAAAATGTATGGAATAGCTGTTTTTTTTTTGTATATCCGGCGAAAAATTTCTGTGCTAGGGGTTCCAGAATGCTGAATTCATGGTTACAATTTTCGCACTGGATAAAACTTACCCTGTATATCATCACCAGTGATCGGAATAGGCTGACTATATTATTTGCCTAAACTTCGGAGAACAGAGACAGAAAGTGGAGACTTTCTTACGACTATATTTTTTTTCCCGGGATTCGGGAAAAATCTTCAGTAAGTTGAAAATAAGCTTTATTTAAGATTTGTAAAAGCTATATTTAACTAAAGTTGCAACTACCAAATTTTCAGGATTTTCACGTAAAATCCCGAAATCAATAATCTAACTTTAATTGATACAACGGTTAGTTGGATCGTAAATATAATTCGAATACATAATAATATAGAATAGCTTAGATTTTCGAATCCATTGTGTCATGCATGTGGTGTTTACCTATCAATATCTGGCACTGTTTTTAAAACGGCTTGACACGATAGCTTACTCACCAGCCTAGAATAAAGCTAGTTCTGTACACACGAACCTGCAGTTACTAGCTTGCTAGTTTACTAACACTAGCTTACTATCCTGGCTTGAGAAACTAGTCTCGTGTATGTCGGACATAAGTAACGTTTTCCTTCGAGGGAAATTCTAGTCAAAAAAGTAGATAAGATAATACTTGGCTTAGCCAGTTTATCAGCGAAAGTGTTATTAATATTTATTTTTAGAGTGTTGCGAGACTTGTTTACTATTAGTCTTATTGATTTGATTGCTTCGATACGGTTTGGCGACGATTTCAACATAAATGTTATTATCACAAATGAGTGTATCACTCTTTCTAGTAAAATAACGAGTGTGTCATGACCAGAGATCGGATATTCGGATGCATATTCACCTAAAGCTGAGGTGTTGGCTAATATGTATAGAACGCGCTTTTTTGTCCAAAAAATCTAAATGTAAAAAAAAAAAAAACTAACTCACACCACCCCTTCTCTTACAGACTTACAGTCTACATACACATAAATATTACTTGCATCGGGGTTAATTTTAAATAAATATGCATCTGAATGCAATCCTAATAATTTAGAAGTCGCTTCTATACTATACACCTGACTAGAAAGCTGAATGAATTCCCGGTGTTCCTGGTATCCCGGGATATTTTTTACAAAAAATATTATTTAAGAAGCCACTTCCATACTATCATAACTAAAAATTAACTTTAGGTAAATATGCATCCGATTATCCGATTTCTAGTCATGACTCATGTTACTTATTTTTGATTATTATGGTCAAATTTTCTACTTATTGTATACTAGCTTCAGCCCGCGGCTCCGCCCGCGTGGACGTCGGTTATCGCGTAAAAAAATAGCCTATGTCCTTGTCCATATCCCAGGCTATATTTTAGCCAAATTTCATGACGATCGGTTCAGCGGTTTAGGCGTGAAAGCGTAACAGACAGACAAACAGACAGTGTTACTTTCGCATTAATAATATTAGTAGGGATTTTAATCGTGCTTGGCCTAGAGACAAAATACATTTCTGTTAGCGTTCACACCAAACGCTACGCCAAAATGTATGGGAATGACATTACCTGCGGAAAGTAAACGATGTAATCTTTCCGCAGGTAATGTCATTGCCATACATTTTGGCGTAGCGTTTGACGTGAACGCTAACAGTAATGTGATTTGTCTAGGCCTGATTATTACTCGTGAGATGATGGCTCTTTGGTATCTAGTATAGTCAGTCTATAATGTTCCCTCTGCTGGGACACAGGCCTTCTCCCTTCGAGACGGAGTGCACTGTAATCGACTATTCAGGCCCGGTTCGGGGTGGTAGATGTCACATGTCTTCGAATTTTTGGTTCTACATGCTGTCTGGACATGCCGGTTTCCTCACAATTTTTCTTTCACCGTTTTGAGACCAGTGTTGATGAAATTATTTACATAAAATAAAGTGCCAGCCTGGATTCGAACTCACGACCGACCGACTCGTAAGTCGGGGCCGGTGCCACTCGGCCGCCACTGTTCTATGTTATCTGTAAAACTGTTACAGCTGTTGGTTCTCCTGTAGCTACTTCCATAAATAACCAAGTTTTCGAATAACACCATACCAATACATGAAAACTTGATTGCTATGTCAGATATGAATGTGAAAAGTAAAATCGTATTTCGATGTCCAAAAATTCACCATTCCTTGTGATCGATAAACTCGTCACAGTACCAATTTACCTTCCCGTGTCCAATTAATATCGATTTCTCTGACAGAATGGTTTGTTTCGATCGCTTTCTTTCTGCGTGAGTTCTTTATGATCGATATTTTATTTTAAACTGCACCGTGTAGGTTTTAACAGAGCTGGGCCTAGAGACAAAATACATTTCTATTAGCGTTCCTGCCATACGCTACGCCAAAATGTATGGGAATGACATTATCTGAGGACTGAACACGACGTAACCTTTCCGCAGGTAATGTCATTCCCATACATTTTGGCGTAGCGTTTGGCGTGAACGCTAAACGAAATGTGTTTTGTCTCTAGGCCCAGGTATGTGAGGGTTATGTTAATCTATTTCACTACATTTTATGAAACAAAGTCCCCCGACGCGTCTGGCTGTTTGGTCGTGATAAACTCAAAAACCACTGAACGGATTTTCATGCGGTTTTCACCATGAGACAGACTGATTAATGAGGCAGGTTTAGATGTATAAATTGTTACGGTTTTGTGTAAATAACGCGGGCAAAGCCGCTGGCAAAAGCTAGTATAGGTGCTAATATAATAACGCAGAAGTGTTTGTTTGTTTGAATTCGCACGAAATTTCACGCGGCCAACTGACGGGTAGAAGCTAGTGATTAATGTTTTATTTTTAACTGAACTGTGTACGCTCCAACAGTGCCGGCGTGTGAGGGTTATGTAAATGTATGTAAGTCGTAAGTTATAAAGTCGTCCGTAAAACGTGACGCCAAACATGACCGATTTGATGATACCTTTGTCACGTAATGTTTTGATTATCAACCTTTGTTTAGATTATATTTTAATAGGTTAGGTTAACAAAATGGTTACCCCATGTATCGATGATTAACGATTATCGCGTTTAATTTGAACAGTTTTAGATGGCATGTCCTTTATGGCTGACATCAATAACCAATGTTATTATTTGTCGATTTAAAAGCTCCAGAACAGACGCGACGCGAATCTTGTTGAACAATTTCGGTGAAAACTTCATGAGAATTGTTCTCCCAAAATCACATCGCGTCGGTCTGCGGGAGCCTTAATTCCTAATCTTGAATGAAGTTGGAACATAGTACTTTATTAGTTTTCAAAACAAACTACTTTGTTTATATCTACAACACAATCACTGACAAGACACATCGTAGGAGTAACGAGCCAGAAACCAGTCTTTAGACATACCAATTTATTTTCTTACTTTAGCGGAAGATAAAAGGAAATGACACAAACACAACTTTAAGCCACTGTAGTCTGTCAAATAAATTGGGATAAGGGGCAGGAAGCCAGAAAGAATAGCACCATCCCATCTCTTCCCGTGGGTATCGTAGGAAGCGACTAAGTGACATAATAGAGAATTGGCAGCAGCGTTCTCTATGCATTTTACCATCATACTGCGATCGGCAATCCGCCTGCCAAGCGCGGCGATTATGGAAAATCTTCCCATTTGGGGAAGGTCTATGTCCAGCAGTGGACGTCTTCGGCTGAAATGATGATGATGAAGGGGCAGGAGAATGAAGATGTAAAGTATGAGATTAAGGTCCACTCTATTATAGCGAACTCATACTTAAAGCGTTTATTTCAATTAAAACCATTTACAAGCACTTTTGAAGAGACAAGGAGTGGGTCAGTCATAAATATAAAGCTGTTTACCCAATCCATTCCAAAAGCTACCATGGAGCTAGCTATGGAAAAGAACTGACATGAAATTCCATGGACTGTTTAATTATTGTTAAATCTGAAATCGAATCAACTGTAATTATAATCGATGCGCAAACTGTAACCATGAATTTAGCACATAATTCTAGTCCAGCTAAAAATAAACAGCTGTTTCATAGAAAAATGCTACGCGGTCATGTTCTTTTTAGAGGGTGGGAAATCATCAAATAACTTCTCCCGCTCTGGGCGGAGCGGAAGAGCATGTCAGACTTTTACTGACTAAAACCCACCCGTGTTCTTTAAGTTGCCTGTGTGCCAAGGGCCACGGTATCTCTTTCGAACAACCCGCACCCCTGGCAGGCACAAACAACAACAACATACACATTGGCCCTTGCGAGCACAGCCAGTTGATGCTGACATCTCTTTGAGGCGCGCCTGGAACACAACGCGCCGTCGACCTGGGCTTGGTCCTTACCGGACAGCGAGCTACCCATTACTCAGTTCTGCGCCTACGGTGGCTGGGAATCAGCCTGGGATTCCAGTTCAGGTTCAGAATAATATACTGAACCACCATGGTAACAAGTTGCGCGTTGATGCCCTCCCTGCCACCCTGTATGTGCGAGCGGGTTTGATATGCTATTGATACGTTCTAGTGGGCATAGTAGTCCGTGTCATGCTTCTTTTCGAGTCTGATACGTTCGTAGCACGATCATACTAAGGTACAGTGTAGCGGGCAGAGTCCTCTACACGTGTTTTATGACATGAATTGGAAAAAGGTCTTATCTCAATGATACTTAAAAACAATTGCCAATATTTAAGAGCATTCATTCCACGCGGGCTGGCAAAAACGCATTTATAGTAGTTTTTCGTGATTATCTCATTAAATACAAACAAAAGTACAATTTTTTTTCAGCCAAGCACTAGATATTCTGTATTTATGATAATTTTTAACATTTACTCTTTAATAAAAATATTTAATCATACTAAATAATGCAAACAGAAAATAATTGACGGTATGTCGATTTTTGTAATTAAATAGCAAAATCACTGCAAAAAAATAGCATACAAACAAGAAAATACCAATGATCTAGTGCATGGCTGAAAAACATGTTTACTTTTGTTTGTATTTAATGAAATAATCGCGAAAAACTGCTATAAATACGCTGTTGCCAACCCACGTGGGATGAATGCTCTTATCACCAACATTTAGAGAATTTATTCCAGAAGTTTTTCTGCATAAAATATGAATATCAAACTTAAACAAATCTCCATTTTGTGATAAATTGTAAAACCAGAATCAAGCAGAGATTAACTATAAAAAAAAAAGTAAAATCTCTTATGACATTTTTTACCGAGCACGTCGCGGTCTTTTGTAGTCCCGGCCTAAAGGCGTGTTCTTAGATACCGAGGGATATTTCGCAAGCGGTCGCCTGCGCAGGGAACCAAGTGAACTTTAGCTGGCAAAGTAATAAAGATCGCAGCGACAGGTTGACGGGGTCAGCCCCGCTGGTACTCAAGATACTCCGCCTGGGTGATGCAAACTGTTTTAGACATTTGTACTTAAGTGAAAATCGATGGAGAATTTGTTATAGCATTGTTTGTAAGCGAGTTATGGGGTTGAAAGGACGTTTCACATAAACTAGTACGATCAATAGGTACTTGTTTACGTGTAACGTCCTTTTATATCTTTAGCAATGAAAATGAATTGGTTTCTAAGCCGCGTTCAAGAGCTGTCAGTGTTATCATTGTTGTGGAATATTGACGATTTCGTGTGTGATTGACGTGGTTACGAGTAAGGAATCATTGTCTTAGTGAATTCAGGCCCTGGTGCACGTAAAAGTCCCACCGCGATATATTTACGCCCTTGCGAACGTGGACTAAGTTGCACAACTTACTCCACGTTCGCAAGGGCGAAATGACAATAAATCTGTTTTAGTAGTCATGCTATAGGTATCACCAATCTTACCATCGTTTAGTAAATCTATGGAAAACTTTTCCTTATTGAAAAATCTGTTTCAAGGAATACACATTTTCCAATGTGAATAACTTACGGTCGAAACAGCATAAAGAATTCTCATTTTATATCGTTACCTGCATCGATTCTGGTTAATCTTGTTTTGTACGATTTATTTCCCCGATCGGAGGAGTTAGAAAACATGTTGGGTCATCTCCGAGTCACATCGCCATTCGGAGCCATGGCTATAGTCAGGTTATAGGCTATAAAATTAACTTTTATCTCAGGCAAGACTTAGCTGGAATTATTTTTATCTGATCCTTTGAAATAAGGCAAGAAAGAGATAATGTACTGGGAATTCGAGGAAGGCTTTTAATAGTAACATTATCTTAAGATTCAGTTCTCAACAATGCCAATGACAAAGAAAAAGTAATAAAGCGACTGCTAGACGATATCCTCCATCCAATCGAAGTCATTACTCATCCAGAAAAATTAAAACTGATTTATTCATGTTAAATCTGAAGAAATAAAAACCCACGGAAGTAACAAACTAAGATTTGTGACAAAAATAATTACACAGAACAGGACATTAATTTAAACGTAACTCCTCAAGGCATATTCGTAAATGATAGTGTAAGACCATAAATTATAAAGCAACACAAGAACCATAGACCATACACTACTTGATAACAGGAAAAGGTGTCAAACTAAAATTAATTTGATTGCTTCAAGATTACCGAGCAATAAGGCCGGAGGACACAAGCGGGCAATTCCTGCAAGTTCCACAACAGGTGATAATTGTGGGTAGTTGGACTTTCACCCGTGTGTATAGCCCCGGGTTTATTGCGATTGCCGTCTACTTCAATTGAAATTGTTCTGCAGTTAGATTTAGTTTGTTTAAGTAACTGATCGCGATAAACTGTGCTTTGTTAGGTTAATCCTTTGATTATACTGTGAGTTGTATTAAGATTAAGTGTTATTAGACCAACTGGAATTTGAAAAGTGTCAAATTGACAGTCTTTTTTGGGGGTTGCGCGATGGGCTTGCTTTTCACGTCGATATCGCCTCATGGAAAGCGATAGATAAGGTCTAGCAGATAAAGAATGATAGGTTTGCAAGTGATGAAAATAAATGTTAGTAGATGGATCGTGTGAGCAATGATATGAAAGAGAAGGGAGTGTATGATAGCGTGACGGTTGACACAGGAGAATGATAGAAGAAAACGTGTTGCGCCGGTCCCAAATACCATGGGACAAGGGCAGAAAAATTGATGATGAACGTTAGCAAGTTATCATTTGAAGCTAATCCTCAATCAAATCCGCAGCAGCAATACGTTTCAATGTCTAGATATGAAAAATAACCATACCAAATAGGCTGGGAATATAATATTTTAGCAGACCATCGCTGTATCCGAAGATTGCGTGTTAGAAGCCGGTAACAATTCCAAAATACGTTGTCTGATGTTAACTTCTGAACCGTAACAGTAACATTCAGGCCACAGACGTCTAATTAACACTCTGAAAATAAACAAATCATCGATGATATAAAAAAAAAATACTCTCCTAAAGTGGGCTGACACAAGCTGTCAATGTTGATGAACATGAAGCTAACATTACAGATAAAGATCAAAAGATGTCCGTCATTAAGCAAGCACTATATCACAGTTTGTAAAAGGTTAGCTCCATAAACATAATGACTTATAAGTTAGTGTGTATTGTTCTTGTTGCACGATTAGTGCAGTCGCTTAATGATACATTTGCATTTATAGTACTTAAATGCCGCTATGATTATCGACACCAGGAAATCAATCGAACCAAATGATTTCAACCACTGCATTTTATAGTGGCAAATAGTAACTATCGTTGTTATGATCAATCAATCAATCAACTCAGCCTATCGCAGTTCAGTGCTGGACATAGGCCTCTCCCAGGCATCCAGTCTCGCCTAGCCACTTTCTTTGGGTCGTCGCTCCATCTAGCTGGGCGTCCTACGCTACGCTTGCCACGCGGTCTCCACTCCAAGGCTCGTCTGCTCCACCGACCGTAGGTCCTTCGAAAGACGTGGCCAGCCCACTGCCACTTCAGTTGATTGATTGGTTCAGTTGGTTGTTATGTTATGAGCATGCAAAAATCCACTTGTGGAATGGGTTTGTATATGCCTAGCCAACTAAGAACGTCAGTACCAGTAGAAGTAGTTATCTAATCTGTAACCATAGTCTACCTTGCTAAGATTACCAGCTTAAGCTAAGCAAAGAAGTAATAATAGCAGTATGCTGTCTTCATTGCATAAGAGTTTGATGCGGATCGTTTTGTGCTAATTAAATCTCTTCATGTTTTTCTGGGCAAATATTTGATCCTATAAGACAACATATAGCCGATAAATGTCATATAACGCCCCCTTTCTCTGTATTTCCTTCTTATGTTCACAAGTTCTATCTTGCAAGTCATTGCTCTAGCGTTTTTTTCTTCTAATTTCTTGAGATCCATGATCAATAGTGCAATATCTGTGCCAACTGCCAATAGTAGTTTCAATTACTGTTAAACCGTTACCGATCCTAGCCGTGACCTCCTGTATGTTTGAACTCTGCAATTCAGTTCAACATAAATTCGCTTGCATACGTATTAGATCATTTTTAAGATATGACTATTCGTATTTATTTGAATTTAATTTCTTTTAGTAATGTGCCAATAAACAGTCTTATTTGTTTCCAATTGTTTTAGGTAGGACTATACAATCATATTTTATATTGGAGTCACCGTTGTTCTTCTTTACCACGTCACTGATTCTGATGTGGTTTTCACCGTCATTTAGAGAATTCATTGCTAAAGGTTTGTGTGCATAACTCATTAATGTTAAATTCACTTACATGTATGAAAGAAATCTCGATCTTTTGTCAAGGTCGCATAAATCATACAAAGCAAGGGCGAGTCGCTAGTATATACAATGAATAGTATACATAGCTATATACTATTCATTCTTATTACTTTTGCTCTGTTGCTGTGCTTACGCAATGCAAAAAGGGTTGATTCTAAGTATAGAAAGTAGGTGTATGTACGATATTGTGATTTTCCACGGCTTCTCTATGCTTGAGTGGAAATGACTGAACACGTAAGTCGTATTTGAAATAATAGAATCGGAAACATTGTAGCTATATGAGTCACTGGTACACTAGACATTTCAGATTATTATTAGAAAGCAGTTTGAAACCTGACTTATGAATATTATCTGAAATCCATAATTTCTTTTATATCGTCATCATGTGATTCTGGAAACATGTAGGTGATGTAGGTAACAGGTCTGTTCTGTTTTAAATGTCCCCTAGCATTCGTTTCTCATGCCCGCCTAACTACACATGTTCAAGATCTGCATGAATTTAGATAAAATGTGGTCATCAATCATGTAAGTCGACATTGTCTATTAATTAGGTACCTATACTTATCAGATAGGTTGGATATATCTATACTATACTAATAATAAAGAGGAAAGATTTGATTGTTTGTTTGTTTGTTTGCATTGAATAGGCTCCGAAACTACTGAACCGATTTGAAAAATTATTTCACTGTTGGGAAGCTACACTATCCCCGAGTGACATAGGCTATATTTTATCCCCGTATTCCCAAGGGAACGGGAACTACGCGGGTGAAACCGCGGAATGCTGCTAGTTGAAGATAAAATGATAATGATACAAAAGGTTACAGAAGATGGCGTATTGAAAGCGGAAAGAAATACGATATCCTATAAATGTTATGTAACATTCAGATACCACCTATTGACATGGGTCAATAGTCACCTATTGACATGATCAAAACATTTATGCATTATATGGATAATGATATGTCGGCAAAGAGTTGTGAGGATGCAAAAATAATAACAAACCAATTATAAAAATCTAAGAGGAAATTAAATGTAGTTATCTCTCGAGTCGAAAACAGATCGTGTTATACTTTCGAAAAATTTAGCATTCGTTACACATTATAATGTTTGCTTCCGTTTCTCACTGAATATTTAAATGCTGTGAGAGTAACACGCTTTGAGATGGAATGAGAGCAATTAATTATAGATATAATTATGTGGATTAGTATAACATCCACTTAATTCATCATCATCAGCCTTATAATGTTCCCACTGCTGGGACACAGGCCTCCTCTCGGTGAGAGGGATTGGGCCGTAATCCACCACGCGGGCCCAGTGCGGGTTGGTAGATGTCACATGTCTTCGAATTTTTGGTTCTAGGACATGCCGGTTTCCTCACGATGTTTTCCTTCACCGTTTTGAGAGCAGTGGTGATGAAATAATTTACACAAAGTAAAGCGCCTGTCTGGGTTCGAACTCACGACCTACAACTCGTAAGTCGCGGCCGATACCACTTGGCCACCACTGCTTATGTATTACTATTTGTATACCACTTAATTATGTATGCTGAAAGCTGCCCTTGACAGTCTTAATTAAAAAGACGGTCCTTATGTTCTTGAATGTGAATGTTCGCACGAAATTCCGCGTACATCGTGAACTATGGACAGTATTGAATGAATTTATATCGAGAAGACGTAAAGCGTAAAAAACATGAAAGTATTTCGTCATGGTAAAATAGAAAAGAAATACAGATTTTTGTCACCTTTTTACTTTTCTTATTGCATGGAAGTACCGGACTACAAGTCCAAAATATTAGCTTTTACTGATAGCAATTTAAATAAGAGGATGCGCAAAATATCCACTGACCTCTTGTAATACAAATAAACATACTAATATAGATATTTCCATTGAAATTTAATAAGCCCATCTAAAATCGATTAATCAAATAACATAGGTTATAATTAATCATAGATCATTAATTTCTGTTTAAATGAGGAAGATGGCATACTTTTACTCTGACGTAGAGGACGTGAAAACTTGCAGAGGCTGGCTTGAGAGGATGTTTTGATAGGAGAAAGATAAATGATATACAAACATTTAGAGACACGCGACTTTGTAGCCACAGAGTGTAACGTAACGATGACTGATAAGAACATGCAGCCGAACTGAATTCAAGTGTATATAGCAATGAGCATTAGATGCAACTTGCACTATTTGGATTTGAATCAAACATTACTACTGTACGTTCTTCAAGAAAAAATATTGTAAAACAGTCTGAAGTTAGATGTTAAACATACAAATAGATACAGGTCATTTTTCTCTACTAAATAAATGTGTGGTTATTGGAACAGAAAGACAATAAGAAGCTATCTCGAATAACCTGACAAGATTCTTTTTTTTTTTTTTTTTTGATGACGGGGGGAAATCCTCATGGATGTCCTCCGCCCCGGGGAGGGCGGAGGGGTCTGTCAGACTCTTACTGACTAAAACCACCCCGGTGTCCGTCTCTCACGTACACCGGGGATCACGGGAACTAGTAAGTCTTCCGCGATCCCCGACTAGTGCCGGCCCGCCTATGCGGGCCACCTCGCGATAGGGGGGGAGTGAGGTGTTAAACTCCCCCCCACATCAAAGAGAGGCGCGCGTGGAACACTACGCGCCGCCATCTCGGGTCCTAAGAAGTAGGGGGCGACGGATTCCCCAGTCCGTCGCCCCTGGACCCATTCAGGGGGGCTGGAAGAGGGCGTTGTCCGCCCTCCGCCGACGCCCGGTGCGTCTGCTGCGGATCGGGTTAGCAGAAGCAATCTCCCGCTCCCTCTCCTCAGCCTCCTTCTGCGAGATGACTGTTTCGCAGAAGGACACCACCGCGTCCCAGAACTCCTCGCTGTCGACCATCGAGTCGACAACGGCCGGCAGCGACAGGTCACTGCCTACTCCTGAGATGAGGGCACGGCGCGGCTCCGTCCAAAACCTGACAAGATTCTACCTTAACATAAGTGATTTCTATTAAGCTTAGGAAAAATTCGTAAATTACTTTACAAGCGGAGCGTTGCATCTTTTGAAAATGAAGCATTTCTAGTGTTGGATTTGTTCCTTTTTCCTTCATTCCTCTACTTGAAAGCCAGCCTAACTCAGTTAAAAGTGCTCTCTTAACATTTAACTTATATTCCTGCTGAACCACTTCGATGCAAAAATCACGACATACTAATGTCTCACGATACATTTACTCGTTACACTTGCTTGCATATCAATCATCGCGTGCTGCGAATCGATCCGAGCAATTGATTGACCGATATCTTCATTACGTTTTGCAATCGTTGTATTTATCTAGCACAGTTTCTTGTTGATGGCTTTGGAAAACTATTTGGCTTTCAATACCGTGCTTCCTGGTCTTGGAATTTCTGCATTAAATTCTTTCCTGATGCCTTGACTAGGTAATTGGACCATCGCGCGGTTGCCGTTTTCTTTCCTTTCTCCATAGCATAGGTACTGTCTCTTCATAATCAAAAAATTCTATGACGTTATCATGAATAGGTAAAAATGTGCTATCAACTACTGTATGTTCTTCGTCAATGGCATTTACACTATCATCATTATCCTTTTTTATATTTTCTTGCTTATTTAATTCCACCACTGTAAACCATTACTTATTGCTAGCTTCCCTCAGAAAGTCTGCGTTAACTGTTATCAAAGCACAAATTGTATTCAATGCATTTAACACCAAAACGTATTCTGAAACATTAAATTCGTTCTGTAATTTCTTCATGCTCATAAAATACGTAGAAAATGATTGCACAAATATGCAGAACGTTGATATGAAACTAATTAATACTGTTTCTAATTAGTGAAATTGCGGATGCATGACCTTGCGCTGAAATCGGAATCTCAATCTGCAGACGGAACGATGCAATTTGAGGTAGATGCAATGTTAGCTGCCGGAACTGCTAATACTCGGAGTTAATTAAAACTAGGTAATAAATAAAAACTTGTAAGATTTCAATAGGCCAACTATGCTCATAATAAGAAGACCTTGTTAGGGTTAAGAGTGAATTAAGAAATACAATTGAAGATGCAAATCATTTCCTTTTTGTGGTCACTTAAAAATTTTGAAATACGTCTTGATTTTTTCCCGAAAGCCAAACAGGCTCTGAGGGCTTCTGACGTCACAAAGCAATGTCGTATCGAGGAAAATACTGTCCAGTGACTCAGAAAAGAACTAAGACATTGACTCAAAGCATGTGAATAGCGTTAAATGTCTTAAGTTTACGTTCCTGTGGAGCCACATTGGAAACTATGCCCCACCTCTTGTCGTGCTCTCTGTGCTAACACCAGCACTATGGAAGACACTTGCAAGCCAATGATAGCAACGCTCTCGAACTGGCTGAATTCTGGTCAAAGCTTTATCAATTATCGATGATTGCATTTATTTAAAACCAATAAATGCAATCATCGATACGACAAAGAAGGAGAAGAAGTTTACGTTAGACAATAGTTAATGTAACAATGAGGTATTCTAACACCTTATTGTTAAATTAAATATTGTCGGAATGTTATGTAATGAAGGACTTGTACAACATGTTACTAACGATGCCATTCTCATGCACACGTGGCTTAAAATCGGTGACTAACATCTGAAACATGTTCTGACTGACATACATATATTACACTTCACAGTAAACCCTTGTTCAGTATTTCAATCAGATATTTCATACAACAAACTGTTTATTCATTGTGAGCTTTGACCATGAAAAAGCACATACATACTTGCATTGTACAGATTTTGCAAGAAAGTAACAGTAATATTGCAACATCTGGTATGTGACGTCACCCGTATGTGTATCACAAAAAGTTTCTGCAGAAGTGTCATTTAAATCAAGATACGTCACTGAATCAAAACTCATTTCTTTGTAGGCAATGGCCGATCATACCAGTCTTCTTTAAAAACGTAGCCCGTTGCGTTGTTATTATTACATATAGATTTGTACCCGTAATAGATCATAGTTATTATAGTGTCAACTTTTTTTTACATGCACGATTTCCTGTGAAAATAAATCATTTTTCTTTCTTTTCGATGTGCGCTGGTAAGATCAAGATTGATTTTAAACAGGACTTAATTCCTGGCCAGCTCCCCAACATCGATGAAGATTCATTTCGTCAGAACACCAGCATTAAACGGAAATATTTTTCTAGGTACTGCAGAATCGATTGGCCGAAAGTGTATAATCCTCTTGCGTGGGCATTCTGTCCCACTTTATGTTGTGACACGACAGAGTGACAGACGAACTGCGCGGACGCTGGTCGACCTTTGTAATGAGAATTGCAATTAAAAATGAATTTAGTTGACCAACATTTTTTCAAGATATGGTCCAGTCCATATGAAGTTGGCGCGAGACAGTAGAGATAATTTCATAATAATGTGCAATTGTAGCTTTGGCTATCACACGAAGGAGGGACCTTTAATGCCAAGTAATAGAAAAGTTAACAAACGTAACTTTCTTTCTTTCGAATGGTGTATGTAGAAAAAAAAATCGTTAGTTAGCCATGATGCACAGTGTTAAAACAAAGACTTTTTAAACCTGCAGCAATTATGCTAATTCAATGGAAATAAAAATGATTCGCGTGCACTTCCAGATGTTCAGTGAACAAGAAAACCTTGCGGACGTATATCATGTACCTACACTCGGTAATGTACAGTAATCGCTATAATACTGGTTAATCTATTCGTTCCACGGAAGTATGAGTCAGCCAGCCTTGTCGTTTGCACGTGGGGTTCGGAAATAACGTGAAATAAAACCGATAAAATACTCATTTGATATGCAAAGGGTGGCTGGCCGAAAATGGCGCGGACATCAACAATGTTCCAAAAAGGATTTTTTTTAAACAGTTTTCTTTTTTTCGAACGCTGTAAGTGAGAAGTCTCGTCGAAATGGTCAATCTCTATTGATATTAGCCTATTGGTTGGGACCAATAGGCTAATATCAATAGAGATTGACCATTTCCAAAAACCTCGTTGGTTGGGACCAACGAGGTTTTTAAAACTGGTTGGGACCCATTTCAAGTGGCCCAAACGTGTTTCGTGTGCAAACATTTTAGCGGAACGAAGACAAAGGAGAATTTTTGTTTGGGTTGGTCGCATCCGGAAACGGCAGTTGCACGATTGATTGCTTGAAGCAGTTAATAATACAGACAGTTGAAAACAGGAACGGGTTGTTTAACTCCCATGTTATTGGATAATTTTAAATAGTAAAGCACATTTTTTGTTCGTGATTCAAGTATACCTACCCTGTAATGTAACTTGGTTATGTCGCTGCAAAAGCATAGAAAACGAACCGTTAAAAGATTCTAGCATAATATGTATTTTCTTTGCAAAGTATGTCACATTTAATATGTATTTTCCTCAGCTCACGGAAACGTAAAAAAAAGAAAGCATTCACGTGCAAACTATAATGAACAAGACCATCGTAAACTTGACTTACTAAGCATACTTGTGGTCAAACGGATGTCGATATTAAAACCCGAGAAAATCTAAACATGATCTAAGCACAGTTATATGTATGTATCTGTAGGCATTCGCCCACACAGTCTTAAATTATCATTAGATTTAGAGCAAACATTCGTTAGTTGGACAAACAATTGTCAAAGAGTTGGCCATAGATAGCATCGGCTTCTGGGTGCAGTAATTACATATTATATTGTTGTTGCTAATGATAAATGGTCGGTATTATGTATGTCCGTTTGGTAGAAAGCACCGGAAGCTGCATATGGCCTGGAGGAAGGCAAAGACAATCATCGTTTATTTTTTATGTTCTAGTGTTGTTCATCATTTTAAATGTCATTGCTTTTCATAGTGTTGTCTTTTTTTGTTCAACTTCATTAAGTGTTGTTATAAACATGTTTCATTGGTTTTTATTTACGTCTTATTAATGTTTTATTATCTTTTGTTTCAGGTAATTGGTTTTGGTTTGGCGCCTTTCTTTCTTTTACAGTTACTGATGGTTCTTGTACTCGTAAGTTAATCTATATCTCAGTCAAAAGCAGGATACGATAATATAGGTCAAATTAATGTTATAATTTCTAGAGCTGACACACCTCTAACTTTAATGTTTTGGTTAATCTACTGTAAATGTATTTACAATTCAATGTAAACAACAATACCTAAACAAAAGCACGAACTAAGACATATTATCGCGACACACAACGAGTGACCTTCGAAATCGAGCGCGGATGAGGTAACCCGAACCGAGATGCAACCGACTTGTTAGGTAATCGAGAAATAGCGAGCTAGACTCATTCGAGTAACTTAATCGAGTTCTATTAGCAACACGTTTCTTCATTTAAGAATCGATCGTGCTCTAAATATCGAGGCATTGATTGGATGCGATGATGCGATACGCTGTTAGGCTAAATTGAGACGAAGCAATTATGAATTTAGAACTTTTGTTTTTTTCTCATTTATCTGTCATTTCATAACTTAACGTTTTAATTTTCCTATAGTTTGTTTTGTTGTGAATGTTTTGTTGATGCCTAAATGATGCTGACATTTGATCATCACTACGTAAATCAAACAGCAATAAAGTATTTTACTATCATATTTATACGGCCATACATTAGATTTGTTAATAACGTGTCAAGTAACTAGGTAGATATAACTTTGTTCTGTCTAAAGACCTTGCAAGTCTCGTTCACAGGATATAAAAAACGCATTAGAGTCTATTATTTATAATTTATCATCTTCGTAATAAGCAGTCGTCTAGTCTAAATCAGAATGTGCTTCCTTTCCATGTTCTGTTCCTTAACCCTAAAACACAATTTCCTGTTTTTTTAAAACCAGCATCGATTTTAATTGAACTGCACATTTTGATTTAATAATACTCGTTTTTTAATTAATACTAAGCTGTACAGTTCTAACACCTTTGCGTGTTATCTTCCAAATAGTGTAGTGACAGTTTGACGTTATAAAGCCCGGTAAGGTAACCCAATTTTGCGAGTTCAAACTTTTTGTGCCTCACCGACTTTTTGCACAACTGACAACACAAGATAAACCGGAGAAACCGGATAGAAGATTTTAATAATCTTCTATCCGGTTTCTTATAACGATACGGATATAAAGACATTGTAATAGTGCATTGTGCTTGTCACGTGCATATTGTGCATTACTTTCTCAGCATTCAAGCTACACCGTGACACATAGCTAATTTTTCGCACCGCGGCGTTTCACAGAACCGTGTGAAAACTGAACGTATCACAATGTGAAATTAGATCAATACCGATGTGGGGCGATACATAAACACATCTTTTTCATTGGACACAATCGCTTCCGGAATTAACACCTTTGTTTTAAGCTTGGTTTCTCTTGGGTATGAGTTAACATGATTTTGTTAGAAGGGAAAAATGCGTAGTGGTTGTAGAAACAATATGTATTTACGTTGACAGTTTAGTAATAGTTGTCTGCTAAAGATTGATGTAAAATTTTTTTTGGAGAAGGCTGCATGTGTAATCAAACGAGTCACGCATTCTCCCTACATCAGAATTTGAAATTCGAACACGCGTCCATTGCAATATTCGTGGGAAAACAAAAATGGCGTCAAGCGTTGGGATTCACACATGACAACAAAAGAAGGTGTAAGTTGCGTTATTTTGAACACTCATTAACATTCTGCTTAGTTCGGTAACGGCACTATTCAATAAGTAGGCAGAGAACGTTTGTAGTATGGACATTGTTACGGTGGTTTCAAAACGGTCATCGATTGTGCGATCGTAAACGTTGTTTGAGAAAACGGTGCATCGTGTTCATGGTCTGCTTCACTTACAATACAATACCCATATGTTTTGATGATGCTAAAAACACAATGCTTTGTTTTGAAATATATCTAGATTTGGAGCAATAATATATTTCCATTATTTGTAATCCCAAAGTGTTCCAGAAATGGGACGTTTTGTCTATAAACTAGCGCTTCCTTGACTTATAATTTGCTTTTCTACGACTATCGGAGCGAATTTTCACCAATGAAACTAAACTAGTCAGCACACCTCAATCGTTTTCAAGAGCTGTCAGTAACATCGTTGTCTGGGAATATTAACACTTACAGTTCTTAATGTCGGTTTAGATGTGCTAAGTGCGTTTAGCTTCATTCGTAAAATCTCTTGACCAACTCTCAAGTCTTCCTAACTACATATGAGACCTAACTGCTAAATGTGCTCCGTGAAAAGCGTACAAATGAACGTACAAATGCATAATGTTTGGTCGATATTGAACTTCGTGTATAGGTGTTCAACGTATAACTAGGATAAGTTGACGTCACTCCGGAAACCCAGATTCTTCGGCCAATTTATGTAGTAGGAGCGGCAGTTACAATAGATTGAACTTATAAGCGTTGTAATGCGAATATGAAGAGAACAAAGACGTTGAGTACTTAAACATTTTTTGAAATTACGTTATGCTCATGTTTTTGTTCAATAAAATGGTTTCTATTAATGGTATATTTCTCGTAGTTACGCCACGTTTGGCTTTTTCATAGGGATTATTTTCTTTGCCAGCCTTGCCCCTTTTGCTTTATCATTTTTTTGTTTCACCTGAACTTGCCTTTTGTCATAGTCCTATGAGACCTACGTCAATATCAGATTCTTCCTTCACTACAGCACGAGCTATATGTCTGAGTAGGTACTGTTTTTTTCTTTTCTTTTACAGCGTGGCACGTAGGAGTATAATGTATTATCTACCTCTTTCGGTGTGTTCGTATCGCTATCCGCTCTAGAAATCTTTTGACGGCCCGTCTCTGTTTACTGAGTTTGTCAGTATCAAGTGTCTTTTGTTTCGCGCGTTTGTCATCACGCCTTGTTGCTATTTGATGTCGGCCATCTTTTATGTCGTTTTTCTTTTGTTTAATTGCTTAGTATCAAGGTGTAGAAGAAGTAGGTAGCGGAGATCAGGGTTTATTTCCATGTAGCAACTCTGATAAACTGATTGCTTGACAAATCTGAAACCAACACATATTCTTCGTTTCTGTTGGGAAAAGCATATGGTATGGAAGCGATTTGGGAATTTTACAATCCCCAAATAATGGTGTTCAATTTTAACGTTCTGAAGGAGTCAGAGATTCAATATACGGTTACCTCAGTTGCAAGAGATGCATTTCAAATTCGTATGCACTTCATATAATTTACTCCCAGCTGTTATTCATTATATTTTTTCATGAACGTTTCAATTCATTGCAACCGCTTTGTTGTAATTTGCAGACTCAAGATCAAGACCTTGAATTCTGCAACAATACTGTTGATGAAATATTTCTACATCGTGCTCAAATTCTTTATGGACATTGAGTTTGTTATAAATTATTTATTATGTTCTTGTTTGTTTTATGTTGTTGTAATTGAGAAAATATTGTTTTATTGTTCGGTTCACCAAATATTGTCGAAAATACAAGGTATATGTCACATGTTTTCGAATTTTGGATTCTTAGATATGCTGGTTTCCTCACGATGTTTTCCTTAACCGTTTTGAAAGCGGTGCGTTTCGAGAACTTACAGAGTTGATCATAATTATGTAGTTCAGAAAAGGCTGGGCTAAGTCACAACATTCTTGAGTAGATTCTAGACTGTGAATTCAACCTATTTATTAAAACTAAACTTTTCATAGTTAGCTAGCTTACCCAAAAAGGTTGGGGTTATCAGCCAAGATGCCAAGATGTGACTCAGACCAGCAAACGAACACTTTAAATATAGGTACAAGTACCGTATTCAACGGCAAGGTGTGAGAAATAGAAGATCCTAATACCCAACTGCTCCACTTTCTACGAAAATAGATAAAATAGGAAGAGAATCAAAAGAAAATGAAGCTAGAATGCGATTTATCGCATAAAGCGCCAAACTAGGCAGTATCCGTAATATCGTAGCCTCATAATGTTGTCATCAGCTGGCCGTTGCGAAACCGCGGTCAGCGGTGATTCATTCTATTATGAATGGGATGCTTCAGAAAATCCACTCCTAACAAGGCTAGGTTAGTATCTAATAATGTAATAGTGGTTACTGTTCGGTCATTGCAGTTTACGATTGTGGAAGCACTCGAAGCAACAATATCGGAAGTTAAAAACTACATCAAAGTTTTATCAAAATTACTATAATTATGACAGTTATGTCTATGAGTTTCCGGATGCTGTATTAAAATACACATATTATTTTAGAATTCCTAACTTTTCATTTTCTACACCAAGATGGTGGTTGACTGTAATTTGTTCGTGGCATACTGAAGTTCCGAGGCCTTAGTGTGAGTTTCATTTTACCATCTCGATCAAACGCGTCGAGCGCGTTTGATCGAAATGGTTAAATGAAATTGACACTAGGGCCACTGATCGCTCTTCATCCATTCCAGTCTTTTAGAAGTTGCCTTAGATAAGTAAGCTTATTTTTAAGTTGTTCAAAGTCGCGGTACACACCTGGATGAGAGACGCACGGAGCCGAGAACTATGGTGGATAAGAGGGGAGGCCTATAGCCAGCAGTGGGTGATACCGGGTTGAGATGATGATGATGATATTGGTCGCAATCGCTACTGCTGAGCATCCGGTCCTTGGTTCGATTCCCGAGTCAGGAAAAGTGGTATTGGGTTTTCCCATCTGTAATTTCTCAATAGCAACCCGGAGCACGTTAAGCCGTTGGTGCCGGCTGTCATTCGTGGATATTCGACAGTCGTTACGGGTCGGCAGAAGCCCAAAAGTCTGAGAGTCTTACCAAGGTAAATCGTATTACCTAGTAACAGGGTTGTGGAGGTCAGATAGGCAGTCGCTCTATTTAAAATACTAGTATGTATCTGCATCCGGTTAGACTGGAAGCCCACCCCAACATAGTTGGGAAAAGGTTAGTCAGATGATGATGTGATGTGTACCTATACAGCTCCGGCAAACCCAGCGGGGAAAACAGGTGTCATTATACAGGGTAAGATTTTATCCAGTGCGCAAATTGTAACCATGAATTCAGATTTTCATTCTGATTTTTTTTGTTTATCCGGCGAAAAATTTCTGCGCTAGGAGGTCTAGAATGAAATGCTGAATTCATGGTTACAATTTGCGCATTCGATAAAAACCGATCTTGTAGTGTTTGCGACGAATCTTCTTGTAATTGTAACAGTTCTTATGAAACTGTTATTCGTAGTACGTTTCACAACACTGTATGTTGATGGGACTGGTACTGCTTTTGAACGAATTTTAGAACTTGCTGTGATAAAGTTACGTCTTCTGAGTATACTGAGCCAAGAACTGGTTACAAATAAGTAGTGGTACAATGGTTATTCGAGTGTAGGTAATGGTTGGAACGGTTTGCACTACGTCTTTAAACTGAATAAGATTTAACTCCCTACAACGTTTTCTTAAGAACATTTTACATACATTATTTGAATATATTGTATAGTAAACCGGTGTAACAGATAGCGTACAGCATACACTAATGCCTCGATTTTTTATTAAAATTATAACAAATATGTATAGAATATTTTTTAAAGATCTATATTTATATTAGCGAACCTGACAGAGCCACGAGGTAGTCCTGTCCGAAAAGCGCCACCTACCAAATTCAACTGTGAATCTAAACCATTCAGGCGATCCACTCAAATACACACAAAAAAACACGTCGAGATCGGTCCAGCCGTTTAGGAGAAGTTCATAAGCATACACGTACAGATGAATTATCTATATAAATGAAGATACGTCCTTATAACATCCCTATCTACGTACTCCTATCGAGCCATTACCGCCGATTTAGCGTAACCGACAAAAAACAAATTTTTACAAATTATACTACTGAACGGATTTGGATGAAACTTTCCAGTAATGTAGCTTAGACATCAGAATAACACATAGGCGATAATTTACTTACTACGCGGGCGAAGCCGCGGGCGGAAGCTAGTAGTTTATAATGTCGCAAAACGCAGCTTAGGTAAAAATGTCGCTTACGATAAGTCGGCGGTAATGGCTCTATGATGATGAGTTACCAACAGAGTGGTTATTCTGAACTTAAAAAATACCTACTATACAAGGTGTAACAGAATAAACGCGAACGCTAAAAGTATTTGGTTCCTAATTGACAAGTGAATCGATTTCAGTAACTTTTAATACAGGTATTTTTTTCAAAAAATATGTTTTTTGCCACTGATTGAGCCAAAGAAAATTGAATCTTATTTCAAAGCAATTTAAATGCATAAAGCAATGCTTGGGCAACACGTTTTTCTTAATACTAACAGTTAGCTTTAAAAAAAAAAGGTTTTGGTCATTGTATTATGCTTTTAACTCTAACTCAATACTCTAATTGGGGTGTATGAGGTTTTTTTTTTTGGGTGTGAACACATCAAATAACTTCTCCCGCTCTGGGTGGAGCAGGAGGGCGTGTCAGACTTTTACTGACTAAAACCCACCCGTGTTCCTTCAGTAGCCCGTATGCCAGGGGCTGTGGTGTCTCTTTTGAACAAACCCGCACCCCTGGCAGGCATCGGCCCTTGCGGGCCCCATCATTTTTTTTGTGCTGACATCTCTTTGAGGCGCGCGTGGAACACAACGCGCCGTCGACTTGGGCTTGGTCCTTACCGAACAGCGAGCTACTCGCCGTCCGCAAGCCCATGTCTACGGTGGCCGGAAATCGGCCTGGGATTCCCGACGCCCAGGGCGTCTCCGTATCCTGCGGCGGCTAGGGTCGCGAGGGCGCATATGTGCCTCTCACTCACGTGCGCCGCCTCCCTCTTCGCGAGCATCACTGCTTCGCTGAAGGAGGTGACGGCTCCCCATGCCCTCTCGCTCCGTACCATGGCCTGGACCAGGGCCGGACGCGAGAGATCGCCGCCGCCGATCGCCTCCACGAGGACACGGCGGTGCTCCACCCAAGCTGGGCAGACCGCCACCGTGTGCTCCACCGTGTCCTCAGGGCGATCTTCGCAGTGGAAACACCCGGGCGTTTCCTCCCGCCCTATCCGAAACAGGAACCTCCCGAAACAACCGTGTCCGGTGAGGACCTGCGTCAGGCGGAAGGTGAGGACGCCATGCCGCCTCTCAAACCACTCCTCAAAGAGGGGACTTACCGCCGCAATCGTGGCGTGCCCAGCACTGGGTTGCGACAATCGCTCTCTCCATGTCACCATGAGATCCCGCCGGAGCTCTGTCCGCTGTGCCGCGATTTCCTGCGGCAGCGGAGTTACGCCCCGGCGTTTGGCCTCCTCGCGCCACTCCCATATTTGCGCAAGGACCTTTGCCTCCAGATCCCATGGCGGTAATCCGGCAAGGAGGCCCGCCGCCTCGCCGGAGATCGTGCGATATCCCCGGATCATCCTGATCGCCATGACCCTATGGGACGCCCTCAACCGGCGAGCTGGTTGGTGCCTCAATGTAGGCGCCCACACCGGCGCCCCGTATAGGGCCATGGACCGCACGATCCCCGCGTAGAGCCTCCGGCAGGAGGCGTTTGGCCCCCCTAGATTGGGCAAGAGCCGCTTCAACGCAGCCCCGGCCCGCTCCAGTCTGGGAGCCAAGCGGCGGAAATGCTCCGCGAAGTTCCACCGGCTATCGAGGACGAGTCCCAAGTACTTCATTGTCGACTCGACGCCGATGTGAACCCCTCCCACCGTTATCTGGGAACCCGTCGGTGGTGCATTCCGAGGACCATGAAACCACATGGCCTCGGACTTGTGCAAGGCCACCTCGAGTCCCAGTTGCCGGATCCTATCCACGATTGTCGCAACCCCGTGTGTCGCTAAGTCGGCCGCCGCCTGGTACGACCTCCCTTGCGCCAGGACCAGCGTGTCGTCAGCGTAGCGGGGTGTATGAGGTTATGCGCATTTAACGTTACAAGTTGTATACATACATAAATTATATTACAAGTGTCGCACAAGTTTTTATTTCATTCTTAGATCTCTTTATATATCAGAGGTATCTGAATAATCTGGAGTGAAGTATTAGGTAAGATTTGTGATTCTTTAATGTTCCATACATATGTTTTCTTATACCAGTCACTATTCATAATGCAAAACTTCCAAGTGGAAAATTCGCCGGTTATTATAACAAGACACTAACTGAATATAAATGTGAATGCATGACGAAGCCATTGTTACGTGTTAACATCTGTGTAATAAAATGCTAAAACTTTGGTGCTGCTGTGATCATCCCACTTTGGTAGTCAAGATAATTGATAGGTAAATTTGAAACCGGTATACCTATTTATGACTAGCTGTTGCCCGCGACTACGTTTACGTGAAAAATCTTCCCCTGACCCACCCCGTCACATGGCATGATAAATGTAATTGCCCCTTTGTATGGTGTCGTGTGAAGTAGCCAACACCTCATTTACAAATAAAATCACGTCACACCAATAAAACACTGACTGTGAATAATCGGTACCCATCGATTCTTATGGGAATTTCGACATAAGAATTACACCTTCACGGTTAGTTTGGTCAACGTTAACAAACATACTAGCATATAATCATAAATACAGACTGGCCAACGTAACTTGACCGTTCATGGTGGCGCCACTTTCTTTGTGACCTGCCAAATTCATTACTAACATTATTTAGTTCTTATTTTCTCCGTATGAGTCCAATATATTATACTGGTTACGGTGTTATTACGTAATGTATCTTTTTCAGTGTAATAACAGTATTGTTTGAATATGACACGAATTTTATGAAGGTACAAGGCTATTGTGTTATTATAATTCTTTTGAATTTATTCAAATGACTCTTTAATTACGACGTCTTGTTCAAAGAAAGGAGTGAATGGTGGGCCTTGATGTTACCTTTTTGGTTGGATATCTTTATCGGAAATAAAATCTTTAAATGTGAATGGCGTGGCGAAGCCTTTGTTCAGGAATTATTTTACAGTGTTATTGGGATGACTGACTTACAAGTACCAAGAAAAAGACTAATAGAGGAGTTTGGAAGAAAAATACATGCTGTGCAAACCCTAAATAATTTGGGATAATGGCGGAAGATTAACGATGATGATGCTACGATGAAGGGAAATGCTAGTGAGGAAATAGAAAATTTGCGGGTCCAGTTTCTATTTCAAATATATTTACTCATCATCGAGTGGAAGACAATTTGTGTCTAACACATATTGCGGGGACTACGTAAAGTAGAGCTTTATTAATTTTATATTAACTATTTGGACAAGAACTTTCGTTCTTATCCACAACATCTCTTGACTGGCTCCCTCACTGACTAACTCATCAACGCTTAGCAAAAACCCTTAGAATTAGAAAGCTAAAAATGTTCACAGAGATTCCATTTATGATGGACACAAGGCATAAGGCCGGATTATCCGAAATTCCCACGAGATAGGGCAGACGAAGTTTCTGGCAGCTGGATGAGAGTTGCCAAGAATCAAGTTGAGTGGCATCTAATTGGAGAGGCATATGTCCAGCAATGGACTGTTTAAGCTGAAGATGATATTGACAAAGTCGCTGGCAAAGTACTAGTTGCTACATAAGATTCAAACAAATACCCCCTTATTCATAAACATTGCTTAAAGTTAAATAGTGATTAGCGTCTGTTTAACCATAAATTTTTGACGTTTAAACATCATTTAACTTTAACCATCGTTTATGAATATGGCCCATAAGGTCTAGAGTTCGCTAAATTCTTTATCAGTCCGATCGAGCTTGTCCGTTGCTGTCCTCTACTCTCTACCAGCAATGCCCTAAGCCGTACCCCACAGGGGGTGTCCTTAGCGAACAGTCACTTTAGTTTTACGTTTTTATGCCCTGGCTGGAAGCCTTAATTTATTTATTAAGGTTATCACAGGCAAGTCCGGTTCAGCAGCCGACAACCTCATAGTTTGACCTGTGAGAAGTAAAGCCCAAAAAAAATCATGTTTAATTCTTTACTAACGTTTTAGTGGTGTGACTGGCAGTGTTATCACCACGTTCCGGGTACTTCACCAGATTACCATAAAAACGCGATTGTAACGCCACACCATAGCAACTTCAATTATAATTCGACAGCTGTCGTCGCGTGTTTGCCGATCGCCACGCGAATCCTTGCCGAATTGTACGTGACTCAGGAGTTCTTGGTAACAGCTTTTAAGGTTATGCAAATAGAAATTTCGTAGACGGATTTCTGTTTAAAGCTGTCGTTTGAATGATGGACATAGGTATAATAAGAGCCTAAAAGACAAAGGAATACCGCAATTAAGCTACACCTATGTGCAATGGGTTTTAGTAAAATAGTACCGGCATGGACAAATCTACAGCGACTGTAAACTACAGTTCAGTGCAGCTGATCAAATACATCAACTGTCCCTGCAACCGTTTGTGAAGATCTGTTTATCTATACATATAGTTCTCTGGACTTTTGCTATGACGCATATCTTGGTGATACTGAAGCAGATACTCACACAAAAGTTAAAACATTGCCATATAGTTTAAGGGTGCATTAATGGATCATCAATTGAGTGCGTAAGGTTGAATGTTTTACTATCTACCCTGTCCGTTCTGGCGTTACGTGACTGACGATATGCAACGCATCTTCTTACTCAAAGTCTTGTCTGAACATGTAACATGTTCTTCATAATTGTAATTAATCTCTACATCACTCTGTCTCTTGAGAGGATGTTATCCCAACATTCTTTAATGATAAGCCAGTGTGTATCGTATAAATATTCCTTCCTACACACAGGATTATCTCGTTTTAAAGTTTAATTCTCCGTTCTTGTCAGAGTATTTTTCTATGACACACGTATTATAAACATGGATGAGTTAATATTATACAACGTCGGTTGGTTGGATATAGAGTCGCTGTTTTCGTCTGTATGTTTTCCCGCTTATTTCTTCTAAACTACGAAACGGATTTTGATATGGGTTTCACTATGATTTATTATATGCGTAATATATAGTAAAGAAAACCCGTGAATTTCAAAGATTTGTAATGATGTCGTAAAAACATATTTATATGAGTAAATTGCTAACGGTCTGCCGAAAACTTTACTGAGATCAAAGTAATTTATTATGGAATTGTATATCTTTAAAAGGTCTTCAGAAAAGTCCACGATGGTATATGTTCATCTCATACGGATAACCCACAGTAACGATTTTTAAACACGTGCGAAGCCTGGGCACCCTCGCTAGTTTTCCTAGAAAAGAATTCAATTATTTTATTCAAATGATGCGCATACTGTGTCAAGTGCATGTTAAATTAAGCATTTTCTGAACTCTCTCAGTATACTCTGCATTTGTATGCATAGCTCGCTGTATCTCTAGAAATAAACTAAATTCCTTTATTGCACATAAAGTTCTATGCTGAATTAATTCAGTCATAGTGCGCATCCTCGCATGTATAATTTTGTAATTTCTATTATATCTTGCTGTCCACGTACTGTTTAATTATTTCAGCCAAGGAGCACACGTCTTCACCTATGTTTCTATTTCTGTTTACTCAATCTTTCTATTCTCTCCACGTTTGTCTAGAAGAGCTTGTTCAAATGCCTAAGTTAACTCTCTTAATTTATTCGTCATTAGTAATCAGGCCACAACTACTGTTTAACTTTAACGGGGGAAAAGTGTACTGTCAACTAAAAGGTTAGGTTAGGTTGATGAAGTAATCAAACTTTTGCCCACTTCTTCTTAGTTTATCCCTGGTCACGTTATTAATGGTCATGTCTTCATGACTGGTCTGAATCAAGTTAACCTGCACCCTAATTGCGTAACTCATGATTAATCATGACCTGTTTCTATTTGTCATTTTTCACATTTTTCGAATATATGAAGCAATGGTTTGACAATCTGTTTTAAAACGAAACAGATTATGATTAATCGTGAGTTACGCAATTAGGATGCTGTATTAGGGTAACAGTTTCTTTTGTGTATACTGGGCAAACTGATACCATGAATTGAGCCCATGTTTCTGAAACAACCTGCGTTGAAAATTTTCGTAGGTTATTAAAAAATAAAATATTTATTTATTTATATATACATATATATATATAAATAACTTTTACTACGGGACAAAACCCGAAATCGCGAAAAAAAATCAGCTACTCCTAGATTTATGTTCGTATAACTCTTCAAAATGTAGGGAACAGCAGATTTTTTTTCGCGATTTCAGGTTTGGTCCCATAGTAAAAGTTGTTCTTAATGATGAGTACAATGACCTCTTAAGAGGTTGTTGGTGTTTTTCCAATAACCCTGCATATCAATTTTATTGACTCTTATCCATACTTAATGTATATTGAATTTTTGAAAGCTTGCGTGTCATTCCGTTGTTGTAGAGCTAATCGCAATAAAACTGTATCCATATTTTATCATTTCCTGGTAAGACGTTGAGGGTGGTTCACCCTTCGTGTTTGAGGCAGCTAGGGTGTGGTGTAAAGGGCTTTCAATTTCTTTTAGGGAACAATGAAAAATAGTTAACTGTTATCAATACTTTATTATTATGTCTAGTAAACAAGGAATACATTTTCAGTTCGAAATTGATGGTCACGGCACTTTAAGACCATCAATTTCAGTAGATCGTAATGATTCGATATCTAAATTATATGTTATTGTTTGTGTTTTTTCTTTGCTCCGCGTTGCCGACGAAAGTCTTAAATCAAAAAGTTTGTGGTAGTTATCATAAAACTTAACTATCAACCATTCATAGGTGCAGGGACACTGAAGGCTACGGGTATCAACCTCAGGACAAGCGGCTTTTCAAACGGGCAACTGTACTATAACCAACACTTCAAACGTAGTAAGGAAAGTTTTGTGTGTAAAATGTTGTTGTCATTTTAGTAAATTGTGGTGCGTTACGACTTTAACGCGAACGAAGTCGCGGGCAGAAGCTAGTAAAACGTAACTCACGTACTTAATGACCACCTCAAACAAAAATTAATTGAAGTTTCTTTCTATTAAGTTTGTTCAAACACAGTATTAGATTGCGGCTTTTGTAAAGCATCAAGATGCTACTCAAGCCCAATTTCACATACCTTAAAAGAACCACACGTGACCCTTATGCTCTTCGTTTAAGATTTCAAATCGTGTGAAGGAACTTTTTTTCGTAGTAAACCGTAAATCAGATGTTGTCTGCAGGTATACGTGACCCTTGAATTGAATGCTGATAGATAAACATTGTGCTAACACTTTCGCTCTCTGTGTTGACCTGTACCTACAGACGAAAAGAAAAGTGTCCGCTTCTCATGTCGTTCGGGACCGTACAATACTGTCAACTTTTTTGTCAATTAAATCCGTTTGTCTGACAGTTAGGGGGGGGGGGGGGGTTGTGATGGGGGGGTGTTATTGTCATCTACCGGGCACAAATTTAGATACCGGTCTGCAACTGAGAAATTCCAGAATCAAATTAATATAACAAAAAAGATGGTCATAAAAGACGTCCACATTAAAAACGTACGGTTAGTAAAAACAAAAATAATTCAGAAATTAAAATAAGCAGCTAAGAGATGACTAGTCCCTACTGACGGGCGGTGCTGGCGCCCGTTCACGAACATGACGTATGGATCAGCACCATTCAGCTCAACTATTTTGAAGGATCATAATCATAGATCAGATCACCGCTTACCATCAGGTGGATTTGTGGTTACCTGTTGTAGGTACCCACTGATAAAAAAAAAATGGACTGTTACTAAAGTTACTACTGCTTAAATCGTTTCTGTCACTTTTAATTTGCGATTCAATCAATCATATTACGCCCAGATCTTTCACAAAAGAAAGTTTAAGTAAAAAAATATAAAAAGCAAATACGTAGATTGTGTAGGATGTATGCCATAGTTGGGTTGAAGAGAATTTCATTTCTGTATTAATGTTCATTGGACAGTCTTATGTAACGCTCGTTTAGATAAATTGTTTAAGATGATCTTTACTATGTTTTGAATGGCATCAATGAATGTTTACATAACTTTTGATTGGTTACCTCTGATTGTGATGCTCCCGGTGTTTCGAGCGCAGTTTAACAGTTTAAATACCTTTCCAATGCTTTCAATATTAAATTTATTTTTAAAGATTTTTATGACCGTAACGTTACTTCTAAACCACCTAATCCATTCACCCATCCGTTCATTATTCATGTTTGTTAGCGACACGCTCGATAGATTTAAATAATTGTAAATATGGTAATAATCTAATTTTTAGTTAGTAAGTAGCATCACTAGTAAGAGTCGGGCCATGCTGATAAATGCTTGTCACAGTGTCGAACCCCCGCCATTCCCCGATTGATAATAATAATGATGATTTGATCCAGCGTGTGTCCCAACTTGCTGTCCCCCTAACAGTGTCGCCCAGAGCCGAGGCCTGTACCCCACAGGGAGTGCCCTCAGCGTGTAGTCATAGTTTTACGCCCCTGGCTGGACGCTTTAAGTTTTCTTAAGGCAACTACAGGAAAGTCCGGTTAAGTAGTTACTGCCTCTCAAGGTCAACTACGAGATGCCATACACAAAAAAGGAACCCCCGCCAGTTTGCCACGAAGCGTGAATCAAAGCGCACGCCCTGTTTTCAATTTTTTTAGCATGCGGCTATTTAAAAGCGTAATAAATGTGTTTTCTAATTTCCCCTCTGTTTTCGTTGCAACAACCCCGGGTGAGTTCCTGCAACGGCACCATTGGGTCCGTTGAAGAATACGCATAAAGGCCAAATTTTCCAGACGTTATAATTAAGGGGAACCAAGTCGCGTGCTCAAAGTTACTGGTGGGCCTGGCTAAAAATCACGCTGTCTCACCAGGCTTCCCGTCCGACAGAGATAGTATCTGTGATGAGCAGTTAGAGGCTAGTCTACACGCACAACATTTTGAGTCAGATGCAGGATCATTTATAGTAAAACATTCGTGAAAAAATTAAGAAACATCCTTTGGAAGATCGGGTTTTATGAAAAAACCACTGCATAAATCAATGACCGATAAAGTTTATTGAACTTTTCGATAATTGAACTTTCTTGGTATCGACTTGGTTTTGGATATTTAACACTTCTTTTATTAATTAAACACGTCCACCTCAAGTTAGGTTAAATTAGCAAGAAAAACAAATCTTTGTTGGCTCATAACTTTTAATGGTCTATTTTAGTGTTCTGTTTCTGTGCAGACAATATTAATAGTGAGACAAAACCATACGGTGTTTAATTTTTGATATACATTGTCGAACAGTGGAGGAATACACTCCCGAAGTTTGTATGGAAAAAATGTCGACAAGATTCACCTTAAGAAAAGACTAGACAAGATTACCTTATTTCAAAAACGATGTTCCAGAAGCCACAAAATAACAATCTTTATAGGCGTAAGAAAACTTCATGGCAGCGTGTTTTATTTCACACTAGCTTTTGCCAGCGGCTTCGTCCGCGTGGAGGTCAATCACGCAACAACGGCTGAACTGATTTGGATGAAATTTGGCGCACAGATAGATTATAACCCGAATTAACATATAGGATACTTTTATTCCGGTAATACGTTCCCGTGGGAACACTTTCACCGGGATAAAAGTATCCTACATGTTATTTCGGGTTATAATCTATCTGTGTGCCAAATTTCATCCAAATCCGTTCAGCCGTTGTTGCGTGATTTGGTAACAAACATCCAAACATTCACATTTATAGTACATTAGTAGGAAGTAGGATGTACTGGTAGGAATAGATCTTTTGCATGGCCACTTATGAAACGTCTGAAGCTAGGTGCACGCTTACGCTTAGTCGTTTCCTATGGAGAAGAGCCGGCAAGAAACTCCACGGTAGTCGCTAATTAATCCTCACTGTGCCTTAACCCGAGAAATAACAGTTATTACCATGTACTCTGCAAATCTAGGTTAAAATCAGCAGGCAGTTAGCAATTAATCAAACACACCACCCACTAACCGGCTTCTTAATGTCGTGTCCTATTAAGTTAGAGCCTTTAAATCGTCTACGACACGCCACACGAACTAATTTAGTAGGCCAAAATATGTGTTAGCCGGCTTTTTCCCATTATAATGTTAATATTATAATTCGGATGAGAATTGACAACAACTTCTGGTACTAGTAACTGGTAGATAGATGCTAGCTGACAATAAATAATGATCTTGATATATATTATATAATTAATTAATTAAATACATCGCCACATGCGAACAATGCATTACACTGGCATGGCGTTAAGTAAAATCGCGCAAACAGAGTTTATCGCGCATCTATCATCACCGCGTAGGTATTGCACTTTTCTATGAAACAGCTGATGTTTTTTGTATAACCGGCGAAAAATTTCTACGTTAGGTGGTCTAGAATGATATGCTGAATTCATGGTTACAGATTGCAAACTGATTAAAAATGTATCCTATATACATCGTCCTGAATCGTGGGGCAGTTGCCTACCAGACACGAAACCCGTTTAGTTTGAAATTCAAAAAGGATCCTCTCTTTTCCATCGAGGATGTGTGAACTTTCCACCCGGTTCCTCATACCCCTATAAACTGTTTACGCTTTAGTAAGCAAGTTAAAGACAATTCACCACTGGAACAATAGAAATTTAACTGAATGCCCAAAGTACGGGCCAATAAAACCCTTTATTTTTGATAATCTGACTGCTAGGGTCAAAGGGGCATGTACCTAAGTATGTCGACTATGTCGTAACCATTTTATGTCATTTAATATGACAACGTGTGGGAGGTCTAGGGAAATCGGCGAAGAAAAGTTGGTAGAAAGCTTTTTATGAATGGATGTTGTGAAATTGCTGTTTTAACTTTATGATGCTTATCAATGTTTGTGGATTTATCTAAATTTACTAGCTAGCGTGTGAGCTATTGTGAGGAAGACGCACGGCTATGATGATGGACCCCTGATGCGACGGTGTTTTAGCAAAATGCTAAGTTTTAGTAAGAGTTTTTTTTTGTTTGTTAGCATAAGGACATATTCGCTTTACGCCAGATTCGCGTTAAGTCAGATTCGCGATTAAATACAGAAGTACAGTCGGATGAAAAAAAAAAATCATAAATACGACACATCCGAGAAAATAAAAAAATACTTACAGACCAAAATAAATTCCCTGTACTAATTTTTAATCCTATTTTAATCCTATTTATATTATGTATGGCATCTTACATCCGACAACCTGTGAGGTTGTCAGATCGTGTATATTGCCTTAAAAAATTGAAGCCTCGAGCCAGGGCATGAACTAAGTGACTAGAAGCTTAGGCAGGTTCTGTTAGGTACGGACCTCGGCGAGGACTTCGTCTTGATCGGATCTTGAATTATTTATGTAAGAATTTAGGTCGGGCGGAGATGGTAGCGGGTGTCACGGCAGGCCTCGTCGGTGAAGACGGAAGGATAACAGATTAATGTAACGGATGGTGCAGGTATTCCTTTTGCACTGATAGGGATGGCTCTTAAACACCTCAGTAGACAGGTACATAGAAAATATACCTAAAATGGCCTATGTAAAAAAATAAAAACCCTGATCGAAATGAAAAAATGAAAAAAAAAATAAAACAATGGTACTGGTACACACGGCCACACATCAAGCCATTCATTTCCAGTTTACGCGCGATCTCGCACTGTACGGAAATCCTATACAATGCAAGATCAGCTTATACTGGAATGTATAGCTTGATGTGTACCTACGATTCAAATCTCTATACAAGGGAACAATTAAATTTTATAACCCAATTTATTCATTTCCGTGGTCTCAGTAATTAAAATTAAATAATAGCAATTTAGAACGATTAGATGACTAATATTACGTATCTTTTAAAACTCATTCGAATAAATCACTCGAGCACCGTATCGAAGCAATAACAATACCGTTACCATGGCAACTACACATCGTAACAGCAAAAGTTCTGTACTGCATCTGCCTAGCATTTACCCAACTATGTTGAGGTTGGCGTCTAGTCTGACCGGATGCAGCTGAGTACCATTTTTTTTAATGGAGGGACTGCCTATCTGACCTCCACAACCCACTTACTGGATAATACGATACCCCTTGGTAAGACTGATTCTCGGACTTTCAGACATCTGACGACCTGTTACGACTGCCAAAGATCTACGAATGATACCCCGAACTGGGCTTTTCGAGGCACCAAAGAGTCTTGATTTCCAAAGATGGTTACCCATCGACTGCCACATCCACTTAACCTGGGCCTCAAGTCAGCTATTACAATAGTGTCAGAATGGTCTATCATTGATTTCATAATTGTTGATTTTGACAAGTTTGGTAATTTACTAATATAATGGCGTCATTATGACTTACCAATGGTCAGCCACTGACACTCCTTTGAAAGAAATTGTATTTATTGGTAATCTCGTACATAATGACAAAAGAATGACTGACTTACGCGGTAATCTGCTAAAATGTTGACAGTTCCACACAAACCCTTTTGTTTTAAACAAAAATCTAATTAAAACACTCAAATGTAAATAAATATCTATCAAAACACCGGCCGCTAGAAATAAAAACAGATAAACGTCAGTAAGCAGTAATATCACATTTGACTTTGACAGCTAAACAGATAAAATGTTATTGAGTTGCGAGTTTTTTGCTATTTACGAACTTCCTACTACTTCAGATTGCATAAAACACTAATAAATAATATATAAAATTATATATAAATGAAATTGGGCATTAAGTAGTAGTTTTTCGAAAATCATTTCTACTAACGGGTTTTATAATAATGGCAATACGACAATGCCATTATAACACAATTTTATTACACGGCTCATCCTGAAAACAATTATCTTACATGGTAGTATTCGTCTCCAACGAACTCGGCCGCGTAGTTTTTTAGAGTCCTAAAATAAAAAAAAATTGAACGCAGCTAGTATTGTCTAGCTGTCAGCAGTGACGTTTAATCTGTCAAATCACTTTTCGACTTCGCGCGCTCGCGCTCACTGACGTATAAATCATATGGACTTGGCATACCTACAAGAAAAACGTGGATACCTACACTTAATTGAGAAGATAAAATGGCCGCTAATAGGGCAGCCCTTATCGATGTTTCTCTACAATAACATCGATAAAAGATTGTGAGAATGTTTTCATTGTGTCACGGTACAATATCAACGACTATTTTTAACACACTTTTCTTAGCTTCACTTGTTAAAATAACTAACTATGTAAACAAATCTTAAAAGTTATTTTTGACCCACTTCCCGGTTTTTGAAAAAGCTAAAATTTTGCGTACATGTTTAGTTTGGATGACATTGCTACCGATTCTCTTGTTCAATTACTAATCTAAAATTAGAGTATCGCTATCTATCACTTACTTAAAGGCAGTGCGAGAAAAGTACGGCTATAGCTATGAACGACTAAGTTAGAGATGTCAATCTTATGCCTACGCTTCACCGTGTTTTCAGTCGACATGTTTTTATTACGTGCACCTTTAATTTGTATGGAAATATTAGTTCAATTAAATTTGACAGCTCTAAATTACGTCCGTCTTTTTCTCGTTTAATTAGAGAGACAAAGATAGCAATAGCCTAAATTAAGTTCAGTTAGTGCACAACAGTTCCGTGTGGTGCCTGACGTAAAAGAATAGCACCATCCCATCTCTCCCGTGGGTGTCGTAGAAAGCGACTAAGGGACTTGCTTACTAGAAAATGGGCAGCAGCGTTTTCTATGCATTTTCCAACCATACTGCGATCGCCAACCCGCCTGCTAAGCGTGGCTATTATGGCAAAACCCCCTTTTGGGGAAGGCTTATGTCTAGCAGTGGACGTCTTTCGGCTGAAATGACGAGTACTCAACAGAATTGACACCAATGCATGGTGAGCTAACTGTTTACTGACGTCATTCTAAATCCAATATGGCGGACTCCCAAAGATGGCGGACTAGTTATTTTGTATGCGTTCCCATGTGGGTTTGAAATGAAAGGGTTTGCTGAAAAGAACACGAAAAATAAAATAAAAATACCGGCCAACTGCACGTCGGACTCGCGCATTAAGTTTTCCGTACCATCGTTTTTAATACTATGTAGGTACCTATTGCCATTATTAAGATAAGTAAGTAGGTACAGACGCCAGCACATCAAGCTACTCCAATCTGTCAAATTTATTTGATAGATTTTCAACTTAATACCGTAATCATAAGGTGCATGTTCAATTGGGAAAATTTGACAGTTTGGGGTAGGTTGACCTGCTGGCGTCTGAACATCGAATAAGTTTGTGTCAATTTAAATGAAATGTAAGTGTTATTCTAGACCGAGAGCCTTGCGTTAGGTAGACGTTCCGACACGGAGCGGAGGGAACAAATTCTAAGAAAGCAAATGACACTACATCCGCGATGGGCTCCCTGCGCGGACGTCTCAACACCTATCATTTCTAAAATGCCGATGATTTTGGGTTAATTAAAAGTCAACAAAAATTATTTAAAATAAAGTATTTAATATTAAACAAATTAATCTCGTTCATTTCTCAACCATACAATTTTGTTCAGGTAATTTCTGTGTGATATTCTTTCAGTAGATTTCTTCCCATAATATTTGTATCTCAAATTCATGTATACTTCTATTACACTTTGAATTAAAAGTGAAGAGAACAAATATTAATTGTTTTTGTTTTCATCTTTAAATTTTCTTTTTACTTTATTAGCAGGCAGCCTGGAAAGTAAAACAAAAACCAATAAAGAACCATATTATACCAATATCGATAAATATAAAAATGTCATGCATGCACTACTCTATCCCTATAATAACAAGAAAATGATTTCATGAAATAGGTACAAATATTACTGTTGATAATAAAGGTTAAAGGGAAATTGTGAAGGGAAACTGTTGAAACTCTTCTAAAAATACAGAATCTTATGTTTATTATCAAAATCTATAGATATTTCAGCTGAAATTAAGTACGTACTGGTGCACAGTTATGTTCGGGTGATTTCCGCTTCTTTTAATGCCACATCCGATTTTATTGCAATTGGGCATCTTGCATTTGACGATTTCCATTATAGAACCGAGTTCAAACGCAATAACACAGCAAAATTACTCACAAATTCACAAATTACAACCACAGCTCAAGAGCATTTGACAGTTGACGTACCCCAACTTTGCTACCAAACAGCGAGAGGATAAAATGGCGACCCGGCCGCAAATAGGTATTTAGTGACGCTAGGAATGAAGAGTTGCCATTATGGTACCTGTCAAAAACACTGATGTCCTTTTTCACTTACGCAAAATTATGAAAGTTAAAAAGAGATGACAGCATTTTTATGATTTCGGTGTCGATATGCCTCATATTTGTATAACTGTTTTTTCTATAGTCAAACATTTCAAGTCCATATGATTTATAAGTCAGTGCTCGCGCTCCCGCGTAAAATTGTGTGTGGTGTTAATTATACGATATTTCTCTGTTGTGGATTACTTTACTGTGTTACCTTAACCATGCCTAGCTCGGACCAAGACGCTATATTGAAGGAAATCGCGAGAATGAAGAAAAAACTTAAGAAAATAAGTCATCGACGTCGACGCCACCGCCATGCCTCACGCCGGCGCTCCCGGGATTCTACATCTCGGACTCGATCACGATCTAGGATTAGATCACGCTCAACAAGTGCATCACAATCACCCCATCGTGATAATCACTCGATGTCACCTCATGCGTCCCTTTCCACGGCTCCTCCGGAACAACTAGGAATGGAAAATGTTGGTAAGTACTTACGTTTTGTTTCTAGGCTAGAAGAACAGCTAATTGGAGTCATACGTCGAGAAAATCTATGGAACGAGATTCCTAAATACACTATTTGTACGTATACAAATTGAGGTGTGAATAAGACGACCTTGACCGCCACCCGTGCCAGTACGAGATACTTCCGCACGAAGATCAGATTTTGATACGAGATATCAATTCTGATATACCCTACCGTATTGTGCGTGACACTAAGCGGTAGTGGTATGGTCCTAGCAAATGTACTACTAGTATATTGCTATATAGTTACAGGAATATGATCTGTATCTATTTCAGATCCTGTTACAATCAATGTGGAGAATGTGGACGAAGCTGAAATCCCACAGGCCTTACTGATTGCCTTGGGTAATGATAAACCCTTAGAGGAAAAGTATGGGCCAGATATCAACAACCTTATTGGCTCAAGGTGGGAAAACACTATATTAAATGATGGTGATGAAATAAAGGATATCTTGAAATTATATAAAATTCCCAAAAACTGTCCACTTCTAGAGGCACCGGAATTAAACCCAGAGGTCAAGGCCGCTATAACTGAATCAGCCCGTACCCGAGATCAGGTATTACAAACCAAACAACAACAATTGGGCATTGCCCTGACTTGCCTGGGCCAGGCAATGACCAAAATTTTAGCTGGACATGAGGTATCGGAAGCCCTCAAATTACTCAGTGATGGTACAAAAATCTTGACATCCCTTCATCATGGAGAAACTAATACAAGGAAACAGCTACTAGCACCTCTCCTGGACAAATCATTTACAAAAATGGCTGAATCAATGCCACGAAATAAGTACCTATTTGGTGAAAACCTAGCTGAAAAAATTAAAAATAATAAAGAAATAGAAAAATCAGGATTTGAGTTGAGAAAACCCAAAGCGACATACAACCGTCCGGGAAACTGGGGGGGCCCTTCACGCCAAACACAACAGAAGGCACAAACAATGCGTGGGGGGCACAAACGTCCAGCAGTACAGTCACAAACAAAGAAGCCTTACCAACCAACCAAGAAGCCATTGAAACGTGCACCTGTGAACCGCCCCGAGAGGGACTACCAGCGTGCTCGCCCTCGACGCTAATTCCACAACAGGTACAACATGCAGGTAATCTGGCTAGGTACTTAGGTTGTTGGCAGATTATAACAAAGGATGTGGTTATACTAGATTGGGTCCAAGGTTATCATATACCTTTTACATCTGCTCCAGTCCAAACTAGAATTCCATCTCATAATTTCTCTCAATCTGAGGAGTACAACATTAAAAAATCAATTAATGATTTACTAAAATTGGGTGCTATTACACCCTGCCAACCTGACAGTAAGCAATATATTTCAAATATATTTTTGGTACCTAAACCCAACGGTAAATTTAGGTTCATTTTAAACTTAAAATCCCTAAATAAGTTTATCTCAACATCTCATTTTAAGATGGAAGATTTACGTACCTCCACTAGGTTGGTGCATAAAGATTGCTTTATGACAACCATTGATCTAAAAGAATCTTACCTTTTAGTTCCAGTTGCTGTAGAAGATAGGAAATATCTTAGATTTCATTTTAAGCAGTTGTATGAATTTACAGCACTACCATATGGCTTATGTACAGCACCTAGCGTGTTCACAAAAATATTAAAACCTGTGATGTCATACATAAGAAGTTTGGGCTATGTAACGGTAATTTATTTAGATGATATTCAGTGTATAGCAAGGACATATGAAGAATGCCTAAACCAATCTCGCCATATTATACAGATCCTAGAATGTCTAGGTTTTATACTTAATTATGAAAAAAGTAACTTAATACCAAGTAGACAATGTAAATTTTTAGGGTTTATTATTAACTCTCAAAATTTAACAATTAAATTGCCATCTGATAAAAAAGAAAAAATTATTAATATGATAAAGCAGTTTATATCACAGAAAAAATGCAAAATTAGGAATCTTGCTCAACTACTTGGAACATTATCTGCAGCTTGTCCAGCTGTCCCTTATGGTCGGCGGCATACCAAGCTTCTAGAAAGGGAAAAGCTCTTAGCCTTACAGTCATCCAATGAAAACTTTGAAAGTTATATGAATATTACATCATGTATCATTCCTGAACTGAAATGGTGGCTGTCTAACATACCTAAAGCTAGAAAATCTTTTGCTTTACAAAAAATTTGTTTAGAAATTTTCACAGACTCCTCACTTACTGGTTGGGGGGCTCATTGCTTAGGTGAATCAATTGGGGGACTTTGGAATATCGTTGAGAAAGAACAACATATTAATTATTTAGAACTGGTAGCAGCTTATTTTGGGTTGAGATCATTTGCTAAGAACATGTCAAACTGCCATATATTACTACGAATAGACAATACAACAGCCATATCTTGTATTAATAAAATGGGTAGTGTCCAATTTGTACACTTAAATACAATTACTCAAGACTTATGGCAATGGTGTGAAGATAGAAACATATGGGTGACAGCTTCTTATATTAAGTCCAAGGAAAACACAGAAGCTGACAGAGAATCTAGGAACTTAAATCATGATACAGAATGGTTCTTAGCAGACTATGCTTTTACAAAGATTACCCAACACTTTGGAATACCAGAAATAGATTTATTTGCTACTCGAGTAAACACTAAGTGTGTAAAGTATGTTTCTTGGAAAAGAGATCCCATGGCCTTTGATATAGATGCATTCACATTAGATTGGAGTAAATATTTCTTTTATGCATTTCCCCCATTTTCAGTAATAACCAAATGTTTAGAAAAAATTAGGCATGACCAAGCAGAAGGTATTCTTGTCTTTCCGTGGTGGCCAGCACAGCCATGGTTTCCCCTAGCAAAATTATTGATGATATCTAAACCAATAGTATTTGATGCTAACACTGATTTGCTTTCATCTCCTTTTAGCAAACAACATCGCCTGAGCTCCCATCTTACCCTGGCTGCAGGACACTTCTCCGGACGGCACTCCAGTTAAGATTACTCCCTCAAGCTTCCTTGGAGGTAATGCTTGGATCATTGGCGCCAGGTACCCAAAAACAATATGATTGTTCTTATAAAAAATGGTGGGCACACTGCCACAATAACACTATTGATGTTTATAAAGCTACTATTCCACAAATAATAGGCTTCTTGTCTGAAGCATTTAATAGTGGCTGTAACTATTCTACATTGAATACACACCGCTCAGCATTATCACTGCTAATAAGCTCTGAAGTTGGGAGGAATGAGAATGTAAAGCGGTTGCTGAAGGGTGCATTCAGACAGAGGCCATCTCTCCCTAGATACACAGAAACTTGGGACCCTGCAGTGGTATTAGAATTCTTAAGTAAGATGCCAGTCATTTTAGATTTAAAAGAAATATCAAAAAAAAATAGTTACCTTACTGGCCCTTTCTACTGCCCACAGAGTTCAAACTCTGGCATCAATTAAACTGAAAGATATTCATTTTACTACAGATTGTGTTATCATTAATATCTGTGATGTTCTCAAAACATCTATTAAAACTAAAAACAGTACCACCTTGCGCTTACCATATTTTGTAAACCAGTCAGTGTGCCCAGCGAAAACATTAAAATCATATATGGACAACACCAAGGAAGCTCGAGGAGATATCCCCTACCTATTAATTACCACTAAAAAACCTTTTAAAAAAGCTACTCCGCAAACAATTAGCCGTTGGATTAAAGAGGTCCTTAAAGACAGTGGTATTGACACTAGTATTTTTACTTCCCATAGTACTAGACATGCATCCACATCTAAGGCAAAAACAGCAGGGGTGTCAATTGAAATTATCAAAAAGACTGCCGGCTGGTCTGACAGGTCGGCTGTCTTTGCCAAACATTACAATTTACCTATAGTTAGTGGTAGAATTGACCTTACCTTTGCCAATTCTGTTTTAGAATAACTTTGTAAATTTATAAAAGCCCCAAAGAATGTCAACAAAGACTGGACGCTGTACCTTATGATTACTTGGTTAAGTTTAAATTAATATAACTCAATAGTGATAGATTACTATTCATTGATTATTTCTATGTTACTTGATTTAATTATTGTCAAAATGTGAAGAATAATTTAACAAAATTATTACTATAAAAATAAGTTTAATACAGTTATGTAAGCTATTTTTGTTAAGATAATACAACTAATTTGTATGGTAATTATATTTTAAATGGTCATTTCTATATTTTGATTTCATCTTTTAAAATACAAAATTTTATAAAGTATTATTGGATTCAACTTTTGATCCTTTTGCATACACACACACAGATGTTGCCATTACCTATCTCTAAACATCTACCATGTAAGATAATTGTTTTCAGGATGAGCCGTGTAATAAAATTAGGAAATCAGACTAACTTACCTTAAGTGACGTCTGATGGTAATTTTATGAACGGCTCATCCTGAAAACAATTAGGTTCCCACCCTGTGTAGATTGTATCTAGACAGGGTATACCCTGTCTAGATCTAGATACAAAATATCACCCGCCCATCAGATAATGGCAACCCTCGTTTATTGCTCTAAAGAAAGTGATTTGACAGATTAAACGTCACTGCTGACAGCTAGACAATACTAGCTGCGTTCAATTTTTTTATATTTTAGGACTCTAAAAAACTACGCGGCCGAGTTCGTTGGAGACGAATACTACCATGTAAGATAATTGTTTTCAGGATGAGCCGTTCATAAAATTACCATCAGACGTCACTTAAGGTAAGTTAGTCTGATTTCCTAATTCTATTACGAGACCATTGACCGACCACTGATCGACCATTATGAATTTAGCAGATTACGAACTTTTAGTAAAATGACGATGAGATCGTGTTGGAATGAGGAATTTATAAAAATAGCAGACTAAGCCCCATCGATCCACCCGAATGGCTGTTATTATTTTACTTAGCCATTAGCCCCTCTACTATGAACAAACTATAACTTATGAAATCGAAAGTGTACCTTAGCAAATACTTATAATTACCTTCTAATGATCTAATAACTGCAGTCGTTTAGTTACCCATTGAAATCAGATTAACCATTAAATTGGTTAATTATAACGTTAATTGATGTTTGTATGTAATTATGTGTACGTTGGTGCAATTAGTGGGGGGACCGGCTGCGGTTCGTTGTTTGAAGACAAATAGCCCTTTCTATAGTCGACGTTCATTCGGACGTAAAAATATCGCAGCGGGATTTTGTCGCGTCGCGCCTGTTTGCTGAGTCTTTACTGGGTAGAATGAAGTACCAAGTAAGCGTTGCCGCCCGGATATATGGGCTTTGTTTTGTACACGTGGGTAGACAATTGGTTTGGTGGCTATTTTCATCAAAAGTTAATAGCTTAATTAGAAGTGATACGTGTCGCCATCAGTGCGAAGTTAGTCATACAAGCTATGTTTACTGAGATAGATAATTAGTTCTGCTTTTTGTGTACGCTTTGAGTATTCGTTTTTTCAACTGAAAAAGCAGATTTAGATATATCTTGTTTGTTGTATAACTGTATTTGTATTACGTTCTTATGAGACGAAAGGAGAGGTCCGAAAATTAAAAGAAATAATATTAAGAACTAGCTGTGCCCGCGACTTCGTTCGCGTGCATGTCGGAAAACAATAATGTGTCGCTTTGACGGTGTAGGTACCACTCCTCCGATCTTCCGATCTATCCTGGTTAGAATCTACCACAGCTTTCGAATGCAGTCCAGAGCCTAGAGACAAAACACATTACTCTTGGCGTTCACGCTAAACGGTACGCCAAAATGTATGGGAATGACATTACCTACGGAAAGGACACGGTAATGTCATTCCCATATATTCTGGCGTAGAGTTTAGCGTGAACGTTAACAGAAAGGTGTTTTGTCTAGGCCTGCAGGCGTCTTTAGGGGTTATAATGATATTGCGACGAAGTCTCACTCAGATTTTTAAGAATAAATATAGATCAAAGCGCCTGGTCGAGGCTCATTTTATAATAAATGTGCACCTGCCGCAGGTACAGTAAAAGCTCTTTATTCGCGAGGTATACGTTCCGTAAAATACCTACCGCGAATACAGAAACCGTGACTATGGAATGATAATTTATATGGGATTATAGGGGATACGTTCCTAAGTGACAAAAAAAAAAACAATTTAATTGAAGTTTTTGACCATATTGATTAATTGTATGAGCGTGATATGGATGCAAGCGACTCTCCAAGGCGTAAACGATCAAGCATTTCTATGCGTTAAACAGATTTTTTCGCGTCGAAAATCGTTTTTAAGTAAAAAAAAATTTCAACATTTTGCAATAAATGGAAAGATGAAACAATAGGTAAAACACGCAAAGCGGCTCGTACCAAAGGATGGAATGTCTATTAAGTCGCAGCATTTATAAATGTGGGGGAGGCCTATGTCCAGCAGTGGACGTCTTTCAGCTGAAATGATGATGATGATGATATATAAATATACTTTATGGTGATGAGGTTGGTTTCGTTATGTTTGTTTACATTCTCAAAAAACTTTTTTCAAAAAAATACCAACCGACTTCCAAAAAACACTACAAAGTGCAAAATAACTTTAATTTCGGAAGTCGGTGACGTTGGATGCGTATTTTAATTATTTGTCACCGCCTTCCGAAATTAAAGTTATTTTGCACTTTGTAGTGTTTTTTGGAAGTCGGTTGTTATTTTTTTGAAAAAAGTTTTTATTTTTCACTTTTTTGTTACCTACCATACACCAATTCGAAATTTCATCATCCTTTGGGTCAAAACAATGCATACTTATTTATGTGATAGCAACATTCGCGGTTGATTTGCTGTAATTTTTTGAAGAGTTCCGTTGTCTGTTTCCGAAACGCATCATCAGATCTATATGCAGGGCCCAATCTAAGGGGGGATGATGATGATGATGATGGGACTCCCTTTTCCGCACGTAGACTCCCATTCGGTCCGTTGTGCGTGGGTTAAATCTAAGGGGGGGCAAGCCGGGCAAATGCTCAGAGCGGCAAAAATGAGCGGCGGCAAAATGTATACTTACAAACATACCTACTCTCATGAATTTTTGTATACTTGTTCAGAAGCCGTAGTAGACTAACGTATGTGAATATTATATAGTTAAAAGAATATCACATAATTATGGTCATACCATCTTTGATGGTGTTAGTGCAAAGGGCGGCGAATGTTATTTTTGCCCGGAGCGGCTAAATAGCTAGATCGGGCCCTGTCTATATGAAATTTCAATGGGACCATTTCGGAGTAAACCCCTTTCGAAAAAAAAAGAATTTTGCAAATCCGTCTATATACGACGGAGTTATGCCTGAACATACATTAAAAACATTAACATGTCGAATTGATAACCTCCTTCTTTTTGAAGTCGGTTAAAAACACCGACCGCGGCGAAGGCGGCTATTGTAGATGTCAAAGGCCGAACCAATACAGCGGCGATATCATTAGACAATGTACTTTAGGCGAAGTTGTAATAAGGTCTATTTCACTTTTTTATAGTCCATCTGACGACGCGTTTACAAAGGATATTGGGTTGGATACCTATTGGAATCCTTTTTGTTATTTGTTAATATGTATGTACCGATGTACCGATTAGACCCGCAAATAAATAAATCTTTAGCCGCGGATATAGGAATTGGGTCGCATTTTTTTAATCCGCGAATAGTGAAAACGCGAATGAAGGAAGCACGAATAAGGAGCTTTTACTGTACTTACTCAATAAATCGACTGCGCGTCTGGTTGAGTGTGCTGAAGCATTATTCCACGCGGGGGCTGGCGCCTATCTCGGCCCGTACAGGCGCGTGTCTTTTAGCTTTGTTTATCAAACGTTGACCACTGAATAAAACCACAGCAGTGAGAATGCTCTGCACGGACTGCGATAGGCCTCGACAGGTAGCAGTGCAGTAACACCTGACGCCACCTGTCAGTTAACGGCCCGTGGGACCATGGCGTTATCACGATGAAGAAAGATCACGCTGTAAAGGTGGATACTGACCGGCGTCACGGGTCAAAATGCACCTAATATGTTACCAAGCAAGTATTCGTGCAGTCAGTAGTACCTACGGCAAAACATGCGAGCGAGCAACACTGATTTTAGCACACGGCGTAAAGACATGCTCGCTGCGAATGTTACATTACCTACGCCCCGTAACGTCGGTCATTATCCACATTAAAAGCGCTGTTGAAAAAAAAACCAAACCAGGCAAAAAAAACTATTTAATTGTATAGCACGGGTTTTCTATGAACATAGTAAGTACGATGTTGTTGCTACGTAGTGCCATACCGCGCGCGCCCCCACCTCTCTCCCCGCTGCTGACGCAGGCAGCAGGAAGAGAGAGAGCCCGATCCCGAGGATAATGGACGTAACAGAGCGATCCTCCGCGACTCTCAGTTGCGATGCCTTTTTATTGTAAATTGTAATCAAAAATGTTTCAGTGTTTCTTTTGTTAAGGGCACACTTTGCGCGGGCTCGAACTCACTGGTGGGCCTGGCTAAAAATCACGCTGTCTCACCAGGCTTCGTACCCGACAGAGATAGTATCAGTGGTGAGCAGTTAGACTCTAGTCTACACGTACAACGTTATTGAGTAAGATGCAGGAGCATTTTTGGCAAAAAAATCGCGAAAAAATTAAGAAAAGTCCTTCAGAAGATCGGGTTTTATGAAAAAACCACTGCATAAATCAATGACCAATAAAGTTTATTGAACTTATTGTTAATTGAACTTTGTCGGTACCGTCTTGGTTTTCGAGATTTTACACTCCTTTTATTACTTAAACACGCTCAAAGTTAGGTTAAATTAGCAAGAAAAACGAATCTTTGTTGGCTCATAACTTTTTAATAGCTTTTTATTTTAGTATTCTGTTTCCGTACAGACAATAATAATAACGAGACAAAACCATACCATGTTTAATTTTTGATGTACATAGTCAAACAGTGGAGTAAAACCCTCCCGAAGTTTGTATGGAAAAAATGTGAACAAGTGTCACCTTAAGCCATACATTTATTTGTAGACCAATAAATAATTATATTTAAAGAAGCGACTTTAAAATTGTCAATATTTTACTATTGTGATTTCTATTGTTCCTGTGTAGGTAATGTATCCTTTGTTGGAGATGCCAAATGGATAAATAAATACATTTTTAAAATTGTTTTCACTAAGAAAATGCTTCTCTGTAAGCGATGTTGCTCGGAACGAACATCACGAAAATTAGCACATAAGTATTTACAACTCTTTACTCCCAAAACTCCCATTATTTGAATCGAGTAATGCTGTAAACACGCATTTAAATTTAACATTATCAAATTTCGCGCGAAATCAAGTTGTTGTCTTTGCACGTTTGCTATTCAAACCTAGATGGCGTTACTGACGCTAGAGATTAAGAATTTCTATGGAGATGTTCCTCTAGCCGCTCTAATTTTGCTATATTATGCTAGATGGCGCTACTAAGACTTTTATCACAATTAAAAATGAGATTTCTTCCCCTCTATTTGTATTAATTTGATTGATAAAACTAATAAATATTTATCTAACATTGCATTCTATGTATATGACTCAGAACACCACGTCAGTTAATATTATCACAACTTTTTATTTGAAATTCTTTTAGCTTTTTTGATTCGTGGGAATCAACCACCAACGGAAAGCGATTTTAGTAATCAGTATCATTACTTTTTGAAATAACACAGACACAGTAAGTAACTTAAATGAAAATGACGTGATAATATTAAGTATTCGTTAGTACCGTTTCACGCCAATAGATGTCGCTAAGTGTTTCAACATATATATATACGTAAATAAATTCTTCTTGAACACTTTAAATTATTTAGATAGGTTGACCGAAGCGATTGCGATGAAACAAAGACTAATATAAACTCTGAGTTATAAACAATATTTGAGTATGAAAGATAACTATATTAGTTTCGTTCTTTTGACGTGATACTTGATCTATTCAACATAGAAACTGAAAAACCGAGCTACAGACAAAAAAATTGATAAGGGTTAAAATGTCATCTGTTGATTATCCCTTACCACCCCAAGCAATTATTTTCGAAATATTTTAAATGTACAGAAAAAGTTCCTTTACAGATTTATTATATGTATAGAATAGATATAGATAATAATTCAGAAGGCAGTACTCCTCGATACGGCTCGCATCGTGAGGAGGTTCCTGTCTCTGGAGCCCTAACCACCGGTAGCTTGGACCGTGCTCCCGATACCGGCGGAGCACTATTTTTATATGTTTTTTGATAAGTTACTTTTATAAAAAAAAAAAATTGAAAATGTAGATAATAAGGATTGAAAATAAATAAAGGACATAATAATAAATTAATTATTTTCAGGTTACAAAGACCCATAGATAATACCTTAACCTGTATTATATATACATATGATAATAAGAATTTGTGTTAGTATCACTTATTTGCACTAAGTCTTTGTGCGTTCCGAAGGCACTTGTCCGTGAAAGCGGCGGAATACCACATCCTGTGGCCAAAAGCTCCACTCTCGGCGCGTAATTCAGCCTTTGGCGTACGTACTTCACGATGTCTTCCGCGTCGGTGGTGTAGTGGAGTCGGGAAATATACACCGGGGTATTCGGCTTCGCAGCACGCATACTCTGTCAGTGCTTCCTCCTTTGCTAATATAACATAATACAGGGTGGCAGGGACAGCGTAATGCAAACTGTACCTAACCATGAATTCAACACATGATTTTAAAACCCCAGGTCAATGCATGGGGGTTCATAATCATGTATCGAATCCATGGTAACAGATTTTTGAGGGTGGGAAATCATCAAATAACTTCTTCCACTCTGGGTGGAGGAGGAGCGCGTGTCATACCTGACTTTTAACTGACTAAAACCCACCGGTGTTCCCTCAGTTGCCTGTGTGCCAGGGGCCGCGGTATCTCTTTCGAACAGCCCGCACTCCTGGCAGGCATCAGCCCTTGCGGGCCCCATCAGTTGATGCTGACATCTCTTTGAGGCGCGCGTGGAACACAACGCGCCGTCGATCTGGGCTTGGTCCTTACCGCACAGCGAGCTACGCATTACTAGCCGTCCGCAAGCCCACGCCTACGGTGGCCGGGAATCACCCTGGGATTCCCGACGCCCAGGACAGCCATTCCTTCAGTTGCCAGTGTGCCAGGGGCCACGGTAACTCTTTCGAACAACCCGCACCCCTGGCAGGATGGTAACAGGTTGTGAGTCTACGTTCCTGCGACCATTGTAAAAATTATCATTGCTCATTCTAACCTCTGCTGAATGAAAATAAGACGAGTTAGAAGCCTTCGCGAAAATGACAAAAACAATGTATATATTAGGTCTTTACCTATGAAATTGCCGTTCTGCAGTACTGGCCATTTCAAATCAAAATAATTTTTGTTTGGCTAAGAATTCTAATTTCAAATTAATTTTATTTTTTTTCTAAAAGTAGTCATTTCTTTATTGATTAGTGTTACATTTTCATCGCATTTCAATCTTTTTCGTCATCATGGATACGTTAAAAATTCGAGTAATTATGGAATATGAGTACCGTCGTGGCAGCAACGCGGCACAAGCGGCACGCAACATCAACGACGTTTACGGAGCTAACACTACAAACCAACGCACCACCTGTTATTGGTTTGCTCGCTTCCGTTCTGGAAATTTCGACCTGAAAAATGAACCTCGCGGTCGTCCGAAGACTTTGGTCGACAATGACGAATTAAAGGCGATTGTGGAAGCTGATGATACACAATCTACGGCTGAATTAGCAGCAGCTTTCGACGTTAGCGTCAAAACAATATTGGTCCATTTGCGTCAAATTGGCAAGGTAAAAAAGCTTGACAAATGGGTGCCCCACGAACTCAATGATCGCCAGCGCGAAGTACGCGTCGAGACGTGCCTTGCACTGCTCAACAGACACACAAATGAAGGAATTTTGAACCGCATTGTTACCTGCGATGAAAAATGGATTCTGTTTGATAACCGTAAGCGCTCAGCAAGTTGGTTGGATCCTGGTTCAGCACCTAAACAATGCCCTAAACGAAAACTTACCCCTAGAAAAGTGATGGTCACTGTTTGGTGGTCTAGCGCCGGTGTGATTCATCACAGCTTCTTACCAAACGGGGTGAGCATTACTGCAGATGTGTACTGTGAAGAACTGAACACAATGATGGAGAAGCTGGCGCATCTCCAACCAGCATTGGTCAATCGCTCGTCTCCGCTGCTCCTGCACGACAACGCGCGACCTCATACTGCACAGCAGACGGTCTCCAAGTTGCAAGAACTGGGGTTGGAAGCTCTCCGTCATCCGCCCTACTCACCAGACCTTGCGCCTACAGACTACTACTTTTTCCAGAATTTGGATAACTTCTTGGCGGGAAAAAAATTTAATACCCGAGAGGCAGTACAAAATGCCTTTGAAGAATTTGTTGCCTCCCGTCCAGCTGATTTCTTTAAGAAGGGCATCAATAAACTGCCACTGCGATGGCAAAGATGCATTGATTGCATGGGTGATTACTTCGATTAATACAAATAAAAAATTCATGAAAAAAATTCGTTTAAATTTTTTCATACAAAACGGCAATTTCATAGGTAAAGACCTATTATTACATATTTTACAGCCCAAGTTATTTCCATAACGTAGCATAACTTTCCCGCTTACATAACATGCGTCGTTTTAACCCACATTTTTAACAATAAAACGTAGCCTATATGCAAATAAGTTGTAAAACTTTAGCCATCGATTGTACTGTAAATGGTCATAATGGGGAACTATGGCAACTATGGTTAACTATGGTTTGTGAAAGTTACTTAATGATTTTCGACTGATTGTTTTCGTAACTACTTACTGGATTGATGGGCAACGTTGTTGTTAGTAATAGTAATTATTTTTAAACTATAGGGGTATGAGGAACAGGGTGTAAAGTTCACTCATACTTATGATGGTAAAGGAGGATCCTCCGATCAGACGGGTATTGTGTCTGGTACGGGCAACTGCCCAACAGTTGATGTCGGGATTTTGTATATGTTCGAGTGTCGTGGAAAACTCTGATTGCGCGATGCAGAATTGCTCATTTAGTTCGCCTGTGGCATTGTAGATGGCGCCACTTTTCTTTTTGTGTTTCTCGATATTTGTTGTGAAACATTTTTATTTGTGGTGCCGCTACATCACTCCCCCCCGGAGACCGGAGGTCGATAGTGGGCTGAGACAGTACATGTTATGATGCTTGCCAGTGCCAGTTGTGGTTCCAGTGAGTCGGAACCGGGTGTCACATAGTTCGCGGTGAGTCGGAACTGTCTGCGACGATTCCCCAGTGAGTCGGGGTTGCGCTGCGTTATGCTCCAGTGAGTCGGATCTGGTACAGCGCTGGGTTGAGAGGTTGAGGCTGACTGCTGGCGTCGACCGGGAGATTGGGCTCTCGACCGGCCGAAAGTGCAGTGTGCTGGGCCATGTGGTTGCTGATGAGGCTGTGGGTGATGACCAGGCATGCGGTTCGCTGCATGCAGGTGGTCAGGATACCCGTTGAAGCCGTGGGTGCTGGCTGGCTGTGTGACTCGCCGCTCGAAAGCTTGAGGAAGTGGCCTTGATTTGATGAAGATGACGTCACGCCGAAGTGTTGCACGAAGGCTGCGCTGACGTTCTTTCACGGGGTCACCAGTATAGAGGTATGAGCAACAGGGTGTAAAGTTCACTCATACCTATGGTGGTAACGGAGGATCCTCCGACCAGACGGGTATTGTGTCTGGTCCGGGCAACTGCCCGCCAGTTGATGTCGGGATTTTGTATATGTTCGAGTGTCGTGGAAAACTCTGATTGAGCGATGCAGAATTGCTCATTTAGTTCGCCTGTGGCATTGTAGATGGCGCCACTTTTCTTTTTGTGTTTCTCGATATTTGTTGTGAAACATTTTTATTTGTAGTGCCGTTACAAAACTACTTCAAAAAAGGAGGTTTTATAATAAACTGCCAATACATTTAAAAGAATTACCCATCAAAGTTAAAAAAAAAGTTAACAAAACTGCTACTGCACAAGTGTTACTAAGTTACCATCTACGCAATTCAAGATTTTGTTGATGACAAAACCTTCTTTCTGTTAATGATGTGTGTGATTTAATTTACTGATATTTTTATCTTTAGTTCTATTGCAATCCTAAATTATTATTTTTATTCGTTTTTTTTTACATTTGTTATTAAATTTCCTGACATAATTATTTTTTATAAAATTTTTAGTTTGTTGACATTTGTGCATAATTCCGAATGTTTTTGAATAATACCTGTGTTTTTTTAAATATATTCGTGTTGCTAAGAGAAAGGAATGCTTTATGTTTATTTTTTTTCTAGTAAATGTATTATTACACTAACTAATTTTGCATGCGTAAGCCGTAAGGCAAAATGTATCGGGACTCTTTCAGGGAATGATTTCTATTTCTATATTCGTCTGTAAGTATACATGTAAGTAGGTATATACTTTTAATGAACCTTCATCGATTGAAGAGGAATCTCACACGGTTGTCCTATAATCAATTTATTAACTTTGTTTTAGTAGCTTTTGATAATAGTCTGTATTTAATTGGACTTCGTGAATGTTTTTTTTTGGGTGGGAAATCATCAAATAACTTCTCCCGTTCTGGGTGGAGCAGGAGGACGTGTCAGACTTTTACTGATAAAACCCACTCGTGTTCTCTCAGTAGCCTGTGTGCCAGGGGCGGCGGTGTCTCTTTCAAACAACCCGCACCCCTGGCAGGCGTCGGCCGTTGCGGGCCGAATCGTTTGGTGCTGACATCTCTTTGAAACGCGCGTTTTTTTTTTTTTTTTGGGTGGGAAATCATCAAATGACTTCTCCTGCTGAGTAGAGCAGGAGGGCGTGTCAGACTTTTACTGACTAAAACCCACCCGTGTTCCCTCAGTAGCCCGTATGCCAGGGGCTGTGGTATCTCTTTCAAACAAACCCGCACCCCTGGCAGGCATCGGCCGTTGCGGACCCCACCAGTGGTTGCTGACATCTTTGGACGGCGCGCGTGTGGAACACAACGCGCCGTCCCGTCTACCACTTTTCGGCCGCAGGGGATAGGGAGAGCGGCTGACGCTATACCGACACTCCTCTTCCCCTGCGGCCTCACCGCGTCCGCCATCAAACGGTGGCGGCCCCGTCCAGGCCACGGAAGGGAAGAGCGCTGCTCAGAAGCACCGGCACTCCTCCTCTACCGCAGACCGTAACCCTCAGCCGCGATGCCTCCCATTCGACATCACGGCCCACCTCAGTTGCGGTGCACCTCACCGCAACCTACTTTTTGGCCGCTACGTCAATAGCTTGAAGGCTACTGAGCCCCCCCGCAACGACAATGCGGGAACCCAATCAGCCTGGGATTCCCGACGCGCAGGGCGTCTCCTGCGGAGGCTAGTGCCGTGAGGGCGCATATACTGCCTTTCCCTCACTTGCACCGCCTCCTTCTTCGCGAGCATTACTGCTTCACTGAAGGAGGTGACGGCTACGCATGGGTAGCCGTGACCTCTCTCGCTCCGAACCATGGCCTGGACCAGGGCTGGACGCGAGAGATCGTTGCCGCCGATCGCCTCTATGAGGACACGGCGGTGCTCTGGCAAAGCCGTGCAGACCTCCACCGTATGCTCCACTATGTCCTCAGGGCGATCTACGCAATGAAAACACCCGGGCGTTTCCTCCCGCCTTATCTAAAACAGGAACCTCCCGAAACAGCCGTGTCCGGTGAGGACCTGCGTCAGGCGGAAGGTGAGGACGCCATGGCGCCTCTCCAACTACTCCTCAAAGAGGGGACTTACCGCCGCAATTGTGGCGTGTCTGTACTTCGTGTATGTTGATTATGTTATAAATTTGCCTGTCAATTTTGTTTACATTGTAAATAGTAGTATAGTTACGAATTTGTGTGAGGTAGGTACAACAACTAAAAAGTGTAAAATAAAAAAAAAATACGTTATATTACAATTTAAAAAAGTTTGATTGTTCGACTATCGATCAGATATTAATTAACCATTCAATAAACGCTTGCTCATTCCTGTATTATTATTATTTTCAATTACTCTTGCAGGATATTGATTCCGAACTCAAACATTCCTAAATTGCATAATTATGGAATTTAAGACAGAAATAACACGAAAAACAAAATTGAAACGTAACTATTAGGACGGACCTGTTTTTTGGCGAGAACATTAAAATGCAAACTGACAGATGACTGGTATGGACGGTCATACATAATGATCAAGGTTTCTAACGAACCGATATACTGCAAACGATGCAGATTCCTTTAGTTTAATAGTGACTCAACATACCTTGGTATGCGGCTAAAAAAAGGAACTAAGTAAATAAAATTATCTGAACTTGACATGTCATTGTAATTTATCTTGACAAGCAACGCCATCCCGAAGTGTCAAGGAGTATTGGTCACTGTATTCATTCGAATAGTTCCGGGATGTCATGTGACAATTTTTTTGTTCTGATTTTGATTTTAATTACGCAATGTTTTTTTTTGTGGGTGTTGGCTTACGCAATGTTTATGACTGAATTTACTTTTACTGCTGTGAACTCAATATCAACTAATTGTAATGCCGATATCAATTTTTGTGGAATACCGGAGTTCTTGCGTAATTGGAAATTTTTGGAAAGGCTTGCAATCAAAGGCTATTTAGTTTTATTTTTAATAAAAAATGCAGTTTTATGAAATGAATTCCACCACACGTGTACTGTGTTTGTGACTTAGCGACTAGGAAGTCTGAGTTTATGGAGTTTATATGATAATCGGATTACCTTAGCTCGATTAGTATGCGAGAGCACGATGTCAGTTCGGTGTTATGAGTTGCTAATTTGCATCAGTAACAGTGTCTTAATTAGCATGAGGAGTTGAAAGTAATAATTAAGCTTAATCTCTATTGAGACATCCTATACGGATTAACATATAGCAGAATCAGCCTATATCGTATCCACTGCTGGGACACACGCCTTCTCCCAGCGAGAGCGAGGGGATTAACTTATCATCATCCTCATTTCAGCCGAAAGACGTCCACTGCTGGACATGCCCTAAGCTCCGCCACTTCGACTGGTTCTGTGCTTCCCGCACCCAGCGGACTCCTGCGGCCCTCACAAGGTCATCTGTCCACCTTGTGGGACGCCTTCCAACTTTACGTCTTCCGGTACGCGGTCGCCACTTCAGAACTTTTCGGCCCCATCGGCCATCTATTCTGCGAGTAATGTGCCCTGCCCACTGCCACTTAAGTTTGGCAATTCTTCGGGCTATGTCGGTTACTTTGGTTCTACTGCGGATCTCTTCATTCCTGATTCGATCACGCAGGGAAACTCCAAGCATAGCCCTCTCCATTGCCCTTTGGGTGACTTCTTATGAGGCCCATTAAATTGTGAGCGATCACGTTTCAGTTCCATATGTCATCACTGGCAACACGCACTGGTCAAAGACTTTCGTCTTGAGACACTGTGGTATTTGGGACGAGAAGATATTGCGAAGCTTCCCGAACGCTGCCCAGCCGAGTCGGATTCGACGATTGACCTCTTTCTCGAAGTTGGACCTACCTGACCTACCTGGACATTTTGTCCTAGGTAAACGTACTCGTCCACAACTTCGAGGTCATCTGTCCACTTTGTGGGGGGCCTTCCAACTTTAAGTCTTCCGGTACGCGGTCGCTACTCCCTGTTCAGCGAGCAATGTGTCCTGCCCAATTATGATAATTAATAATTCACGTTCAACTCTCTAATGATTTGTTGCAGTCTTTTGTAGACCTAATCTGCATTGACCGCTTACCAACTCATTGAGATGGATAATTGTAAAAAAATAACATCCTAACGGGTTCAACGGACATCGATGCGCAAACTGTTACAAGAACCTATTCAATACCTGATTCTAGACTCAAGCGGCGTTGACATTAGTCGCTGGAGTTATCAGCTGTTTTTTTTTTTTCGGAATAACCGACGAACGATAACCTTGAATGTTCGACAAAATTTTGGTGCGTTACAAAAATATATCGATCACATATTCACATCACTAATTTTCACTCAACTGTGACCACGGTTCCAAATCCATTTCTGTTTTCAAAAAATCAACTTTAACAACGTGTAGCAACTCCAATTTCAAAATTTTAGTCTCGGTGCGTTCGGATTAGAAGCAGAGCGAGTCATTGCATTCCTTTCTGTGAGGAATATTGTTTTCAGTTTTTGCTTTTTTTTGGGCTATCGTCGGCCAGGATTCGTCTTGGTGTACAAGTGTTTCTGAAGGTGTGTTGATTGCGTTATCGATACAGGATGTTTCTAACTGGCCAGTATTAAATTTCTGTTCACCTATGACCTTTATACAGAGGAATTTATCGATTAAGATTGAGGCTAGCGCTTCATTTTTCATGGTATTACGGGATACTATTGATTTTGTGTATGTCGGTTTAAGCCAGAAACAAGAGCTGGTTTTCTACTTTTACCATTTACAACGCTACAAGCTTCGTTAGATGCGTGGCCAAAATTGGAACAAATGCCGCTATCTTATTTTTTTTTACACATTTTTTTTGTTGCTGTTTATCAACAGCGCCCCCTGTCAACGTCATTCAAACGTCATTAGATCCTTGTAGCAGTATAACATTAAAGGCTCCTGCAGACAGGCGCAACGACAGCGCGATGCAAATCTAATAGATCCATCTCCAAGAAGTTTTCAAAGAAATTGTTCTATAGTCGTGTCTGTGGGAGACTTTAGTCTTGTCACTTTGACATTACACAGGTCGCCTACACCCGTTCTCGAAGTAAATCACTTTAATTCATAAAAACCTATAAACCTTATCTTAACTAGTAGTTAGTAAATTGTTATAATAGTTTCCCGTTAAAGCTATAAATTATCAATTAGACATTCTGACCATAATGCTGGTCCTGTACTTATCTAGATGAGCATCTTAATCGATTTGCCGTATTCGTTGGTCCACTCGGCTTGGAAGAAAGTTTCGTTACTGGTGTTTTGTTCTGCACGAGGGGTTTTGTGTACCTAGAATAATTTCTAATGGTATATTTATATTTTGGCTGTGTTTAGAAAATTATTTTTCGATACAATAATCGAAATTCTGCATTATTACATAGGTATACAGTTATTTGCTTGTGTGTTTAGCTTATATAAGTGGTCTTCATAATCAGCCTATAATGTTCCCACTGCTGGAACCAAGGCCTCCTCTCGGTGAGATGAAGTGGGCCGTAATCCACCACGTGGGCCCAGTGCGGTTTGGCAGATGACACTTATCTTTTAACTTTTGGTTCTAGGACATCATACCGGTTTCCTCACGATGTTTTTCTTTACCGTTTTGAGAGCAGTGGGGATGAGATCATTTACACAAAGTAAAGCGCCTGCCTGAGTTCTCGCACATACGACCAACAATTTGGTACCACTGGGCCACCACTGCTCTCTGACTGGTTAGTTTACAAGCTACATTCCAAGCTACTTGATTGATACAAAAGCTTAAAACCCCAGTAAACCACCAAAATCTGCTATAGCAGTTATTGCTTGCTGGTTGTCATCAGCGAGTTTACACGACACGAAAAGAAGAAGAAGATTTGCTGTACAATATCAGCCTATCCGAAATAACTTCCCTTTACTTATACAATTTTATTCCAGCTTCTAGAAGATTTCGCACCACTAGCTAGATTATCAACCGCACATTTTCCACATTCCAAAACCTCGCGACAAAGCAAGCACCTTTATCTATCCAACTTTTATCATGATGCCCAAAATAGGACCTCCTGTATAAGGGCATACATCCTGGCAGCGAGGAGCGAAGTATCCTTTGATCTTTAAGATAATTACACCATTGTGATACGATCCGTTGCGCCGGAGTTGGTTCGAGTAGTCACCATTATCGGCTGGGAAGGTGGAGAACATTCTTGATTATATCTGGTATTTTATGATGGTTCAACACGACAGAGTGGGTGTCAGTAGTTCTATGGGGTTTTTCTTTTTTCTTTCTTCGATCTTTTGTTACGGCGCTTTGTCTGCGTCATTGTGAATTGATTTTTTTGTTTGATACTCAATTGACGTTACTAATTAGGTCTTAAGTGTCGTGTACCGTTCGATATCTTTGACAAGAGAGTGGTGTATGAAATATTGAGATGATGATGAACATTCGTCTTCATCAGCTCTATCCTAGACAGATGCTTCCACGACAGGAAATTCTATGCGTCTACATTTATCCATAGAATATTGGAAATTCGTGCTCTTTAAAAATGGGGGACGAAGCAATATTTTTGCTACGCTTCGCATCACCCATCATCATAAAGGGATGAACCCTTTTCTCGATGCAAATGTTAAACTTTACTATAGCCTTTGTAAATATAAATCCTCTACGCATGTTCCACAATGCAAGTAACGTATTATTCCTACGTAAAACAAATAACTCTCCAGCCATAACTCGGCCGTGTGGTCGGTCGCCGTCCTATCGTTGCTGCGCGCGCGCCGCTTTTTATTTGCTCTGTCCTTTTAGGGAACCCATTCAACGAGAACTGGATTTAAGAATGAATTGCTTTTTTTGTTACGGTAACAACATTTTTATTTGTATTTTTGTGGGTTTATTTTTAGAATTGGAGAAAAAAAGCTTGTGATTAGCTTAAGATGTTATTGATTTGAAGGAATCAATTAGTGAAAGTGATAGATTTTGAAAAAAAAAGAAAGAAAACGGTCTTGTTTAACTTTTCAATGAACCTTAAATTATATTGAACCTTACTAGCTTAGGCCGTAGACTGCGTCCCCATGAAATTTCTTGCTTTATTGTGAAATATAGAGCATCACATCGTACGCCCGTGATATAACTTCATTTCCTGTTAGCATTCTTTCTGGCGTAATGTGAAATAGAATAACCTTCGTCTAGAATTGGGCTACCAAATGCACCATTTTTCAAATCCGACTGGAACTTTAGAGAACTCAGAGATAACCCCCTAACTACAAACTAAGAAAAAAAATACCCCTTTAAAATATTAGTATAGATATACATATTTACATTGAAAGAAACTTTACAAACGATTTTGTATTTTTTTAAGTTTTGCCTCTGGAATCGCGGCTGCCATTTATCATTTATGATTTTTTGACAGATAACCATCAGTTTCAACATCCTTATTTGTTGATGGCAACAGCTGACCCAAATTATGCCATATTTTTAGATCTATATCGTTCACTTCAGAGTTTATGTTGACGTATATTTATGAGCAGGCGATGAGAAACATATTGCAGTAGGTACGCTTTCTTCATCAAAGAGTCTGCTTCCACACTTTGTTAGAAAAAACAACATAAGAACTATGTGTTCCTTTTTTTGACAAATAATTTATCAGAAGAACCCTATAAGAGTCATTTTTATTTAAAACTAATAAAAATTCTAGCTAAATGAACGAATGAAAAAATATCAAGATTCTTTTGTGAAATTTCAACTAACCATGGAATTTGCTAGAATTCTATTGTCTCACACACCATACCGCTGCCTAAAATTATAAAAATTTCAAACTATTCAATTAACCTCAAAATAATTACCGTTAATATACTCTTGTTGTAATTTTCACTTTATATCGATAAGCGTTATATCATATCCCTTTCTCCTGTCAGAACAACACTATTGTTGGAGCGAGTTTTTGCCAAAACACTTTTATCAAATAACAAGTTCCTCATTAGCTTATCTATGGCATTGGATGAAAGTAACACCGTAACATTATGGTGATCTGATAACCTTTTGGCTGAGATGTTCTTAAATCAGAAGCTGAAGCGATAGCGATGTGCTTGTTACCTGTACAAAAACAGGGGTTTCGCGGGCGCGGGCTTGCGGACGGCGAGTAATGGGTAGCTTGCTGTCCGGTTAGGACCTTGCCCAGGTCGACGGCGCGTTGTGTTCCACGCGCGCCTCAAAGAGATGTCAGTAATAACAGAAGGGGCTCACAAGGGCCGATGCCTGCCAGGGAGGCGGGTTTTTCGAAATAGATACCATGGCCCCAGGCAAACAGGCAACTGAAGGAACACAGGTGGGTTTTAGTCAGCAAAGGTCTGACACGCCCTCACCCAGAGCGGGGGAAAGTTATTTGATGATTAAGTAATGATGACCCTCAAAAAAAAAAACCTGTACAAAAAGATTTATTAAAATTTTGTACCCTATTCTACCATGAACAACGTTTTGCTTGCTGCATAACATATCCATAGAATATAACAAGGTAAACTATTCATTTTTTTATGAGCAGAAACATAATCGGCCCATTTCCTACTCCTGCTGGGACTCCAGCCAGGCCCACTATCTGTGAGAAAAAGATGGGGACGCGGGCCCAGTGCGGGTTGGTGAATGTCACATGTCTCCGAATTACTGGTTTTAGGACATACTGGTTCACCTTCATGATGTTCCACGATGTCCATTTTTTATTTCCTTAAAAAAATCAGGAATAGTAATAATATCTCGTAAAGGATGTTGGCCACTGAAGTTTTTTTTAAAGTAAATCGGTCGTTACCTCATCTTCATCATGGTTTTTTTTTGTCAACAATTTTAGGGTCGCCTTCTAGTCTAACCAGATGCAGTTACATGCCAGTATTCTAAATGGATCGACTGCTTAACTGACCTTTCTTTGCCTGAAAAGTGAATATGATTATAATAGGAAGGACTTTTATATAAGGGACATATATATGAATTTGAGAGGTTTGGGTGATGATTTGTAACCTTTGATTATGTATCAAAGGATACGAATCCAAAAAAAGAGTAAAAATATGATATTCCACACTTTCCTCTTAATAACTTAAACCACAAAGTAACACCAGAGGCCACGCTTAACAAAGCACTCTTTATAAAATCACGCTCCATTGTCCGCGCCCATGAGAACCCCTGATCACCAACACAACATGACGTATCAAAACTCTTAACACCGACATTTTACGTCTAAGTAAACACATTATAATTAAGTGTACATGTACTTGATAGCTTAAACAAAATTAAACAAAGCATTGCAACAATGATAGATGTTGTTTGAATGTTTATCTAATGATGATCATCCGTGTGAAGAAAGTAGCTAGATTGTGCGTCGGTTTTTTTCTCAGGAGTCAAAAGACGGTTAAATGGATACAGGAAGGCTTTTCTAATTCCTTGGGTTGATTAATGACTATGTTCTTTCTTCCGATCAATCAATCAGGGTGCAGGCCGCACCCTGATTGCGGAATACACTAAGAATCATTTTGAAGATTTTGCTATCTGTTGCTTCATATGTTTAACAAATTATCTGTTCCACAACGTCAATAACGCAATGAATGTTGTTAAGCTATCAAAATGGAAGTTCACCACCAGCTTCCTGCCTTTACATATTTCAATTAATTCGGGACCAGCGCAGCGTCTTTTTCTTCCAATAAATTATATAAGCCAACCTCTCCAGAGTTCTCAGTTCCTTGCTATCCACATCATTCGCATTAACGTCGTGAATGTAAGCTTTAGTGTCTGTCAATTCATGAAAAAGTGCAGGTTCATATGGGAAAACGTGTAAGTCACTGTTTTTTGCTTAAATCAGCCTATAGTGCTCCCACTGCTACGACAAAATCCTCCTTACATCGAAGGGACTGGACTATTATCTACAACGCGGCCGCCATTGCGCGTTGGGAGATGTCACATGTCTTCGAACGTTTGCTTGTTGTGCTTAAATATCTTTCTTAAAATACCCTGGTAATTAATGAAACTTCTAACCTTTTACAAATAGAATCCACCTGCCCGAGGCATTCATTACATCAATAGAATTTATTTCAATCTCATTCACTGTGTACCGTCAAGTAACGATGATTGATACATCTATCATTATATGAACCATCTTAATTTCATTCCGAAGTATACACCTCGTTACATATACTTCCTCAATGAATGAAAAAAAAAAAAAGCTAACTTTGGACTTTCATTGAGAAAATAATTTCCTATACTTATTTATATTAATTTACATTTCAATCTATGCTTTAATAACTTCTTTAAGGGAAAGTAAAGCCCACAAGTGTTTGTTTTTTTCACATTGTTTGAAAGAATTAGAATATGTTTCGCACGAAGCGATCGTGATAACGTATTTACTTTCGTTTCGTTTAAATTAAATAACTCATTCATCTTTAATCTGTCAGAACCCATCTTTACTTTTACCCGCTTGTTAATCATATAACCATTAGAAATTTCGTGTAACGTTGATTACTTGAAAGTGTGTGCAAAGTTTATAGTCATGTGGTCCCAGGCGGGGAATGGACCACCCAGTGTTTAACTACAATGGAGCTTCTGTATCTACGGAAGTTATACTAATAGCTTAGGCGACTGGAGAACATCGCTATTCTTTCAGCTATTGCTTCTATTGTGACTTTGAATGTCATCAGCTTAAAAAGATATGCAAAAGTTTTTATCTATGCTCTGTTCAATCTAGTCCAGATTATCAAACGCTTTAGAGAAAACTTTCAGGGATGCATCTGTGTTTCTTTTGTTATGTAGGTAGTAGACCCAATCGAAACCAAATCGAATGTTAAAATTGTTTTTACGCTGTACAAATTCCATTGATTTGGGTTCATTTTAAAACTCGATTTCATTTTCGTCTTCTGTTTCAATTTTAGCATCATGCATCATGTTTTGAGGTTGAATTTGTTAGAGTCAAGGTATCATCACAAAACCTGATTTCAAGTTTGTCTTAGGTCAAACGTCACTCACTATTATTAATCCATAGTTGGATGCTGCTCATCTTCCTGATACAATCTTTCCTCAGGTGTCAAAGTGCACCTAATTAGTTGACCTATCACGTGCTAGTATTATGTTAGATTTAACCATTTCCCTTTCCTGACCTTTGAAGGTAATGAGCAGACTCTTTTCTTTAGATCTGACATCTGTTGGGGGAGAATGTTGAAACTAACAATGCTATCTCTAGATTGTCTAGTCTTAAGTTAGGTTGTAAGGGTCAAGATTGTTATTATATCTTATCGTTTCTTCGGTAGGGAAAGATAACCTCCATTATTAGCTTTTGTTTTGTCTTACTAAATTTTCACATTTTAAACTCTCTTGTATTGTCTTGCTGTCCCCAAGATTTGTTTTCATTTTTGAATTTCATAGGTTGGAATACGTGTCATGAGGGTGGATTCTAACGAAACCCTACACATAGCTGTTGGACGTATATGCAATACTTACGTCAAATGAGTCTGATCAAGATGTGCTTCTTATTGAACTCGTATATTTCCACTATAGGCTAGTTATCTAATTAAATTTATATTTTCTTAGAGCTTTAAATTGTTTTGCATCCTAATATCTTTGTCTGGCATCTACAGCACTAATAAATATAGCGATTGTCGATAGAAACAATGCAAATTCAACAAAATTAATATTCGCAGTACATGAGATAGCTGCGGGTATTATCTTAGAGCAATAAATTTAAGCTATAATGCGTTTACCGTTAGAACAGTAGACGGATCAAATTGGTATACATTGTGGAGGTCAGTTTGACCCATAGCATGCGGTTTTATAGGTTAGCAGTAGAAAGTAAACGCCATGTTTACTTACAATTTTGGAAAAAGTATTCAACAAATATTCTTTTTCACCAACAGTTTGTTTTGGTGTGTTGTCCATAAACATATTAAGTGGTTGTATATAAATAGTTGTGAGTTGAGTTTTGCTGTTATTTGCGATGTTTTAGCGGACATCCGGTAATTAATTGGTATTCAAACATAGAATTTAGTCAAGGCTATTAGGTAAGGCGCCTGTTTGGGGTTCAAGTTCACTGTCACCGTTTATGTCACTATTAGCTGTTGTGCAACAGCTTATTTTCTTGATTAAAGTCGATGATGATTTATGAGAGTGGTGAACGCATTTACCATATAAAAACGACATCAACTCGGTTGGGTTGTTTGGCCCCTTTCTTTAGACTGAGTTTTACTCAGTTTACGCTTTTTAATATTCCTAGAAATTCCCACGATTCCTAGAACCCTTTTAGAGTTGATCCTAGTCAGCTGTATTTCAACCCTGTCAGCTAAATACGGCTAGCAATCCCAAAAATGTTCTTAACACCCTTTTAGAACAACAGATAACTAGCCGCAGGTGCGTGTCGCAGCGATTTGTCGTGTAAATCCGCAAATTGGTGTGAAACTGTCAAGGAAAATTGCGACTTTCCAATCGTGCCCTTGGTGACGTACAGTGAAAACAATCGATCGTTTGGAGAAAGTATTTAGGCTATGTTATGCGATAAGGGCTCGGCTTAAGACATGGTCTTTTTTTTCGTGTACTCAGTTGTTTATATTGAGCGCTACCGGTATACAGTTTCGTGTTTTCACTTTCGTTTTTGAGTTCGTCTGTTTGTTTAGAATGTTATGCTAGTTCTGTATGGGTTGGTTAATATTAAGGAGTGTGTTTTGAAAGTCTTGTGGACAAGTAAACTTGAAAATGCTTTCTTGAAATATGAGAAAGTTATTGCTTACTTTTCGTGGGGGTGTTCCTCGAAAACAACAAAAATATGTTGAGAATGCATATTTTTTGGAGAATTGCTTACTATTTGTAACCTTCTGTAATGCATCTCTCAAAGCAGATGATTATCAATTTGCCACAAATATATTGGTTACGCTTATAGCTCCATAGAAATAATCACTCAATCTACAAAAATGCAAACATTCGGCAATAAATATCTACATTTATTAAGCCAATTTCACGGTTAAACCCAATAAAATAAACAGACATGGTAGCACCAATTGTCTGCAGTGCGTAAGTTAATTAAAATGTTTCATAACATACGAGTTTTAAGTAAATTACCTTCCGTATTGCTTGTTATGTAAGATGCTCATCGGAGATCGCAAATTGGATGCGTATGCGCAACTTTACGGCCCTAGATGGTGTTGGGATATTAACTTAGTTTTTGCGTGTAATGCGTATCTGATTGTTGGTGAGTGAGCTTACAAATGTAGAGCGAGTGGGAAAAGCATTTTGGTTGTGCTAGGGATTTTTTGTATCCGGATCTGTGTAAAAGAATGTTGGATTCGAATATGGAAGTCCTGTTTGAGGCTGCCGAAAGACTCTCGGGAGATAAATCGTCATCATCATTATCATTGGCAGCCTTGTTTCACGCACTGTGTATGTATGGCCACAAAAAAATACCCATAGGTCTGTACGAGACTCAACCAGGACTTATTTATAAATTTCTTATAGTGTTAAGGCGATGATGACGGCACCAGGGGCTTTTTTTTTGGGTGGGAAATCATCAAATAACTTCTCCCGCTCTGGGTGGAGCAGGAGGGCGTGTCAGACTTCTACTGACTAAAACCCACCCGTGTTCCTTCAGTAGCCCGTATGCCAGGGGCTGTGGTATCTCTTTCAAACGAACCCGCACCCCTGGCAGGGCACCAGGGGTCAGGTATATTAAGTGAATCAATTATTGCATTCGCAGGAACTCTGTAGTGAACTGGCTATTGATAATTACCAAGCAACGAGGAAAGGCTTCTAATGTAAGGAAAGCTTGTTTATTTCCTAGTTATTTATTTATTTAAACTTCTCGCACACAAAAAGGTACAAAGGCGGACTTAATGCCTTAGGCATTCTCTACCAGTCAACCATGGGTGGTGAAGAGATTTTTTTTTTTTTTTTTTTTTTTTGGGTGGGAAATCATCAAATAACTTCTCCCGCTCTGGGTGGAGCAGGAGGGCGTGTCAGACTTTTACTGACTAAAACCCACCCGTGTTCCTTCAGTAGCCCTTAAGCCAGGGGCTGTGGTGTCTCTTTCGAACAAACCCGCACCCCTGGCAGGTGGTGAAGAGATTAGATGGCAGGTGCTTTGGAGGAAAGGAACAATGATTAAAAAAAGAACTATAAAATATATCATTATGCTATACAAAAAAGATTGATACATAAATTGGTTATAAACATATAATCATATAATACATATACACGCATACATATCTACTACAATATATACTTCTAATATATATATATTATAAATATACAAATTCAAGGAAAAGAGATATTGAGATTACTCTACACTATTTGTTAAGAAAATACCTCTGCAACTTCCGCTTAAATGCATACCGACTGGTGGCCGTCCTGATTTCGAGAGGAAGCGCATTCCAAAGAAGAATGGACTGAATATGAAAGGAAGAATGAACAAAGTCAGAAGTATGAGAAGGACAGAGTAGAAGAAGGTTGTTAGCAGAACGCAGATTCTTATTGTGAGAAGAACATAAATATTGGAAATGAGTCACAAGATAAGAAGGAGGAGTAGGAGAGTTGAGAAGCGAGAAAAGCCTAGTCAAAGCGCGCAAACCTCTTCTTTGGCGAATGGGCATCCATTTGAGCTCAGACCTATAGCTCGACACATGGTCATATTTCCTGAGGTTGAAAATGAAACGGATACAATTATTGAGCAGTCTGTCGAGCTTATCCAGCAAAACCGCATTCAAATGTTCAGCGGATGCATTCAGTCATCTTTGACGGGTTTCCTCAATTTGTTGGTATAATCCTAATCCTTCATTGAACAATCTTTTAGTCGAATTAATATTATTATACAGATTGGCCATACGTAGTCTGTTACTTCGTGTTTGTCTATCAAAGAGCTGAACTACGTACCTATTACATGTTGCGGATAAAACTGTTATGTTGTAATCTTCCTTAGGCTAACCCTGAGATCTTATGGGTCTATTTAGTTCACTCGCTTCCGAAGCTACACCTCAGTCTTTATCTCACCATCCTGCACTCTACCATCCTCCATCTCATCTTCCACCTCCCAGGATCAGCGAACAGGATTTACTAAGCCTAGTTCCGCGGTAAATACTGCTTGCGCGATGCAGGATTTTGCGTGACGTCACTGCGATGCGTAGTTTGCATGTGGCAGTGTAGATGCCGCCACAACATCACCATCTCAGCCCGGAATCACCCACTGCTATGTATAGGCCTCCTCTTTCTTCCGCCATACTTCTCGGTTACGTGCGTCTCTCATCCATCAGGCTTAGCACTAGAACCGTAGAGAAGCGTTTTGTCGACGGAAGAATAGACAAAAATGACGTTTCCGTGTAAACAGTTGACAGTTTTTAACCGAGAAATGTAGACAAGCGATTTCTATTCTACGGTAGAGTAGAAATAGAAAGCTTCATGCTAAGCTTGCAGGTGTTTCCCGCGACTTTGACGATATCATCGACCACGCTTTTGGGCGGCCCTGATTTCTTTGGCCGAACCTTGGCCACCACATACAATGACACATCAAAGGCAAAGATGGTTATGTACTAACACTGTTACGCCAAAAAAAAAAAAAAACGCGGGCCCGATGTATTCATTCAAACTGACAGAAAAGAAACGATGATAAGCTTTTGGGTCTTTCGAAACTCGACTCCTGACGAACAAAAAGGGTACTTAAATCATTAAGGAGGAGAGGATTTAACTGCGTGGCTGGAAAATTTCCTACATAACATATAATTGAATTATAATAACATTATCATGCGAAATTCTGCCAGTTTCGTTACGGTACTGCAATTTGTTGTTCCTAATTGAAACATGTTACGTAGTAGGTACCTGGTACTTAAACTGATCATATCTGCTTCCTTTGTAAAACATCAAATTATGACATGTCCGGTGAAAGCCTAAATGATTGATTGAACTTTTCGATTGCATTTACGTGTCCTGTTTTGGTCTTTGAGTTACATGACCAACCTAAAATCTAACAGATACTCTATTGCGCTTTTAGGCTTAAATAAAAAGTACAGTATGTGTAGGGGGTATGTGTGGCTCCCAGTCTTCTTAGTTCTCGGCTAAAGCTCTGAGCCAGTTTATTGCATTTCCAACTTGATTTCGATCCAGATAAATTTCCATGAAGTTTTCATAGAAACTGTTCTAATAGAGTCTCGCCTGTCTGCGACAGCCTCCATCCAGTGCTTCCTAATTAAATTATTTTTGTCTGAGTTTGTGTTTAGTTTTTCAGTGTCTTTTCTAATTACGTTTTTTCTTTAATTCCAGGACCGACCGGCAAAGATCAACGCGGCAAAAGGAAACAGAACCGCCAACCAAAATGTGACCACCGAAAGAGTAACCAAAACAACAAGCAACCTTCAAACTCATGAATCCCTCAAGATTACATGATCCAACATATTTATTGTACTTATTTACTTTAAAAAACGAATCTAGTCGCCATAGCACTATTTAAACAAAGCAATTTTAGACTTTATCACTTAGACAGTACGGTTGAAGATCGTATTGAAGTACAAAGATTAAGGAATTGATGAGACAGTACAAACGACTCGTGGGGCCCTAATGTTGATTTATCAGTAAATTGATTTTATTAGAAGTTCCCTGAGATAAAACGAACAAGATGTCCACAAGTAAGTAGATTATGTTCTTATATTTTATTCATAATACTGATATTTATGTGGCTTCGAAGCTTCAATGCGCCGGCGCCGTGTGTGGCTTATGATAATCCAACAGTAAACAGAATAAAATATAGCGCACATAACTTGGTTACATCATAAGCGTCTTATTGTATGAATACTCTTTACTATGCATCTTATTCTTAGAATGCCGTTGTTAAAATCTGTGAAGGATAGGTACTTCCAGAGTTCCACCATGATGACCTATTCATTAGTATTCATCTTACTTGATCTGGATTAGGTATGCCTAATCCAGTAAAATCTCATCTGAACTAGAAATAGAGAAAGCCAAACCTTTGATTATCCCTTACGATGATCACAAAAAGAGAAAGAAATTAAAATATCATTAACAAGAAAATTACAATCTTAATGAGCTTAATCAATAAGCTTAGCTGTCTTCTATGGATCAGAATCTTGGGCCACAAAAGGGATAAATGAAAGGCAATTTCATGTAGCTATGATGAAAATGCTAAGACGGATGTGTGGTGTTACACGAGTAGATAGAATAAGAAATGAGTACATAAGAGGAAGTCTGAAAGTGGCACCGGTAACTGAAAAGTTATGTGGAAATCGGTTTTCATGGTATGGGCATATTATACGGACGAATGAGGAAAATATCGTGAAAAGGGTTTGAGTTTGAATGAACGATGGGTGAACCAAAGAAACGATGGATGAACTGCAGGCTTAGCACGACGATTTTCTATTTCTACGAAGAATAGACAGAGCTTTTTCAAAACAAAGCGGCATTTCGTTTCTCCATTTTTGATATCGCACCGTAGATATCCTTCTACAATCTGTCATTTAGTCTTTCGTTTCAAACGATATTTGTCTAGGTCCTTATAAATGTAGACTATTTCAGAAGAATATTTCTTCCCAAACTGTCAAAACCACACTGACAACAAACTTTCTACTCGTCGGCCACAAAGTATATACGATTATCTACAAAATAATGATTCGTTTAGAACGTATAACTGTGATAATAGAAAAACATGGCTATCTTCTCCTATTTTACATCATTTAGTAAATAGTCATGTCTATTCTTCCGTCGACAAATCGGTGGTCGTGCTAAGCCTGCTGTGTGAATGGTGATATGAAAAGAAAGGGAGTGAGACGAGAGACGGGAGATGACGACTAGTAGAGAAGAATGGAAGAAAAGGACAAACGCCGAGCCTAAATAAATTAGGATAATAAATAGCTGGAGAATAATTAATGAGCTTAATCAATAAGCGCTATGTTCGTCTAGCACAATCTAAAATAGGTTTCATGAAAGTTACCCTCATATCCTCAAAGGAAAAATGCAAGATTAGAATAAAGGTTATGTTTTCATTTCCAGGTTTCGAACACTCTTCAATGAAGAGTAGCTTCTCGTTGTCATCGTTGAGGAGCGCGCCCGCGCCGCCTGGAGGCCGCTGCGACCAACTGGAGCGGCCATACCATAGTCTTACTAAAAAGAGGTGCGTACTTTTTGTACAACGAACTCTATCACTGATTTATATTTGCATTAGTTGATAAGTTGACGATATTCAATATTCTATTTTCGGCGAGTCAAGTGCTGTTGAACCCTGCCTGCTCCTCTTCCTTAGCTCGATAGAAACAAGACGTCCACATATCTAATGCAAGCGTTTTAAGCAAGCAGCCTACGAATGGACAGGCTGGCAGGGACATCGATGCGCAAACTGTAACATGATAATCACCGCAAAATTTCTACGCTAGGGGTAGCTAGTATCATGTGCTGAATTCATGTAATAGTTTCCGAGTCGATGTCCCTGCCAACTAGCTATTTTCCTAAAACGTATTTCTGGAATTGTCGATTCGTCATAAAATAAATTAACTTGGTGTGAGTTGCCTATTCGGATAATATACTATTTAAACTTTTTATTCGCCCGATTTATGTAAATTCGTGCGAATAGGCTTATACGCCGCTATAGTAGATTGGGTCGAAAGAAATCAATTCCCATACGAGGTATTTAGACGCCCGAGCACAGCGAAGACGGCTATAGTCCGAGTAGGAATTGATGATGTCTTTCAACCGTGTTAAGCACTCTACTTTTCATTTCGAATTTAAGGAAAGTAAAAAATAGTAATATTTCAGAATCACTTGAACTCATTTTTTGAATTTTTTTCATTGCCAAATGATATTTGCCATATTTTCACCACACAATAACAACATTTTGAGGAATTATTTGGTCACAAATACATATATAGCCGGTTATTTGGTAAGATATTAGTCTAAATAAACCGAGATTTCGATATAGCTTACAGAGTTAGTATCCCGCCAAATTAAAATCAAATCAGTGAATCAGTCTATTTCGAATTTTAACTTTGGAACACACCCGCGTCACTGCCGCGGGCGGACCTGCTTCCTTTTTTTTTAATTCGCACTGGCTGCTTACACACTCCCAAGACCGCAGCATTTTTTTCGCCGACTGCCTAACCAAAAGTTCCATTTTTTTTAATCCCCGCCTAGAGAGGGAAGTAATTACTATGAGTCTTTCCCGCCCAAAGGAGGGATACGAGTAGCATCTTCCACCCGCTACTCGGATCACACAAACACTACTTTCAGAGTATGAGAAATGAGAAATTTGTTGGTAGAACTCTCACTGGAATTCTCAGATATTTTAATGCAAGAATGCGAAGCAATGCAGCATTATCTGTACCTACATTTCCGCTACAAAACACAGCAAATGCGCAATGTCTGAGGGCAGGGATCCAGTGACTACCACAACAAAAAGCTATTTTTGAACCGACGAAAAAACGGAGGAGGTTACTCAATTCGACGCGTATTTTTTTTTTTTTTTTTTTTTATGTTTGACCACGCATAACTTTTTCCAGAGTAGTCCGATTTTGATAATTCTTTTTTATTGGAAAGGGTATACCTCGAAGTTGGTCCCATATAAATTTCGAAGAAAAATTCCAACCCTAAGGGTAAGAAAACAGGGGATGATTGATTGTTTACTCACAGATTTTAATACTGAGTTGTGTATTAAATCCAAAATTCAGCATGTAGTAATTAGTAGATTATAGCCACAAAAAATTATAAAATAAAAACTTTTTAACAAAAAAATTAAACCGCCGAAAAACCGAAAAGTAAAAAATAATAAACTAGCTTTGTCCAACCCCAATAACTAAGTTCGGAAGTCGGTGACTTTGGATATGTATTTAATTATATGTCACCGCCTTCCGAACTTAGTTATTGGGGTTGGACAAAGCTAGTTTATTATTTTTAACTTTTCGGTTTTTCGGCGGTTTAATTTTTTTTTTAAAAAGTTTTTATATAGCTAGTGCGTTCTCGCTGCAATAAACAGAGCTTGTTGCGCATGACCTAACGAGAATTAATTACTACAGCCAACTTAGTACACTCGATTTATTTTCATATTGCCGAGAACGTAAACAAACGGGGTTAATGTCGTTGAACTTTGTGGTTTGAACAAGTTCAGTTTTCAAATAATTTAGTTATTTTCAATAAGTAGCCGTTGGTAGGTAGGAACCTAATCGTACTAGCAATTATGCCGTGTGGTGTATGTTCCATCCTTACTCCTCTTTAGTGAAAAGGATATTTAAAATACCTGTATGGTGATATAGAGGTATGAGGAAAAGGAAGGAAGGAGGAAGGACGTCCTCTATGGAAAAGGGTGGACCCTCCGACCTGCCTGATGATTGACTTACCTATTGTAGTAGCGCGGTCATCTTTGCTTGCGCGATGCCGGTTATTTAAGCACGTCAGTGTCAGTGGTAGTTCGCATGTGGCGTTGTAGATGCCGCTACAGTGTCCTTCGAAGAATGCACTCAATCTAACTTCTCGTGGGAATCAGTTTTCGCGCACGAACTTCATTATCATCTCTTCCCCTTATCCTAATTTATTTCGCGTCTGCGCAACATGCCTTTTTTCCATACTTTTCTCTTAGTCGTCATCTCGTTAGTCAGCCCCTTTCGTCGCTTCTTTGGTCTTCCCCTACTGTTATTATAGCCATCCACATTCATACACATCTTTATTTATTTTCGCGCACATCTTTCCTCTTCCATTATAACAAAAACATACTTTATTTAAAGCATTAAATTTGGTTCCAGCTAATATTTTAGTGCCTACTTATAATTTTAGCAAACGTGTCGCAGAGTTGCTAACTAAAATGACGTTTTAGAAAAGAAAAAAATATCTTTCAGAAGATAAATGTAGGTACCATCGCAGACAGTGGCGGTCGACCACTATTCAACTTTATTTCTCATGGCATAAGGGTGAAGTGATCCACCGCTATTTTCCGCGGTTGTATCTAACCCAAAACCTAACTTAAACGAAACTGGCGAAATGTGGGTGTACTATGGGTAGACTCGACCCTTCGGGGAACCAGGGGTGCGGATTGTTTCAGAGGTGCGAATTGTTCCAGAGGTGCGGGTTGTCCCAGGGTTGCGGGTTTTTCCAGGGGTGCGGATTGTTCCAGGGGTGTGGGTTGTCCCAGGGGTGCGGGTTGTTCGAAAGAGATACCGTGGCACCTGGCACAAAGGCAACTGAAGGAACACGGGTGGGTTTTAGTCAGTAAAAGTCTGACACGCCTTCCTGCTGCACCCAGAGCGGTAGAAGTTATTTGATAATTTCCCAAACTAAAAAAAAAAATAAAAACCCTTTGGGATGTGTGTGTATGTGAGTGATGTTATGTTTATAGTAAGTAATCTTGATTTTAAATTCTGCTTTTCCAGGAAGGAGCCATGTCGCGAAGCTTGGCGTCGCAGCTGGGGCTCCGCAGCAAGCGGCGGCAGCGCCGGCGACGACCTGTGGCCCTTGCTGCAACACCACTACGACTATATCATGGACAACCAGATCATAGATAGTTGCAAGGTACACAACATGTTTGATTTTATTTTTTATTGAGAGGAACAGCAAACAGTTACATTATATGGACTTACAAGTAGTTTAACAAAAAAGCAATTTGGTTATAAAGTAACCCACAACGCTGTTGTTTGCAATATTGCCCCATATTATGAACCTGATCAAGGCAATCAGTGAATCTGCTGTTAGGATGGTATCAGGAAAAAAATCAGCTGTTCCATACATTTTGACCGCGTAGGTATTGCACTTTTCTATGAAACAGGTTTTTTTTTTTTTGTATAACCGACGAAAAATTTATATACAGTTTGCGCACTGAATAAAAATTTATCCTGTGAACATATGTTTATACCTATCACACTCCAACAAGAATAATTAGTCAAATCACCTGACAAGGCATTTGTCAGTGGGAAATAACCCAAGTAACAAAAGCTTCTATAACCAAGGCGTTTTGTCACCAAACAGTGATATAGAAGACCTATAAAGGTAACCATTGTGACTGCTTGAACTATAAAAGTTGTAAACAGAGCGTTTTGGTTCTATAAGATTAAAGAGCATTTAAGTTCTATAGTTTAGCTCTTAAAACGCTTACAAGACCATACAAAAGAATCTTTGAAGTGTTTCACTGTAATAGATATGAAAAAAGCGATTATTGTACTATTTAGTACTATAGACGATCTTACTGACACTTTTATGTAACTATTTTGCACTAATAATGCGTCAAAATAACTTTTACAGTACTGGTATTGTAGCAGTATCGAAAACACAATTACAGCATCAATCTGCACTATAAAAGTAACTTGTACAACCATTAGATAACCTTTTAGCTTCTTAAAAACTCCTTCAACATCGCTATGGGGCTAGTTCTGTAAAAATTATGAAAACTCTTCTGTAGTACTCAATTGTACCATAGCGACTCCTGGCGCAGTTTTTAAATAACTTAAATCCTAAATAGTTATAAATGAGTTTAAATGGCTGCTGTTTTCTGCCATGATAGCACATTAGCAGCACGGCTGGAGCCAATGTGTATTATAGCAGCCATAGTCGAGACAATTCCTTATTTTGTTAATTTAAATTTAATTAAAACACGAAAATTATGAGGGCGCATTGTCAAATTTGAAATCAGCGTAATGATTTTATCGATGCAATAATTTTCGCAAGTGTAAGTTATGGCAGAGTTACGGTTCATGAATGTTTTGTAGTATGTCCATTTTATTAGGTATGTACATGTTACGTTAAGCAACAATGGCAAATGACATAAAGCATAACTTACCGATATATTTTTTATTGGGGAACACTCACGACGAGACGATCACAACACGAATAAAATGGTGAACAAGTGTGATAAAAAAGATCACTGGAATCGTTTACTTTGCAAAATAGCACTATAAACATGTTTTGGTTACTTTTATAGTGCAAATTTGTGACATAAACTTTGCAGAAAGCACTATTTTAGTACTAAAAAGCGTTTCTCGACACTTTTACTTTTCAATTATAGAGCTGATTTATCACCATGAGAGCCTTTAAAAAATGTTTATAGAATAAATCAGTGATAAAACTAGGGCCTTTTTGGGGTTTTGTAAACGTTTACAACACCACTATAGTACTAATCATGAACACTAATTAGCACGTTCCAAAACGTTCTCAGGACTTTTATAGTACCAAATTTTGTTACTTGGGAAGCTCCTAAAATCCGGATGAGGCAAGAAAATTATTACTTTAACCCATGGTACCCACCATAAAGTAATACAATACAGCTGAGGTTACGTGTTGTGAGTATTTGCTGAGATATTTTTCTCCCCGCTTAGAGTGGATATCCATACGGAGCAGCCAGGTTAAAATTAGAAGTGCCCAGCTCTTCAGTTGGTATCAAAACCCTGAAAATGATTCTTGAGCTAATGGTAATGATGTCAACTTAGGAGCTATGAATATATTTTCATGCTGCAGTTTAAATATAAGCGAAACATCAAGAGAGAAGAGTTAACATAATGGTTAACAGCAGATTTTCTGATCAGCAACTTGGTCAGTTGTCCTAAAAGGACTTAAACCTTTCTATTCAACTTTTATACAGCTAATTCTGATCTTATCTACTTTATTCTTACTTCCAGGAAGCAAACGGCGAGCTCCTCCTCCACAGTTCTTCCCTCCACGGTTGTCCCCGCCTGCTGAACCCAACCTCCGGCTTTAACCGCCAGTGGTCGCTCAGCCAGCTGGTCGCGGAGTTCAACGAGCTGTGCCAGTGGCTCACACACGTGCAGGAGGAGATTTATTCTAGTCCCGAGAACTTGTCCAGCAGAAAATTGAGAATGGTCAGTTATGATGATCTATGAATTATGATTTGCTGATAAACGAAGGCCTACCAAAATCCTGTATTTATTTACTCTATAGGTAGCTAAAACTGCCTTTGTAAATGTAAACTTAAATTATGTTTGTAATGGTTAAACTGAAAAAAAATACTTACTATACCTACGATTTTTAAAATTATCTAGTTAACCCATGTAGTTTCCAATGTAATGGGAGCCCATCTTCCATTACTGTTGGCCTTGTACTGTACCAATGCCGGGCATTGGCTTTTGGCCAGCTAGGAGCCATCAAATAGCTAGAAGGCGTCGCGAAATCCAAAAAAGGTTTTTTTAGCCCACACCTCATAGATATGGTAGACATTTTATTTATTTATTATGAGGCTTCTCAACAATGAGTACACTGTTACTTTATAGTTTAAACATTATAAACTTAAGTCTAAGCGCCTCATTACTTACAGGAAAGCACCGCATGCACTACATTATGCGCAGATATAGTAACACAGTAAATTAATTAAAACAAGTAATACGTAGAGTAAAAACTGAAATTATGCTATTAAGGGGACACTTTGCGCGGGCTCGAACTCACTGGTGGGCCTGGCTAAAAATCACGCTGTCTCACCAGGCTTCGTATCTGACAGAGCTAGTATCAGTGGTGAGCGGTTAGACGCTAGTCTACACGCACAACGTTATTGAGTGAGATGCAGGAGCATTTTTGGCAAAAAAATCGCGAAAAAATTAAGAAAAGTCCTTCAGAAGATCGGGTTTTATGAAAAAACCACTGCATAAATCAATGACCAATAAAGTTTATTGAATTTATTGTTAATTGAACTTTGTCGGTACCGTCTTGGTTTTCGAGATTTTACACTCCTTTTATTACTTAAACACGCTCAAATTTAGGTTAAATTAGCAAGAAAAACGAATCTTTGCTGGCTCATAACTTTTTAATGGCTTTTTATTTTAGTATTCTGTTTCCGTACAGACAATAATAATAACGAGACAAAACCATACCATGTTTAATTTTTGATGTACATAGTCGAACAGTGGAGTAAAACCCTCCCGAAGTTTGTATGGAAAAAATGTGGACAAGTGTCACCTTAAAAGCTAAATTGATAGCAAAATAATGGGATTAAATAAAATAATAAGTAAATCAAAAAACATGCATTAAATAAAATTGAATTAAACTGGTTTATATATTTATATGACTAAGCTAGCCAAGTTCCACTTCTCTTTTGCAGCTTTTTGAGCACTTCAGTAATCTTTGTTTTGGAGCGCAATGTAGTGTTGCGAGAATGGTCTGTTAATTTGACGCCTAGAATACTGCGCTCCATATCACGTCCAAATCGGGTTTTTGGATTTGTGAACAGATCTTTATATAAGATTGATTGATTCGGCACGGAGGCGTATCGAACGGTTGTGCATAGCTATGCTAATGGCTTGCTTAAATTCAATCTCTACACTACACTGAAGGTTAGATGTCCATAGTTTCTATAGCGCAGTTCTGATCGCCCGTATCAACTGAAACGCTCATGTACTCAGGAAGTTGACATCTAATGCAATATTTATTGTTTACAGAGTCGTATGACGGAGTTGGTGTCAGTAGAACCGCGCCGCGCCAAGTTCATCGAGCAGGCCACCGCTATACTCGAACGTATACCAGAAGCCAGTGCTGAAGTAAGTTCTAAAAATACTGCTACGCCAATTGCAGCTCATATGAGCGCAGCGACCTGTCAACAAAATGACAGCTGCAAATCGACCTTTGACATTAATGAGATTAGTTCCGGTTGCCTGCTACAAACATTCGTACATTCTTCACTTTGTCAGTTTTTCCATATTTATTTATTTATTTATTCAACTTACACACACTATCTTTACAGGAGAACCCCAATACGATAGTGGTTTGCATACATACACCAAATAATTAGAAAATAAACTTAATCTAAAATGTAAAAATATAAAGAAACACAAATAAAAATAAAAAACATAATCAAACTTAACTTCTTAGCTCCTATCCTTATCTAATTAACTATAACTAACAAAATTTAACAAAACTCTTGCGAATTCACTCAAATTGCACGAAAAGATATCAATCCTCTCATGCACTTCGTTTAATACACATATAGCGCGGGTGAGGGGTGTTTTTGATAGCAGGTTGGTTTTGGCAGCAGGCATTTGAATTCAAAACGTATCGCTTAAGGTTATTCGATCGAAGCTGTCATTTTGGTCTATCAAATTAAAAATCTGAGTTTACTCAAGTGAGTGAGTTAAACTCAGATTTTTTTGTGTGCAATCCGCGCACTATTTTACCAAATTAATTCCTACCTCAGAAACTTCGTGTCAGCCTTGGGAGATGATGGATAAGTAAGCGTTCTAATACGTAACTTAAATGTTGTCCTATTTGCATGATTGGTACAACATTTAGACAGGATTGGATTTATAAGATGATGGTTTAATGACTAATGTGCTAAAACAAACACAAAACGGAAGCGAAACTTGTTATTCCCATTAATAAATTAATGATTAAACTGTGTTCTCAGGTGACGTGGCGAATAGAACATTTGAATGTGAAGTGGGAAGGTCTCCGGCTGCTACTTAGTCCTGAGCAGCAGCATCCCGAGGGAGACATTTCTGATACAGTTGGTTAGTACTTAATCTCTAGATAATATATTTTTTATTTAATAATAAGCTAGTAGTTAGTAACAGAAGAATAAAACCAAATTACTGGACTTTCATGGGTCGAATTCTTTAACAGAATGTCTTCGATCAATACGAATGTGGTTGGCTTATTTACCCGTGAACAGCGCCATCTATGAATCACATCATACTACAACTAATATAAATAGCGGTCGTGACCGTTAGATGGCGGGGCGAAAGTTTACCTTTAGTCATGGTGATAAAATAGAGATGGCGTTCTACGATTTTGAGGTTTTCGTTTTTTAGATTTTGTTAAATATTAACAATCAACTGAATGAATCTAATTCTAAGATATTTAGAAACTTTAGTAAGCTACAAACACTTTTGAATTCTTGAGGGACTGGTCAGTCAGAAATAAGCTAGTTGCCCATTCCAAAGCGTAGTAGTTACCTATGGAAAAGAACGGCCAAGAATTTCCACGAACACTCTTTTAAATCAAAATATAGTTAAATTAAATCTTCATCCTCATCATCTTCTTTTGAAATGTTAGTTAAAAAACCACCAATAACGTAGTGGCTATTGGTATCAAACGATTTAGTGCATTCTTAAGTGTAGCTGGTTTCAAGACCCTTTTAAAATTAATTTAAAGATCTTTATGCCTTTGATAGCCTTCTTGAGGAAGGTTATGGACTATTTATCATCAAAAAGCAAGAAGAAAAGAACAAAAGACACAAAGGACGCTATGCGAAAACGAAGTGATAGCACGACCAGGTGATGGGACGCGGTTGGCCTGTGGGCGAAAAAACGCACCGACGAAGTCGCGAGCCGAAGCTATCTTCCATAAATCTATCCATAGAAATACCAGCGTTCACTTCCATCCAAACCGCACACAGTAGGCTTAGCACGAGCACCGTTCTGTCGACGGAAGAATAGACATCACTATTAAATAAATGATGTAATAAAGGATAAGATAGCTATGTTTTTCTATTCATTATCACAGTTATGCGCTCTAAACGAATCATGATTTTGTAGAAAATCGTATTTACTTTGTGGCCTTCGAGTAGAAAGTTTTATTGTCAGTGTGATTTTGACAGTTTGGGAAGAAATATTCTTCTAAAATAGTCTACATCTACAAGGACCTAGACAAATATCGTTAAAAACGAAAGACTAAATGACAGATTGTAGAAGGATATCTACGGTGCGATAACAAAAATGTTGGAACGAAATGTCTCTTTGTATTGAAAAAGCACTGTCTATTCTTCGTAGAAATACAAAGCGTCATGCTAAGCCCGCAGATAGCCATATTAATGTATAATCTTCTCCTACCAGACACCGCTCACGAGTTAAGATGCCTCCGTCGTTGGCTGCACTGCATGGAGGGTCGCCTGCCGCCGCCGTCGTTAGCAGCAGCAAGAGGGGCTCCCTACCACGAACTGCTAAGGAAACTCAGTGAACATAAGGTAGGAATAGTTTTAATAAAAATAACCGATTGCCAAAAAAACACAGCAAAGCGAAAAATTACTTTAATTTCGTCTGTGTCTTTGATTTTTTGTTTTTTTTTTTAGTCGCCGATTTCTGAAATTAAAATGTGATAAAAAAGAAAAAACGTATTATTGAAGCTAATTCAAAGACCGCTAATCAGAACTGAATGAACTTGGTCAATAAATGGTGGAGTTCTGAGGTAAGAACATATTATAAAGATACATCCGAAAGAGAACCTCCTTCTTTTTGAAGTCGGTTTTTTTTGTGATATTCGAGAATGTCAGCTAACAGCAGTTTTCTGTTTGATAACCGACGTAAACCTTAGCAACCCGAAATGTCGAATAATTACTTAGCATTGCACTTATGCACGTTACTTTAAAGTCATGTTTAACATTGATATTAGTGCAGCACAAATATGCTTTGTGTGGTGACAAAAGTAATAATCAATAAGGATGTTTAGTACCTATGCAACATGTTAGTAAATACTAGGTACATACTGCGAATAGTTACCAATATGCGCACACGCAGGTAAACGTTGGCTATTCCTGAAGATTTTGACAAATAATTAAGTCGGTATAAAAGGCGTGTGCAAGAATGTGTATTTGTACATACAAATCACGATTTTTAAACATTAACGGTCTTATTCATAAACAGTTATCGAGCATCTAAACAGTTGCTAAAGTCTGGTTTTCAATACGAAACCTGACTTTAGCAACTGTTTAGATGTTCGATAACTTTTTACCTTTTTTTTTAACAAGGTCATACAAATGGAGGATTATCTGTTGTTTCTATCAGCACGTGTAACATCATGTGATTAAAAACATTTAATGCTGCATTTCAAATTGATTTACAAATATATCGCCGATACTCTTGTAGCGGCACAACAAAAATAAATACTTCCCAACAAATATTGAAAAACGCAAAAAGAAAAGTGGCGCCATCTACAATGCCACAGGCGAACTATTCTCAGAAATTCTACATCGCGCAGTTAGAGTTTACCACGACACTCAAACATATACAAAATCCCGACATCAACTGTTGGGCAGTTGCCCACCAGACACAATACCCGTCTGGTCGGAGGATTCTCCTTTACCATCATAAGTATGAGTGAACTTTACACCCTGTTCCTCATACCTCTATACTCCTATACCTACCCAGGCTTGTGGCTAAGTAACAATAGCTACATGGATCGATCGATCAAGTTAAGCTACGCTTGCCACGGTTGGTACGTGGAACCCATCCACAAGAACTTCCGTGCCTCGGAAAGCACGTTAAGCCGTTGGTTCCGGCTGTCATTTGTGGATCTACTTTGACAGTAGTTACGGGTCGTCAGAAGCCCCAAAGTCTGACAACCAGTCTTATCGTCATCATCATCATCATCATTTCAGCCAAAAGACGTCCACTGCTGGACATAGGCCTTCCTCAAGCTCCGCCACTTCGACCGGTTCTGTGCTTCCCGCATCCAGCGGACTCATGCGGCCCTCACAAGGTCATCGGTTCACCTTGTGGGAGGCTTTCCAAGTCTTATAGTATTACCCAGAAACGTACAACTCCATGTAAAATAGCCTGGAAGCCGACCTCAACATACCTAGTTGGTAAAATGCTAGGCCTACCCACTTTGTAATATTTTTTTTGCTTTTCCACACCTAATTTGTAGATTTGCTCAATATAATAAGTATAAATGTATATTTTGTTGTTTTAATTTTTCTTGCTCTATTCAATAATAAGCTGGCCAAACAGAAAAACCTAATAACACTTTGCCTGACCTGGGAATCGAAGCCAGGACCTCATGCTTATCAGTAGCGCTTGCGACCTCTAGATCAACGAGGCGGTCTAATTCTATCCTTCTTCCTAATAAAGTTATAACAGGAATAACAAAGGATATAACCATACATTTCATAGGCTTACTTGGAATAAGTTTATTCTGTGTTCATAGTAAGAGGGTATGAACAGGGGCGCGGGTGTGCCAATAGAAAATGGCGCCTAGGGCACGCATCATATTTGCACCCCTTCGTAAATCATCTTCTCGGTCTACACAGAGCAAAGCATAGGTAGCGTAGGTAACCTTTCTTGACCAATTATAGCCTTCAATAACGAAGGTATTAATTTCAACTTGCTAAAAAATCGCTTGCAATGCTGCAATCTTAAGAGACATTGAATAGAAAAAGGCAGATTTGAAAATACGCTTTCATTCTCGTACTGCAAAAAATATATTCAACAAGCTAATTAATTACTTGGCGACTTTTTGCGCCCCCCTTCGAAAGGTGCCCAGGGTTCTTGCCCTGCCAGCCCCATCCTAGTTACGCCACTGGGTATGAATATAAAAGCAAAACGTGTAAAAAACGTGCTAAAAGTAGCTCACCTAACATGTTCTTAAATTTACAAACATACACCGGCTATTCAACTGTTCATCATTATTATCTACCTAGCCTTTTCTAAATATTTCGGGGGACTTGGAGGGAAAAAAATCGACTACTAAGTACTCGTTTTTTTTCTCTTTAAAATAAATCGATTTTCAAAAAATCGATAAAATAAAATTGACGATTTTTTTCTAACTATTCGAAAAGTTCTTTTTGTACATAATAATAAAATTACCAAGTCGATAATAACTAAAACAAAAATATGCATGTTGGTTTTAAAACTGAAAACAAACCAAGTTTTTTTTACAACTTAAATAATGAGGAAACTGATTGATAGAATGTGTAGTTTGGTTTAATCCAACGACGCATATCTTATCTTTTTACTTTAAAAAAAGAGAGTAACTAATATAATCGATTAATAATAGGTCTTTACCTATGAAATTGCCGTTTTGTATGAAAAAATTTAAACGAATTTTTTTCATGAATTTTTTATTTGTATTAATCGAAGTAATCACCCATGCAATCAATGCATCTTTGCCATCGCAGTGGCAGTTTATTGATGCCCTTCTTAAAGAAATCAGCTGGACGGGAGGCAACAAATTCTTCAAAGGCATTTTGTACTGCCTCTCGGGTATTAAATTTTTTTCCCGCCAAGAAGTTATCCAAATTCTGGAAAAAGTAGTAGTCTGTAGGCGCAAGGTCTGGTGAGTAGGGCGGATGACGGAGAGCTTCCAACCCCAGTTCTTGCAACTTGGAGACCGTCTGCTGTGCAGTATGAGGTCGCGCGTTGTCGTGCAGGAGCAGCGGAGACGAGCGATTGACCAATGCTGGTTGGAGATGCGCCAGCTTCTCCATCATTGTGTTCAGTTCTTCACAGTACACATCTGCAGTAATGCTCACCCCGTTTGGTAAGAAGCTGTGATGAATCACACCGGCGCTAGACCACCAAACAGTGACCATCACTTTTCTAGGGGTAAGTTTTCGTTTAGGGCATTGTTTAGGTGCTGAACCAGGATCCAACCAACTTGCTGAGCGCTTACGGTTATCAAACAGAATCCATTTTTCATCGCAGGTAACAATGCGGTTCAAAATTCCTTCATTTGTGTGTCTGTTGAGCAGTGCAAGGCACGTCTCGACGCGTACTTCGCGCTGGCGATCATTGAGTTCGTGGGGCACCCATTTGTCAAGCTTTTTTACCTTGCCAATTTGACGCAAATGGACCAATATTGTTTTGACGCTAACGTCGAAAGCTGCTGCTAATTCAGCCGTAGATTGTGTATCATCAGCTTCCACAATCGCCTTTAATTCGTCATTGTCGACCAAAGTCTTCGGACGACCGCGAGTTTCATTTTTCAGGTCGAAATTTCCAGAACGGAAGCGAGCAAACCAATAACAGGTGGTGCGTTGGTTTGTAGTGTTAGCTCCGTAAACGTCGTTGATGTTGCGTGCCGCTTGTGCCGCGTTGCTGCCACGACGGTACTCATATTCCATAATTACTCGAATTTTTAACGTATCCATGATGACGAAAAAGATTGAAATGCGATGAAAATGTAACACTAATCAATAAAGAAATGACTACTTTTAGAAAAAAAAATCCATGTTTTTAAAATAAAATTAATTTGAAATTAGAATTCTTAGCCAAACAAAAATTATTTTGATTTGAAATGGCCAGTACTGCAGAACGGCAATTTCATAGGTAAAGACCTAATATAAAAATCGATAATTTTTTCACATCCTTCTGTCGGAGACGGCTTTCAGTCTCACCGGATTTAGCTGAATACCACTATTTTATATGAAGCGACTGCATATCTCACCTCCACAACCCAGTTACTAGGTAATACGATACTCCTTGGTAAAACTGGTTGTCAGACTTTCGGGCTTCTGACGACCCTTAATGACTGTCAAAGATCTACGAATGACAGTCTTTTCAATTCTTCATCTTAACTTTACAACTCACTTTCAACACTAACATAAACACTCCATCTACAATTCATAGATTGCGTAATAAAACATTTGAATACCGATCCCTCACGAGCGATTTATTCTCGTTGTTACCTATCCATTGCTTGATATCGCGGCGTCTTCGTGACATCTCGAACACGTTCTAATGACGATAATAAATCAGCCAGCGATGGAAAGATGCCCTTAATTAGGTTCGACGGTTCGTGAGCGAGAGTTCTCGAGTTCTTTGTGATCGTGTGCTCGTGTGCCCTATGGATTTATGGTAGTTGAGGATGATAGATAAGTGTGATCATGTGTGTGTGTGTGTGTATTGTGGTGTGTAGGAGTTTCTTTGATTGTAGTTCTATTTCCAGGTCTTTGTTTTGATTCTGAAGTAGAGGAGGTTTAAAAGTAAGGCGTTGGAAAATTAGGCGTTAATATTATCAACATCTTTTTCCTGCCTGCAATTATTTGTATGGGGTCGATGCAGTACCTACGTGTTTATATTTCAGCCACCATCATTAACTTTCTGCCGAGCTTGGGAAGGATACCTTATCATATTCTCAAAATCTTCTAACCATGTTCTAACCATGTTTTGTGTGATGCCGGACGTAAAAGAATAGCACTATCCCATTTCTTCCCGTGGGTTTCGTAGAAGGCGACTAAGGGACTTATCAGAGAATGGGCAGCAGCGTTCACTATGCATTTGACCACCATACTGCGATCGCCAACCCGCCTGCCAAGCGTGCTGAACATAAGCGTCCCCAAAAATTGGGAGTGCTATTCACACCATTAATTTGTTGCAATTACCCCTTTTTCTTTTTTTTTTGGGTGGGAAATCATCAAATAACTTCTCCCGCTCTGGGTGGAGCAGGAGGGCGTGTCAGACTTTTACTGACTAAAACCCACCCGTGTTCCTTCAGTAGCCCGTATGCCAGGGGCTGTGGTGTCTCTTTCGAACAAACCCGCACCCCTGGCAGAACAAACCCGCACCCCTGGCAGTTGCAATTACCCCTCTAGTCTCTTTTTACGCTGCTGCCCGTACTACGCTCTCAAATCCACCCTGAATCATTTTAGTACAACTATTCAGAGATTGCATAAGTAGATTGGGACGTTGTTGCATGAAGTCAGAATATAAACGTCAGGGTGTAGGTCACCATGGTGCATAATGATGAATGGTTAACCCTTGCCCTAGAGCCACCTTGAGCGATTCCTGTTTGTGGAGATAAGTAGAAGATAAACCTTTTGAATTGGCTTCGTTATCTTGATAATACTTAATGGCTACATTCGCTTTTAATGATGGGAAGACTCATAATAATTATTTATGCAGTCTTTACAGCTATCGATATTGATCCATAGGTTTATTTACTATACGACATGAAGGACTATTTTCTATTTAAGTTTGATCGTCCATAGTTTTCTAACTTTCAGTGTTGAATTTTACTCTATCATCTCCCATGTAGTAAGAGACGATGTTATTGTAATTAAGCCAGGTGAAAAGCGAGACACTGGGCATTTCCGGATAAATTAATTCCTAATGGGAAAACACAATTTCACATTGCATGAACCAAGGATTCTACGATGAACAGTCGCGTTTGCTTCCATTAGTTAGATCAAGTCAAAGAAAGAATAACTCGCCACTCAAACAACCTGGCAAACCACCTAATGGATAAAGAAGGAAAACGCAGGGTTTAACACAAAATTCTACAGGATTTCATCGGAGAAACTTCGTTACATCATCATTTCAGCCGAAAGACGTCCACTACTGGACATAAGCCTCCCTCAAAAGGGGGGTTTTGCCATAATCGCCACGCTTGGCAGGTGGGTTGGTGATCGCAGTATGGTGGTAAAATGCATAGAGAAGGCTGCTGCCCATTCTCTAGTAAGTCTCTTAGTCGCCTTCTACGACACCCACGGGAAGAAATGGGATGGTGCTATTCTTTTACGTCCGGCACCATACGGAACTTAGTTACATGTGTCAGAATAAGTGGCTATATGAATTTATAAGTGTGTCTTTATAAAACATTATCAAGCTTTAAATATCAGAATGGTTACTGCTTATTTACTGTGTATGAAGGTTCTTATGAATATGGTTTGTAGGGAAAGGATTTCATGAAGTAAAGCACAGAAAGACAAGACTATACATTTATTTCAATTAGGCTTGTCATTATTTAATCAGAAAGCTAGTCGTCCATTCCAAAGCTAGGTCTTCATGGAGAAGAAGGACAAGAAACTCCATGGAAACAGTATTGATATATTCCATCAACACATCTCGTACTTTGCTATGAATTATCATTATCTTACATACATTTAATTACAACTCTTGGACCTTTGTCCAAGGTAACTCGGCATTATTACAATATTGTTATAATAAGCAACAATTACGGTATAATATTAAATTACATAACTTACATGACATCTGGTCGATCTATTCCACACAACAACAGCACTACGACTAACCAACTGAACGTCTATCGAGCAACTGACCCGATACCGTCACTACAATCCTTTTTATATCCTATTGTGTCAGTCATTTGAATCAGCGTATTTTATTAAATAACAATATAAAACCTAAAATATATTACAAGGATAATTAAATACTACGTAATCATTTATAGTAACAACATCCAAGTTATTTTCAAAAGTTAAGACAGCTATTTTTAAACATGTAGTCAAATTAGATACTTGTACATTTGTTCAACGGTTCGTTAATGTGACAGATGACATTATCCACCAAACAATATTACAATATCAAATAAATAATCTAACACATGCTAAATAAGAACTAGAATGTGTCATAGGAGGCATACCAAGCAAGACATATAACACGTCATATAAATTAGTAAATGTCCTAATAGACAGCGACAGAAAGTAAGAAAAGGGAGACGAAAAAAAATCGATCAATGAGTCAGATAGTGGTTTGGCAGTTTCGAAGTGACTTGTTCAGAATTTCAACTACCTATGTGTGAGTTAAAATAGCCAATCGATTGTCACTCATAATGTCATCACAGACAGTTTAAAAAGACATCCATAACACGATTCCTTCACTCTTCGAAACTTGATAGGAATTGACAAATTATAAGATTGCCATGTGATAGCGATGGAAACCGCAAGTAACGTTTAACTAAACCGACGCAGGCGCAGGTCATCAGATCATCGCTGATCATGTCTCTACAGCTGTACAAATTACCCTTATCTGATTGGGAGTAAGATATGCTCACGATATAGGGATAGACCGTATCAGATTAAATTGAGACAGGGATCCATTTTCCTATCTTGATTTTTTATTAAAAACATGTTAAAAAAGTAACCAACTCGCACTGGGCCCGCGTGGTGGATTACGGCTCAATCACTCTTACAGAGAGGAGGCCTGTGTCCCAGCAGTGGGAACATTACAGGCTGATGATGATGAATAAAAAGAATGTTACCTGACCTTCTATTACTTAAGCTAAACCATATCAATATATATTTTTTTAAAGTTGGTTGACTTGTAAATAGGTATATAACCTAATTTTTTACAGTTTTAAGGTTTTTTAATGGTGTAATGCAAATAAACGCATTTTTCTTTTTTTCTTTCTTGTATTTTGGTCATTCGTTTTAAAGATCACCGCAACAAATAACCTAGCAGTCGCAGAACATTACTTTCTTTCTTAAGTAAATGTAAACACCACCTGCAGTTTTGTTTCTCCTTCTTTCTTTTAATCCATCTAAAGGTTGCCTTTAGAAGATCGATTTTAGCGTTACGACCGCCCATAGTGTCACACTATGTAAGATTTCTTCATTTATATCTGTAACTCGTATGGTGCATTTAATCAATAGTTTCTATTTCATTATATTCTATCGTGATCGTATGTTGTTCGAACCCTGACAGACGCTTCAGGTGTTCATAATTCATCACCACTGCTCTCAAAACGGTAAAGGAAAACATCGTGAGGAAACTAGCATATCCTAGAATCAAAACTTTCAAGACAAGTGTCATCTACCATTAGTACAACGGCCTCCATTTCTCACAACTTCTTGGGCTCATTTCGGTGTCATTATAATCCCACTGGACCCACGCAGTGATATTGCAAGCCAGTAATATTTTGACAATGTTACTGATGTGCATAGCCCGTTAAATTGTGACACGGTCAATGATTGGACCGTTAAATGGCGGATGAAGAACAGTTGGCCAATCAAAACGTACCAAGTCACTTGAACTACGAACCTGTCTCATAATATACCTAGGGTTATTATAAAATCACTACATCGCATCGTTCCCGTGAAATTACAATAACAATAAGAAATGAAGGCGGTTGACAAAGTTTCGTGCAATTATAATTTGACTAGTGAAATTATAATCTCACTGGTTTGACAATATCCCTGCGACTTAAATAACATCTTTTCTACTCAGTAATTCGTGGTCAAGTGTCTAGAAAATTGATAAATCTTTGTAATGATAGTAAAATCATGCATTACGCTAAACGAGAGCGGCGTAAGCAGAGGTCATCGGATCATCAGCGATCAGGTATCTATAGCAGTACAAATTGCTCTTATCTGATTAACATTAAGGTGTGTTCAGAATAGTGAGGCTGTAGTGGTTTGCAGAACCAAAGCATGTTTTGATACGAAAAATAAGGAAACTTTGCTAACGATGTAGCGTCTGTGTAACGCATATGTAGAAGGTTTTTTTTTTTTTGAGAGTGGGGAATCATCAAATAACTTCTCCCGCTCTGGGTGGAGCAGGAGGGCGTGTCAGACTTTTACTGAGTAAAACCTACCCGTGTTCCCTCAGTTGCCTATAAGCCAGGTGCCGAAATTGTGGCAAGTAGGTAAATGGCATTTCAAGCTGTGTGTTTGCTATTTTGCGGTCTGAAGTTTTAAAATCTGATTTGCTTCTTTTCCTCTCTGATACCTTACTTTTTTATGGGACCATTTAATAGAAAAATAATACAATCACCCTATAATGTTTCACTTGCTGGTACACAAGTCTCCTCTCTTCGAGTGGGCTGTTATCCACAACGGGGGCCCAGTGCGGTTTGGTAGATGTCACATGTCTCCGTATTTTTGGTTCCATGACATACCGGTTTCCTCAAGATGTTTTCCTACACCGTTTTGAAAGCAGTGGTGATGAAAGAATTTACACGAAGTAAAGTGACAGTCCGAAAGGTTTTGGAGTGGCGACCACGTACCGGAAGCCGTAGAGTGGGAAGGCCTCCCACAAGGTGGACCGATGACCTCGTGAAGGTCGCGGGAATCCGCTGGATGTGAGAAACACAAGACCGGTCGAAATGGAGGAGCCTGGGGAAGGCCTATGTCCAGCAGTGGACGTCTTTCGGCTGAAATTATGATGATGAAAGCGACAGTCTGGGTTTGAAACTACGACCTACAACTCGTAAGTCCAACACTACACTCTTTAACTAAAAGTTAAAGTGTCATACCTCTAGTTAGTTAATGAGTAGTTAACTATACCGACAACAGTAGGTTAGTAATTGGAATCGGATATCAGAATTGTAACTTTATAATCGTCATTTAATATCAATATTTATTGAGCTATAGAAACAATGTTTCGGTTTAATTAAAACCGCTGTTTACGATTATTACATCGCTTACATTGTGAAACTATGAGACGACATTAGCAATTAATATTTAGCTATTTGCCGCCTCATTTATTGTAGTTGCGAATAGCCCAGTAATTATAATAAAATAACAAAGGTCTTAAACCTGTTTGAGTTTGTTGAGCTACACGATAGGCATCGTTTAATGTTGATTAAATTAACTTGATGAATACGACACCTATTGGATAAAGCGTATCTCGACGGAAATTGTGTTCGGAGTCTTGTTGCTACGACAGGGATTATGAAATAGCACAAAAATGTATTTCAAAACATGTGTTTTACTTAATTGTGAATGCTGTGGTCTCCTATTCCTATAGGTAACTGAAGGAGTACACTTAGAACCTGATGTTGCGCTTTATTGATTTCTCATTGGTTGTCTGTATCTTTTGTAGCCAATCCTAAATAAAGAAATAAATAATTAATTACGTTGGCATGCAATTAGGAATTTAAATTTTTAGAAAGATCGAAAAAAATTCTCATGTACAAAATTTCTATCCGATACAATTCATCATACGATATAGCCGAACGAAAACATATTAAAATTTATTATTGTTAACATGTTCCGAGTGGTGCCGGACGTAAAAAGAACAGCACCATCCCGTTTCTTCTCTTGGGTATCGTAGAAAGCGACTAAGGGACTTACTAGAGAATGGGCAGCAACGTTCTATATGCGTTTTACCATCATACTGCGATCGCCAACCCGCCTGCCAAGCGTGGCGATTATGGCAAAACCCGCCGCGGGAATCCGCTGGATGTGGGAAGCACAAGACCGGTTGAAGCGGAGGAGCCTGGGGGAGGCCTATGTCCAGCACTGGACGTCTTTCGGCTGAAATGATGATGATGAATGTAACCATACATCATAATCGCCTTTTCCCAAATATTTTGGGCTCCGCTTCCAGTCTAACCCGATGCAGCTGAATTCCAGTAATTTATATGGAGCTTACCTATCTGACTTCCACAACCCAGTTACTGAGTAATATGGTTATCAGACTTTCGGGCTTCTGAATCAGCCGTAATGACTGTTTATTTAATGTCAACATTGTTTATTGTCATGAAATATTGGCTAACTTTCATCAATGACGTTTTATAAATAGACGCGTCTCAGACACGAACATTAGAGCACGCAAAAACAGCGTAGACCATAAATGTAGCTACTTTCCAATTAGTACATACAATCATACAGTGCCTGAAGACCAGGAAAGACCAATACCGATTAAAAAAAAAAAAAAAAACCCATACCGATTCCTGTTGTTAGAAAGGGATAAACATATTATTATGTATTTAGTTCCGTCACTAGCGTTGCGCCGCGTCACTGGATGGTACGTGACTAATATCATGACAGGCACGCAAAAGCAAGGTAATTACCTTGCATTTATCTTGCCAATGTTTAGCGCCGGTAACGGATCTAAAGGTAATATATCAATGGCTTTCATTAGGGCTCTAACATACAGGAAAAGTATTTATCCAGTGCGCAAATTGTAACCATGAATTCAACATATCATTCTAGAACCCCTAGCGCAGAAAGTTTTCGCCGGATATACAAAAAAAAAATCAGGTGTTCCATACATTTCGACCGCGTAGGTATTGCACTTTTCTATGAAATAGCTGATATTTTTTTGCATAACCGGCGAAAAATTTCTGCGCTAGGGGTTCTAGAATGATATGCTGAATTCATGGTTACAATTTGCGCACTGGATAAAAACTTACCCTGTATAAACAAACCAACAATTTGTCAAAAAACACACAAGCAGTTTATTTAAAATATGTAAATAATACACACAATAACTTCATCAAACATTATAACTTGTATAATCTTCCCATAACAAAGCCCTCTAACCATACGGTGTCGTACAAACGGCTTGTCTTGATTGACTAATGCGCAGTCAGTTTCGCGCAACTTTCCACCAGAGGTCGCTGTCACAATTAACCTCTGCTAGTCAATTTGTGACATGACCATCTATTATTTGGAGCCATCGATCTGAGTTAATAGTCCGTTTGCCGCTATGTGAGCTATCGGTTTTGTAAGGAAACAAGTTGAGAATACAATGTGGCTAGACGAACGGGTTCGACCTTTTCCTGGATAGAAAATCATTTGCTTATTACATATTTTTTTGAGAGTATTTTAAGAATCGAGCCTAAGGGGTAATGCGTTACACACTATCAGTAGAAATGGCTTTCATTATTTTTGACAGTTCTATAATATTCATTGCGTCATTTATGTTGTTGACCAGACAATTTTTCGAACACAATGAAGCAACGGATTAGCAATGTTCTTCAAAATGATTCTGATTGATAGTGTGTTACACTATAGAGGTATGAGGAACAGGGTGTATTGTTCACTCATACTCTATGGAAAAGGGAGGATCCTCCGACCAGACGGATGTTGTCTGGTGGGCAACTGCCCGGCGGTTGATGTCGGGATGTTGTAAATATACGAGTCGCGCGGTAAACTCTGCTGAGCGATTTAGGATTTGTGTGACGTCAAGTCTTTGATGCGTAGTTCGCATGTGGCGTGTAGATGCCGCTACAACATAATTAGGGCGGCGATTACATAAAAATAATATTATTGAAACTAAGACAACTCCTCTCAGGAATAAACTGCTACATTCTCAGCTACTTCTTTTGACTAAACAAGTCCTCCTTTTGCAAAGTTACAACACGTGTGTTAATCTACTAAAATGTATGTTACCTAAAACACGGTAATACTGTCTGCACGTATGTCTTCACCCAATTTTTTGTGAATGAAATCTTCATCAAAGTAACCAAAATAAATCTGTGCTGCACCGTTTAAGTTTGATGACTTCCTTATAAGATGAATATTTTGGTAAAAGTTTATTTACATAATTTTTTACTGCCACCATATTTGGTTAGTGATGCTGATGAGTCCGTAATACATGGGTTTATTATGCTCTGAATAAAGCTCTTATTCCACTGCTTGCTGCGTAACAGCTGGGAACAACGAAACGTTAATGTTCTTGACAGTCCCGGTCATAGGACGAGGAAGCGAAACGACAAGAGAATTAGTATGAAATCCTGAACCATTCAGAGTCCCATTCGCACGTTTCATGTCTACGAGTCATGACGTTTAGTACAACCGATTAGGTGTGAAATAAATGCGTTGTTCAGTAACACGTGAAGTTTGTCCTTCTAGTCTTTTTTTTGCGACATCGAATGACGCAGTATCAGTCGATTCCTATATTATCTAGATCCGAAAGATTTACTTGTCATTTACCTACTGCCACTTGATTTCCGCCATCTTTTATTTGATTCCAATACGTTAAGCGCACAATTTTTTTTTTATTTTGTCAGCGATGTGTTGCTTAGCAATGCGTTGCTAGGCGATGTATTATTTATGTTGCGATGGAGTGTTACCCTATTGAAACGGTATTTTATAAACCTCCGTTTTTGGTCCACCAATTAAAAATATTGACCGAAAACGTTATTTTTTATACAGAGAGTCTTGACAAGATCATTGAAGCTTACTGCTAACTTTAATCGATGTTTCCAACGGAAATCAGTTTCATTCGCCCCCCTTCCATCTTGGTGGTCTGAACTAAAAAGTGAATGAACGAGTGAATGAAGATTGAACTAGATGTAATGATTTAATTGACCCGTGCTTTATGATGATGCCCATCCGCAATTGACGAGCTTGCAAATGAGCTAATAAACAGTAATGAAGGCAAAGGAAGAAATTACTTAAGGACAGAGTAATAACTACTTATTTACTGTAATTAAATACAAATAATTACGTGTAATCTATGCAGTTATTCTATGTAGAGGGAAGTTCTGTGGAAAACTAATCTTAGTCAATTTGCGTCTAAAATCATAACAGTATAGTAATGATTAGGGACTAAGCCAAACTAATGAGCAAGTACTACGCGACGATTAGAACAAATGACAAGTATTCAGATTGTCCGTACTATATTTAACTAAGAGCTAAAACATCGCAGATTACACTGCAGTGCAGAGGAAATTACCAACGGTAAAATGCGTGAATTATTTCCTTTTGTTAACGAGCGTACACATAATGCCAAGTTAAGTGTAGGTACAGTGGATTGTTTTTAACACGAGAAAAGTGTGTTTGGTTAACACAAAAGAATAGAAATGGCTTTGAGACGTGCTTTGTGGGCAAACGATTAATCATTAAATGGCCTGGTTTAAACAAAGAGGTAAAGGGAGAAGGCGTTGCGTGCCCTCCTTCACTTGACGTTCTTAGGAAAGTTAACAATAATCTCAGTATTATCAGGAATAGAATGTTAGTGTTCCGGTTATTCAGAAAGCAATCTATAGTACTAGAAGGAGTTGTACCGGTAATGTTTTATTATAAGCCATTTAATGGTATGCAGATAAAAGCAAGTTCAAATAAATGAGTGCCATTAAAATATTGTGACAAGAAACGGACGGCATTTGCAATATGGCGGCCGACCGAGTTGATCGTTAAGTACCATACTACCATATCCTTAACTACTGTTCATATTATTACGCATAAAACGCTTTATAGGAAGGAAAACTAATATGCATTGGTAAGAGATAATGGGAAAACAAATATATCTCTGTAGTCTGTTAGCTTACGTGAAGTGGGTGGATAGTAACGAATGCCGGAGATTATTCTGTGGTGTATTTGTTTAGTATCGTATTGTGGCGGCATCTACATCGCCATATGCGAACTACGTATCGTACTGACGTCACGTAAAATCCTGCATCGCGCAAGCAGAGTTTACCGCGTGTCTAGCATAAATTGTATATCAATCGTCGGGCAGTTGCCCACCAGTTCAATTGCTGTCCTGTAGTTGCGTTGAAGATGAGTGAGCTGTACACCCTGTTCCTCATACCTATCAGTATTACCCCTAGATTTTATCAGAAGCAGGTACGTCTTTGCAGCTCAACGTTTGTTACGAACTTCTTTTGTCCTGATGCCATAGTACCTTCGTTTGCTTTCCTTTGTGTAATTAAACATTCCTTGTTCTAATCACGACTGTTGCATCAATCGTACAAAATCTAGATTACTCGACTAACGATTACGTCACAATAAGATAAATAGTCTTAGTATGCAACCAAGACTTGAACTAATTTCGCATTATTAGCGTGATATAGGAAAGCAATAACAGTTAATCTGGCAGGCGGTGTAAGTGTAGGAAAATGTTCCCATTTTGTTTGGCCGGCAGTGCAAGTGATTAATGAATTTATCGCAGCGCAAGATCGGCCGACGTCGGGCGGGTTCGGACGGCATCGGTAGCGACTTTCGCTCCCGCGGGCGTATCGGACTCGCGGTTTGTTTAATATTACGATGTGCGTGCGCATATGATTAATGTGAGAGAGTTTCAGATTAAATTGGTGTAATTTTTTCTATTGAAATTGTAATAATATAACATGTCCGGATATTAGTTGGATCGGGTTGTAAAAATTAAAAGTACAGTCATTAATCATAGTAGTTAGTTACTGACATACCATCTATTATATAAAACTATGAGACGCGATTTGAGAATAAGACAGATGTCTATAGCTACCGACATAAGATATAGTACAGTAAAGACTAGCAACGGCCTGTATTTATATACAATTGTACGTTACCTTACATGCTTTTCATGAAGTTAATTTATTACATAAAAAATAAAACAATAGCACCATCCCATGCCTGTCGTGGGTGTCATAAAGGTGACTAAAGGAGTTACGAGAGAATGGGCAGCAGTATTCTCTATAATTTTTTTAAAACCATACTGCGATGGCCAACCCGCCTGCCAAGCGTGGCGATTATGGCAAACCCCTTTTGAGGAAGGCCTATGTCCAGCAGTGGACATGTGTAAGCTGGACTGATGAATTTATAATAACTGGCGTCTGCCCGTGATTTCGTTCACGTGTTGTTTAACATAAAACATACCCTGTGACACTCGGCAATACTGTAGCTTCTCGTTAGTAAAATAATTTTCGGAATCGGATCAGTAGATCCTATACAAAGATTTATTCCAAATGTTATGTATACAAATTCACTACCTCTTTATAGGATTAGTATAGATTTTAAGACACCATTCTGTGAATCTGCAACTATTTAAACTTCATGATCTAACGTACTCGTATGAATCTCAACTCGATTCGATTCACCTATCACGCGTCGTATGTCAATTTACAAATGAGTATTAATTGGTCCGTCACGCATCGTTCCATCTATTTTGAGATGTGTCGGCAAGATCTTGTTTCATGTGACATCATGCGTAAGCGGCGTAAGAGATCGTCATATTCTTTGATTGGCCAGAGAAAGAACCTTCTAAAGTAGATGAATAAAATCTTAAGTTTGTGTATTTGTCTCAAGTTTTCATACAAAAAAGTGCGGCCAGCCTGTAAGTACATTATTTCATAGATGATGAAGAAGATTTTGGCATCAGATTGGGGCACGGTCCGCCACAAACTGCGAGCGCCTTAAATGAGCGATCAATATGCATATAACATAGCTAATCAAAACACTAATTAATCTTAATATTCATTTGATTGTGTTTAAACGTTTCGCTACAGCATCAACAAAGCCCCTTACATCTAGCAAAAAGTTCAAAAATAGTTTTGAGTTTGAACAAATCAATGTCATGGGAAGCTAAAATATTGTTTCTGAGCAAATTTGTTATGTCTACACGTAACAAAGGAATAATTTCACAACTTGTGACTTGCAATAAGGCACGTTCTTACAAGTCCGGGAATATACCAAGACAATTACTTACCAAAATCGAATACATTCCTTCCCAATCCACTGCTCGCTTCTTTAACTCCCCAATAAAAAAAATGCACTCACCAACAAGTAATGGATATTAAAACTTTATCGAAAGCTTTACTCACAATAGTCTCATAGTAAGTAGGACCTCCAGATGTGAGCTTGCGCGAGCGCAATATTTCTCCCGCGGCGTCAACGCGATAGTATCGCGCCATCGCGCCCTGTGGTGGCCAGAGATACTACGTGCAAAGTAGCGTTCAGTAATAATGCCCGCGGATAAGATTTACTACAGAGTATAGTCTAAAGGACGAATTAAGTGGGACAGATCGCCGGCATTTGATTTAGTGGGGATCACGAATTTGAACTGTTAGAGAATATATTATGTTTTATAGAGATTTATTAGTTTTTAGCATAAGATGGAGGAGATTTTTAGTTAATAAACTGCTGTGGTTTGGCCTTTTAACTTTAACATGTAAGTACGAACAACTGCCATTGAATCAAATGCTTGATCGGGGACGAAGGCAGTCAAATGACAAACAAATCATGCAGTATTGTGCATAAAATCTTTGACCAAATCATCGATCATACGATGATCGACAGTTGTTACGATGCAGTGCTAGGTCACCACGCCACAGACGGAAACAAGAAAGGTATCCATTATATGACTTTAAATCCCACAAACCACAAATATGGGCTAGGCCCCGTTGGATTTTATGAGCGTTCTCGACAAAATAATAATTCGATTCTATGCACATCTTTGGCTACACAAATTCGAATAAGTCTTTAATAGTTGTAGTAAGAGATATTAAAACTGACCAACGGAACAAAGTTAACAAAAGAGTAAAACTTTTTCATGACCACTTCAGTATAAATGAAGAAAATGTAGACAATGGAGACATAGGTGGGACACTTATGACCATCGAAGCAAAGACAAATTGCTATTAAAAGTGTATAAAATATTCTACCTAATATGAAATAAACTTCAAACATTCAACCACTCATAGGAAAGGAAGTCTACATCCTAGATGATACAGCAAAACCATCGGAGATAATACCATCAGTATGTTACATATTTCTCGTACGTTTTTATTGATACTATCACAAGATTACAAGGGTAATAAAACTTCCGTGTCGACACCGGTAGTATTTTACTTGCGTGCTAATCTTCTCGAGGATTTAGAAAGCACTGCGAAAGTGGTTGTGGTACGCAGTGCTGATAACATATTGTGGCAAAAATCCCCACAATAACCCGCTTACAGCCCCCGGCTACGGCCTTAATATTGTGCAGAAATATGACGAAACATTAGCTGGCGGTAATGAGGCTCAGTCGATCGGAACATGGAGTTTCAAACCATGATTATAGATTTAGGAGCATGAAACGGACTTAAGGTTTACAAATAGTATCGAGCATAGTCTTTTGGCTTGAATTTTGTTAAAAGGAAATTGTTCAATGCAAAAGGTTGAACGAAATAATGACATGATATTAGCTTGAATGCAAAATATATATGCACAACATCTAGGCAAAGTACTTAAACTTCAATAAAAATGCCAGCATTGAAATATTTATGCCGCTATTATTCTTAGATAGATCTAAGCTGGGTGTAGTGCTTCTTCATCCATTGCATGTAAGGTTGAAGGGTCAGGCATTTCATATGAGCCGGCCACGTGTTAAGACGACGTTCACTTCAAATACTAGAAAATTATCGCTTTCAATTTCTACTTTCACGGTAATTCAATGCGAAGCAGTGATGCTCGCGAAGCAGTGATGCTCGCGAAGAGGGAGGCGGCGCACGTGAGGGAGAGGCAGCATATGCGCCCTCGCGACCCCAGCCGCCGCAGGATACGGAGACGCCCTGGGCGTCGGGAATCCCAGGCCGATTTCCGGCCACCGTAGGCATGGGCTTGCGGACGGCGAGTAATGGGTAGCTCGCTGTCCGGTAAGGACCAAGCCCAAGTCGACGGCGCGTTGTGTTCCACGCGCGCCTCAAAGAGATGTCAGCACAAAAAATGATGGGGCCCGCAAGGGCCGATGCCTGCCAGGGGTGCGGGTTTGTTCGAAAGAGACACCACAGCCCCTGGCTTAAGGGCTACTGAAGGAACACGGGTGGGTTTTAGTCAGTAAAAGTCTGACACGCCCTCCTGCTCCACCCAGAGCGGGAGAAGTTATTTGATGATTTCCCACCCAAAAAAAAAAAAAAAAAAAAAACGGTAATTCAATGTGAATTTTGATGCATAAACTTCATCTTACGTTGCAATTACTGTTAAGACGTTAATTTTACATTTATTTTCTGAAGAGTTGTCTAAAACAAAGACTGTATATGTAAACACTTTCGGACAAATTGAGTATCTGTATTAAATCAAATAAGTATTTATTAGTTTGTGCTCAAATATATTTTCGTAAAATATATCTAGTATTAAGTTGGAGCGATTTGGTTTTCCTAAAAGCGATTTATTTCATTGACATATTTCTCTTTAATAACTTATTTATTATCTTGTTGTGTGACCAACCTTTAACTATAAATAACACTTGGGTCATAGGCGCTGCTGGTTTTAGTTGGCTTTATTGGTTTTCTGGAGAATGGTGAAAATGCTCATTAAGCAAACGAGCATCGTCGTAAATATATTCATACGTTGATTAACTCTTAATCCGGTGTTTTGCTTTGTTCATCCGCCATGTTTTCAAACACAGCTGTTAACTAAGATGTCTGTGCTTGTCATTTTGACTTTAACTACGTCTTATCTCAAATCTGTGAAAGTTCCTACTTCTTGCGCCACTACGTATTTTCTCAACATTAAAATCTTGGGCGTTAGTTAATTTCTCACCTTCCATTAAAACTTTGCTTTTCGAACATCGTTTCGCAATTGAAATTCAATCTTATTCCCTAATGGTATATTGAGCTGCTTTGTTGTAATCACCTGCGTTACCAGCAAACGCAGTTTTGTAAATATACCCAGCAATTTCTATATTATGAACATGGACGTATTTTGTGTTATCTTTGTAAACTGTCGGCAACTCGTTTTAAGGTTTAGTTTCATTAATTAATTAAACTTTCACGCCGTTTACGCCTTGCACTATTACGTTTATAATAATTTATTGTGTTTGTTCTATTTGATTATGTTCGGTCCCTTCTCTTTCAACGCACTTGATGATTTCATTGGCTCGAAAGTTAAATACTACTGTAGCGCCAGTATCGGTGATATTATCTTTATTTTCTACGTTTTACTTGGTTTGTATATCAGCATGGCATTTTACACTGAATACAACTCGTATTTTACTGAAAGGGAAATCGATACACTTGGTATCGTATTGCATATCGATTATGTGTGCTTTGAATTATTCAGCAGACTACGAAGCACATGTACCTACTAATGTTTAGAAGACAAGCAATTATTTCATTTATCAAAATTGTGCCTAGTATTTTCATCCTAGTGAGAAAGGTGCATGCTGTAATCGCATAAATTACCAAGAGCTTCGGCCTTATCTTGTATATCGCATATTAAACGGCTATTAGTGCATTTTGTGCTCTAAAATAGCTTTTAAACCATACGAACTAAGTTCTCTAATGAGCCTATAAATAAATTGTTTCGAGACGATGTCTCGATTATATCTATCTGATTGCGTTCATTTAGCGTGAATGTTTGTATGGATACTATCGAATGTCATGACGTTATGAAATTATTAATGATATTAAATTTAGCAAGAAACATGGTGATATAGCGATCTTGATTAAGTTTATTTGCAGTGATCTAACGATTATCCTGGAAAGTGAAATGAAACTAACTAAAATGCCTTTCAGTATAATATTTAAATTGAATTTACGTTTGAGTAAACGATAGTTAAGTCTCATATACTAGAACTAGACTAATCAAATTGTCGGTGCGAATCGCCTGCCGGATAAATTATAACAAGTCTATTTCCTCTTACGTCACTGTGAGCTTTAATACTAATTTTCAATGGAATGAAAGGACGGAGCGCTTAAATGAATTATCAGTTACCGTGTACTCTACACAGCCTTTCTTCGTAACATTGTTTTCAATACAGATTCCTCCTTTCCCTGCATAATTTATATCAGTTTCCATTAATGTTTGGTCTGCCATATTATCACTTGGGGCTATAAATTTTCCAGCACTATTCAGAACTCCATGGTTTGCTTTCGAGTTATCTTGATCAGTATTAGTGACTCCATAATTCAAAGCCGCGTTGCACAACACGGCACGTGGACTAGGAAAGTTCTTGTAATAACTGGCTGAAGTTTAATTGATATATAATTGTGTTGTACACAGTTCAGGAAATTGTATGGGTCTTATGCTTCTTATTACAGTAGTTACACGAAGTAGTAATGTGATTTACGCGTTCACTTGCTGCTCTTAGATCACGCCTCTTTGTGCACTGTTTCACTGATTTGAATAAATTTTAAATTGGTACTTAATGATTTAATGAAGGTACGTTAGGTAACGTTAGGATTTCCGTAAGTCAGCGTTTAAGCATCTACGAGTCATAAAATGATTAACTCCAGCTTACAACGAAATTCGCTCAGTGTCTCAAGAAGCATATCGTTGACTGCAGTTTGCTAGATTATTATGTTAAACCAAGACTTGTTTTATAATGGATATTTCATAATTTGCACTATACTACCGGAGGATTCCTCCTTGGAACCACATTATTCGCCACTTTATAATCCCGGAGCGAAAACTGGCAATTACCTGGGCTCACAATTATTCGCTTTAGTTCCTTCTCCGTGGAGCCATAAGATCTCCGTATATTTTCATTTTCATACAGAATTATGGCTGTTTGAAGATTGCTATAATTTTGCGAGCTTTGCTTTCAAGACACGCAACTGTATGTGCTTTGTTATTATCATCGACGTTGATTTGCGAATGGGTTTTTCTGTTGTTGTATTTTTTTTTTGTCTTGATATTCTAACCTTGTGCTTTTTGAATGCTTCAAAAAACATCAGCCCTTTTATTTGAATTTTTCATTTTGTGGAAACCGTTTCCGAACAATAAGTTTCGCATATCATTTTTAAATCATGTCCCGACGGGAATGTTCTATGGCAGGCTTTCGTAGAAATTTCGTAACATTGTCTAAGTCAACATGACTACTTCGTTGTTTCAATTTCACACACTCCAACCAAAGAACAATGCTAACATACATTCAGTGCGATTATAAATATTGTGTTGTTTGGTATTTATTGTTTGTTTGTTGTCAGCATAGCGTCATCTACCATCCCATACATATACTCATTTATTGACATATTATCGTCATTGTTACTGTACTTGTATTCATCAAATGTATCGTCCATCAAATCGTACCGATTGACCTTAGTTTTATCGATTGTTATGCAAGGTCAGGACCCTTTTCGACAAATATCCGGTGCTACCAATTGTATGCGTTTCCTGTCGCGCCTGCATTTATTCTCTTTTACGACTTATCAGCTGTCGATGTTTGACAAGAGGTTCCGGTAAAATTAACAAAATTAGGTTGCGTCCGTATATAGTTCAAAAATTAAAACAAATTTGTGATTTTTGTTAAATTGTAAAATCTGACATCAATATACCTAAGTATTGTAGTATTACTTACTCTCGTTAAGATCATTTTGCGAAGTAAAATGGTGCGATGCATTAGTTCTGCATAAACATAACGCCGTTATTATTATTCAAATTTAAAACGCAATGACTTGTGTTTTCTGATTCAAGTTGTATCATTTGAATCTTATTCACATTAGGGATTTCCTACATTTATGATTTATCCTTTACGTGAGCTACATAGCCAATGAGGTTGTTTCAAATGAAACCACCATTAATAATATCGTAGTTTTCATCTTATTTTCACTGACTGACATCAATAACCACTCAACTATGAATTTGGTGGAATTTCACAATTCATAGGACAAATTGCCGTTATTTAAAATAGGATAGTAGTGTGCGCACGCAGGCGTATGTCACATGTCTATGGTTCGGTGCCGACCAATCGTATACACCGTTATAATTGCATATACGGAGATGTGACACAAAATTACTATGATTACGGTAGATTGGGGAATAACGACTCGGTAAATGACGACTTTTGTAAATTAAAGTTGTTGGTTTCAATCGATTTTAATTGCAACGCATTTTGAACGCATTCTTGTTGTTGTAGAAGTGTTTCGTCGAGTTCGTATTTCTAAATTAGTATTACTAATAATGTCTAGTATAACTTGTCCATCTTCCTACGCAGGTTGTGAAAGTATGAGGGAAATGGATTAATATCTGTCACTGTCCCATTGCAATCTTGATACATCTGACGTAGGTGGATTTAAACTGTGGAAATCTGAAAGGTTCGTATACTAACAGCATTGTATATGTCATTAACAGCCCACGATTGACATTAATTGATGGCAAAAACAATAACCAATATCAAATATTTTGAAATACATGCCTGGTAATAAACTAGCGGAGTTGTTGGCAATTCATGTATATCATCGATTGGTATTCAATTCAAAGATTAGTCGGAAGACTCCCGCTAGCTTCAATTTTACCGATAAACTTTAGATACGCGATACATGTATTATTTCAGCGCTTAAATGTCAACTGCGAGGAACAACAGTGTTTATATTTGCATGAAGTCTCGCAATCTGATTGCTGAGTGCGATTTGTAAAGCTGTCATCAGGTTTCCTTGTAATGGCCCTATTACTTTCAGCACATTACCTTATGACCTCACCATCAGTGCTTTTTCCCTTATCTTGTGCTCTGTCTTGTTGATTATGGATCGAGTCATCATCGTAATGAATAGGGCTGACAACCGTGTAACTTGCTCTAAAAGTTCCACAATTAAGTTCAGGCATATTTTGATCTTTGATTAAATCAGGAGCTTATACACTATTAACATATCTTATATCTTCATTAAGTGCTTGTGAATTCCTTGAATGAATACATCGAGATTTAGTTGTCTAGTTTTCCATCTTATATGAATAAAATCTAATGTAATGTGCTATTAACTTTCGCTTTTATAGTACGTTATGGCTTTCCCGGAGCATAGTTGACAATCCTTGCGTTTACCCGGAATTTAGCCGAAGTATTTATGTAAATACGGAGAAACCTCTAACCCGTCGTGACTTCAAGATCGTTATTTTTAATTTACAAGTTCTTGCACTGTGCATTAGTCTTATCTTAATTGTACAAGAAAGACTGTTTCATAAGATGATAACAGAACTAGTCGTGGTAGTGTTTGGCTTATAACTTTTTCTGTATCTGTTGCGATTATGAAACTTGCTAGTAGCGTTTTGAAACTTAATAATAAAATTCATATAGAGTACCTAATAAAATCTTATGCGCTTAATCTAGATAATTGAACCTCATGAAGGTGTAGATTAAATTGGTTTCTCTGTAATTCGTTCAGTAATATTCTATCTGTGTAATCAGATCGTGTCCACCTACTGTCGGAAGCCTTGATTTTAGCACGAAGGCTTTTTACAATACTGTGCTATTATTTAATAGTTCTTCTTTTCTTGCACTAAATATCATCATAGTAATATATATATAGCCCTTGAGATTAGTGGTGGTCCAATGGTAACGACCGCGACTTACGAGTTGTAGGTCGTAGGTTCGAACCCAGACAGGTGCTTTACTTTGTGTAAATTATTTCATCACCACTGCTCTCAAAACGGTGAAGGAAAACATCATGAGGAAACCGGCATGTCCTAGAACCACAAAATTCGAAGAAATGTGACATCTACCAATCCGCAGTGGGCCCGCGTGGTGGATTACGGCCCACTCCATCTCACAGAGAGGAAGCCTGTGTTCCAGCAGTGGGAACGTTATAGGCTGATTATGATGATTCTTTGCTATCTCGTGATTTGTTATCAAGAAGTGGAACTGAAGGAAATAGATCTGCTACTGCTAGTAAATAATTAGCGATTTTTTTATTGAAAACATTTTGCCAGTGTTATCCAATTTAAAATCATCGGTATCGCTATTTCTAGTAACGCTTTTAATCAGATTGTTATTAAAGTGATCTAAAAACGGTTTCTATTACCGTCGACGCGCGATTGATAAATATGTTTCTTTTAAAAGAGAGAACATTCACATTTTCTTATACCGGAGCTTTGCAATCTCAATGCAGTACCTGGAGCTTTCGGAGCATTTTGTATTAATTTTTAATGCCGTTTTTTGTTTCTTGGGTATAACTCCATCACCTGGAATTTCCTTAACCTTATTAAGATAATAAGCTTCAAGCAAAGCACATAAGTGTGGTTTGGAGAAGTTTCATGTGTTCGTGTAGGTCGTGACGGCATCCTTAGCGCAGGCTATCGATGGCGCGATCGTCGTCGCCTCGCGACTTGCGCTTGCAACACTTACCACGGATTCCAGATCACCCACACTTGTCGAAGCTGTCTAGTTTTGGTATTGCAATATGTGTGGTAAATTGTTCTGTTTGTGTGAAGACGTGAATAGTCTGGTTGTGTTATGCTAACGACTTACTTTATCCATGCCTTAAATCAACTTTGTGACCAAAAGATTACCTTTCTTAACTTTTGCGAAGATTAGAATTAGATATGGGGCTGACAAATAAAAGTATGATTGGCATGAAAATGACGAACGTAAAATTGAAACGAAATAAGAGTTCTTGCGCCTTGAAACAAGTAAACAAAGCACAATTCCTTTTCCTCATGCAAAATCTATAACCAAACAAATCAGTTTCGCAATCAACACAATCTAATTGGCTTGAATATTCGAGAACAGTTAGTTACACTAACAGTGTGGTTAGTGAAATGTTTTAATCCAAGCTTTCGTCGTCGATTTGTCCTAACGACTCGTTTATTCCTACAATGTGGTGGATTTTCTCCTCAACTCTTAAAACACGATATGCAAATGAAGTTAAAGTATTCGATGTACCAGTGGCTTCCTTGTCTTTGTTTACTTTATTTACAAGTACCGTGACATCTTTATAGTCAATGATTATCGTCCTAATGTGGATTTTTGTTCCGCTATCTTCTTTCACTAAAAGGTTTATTTGTGACTTCTCTATGTTCTGTAGCATTTGGGTGTTAAGTTATTATGGCATAGGAACATGCTCTGTGCATTCCGTGTTGGACTATTTATTGTCTATTGTCTGCAGTAGCCGCATACTGGGCTTTTATAGGTTTAGGTTTAAAGCAGTTTGCTTTGCATTTAGTAATTCGAATTTTATTGCTCTTCTGTTTCCGTACGTTTTATGGGATTAAATTATATTTCTGGTTAATATGTAATACAGACTTTCCTATTTAGTGCTGGTTTAAAAATGTTGAATTTTTGTAATATTTATGCAAATCTTCCCTTTCTGTAACAGCATACCGGTATGTTGCCGCCATTATATGCAACTGTAAGCAATTTACAGAAAATTAGCTTTTTATCAGTTATAATCACAGTAAAAATTAAAAGAGCGAAAGCGTAATATTCCAAAATAATAATAATCGTTTTGGGACATATCAAAACCGTTATTTTGCTATAAAAACTTTGTAAAACACGACATAATAAGTTAATGTTACAATAATTATGTAATTGTTATTTGTTTCACGTTTCTGTAAAATATAAGTGTCTTGATAGTATCGCTCGTATATTTCGGAGTTCTTTACTTTCCCAAGTTTAAGAGACGATTACGTTATTATACGTGATATCTTTATTAACATCACATAATCCTGTTTTTTTTTTCTTTATTTGTGCAAGTACTTGCTGTCGCCTTTGGCGAAATTGTTCTGAGACAATGTAAAGGTCAGGTAGTCCGGAATTAAAAGGATGAGCTTACGTAAGTGTTGATGATAATTCGGCTTTCGAGCAAGATGTTATCTTTCTTGCATATATACTTATGGAGATTAATATGGCATATTAAGTTACTCCTACCTTTCCTTTTTATTGTTCTTGGTGTCGTCTGCAGATATTGCAAAGGTTAAATCCAAATCTAGAATCTTTATCGTATATATGCGATCTCTAAAAATGTGACCATTCATTTTCAATTTCTGTGAATATATCTTGAGAGTCAAAAGATATCTTATATGATAGATGTATCTGTCTTATGATTAGGTATAAGTCCATAAATGGATGTGTATGCTTGTATATGTATGTGTGTGTAACAATGCATGTTGGCGTGAAAGTGGCTGCCCTCCACCCCATGATTTACCTTCCACCTCGAGGTGTCGCTGATGGCAACTTTATGGTGTTTTGTGTAGGGCTGTCTATGATCAGAAAGTATTGACTGATTACTGATGACTAGTCCAGGAATCACAAGATAGTTACAGATGTTTGTATTTTATAATTTTTTATTTTCAATCAGAAAAAAATAACAGACTCGAAAACATATGACTAGACTTTTTCATGACATGTCGTGACATGTGTTTTCATTATGAAATTTAACTTTACCTACACCTTATGTAAAGGTTTTTAAAATTTGTTCTCCAACACATGGATCACTTGATTTGGAATTCCTAAACTTTTAAGCCCCATTTTCCTAGACCGTAGCAGCCCTGTCAAGAATTTTACTCCTGCGCCACAACTATGTTTGCGTACGATTTGTAATGTTGCAATATCTGCTGTGAAATCAAAACAATGGTCGATTGTAATATCTCGATATGCAGGAACCTCTGCTATGACAAATGGTTCATATTTGTATGAAGAGTAATGGTGTTCTTTAGAGAGTACCGATGCATTTACTAATCTTTGTACACTTTCGAAATAGATAGAGGCTTATTGTATCGAAAGATGATGATGTCTTTGTCGTTCACGACTTCTCTCGTTGATGGCGACAGACGAAGCGCCTGGTAACACAAATATTACATGACATCATGCCTGTAATTTCCGAAATTATTGGGGTAGGCAGAAAACCAACTTATATATTCTGCCAGATATGATTAGGTAAGTCCTATATTATAAAGCTGAATAATTTGTTTCTTTGGTTGAACGTGCTAAAAAACGTACGTGAAAAATCTTTTTGCATTTGCTAGCTCAATTCTTGAGAAAGGCTATAGTATGCTATTTAACATCACGCTCCTAGCGTTTTAGGATCCTAGCAAAAAGAAAAAATAAAAACCAAGCAAAAACAAATTAATAGCGTAGGAGATGCGAAACGACGGGGTTGATTCGGGGAACGAGAAATATAACGCGGATGAAGCCGCGGGCAGAAGCTAGTCTAGTATATATAACTGGGTACATATCTGAACTGCGGACTGTTACTGAAAAATTCAAGATGGAAAAACCCAAGAAAAACACTTTGGGACCTGGCAATCGATTCCGTTGGCGCATGGTATATGCAAGGAAATAATATGTCGATGAACTGTGTCGTTCCAGTTATCATCAGACATTATAACTTATTTGCTGTCTGTCTTGTTGTGTTGGTGTTTTAAGCCTCGTAGAATGTACCTTTTTAAGTCTTTAATAAGTAGCGACTATCGATTTCACATGATGCTATGGTGCGCACAACGGGCAAGTATACTTTTCTTTAAGATCCAATTAATCATTAATCTGCCATATTCCTGTCTTAAACGATAGTTTCAATATGGTTTAACTCATTGGCATTTCTTTGCTTGTGCATCCAGCAACATAACTGTAAACACAACCACACCCTCAATCACGTATTGCTTAGACTGTTAGATCATCTTACACAACTCTTATCACCTCAGTACTTATGCGATACACAAGATGATATTATCCCGAGATAGCACGATCACGGTCTGTGCTGAGAATTATAGTGTGACCTAAGACCTTTACGTGAGCTGTAAATTCTCGAGACATAGTATTGAGTTGTGTGACGATTGATGTAGCTCTTGAGATGTGTGCGTGGTTACTTATTACGTGTGAGTAAAGCCAAGGTATGTAATTCCTAGTTTGTACAGGTTGCACGTCGATATCTGTGTACATGATTTTGAACTCTTCGTCGGTTATCATCATGAAATTCTTCGTCGGTTATCATCAAAGGATTTCTGTGCCTTACACTTTGACCGCGTACGTATGGCACTTTTCTATGTAACAGCAGATTTTAAAGCCAACGAAAAATGTCTATGCTAGTCTAGAATCATGTTCTGGATTCAGGGTCACAGATTGTGCGTCGATGTCCGTGCCACCCTGAACGTAGTTTATGTTACTAGTAGCTCTATAATTCAACTGTAGATTTTGATGCCTTCTCCTGATTCATCAAAATCTTAGTTACTGTCTTCGCAAATCATGACTTATTTTTGGTTTTAATTACGAGATTGGCCTGCTGTAGACACTTAAATTCTGATTTTGGCTTCATTTGGTTAGTTTGAATGTCAAAACATACAATGCTGATGAAAAGGTAACGACGCTGGGTGTATCTCATAAGAGGTGAATACAGGTAGTCAAAGCAGTTAAAATTAAACTGAAAAAAATATCCTACAAATACAAGCGTATTGCATAATATTGTCAATATTGTCGAGACGTATCGTTAGTAGTTATTTGACCATTTATGTAAACAGTAGCCGGTGGTCTGTTTGTTCACGTGAATCTGCTAAATGTGTCACTTCGCAGATTTCCGTGACGCGTGGTAATCAGTCGATTGTCCTCCCTAGCAGTATCAAATATTTTGTAGTGTGTGTGTGGGTATTTTATTCAAAAATTATTAGAGAAAGAATGAAGTTGCCATCAACTTTTCTTTCGAAAACCGCCTACATAACTTTCAAAGTGGGTGCCGCAGTTAATAACAAAACATTTTCTTTTAGAAAAGTTAATAAAAATATTGTAAGCATATAAAATATAGCCATCAAAGGTGACAATGGCAACCTCATACAAATTAATACACATATTCATGGTGTTTGACACCTGGTCGCACCCACGGGCGGGGCTATCCATCCATCGGACAATATGACAAGAGAAACTAACACGGAATCGAACGTGGTACCTCGATAAATTAAGTGCAGTATCATAATTCATATTGACCGTGTGTAGGGTTTTCATGTTTAGTCTTCTTTATTGTATTTGATGTGGAAGGAAAACTAGGAAAATTACGTGTTTTTTATTGATTGTTGTCGAATGACAAAGAAAAAGAATAATCGTTACTAACATTTTCAGTTTCTTCTTCATTTCGGTGACTTGTAGACTTAATTGTAAAACCAGCTTTGGATTCTGCTTTTTCTAATAGCAATCATATTCTCGTACAACCTCTTCAAGCTAGTTAGTCACTTGATAAGTTCTGTTTATGTTTTTATTTTTGCTTGAGTAAATTTGTTTGATACATTGGCGTGTTCTAGCTGACATATGGAAATTATTTTAATTTTCTGTTTCGTAACGTTAATTACGTACCTATTATATAGAATCATGTTCTTCTAACATATCAGACAGCTTTGCTGCTGGGGAATTTGCTACACCACTTCTTTCCAGCTAAAGCACTAGGAAGTGGTGAAGGGCGGGCGTTTTGGGGGACTGTCTTACATATAATTTTGATGTTCAAAAAGTGTTGACACCAGCCTAGTTATTCAAATGACTTTTGATTTCGATTTTGTAAAACAATGAAGATATATTTTCATAGTGTTTTATCTTTTATAGTAGTAATAGTTTAATAGAAATTCAAGTCCAGAAACTCCAGAGTTCCATCTATCTCTCTGTTATTAAGTATTTGCAAACAATACCAATTCCTGTATGGTTTCAACTACTCCTAATATGGCAACTATTGGTAACCCTACCAGGGCGCCTGTGATGGATAGTGGTACACGCCTCGAGTTCGCGTTTGTTCTGTGTTGATTATATATATCACTATCTTACTATCTTTTGTATGAATTACGTAACACTTGTTATGATTCTATTGATATTGTAATGATAGGCTAAAGAATGAAATCGGTCTTTTATGCATCTTTTATGATTTAATGGGACGGACACGAACCCTTTACATTTATATTATAATTTAGAGCACTGACAGCTAAATGATTTTTCAATAATAGTCCACCACCTGCTTCGCACGGGTGCAATGTATTGATGTAGTGACATGTCAAAACATCGAGGTTTCTGCATTGGTCTGGGTGGCAAGGACTTCGACGCTTGGCCTGTTACTATGGATTCAGTACATTATTCTCAACACACAGGTTATTTAAAAAAAATAAAAACTGCTGTTCCATATATTATGACTATTTATGACCGCGTAGGTATTGCACTTGAAACAGCAGAGAGGGCGAAAAATTTATACGCAAAGGGGTCAATCATGTGATGAATTCATGATTACAGTTTGCGCGCCGATGTCCTTGCCACCCCGTATCTTAGGAAAATACTATGAACACTGTTAGTTTATAATCTATCTCGTGAGATTATAAATTGTCGATAAATTGTGAACTGCACCATACTGTTTACCGACCGCTGCGACCAACCGCGCGCGAGCCGAGCGAGCGAAGCGAACGGTGCCGGAACGGCCGGCGAGCGCTATTTCCAAGTTAGTGACAGTTACTTGACTATTTAATAATAGCCCAAGGTACTATCCGTCTTGATACCAGTTCACAATTGACGAATGTGACGGGGAGATTATTATAAACTAGGGAAAAATAGTGCGTTAAATTGAAAATGGATTTCGCGATTCACAGTTTATCGACAGTTTCTAATCTCGCGAGATAGATTATTAACTAGCGGTGTTCACATTCTTACGGTGACATACACATAAGCCTACCAGAACAAATTATCTATGATATTAAAAACCCCATCAAAATCCAGTGTGATTGTCTAGATTTAGAAGAACTAAGTGGTAACATAACACGAAAAACAACTTTGTTTGCAACTTTGTATAGAAAATTCTGAGTTGACGCTTAACACAGATATTGTACACATAATGATTATTCATCATTTTGTTCATCTCAATTGTTTCATCATACTATACTGTGTGATGAAACATGAAACACTATGGGTGTGACTACGGAGATGACGACTAATAGAGAAGTGTGGAAGAAAAAGACATGTTGCGCCGACCCCGAATAAATTGGGATAAGGGCAGGAGAATGATGAATTGTTTCATCATACACAATGTTATCATGGAATCGCTATGACGTGATGATACGAAATACAACTACTTACGAATAATCTGTAACACTCATTGACATTGTTACCACGAGGTCGATAAAGATTTTCTCATTTTACATATTTGAGCTCACATCAATTACAGTTGAGGGATTTAAAACTTAACTTTTTACTTAAACTTCTAATAAACTTAAGTGCTTCTATGTCACATATATAAAATCGTTTCTATGTAAACGACCTATTTGATACCGTTATTATTGCTCCGTTAATTTCTTAAATTATCCTCATACATGGCAAGAATTTCCTCTCCATAGAAAATTTCAAGACCACTTAAAGTGATTACACGTAAACTGTATTTTATCTAATTGAATATTCATTATCAATGTCCATTGGTTTGTTCCTTTGTACGCCCACATGCTCTTGCGCATGGGACCCGTAACTAAGTGATGGTATCTCTACACCATACTAATAATTACTTTTATTGTTCTAGGTAAGTTGGGCAACTGGCCGAGTTGTTTAAATTCGTAGGGTAAGTACATGAAATTATTTTGTCGTAAGGTTTCATCCGCAATGTGGCGTAACATCGACTGGATTACTTCGTCTGCAGGCTTGCTTTTTAAACCTGATTAAAAACATTAAAAAAAAAAAAAGTTGATGGCGGCAGGAATTGTGACAGCAAAAAAATGTCTTTATCACGTATACTCTTAGCGAATACAAAGTTTTCAACTTAGCATAAACAGCCTTTAATGTTATCACTGCTGGGACATAGATAGGACTTAAACCACCACGGGGGCCTAGTGCGGGTTCGCGGATGTCACATGTTCTAAGACATGCCGGTTTCCTCACGATGTTTTCCTTCACCGTTTTATGAGCAGTGATGATGAAATTAAATTAAAACCACAAAGTAAAGTGCCTGTCTGGATTCAAACTCATGAGTCATGAACCACAACGTAAGTTGGGGCCTATACCACTGGGCCACTACTGCTTGCAACATTTGTAACTTATGTTTTTTTTTAAATTTAGGGTTTATATTAACAGCATTTCCAAAGCAAACTTTTTACTGACGGATTTGTTTAAAATTACTTTTTTTTTTGTGATTCTTGAAGTACTATTGAGTATATAGGTATTATTTTCCACACGTCGCAATTTTCTATATTTTCTTTCCGTGCTTTCCATACTACTGTTTGACAGTATTATTTAGTGTTCTATAAAAATAATTTAAAAGTTGCATAATTTTACTGACCAATTACTTTCCACCGGACGTGTAGCTTGTTTAATAAACCTTTCTCTAATTAATGTCTACGTCGGCGTCGTCTGTTAATTTGCATCCTCTCAGGACTAAGTCTGGTTCTAAGTTCCGGACTTCATCATCTGCCTAGCCTTTTCCCAATCACGTTGGGGTCGGCTTCCAGTCTAACCGGATGCAGCTGAATACCAGTATTTTACATGGAGCGACTGTTCAGTTTACAGTTCCGGACTTACGGATTGAAAAAAGTAGTCTTATAATCATTTCAAACCTAGATCTGTTAGAGTTCACACGGTCAATTTAATTATATTTACACTCTTTTGATTCATCTACGATTCAGAATCTAATCACGGTTCTGTGTATAGTCGTACATCTTTCAGATATGATGAAATTATAATTGAATTTTAAATTATGACATTGCCTAAATTGTCACCACTATACCTTTGTCAATTTTTCTCCTTTTTTATATTGGCCTCTTGTACCTACTTCGCTATTTGTAACCAAGTTCATGTAATTAGCTATTATTTCATCGTGCTTTGCACATTGTGTCATGTTTTTCGTGAGCACCAAATAAACGTTTTATATATCTAAATTGTCACACTAGTGCGTAGTATTGGTATTTGGTACATTAAAATCTATGTTTTTGTGCATAAAAAGCTTTTCTAGCGGCACTAGCCCATCTATAGGTCGAAAATTATCCCACGCCAGCGTATTATCGGGTTATATAGTAGTGTTTTTGCGAGATAGAATAACAAAACTAAATGACACATTTATAATATTCGTAGGATAGCTACTAAGTACTATGCTAAGCTTCCGCAAATAATTATTCGTTGCATTTCTGGGCTTAGTCTTGTCTCATTTTAATACCTCTCGTCCAACTCAAACAGACGATCTTAAACATACTTATGGCTGCCTTAAAAACCATTTGCAAGCTTCAACTTACGCTTCGGTGCTACCAGACCTTAAACCCACAACTGACATAAAACTAAAATCGAACAAAGGTTTCCTTGTTCCAATGACAACCATGTTATTGTGTAGTCAATGTTTATCGATAGTAACCACAGATACACGATCGTAACACTAAGATAATACCCTCTCGTTTGTAGGGCGCGTTTTATCTGCTCTATGTTTGTTTTGTTTGATTAAAATCTAATTATAAAGTTGGTATATTAGAGTGACTATAGTGTATATTTTTTGCCTGTAAAAATGAGCCTTTGACTACCTCGTTGGTGTAATGGTCGCAAGTGCTACTGCTTAGTAGGAGATCCTGGATGCGATTCCCAGTTCGGGCAAAGTATTATTGGGTTTTTCTATCTGGAATTTTTCAGTAGCAACCCATAGTCTGGATTTGTGCACGGTTGATGGTAATAGGCTCGTCCCCCATTACTATAGCTACACCTCTGCCCAACCCTTCGGCGCAACATGGCGCGATGTTATGTATGTAAAAAAAAACTGGGTTATTTCTTTAAAAGGCAGTTTTTATGGAATGGTAGTGGTGTAGATGATGGGAATTCAAAGCCCGGTGGTTTAAAGGTAGTAAAATCATGTCAACGCTGTGTTGTTTCCAGTTACACGACATCCCCTTCCATCTCGTGGGATTTATTATAGGTTATTTCAAGTGGATGAAGCGTTATTCTCTTGCAATTTCCTGTGGGCCAAAGAAACCAGGGCCGTCCAAAAGCGATTGGGTTGATGGTATCGTCGAAGACGCGGGAAACACATGGGTGAGAGACGTACGGAACCGAGAAGTATGGCGGAAAAAGGGGGAGGCCTATAACCAGCAGTGGGTGATTCCGGGCTGAGATGATGATGATGATGAATGAGGGTGGGTGTTCTTGAATATTCAAGCCACCAGTTTGACAAGAGGTCTTCCAGTTCGTCAATAAACTTGAAATATTTGATGCCATTCGTTTCATTCAGTCGTTCACCAATCAGTTTAAAGGCGCTTTGACACTTGACAGGTGCTCGGACCTGACGTCTCAGTGCTGCCAGAAAACCCTAATTTGCTGCGATTGCATTTTCATTTTTCAAGTGTGATGATTGTATCAATACTTATTCTCAGGGGTGGTTCTTGACTGTGATCAAAGTGGTATCGGAACAATATCGTGCAATCTGCCGGTAGTGGTGTAAACGCTACATGCGAACTATGCATCAGACTGACGTCACACAAAAATCCTGCATCGCGCGATCATAATTTACCGCGCGATTAGCATACAGGGTGTAAGGGAAACGCGTCCGAAAACGATGACAGATGATAGGACTAGAGATTCTCGATACAGCACCATAAAAAAAAAAAACGTTTATTTTTTACAATATTTACCAGTAATTTTTTTAAGACTATGCTGTGAGAACAGTTAAATGAACCATTATTTGAGATTAAACACATTTAGAAACTTTATTTTTGCTACTCTAGCAAGCAATATATAAAAAGATAAAAAAAATACGTGTGGCACTCGGGGACTGCCGCGGTAAAGCTATTGCCTAGCATTTTTTATCAACTTATGCAATTTTTTTTAAAAATTTATTTATGCAGAATTTTTTTCTTTGATATTAATTCAAGTTTTTTCTTTGATATTAATTCAAGTTACACTTTTTGAGCGTGGTGACCGATAAGAAAACAAATTTTGTTATATCGTACAGTCGTACCATATACATACACGTTAAGCGAACGCTCAGCCGAGCTACCTACATGGTAGGTGGAGTGGGGGGTGTTTTTTTTTTTTTTTTTTTTGGCTTTTAGATTCCTAAAAACCTTCACAGGAAAGTCCGGTTGAGCAGTCACGGCCTCTCAAGGTCAACTGCGAGATGACATAAACAAAAAAAAAAAAAAAAAAACATCGGGCATTAGCCCACCAGACACAACACCCGTCTGGTCGGAGGATCCTCCCTTTTTCTATGACGGTTCAATGAACTTTACACCCTGTTCCTTATATCTCCATGAACACAATTTCTGCCTTAAAGAAATACTTTCAGATTTCATTCAATAATAATGCCAAAAGGGCCTCAGCTCAGCATATTGTCAGATGGCAACACAGTATGCACCACCTGACTTCAGGGACCGGAAACTTAAAGTTTAACATAATAGACAGCTTCCCGCTACAATTTGTAGTACTAAAAACTGGGCTGTACGACTCGGGATCGAACTCGTGTTTATGCGCAGTTTTATCGCCGGACGCAGCTCCCTAATATATGTAATTACGCGATGCAAGTGATAAGAAAGTTGATAATTAACTGGTGTTTGCATAATTTAGATTTCATCGTGTTATTAGTGTCTTGGGGTAAGTGTTGCTTCAAACGCGTTTATTTTAGGTGACATAGATTTTTTCTTCTTTTAAAATCATCATCGGCCAGCTTAGGACTCGGAGGCCCACCGGCCTTGATTGGTCCCTGCTCCCAATGGAAGTGAGCAGCGCATAAAGTGGACCCAAACTGTCAACGAAAATGTCATGCGCGCTTACTATGGGGCTACAGAGGGGGGAAGTAACTTGACTGCTTACCGTGGTCGGATGCTCTCTATGTTTCAGGTGCTTGAGCTAAACGTGTCAACGCAACGACTTTCGAAATTAAAATTTCGGTTTCAAAACCAGCCTGATATTTGTAAATTTCATACTGGCTATTGAGATTGATCGATGAAAGTAACAATCATCAGTACGCAATAAATGATTAAATTCAATAATATTTCAAAAACCAACGTTTAGTCTAAATCTCTGAATTTATTTAACAATCTACATTACCATTTCGTGCCATATTATTATCTACCCTTACACCAAATCCCTAGCAGTTGCCAGCCGTCACGAGTGATCGACGGTCAACCGTCCGTATCACTGCACTACGACTAGTATCGATTCTATGCCCAACGATTACCGCCTTCCTTGTTTCCCTAATTTTATTGAAACCCGTTAAATTGCCGGGTGCCCATACAAATCTGGCAGTGGGAGTCGGCATTGTGGGGAATGGAACGTATGTTATTGTTGCGCTGTGTGCGGCTGCATTGATATTAGGGATTTTAACCTTAACCGTGTTGGCGGAAAACGGTTGTAGCGGGAGGAAATGTTTGTGTTGAGAGTAATTTAACCGTAATAGTTCTCGCGTAAAATATGACCTCAAAACAACTTTTTTTGTACGTTGTATTTCCAGATGCATCTTGTCTAGAAAATATGCAGAAAGCTTCTGGTGAAGTGTTAATGCCATCATGGTTCCAGTCCGAAAAAGGGATAGTACTTATCATTCGCCTGCCCTGATACCAATTTATTTGGGGTCGGCACAACATGTATTTTTCTTCCACACTTCTCTGTTAGTCGTCATCTCCGTAGTCACACCCTTTATATCATCATTCACACAGTCCATCCATCGTTTCTTTCGTCTTCGCCTACTCTTATAGCCATTTACATTCATACTCAAAACTTCCCTCATATCATTTTCCTCATTCCTCCGTGTCACATCCCCAGGCCATGATACCCACACAACTTTTCAGTTAACGGTGCCACTTTCAAACTCATGTATTCAGTTCCTATTCTATCCATTCGTGTAATACCACACATTCCTCTAAGCATTCTCATCTCAGCTGCATGAAATTGCCTTTCATTCATTCCTTTTGTGGCCCAACATTCTGACCCATCCATTAAAAGGGATGGTACTAACGGATAATATAATAGCTCCGTCTTGTTCCCCATATCTAGTTATGACTTGATGATTGAAGTCATTGTTGAGCTACGGAACAATAATCTAAAAGTTACTTAATCATTATTGTTTATTAGACCCTTGCAGACTTTCTAAGCAAACTTCCGTGGCACAATAAAAATAACAAAGCTGTCAGTTATACCCAATTACCGTATCCTAATCCGTATTCACTAATCAGGTGTTGACCGTAACGGAGTATTGGGTAACTAAGTACCTGCAGATATTACGTTAACCAAGCACTTATAGGAACCATGAAAGAGAAACAGAAGATGCAGTTTATATAAAATTGCAGGAATATTTACCCGCCCATCTTCTACTTACAAAGGAGGCCTGTATTTCAACAGTGAGAACGTTATAGACTGCTTACCCTGAATGCTCTACCCATTAATTACAAAACAAAACAAATTGTAAATATAAGTATGTTGATAGATACAACGCAGACTTTGAAGACCTATATGTCAACACAACTGAAATAGCCACCTTTATAGCTCTATTAAAGACGACCGAGAAAATAGTCGATGACATACAATACCTGATGGATTGATAGCAAAATATAACAAAAAGCATTTCCTTTTAAACTAAGGAAGCGTGCTAATTATGCCACTGTATTTTCGTTTCTGGTTCAAAATCCTACAGTACTTAAGATAGTGAGCCTTCTATTCTTCACCTGTTCTATGCTTACGGTAAGCCACGGGTCACTTCACACGAAGCGAGGAATTACGCGACATTGCCCGCGGCAGCAGCTCGATCGTGGTACCTACTCTAATGTGAAACGTCTACGGGCAACTTATTGTGAGCCAGGCTATCTGTACAAATTGCCCACTTGAAATCTATTGGAAAATAGGAACAGCCAGAGGCAAAGAATTTCTCAGAATATTCGCGATTAGATGAGAAATCGTTTGATTTGATGATTGATATGTTTCCTGGTGTTGGGTAATTTGTTGTAAGTATAGAATATAACAATGATACGGATGATCGACTCTTTGTCGGACATTGAAACAAACGTCCTGCTAAGAGATTTTTTCCACCACTGGTTTTCTTAAGTGAACATCATTAACCACTTGAGGTAGACGCAGGCCAATCACTATTTGAACATATTTGAAGAATTTTAGATATATAATTATGATTAACATAGATCGTGCCATCTTGTTTGCCAACCTCTTCAAATAACACTAAACAAATTATGTACAATCTAACTATTAATGTGAGACATTTAAAACCCGTGCATCAGCATTACCTGCGCGTGGGCATTATGTGGGCGGAGCTTGCAACAGTCTAGCAGATGTGCAGCGATCTCATGGAAACGATGATGCTTGCTTGAGTTATGGATAGTAGAGCTAAGGATTTAGATCTAGCATCGAGAAAGGCTTGCTAGAAGAGTATTCAAATGATGGAATACTGAAGCAATTATTGAAATTATCATAGACGAGATAAGGATATAGTGTGGATCAATAAGCGAAAACGTAAACATTTTAATAGAACATTTTCAAGAGACACGGAATAGATATGTTTTTTTTTAATTAATTCTCTTTTTATGGTTTACTAGTTTGATTTCGGGAAGCGCTCGTGTATAGGTACACTAGCTTCTGGCCGCGATTTGTTCCACGTAAAATGTCTACATAAAATATGTATATCATGGAGCATGGCATCGCCCGCTTGCGATATTACTTCGTTTCTCTTAGCGTTCGTTCTGACTTTTATTTCTTTTAATTCAGCTCCTTAGGGTCGTAGCGTGATTATAAATAGTATTTTTACCTCTTTATAATATTAATAAATTAGTACAGAAAAGGAACCTTGTTTACTAACCATATGGATCAGTCACACCGTATGGACTAGCTATGGACCGATTTAATGTCTTGTAGTAGGGCGAATACTAGAGAGATGAAGACGGATAACGATTCACACAAAAACATTTTAATGGCAGTTGTGATTCAGGCGATAGCAGAGTCCAAAACCAATCAATTCTATTTAAGGATATTAAAATTTATTCAAATGGTAATAAGTTCAAAGATCTAGATTATTTTCCAGTTTTAATAAATGCCGAAGCGAGTAGAATTAATTATAAGAACATAAAAGTATCCAAAATAAAAATAGCAGAGTTTCTCGGCTTTTTAATGATGCACAGTTTCCTTTTCGTAGCATAATGTCATCATTCTGTGACTATTGGCGTTTGCCCAAAGTCAATATAATTCAGACAGGATCAAAAAGCAACCGTTGAATACGAAACACGATTCTGTGTTTCTGTTATTTGGCAAAGGTTTCCTAATCCCTTGTACTCTGATTGGAAGTAGCAATTGAAGCAAAACATTTTTGTCCATCGAATATTCCACACCGTAGAGAAATACCTACAAGAATATTCTCGATGAAATCCATATACTAGTAGTTTAGTGTGAGGCCAGATATAAATCAGCTTGCAATTTTCAGCTCTTTACACTTATTGGATGGAACTACAATCTTTGTTGCATCGGCATCCATAACACTAAACCTCAAGCCGTATATTTTCACTCAACAATTCACAATTTGCATCCATAAAATTGTTTAGAAAGTTACAATTTCCATACATCAGCCGCATACGTTCCTGTTGGCACATCCAATATTTATCTGGCAGAATACGGAAGCTTGCCACGCAACGCTCAAGACCGGGAAGCGAACAAACACTAATAATTGTAACTCGATATAAATGAAGAGATAACGTCTATTACCACTGTTTAAGGAAGCGTAGTCAGTTTCCTTTGATATATTGCTTACAATACACAGGTGTTTAATGTAAATGAGAAAGCTCTGTTAACTTCCAATGAGCTTCAAGGAGTAAAAGGTGGCGCAAATTGTGCTGCTGTTGGACCATTCGACGATAATTGAAAATAGATGAAGCTCAATAATCATCGCAAACAGTATAAAAGGCATACTACAGACCTTGGTGAATCACAGTATACCTTCCTACATACGTGACGGCTAGATATAGAGGACTATTAAAATAAATTCTTATCTTTTCGACAAAAACTGTCTGAAGTTAAAATGATATTAAAACTTAATTATACATGTTTTATGACCGCATAATTTCTTAACAGACCTTTATTATTTGTGAAGCATCTTGCGTAAGCACGAGAGATGGATCACTCCCATCAAAAATCAATTACATCTCTCCTGTAGTCAGAGTCGCTTTTAGAAAAACCACGCTTTTCAAATCTTTTCCATTGTTATAATGTACTTCTTTTATGAAGAAAAACGTGACTGCGTACTACGACAGTATTCTTGAGAGTACCTTCGACCCTTCGATGAATGAGTGGTAAGAACAAATCACACGCGACAAAACTGACTTCCTCATTCGCAGATGTATCATGCCTTTTTTATCTTTCTTTGTAAGTTCATCGTCATTTTTAAGCAAATATGCCTTTTAGGGCTTTGAATCTTATTTGGGACGAATTAAAAATATCAAAATGAGAATTTGTCAATCTTAGCAGTGACATCTTTACTCTGGAATTTTACTTCGTTACAAGTGAATAGGTACATAAATTATTTCGTCACTTTCAAAGTGATTTATGTTGAAATCACATTCCTTTTGGTTTATCCAACCGCACATCAGTGAATAATAGAATTATCTTCCATTACATAACTGATAGATTGCGATGAGCTGCAATGAATCGATCCTAAATTGTTGAGTTCCCTATAATATTGATTTTCTTCGTCAATGTTTTGAATTTAGGAATGATCGATTGGATCTAAAGTGGGGGTTACGTTTTGAAACACAGTGGTATCTCCAAGTCCAGGTTACTTGAAAGGGCTTGGAGAAAGTTCGACAGTTCTTTCGACAATCGGCCTTCATTGTGTTCCGATCCCGATTTGTGTTGAAGCATCAATCTTTTGCATTGAACAGTTTTGCTCTCATTGTTAGAAAGTACTATGTTAAATGTTTTTTGTCAGTTTAAGATTTCTATTTCATTTAATTGACATTAATTCTATCTTGGAAAGGCTTGTTGTGCTAAGGGCAGAGTTTATTGGTCTGATTCCGTTTTATTATTACCTGTCTTGTTGCATGTCCTTTCTGTATAATATTTACCATATTGTTTTTATTGTTCTTTTTATTTATTTATTGCTGTTTCAATGCTTTGGCCTCAAAGTCTAGATACCAAGTAGTCATTAAAACCCATAAACTTTCCATTTCGTATGTCAATAACCATGAGTGACTGGCATTCAGAGTAACATTTGGGCGCTTTTTATTATCCCTTCATAACGAACAGATCTCTTTTAGATTACGTAGAGACCCTTCTCTTGGTAATCAACAGTTTCACATAGAACATACTACTTGAGATATACCGACTTCTACATCTCAAGAATTAATTTGATCCAAATAATGGTAACGCAGAAGCGTTACCATTATTGCAATAGAAATTGCAATGTATTAGGTAACCCGTTATGTTGTGATAGTACCACTATTGCTTCCGTCAACAGACAGGATCCAAATTATGATCCGAAAAGATGAATAAAATCTTCTCATGCATATTATTTCTCGAATTAGGTCTTATTCAAACGTTTATTGGCAACAATGGTATGACAAAAGAGCTAATCAGAATTATTCAATTGGTAAGTCATTATAAATCTTATTGAAGATTTCGACCGTCATCTTGCTTGCCCCGAAGATGTTTCCGGCATCCTACACAATATGTAACGTATTGTGAGAGAAAGCCGTCCATCTGATTGCCAATTACGCTTTTCTCTTTCACACAATTCCACGCGACATTCCCGAGTACTTTTTATAATGATTGTTTACGAGATTTCCTTTCCGGATATGTTGTTTAATGTCCATATTCGTCAGAATGGAAGCTGTTCGGTAAAAAAGCTATTAGAAATGTCTGTTTAAACTTCAAAGTAAACTGAAGTCTATTTGAATAATGACATATACATATGTAGGTACGGTTATGAACCGTAGCAAAATCCTTATGTTTTTTTTTTTTTTTTTTGGGTGGGAAATCATCAAATAACTTCTCCCGCTCTGGGTGGAGCAGGAGGGCGTGTCAGACTTTTACTGACTAAAACCCACCCGTGTTCCTTCAGTAGCCCTTAAGCCAGGGGCTGTGGTGTCTCTTTCGAACAAACCCGCACCCCTGGCAGGCATCGACCCTTGCGGGTCCCATCACTTTTTGTGCTGACATCTCTTTGAGGCGCGCGTGGAACACAACGCGCCGTCGACTTGGGCTTGGTCCTTACCGGACAGCGAGCTACCCATTACTCGCCGTCCGCAAGCCCATGCCTACGGTGGCCGGAAATCGGCCTGGGATTCCCGACGCCCAGGGCGTCTCCGTATCCTGCGGCGGCTGGGGTCGCGAGGGCGATATGCTGCCTCTTCCTCACGTGCGCCGCCTCCCTCTTCGCGAGCATCACTGCTTCGCTGAAGGAGGTGACGGCTCCCCATGCCCTCTCGCTCCGTACCATGGCCTAGACCAGGGCCGGACGCGAGAGATCGCCGCCGCCAATCGCCTCCACGAGGGCACGGCGGTGCTCCGCCCAAGCAGGGCAGACCGCCACCGTGTGCTCCACCGTGTCCTCAGGGCGATCTTCGCAGTGGAAACACGCGGGCGTTTCCTCCCGCCCTATCCGAAACAGGAACCTCCCGAAACAACCGTGTCCGGTGAGGACCTGCGTCAGGCGGAAGGTGAAATCCTTATGATCAATCTCGAATTACGGTCTGTGGGCAATTATAGTATCCATTTTAATCTTAATGTCTTCAATATCCATTGCGAATTGCGATACTTTAAATGTATTTTTAACCGACTTCAGTTCATTGCTTTTAAATTAGTGGTGATGCAAATATATACAAGTGTATTGCAATTAATTTGCCAAATTCATTTAATTTATTGCATTCACTTCCTAGAAGTTTGTTTAGTTTTTATTCTGACAATAAATGAAATGCAATTCTGCAGAAATAAGGTCAAAAACGTTCTTATATTTTCTAACACTATGTAGGTGATGTTGTCGTTTGACGCACCAACGAAACTAATGCTAGTTAAATATTAATCGTTTCTGGTGTTGTGTAACTCAATTTAGAAGACAATCATTCCGATAATTTCCGATATAACAATTTTCTATGCGTCGATTTATTGTGTTTATATTGTTATTACAAATTGTTTCATAACTCTTCTTTCTGGTTCATCTTGATTTACATTTTCCTCAAAAACACAATTGTTATTTCCCTCTTTGTGTTACTAACGTTAAAAGCATTTATGTTGCGATGATCTAATTCTATCGGGTACCTAATTTGTGACGTGTTATTTGATCGATAACCATAGGAGATCTTTTTAGATAGCAGATGTGAATTGAGGTCAGCGCTTATACATGCGTCCATGCAGCCACTTAAAGCAAAAATCGTGAGTTGTTCGTTTTGAGATTTTGCCAATATTGAATCGTGTATCTGACTGAATGTTAAAAACGATATTTTGTGTTCATGTAATGAAATTTCTTAATTCCCAAATATGGCTTCTCTATGGCCTTGTACTGGCTTGAACTATTACTGCATCTATCAACAAGGATATGTTAATTGTAAGCAGACTTCCGAGAATCCTTGGTCACTCAACGCCGTGCTTCCGTTCCGAACCAAGTCTGTCTCGTGCCTCTCGTAGTCTCGTTCCGCTCAAACGCGCTCCGATAGCAAAAATAGAAGTTCAAACCGATCCAACATTCGACAAGAAAAAAGTCCTGCCAAATACACAAAAAAAGTAATCTCCCCATTCCTCTCTGGCTAATGCTCGGAAACTATTCACGTCGCTGTAAAGTTTATCCTGCGATAAGACTCGAACGACGTTTGACTGGTGACCGTCTCGTTCTTACTTGACGGATTCCTCGATAGTGAGGGAGACAGAGAGGTAGGGCGCACTCCGCGTGGTCGTTGATGTTTAGTTTGAAACGGAACGGAACAGTTTGCGAGTCGCCGGCTCTGCGCTCGGCCGACTGACGCAGGCAGTTCGTTACGCTCAACTCGACAACTTATTTTAACACACTTTTTGAACTGTTTTTATAATCTAACGTTTAGACAAGTGCCTTATTGTTAATGGATGTGATAGTGAATGCATGTAATGAATTCGAACAACTAAAAGCAAATGAAAAGTAACACCGTGTGGATTTTCTGAGACGTCTTGAGTTTTGTGTCCTTTTGGTATAAAAAATTGCAGTAATTATGTTACGGATTTAAGTTTTTATATTTCTTTGTTAACTGTATTGTGTTGGAGCACGTTTCTGGCCGTATATTGGCACGAGCCTTTAATAATAATAGTGCACCGAAACCAGTTTGCGAGTGCGGTTCGGCTGTGGTGTGTTATCCTGACTTATATGCGGGCGTCTTTCTCGTGAACGAATTTCGACGCATCTGTAGGTATTCTTTTGAAGGCTGCGGCTTCAGTTCATTTTCTTACATCACCATTATTTTTACATTCATTTTTTTGGTGTCAATAAATAATTTTACTTATCTGTAAAAAAAAATATGTATAATCAGTCGTGTTACTTTGTTTATCATAATCTAGTTTGATATCATTAATGGCTCGCATCTTTGGCTAATCCGTCCAATTACTAGACTGATTCACCTTGACCGTTTAATACGATGGCGATGCATTCAGACTTTCTGTTTCGAGGTTACTGGAATCCTGAGCGCACCTTGTAAAGCTTTGCTCGTTAAGATAATTAACATATCAAGTCGGTCACTAACTGGCATTTGAGCGTAGACTGTTTGGTGACTAACCTGCTCGACAGTTATTAATACTGAGTTGTAAAGATGCTATCATTGTTACTCATCACTGGAGTGTTCACAAGCATCAGCTCAAACAATTCGCATGTAGAAATCCGTTACCTCACAAAGTAATTGTTTATCTTGCATAAACCGTCCCATCATGTCCAAAGTTAACAGTAAATTATAATCTCCATTTATAAACACCAGTTAATCGTAGTTAACTGCACATAACTAATGTAAACAACTTGTCATGTGTGGGCAGTTCAACTGGCGCCGTTAATTTACTATGAAACTTACTAATTGCATCTATTCAGCAATAATATCGTTTTAGCACTAAAGTCTGTAAATCTTCAAGTTTGTCAACTTGCACTGTTTTAGTAGCGGTTGCTTTGAGTTTTGTTGTTTTCCACCAGTCGCTTCACGCTTCGCTTCTCCTCTATACGTGACTTCATTGGCTGCATTTTTTGCATCTTGTCAGCATGAATTCTCTTATCTAACAGAAGCTTGCAATCTAGTTTCAAATTACCCAATTCACCTGTAGCAATTTAGTGTTTTTTGTCTATTTTCGATTACAATTCCACCGGTTCTAATCTGACACTTCCTCTGACTCATGGCGTATGTATCGAAACTGCGAGTACCATCAGTTACGCAACCTGAAGGTGGCAAGTCTCCAACTTGTCACGCGAAAATGTATTACTTCCATGAAAGAAAGCGAAAATTAGGGAGCGGTGAACTTCCTGACTGGTTGTCAACGCCACTCATTAGTTCAAAATTTGTTGATGTCTGAAACTGAAAGACTGTGTTAATTATAATTGTGTCTGAAACGCTTGATCGCTTACTTACTATTAGTGAAATTGAATTATACGTCATTAAGCAGACAACTGGCGTTGATGACTCACCTCGAATTGAAAGCCACAGTTTCATGTGTTTCATTTTCTGCTTTGTTACCAATCGTTGACTTTCGACTGTTATGAATGACACAAGCCAATTATTTCAGTTAGAAGCATTTAACCAGCATTGTTTATTTTATTATTTTACCAACATTTCTACACTTAATTGCCATTAAATGACTTTAAGTTTTAAATTATGTGGGTCGTCCAGTCTACTTTTTACTTTGTTTGCGGTGTTTTTCGTCCGTAGTCTCGATTTCATTGCACTGCATTTCTCTTGTCTCTTTTAATTCTGACATTGCCTCAACTTATTAATGTGATTTCTCTTTTGTATTATTAGTGAATATTTTGTAGAGAGGGGCGACTATGACTTTGGCCGACTAGTCGGCTGCAAAATGGCCGACTAGTCCGCCAAGCCGATCATTGATTTCGGTTGAGTTCGGGTGACATCACTATGTTCAAAATGACTGAAAACTACTTATTTTCAATTGTTTGCTATAGAGTTCCTTCTTTTTTGCTAGAAGTATTAGTAAATTTTACTTTTGGTATTTAATTTCTGGATTTAAGTCCAATTAATGGACTAAACGAAGGGTTCCTATTTTTTATCATCCTTATTTCCTGATTGCACAGAAAGTAAACTTTTAAATTGATTCTATAGTAAAAAAAAATATAACAGTAAAGATTTCATTTCTCCGTCTTTTAAATTTTTAAGCATATTAATACGAGTAAAAAATGGGCCGACTAGTCGGTAGTTTTAGCGGACTAGTCGCCGACTACAAATATGGCTAACTAGTTGGCTTTCCCGACTAGTAGGTACATCACTAATATTTTGATCTGGTCGTAGCTGTACTATCGTTATGCGGCAAGTTTATGTTCTATTGTTAGTAAATTAACTTTCAAAAACATTGCTCATAAAGTAACCGAGGTGACACCGCTCTGGGCTTGTTGTGTTAATTCTTTTATGTTTTTGTAAGCTTTACGACTGAAACAATAAGGTTCAATTTAAATTGAATTTGTGAAGGCACCCGCATCTCTGCTTTTTTCTCCTTTTTTGGACCGTTAAGGATGATGTCCGTTAATGTAGTTTCGATAAAAAAAATTATACGGCATTGGAATTTTTCATGCATGTATTGAATTTTATCCAAGCTAACAATTTAATGGTTTCCTTGCATGTTAGAAAGTAGTTTGTTTAACCTTTTAATACCAAAAGGACACTCATAACGTTTCGATTTTAGACGAACAATCGAAATAACAAAGTGACCTGCAACAAGTGCTCTTATTAACGAAGTACAAACATATTTTTGAAGTATTTTCTACACAAAATTAGAAGCAAAACGTATGATTTTACATTGGATCTTTACCTTCACCATTGGGACCACGACGACACTGGAACAAGCATTTCGCGTTTAGTGAGATGATACAAACTATTAGGTAAGTCTTATTATAAACTTTATACTAATATCTTATATATCATCATGTTAGTACCTAAATATTAAAACATAATTGAATTATCAGCTGTAGAGATCCATTGTAGGGAAAATTTATGCGAAGACTAAGTATTCAGAAATTTTATATTTATAATGGCTCTTATACGCAGGCTACTGTTTCCACATCCCCTAATCATCTTTGACAATAGCCAAAGGAACTAACGTGCCTGCTCTTATACTACAATGACCAATTAGCATAGATAGAAGCAACAAAAATACACTTTAGTCATCTCTAATTCAATAAACACAAAATACCGTGCATAGTAACGAACCATCTCAGTAACATGCAACATTAGCCAACACGCAGCAATTGTAATTTATTCTGCGTGTGCATGTGTGGCACTTTTATGGTACTTTCTTTGACACGCCTTGTGAAATGATTGCCCTAAAACGGAGTGCCCATCTGTTAGCGATAGCCGATGAGCCATGATTGACAGCTGACGTTTATCTTCTTCATAACTTTCCAACGAGATTTTACACAACTGTTTAAATATTTGTGAATTTATTTAAACTTAAATATGGTGAAGAATTTTAAAATACACTTGAAGAGGGAAATGGTAAAAGAACGCATGAGGAAGATAACGACATAGTTGGTAAAGGAGAAAAAACGCAACAAGTATCAAGTAGATATAATACTAAGTCATAAATACATTTAAAGTTGATGTTGATGAATCTTACGAAATTGAGCTCAACATGCCTAATAACACAGTTTTCTTACCGTCCAGTAATAAATCCAGAGCCAATAGACTAACAAGCCTATAAAAGAAATAGTATTTAATTTTAACGTAACTGCAAATAGTTATTAAGGGCAAATTTACTATTAAGACCATTTTAAACGGAATACCGATTAACGATCGCAATTACATACTAAATTTTAACGATTATTCGGATCGCCCTTTTACATCGTTATATAAACTTTTAGTCTACACTAAATATAAACAACGATGTGATTCTTGTTGGTTTGCTATTCGATTCGTACTCGATTTAGACAGTTGACTCACTGACCTATTAGCCTTGGTTATTCTGATTTATGTTCACTAATTGAACTATTGTGATTTATACTAAGCTAGTTGAGATATTGTTTGGAACACCTAAATCAAAATACAACAGCTTGGAAATAGAATTTACACAAACCATACTTCAATCCATATTTAAACATAGGTACACATAGTATTGAGATTTAATATTATTGATATCAATGTGATGTGTGTATGAGAATCTAAAACTGCACATGTTTGCTTTATTTGTTTTTAAACCTGAAAGAAAACCATTAGGAAGACACAACAAGCAAATAACGCCAGTATAGAATCCCCATCAATTTTACTAAGTTTAATACTGCTGAACTATCTTCTATGGAAATAACGCTATCTTTAACCATCTTTATATGGGTGTAGTCTAGATGATTTAAATTAATTCTTGACAGGCGTTTAAGAAATAATCGGTATACTTAATTTAAATTTAAGCCTTGCCTCTTCTGCCTATTAAATACCAAGCTTCTTACAGAAAAGCCGTAGCTGATGATGTCATATCAGTGCTAGTAAATGTAAAAATCCCCTTTAAAAGAATCCAATACTTACATTAAGAAAATGTTGATACTAAAGTCAGTGTTTTGTCGTAATTAACGTTCAGACAGACATATAAATTAATGCAAATAAGACTGAACTTGGCCGCGTATCAAATCTCATTAATTTTATGCGAGCACACTCGAACTTGGCCTTCTTTACCAGAAAGTGTTTGAAATACCCTATGTGGTTAGCATGCTACTGATGTTGATGTCAACGAACAAACTGTGCTCAGTCATCTAGTTAGTTAACCTTTATCGCTTCATTATTAACTACCAACAGCTGTTTTGCTTTTATAAACCGTTTGTACAGTAAAACATTCTTTGTTCGGTTCATGAGTTGGTAAAACTGTAGCAATATCTATATTTTTTATCAGCAGCTTATTGAAACACATATAACATTGTTAACGGGAGCTAAATCCGGGTGGATTTGTATATCTTCAACTTGGATACTTTATCGCCCATCTGACCATCGTTACCTGTTGCTTCTTGGAAAGGTCCCATAATCAGAGTCGACATTTACATCCTGAAGTAAGGGTATGTGTGCTGTCGCCAATTAGTATATTTCCCACATATTATTACCAAGATATTGGTGGATATGTGCGTGCTTCGGTTCGGATCCGGCTGTTGCAACGTTCTCTTCACGCCCCAATTCTCCGCGAGTTTCGTTGCCATTTGTTTTGCTTTATTATAAACGCCATTTTGTTCCTTTTTTACTTTTAATTCACCTCTTGTTGGTTCAATTGGGCTTTTAAGTGCTGAGTGATAGGTTATGACTGTTATGGTTATCACAAGTTACTTTCAAATTAAACGGTTGAAACGAATGCGTGCGTTTGTGATATAACTGTTTTAGTAATATGTATATGGGTCTTGCGATTTATTCGTATCAGTGATTAAAATTGATGCATTGATTATAATGTTGACTGTTACAACACTGATTTAAGTGGCCTAATTTGAGAGTTTCTGAATTTAGTGACCGAAAAAGATTCTGATTACCGATAGGCTAATTTTTTCAGAACATGTTGTGGATTACTATTGATTAATTATTCATTACAATATGGTGAATTGGTGACAATTAGTGATTGCCTACTATAGATATAAACACAGATAACAATGTAATTGCAACAGCAAAATCAAAATGACGGAAATCTCAAAGTAGTTACAAACCAAGGATTTTCTCAGCACTCAGCATCAGTTCTGTTTGCCGCGCACAATTCGTGGAAGCGATTGAGTCACCCACACAGCGGTTACGATCTACCCGCGAACTAAAAAGCGTATAACAATGCGAGCCGAAAGCGGCATCACTCTAAATGTAATCTGAATGTACCGCTATGCTGTTGCAGTCAGTTGTTATCCAGACTAGGTCAGTTTTTGTCGAATATGCCACTGATGGCTTTCAGACGATTTTGATGGTCACACTTTTCGTCAATGTTGAACTTCATTTGAAGCCTATTTGTATTTTTTGTCAGGTAGAAATTTAGGTTAGGTTAGTTCATCATGAGGTGTCCGCAACTTATAGATTGCAAAATAAAACATATTGTTACCATGTTTTTGCCTAACATATGCAATTAATGAATTATTTCTTTCGTAGTATATGAAACCTTCAAGAAATATTAGAACAACGCTCTTCGTTAAAACACTTTCGGGTAGCCCTTGAGTTATGTAGGCTTCTGTTCACTAGTTTATACCTAGAAATCTAGCAGTAGGAATGAGCAATGCCTTTGAAAGTCCATGCTGAGAATGGACTGTTAAACTGAGTGCACATACAAAGTAGACTCCACCAGTATTCCCGCTACACTGTAAATGTAAACCTCAATGCAGCATGATGCATCTGCAACACGCTACATAGTCACAAAGTAAGCCAACGGTCTGACCTCAGTCTGTGCAGTTAGCATTAACATTTTCTACATCATTTAAAATCCGCTACTTACAAATTTGTTTTTGTTTCCTTTCTCTCACCAACAGAACATCACGCTTTTATATTTTACTTTGCAACACGTACTCGATCGCAAAAAGCTACAAAGTTGAAAAAAAAATATTGAGTCTACAACACGACGTAATGACATTTCAGGTTTTTCTTTACTGTATGTAGAACACTGTCACTCAAGTAATTTTTCTTCTTATAGTAGTGGCCCAAGGTAAGCTAAATCTTTTCACTTTAGAGCAAGTTTGGATGAAAGTATTCTTTCTTTCTTTCTTCCAAAAAACCATTGACCAGTTCCATTTTTTCTAGTAGACCGTTCGTATCTTTTTTTTACTATACAACTCTTAAAATATTACTGAATTACTTATTATTATTTTTTGTTAAGTACCCAAGTTAATTCCAGTCCTGGTATCCTTATAATGGGTAATTTCTCATTGCCCTTTTGACTTACCACGTTCGTGCTGCAGCTTATTTACAAATACATGATTACCAGTTGTAATCCCTTACATCAATGGCGCAGGTTCAAAGATTACAACAAAATACGATTGCCTGCCGATCGATATCTACTAGCATTGTCGTAACCTATTTACCTCATTTGACTTGGAATAGGTATTGTTAGTTCAAGTTGTAACTTAGCCTTAGAATAACACTTACTTATCTGAGTCTTTGATTTTCATATATCAACTTGAATGGTTGTCTGATGATGATGTCGTATTAAACTACGTTTTGTATATTATGGTTGTCACTTGTTATACTGTTTGTTAGAATATGTTGATAATTTGGCTCTGTTTACTAACATTTCACTACTTCATTGCTTATCTTTTAGCCTGATAATAGAATTAACCGACTTTTTAAAATACGTAGTTCGATAAAGCATCATCCTCATTTTTTTTAAGCGCCTTTCGCAAATTGGTTATTTCCCTTGGTTCTAGTTTAGGTAAAATCAAAACTAATGACACTACTTCCACTCCTTCAATAATTTTATCAATATTTACCTTCATTGCCTACTGTACTAGTATCCCACTTTTTCTATTGACTCTGTCGATGTGGATACTATTTTTCACATGGCACCTTCAATTTCGTCATGCAACGGTCAACCATTTTTTCCCATATTTGTTTGTTATGATAGTAATGAGCAAATACGCCATGTTGGTTTGAGCAGTAGACACACACTGTCCTTATCATATACAAATATTGGCCTCGCGGTCTAAATCTGATAGACAAAACGGAAGACTAAACATTTTTATGATTTTCATATAAATATAGGATGGTTCTACGCTTTGTTTGTAAAGTCAATGTGCTCTTGTTTTTCAGTAGGGATAAAATAATCTATTTTGTTAGCACATACAAAACAATTGTATTCCCCGTCCATACCTCGATTGTTCTTCTGTGTTATGTGATATAACACAGAAGTTATGATATTTTGTACTAGCAGCTACCTCTACATTATTAATATCCAGCATGATCTCACGCATCCTATCCGCTGCACTAATATTACGTGTCGTGTCGTCAACTATATCAGTATATTATTCTCCGTCTATTTCTCGCTGTTGGTGAATAACAACTGACTAACGTCGACGTGATTCAGAAAAACAGAGATTTTCACAAATAACAGGGTTAAGTTCACACAGCCTTCTATTTTTACCTTGGATAGATTGCGTGACTTAAAAGTCGGTTAACATTCATTAAGGCTTGCTGTGCACTGTGCAGCGTTTACAATCGTAATACTAAATGCAGGTAGATTAATGATAAAATAAAAACTGGTGAGTGGTTAAAGAGTTCGTTTAGTAACTAGAATTAATGCGGATTGAGGAAGTGAACCAGAATTTTGTTGAGTGTTTCAATATAGGTTGTCTAGATTTAGAACTCTTACTAGGTTAGACTCACGTTCGTGCTCGAATGAATACGAATTCTAGGTAGGAAAATATAAATGTTTTTCAGTAGCAATTTATTCAAATCCAAAATATATGTTGACCTAGTATCATCATTATACATGCATACAAAGAGGACCATCAATAAAAAAAAGACTATATTGCTGCTTATTGCTTCGTCTTTCCCAAAGAAATGTTCTTCAATGTCACATGAATTTTCCGTTACAAATGCTTAAGTACCCTCAACGGTAAAATTTAATAGTAAACATGGGTGTTTAATGAGTAAACCTCACCGAAATCACGTAGAATTCTCATTATCAATAATGCTTGCAGCACGTAAAGGGCTTTCTAGCCCTCCTAACATTTTATTATCGTTTGCCTTTGTTCCAAATGCTTCAAACTTTATATTAATGTAGCAACACTGCGTAGGAGAGTATTGTTTTGGATTACAAAGCTATCATTTATGAAGCAACGTCTGCCTTTCCCTTTGTTTTGGCCATCGTTCTTTGTGATGACCGTTGATTTGGTTCATGATGATGAGCAGTTTAGTTCTATTTATAATTTTATGAAATTACTTTGTCATTACTTAATTATATCTTAAGTCTCATCTTTCATTGACTAGTTCTTCTAAAATCTTTTATTCAAACACAGAACCAGAAAGTTCCTAAACATTAAAATATTTTAAAAGATTCTTTACGTCATCAATTTCCCCGTATCTTTTTCATTCAATAATAAGATTAGACCATCATCGTCAATTATCATTCCAACCATTTACGTCTTTAAAAGTCGTGGAAGTCCGAAGGCAGAATCTCGTCCATCTATTTTCGTCACGATGGGCTTACATAAATCTATCTATCGACGTAGTAGCTAATAGTTCAGCAGCGACAACTTGATAGCTTCCTCTGCTATTAAACGGGCCTGTCTATGCTTCCTGCTAGGGCATAGTACCATTTTGTTGAGGTTTTCCTGTAAAATGTGGATATGGTAATTAATTGGATGCAATTTCTTTACCTTTGATACCATCTACGCCGGAGGAGTTACAGTTTTCTTATCCCTACGTTATCTTGCGTGATCATTCATCCTGAATATAGTAGTAAGATATTTTCATATCTTTCTCAATTGTATAAAATCATTTGAATATGCAATCTCACTGGGTGGTCAATTATTCTCCAATGTAAAATTTCTATGTATTAAGTGATCTATTCATTCTGACATCCGTTGCACATTGCGGTCACATCACATTCACAATACAAACTTTTATTACGAAACTTTACAAAAGTACTGCCCAAGGTAATGGAAATCATTGATGTAATAGTTGAAATATCCAAAGGCAACCAAAACATAGTCTTGAATATATTTTACAGTCTAACTGAAGTTATCTGTGAACTATCAGGAGAAATTGCATGTTCTAGTGTCAGGGGAATAGGCGAGACGATTTGTCTTACGAAGGCATGGTGTATGTCGAAACTCTGCCGATAAGGGCTACAACACAAGGCTTTAATGTCCATATTAAATGAATTGAACAACACTACAGTAAGGAAATTGTTGGCGTAAGAACAAGTTGATAGTCGTAACGAAAGGGAAAATGAAAATCTTATGTTAAGTATCTGTTTTCTATTAGAGTTAAGGTGTCGTACGTCACTTAAATACGTTGTTAGAGCAATTGAAAGCTGAAGCATAAAATTCACTATCCTAGGATCATAGTACGACATTAATGATTAATGTGATTGTGTATGACTAGTTAATATTACCTTTTACTTTATGATACCTCCCATTAGTAGCAAACATCTTTAACATGCTATTACGTATACTCACTCTAATGCCTGATCATCAGTTTGAAATATTGCACACGATGTATCAGTAAATTAAATCAGAATTACTACCGGATTCCTGGAATCAAGTAAGAAAATACAAGTTACTGACCACAGAACATGTAAACGATGAAAATTGATAAGTGCAGTAAATGCGTACGTAACTATCTGTCCGACTGCTCATAAATCCATAACTAGTAATTTGATAAGTTTCCAAGTGTTTTCACTGAAATCGCTAACAAAATAATGACTGTGCAAACGTTTGCTCCTAACACTTTACCTAACTCTCTCCAAGCCTAGATTTTATTAAATCTGGAGTTATAGTGCCCTCTCGGCGACTTGAAATGATCTCAATCGATGGAGATAAGCAGATTGTAGGGACTCTGACAGGGAATGATGAAAGACTTTCATTACTTTATGTAATTTGCTGAGAAGCTGTTGGTTTAAGATAACCTGTAGGAAGTGGTAGATTTGCAACAATTTGCTTGAGACGCGCAGTAGGTTATAAAAGTCAGTTTTGTAGTTATCACGTAGGATTCATTTTCAATAATGCCATATCCAAACCTGCGAAACGATAACTCATTATACCAAACGGTTGAAGTTTCAAAAGTCCTATTACCTGTCCATTGATGATCAACCAATATGATTTCCTAGATTTATAGTCTTTTATACCTAATACGGGTGTCGGTGGGTAGTGCCAAGCCTCAAGACCTCAAGATTTTGAAAGTACAGTGTAGGCTTATATCGTTCCCTATATTTCAATGCAAATTATATTAATAAAGTTGCGCAAATGGAAGTATATTATTGAGTCATTATTGTAGACGTGCTATTGAAAAGGAAATGTCAGTATTTGATTACGTTTTGTTAATTGCCAATAATATAGGTTAATGCTTTTAAAACAGTGCATGTGGGATTGATTACATAAATAGTAATGCCGTATCTGTCAGTGCGTTCGATTGTATTGATGGTGCTATATTGTGCACTGCAATAATTTATGTGTTTTTTTTTCTTAAGTTCGATAATACTGCAATCTTTAAATTTCGCACCCTAATTGCGTTACATGTAATAAATAATAATCTGGATCATTTTGAAGTATATTGCAAATCTATTGTTTCATACATTTTTTTTTTTTGTCTAATCAACAAGGTGAAAAAGCTGAGTTATCAAAATGAAAGCCATTTTACTGCTAGTAAGTTACGTAGTAGTCCCTCTGGTAAAAACTAATGATTTTCTTAATAGCATCGTTGAAAAAAATGTCTTAGCGTTTACGCACTCACTGAACAAGAAGCTCAAATGTCTAGCTTTTTAACTCGCGATCAAATTACATAAGTAAGTGAAACACCCTCATCCTCAACGGATATTGTTAATTTAAATTAATCTTTTGACAGCTGATTCTCATGCACGTCACAAGATTTCTACATCATTCTAATTAAAGTGTTATCGGATAACGTTTGAATGGGATGGAGTCTCATACATGGCTATTCAGGTTGTATGTAATACCTAATTAGAAGCTGGTTTCAATGGATCGTTATAATGGCCGTGTGGGACGTGCCTTTGTTTGATGCGCTTTGTGCAAATTTCAATGTGTCTTGATTTAGGACCTCTGATTACAGTTTTATGTAAAATGAAAACGTCCTGCATATAACGTTTCTCTTTTCTAATGTGTCGATTTTAAAGTTATTGATCAATTTGTGGGAGGTATCCGAGGATTAATTTGCTTCCGAATTCGGTAGTTGATCACTTTATATTTGCAAGTTATGAATATTCAAATGTGAGAATCTCTCCTTAATCGATATCTTAATCACTTAATTTGTTCGAACTCGCGTTTACCTTCACACCATCGTACAAGTAATTAGGACACATCTTCATAACTTTCATCACCGTTTTCTATATCTACGAATTACTTTAGTTTGTGGAATGCCATTTCATTTGATTGGATTTTGAGCTTAGCATCAGCATGCCAACCAAATATATCTTAGTATCTTTCAGTATTTTCTCAAGTAATTTTATATTACTATCCTCGATGTTGGAAAACAAAAGTGTATCAGCAGGTTGACGTGCCGTCGTCGGTGGGAAGTGGGTTACTTAATGATAGTCGTGCTATTCGCTAACAAGTCGGTTCTATTACACTTTATAGCTAATACTTTACCGCCATACCAAACGTGTTGATTATCTGTTGGGGGAACATTGATCGTGTTTTGTTTTTCCTTAGCATCAATCATTTCTACTCATGAGTATGATAAGCTGAGTTATGTTATAGACGCAAAAACAATTCACCTTCGATAAAATATACTTTTGATCCAATTTTATATCGGCTATTTATGTTAGGTGCTCATAATCAGCCTATTATGCTCCCACTGCCAAAGCCACTGGGATACAGGTCTCCTCTTTGTGAGCGGGAGTAGGCGGTAATCTACCACGCGGGCCCAGTGCGGGTTGGTAGATGCCACATGCGAATGCGATGTTGAATTATGTATTGAAGGACATACTGGTTTCCTCACGATGTTTCCTTCGCTGTTTTAAGAGCAGTGGTAATGAAATTATTTACACGAGTTACCACTACACCTCTCGTTTATTTTAATTCAAACTTTCAGTTACATCTCCCTTTGACCTTCAATTACGAACTTTACATCTTTAAACTGAAGTTCACAAATTTCACTTTCAAGGCGTAAGTTTCTCACATTTGTCTAGTAATCATGTGTACAAAGACTAACGGGCTAATTAATCGTTGAAGACGCTGGAAAGCGACTCCGTGTAACTTTAAAATGATGGCTTGCTGTGCATGCGATTAGATTTCCAATCGGACCGTTTGATGCCCTAACCTAGCCTTTAATGTGTGTATTTGTTATTTATTGCTCATTTACTGAACCATCTTGTTTACGCAGATGGTATTTTAAAATTATGGGAAGGTTTTGTTCGTTGTATTTTATGAAGTCATATTATGTTAAATGGAAGAGTTGTATTTCATAGGTCACCAATAACTTTACCTTCGTTATATCTTAGAAAAATATCTTCTATTTCATTAGTCGTCAGTAGTCTACGTATAGTACACCTACGTTTCGCCAGTTTAACACGTTGACGGACAGTAATGACCACAGGCATCTAGGTAGCTAAAAGTGATAGGACAGACCGCCTGTCAACAACTGAGTTTTTACTTGCATAAATCAGTACGCCACACGACGACCGATTTTCCATAATATCATAAAGAACGGCATGTTATACTGTCACCACAGATATTATTAAGACTTTCGTACTGTCACTACAAAATTTAAAAAAAATCGTCAAAGAAAGTACCTCCACGCAGTCGTTCAAAAAATAATCATTTTAACAATGCTTTGCAACTAGTGAGATAGTACTGTCCACCAACGTGTTAAGATCCAATCAATCACAATCAATCATAAGTCAGTCAATCATAAGTTTATAACATATAAAAAAAAAAACATTATTAAACATTCCATGTCTATCTACTGCAAGACTAATGTCTCATCTTAGCTCATCTGCAACATCCCTTTCAGCTTCTCTATCTTCCTCAACCAGTACATTCAGTTCAGTTTCTATACTGGATTCCGGACTACAGAAAATCTGTTCAAGCTATTTCAAGCGTTTACCGATAAATATAGCATTTTCTTTTGATGTTTGTAAATGGCTTCGTATCCGGTTTGGAAGCAAAGCGAATCGGTTTAAACAAAATGTTGCTTTAAATAAAACTGGCGACAAATGGTCTATTGTGAATTGTGACGGTGCTAGCAAAAAGTGCAAGTTTTTATCGATATAAGCGCAATGTAATACAATATCGTGTAACTATTTAAAGTTTTGATTTCGGTTCGAAATGTTTTATCCGTTCTTGTACCTACTATACGATATTGACCGTATCTCGCTTGGTTCTTTTTAGACATTACAATATTTAATCACATGGTTTGTGCTAGGGTGTTCAATATACAAAAGTGTTGATTTGTACACGATATCAAAAACAACCACTGATAGAAATATAAAGAACGTCTCATTTCATAGTTACCTACTACATAATGCAAAGGGCTCTTACTGTCCCTCATTTAAATTATAACAATGATTCCAATAACAATAGGGTCACATATTCAATCAGTTATTAATGAAAATAAATATGAGATCATTTAGCAGTATGAGATGAAACCTTTGGTATTATCTATCAATATTAAGATGTTGCCAGTTTGAAGGGCTGCTTGTATACCGTCAATCAGATCAAAACAATAAAGCCAATCAAAATAGTAGTGAAGATATGTTCATATTATTTTGAGTTTCAGTTAAAATGCGTATTATATCATTCTCACTTGAATGAAATCGCAATGAAAACATTATATCATTTACTGCTTGTGATACAATGGCAACAAAAATCAACTTACCTAGCCTTTATTCAACTATGTTAAGGTCCGCTTCCAGTCTAACCGTGTGCAGCTGAAAATTAGTATTTTACATTACAGGGCTACTGCCTATCGGGTAACACGATAACCCTTTGATAAGCCTAGTTCTCAGGCTTTTGGGCTTTGGACTACTCGTAACGACTGTCAAAAATCTATGAATGACAGCCATGAGGGACCAACGGCTTACAACAACATTAGTACGTAATTTATATCTGTCAAAAGATTTCACCTATTTCTTGATATCGAATTAATTAAAAAGATACTTTGTCAAGTCCGTGAAGTGTGAATGTCGCAATAGATATTTTACATTGGGTTATTGACCTATTTGTCAACTGTGGTCCATCAGAATCTTTGGGCTATGGTAGAAGACATTCGCTATGCATCACCGCGGACGAGACGTCAACTGTCACTTTGTCAACTGATGGGTCCATGTTAGGATAGAAAAGCGGGAAAGATACTAAATGAAAATAAGTGGAGGGAAAAGCGAGATTAACCAAGTTTATGATTTTCGTTCGAATTATTGCAATGTCGTCTCAGAACCAATAAAAAACTGCCACTTTGTAATAACATAATTTTAGTAATATGTATGTAGCTATGGCAATACTCATAACTGCATGAATTCAATGAGTAATGAAAATACTTTAGTGAATTCAAACAGTAGCTAGTATCACCTACTGCAGTATTACTGCGAAGCTAACCACACAGTTAATAATTAAATTTTCCTATTATAGGATATTGACTGACGCAAATGTGACGCTAACAGCTGGTGTATGTTACGTCACTGATTTTATACCTACCGTCTCTGTAGTAATTAGTAAACATGAAAACCTACGTACTAAATTGAATTCTGAAATTACATTGATCCAAAATATAATAACATCACCCTTGGGTATAGGTCCCTTGCTTACGACGCTACTTAGAAACCAGAAACAAGCTCAATTCGCCAATGAGTAGACAGAATGTCACAGCACAATACGAAAACATTGGTGATTTGAGTTTGTCATACATTACTTTGTGTAGCATCGTGGACGGCGGAGCCGGTCGGTGTGGCTACCTTAATAAACGAATAAACGCGATATATAAACGCAATTAAAAACAAAAAACAATTGATAAAGCATTCATTTGATTCTTGGCTTATTTGACAGCTAAACTGGTCACTGAGTATCGACTATCTTCCAATTTGGACCAGTACAACTACATATTTGTAAATTATAAACCCGACTGTTTTTAACATGACTTTTACCCCCTTATTCATAAACGTTGCATAAAGTTAAATGATGATTAGCGTCTGTTTAACCATACTTTTTTTACGTTTAAACATCATTTAACTTTAATCATCGTTTATGAATATGGCCCATAACAATGTGTAGATAAATATCACATAAGAAAAAGCTCTGTATTCTTACAATGTTTTCAATTATCTTTAGGCACTTTACCTAGTTAATCGCTCCACGGAAACTCTCTCAGCCCACTCAAAATTGAATTAAGGATCCGCTCTCGCTTGTCACTTAATATTAATGCTACCAAAAGAGCGTTCTTTAAATTAGCCGTCAGTCAAAATGGTTCTTTTGTAATGCGACCTTAAAATGTTTAGTTAATTACTAGACCAAAGGTTACTGACTAATAATAGTTTTGTTAACTTTAGTTATTATGATCTTATGTGGAGGCGTGATGGAGCAAGTTAACGTCAGTCAGCATCTATACTGATTAATTCTGATGTTTAAATTGCAATTAACACGATAGGTTTATAGTTCCATTTGTTTGTTTTTAACTGACTTAAAAGAGTTTCTCAATTCGATTGTTTTTTTTTTATAGATAATTATGTAACGCGATAACTCCGGCAATAGATCTATTTCAAAAATTCTTTCATATTTGTGTTAAAAAGGTTTCTCATAAATTACTTATTGATCTGACATAATACGGGTAAATTAAATTGAAATATAGTTAGGGTATTATTTTCAAGTTTTTATTTTACCTAAGTACCAATTTGTTTGCGTTCCTTCGCACCTACGTGAATGTATATTTAATGTGTCTTATTTTTGTTACAGGTAAGTTTCATGAGACGGTCTAAAAATTCAACATAATTAATACGGGTGTATTTTCATGTGAGTACCTATTTGAATTTTCAAAGCACTCGGCGGTAAAAATTGGATACCTATATGCGATTGGCTTACTTCAAACACGCAATTATATTAGAAATCATTTTGTGAAATCATGTTCCCATGTTACAATATCAACAACATGGTTGTATGTTTATCATAAACAACGTATTTTACGGTCTATAAACTGCTTGCTATAGCATGCATGCCGCGTCCACACATTAGGGCTAATCGGTAACTGACATCGCCGCTCCCATTGTATGGAGCGGGCATTATCGTATAAAAAAAAAACGCAAAATGTTTCATTCGTTACGCAGTTCAATACAATGGTGTAATAATATAGCTATTGACTGGAACCAAAACATAATAAGGTAAAATACAGGATTTAGTGTTTAGGTCATTCTACATATTTAGCCTACATTTTTGATTACACGACTGACACAAGCGTACCTATTCCAATGTGTATTCAAACTGTGTTGATTGTTCGAATTTCAAAAGTTTCGGACATCCGAACTAATCTCGTTCTACTAAGTGGCCAGTATTACTTTTTTAAACTGAAGCAATTACCTACTTGAACAATTCTAGTAGGAGATATCGATCAGGCTCTTTATAGGCCCATAACAAATGAAAAGCATTTCTTTTTCTATTACATAAACGTTTAATAACCCAACCTTGTAGGGAACAGGAGTAAACACAAGATCCTGTCATGTAGCACTACTATCAATATTTGTAACAGTTGTGTGTGTAATGTACACAATCAGATACCACAGAGTAGATAGATTATGCAGTAGGACAACGACTTGACAATGGCTGTCATCAAAAATTAAGCTAGTGCTTTTTGCAACTCTTGTATTGAACGTTTGAGAATGTTTTCGTAAAACTTAGATATCAATGACCACTTGAATACCGTACTTAGGTACAATGATGATTTGATTGTTATTTATGCTTTCCCAGTAGCTGTGTACTGGGACAATTTTTTATGATGTAGATTATCCAATTTCTTATCAAAATTAGTCTTCTGTTTTTACTTACTCTGTGCCCCTCCGTCCCATCTCTCCCACGGGGGCGTGGGAACTCGGGATGCAAGAAACGAGATCTCTCGCTACGATTGTTTGTGTACGATATAACGCTCTGTCATGCGATTAAAAAGTCGTATCGTACACTTGACTTCCAATTGTTTTAAAACCCGTTCCAGGAATGTGTGAATGGGTTGATGAAAGTAGATAATCGTAGATTAGGGTTTCGTCCATAAATGTTGTACTTACCTATTTATATTTGAGAAGATAGTTTTATCGATTGATTTGATAACATCGTATATTGTTATTTCGTTCCCATTTCGATTATTTGGCTTTCTTGTAAGTAAGAATATATTTTCACTCAACTGTATTAAGTTGCGTTCCATTACCTATAACCAATTTTAGTTCAAAATTAAGAGCGTCTAATTCAAAACGTTCCTTTAACGTTTATCCCGTAAAATATCAGTCTTGTTTCTAAATGCGTCAACATCCCAACCTCAAGCTAACTCTTGTTTCAATTTAATTACAACTTTATCTAACTTCAACTTAACAACATACAAGTTACAACATCATTACCACATTACAGCAAGTTGTTTCAACCTACAGAAATAAATCAGCCGTGTCACCAACATGTTTCTTTTCCAACACGTTCACTACAATGTGGACATGTTCCACATTTAGTTGGTTAATGAGGACTTGGAGGAAGCGGGGGCGTGGCCGGAATTGAACACGTGTCTCTACGCTTCCGTCCCTGTGTTTATAACTAAGATAGTTTAGGTTGAGGGGACGGTAAAGTTTGTCTGTAGTTGTTGACTTTAAGTTCAAGAACGTTTGTAGAAAGTCTTAAGGTTTATTTAAAGCGATTCATTATTGAACATTTAGTATCTCTTCAGTCAGGGTACTTCCATTCCCGTTGGTCCCGACCATCATTTGTGAATCTTTCATAGTTGTTAGGAGTCGTCAGTAGAAGCTCGAAAGTCTTACAACTAGTCTTCCCAAGGGATGGTTCTGGTTCGTGGAAGTCAGATAGGCAGCAGCTCCATGTAAAATATTCATATTCAGCTGCATCCAGTTAGACTGGAAGCCGACCCCAGCATAGTTTGGAAAAGGCTAGGCAGATGATCATAATGAATAATATATAAATGATAGAAATGAAAAAGTCAGAGTCAAGAGAGGTAAAAAAGCGATCTATGATGTTGATTTATTTCATAAGATTTATGCATAAGAGTAATCAGATAGAAGTTATCAGGGACTTTCTATGTCATCATTTAATTACCTATTATTAGTATTACGAACATCCGTAGTATTCCGTATGAGAACCAAAGAAAGTCACTCCTTCAATTAAACTATCCGTTAGAGACCCAATCAATTTTTAATAACTATTGATTATCAATATGAGTACAAAATAATATAGTTTCTAACAAACATATGGTCTTTCTCCTAATTTAATATTAAATGCGGAAATGCCTAATGGCTGATTTCCTCTCTATAAACGAATAAACACGTAATATCCCATTACTAATGATGTAATATAGACATGTGGCCTAGTTGTGGCTAATATTTATTTATAAGACGGTTTCTTGCACATTCCATAAAGCTTTTTGATTATAATTAACTTCATCATAACCTAATGTCCGCCTGTAATGAGGTAGGTAATGTAAAGGTTGACTACAAAAATCGACCTTATGTTGTGCGGGCTGGCAATAAAATAACTCCGGTTGTATCCGAAAAGTCAGAAGGTGCACTGGTGAAGCTCTACCTGAATCTACATGGCGACGATGTCGTTAAAAGATGGCCTCCCATAGGTAAATATCACTCATTTCTTCACTATTCCAATGACTATTCAGTATGCATATCTGGTACGGCTCGCAATCCTTCCCTAAACGAAGGGCACGTCTTCCCTACCATTACAGCGCACCCCGGTCTTCTCCTTGCAATGGTCTCTGTGGCACCATGAAACATGAGGCCTCAGAGGCTAGTGCAAATCTTGGGGCTCATTCGATTAATCGAGTCTGATCCAATCACACTAGGCTCGATTCATTTCAATCTTTCATTCCGATTGCATTTGAACAGTCAAGCAGATTCAGGATAAGGATAAGGTTTTTGTTTGAAAAACTATGCGCGTTGATGTAAACACGAAGACGTAATAATCTTAATACTGTTTGATTCCACAACCTCCTAATACACTACAGTACTGAAACATGGTCCTTTCAGTGTTATCACTTATCACCCTTATAGAAGGATTGGTGATCCTATTTGTGGTTGTAAGCTGACAAAATGATGCTGCTGTCAATTCTCTAGATAACATTAAAAGAAAGAGTGAATAAATTTCAGAGACTTATAAATTCAAACTTATTGTTATTACTGTCACTTAGAACGATACAGCTAAAACAACTGCAACGGATATAATTACAGAGCGACAGAAGACAACGGAAAGCGACAAGGTTATACAAATTATGAAAACAAAGTTAACAAGCATGCATAATTTCATAATAAGAATACAAAACAAAGTAAACATACACAAATTCATTATAAAGGCTTTGAATAACAGAAGCTATGACTTGAAAAGGGTAATAAAGTTGTCGAAGCATTGTCATTTGAAAATACCATTAAACGATTTGTCATGTACTCTGAGTAATAGTTGCTGTAAAAATTTATCGCTGTCGTATATGTGGATATACTCGTATGTAGAAACACGTAGACCATAAATGTATTAATTATATAGTATTGCACCCAAGTATAGACGATGTGTATAGTGGAAGTAGATTTGGAAGTGGCATTAGGAAAACTGTGAATAACGAAGTTATTTTAGATGTTGGAAAACTTCTTTAAGCTGCTGTTACTATTGTTGGCAATGTTATTGATGATGGTGAAAGTATAAATTGGAAACCGAAACAATGTGGGTTTTCTGATGATGTCCGGGTACCTGTCAAAAGTATCCAAGCCAAGCGTCTATATTTTCGTGTCTATGTATAGTAATTGATTGATGAACTTGAATGAAACGAATGATGAATGTCATCAATATGTTTGATATTTAGAAATAGAAGAAAGACCTCCTGCGAAAGTGGCGCCAACTTGTGGAGTGATTTTTCATGAAAACCCTATGTGACTGACAGTAAATTGTTATCGTTTTATCATTCAAAAGTTATAAAGTTTTTCTGACCAGCCTGTGGCATTCTTCAAAGACTGCATAAATCCATTTTTATTTTCTTTCTTTGAAGCCTCTTTTTGTTACCATCTGAAGTGAACCAGAAATGTCAAATTTTTCGCAGCGTTGGTAGAGAAAGCTGTTTTTTTACGAAATATTGTCCAATTCCACGAATGCATGTCAAGCGTTGATTCGCGTGAGTACGAGACATTTCTGGTACCATGAATTGTTTATGTTTGACCTATTCTTCGATGGTTGTGGAAAGATAGCTGCCGTGGAAAAGTAAATAAAGAATGAGGTATTCCAATGTTTGGCGGTCGATGTTTGTACGAAGAGTTGTGTTTAACGATGCTACTAATCGTATCCGATGGTTTTGTGTGATAAACTTTTTAAGAACATGAAAGGAAAACAAGAAAAAAGTTGTGTGTCTAACATGAGAAAATTTACGTAGAAAACCATGGGAAATGGATTGTTGATTAAAGTAATTTATACCTTGAACATAAGGGGTGTATTCATAAACGATGTTTAAACGTCAAAAATGTATGGTTAATCAGTCGCTAATCATTACTTAACTTTAAGCGGCGTTTATAAATAAGGGGGAAAGTTATTAAGAGTGTTTTAGCAATATGAGCGTATTATTGCACATCCTCCTCTACTCAGGCACGACCAAGATACAAAAGGACACTAAACAAAATCATCATCTCCTTACCTTATCCCAATTATGTTGGGATCGGCTTCCAGTCTAACCGGATGCAGCTGAGCACCAGTATTTTACATGGAGTGATTATATATATAGATATTATTATGATTATGAACTGGGTAAGAAGGAAAGCGTTTGATATGACTAGTTGTTATAATTTCGGGCTTCTGACGACCCGTAACGACTGTCAAAGATCTACGAATAACAGCCAGGACCAATGGCTTAACGTGTTTTCCGAGGCATGGGGACACATTTATTTCTTATTCCAAATAATTCGCTAAATTATTAAGTATTATTTCAATGCAAGCAGATATTAACAACACCATGCAGTATAATTTTTCCTTGTATCAATTTCTAATTATAGTATTTCCCCGCTTGGACGTTGGTGACTAGTGAACTATTGACAACGCTCATGGATTTAACAATTTAAGGCCATGGATTGGTCACAGTCCCATGGTAATCGAAGGTCACCATTCAATTTGCCGTGCGGAGTCATTTTACGATACCATGAACGATCTTGTTTAAGTTATCGATGCTAATTTGAATACATAATACGTGAGAATGAATTCCGTGGCTGTAGAAAGTAAATTGTATTTCGATAACTGTCATCGAAGCTGTATGAATACTAAGCCTTTATTTTATGGTCGGAATTTGTTTATAGTAGTTTGAAAAAGATTCTACTTTGTATTAAAAAATTACTATCAAACCTCCTTGAGCTAATATTGCATGTAATTTAAAATAAGACTTGTTGCAATATTTTGTTTCTATTCCTTTAAACAACTCGAAAAAGAACTGCAGTAATAAAATCCGATTACAGAAACGATCGAGCTTTCTTTATACACAAGAATTTCCCATAAAATTTTCTACCATTGCATTCAAAACGACCTCAATAACCACATCGCTATTGGCTATAAATTCCATTTTCAAAAACCGCGATTTACAGTCAGCCATTTTGTATTGCGCGGTCATCGACCCCTGTTAATCATGATCGCGGGAGACGAATTTATTGTAAGATTTATATAGCGATTTCAATTCTTCAGTGGCCATATTACTGGCGACAAATTACTATGATATCACGTAGAGGGACCCTATTTATGCGTGTTAGGTGATAAACGGCCATATTATTTAGTGCGTAAGAACGGAAATCGCGTTTGGTTGTTTGATTGGTGTTAACATCGTGTAATCTTTCTTGAGGTGCTGTTGCAACATTTCTGCTTGCTACTGATTTTGTTATTATTTAAGTAGATATTATGATTAGTACTTTGTTAGTATTCCAGTTCTAATAATCTCGTTTGTGTTAAATAAACCTCAAAGTTCAGTCCACTACCAAAGTCTAAAAAGCAATTTCAAAACAATTTGTACCTATGTATCTTATCACTGAAATTAAATTACTTATATTTGATATACAATGCAGATAAAACGTTGTAAAGGTGCGGCCACACTGCACATTTGGTTTCAAAGCGACCATAAGTTTAAAAGTGTGAATTCGGGGCGAGGTGCACTTGAACTAATTAAGTGCAAGTTCGCATGTAATGGTCAATTAATGACTATTAACAGTAACAGACATAAAGTGTAGCTTATAGAGAACGATTTTTATTACAAAAACAGTTTTACCAAAGGGTATCGTATTACCCAGTAACTGGGTTGTAGAGGTTAGATAGGCAGTCAACTTCAGGGCACGTTCAATCCAACATAGACCTAATTAATTGCTTTCCATCAGGCGTGATCGAGGTCAAGAGCAGGCACATTTGTTTTTTTTTTTAACCCAACATACCTACCCCAACACACCACCAACATACATACAACATACAACATACTTGGGAAAAGGCTAGGTAGATATACAAATGATGTTGAAAAAAAAAATCATTCGTTTTGAATCATTCGATTTCCCGGAAAAACTAAAAACAATATTTTTATCGTTATCGGAAATCTTTAGGAATCGCCAGTAACTCTTCACAATAACCTGAACATTCTAATAATTGGCTCATAAAAATGTTAATTTATTGTGAATCATAACTTTTAATACCACAGCAACCATTATAGGTAATCGTCCATAAATTCCAGAACAACAAGGAAAAGCTATTGTAAATGAAAACCCAGTAACCATAATATAATTTCTGCATATAATTCACGGGTATGCTTTCAGGTTAATCTGCTTTTCTAGAGTTCTAGACCGCTATTGCCTGTGGCGGCGGCTCCGATAATATATGTGCTATTGATTCGGTTTTATGTCAATCGGATAGTATTAATGTCCCGGCAACCTGAGTAATGGTGACGACTCTAGTGTTACGAGCTACTTGAGTGTCTTGTTGCTTTGCTAAAGTAAGTTACGGTGTTTTACTTTTGAACAACGAACCAATGAGGTTATGTTTCGAATGTAGACTTTCGTGACAGTAGCAGCAAAGAGGTTTCTGTTTCTTTATAACATTTTATTTATATAACCATTTATGAAAACGTATACACGGTCAAATTAAATTAGCAAGCGTTACTCTGTTCTGCAGGTGATGAATATCAAGATCACGAAACTATTTCTTGTTTTTTTTTTTTTGGGGTTTGGCGACCGCTGGTAGGGTTGTAACGTTTATTGTGTCTAGAACAGATTTACCCACAGTTGTTCGAAAAATCTTGATACTCAGGCTAATTTGAATAAATTTGTATTTATTTTATTTATTAAACATTCATTTTATTTTTTTCTAAGCTTGCTAATTTAATTTGCCCGTGTGTAAACAGACATGAAAAAAAGAACAAAAAATACGTACAAAGGTGATGCTGTCTAAAGAAATCTCTTCTCCCAATTTCTCCAGTTTAGCTGCGATAGACAAGAAGATAAAAAGAAACGTAGACATCGTGTGTAAGACTTAATTTTCTCAATGGATTTAAAGCTTGCCATACGTTATGGCCGGGTTCTCAGAAACCATTGATGCTCGATCAAAGTAAACATGCCTACATAAAGTACAAGATATGTACAAAGGGTCAAGGGTCAAGGTACTCCGGTACGTTTCATTCACCTCAGCAATAAAACTCGCGAAGTATTTACGGCGATAATTTCAGAAAATAGGTCATAATTAGAGGTTCCATTAGTCAACTGAGTTCAATGACTGCTGTGCCCTGTCCCACATAAGGGCCACCCCCTAAACCAAGGCGCGATAATTGTTCTTTTAAATTGCTTTCGTATTTATTTTTATCGAAGAAAGAGGGAGCGAAATGCTTTGGTTTTATTTGTATTCGACACCCTCATAAATTACTGGCTTCCGCCCGCGGCTTTGCCCGCGTGGAAGTCGGAAATTATCCCGCGGGAACGTACTACAGGGATAAAAAGTATCCTATGTGTCAATCTAGGTTATAATCTATCTGTGTGTCAAATTTCATTCAAATCCATTCAGTAGTTTTTGCGTGAAAAAGTAACAAACATACCATACACACAAACTTTCGCGTTTATAATATTATTAAGTATGGATTAAGACTGCCTCGTGAACATGTGGTCCTGGGATCGATTCCCAGGTCGGGCAAAGTGTTAAGTATTGCGCTTTTCTATCTGGAATTTCTAGTAGCAGCCCGGGATCTGGATTTGTGCTCTGTTGATGGTAATAGGCTCGCCAATTCGCCACCCATAACATGAGTCTTAAACATAACTGGCGAATATGCATGTACCCGACCCTTCGGGGAAACAAGGCGTGATGTTGTGTAAAACATTCCTTTTCAGTTGTAGTCAAGTAGTTACCTACTACAGTGAAAATCAGATAAAATAAATTACCAAAGTTGATAAAATTAACGATAAAACAGTGTAGTAATTAATTAGTATGATGTACTGTTTATTCTTGGAAGAAACACTGCTCTTGCATGATAAGTGCATGCAATAAATTGCGTAAAGTAATTTGAGAACGAATAAAAACTGTTTAAATGGTACAAAATAATCATTAAAGCCGTGGATAAGTAGCTCTAACCCTTGGAAGCTTACAAAACATTAAGCCCACGTACACACGGCTACACTAGATCAAGCTATACATTTCCAGTATAAACTGATCTCGCATTGTATAGGATTTCCGTACAGTGAGAGTTCAGCGTAAACTAGAAATGTGTAGCCGTGCGTACCAACGGACGTGATAAAATTGCGGCGGGATTTTTTCGCGTACTGGAACTTCAGTCATTGCTTGGTGCTAAAAATAGAAAATCAAACATGTGTGTTTTTTCGACGTGCTAATAAATGTGGTGCGCAATAAAATCCGTGTGTAAATAGTCCGTGGAAAAGTGGGCAACAAACAAAACACAAATGCATGAAGTCTTCCGCAAATAGACGCGATGCGACCCTGCTAGAACAATTTCTATGAAAACTTCACACGTCAGTCACCGTCGGCACTAAAATCGCGTTAGGAGCCATAAAATTGCAATATACTGATTTTTTGGGATGTTCGAAAGAGCAGTGTTAACAGTGTGGTGCGCAAAAAAACCTGGAACTTTTCGGATTTCTTTCATTTTTTTACTTATACACTTCTAAAAGGTGAATCGATGTTTAAGTTACCCAGTGGTTTTTTTTAAGTATGCAAAATTTGAGCGCAGCCACAGCTCTGTAGGTCCAAAAGCAACCGAGGTACAGCACTTCAAACATTGGCAATTTTTCCAAAAAAAAGGTGTGAAATTGCAGCTTTAACCGTCTTTCAGAAATGATTGAATTTTTCAAATTAACAATTTCTGAGCAAGCACGTGCATTTTAGTCAATATTTAATCATCTCATGAATATCTTTCACTCCTTGTCTCCTACTAGCCGTAGTAAGGTGTAAATAATTTGTGCGGGCGGATGCTTTTAGTATTCATAATGTCGCACGTGTACAAAAAATATACACCAAGGTGACAAAAGGTCTGTTTCCTGAGGAGTTTTTACGCAAAAAAGACACTCGTGTGTTTGTTCACTAATTTCCGTGGGACAGAAACGATACACGCAATGAGCTTTTATTTAGTACTAGCTTTTGACCGCGGCTTCGCCCGCGTGGATGTCGGAATGGGAAAAACAAATATCCTATGTGTTAATCCTGGTTTTAAACTATCTGTGTGCCAAATTTCGTACAAATCCGTGCATCCGTTTTTGCGTGATTGAGTAACAAACATCCAAACATACAAAATGTAGTAGGAAGAAAAGGTCCAAACATTAATCATCTATACTAATATTATAAAGAGGAAAGATCTGATTGTTTGTTTGCATTGAATAGGCTCCGAAACTACTGAACCAATTTGAATCATTCTTTCACTCTTGGGAAGCTACATTATCCCCGGGTGACATAGACTATGTTTTATCGCCGTATTCCCAAGACAACGGGAACTACGCGGGTGAAAACGCGGAGCGCTGCTAGTTTTAATAAAATTCAAATAATACAGGTCACTTAAAGAAATAATGACAACAACGTGCTGTGCTATTTCAATTCAATCCTCAAGAATAGGGCGTGGATACAACAGCTTCATAAACATGCCGTAACTTCATCGATTCGCCAGCAAAGGAGCCGATAGGGACACACCTTCAAGCTACATGACAACTACAAGGCATCTCATTGGTTGGCTTCGATGCTACTACGATATCAATGCAAGTCACGCAAGTCTTGCGTTTCGGAAAATGTCAAAGAGAAAATGCCGATAAAAATGGTAGCTTCAAAGAATAATTTGACAAAGAATTTTTGTTTTGACTTGATATTAAATAGTCCTGATTACGATAAAATGTGACTCTAAAATAATAGATATGTTGATGTTTTGGAACACAAACTTACTTACTCTTTTCTGACAAATATCTGTGACTTGTCTTTCTCTTATATCGATGTGAGTTGGCTTTTTCTAATATACTGTGTCTCACATAGGATAGAATTACATTTATGTTATTCCTCATCATATGCCTAGCTTTTTCCCAATGTGGTTGAAGCCAGGCTTATTTAGATGCGTCTGAATACCATGTATTTTCCATGGGGCGAATACCTATTTGACCTCCACAACCCAGTTATTATGTAATACGATACCCCTTGGTAAGACTGGTTGTCAGACTTTCGGGCTGCTGACGACCCGAACGACGGTCAAAGATCTACGAATGACAGCCAGGATCAACGGCTTAACGTGCTTTCCGAGGCACGGAGGGGTCTTGGTATGTAGAGATGGTCACCCATCCACGGACCAACCGCGGCAACCGTGGTTTAACCTGATCGATCGATCCGTGTGGTTGTTAATAATGAGCCACAAGCCCCACAATTATGTTATTCCTATTCGCTACAATTATTTTCGTGTAGTTAGTTCCCTTAGTGACTAGTACAACAATATTCACCATAATATGACTAGTGCCGCCACGTGGGTGTGGTCCCCTTCCTATGATAGTCACGCGACTCCACCTAACAGGTAGTTATGGCACAAGCCATGAACTAAGCGGGAGAACTTTATTTCTCTTTTCCTTGTTTTGAGGTCCTCTGATAAACTCTCACTTTTGGTTCTACAAGATTATTTATTGAAGCTAAACTTTAAAACCGAGTCTTCAGACACACAATGTGCCACTGCCAAGATTTATACTCGTATTTGTCATCTTGTTGAGATCTGAATTTTTTGTACTATTATGTCATTTCTTACTATATTTCCAACGATTTTACATTAATTTGTGTTTTGTAAAAAAAAAAAAATGGTTGAGTATTTAAAATAAAAATATATTTTTACGGAACTTAAATGTATGCCCCATTGCTCTTGTGACAGTGGAACATAAAATACTATTATTCAATAAAAAACTATGTAACGATTTCTCGATCTCTTCTATGTGTGCGCGATCGAATAAATAAACTCACGTTCAGAATTCCCTTAGAAACATCTGACATTCTTTAAACCCTTACAGGTCCAAAAAAAGTAACTTAACCAATAATTCTTCCACCTTCCTTCGCATTTTAATTTATTACCGGCACAAAATAAAACCGAATCTTTTATTGATTTAAAAAAGGAACAGTACATTAGGGCATTAACCTGCTTGATTTGTGACCTCATTGCGTATGATATATTTTCATTGGTGCACGCAACACACATCACACTACGAAAAACGTGTTGTGAGATAAAAACTGTCATAATCACTTAGATAACTATATATATTTATTATCAGTTGCTGTAAGATAATTGAATATTGTATTTTTACGTAACTTCAATCAGGAAGTTGTTTTTGGCAGCAAAATTCCAGCACAGTGTAATCGGGCTATACCCTAAGCGATCTGTATTATTTTTAATCCATTACTTGAAAAAAAAAATCCATTGAGGTAAAAAAGATACTGAAATGTAAAGTAATTTTCTAAGGACAAAAGATTAGATTTTTTTGTATTTTTATTTGTTACGCTTCCACGCTAAAATGGCTGAACGTCTTTGGATAAAATTTGGCAGATGGGTAGACCATGATCTGGATTAGGACATAGGATATTTTTATCACGAAATTGCCAGGGGATCGTGACTTATGCGGGTGAAACCAAGTAGCGCGTAGTTAGTATAACATATTTCGTCTCTTGTAGCAAAACATTCAAGTTTCGTAGTACATATATGTATGTAAACATCACCCCTACTGCGTCGAAATTAACATGGTGAGTTACAAAAACCGTAATCTAAAGATATTATCTGTTCCCAAATTAGCCCATCGTACAACGGAACTACACTTTGAACACGATAATGCACTAACGTTCTATTTCTATTTAAGTACTCCACTTATGTAAAAAAAAAACGTAAGTTTATATGTATTTTACAAATAAGGGCAATGCGCAACTCGTAACTAACAACTAAGCTTGAAACGCACGAACGTGCGATACTGAAAATCGGCCAAACATGTACAAAGTGGACGCGAATATGTCACGTTTAATAAAGCAAACGCGCGTTTTTGTGCTTTAAAAACCGTAGTATAATTTTACTTTTACTCCGCGTAATTTTAAATAAATACTGTAGAAAACGTCAACTCGCCACCGCTTTTCTACACCACAAAGGTTACTTCACCACTTAAGTTTTTGCACTTAAAACCTTATAAACTGCGCAAGCGCCTCTAATAATTACTGGCTAATAGCAATAATAACCGACTCAAGTAATTAGCGCTAAGCACGGGGATCTAAGCACATAATTACTTAACTTACTCCACTCAGCCTGTAAATAAACTCGCGTGTTGTATTTCGATAAATATAGAGAAAGCTAACTGAAAAAAACTTGAGGTCATTCGCCCTGACCTTTTTAACCTTGTAACTTGAGCTGTACTTAGAAACTACTGTAGTTGAACGAGTTAATGATGTAATCGCTGCAGGCGAGTAGTGGTACCTAGCCCTAACTTGTAAGTACTAAGGCTAAGTTGTATGTTAAGTGGCTACTAACTTGTGTACTACCTATGTCAGACGATGTTTACAGCTTTAGTTTTTGTGGTGCATTCGGCATTAGGGCTTCTTCGAATAGGCGCGACGCGACACTTGTAATACAATTTTCATGAAGTTTTCTTATAAAGTGTTCTACGAGAGTTGCGTCGCGCCTATTTGAAGAAGCCTTTATGTCCATCATCCAAATATACCTATGGCGCATCAATATTTCGTCAGAAAGGCTGAAGATAGATTGATAAATCGTTTAGCTGGTGCACAAAAAAGACAGAATTTTTTATTTTCCCATTCCTGGACCTCCTCAGTCCGTGAGGGAGTGGATTGTAACCTACCACGCGGGCCCAGTGCGGGTTGGTGCATGTCTCATGTCTTAGAATTATTGGATGTAGGACATGCCGGTTTCCTCACGATGTTTTCCTTTACGTAACTCCCTGGGTTCGAACTTACAACTTGTCTCTATTTACGCTAGTAATAAAACATTTTCCCCCTTATTTATAAACGTTGCTGAAAGTTCAGTAATGATTAGCGACTGATTCACCATACATTTTTGGCGTTTAAATAGCAACATTTCTAAATAAGATGGTTTTTTCTTTCTAAATTCCACTTCAAGTTAAGTAATCATACCAGTTAAGTCCGGCGCGGAGCCTTGCGGCTCCATTACAATAGAAAATCAATTGTGTCTCATTAGCCGGGATTAACAGAGTAATCAAACACTATTAATTTCTAATAGTGATAATCAAAATTGTGACATTATTTGAATGAATTTTGAAATGTATGCTTATTTCTAGAAGCTCCATAATTTATGGAACCCCCTTTCGTATTGAATACAAACGGCTCCTGCGCAACGTGCTTCTTACACACGCACTATTTATCATAGCGTTGCCCTTTTGCGCAGTAATTCGTCATCGAAACCCTTTATTATGTGACCCTTGTAACTATCTCCATAAGGATTAGTTTCGAGTGTAGTTCGACTGTTGAAATGAATTAAAAATCTCCATAAATCTAAATTAGTGGCTGTTCCAAGCAATTAGAAAGCTCTCGGGTTTCTTTGTTTTAATAGATAGTACTCAGGTTGACCGTTTGTCATTCTGTGATCATTATCTTTGACAAATTCATTTGGTTTCGTTTGTTAGACTAGGATTTGACCTAGATTTACTTTGCTTACTTTGAATGTGTCTCTTTTTGTCCATGTTTTTAATTGTTTTTGGTCCCTTATGAGTTGGAAAGGTAGTAAAACTTTCCTCTATGATTTCCCATATGTATTTTTTTATCAGCCTATAAAGTTCCCACTGCTTGGACACAGGCCTCCTCTCATTGAAAGGAAGTGGGCAGTAATCCATCACGCGGGCCCAGCGCGGTTTGGTATACGTCATTAAGTCTTCGAATTTAAATTAATTTATGACAATCCTAGAAGAATGAATTGCGAAATGACTAGCCTTTGCAGGCGTTTCATTGGATGATTAGAAATTGTTATCAGCATCTCTCATATTCGTATGTTTATCTGTGTAAGTTTACGTCAAAACTGATACCTTAAATAATACCAATGCCCTATACGGCACACAGAAAGAAAATATCGGCCCACGTGAGTGGCTGGTCGTAGGCGCTAGCAACATAAATAGAAATTGTTGATAACGATACTATGATAAAACCTCCACCGTACGGCTATTCGATAAAATGTCGAGATTACAAAAATTGTGTGCCGAAGCATTTCTTTGTGGAAAGAAAATAAATGACGCTGTCAGAAAAGTATTTATAAGTGAAATATGGAAGAAAGTATGATTGAAATCTGAATTAGTGTGTAAGATCGTAATTTATGTAATCAACGTGAATATAGGAGCAACTGGTTGGAATACTTATATCGACCAAGCAATGTTAACGTGATTATCAAATCATTTAAAGTGGAACTTATTAGATGGTCTAATTTGTTTTATTAATTACTACTAGCGCTTTCTGGCCAGGTTTTTACACGACTACCTCTATCTCTACTCGAGGGGGTTGCTAACTTTGCACGAAATCCAAAGTTACGGGCGTTCCTAGTTTTGCACGAAATCCGAAGTTACGGGCGTTACTTACTCCGTACCACTTACGGACACAAGAATGGCTCAGGGACCGAAGTAAGAATAAATGACAACACGAGTTGACAGTAGTCCCGTCCCACACTCCCATTATTTTTAATTATCCTGAAAATATAATTTGACAGTTGTTTTGACGCATCTACTACCTTCGGATGATGGGCCCGTATCTTCGTAATGGGCATTAGAGCGTAGATCCCAGGTCCTAGATATTGTTAGCATTTATTATCTCCGGATAATACATACTGACAGTTTCAAGAACAAAGGTAAAGCATATCCGTGGTATGCAACCGAAAAAAAAGATCCTCCATTGATTTAAATCTTCTAAATTCATTCACTCTACAATCCGTCGCAGCTAAACGGCCAAAGATCTCCTGAGCTTACATTATACTCTCGAAATACCTCGGTAACACAGTAGTTCTCAGAAAGGAAACTGTCCTTCCATTAGTGTTTCCTTTTGGGAATAGTCAACACACATCACTCAAATTTCATTATGCGGAAATATAAATTTAGCCCACTCTGATGAGACGAAGAAGCGTAGTTATTTGAAGTGGTTTTTATATTGATTATGAAGGAAAACTGTCTTAATTTCCGAAGAGCTAATGAGGCGGGTGACTGATTTGCTGAAAAGCTATCAATTATGGGAGTTTAAACTTCTTTTTAATCGTATCCGTTGAAAGATGCGAATATTTGAAGCACAAATTGACTTGATATAATATAAAGTCAAACTATGAAGACTAGCAGTAAAATTAAATTCTATAGTTTTATATCTATAGTAAATTGTAGAACTAGAAAATGAACCCCATAACAAAACATAAAACATTGAAGAACGTTCTAAGTTAAAGAGGTTATCGCACTTTTGTACTACCTACAGCTGAATTGCCCCACATGTACCACATACTCGTACACTTCACGAATTCAGTACAATATACACCATATTGCGTGCATGTGTTATTGTTACAGGACTAAAACTATCACAAACTACAGAAGTATCACCCAGAGATTTAAGAATTTTGAGAAGTCTTCCTTTTGAATATATTAAGATAGCTGATTTGGAAACAGCATACTTAACCTTTGTTCCATGAATGACCAACACAGTAATGATATTGCCAGTCTTAAGTGAATGAAGTGAATGAAGTCGGCAAAATATTAAATGGATTTCCAATTAAACAAGTCACATAATATCTTCCAAGGCTATGGTTCAAGTCTTGTATCTGAAATTTCAAATCATAGATGCAAGAAAGCAGCGTTGGCTGATGACAGTGTGTAGAGGGTTGTCTATTGTTTGCCAAAAGATTATATGCCATAATCATCATTTTCCCGAATTTCATTTGCCCGAATGTTTCATTTGCCCTAAAAGACATATGACATACTTTTAATTGCCCGAATTTTAGATACCATAAGATACGAATGCCATAAGTATTGTTTGCCTTATTTTTATGTGCCATAATAATTATTAGACATAATATTTAAATGGCATAACAAGTATGTGCGCAATGTTTGGGATAATAAGAATAAACTTATTTATTCTGTGCATGGTATTTTTTTCTGTGCATGGTTGATGGTGGGCTAGGTCGACGGAGCCCCGCTTCGCGGGGCTCCTACTTCTGTGGTTTATAAAAAAATAACCACTAAGGGGATGGCGGGGTCTATTCGCTCGCTTCGCTCGCTACCACGACCCCGCCATCCCCTTCTAACCTAACCTGTCCGAGTCGGGGTGCCCTAAAGTCCCAATTGCATCCAATTTCTCTTGATATAGACAACCGTTACACACTCGATGTCGATGGCAAATTATGTTATGGCATATCATAATTATGACATGTGATAATTAGGGCTTACAATGATTATGACAAATGATGTTATGGTAAGTGACTTTATGGGAAACAATGATTCTGGCACGTGACTAATATGGCAAATGAGAGTAGGGCAAATGAGTATTATGTCGTATGATATTATGGCTGTTGACTATTATGGCAAATTATATTAGGGCCAATAAAATTCGGGTAAACGGCGGTATACCTGTGTAGAGTACTGTGTGTCTTCTGTAATATCCATATTATTTATGTAGATCACACGTGTAGCTGTATTACTGCCTTACCTGCCTTGTCTGTGATAGTGCAGCCGTAGCAACTCTTAATTGTACGCGTTAATAATAACCTGACCCGCTTCCCGTTGCTGCGATGCTGCGCTCTGCAATGTCTATTTTAAGTATTTCTTACTTATTGTTTAGCATTTGCAGTTCGATCTCTGTTGCAGTGTGCCCAGATTCTGGTTGAATGTCTTGGTTAATTTTAATATGGCTTAAAATATCAGTTTTTTCAATATTACTGTTAATAAACTACCTTTGTCAAAAAAACTTTACATCATGAACTAAGTGAATTTCAGTGTAAAAAGAGTAACATGTTATTTCAATGCTCGGAAATCACAAGATCATGTAAATGTAAAAATTGTGTGCTGTAGTGTATAATTTTTATGATATTTCCCACAATTGTTTGAAACTTGTATGGTCATGAATGACGGGGAAAATGTATAACTAATACACAGTCATGGAACTTGTTTATTCTTTGTTACAATTCTGCTAATATGTAACTGGATCCCTAATCCAAAGGTGATGCAAAATATCTCGGCGCCGTACCACTAAATGTGCAAGGCAAGCGTTCAGCTCACTCACAACAATACCGGCTTCATCATCCATAGTTCTGACGTCATTATATGCTTGAAGGGGTACTTGCAAAATTTAAACATATCTGCAATCTTACCTATGTATTACATTAAAATTGACGTCGTATACAGCTTGCTATATAGTGGCTAAAATTGTTTTGTATAAACGTTCACGAATTAAAAATGAGTAGTCTAAGTGTTCTGTATTTCACTATTGTCAAAGATACTCAAGTTTTGAGTTTGAAAAAAATCAATAAGATATAGAATTTATTGGAATTTTCACAATCTATTGATGATTTGCCGTCTTCAAGTTATATCCGATGATTACGTGACTCTGCTCAGGTGATGCTCGGTTGCGAAGTGATGACGTTGTAGCGAATCTAAACATTGTAATGTACCTCATATTTGTATTTGCTCTTTGTTAGTTTTTGCACTTGAGTTTTTTACTTGATGTATGTTCTTTGGAGTTAAATCAAGGTTTGTCTGTTTGGATTTTTTTACTCTCCGATGTTGATGTAATATGATTTCATATTTACTTATATGTATTGATTTTGTGCTGAAGTTTCTGATATACATGTCACTGGTTTCTAGTAACATGATTTTTATTTTGTTTTCTTCATCGTTGGTTATTTTGTTTGATCAAAAGTAAGATTATTCTACAGCTCTGTTTTTTCCATCGAAATTAATTACATTATCAGCCTCACTGATATTCTCATGAATACTAAACGCAGGTGCTTCTTTATGTGCAAAACCAGTATGCTCTATAAACTTTAAAGGTCAATCCAATAAATCTCAACTCCTTATTACTGTATTTATTATTTTCTGAAGTTTTCGGGTCAATGAATTGCTTTTAAAGCCCCGTTTCGTTTGTTATAATAACCCCGTTTTCTCCAATTGTTTAAGAATAACTTCCTGCTATTAATTCACTTAGATCCGTCAGTTTTGACTAATAGTGGCATACTGCCTTAAGGCAAAATTAATTCTGGTTTGCGAATTAATTCCAGCTTAGACTTAAGAGGTTAATTATCAAGTCACATTTTAAAAGCGATTTGAAATTGTACTTTAATTTGGCTTGCGGCTTCACTGGCGGCCAATTTAGAAATTATATAAAAGAACATCTTAAGGAAAGCTGAAGCCTTTCAAATGCGTAAACATTGTAAATGTCGTTTTAAGCTCATAACTGAAAATGAAGGAAAAAAACCAACCACACCTGTGCTTTGTCCCCCCCGAGTGGGTTCCCGCATTGTCGTTGCGGGGGGGCTTAGTAACCGTGGTCTCCCATCCACGGTGAAGCCAAGAGGAACCCAACGGTGGGGCCGCTCGTCAGGGCTTTTGCCTTCAAGCCATTGACGTAGCGGCCAAAAAGTAGGTTGCGGTGAGGTGCACCGCAACTGAGGTGGGCCGCGATGTCGAATGGGAGGCATCGCGGCTGAGGGTTACAGGCTGCGGTAGAGGACGAGTGCCGGTGCTTCTGAGCAGCGCTCTTCCCTTCCGTGGCCTGGACGGGGCCGCCACCGTTTGATGGCGGACGCGGTGGGGCCGCAGGGGAAGAGGAGTGTCGGTATAGCGTCAGCCGCTCTCCCTATCCTCTGCGGCCGAAAAGTGGTAGACGGGACGGCGCGTTGTGTTCCTCACGCGCGCCGTCAAAGATGTCAGCAACCACTGGTGGGGTCCGCAAGGGCCGATGCCTGCCAGGGGTGCGGGTTTGTTCGAAAGAGATACCACGGCCCCTGGCATACGGGCTACTGAGGGAACACGGGTGGGTTTAGTCAGTAAAAGTCTGACACGCCCTCCTGCTCTACTCAGCAGGAGAAGTCATTTGATGATTTCCCACCCAAAAAAAAAAAAAAAAGCTCATAACTAAAAGTATTATTGTCATCATTAAAACTACCTTTACTATTAATAAAATACCTTTAATATCAATAAACATTTCTTGAATTCAAAATTCCCTTTCATCTAATATTAACATGTTCACCAGGCTCTTTATTATACCGACACTTTTTATTACAATGTTATTTTTTTTCGACATTTGTTGCATACTGATAACTTCTGTAATAACTTATGTAGAGGGTTCATAATCTGCTATACCGTTATCACCTTTATCTCCCGTTTTATCAGTGTGATATCAACCACGTAAACACAATCGACCTGCTTTCTGCATAATTTCACCTAAAATAACGTATTATTTATTATGGCAACTTTCGATTTGAATCGTTCGCCTGCCCGTTTTATTGGTGCATAATATTTATTTACATGTTAATGGCCAATCACTTTATGGTTCAAATGCGGCAGCTGAATAAACATAGTAATCATTTGAAAATGTTATATGGACATAGAAACATTTGTGAATACCTTGGGAAGTTATATCATTAAACATAAATAGGCTAAAATAATGATTAAGATAAGGAAGTCAACGAAAGAGGTATCTATGAAAGAGGGTTTAGTAGGTTGGCTAGACTGTGAAAAATAATAAAATCTATAAAAATAAAAAGGCAAGTCCTGACTGACTGACTAACTGACTCATCAACGTCCAGCCCAAACCCTTAGACCTAGAAAGCTGAAATTTTGCAGAGGTTCCCTTTATAATGTAGACAAGGAATAAGGAAGGATTTTTCGAAATTCAACCTCTAAAGGAGTTAAATAGGGGATGAAATTCCGCGCGGGCGAAGCCGCTGGCAAAAACTAGTTATTAATAAAAAACAGATATGAATCTGGTGAGACTGCAAATAGAGGGCCAAAAGATAAGCTGAAACGTGTAGGCCTTAATTATATTAAAGTCTAAATATACATTTGCATATTAGTTCGCCTTTACTGATTCTATATTCAATCTACATAAAGATGGACTAGACCAAAACAGTGGTGAACAGCAAACCCCTTTTCCGTTACTCATTTAAAATTGAATTCGTTACCAGTATCGACCGATCTTGATGAGATGGTAACACAGGCAACACTAAACCGTGGGAGGGCCCACATCTGGCACGTTTCGCTATTATTACCCTATGGTCGCAGTAAGGACGTAACGGTACATTTGGAGCTATAAACTGTATCTATTATTGTCCTAGAGCGGAGTTAAATTATTTTGCGTTTATGGTTTTAGCTGAATGTCCTGTAGGAGGAGTTCTTGCCATATGTGTATTAAATAGAAAGACCTTGATTCTTCCATGCTGTCCATCAAAAATTGTATGACTTACTGACCACTATTGAACGTAAATCACATTGACCTCATGACTGTGGTTGAGTCTACTGCAATAAACGGACTCAAAGGAAAACCAAAACATGCTTCATCGATTCCTGTTCGTGACAGGATAGGAACTTCTAGTATATTAGTGAGGTATTCTTTGTAATGTTTTGGTTTATTCATCAAGTTGTAATGATGATTTAACACTATTACAGATGTTAGTTCTATTTACATCGTTCTGAAGGGCAGGCTGTACATTTTGTGTATGTTGTACACAATACAGTGTGTTCTATCATCAAAAATTTCCTTTTTCAAAAAAATTCTACGTTACTGATACCATGTACATTATTTTTGGTAATAATCTTTAATGTATGACTTTTTTTTGTTACAGGTAAGACTTCTTCTGCTATTCCTTTGATGACAACTTGTTTATTGGATGCATATTTTCCAGCCAGGTTTGTTTCAAAACAAATTATGTATTTATAGCAAGTCGCAGAGACGGGTTGAGAAATTACCTAAATCACCGAATTAGTCTCAATCTCTTTTAAAAAATATTTCTCACTAGAGATAGATTGATAAGATATTTTCATCATCTGACTCTGCCCTTCTAAAATGTACTCTCAGTATACGATTTTTGGTTCATTTCTCATTGGATCTAGTTCTAACTGAGATACTAACCAGAGGCAAGCTATTTATCCTAGTGTCTCGTGTCCAATTACAATAATAATGAATCGTTCGCTGACTGGTAGTCACCGGTGTTGAAACGGAGGCGTGTGTCACACCGAATCGTAATTTAATTATTTGTAAGTTGAGTGTGTAACACGAGTGTGTTGTGTGTCGGTGGATTGTTGCATTGATGATTATGTTTATAATTTACAAATCTCGTATATGCTGAGAATGTCGTTTTGGAAGCAACGTCGGTGCAAGTAAAGGAATGTACTTAATCAAATTATCCACTAAATTCGACTTTTTGCACATGAATTAGATTGGGATTTAAAATATTTTGTAAATTGTGAAACAATTCATTTACTTTATATTTTTGTTACGAAATTAGGATGTATTCAATTAGTAGAGGGATATTGTTTATTCTTTTGTTCGTCATAAATCAGTGACGTGTGAAACCCGCATAAAACTCGCATAACAAAACATTACACCAATACAGCACAACCATTTCTCACACAGACACTGGATCTTATCGCTAATCGTTTGAATTAAATCTAATCTATTCCTCCTCAGTCAATTAAGTCGTAGTAAATAAATCTTAGCGGGGGCGTTACTGTTCGGTGTGACACCCACTCTAGACATAAATCGTCTTCTCTAACGCCAGCCGACAGGAATGTTTTATTCCTAGGCTTATCGAGATCTGCCTTGAGCGATGCTCTCCTAGTACTTATCATTCACAATTAGTTTGTCTGTATGCGTTACAGTTACATTAAATTGCTTGAACGGATGTGGATGACAATATTAATTGGTTATGACAATTCTATTGATGAACCGTTGCATATAACTGGACAGTTAGTTGTGATCGTTTTGCTAATTGACCTGGAAAATGTAGGATAGTGGTTAGCTATCAGTCTAAAATAAAATAATTTGAGGTAAGCTAATGAAGCCGATGTAAATAAGGCTATTTTCAGGAATCCTAATCAAAACACAACGCCTGATGAAAGTTAAATGATAAAGTCTACAACTCTACACAGATTGCAAAAAAATGTAAGCGCAATACTTAAATCAACCACTTTACTTAAATATTTCCTAGTACTCAAGTCTATAAATATTCACTATATTAAAACGAACTCTAATTTATGACCATAACACAAGTATGTCTTTTACCAATTCCTCATAGTAAAAGTCATCGCTTCTAATTTTGTTGTCGTATCGTAATTAACATACATTGCTCTTATTCAAACGATTTACGATTATGTTATTAAAGTAATTGCCATAATTGAAAAATATCAGAGTGAAAGTACCGCTGATTGTAAAGCTGATTTGTGACAAGCTGTTCGACCGGTCCAAAGTAATTATGAATTTGTTTAGGGCATCATTTTAAACGGTTATGGGATATAGCATTATAATATTAGACGGGCATGCGTGATACATTTCTGACAAGACATGCGATAGAGTATTTTAAAGTGTAGTAATACATCAACTTGTAACGATATAAATTACACGTCTGTACATCACGGTGCTCCCAATCTATCTAATTTATCAGATTTGGAGACTACTAATTTATCATCAGCTACTTCTCATATGTAGTTTATTGGTAGATAGAAGAATCAGACGCGTTTCGCTGCTTGCTGCGATTGTAACATTTTTGACTATTATCATTTATGTATCTTCCCTAAAATTCTAATCCACCACGCCCAACAGTCAAATTGCTAGACAATACAATTTCAACTAGATATCAGCCATCAAACGAGTAAAAGAAATAGCCTCTCACAGCTCACATGCGATTTGAATCGACAGTTCTTTCCTGCGATCTATCTCACGACAGATTAAAAGCTACATGATATGCCATAATTAAATCATAATTAGCAACAGTATTAATTACAAAATAATGAAGCCTTAAGTAGTTCCGTTCTATTATTCATTGTACTATGATTTGTAAAAGTAACACTGCTCACAGCCTATAATTTCCGTCGACAAATGGGAGCGGAAGAAATCGTCTTATCTTTAGGGTCATCTGACTCCACTAGGTTACGCGAACATATACCATTGTGTTTAAGATGCTTTTATTGATCAAGATTGTATGAAGACAGATGTTTGAGTGCTTTTTGGACATCCGTCATGCCTGTTGTATCCAAAGGGTTTGGCAGAGGTGAAACTTTTTAAATTAGTGTTATGAATAGTCTTGGAATCGTCGGCGAGCCATATATAGGAAATAATCCTAAGCTCTGCTTTAAAAAACTGATATCACAATCAAACTTTAGTATGGTAGGTTCGAATCCAACAGGTGGTGTAGGCAACTCAAGGCAAGAGTGTGATGTTATTAGATCCGGTAGCAGCATCTTACCGTATAACATGGTCTACAAAAATAATACTGAGATCACATGATTCTTCGTCATGTGATGATGGAATTATTGCCTCACCAATCATCATCACACTTGATAGATTTTGTCTAAACTAGTAGAAGGCTTACTTTAAGCATTGAATGTTTAAATATGCTTATTATGGCATACAGGACACATGAAATGGTAACATGCTGCACATGAAACTATAGAAACAATAATTATTGCTGGGAAATCACTTTAATTTTTACCGACTTCAAAAAGAAGGAGGTTATCAATTCGACATGTTTATATTTTATTTTTTATGTATGTTCGGGCATAACTCCGTTGTATATAGACGGATGTGCAAAATTCGAAAGAGGTTTATTCCGAAATGGTCCCATTAAAATTTCATATAGATGTGATGATGACAGACAACGGAACTCTTAAAAAAATTACAGCAAATCAACCGCGAATGCTGCTATCGCATAAATATGCAAAATAATATCGCATAAAAGTGCAAAATAACTTAAATTTCGAAAGGCGGTGACAGAGAATTAAAATACACATCCAAAGTCACCGACTTCCGAAATTAAAGTTATTTTGCACTTTGTAGTGTTTTTTTGGAAGTCGGTTGTTATTTTTTGAAAAAGTTTTTTATAGTGTGAAAAGTCACTGTTCATTGACGGCTTGCAGTGTAACGCACGCAAAACATTCTGCTTATTGCATGCAACGGTACAGGAGTTGTGGGATATCCAAAGTTAAGTTATAACATTTAAAACTTGTTTTCGAAAAAAAAAAGTTTAAGTAGTTGTAAATTTGGCCTTCAATATCTCCAAAACCAGAGGGTTCTCAGGTATATCTGGTTACGGATCTCCGTAGGATTAAAGGGCCACACTGTCACACTGGACTGTACAGTACTTAAAAAAATCACAATGACGGGGAGTATTACTCTCGGCATCATTAAGCGTCTTTTTACACCCGTTAGACTTGCTTCTTAGATCATTGTCGATATCGATATCCTAAAATAATATCGCTGCATTATCATTTTCTATTAAAGCATAATACATAACTGAAATAATACAATGCAGATGCAGATGTTTATCACCTTGATTGACTTGCAATCAGTGCGTAATCGGAGCTTGTTACATTTTGTTTCTAACTTCATGGATATATGCAATCAATTCTTAGAATTGAGCTTTTGTTTTTACAAATGTGCAACACGGTTATTTTCTACTGACTTGTTGGTTTGGGGAATTTAATGATGAATATTAAATTCCACAGTTTATTGCAACTTTAACGAAGTTCATTATTGCCACAAACTTACTTAGTGACTCCTTATTCCCTACAGTTTTTTTTTTTTTTTTTTTTTTGGGTGGGAAATCATCAAATAACTTCTCCCGCTCTGGGTGGAGCAGGAGGGCGTGTCAGACTTTTACTGACTAAAACCCACCCGTGTTCCTTCATTAGCCCGTATGCCAGTGGCTGTGGTATCTCTGTCAAACGAACCCGCACCCCTGACAGGCATCGGCCCTTGCGGGCCCCATCATTTTTGTGCTGACATCTCTTTGAGGCGCGCGTGGAACACAACGCGCCGTCGACTTGGGCTTGGTCCTTACCGGACAGCGAGCTACCCATTACTCGCCGTCCGCAAGCCCATGCCTACGGTGGCCGGAAATCGGCCTGGGATTCCCGACGCCCAGGGCGTCTCCGTATCCTGCGGCGGCTGGGGTCGCGAGGGCGCATATGCTGCCTCTCCCTCACGTGCGCCGCCTCCCTCTTCGCGAGCATCACTACTTCGCTGAAGGAGGTGACGGCTCCCCATGCCCTCTCGCTCCGTACCATGGCCTGTACCAGGGCCGGACGCGAGAGATCGCCGCCGCCGATCGCCTCCACGAGGACACGGCGGTGCTCCGCCCAAGCAGGGCAGACCGCCACCGTGTGCTCCACCGTGTCCTGAGGGCGATCTTCGCAGTGGAAACACCCGGGCGTTTCCTCCCGCCCTATCCGAAACAGGAACCTCCCGAAACAACCGTGTCCGGTGAGGACCTGCGTCAGGCGGAAGGTGAGGACGCCATGCCGCCTCTCGAACCACTCCTCAAAGAGGGGACTTACCGCCGCAATCGTGGCGTGCCCAGCACTGGGTTGCGACAATCGCTCTCTCCATGTCGCCATGAGATCCCGCCGGAGCTCTGTCCGCTGTGCCGCGATTTCCTGCGGCAGCGGAGTTACGCCCCGGTTATTCCCTACAGTTCGGATCATTAATATGTAGCCAAATCTGATTGGATGATGAATTGATGACACAGTGAGATGTATCACCTAGATGCCTTATTTATCACTCAACTCATCGATCCACACAGAAATCCCAATGATTTCTGTACTCCTCGTTAATCTCATCGTCTTCAACAAGATCTCCAACAACCATTGTGAAAACCATCTTGCCAGTTTGCCTCACACAATAATACATAGTAAATCATACAAAATTCTTACGACCATCATTTTGTCGGTTTCACAGTCTTTGTTGTGAGTTTGACGATCGCTTTCAAAATTAGCCGTACTTGATCCACTTTAGGGCTTTGGCCTACACAATAGCTGTCTGTTTAAGACGTGTTGCTCTTGCGCATAGTCCGCTGCCTTATTGATGGCGAGAAGCGATGGGATTATAGGTATTAGTCATATTTTATGAGTCTTTCGTCATCGTCTTTCATATTTCTTAGACGTTGCTGTTTATATGTTATTGTTTATATGGTATTGCTCATGGCTAGTTCTGCATTGTAGATGCTTTTAACGGACTTGAAGATATTGTATAGACTTGATGAAGGTTGCAGTGTTTCATGGAATTCTACTTGTCCATCTTTCATGTTTTCGTCCTCGGTAGGCATAGTTCATGATCCATCTAAATGCCATACGTTCAGTAAGTCAGCTACCTTTGTTATTACATCTTATTGTGGTTATAATACTCGTATCAATTGAACTTTAATAGAGATATAAACCAGAGCAACAAAACAAGTCAGGCGAAACGTCAGGCCTCTAATGTGATCAAATTATTATTGTTATCTTGAGTTTTTTGGGCCTTGGACTGTATTGTTAACCTCAGTACAATACTTTAGAAGTTCTTGGAATATTCATTAATTCTGAATGATCAGGGTAATTTGCCGAACTTCAAAAATATTGGGCCTTAAATAGTTTCCACTATTTGTTGGATCATAAAATTGTTTGTTTTAAGAGTTTATGAACTTGAGAAATTCTAAATTTGAACCAACTTAAACCTTAATTTTCGCATTACAGAACGATATTTAAAGCAGGACGAATGAATTAAACTCAATCATTGTCTTTATTCAGGAATAAAACATCAAGTAGCTACCAATAGAACATAGACCCGGCGAGTGGGTTGCACAGTTGCCCACAGTGATGAATAGCGCTATCCACCTCTATCAATCTCTTAGAGGCAGTGATTGAGGTGCGGCGCCTGCGCTGGTGGGAACTTTTCTGATTGGAGTGATTAATTGTGGACTTGTACTGTTACTACGTAAGCCAGGTGGTCGATATGTGGGTGGGATGTTTCGGGATTTTTTTTATCGATGTTTTTAATCGTTTTGATTTAGAGTCGTTACAGAAAAAAGTAGTTCAAATGCTTCTGTTATGTCCTAGTTTGAAAATACTATGTAAGAAATTTTTTCACAAGTCACGTTTTATAACGACAAAATATGTTAAATGTTACGTCGTAAATTGCACAGTTCAGGTACTAGAATTCATCTATTCATTCCATAGGGTCTTGTATTCCGACATCTGCATATCCATACGCATTTAATGCAGCTATTTCTTCGATTTCATGTCGCCGCATAATTTCTGCTAGCCACAATACACGATCAGCCTTTCTCACCACAACTATCATTATCACAAAGCCATTTTCAATCAATATCCAAATTGATAACAACGTATCCGATCATTACTTTCTCAATGGCTTCCTGAACAGAATATTAATATTTTAATAGCTAATAATTATGGTGCTATATCTTAGTTTCCCTCGTTAACTGTTAACAAGCTCACACTATTACGACTTCCAGTTTCCTTTGGCTTAGATACAGCCAATCATTGTTTGATAGGCAATTGGGCGTAAATCGAAAATAGTGGACGTTTTAATTAGAAATTGTAAATTGTTAACTGTCTTAGATTAAGGTTCTACGGTACTGTTAGCTACTGGTTTAGCTACAATAAAATTGTATCGACATTAACTGCTGTTTATTGATAAAATGTTACCTGTCTTAAAAGCAGTTTCTATTTAACATCATTATTAAGGCTTCAGAAGTTACGTGACTACTGTCATTGGTGCTATGAAACTAGGTACTTATTATTAAGCTTACATAGCATATTAAGCAAAATCATTCTATAATGTCCCCACAGCTGGGACACAGGCGTCCTCTCTGTGAGGGGAAAGAAACCGTAATCCAGCACGCGGGCGAGGTCACTTGTCGTCGAATTTTTAGTTCTTGATATGTTTTCCTTCGCCGTTGTGAGAGCAGTGGGTATGAAATAATTTACACAAAATTAAGTGCCAGTTTGGGTTCTAATACGACCTACTAATGCTATATTTTTGTTTTTTTCATTTGGGTTTTCGGGTTTCGTATGTCGAAAATGAGACAGTTTAAATCCTGGATCAAATACAAACATATAGCGTCGTAAGATGGCCAGCACCCTAATTGCGTAACTCACGATTGATCATAATTGGTTTCGTCTTCACAGTTAAACAATATTCATTGCGTTATTTATGTTGTCGAACGGACACATTTTTCGAACATATGAAGCAATGGTTTAACAATCCGTTTCAAAACGATACAGATTATGATGAATCGTGAGTTACGCAATTAGGGTGCTGGTCTCAACATTTAACTGCCAAAGTTATTTAATAAGAAAGTTTTACTATTTTCGAACAGACGAAGCGAAAACGGTGAGGTTACTCAATTCGACGCGTATTTTTTTTTTTTTATGTATGACCACGCATAACTTTTTCCAGAGTAGTCCGATTTTGATAATTCTTTTTTTATTGGAAAGGGTATACCCTGAAGTTGGTCCCATATACATTTTGAAGAAAAATTCCAACCCTAAGGGTAAGAAAACAGGGGATGATTGATTGTTTACTCACAGATTTTAATACTGAGTTGTGTATTATGTAAAAATTAAGCATGTAGTAATTAGTAGATTATAGCCACAAAAAATATAAAATAAAAACTTTTTAATAAAAAAATTAAACCGCCGAAAAACCGAAAAGTAAAAAATAATAAACCTGCTTTGTCCAACCCCAATAACTAAGTTCGGAAGGCGGTGACATACAATTAAATACATATCCAAAGTCACCGACTTCCGAACTTAGTTATTGGGGTTGGACAAAGCAGGTTTATTATTTTTTACTTTTCGGTTTTAATCGCTGTTAAGGTTGTCTGTTAACTGCTGCCTCAAAGATCACCTTTAAATGTATAACTGACATCTGATGTTATCTAAGATTTCTTCTTCGTCGTTCTTGGTACTCAAGGATTATATTCTGCCTTATTTTTCACAGTATAAGCAAAAACAATAATATTGGTTGTCAATCATTTTAACTGATTGACTTTCGCGTAACCCATAATAGATCAAGTCATAGCTCTTGCTAATACGGATATTATACTTCCATTAATTTAAATTGCATAAACTTCCTTAATGTTGGTAGAAAGCAATTAAAGATTTCAGCCTTAGGCTATTGTTTAATTACATCTACATCTCTAATCTCTTCTACATCATCAGTATTATTTTCCACCAGCTAAAATGGATACCCTGACCTTTTCAGTCTTCAGATTTCTTTCTATCTAAATTTTCGCCAGTTGATCTTGTTGCTTCATTTATATCGGTGTTTTGTTCGTGGGCTCTTATAACTCTCTTCGCTAACTTCAAAACATCGATTTATTCTTTAGTAGATCAATAGTCATGATAGTAATCAACATTCTTCTGGCGCATGATCAAACCTCTATTAATAATATTTTATTGACGATAGACCAGTATCCTGGGTGGTCTAATATTTTTAAACTTCAATGTTTGTATGATATGACTAATTTGCTCTCACACGATCAGTTATGCGACCTACTTTGCAATTTCGAACATCTGTATTTATTATCATTATTTAAAACTTGTATATTATTATGTATGATCTAATTGATTTTATTTATCATGGCATGTTCAGTTTACTGTTAATTTATACCGATTACTTTATGTTTGCGCTTTCCAATGAGTGGTGTTCGAATACTTTATTATAACGTTGATTGGAATATGTTTGCCTGGGGTATATTTCTTGGACTAGATATCTCCAATTAGGATGAGAATTTCTAAGTGCCAGTTGCAAAATAAATCGCAATAAATGTAGGTATTTAAAATATACCTGTAGCACTCATTGGTACCTTAACAAAACTATTTTTCAGTAGATTCGTTAATCTACTTCACATACGATATTAGAACGACCAAAGCATGGCGTCAGACCTAAATACATGAATCATAGTCTAAATAGGTCAATGCTGAATAATTAATAGATACAACAAGACGTTGAACAAACATTTAGAACTGGCACTGAAAGATTTCATCAACGTATTTCTTAACCTAACAACATTTTCCCTTTTAATATTGAAATGGAAGGCGTTATAAATTTTAAGGTTTGCGATACAGAAGACGTAATGGAAAACCCATAACTTCTTGAAATACAAAAACTTTTGTCTGCAGATTTTACTTAAAGCATTATATCTTACAAAACGAACAATATTATCATATGACATAATAAATAAATTTATCATAGATTGCCAAAGACCAACTATACTATTCAGACAATCGGCAATTTTCTACGAGAAAAGTAGGACATACTATAAAGCTGCGCGTGAGTCGACCATTCTTAAGAGGCCCAAGGTCGCTGGAAATGTTCCAGATTCTTTTTTTATTTTTTTAGATGATGTCGGTACTGTGGTTGAAGGGCTTAATTTATTTATGATCGTTCTTGGCTGGTTTGTAAAGTGGATTGGACTACATTCGTTTAATGTAGTTAGTAAGAACGAAATGTTATTTATTGAGTTATTGATGGGCTCGTTTTGTTCATGCCCGATTTCAGCTTTCTTTGGGATTTTAACTATATTAATGTTATCTTTATTTGTCACTGTATGGGTTAGGCCTGCAGGGTGTTGCACTAAATTCAAATACTTGAAAATAGTCTTGATATTTGTACCATCTAATAATAACAAATCCTTTCTACTACACTCACAACAGATTCAAATTCTTACTATTGCCCAACACTACCTGAAAACCTATTGTACCGATTTACTCCGTAAAACATCCTTTAGTCCGTCAGTTTGGAAAGCACCTACAGAGTATTTCCGCCAGTGCGTAGGTGAAAGTACCGGCAAATTGCCCCCGGTGCATTACCAAGAGGTGCGTACGATGTTATTCGAATTTGATAGCCCTATTATGCACGAGATTTTGGTACTAATGCCTTAGAACGTCGTTTAGGTGAATTTCTTCCGTGATTGTTTTGAATTTCACGATATGACTTCCGTGAAAATCAAAATTATGATATTTTAATGTGGAGCTGTATATACTCCTCAATAAGGAAGGAATGATGATGGGATGGCAGAGATGAATGGAAGTGACAAATATTTTATGCAAACCCCAAGTAAAGTAAGGACAAGCAGAAGAAGAATCGAATCATGATTTGGTAGTAAAGTTCTTCTTAGCAACAAATCCAAAATGTACAATTTCATATAACACACGGTTAGATAGCAAGCGAAGTCAAAGCTAAATCTATTACCGAAACACCTATATGATATGGCGCAAAACATTTAACCAATTTGAATATTTCACCTAACCCTTTCGCAAATAATTTCTCCATATTGACACGAGTTGACCCTAGCATTCGGAAACAGTGTTTAAAAATGATTGATGAGCATGCAGTAATGTTATCTAACTTATGAAATGACAGTTCGACAACTACATGACGAGGGAAGTTGTCGATGTGATCGATCATAGTCGGAAAGCAATGTATGATGTAAAAATGGGAAATATTGCGCGTGAATAATTTTAGATAATGCTTTATCTGATCCATATACTCGTAATTCTAGCTGTAGTATGGATTGAGACTATATCATATTATCATATTGAGACGTTTGAATATACCTGCAGAAAATGATTATCTACAACATCTTGTTACACAAAATTAAAAGCAATAATAACCTTTGTCACGCAATCCACTTGCATGTATGCAAGTTTTTTAAACACCACTCCGATCTTTCTATATCAGCCATCAGATTAGCAAAGATTCTTACACAACTCATTGACCCTTGAACTTAAAAGGCCAATCTATCATTAGAATCAATTTTGTGCGATTTGTTCTATACATTTCTCGTTTCAATTCTAACAGGCGTATTAAAATATCGTAATACCTCCTCATTAACGTCGAAAAGTGAGGGTACTGACGTTTCTGACATCATATTAATCTACGTTTGAACGATCGTTCACTTTCTCTGGAAATTCACTCAGTACACCACTATTTGTTAAAACACGTCATTGATTGATTGCTAATATTAGATTGATTATCTTGTGTCACTGTTTAAAATAAATTTTCTCTCATAACAGTCTTGTTCATTTCGTTTTCAATTAATTTCTCGTCGGTAACTCTATTCATTTTGGAAATGGAGAAAAGACGTTTGATCGCTACTGTCTCTTCCATTGTTGCGCAGGATTCTTTAGTTGACATATGAATGAACGATTTCCGTAAATTAATTATTTGATTAATCGAAAGTTCCTTAGCCCATTCACTAACTTTAGATTTCTCCAAAACATCAGAAGTCAATCAAAATATCATACCAGAATTAATTATTTTTAATTATATTGCTGTTAAACATACGCTCCAATGATCTGATAATATCGTACTTTTTATAGACATCATTAGCAATATGTAACTTTATAACTTTCCATGATTCTCCGTCATGTTTTTATAAAACGTATGTGCTCTCACTATGGAGCAAAAACCACAAGTTATCTTGTTTATTAACTTTCTTCTTCTTTGTTCGTAACCAGTAATTGTATCTCTTGTGTAAAGGTAGAAACAACAAATTCTTGATTTAATTGCTATACTTTTGCGGTTAAAGCATCTGTAGGTTGCATTTCAATAATATTTATATCAACATATTGCATTTCGTTTGTATGAACCCATAAATTTAGTAAATTATTATCTCTAAACAATAAAATAGCCTCTTATCCAGAACTTACATAAAGATATCTTGTTATAACTTAGCCCATTACTTTAATTCCCTTAAAACAGTAGAAAATGCAGAAAAGGCAGTCTGCCTTTTCTGCATTTTGTACTGTTTTCTACCTGCAAGCTCTTTCTTTAGTAATTTAAGAATATTTTATTTTCTTTCATTTGTCGTTGATTCCATCAAGATAACTCCGTGTTTCTTCGCTAGTCGCCTCTCATTAGTGCTTTATCCATGTCCATATAATGTGAAGATTTCAAACAATTTTAGTACTTATAAATCTTGACTGCCTGCCTACTGATTACTGGGTCGTTTTCCAAGATATTCTCTGTAAATCTAACCTAACAACCACTTATGTTTTATGTTGGTGTAATGGTTGATCTCGATAGTTATTAAATCTGTGTCTGGTTCTAACAGTAAACAAGATGTAACTGACTTTTCACCGATTATTGCATTATGGAAGTGCGTGACTAACTTGATAGCAACTTGTACAACATATAGTTCTCTTGCTGTTCTTCAAGTACTAGGTACTAAAATGTAATTAGTAGCAAGTAATGTCGTCGAGTTATTCTGATTTGTTAATAGACGTTGCTAGGTTTGATGACATAATGGACAGTATTATCATTTGTCTCATTTAGATAAATTCAAATAAAATGCTGTTCGTTACTAAGCACATGCTTTAGAACGGCCAGACTGGTATGGCTTCTTTATGTTTTTAATTGTTCGTACTGGTCAGAATTAGTTTCTAACGGAAAAAACTTTTTTAAGTTTCCCAGAAAATGTTCAAATTCGGAAAAAACTGAACGTTCTTTTTGCGATTGTATCTTAGTATGAATAATTGAAAGACAGGACAACGTCGGGTCAGCTAGTTGCTAATAAAAATCAATGTTTTATCTTAATACGATAAAAAAACCATATGGAGCCATTAAAACAAAATAAACATAAGTATCTTACGTAACATCTGTTACATAAACAAGAACTTACATTCTTAATTAATTGTATCCTTATTGCAGAAAGCAATTTCTCCTTAAATATGGAATTTCGAGAACCATTACATTATTTTCAAGTATCGTTTCGTTATCGAAAGCCTTAACTCGGTGTGTGGTCACATTTGTAATAAAATTTCGATTATTGGTAATTAATTTGCCCACCGTCTCAATTATTACATCGTTTATAATATAAACATGTGTAATTATTATTACATCTCCGCAGGAGTCTGTAATTTATACAGGTTTATTGACTGGTTTGAAATCATTTAAATTAATTATTAACTAAATTATATAATTACTGATACAGGCGATCAAATAATCAGATAATAATCAGAGCTTTCCTTTTATTGTCGAAAATTGAGACGCGATAATTAATTTCGTACTGGCATGATACTTTTAACCAATAAGAAACAAAGCGTAACAAAGATTGACAGTAACAATGATTAACTAGATTTGAGGTCAGAAACCCACCAGCAAATGTAACGTTTAAGAAAAAAAAGGAAAACTACTCGTAAAAAATCAAGGCCACTTTTTGAGAGCACCTACCGGACAAAGAAGTATCTTTGAATGCGCAAGCACGCAAATCGTACATCATATCAGCCGAAAGACGTCCACAAGCACGTAATCAAGCCTAGTTCAGCATTAGAGGTTTTTATACGCAGATCAAAAGATATGGATGTACTTACGGATGTTTAATATCGCTTCGGTTGTAGCTACTTTGAATATGAGTCACAAATTAACAATTAGCTTTTTTTCTAACACAAAAAAATGGATTGAAGTATTGGCTTGGGGCTTAGTTTTGCCAGGGGTGCGGGTTTGTTCGAAAGAGATACCACAGCCCCTGGCATATGGGCTACTGAAGGAACACGGGTGGGTTTTAGTCAGTAAAAGTCTAACACGCCCTCCTGCTCCACCCAGAGCGGGAGAAGTTATTTGATGATTTCCCACCCAAAAAAAAAAGTATTGGCTTTTTTACATATTCTTCTTGACTTCAAACGTAAAAGGACCAAACATACTGTTTCATTTTTATCGATCAAACTACATATTTCGTAATCGTTTCTAGCGAAATCAGGAAACGTAGAGATATTCTTTGTTTAATATTTAAATGTCCAATCTTTAAAACTGGTTCAGAAAATTATGACAAAATATTATTACTTGAAGACTAATCTAATCGATTTTAGTGAATTACATTTAAAAATTCTATAATTGTGTGAAAATTCTACTAAATTTTTGACAGAATTCGATGCATTAAACACACCAATATACATATAAATGAATGGATTGCACATAACACGAAAAGTTGATGAAAAAAATCTATGATTATGTAAATCATAATAAAATAGAACCATCACCATAATGAAGTAAACCCACAAATATAACTTTCTAACAAAAATTTAATATTTCATAACGTAAACAAAAGATTAGAAAGTGACAAAAGTGACTCTATGGCAGATAAAAGTTTAAATCTTTAGAACAATAAGATAATCAAGATGCATTTCGCAACTTTCTCAGAACAAAATTGTCACCAACCTTGATTTAATGTCCGAGCTCGAGATCTTTCACACGGACCATTTGAAGCGCAGTGATTGTTTAGAAAACCTCACTTAAGAATAAGAAAAAATAGAAATTAAAAGCATTCGAAAATATAAAACGAGATGACGATATACTCTTGATAAAGAGTCTGAATTTCAAGTAGACGAAAATAAAATTTTGCAAATGAAAACCTCACAGACAATATACTCGTATGTAGCATAATCAGCCTATAATGTGCCCAATGCTGGGACATAGCCTCTTCTCTGTTAGAGGAGGTGGGCCGTTATTCAACACTCGGGCCCGGTGCGGGTTGGTATATGTCACATTGTCTTCGAATTTGGACATGCCGGTTTCCTGACCTTGTTTTCCTTCACCGTGCCAGACTATATCTCGTTACATAAATTGCAATAGTATTTATTGATTTTGTTTTCATTTCATTTCCTCTTGCTTTAATTACCTTTTTGTTTACATTAATTATTATATTGACATTTTCATCGTTCGATCTTTTATGAGTCGATTTAATGCCGACACCTTTCAACTCCCACGCAGTCATCGGTTGCAATCATAAATATGATTTTTATATGAGAGTCTATAAGATGTGAAAATCATATTTGCATAAGTTTTATGAATGCAAGGTTATTGTGAAATATGATGTGTGGTTGTGAATTTTATTAAATAGTGAAAACTGTTCATCAACGGAGAGAACCCGATTGATGTTTTCCAAGTTTTCTCTTTGTTTGACGACAATTTATTTAAGCACACAGTATGCTTTTTACTTTGTTATATTATGTAGATTCAGCTTGTATTTCGTCATTAAATACTGCTACTATTTCGTTGGCTTGAATACCCTCTTCAAGGTTTTTTTTATTTAATTTAATAAGTACTAATGTCTTTAGCTGCAAGCAAATCTGCCACTAGAACCATAATAGAACCAATACTTAATGTTTACTTCGCTTGTAAATCCTTTGGCGTATTTAACACTGGTTTGTTTACAAATATGTCTGGAAGTGTTACTATCGTGTTTCTTTTCGCAATTCTTACGTCATCAGCTAGTGCTGTAATAATGTAACAATTAGCTGTACTATTCGTTCATTATCGAGATTTATTAGTTCCGATGTTTCAAATTAAAGATAATTACTCAGAATTTACTTACCTGATTGTACTTCGGAAGCGGATTCACGCTGCTTATATTTACTGAAAGAGGAATTCGTTTTTAAGCGAAATACTTTTTAAATCTAGGTAAAAAAGTAACATCTGTCGATTGACCGTTTTTTTTTTCATTTTTTCCTGACTCTGGCACAAGGTGTGAAGGCACCTGCGCAAGCGGATGCACAGGTTCTGTTACAAACATCAGGCAACTACCATAACCAACCTTCCGGCATTAAAACAAGGTATATTTTTGTCTTAAACTCAGGCAATCACAATAAGTAGAATTTACTCTGTAGTTCCACCTTTAAAAGCGTCTTATTCTCAATAATCATTTCGCTAAAGTTTTTATTCATTCCATTTAAGTACTGAGGGATGAATAATGACTTAATCGTGACTTTTAGATGAATAATACAGGTTGTGATGAATTTCAAATGATGTCCATTCCAGTGGGCAGTGTTGGCTAACAATTAATGTGTCCATCAGTCGTGACAGATTGTCATGTTCAAATAAATAACATTTACGATATTTTTGAGTATCCAGAATTAGATAATGTAGGTAAAATAACATTGGTCCATTGACATAGAAACACTGTTGTTCACAATAATCGTCAAATGTAATGTTGCAAATCAAAATGTTGCAATGTGTACGATTCTAAAATGCTTGTTTATTGGTTAGATAACTGTATTTTGTATTGTCTGTATTTTTAGACTATCGCTCGAATCAAGAAAATTAGTTTATAGTCAGAGCTATAAAATCAATATTTAGCTATGTTAAAACGGCTTAGTAGTCGATATTCGTACGAATTTACTCGCCCGAATCGGTCAAATAGACCATTGTCGTTGATTAATACTATTGTAACTTTTAACGATAGTCACTTGTTTTCGAACTAAAAATAAAGATTCAAAAAAGCAGAACACAACAGAAATAAACAAAACACGCATGCAGCAACACATTCGATTGTTTCTATAGACACAATCAATCAACCTCATGCACATGGACCATTTGATCAGCCACAGTTGCACAATACGAGCCAATTTGTTCACAAATTATATGTTCCACACATGAAATTGCTATACTTAGCATAATGTACTTAGAGATACCGCTTCGGGCGAAGTGAGGCTAATTTGAGTAGAAAGTGAACGATTTAGAGAGAGTAATTATCGATAAACAGACGTGTCATGGCGTGTTATGTTAGATGTGAGCAATTGAGCAAGTGTTGGGAAAGAGTAGCTTTGGTCTTCTTGAAGTAAATCGAGTGAGGCAGGCACTAGAGTTGAAGCCTTTTCACCTCGACTCGTCTGAGATCATTCTTGCAAGAGGATTTATAAAGCCTTGAAGTGTTTAGATGCCACGCCTTAAAGTCGCTTCTGTTCAGTTGAATTTCGAGCTTGTAAGTATAAACTTGAGTTCAAGATTATCATAATGGTAAGATCTAATACCATTTTCTCAAAACACTGAAGGATGACGTCGTGAGGAAACCGGCATGTCCTAGAACCAAATATTCTAAGACATATTAAATAAACCGACCCGCACTAGGCCCGCGTGGTGGATTACGGCCCGCTCCCTCTGACAGAGAGGAGGCCTATGTCCCAGCAGTGGAAACATTATAGGCCGATTATGCTTAATACAATTCTCTAGATGTATTTAAGTACTAAAACGTTCAAATTGAAGTCACAATCTCATCTGAGCAAAAAAGCTTGTCGGAAAGTAGGTAAAGTTAATTTTTAATTTACATGTTGAGACGGATTAAAAATACGGGAATTTCTTCACAGGAATCATCGCTATGTCGTACATGACCACCTGAACCTAGAATTATGTAGAGCTGTAAATTAAAACGACAAGATCTTAGCACCCTTTTATTAATATCACTTTCTTTGAACTTATAAAGGGCAATTTTAATAAGGAACTGACAAGAACATTCACCTTAGAAGTTAATAGCTTATAACATCCTTTAGCAATTACCAAACAGCTACCAACCGTGGCAATATCCGACATGTTCAATTTTTTCTACCAGTGTTAGAAGGGCCATATTCAGTGACTTATACTCTCTCGCTAGTATGGCTAGTATCCTATGTTAAATCAAATTGAATATTAATATTGTTGACTGGCCAAGTTCGGAATTAATTTGTCATGAAGTTTCTAAAACTTATACAGTAATGGGCAGGTGTAACTTTTTCTTAATTTATTATGCAGTAAAAGTAAATGGTATCGGTTTCTTTAGTTCATTTATTTTTATATAATTACACATTGTGATTTGTTGTGACTCCTTTGTTAGATAAAATACATCATCGCTGAAGGCTAGTCTAAATGCTGCGCGTGCACATATGTATAAAAAAATTAAGGTCGTTTTTGTTTCGCTCTGCGCTTCCTAATGCTTCCAAAAAAATCGATTTGATTAGTTCTTTTCGTGTCTTCAGTGGCTTTATTGATTTTCCTAAAGTCCTTCGACTGAATGACGTTATTATTCGACCCAAATTGATCGAAATGTTTTCCGATATTGACAGATTTTGCCAGTTTTTGCCAGTTAAATGCGAATTGCTCTAGCAGTCTAGATAAATATTCAGACATGTGCTTGCTAGTTTTCATACTTTTAGGTACTGACATTGGAAACATTCTGTGGACCTCTAGTGTCAAAGCCTCTTTCTATTGCTATAAAGTTTTTATAGAAACTCTAATAATTACTAAGTTTTCTGTGACACTCGAAACCTTATCCAGGCTGTCCCATTATGATATACTGGCACAGGACTACACTTTCATAGTACACCAATAATATTGGCACTACAACTGACAACTCCATGATTTGCAATAGCACTTCTCTAAAATTAACCTAATCTATAAGCACAACTCCAGTCAACATCAAGTAGCGGTAACTTCGGTGTGAAACTGACAAGCCTTCGCACTTCACGCTTCGGCGATCATCGGCAAAGATCGTAACTAGAGCCGACGTGCAACAGTAGGCAAAGTGTGAACCGAATTTCTACTGGTTTGTTTGACCACTCATTTGTCTTAAGTAATTAGTTTTATGGAGGTGTTTAATTGGAAGTGGTAGACTGTTGGCTAATTAGTCAAGTTTTAATGTGATTGCCAAGTCGATTTTTCTGTTGCTTTGTTGGCTAACATTATGCTTAGCCTTTTCCATTATAGCCAGATACGGTATAAACACAGTTAAACTACGGAGATAATAAGGCTAGATTGTCAAACTATTGGCAAAGATACTTATGGACTTCTCCCGAAAGATATAACTTTGACAATCGTATGTAGTGTTTATGATCACATCATGCATAGTGCCTAAAATATTCCACTGCTGAGATACCACCACGCGGGCCCAATTCGAATGTTTAGTGCTAGCACATGCCAGTTTGCTCACGATGTTTTCCTTCACCGTTTTTAGAGCATTGCTGATGAAATAATTTATAGCCACCCTGTAAATGAGCACTAAGTAGCAGTTTAATCATCTTTTTTGTTTTAATACTCTATTAAAGTTTTGGGGAATCTCTCGCGCGAGACATGATCGTGAGCGTCGATGGTTACAACAATAAAGTTACGGGACTACTTGTACTTGTCTGAACATCTGAATAGGTACAAGTTAGTTGACATAATGAGCTTGAGCAAACTTCGTCAGCACTTTGGCCAGAGCTTAAAAGCATCATCTTACTCTATTGTCATCATCAAAAACACTATCCATATTTTTCCACATTTTTCATTGAAATCAAATAGCACTTACTGGACAATTAAGCTTCACAATCACATATTACGTAAAGCTTTTCATCGGCAGCTCTATTCGGCAATTTGACGTTACCTTTTATATGTTACACAATATATAATTTGAGGCGATCGTACGATACTTATGACGCCAGCCAGACTAATTGTAAAAATAGAAATGAAACTCTTCCATTGCTATGTTTGGTTCCGTAGAGGTGTAACTAGTTCGGAGAAGATAGTACTTTGAAATATTACGGCTTTAATACAGAACAAGATTTTTCCATGTATAAACCATAGAGCAGTCACATTTGAATATCGAACTTTATTCCGACAAAGTTTTTTAAATTCAAAAATTGATTCTAAGGATCACATATTTAAAACATTCTGTCAGTGTCATCTTGTAAAGACTGATAGAAACAGGAGATGATAAATAAACGTTTAGTAGCGGTTTATTAGGACTTCAGTTGTCATTTTTTTTAAAGGATTTTCCCCTATTACGAGTAAGTTTTTCGAAATATTACAACTGATTTTGAGATTTAAGCTTGGACCAAATATCTCGTGTTGTAGTGAGACGGTATACGTTTTGAAGATGCCTCCATAGGTGTGTGATTTTTATCGCAGTAGTACGTTCGATTGGGTGGTCGCAAGAATTCGCTGGATACGAGAAGCCGAGAACAGTGGAAGTGGCAGTGCTTGGCTATTAAAAATAACTGCAAATTATGTAAAATTGAGTATAGGTAAAAGCGATTATCAAGTTTCGAGTTCATTTTAAGAAGGGAGAAATTCTGCTGATCGCTTTTTAATACATAATATTTTTAGAAAAGAAAACAATCTCACGCGTTTTTCCCTAATCCATACAATACGACTTCGAACAACTTCAGCTAATTGCAGAACAAATATTTTACTATGTATGTGCGTGCTCTCACCAATCTTTTTCAAGGAAATTATCATGTTTCGCACTAAAATCTTAATTTACTCACACTTTTACTAAACAAATTGACACTTATCTTGAGTGCATAAAAGATAAAATCGATAATCAATATCGATTCTCGCTACCTGCCCAATCGATTGGAAATGCGTTTGCGGAGAAAGTTATCGAATTCTCTCGGGGAAGGTGTTGCCTTTAAAATGCGAACTGGATGTGTTGCCAGTTTTTATACCGAATTCTGTGAATGCATGCTGTGAGTTATAATTTATGTTTAATATAAGTTTATTTAAACGGAGATTTAGATTGAGTGCAGCATTAAAAAAAAAAACGCTGGATATTTAAGTTCTTATTTTAAATAATAATAATTATAGAACTAAACAGCACATATGCAAATAAAATCATAAATATCAATAAATGTTTACGCCTGTTACTTATAATCGCAGCGACTGGCAACATGATAAAAAAAAAACAATCTTGACTCGACTAAATTCCTTAACAGTAAATAGTTGAGTTAAAAACCGTGTAACGAGTCCTAATTTCTTAACGAGTCAATATCGATATTCTTGATAATCGAGAAAGTTTAACGCACAGTACGAACAGGTTTATTTATTGCAAAAAATTAACATGTTTTTGTTCGCAAGAAACTTAATATCGACTACCGAAGTTAACTTGCCGTGGGCATGTAACAGAATATGACACGATTTTTCAAGCATTACTCATTTTGTTGGTATCTAGGCACTGTGAGATTTCAATACGTTCGTTTTTTGCGAAACCTTGGAGTTTCTTTGTAGGTTTTTTCATTGTATTTGCTTTATTGGCAATGACTTTTTTACACTTATCGATGCTTACTCAATATTATTCAAATGTAGCTTTTAGTATGATGGTATTTACATGTTTTAATAAAGCATCTTAAACTGAAGTGTACAAAACAATCAACTGAACTTTTTTGTGGGCATGAGTACCGACTCACAGCCAAAAACCATAAAAACTTCGCTGTTCCACTGTAGTGGCCCAAACGCGGTGACGTAATCGATTTATCGTGTCCACTTATTTTTTTTCTCTTGCAACACTAGCCAAGGCCACGTCAATGACCGCAAGTGTTGCCACCCAAAAAAAAAACAACATTTTATAAATATATATTTAACAATATATTTATCTGACAAAGCACAGGTGTGGTTGGTTTTTTTCCTTCATTTTGAATGTTCTATTTATGTCAGTAATCAATCTACGAATCACACAGATGTTTCTTTTGAATTTATAGTTGTAATTAATTTTTACCATTTGAGTTGGCAGGACCTTGACGAATGATACATATATTATTTCTTTAGGCTTTAGGCTATAGGTGTATCATTACAGGAATTTATTATTTAGGAGTTTTATTATGAAGTTGCGAAACTGTAATTTCAGTTGACTTCTTTGACTCAAACACACAACAAATTAACTAGATATTGAATCTGCACCCTAATTGCGTAAGGTACGATCAATCATAATTTTAATAATTTTGAAACAGATTGCTAATCCATTGCTTCAAATGTTCGAAAACTGTGTTTGCTCAACAACGTAAATAACGCAATGAAAATTGTTGAACTGTCAAAATGAAACAGATTATGATTGATCGTGTATTACGAAATTAGGGTGCTGGTCTAACATGGTTCCCATCGTTGAACACCTGTCGATCTAACCTTATCGCAGTATCTGTACTAATAATAAAGCTAACAGGGTTTGTTTGTTTTTGCATTTGATGGCTCAATTTTTGAGGAAATTTATAAGCTTTTAACATCACGAAATTACAAAAGGCAAAAAGACCGCCAAGCGGAAACGAAGTTATAGATAGGATGCGACGTGTTGGGTCGGGGGCAACATTTTATGCGGACGAAATCAGCATAAGCTAGTAAATTTATGGGCGTTTTTGCTACCACAATACTAATCATAATTTTTAATAACACGATCCATACCTCAAACAGTATCAATTAATAAAAGTGGATGTAGATCAAAACTTTTTTGGTGACGGTGTTGCCAATTGTAATATTTTTTTGTTCGACTACTTAGAACAATGATGAATACAAGCAATCTGTAACTTGTTTCGAACTATTCGCAAGTTTAATACCGAGTCCATGATTAAATCGTTTTTATAGCACTTTATTTCTACACCGAGCTACTATTGGTATTTAATCTTAACTGTATAAGCGTCTTATATGATAGAACATAAAGTTTCTTCTTCTTTGGATTAGAGCGTGAATTTTAAAATTGCTGTAGCAAAATCCGGATTCCTTCATGTAAACTTGTGTACAGTTATTGTTATCATCAAATCATCATCGGAAACATGATTTATTTGCACTGTGACCTACCTCGTTGAGCCGTTAACGCTAGACATTGTTTTTATTCTGTTATTATTTTGTGTGTTTCTATTGCAGCATTACTTATCTTATCTTTATTTGTTACAGGTAATTAATTAATCACTCTTTTGCTTTGGCACCACGATTAATATAAGGTACAGAAAGGATCAGAAAGTTATAAGAGGGGCAATTCTACTAATTTTAAGAACGTTCACAGTCTGATCTCAGTGTCAATCTGTCAAAAATTCCTATACATTTTTGTCAAATTTTTGAAATTCGATTGTCGCCGAGATGACACTGCGAACGTTTTTATTTAGTAGAATTGGCCTTCTGGTGTTCCAAAATGTTCATCAACTGAAAAACTGTATACATCGATTTTCTCATACTCTTCAAGAGTCTACTTCTATATCAACTTCTTCTTCCAATACCAATTCCTACCTTTGAAATACAGCAAATAATAATCTCAATCAATAATCTGTGGCCCGACTGTCAAGATGACGGTTCAAATTTTTTTCTCCGTTTATTTTTTCTAGTATTTTTATCATAAATAATGCAACAATGTTTTGTTATATTCTTCTAAATCACTACTGAAGAGCCAGAAAATCATCCATCATAACTAAAACATAATAACAGAATGCAACAAGAAAAAATTTTTACACGGAGGATAATACGATGCTGACGCGAAGTCGGGCACGATTGATACCAGACACACACCCAATATCTTCGGGTTCGTCGCTCAGCTCCGCCTCGCAGCTGCCGGAACCTGCTCCAGACGTGAGTTCAGTGACACCGGCCGCTGCAGTTGCGTCGAGCTCGAGCGACGAATATTTCTCGCCGCCGACGACACCACCACAAGTACGTCGGCGCGGAAGAGGCCGACCACCGGCCAGCTTGGGACTCCGAGGCCCACCGGTCTCTGATAGGGTCCCCGCTCCCGGTGGAAGTGTGCAGCGCATGAAGTGGACACAAACAGTTAACGAAAATGTCATGCGCGCATACTATGGGGCTACAGAGGGGGGAAGTAACTTGACTGCGTACCGTGGTCGGATGCTCTCTCTGTTTCAGGTGCTTGAGCCAGCAGTCAACGTGTCGGCGCAACGACTGTCGGATCAGGTGCGGGTCATCCAGCGTAACCATATGCTGGATGCCGCCGTGCTTGATCGACTTCGCCTTGAATCACGGATTAGTCACGTTACGCCTGCTTCGCCACGGGTGGCGGTGCAACCGCAAAATTCGTCCAATGTTTCACCGCGACTCTACCGCGTTGATGAAGAGGATGATGACGGGGCTATATCCGTGAGTTCTCAATGCAATGCAAGATTGAGGAGCGCTTTGGAGGATGCTTTCCGGGAGTATCGCTCCACTCCACCTGAACTTAGACCACGTTTACCTCGTTTGCCCATGCACAAGAAAAACAGGGCGCTGGTGTGTGCTCTAGACTCACAGTTGTCAACATGTTTTGACGATAGCAAAGATCTCGCTGATACCCACTCAATCCTGTACTGTGCAGCTGTAGCGGCATGTCGTGTGGCTCATGTTAAATTTCCTAACAGTGACCGAGCTCCACGACCAAAACCAGCCGTACCAGCTTGGCAGTGCAGGATTGAGCGTCGTATCGGTGAGGCTAGAGCACTCATCGGCAAGCTTATCTGCTTCAGGGAGGGCAATACTCGCCCTAGAGTGATGCGCTTTGTGAAGCGGGCGTTTTCCGGGACTGATATCAGTTCTGGAGATTATATGACCCGCGTCACAGAGCGTATCGACTTCCTGAAGCAGAAAATCTGTGCATGGGCAAACCGTATTCGTCGGTACAGGCAGAGAGTGGAGCGGTACACTCAGAATCGCACATTCCGAAGCGATGAAAGGTGGGTATACAGAACCTGGGAGCGACCGGACCAAGGTGTGGTTGACACGCACCTGCCGGATGATGATGCCATGTGTTCATTCTGGCGAAACATCTGGTCGGTGCCTGTCAATCACACCGAAGGTGATTGGACTGGGGAAATCGAGCGAGCATGTGATCAAATACCAGAAATGGGGGCACTAACCATCAGCCCCCAAGATGTAGCTCGTGCTGTCCGTCCGTTGCCTAACTGGAAATCTCCAGGGCCGGACGGGCTGCACAACTTTTGGATAAAATGGCTCCAAAGATCACACGCTCGCTTGGCATCCCAGTTTCAGTCAGCCTTAGAGTCAGGGTCGCTGCCCCAGTTTTTAACAACAGGGATAACCCACCTGCTCCATAAATCAGGTAGTACTGCGGAACCCAAAAATTATAGACCGATCACTTGCCTACCGACGGTCTATAAAGTTCTGACATCCATTTTGAGAGCTAAAATTTACCATCATGTAGAGACCAACTCTATCATGTCTGCCTCTCAAAATGGATGTCGGAACGGGTCCCGCGGTACTAAGGAGCTGCTCCTCATTGATATGGCCATCAGCCAACAGGTTCGCCGTTCCCGAAAGGATCTTTCGACATGTTGGATAGACTATAAGAAGGCCTATGACTCGGTGCCACATACATGGCTTAGGAGGGTACTGGAGTTGTATAAAGTAGATGCAACTCTGCGTACCTTCCTGAGTTCGTGTATGGGGCAATGGAGAACGGTCCTTCGCTATCCAGGATGTCGAAATATCCAGAGGAATAGCGAGCCGATAAGGATCGAGCGAGGCATATTTCAGGGCGATAGTCTGAGTCCGCTTTGGTTCTGCTTAGCCTTGAATCCTCTTAGCATATTGCTGGAGCATTCAGGTATAGGCTATCGGCTGAGGAGAGCTGGTCAGGTTATATCTCACCTCCTCTACATGGATGACCTAAAACTCTTTGCCCCCAACAAATTGCAACTGATGGAGCTACTGAAAGTAACTGAAACTTTCAGTAGCGCTATCAGGATGGAATTTGGTGTGGACAAATGTGCGGTCATGCATGTAAAGCGAGGGAGGATTGTGGAATCCGTGGGAACCCAACTCTCGGATTCCATATACCTTAGATCCCTCTCCCCAACCGAAACATACAAGTATTTGGGTATGTCGGAAGCGTTGGGTATCAATGTTACTGACATGAAGCAATCGTTGAAGGAGCGCTTCTTCTGCCGCCTGAATAAAGTTTTAAATAGTCTTTTATCAGGCGGAAATAAGGTGCGCGCTTTCAACGGTTGGGTCATGCCGGTTCTGTTGTACTCTTTCGGCATACTCAAATGGACTCAGACGGAACTTGACGCCCTGGATAGGAGGGTCCGCACACTACTTACCACAAATCGGATGCATCATCCACGGTCATCGGTGATGAGACTGTATATCCCGCGAAAATGTGGAGGTCGAGGCTTCTTAAACGCTCAGACCCTCCACAATCGCGAGATATGCAGTCTCAGGGAATATTTCTTAGAAGTCGACGTGGGGATGCACCGAGATGTGGTCTTAGTGGACAAGGGGCTCACCCCGCTCTCCTTGGCTAACGAGAACTGGCGCAAACCTAAAGTATTAGACACTAATGACCGCAAGGAGGTATGGCAGGGCAAAGAGCTTCACGGGCGCTTTTATCGGGTCCTACATGGACCAGATGTAGACTTCTTAGCGTCCGTATCCTGGTTACGATTCGGTGATCTCTTTGGAGAAACCGAAGGTTTTGTCTTTGCAATTATGGACGAAGTTATGATGACGAACAACTACCGGAAATATATTGTGAAGGATGGCACGGTTGACATCTGTCGGGCATGCCACCGTCCGGGGGAATCAATCCGACACATTATTTCTGGCTGTTCTCGTCTGGCTAACGGAGACTACTTGCATAGGCACAACCTTGTAGCCAGGATTATCCACCAGCAACTTGCTCTGAAATACAGTCTTGTGGATTCAGAAGTACCGTACTATAGGTATGTGCCCGACCCAGTTCTCGAAAATGGCACTATCACATTGTATTGGGATCGATCTGTCATCACTGACCGGACTATTCTTGCCAATAAGCCGGACATAGTGGTGATAGATCGACTAGAGCGTCGCACAATGATTATTGATATAGCAGTCCCACATGACGAGAACCTCGTGAAAGCTGAGCAAGATAAAAAAATCAAGTATCTTGACCTGGCACGCGAGGTTGTCGACATGTGGGATGTGGATACAGCAGTCATTGTGCCGATAGTCGTGACGGCCAATGGCATTATAGCCAAGAGCCTCGACCAACACCTCAGGAGGCTCTCGTTAGGCAGCTGGATCAAGGGCTTGATCCAGAAAGCAGTTCTACTGGACACGGCGCGTATAGTGAGGAGGTTCCTCTCTCAGCAGCCCTGACCACCGGTAGCTTGGACCCTGTTCCCGATACCGGTGGGCTACTATTTTTTATATTTTTAAATGTTTTTTTTTTTTTAATCATTTTTGTAAAAATATTTAAAAATGTAATGAATATGTATTAGAGAAAATAAACGACATAATAACTCAATCCCAATATTATTATAACAATCCTTATCGAAAGTAGCTGAAACCAGGTCATTATGAGGCACGTGTTATCGATATACAGAGGCTAGTACATCAAGCTACCCCAATGTGTCAAATTTTTTGATCGTTTTAAAATTTTATTACAAAAGCATAAGGTTCATGTTCAATTGGGAAAATTTGACAGTTTGGGATAACTTGATGTTGTGCTGGCGTCTGTACATAAATCCGTAACACCCCAGATCATCGACCCCATATTTGGCGAACTTATATTGATTATAGTTGTTACTATAACATTCGATATTACTATAACAGTTAAAGTTAAGGCTGACAGCACACATGGTACACCCGACGCCAACCCACGCATTGGCCAAATGATGAAAACTGGCTTCTCGAAATGAAATGTAGCCAATGAGCAAACTGCATTGATATTGCGTGGTAGCGTATAAGTCGATTCGCACGAATTTACTCGACCGAATCGGGCCAATCGTCACTTTAAAATAATACAATATTTTCTATAGGCGGCTAGCAGGAAGTTAATTTACATGTGGGCCAATCGAAAGTTCCAGAAATACTAGTATTGTATTTAATGTAATAAAGTTAGTGTACTTTTTCCTTAACTTTTCGTTATTTTATGTTTTATTGAAAACGTGGCAATTGCCTAAATACATATTTCAGGACTTGTCGATTCCCCATAAAAAATAATTATTAAAATTAAAATAAGTATTATTTAAAAATGACGATTCGGCGGATTCGGTCGAGTAAATTCGTTCGAATCGACCAATAAGCCGGTATAGCGTGTTGTAAATCTGTTTCCTCCTTAATAGTTAAACATATTGAATAATATCGATATTTGGGTTGCGAATCATTAGTAGCAACATATGAGTGGGGCAGCAATGATTAATTACTTTAACTGATCCCCCTGTATTTAAAAATATTGATCGCAAAAGCTTTATAAATTGTAATGTTGTGACTGGTAGATTCTTGCAAAGAATTTGTTTATAGAATTCAGCAAGAGGAGGACTAATAATTAATCATTCTGAATATCACAGTTTTAATTTAATTAAAGAGCTAGAGTGCATTTATCATGTTATGTAAAATGAAGAATCTGAACACTGCGTACGCGTCGCCAAAAAGAAAAAAAATATTACGATCATAAAAACAATGGGGCTCGTGGCTAATTAACAACAGCCGCAAGGATCGATCGAAGGTTAAATTAGGCTAGCCGCGGTCGGTTTGTAGATGGGTGAACATACATCACATATCGAGACGTCTAGATCCCTCCGTGATACGGAAAGCCTTTTTTCCCTGCTTTCATTCGTAGAGCAGACATTTGTCACGTACGGGTAGCCAGAAGCCCAAAAGTCTGGTAACCAATCTTGCCAAAGGGTATCGTGTAACCCAGTAACTGGATTGTGGAGGTCAGATAGGCAGTCGCTCCATGTAAAATACTAGTATTCAGCTGCATCCAGTTAAACTGGAAGCCGATCCCAACATTCTTGAGAAAAGACTAGACAGATTCCTCCATGAAAATAAAAACAAATTCCTCAAATATAAACAAAAGCGTTACACCTTTCTTACTACACGTATACAGCTGATTATGATGAAACGAGCGCACAAGGGGATAACGCTTACGTTGACTACATAATGTTGGATTACCCTTATTCCAGCCGTCTCTTCAATAAGGGATTACCCTATATTACAGTGAGGATGATAGAGTAATTTACTGTAATCCTTACTGACAAAAGATAGTCTTACGAATTAAGTGATGATGTCTTCATGTAGTTTGAGAGTAGATGAGATACGGGTTTTTAAACATATCTTCAAGGAGAGTACTTGGTTAGTTTAAAGACTGTCATAATACATTTTGTGGTTATTGAAATTAGGGGTAAGACGGTTCAAATTGAAGGTTACAAACGGTTTGTGGTTTTGAAAAAAAAAACACATAATCATTACAAGACGCTTTGTTTCCCCGAAGACTTGAGCACAGGAGTACCTATAGTACATCCACATTTCCCCAGTTATGTATAAGTCCCATATAATAAAGGACGAGCCTAATTGCCATCAACCGGGCACAAATCCAAACTCATGGCTGCTACTGAGAAATTCCAGATAGAAAAACCCAATAACACTTTGCCTAACCTGAGAACCGAACCCTAATGATTAGCAGTAGCACTTGCGACCACTAGGCCAACGACGCAAACAGCAGGTTTGGAAAAAAAATCTTCAGAATTGTAGCAATATTGCACCTTGAAATACTTTTGCCAAATATTTACGACAGTCTCGATAATCGGTTGCCGTAATAAAGTTAGCAGCTTGAATTTATAACCGTTTGAAGTCTATAAAGTTCGCTAGCGCCTAAAGGACAACATAAATAAAACGATTTTAGAAACTGATACCGAATGAATTGTTTACTCGCTCACAGTGGCTATGTAACGAACTGTCCAGCCTTGGCGCGCATTTGTTCAGCTGCGCACCCGCAACTAATGCACAACTCGACACTAAATGAATTGTTTAGCATACCAACGTTAGTTGAAATTAATACTTTGAAAGTTTCAACAGGTAAATGGATTATGTTCCAAATGCATTTAGAATTTGGTTTAGATCACGCTCTAACGGTTTAGTTAACTAACGCAACGGAAGCGCAAATAATGGCGGATAAAACAAAAAAATATAGTTTAGATGGAAATGTAAAAGGTGATTAATCATCATTAGTCATTCATACAGCAGAAAGACAACAGAGCAAATAGAAACATATTATTTTTTAAAGCAGAAAAAAGAGAGAGCCACTAATGCAAACGACAACACTGGAACTGCTAAAGCATTAACGCATTACAAAAAAGTAAGTACATATATGAAAGAATTGCCATTCACTGCCATTACCAACAGAAATCTTAGAATTCATGGTATAACTTTATTGTGACCGTATTTTACAATTGTATGCCTAGGTCGTTCGGATGCTCTAAATTTCCCAAGTACATTCGAGGTCATTCCACGCTCCGCTTGCTCGACCTAAGTCTTGGCCTAGTATCAGATTATTCCTTTATCGATTAACTTCTACTACTAATTGTGAATCGATTTCTAGTTCCGCTTTCGCTATCGCCTTATTGTTGTTTAAGGAATTGCGGGTCACTTGATTCGCTGTTTTAATCTTAATGTTTACGCGGAGTATTTCCCTTTTGATTTCTTTACGTTTCCTTGTATTATTTGCTTTTAATGCATTAATGAAGTCATGACCTGTATCAGCGTCGTTAAAGTTAGGGATACATTTGTCAACGGTGTCTCAGTCATCGTTTACTTCAGACTAAAGTTTACAAATGAAGTTAGGAGAAGGATCATTTAACACATTAGTCACGTCCTCCCATTGTTTCTTTACTCAAAAACAAAAACATGTTTCCTAGAATTCGTATGGGGTTGTTCAGCGATTGGCGAGCAAAGAAGGTCGTGTGTATTTCTGTTTGGAACTTTGTTGTTGGGTTTCTTTTGTAAAGATGACTCAATTGATTCACGTATGACCTTATTGATTTACAACCTACATACTACCACTAAAACCGTTAACTGAAAGTTACCCCAATCAATAATACCCATTCATTATTATAATTCCGAAGTTTAAAGTGCTTCCGTTCATTTCATTACGGGTCATTTTGTTCTCCCTCATCGGTTTCAATATTGTTCGTGCATCTGTTCCCTGCCTTATCAACGTCATTTGACAGATGTCCATTCAATACCAATGGTAGTTTAATATGTAATTCAACCTTAAAATTGAAGGTTTTGTTTGTTATTTGATACTCTTGAAAGTCATGTGTTGGAAGATTTTATTGATAATTTTAATTTTATGGTGGCTTTGTCCTTGTTTCCTAGATATTTCAGTACTTGGCAGTCAACAACCCTTTGACCTCGATTATTTTTTATGTCGGTGTATTGTTGTACGTAAACCATTTTACATTAACCTGTCATCTATTGTCTCTTTTATCAGATTATTTAAACCTGTGACAGTTTTAAACGTCGCTTTAGAAAGGGTTGAACCCGCGTTCGTTGATGATATTGCACCGAATATACTTCTATTGACTAAAACCGCATCCGGTGTAGTTTCATTTTGACTAGACATGTTTGTGACATCGATCATTTTGTCACATGTTATCTAATCTCAGATATGTCCCAGTTTTGTCGGCCATTGATATTATAATCTGGATTTTTTCATTTGTGACATCATTTGATTCAATTTAGTACAGGTAGTGAATTGTAAATATTAATTTACGTAGTCTTTTGAGCAATATAAAAAGCTCTATTACAGATAGTAATTTAATTAAAGTAACCCAAAGAACATAGCTCATTTATTTTGTGTTTAAAAAGATGTCTTGTGCAATATTTATGTTTTTTTAATTACTCAATCTCAGTTGGTTGATTTCTTAAACACGTTATGTCATTCAAATCGTCAGCATCCGGTAATGTTACATTATTTATATTATCGCCTATTAGCTAATAATGATCCTTTTAAGATACAACGTCACTTTTACTGATTTACAATGAGATTGTAGAAAATAATTATGTGCTTTATTCTTTTATATTGTTGATATTGATCTTCGGATTAAGTAGTTGGTCTATAGTATAGTTAATGCATATTATATAACTTTTAAGTCAATATTGTTTAGTTAATCTCGGATACACAGATTCGTTGTTTTGTCAAGTTGCCAACTTTCCGCGTCTCGTACACATTCATTCATGGTTTCGTCATGTTTATTCATAAATTCGATGTACACAGCTTTTCTGGCTAAATTTTCCACGATGACAATTTATATTCTGGTCCAACGACCTGACATGACAACTACTCTAAAATTATATTTTTTTTTAAACTACGGGCTATTTTATCTCTGTAAGATAAATGCACAAAAATGATTCTCCTCTATAATACACTCTAATAAAGCGTTACTTTTTCTAATGAATAAAAAGCGTGGTGTAGCAATGTGGGTAAGGGAACATAAGGCCTTGCACTCATCACTCGGATGTTGATTAGACATGGGGTCGGGGCAGATGAGTCTACGCCTTATTATCTGACGGTGATTGAATTTGGATAGAGTAACAAGTTCAGAGGCTGCAATTAAAAAGTGAAAACTGTTTAGTAAGCTATTTGACTGATGGTCGTTTTTTATACGTTTCTCATTAAAATTAAATAGAAATTGGTAATGTTATTCAAACATTATAAAATTTATTGTGTAATATGTGGCAGGTTATGAAATTAATATCTACTCGTAATCTGTAGTCTTATCAATGAATTTAAAAAGTTATATTAGAAACAATGACACTATATAGACATTGATACTACTTTAGAGACAACGACATTATTTTAGAATAACTGCCACTTTTTAATGTCATATGACCATTGTCATGGTATGTGATATGCAGGAATGAGGAAAAAGTCGTGAGGAAAGTTTTGAGAATGAATTTCGATGGATATAAGAGTAGGAGGAGACCAACGAAACGATGGATAGACTGATTGAATAATGATATGGTTAGAAAGAGACCACAGAGATAACGACTAAAAGAGAAGAATGGAAGAAAAAGACATGTTGCGTTGACCCCAAATAAATTTAAATAAGGACAGGAGAACAATGAGAATGATGACGACACAATTTTAAGTCCAGCATTCAAAATCAAAATATTTTATTTCACATAAATCTGCATGGGCACTTATGAAACGTCAGAAGCTAGGTGCACGGTTTCAATTTGTCATTTGATTTGGCATTGCATATGTTAGCTATCACGCCCTTTATACCAGGAGGCTTTTATTTTGGTAGAATGCTTGTGTTTGAGTTAAGTTTTCTTTTTATTTGTTGGTATATTGGCATGGCTAGCTGACATATGACTAATTATTTGTATTCTGTATCTCGTAATGTTGATTTCTTTGCCAACCTATGTATAGATAGAATCAAGTCTATCTAATTAATCAGACAGCTGTGCTGCTGGGGAGTTTGTTGCGCCACTTCTTCTTTCCAACTAAAGCACTAGGAAGTGGTGAAGGGTGGGCGTTTTGGGGAACTGTCTTATGTAATTTTGACGTTCGAAAAGTGCTGATTCTCAGCCTAATTTGAATAAATGACTTTTTGATTTTGATTTAAGGGCACATTTCAAACTCTCTGTTTCTGTGCATTACTCTGTAGAACGCATCATAAATATCGTGTTTCCGTCGCATCCCATGCAGGGTGGCTTGTTGTGTAAACAATTATTTCGAGAGGGTGGATGGTCCTGCCACCCGCCGCCGAGAGCAGGGTGGGTTACTTTGATAATTATAGTTTTTGTATATTTTTATACGCTTAGATTTTTTATTGATGGGTCATGGTGTGTATTTGGGATTTATGTTTATGGCTGGTCGGGTTCATGTAGCTTTTTTGTTTTAAAATATTTGTTTTTCAAAACATCTCGCGCTTTATCGTCGACTTTTAAAACTTTTTAATTTTCTGTGATATTAGACTCATAATCTGCCTAGCCTTTTCCCAACGATGTGCGGGGGTAGGCTTCAAGTCTCACTGGATACCAGTGTTTTATATGGAGCGACTGCCTATCTAGCCTCCACGACCCAGTTACTGGGTAATACGATACCTCTTGTAAGACTCGTTGTCAAACTTTCGGGCTTCTGACGACACGTAACGACTGCAGAAGATCTACGAATAACAGCCAGGACCAACTTCTTAACGTGCTTATCGAGGCACGGAGGGATCTTGGTATGCAACGATGGTCACCCATCCACGGACCAAACGCGGCGAGCATAGCTTAACCAGAATGATCTACCCGTGCGGGTGTTATTACTTAGCTAAAAACCCATCTTTCAGTTAAATTAGACTATATACAGGATACGTTTTTGTCCAGTGCGCAAACTTGAATTCAGCATTTCATTGTAGACCTCCCAGCACAGAAATTTATCGCCGGTTCTACAAAAAAAAATCATCTGTTCCATAAATTTTTCCCGCGTAGGTATTGCACTGTTCTATGAAACAGCTGTTTTATTTTTTGTAAAACTGACGAAACATTTCTGCGGTGGGGGGTCTAGGATGATATGCTGAATTCATGGTTAAATTTTGCCCACTCAATAAAAACTTATCCTGTATAGTCCTCCAGACCGTATTTCGGCCATGGCGACCAATCTCAACAGAGACTAGCGTTCGGCGCTGGAAATATTACCTATAGTGCATAAGTGTGTGCGCAGACACAGGTGTACTCGAGCTACCCCCTCTATTAGACTATGCTGTGTATTTGTAGGGCATAAGAATTCTAGTATCTTTCTGGCTATTCGTACTTATGAACTAAACAAAGCCGAAGCTCTGATCCATGAAAGGACAGGCAAATGCTCTCACTGTTACTAGATTCAAAACAGACAATGCCTTGTTAGTGACTTGAAAATCTATTGAAATCTCCATATCCGAATATACTCTTTAACATCCAGTACCTCTAACGGAACAAATGTCTTAATGATCAAGATATTCTGACGACGAAGTCATAACAACCTCTTTAGAACTAATATTTATATTTTTTTTTAGAACGAAGACGGTCAGAATCAGAACCCAGTAGAATCAGTTACGCCTATGACATGCTAAACTACGCCATTAGGTTTTTTTTTTTTGGGTGGGAAGTCATCAAATAACTTCTCCCGCTCTGGGTGAAGCAGGAGGGCGTGTCAGATTTTTACTGACTCAAACCCACCCGTGTTCCCTAGTAAATAGAACTAGGAACAGTTGTTGTGTGCTCAGTAACTGAATTGTGGAGCTCAGATAGGCAGTCGCTCCATGTGAAATACTAATATTCAGCTGCATTAGGTTAGACTGGAATCCGACCCCAACATAGTTGAGAAAACGCTAGGCAGATAAATTAATCATAGATAGTTTGCCGCATGGCTTACTCTTTCAAACCCTGAATCCAAACTAATATCATGAAATGCGAAAGTACCTCTGTCTGTCTGTTATATTTGATGCACAAACCACTGAACCATTCTCTTTATATTCTCTTTGCACTGACCGGGAGAAGGCAGGCTACATCTCTTCTTTTTATTTGTAAGAAAAATGTTGACGCAGATGAAGTCGGCTTCATCAGTTAGTCTCAAATGAGGAAGAAATCTGAATAACGAGAAACACTGAACACAAACAAGCGAAGCATATTCCCAAGAATGGCAATTTTGTCTAAAATAGCCATGAGCAAAAACATGATTGTGACATCATAGGCTTAATGGCAGCTAAATGACCCAAAGCCAATCATATTCGCTTCACCAATAGGCTTTCAAGGATTAGATACACATTCCGTAAGCAATTCAAACAACGGAATGGCTGTGCGTCCAAAAAAGCCAACTTGAATACAATTGGGTCTGCAATTTAGTATTGCTATTAGAATTTACATAGCTGGAGACCAAATTGGATTAAAGGAGAATGGACAATTTCCTTTTACCAAATATTTTACTTAACAGTACATCACGCCTGTATTACCCCAAGAATTAGGCAGAGTTGTACCTACACACGTCCACATTACGCCAGCTATGTTTCAGTACCATGTAATAGAGGGCGAGCCTATTGCCATTAACAAAAATCTTATTGACATTGTTAAAAATGCGGATTGAAAAATAGTATTATAAACCCCATACTTAATTTTACACTTTCAAACTTTGACCACTTTTAGCTTGATACTCTAAAGCTCAAGAAAAGTAAAAGACATGTGGTAAAGACGAAGAATACCTGATATACAGACACCACATCAAGCTACCCCAAACTGTCAAATTTTCCCAATTGAACATCAACCTTAGGTTTATGTTATAAAGTTGAAAATCTATCAAAGAAATTTGTCAGTTTGGGGTAGCTGGATGTGGTGTCTGTATATCAGGTATTCTTAACAATTTACGCAACACACTTTCATCAGTAAGGGAATCATTTTAAAAGAGCTAACCAATTGCTTCATATGTTCGAAAAATTTGTCTGCTTAGCAACTTAAATAATTCAATGAAAGAAATCATTGCGTTTTTACTTTATTTAGTTGAATTGTCAAAATGAAAGAGATTCCTACTGTAGGTTTAGTACGCAATATTACCCTGTTGGTTCCTAAGTAAAGTCAACACAAGGAAAGGTGTGATAAACTAGAGCAGGGATGCACAGACTTATTGAGACCATGGGCCACTTGGACAAATGATGAACGAATGGTGGGCCACCAGCACAAATTAAAAACATAAAAATAGCCCCAGATTTCAAATTTATATTATTTGTAAACCTCTGTGATATTTTTCCTTCAAATGTAAGAGGGTATATTTTTGCTGGCGGGCCACTGGCGTATTGCCGGAAGACCGCATGCGGCCCGCGGCCCGCGAGCCGCGGTCTGTGCATCCCTGAAAATCTATAAGTGGAACAGCACAAGTTAAAAATGCAATTGACTCTTGAGTTTTACATCCATTCGATTAACAAGCAAATAAACAAGATTATTCGCTAATGAAACCATTAATAAAAACTTTGTTAATCATTCACATTTACATACTGACGATGTCAAGTATCTCTTGAGTCTTGTTAGTTACTTAATCAACTCCTTAAAAGACTAATCAAGGTTCTATTTATGCAGTTACTGCAATAATCATGTGTACACACTTGAATATAATTATTGAAGACCTTATTCGGATATTATTGTTGTTAATATTGCTACTTTCATTTATTGAGCTTTGGCATATATGGAAGGCAACCAGATGCAAATACTGGCTAAAGAGATAGAAAACGAAACCTAAGTAATATAACATCACGTTTTGTTTCCACAAAGGGTTGGGCAGAGGTGTACACCCACATTTCGCCAGTTTTGTTTAAGTACCATGTGACCTAATAGTCTAAAATAACGAACAAATAAAACTGCTATTCTCAATAACACTTTTTCGAGTTTTAATCAAACACTCAGCGAAAATGCATAATTGTATCGAACGCAAGAATGCACATTCGCTCGTCCACCAAATCGTGGGCCAGTTCACGTTTAGATTTCATTAGACAAACCCCGTCATCATATCAGCTGAAAGACGTCCACTGCTGGACATAAGCCTTCCACAAAAGGGAGCGATTTGCCATAATCGCCACGCTTGGCAGGCGGGTTGGCAATCGCAGGTTTGTAGTCAAATGCATAGAAAACGCTGCTGCCCATTCTCTAGATTGTTCCTTAGTCGCCTTATATTACACCCACGGGAAGAAATGGGATGGTGCTATTATTTTATGTCCGGCACCATACGGAACACGGACACCTCGTACACATACCAAAACCATTACCATTTTACCATATATTTTTACCAATAAGTTAATTCTATATTTTAACCATTTTCAATATTTCTTGTATCTAAGTGTTATAGTGATTCAATGTAGCTATTTCCCCTATAAGTCGAGACTTTAACTTTTACAACATAAACCATCCTATCAACACGAGAAAGGTGTGTTAGGTCACCATAGGGCCGAACACTACATTCTACAACATTAATTATGTCAACTTTTGAATAAGTAACAATATTAATTTTACAGTAATTACATAAAACTAAACACGGTGCGATAAGATAAATCATGTTAAATACGTTTTTTATTCTGTGACACTAATCCTTTAATCAAAACGATATACAAATTATTCAAATCATAATTTAATTAAGCTATCGCGTCAAAATGGTTCCAGCAATTTTAGAGGTATTTAAATAAAAACACACAATCGGAAAATGACGCAATCGTGCAAAAAAAAATGTTCTCCATGCTTAATTGTAAGTATTAAACAAAATATATTTTTATAACCTGTATCATTCTAATTGTGTTATATAGCTAGTTTTTGTGATACCTAGCTTATGTTCCCACGCTTCAAATGTCACAGTGTGTGTAATTTAATATGAAACCTTCTAAGCATAATCAATGTTAAACAGATCATTTGTCTGGCGCATACGCATTTCATTTGTCAACAAATTAGCATGATACAGCGTAATGATTTGATTTGCGTTATTTATTTGTGGTTTTGTTAACTATTGGTTATTTTTTTGTTGTTATTCTAGTAACAAATTGAAGCTGCACGTCTTTGAAGCCTTTAATTACGTGTTAACAACGTATGAATTTTATATCATTCATTTCCACACTAGCTTCCATGAGACCCATGTATTACCATTCACAATAATGCAAATTCATACTTATCACCATCTGAGGTAATACTCAAGGTTCCTTCAGTTTCCGCTTCCTTTACACAAAGGCCTAACGAACTTCGTGACCGCCGAGACAGCCCGACGCCCGCCGATGATTGCCGAGTGAGGCTGCGCACGCGCTGAACGCGCTCACTGTAAATCATTGCAACGAGGACTTGCGCACGAAGCACTAGTTTGTTTTGAAGGATTTGTATTAAGTTCGTGGATTTAGTATAATGATGATTAGCTTGAACTTTATGGGCTTCGTTTTCTGTGTTTATGATGTTTTTGTGTCGTTACAATGGAGTTTTATGGCAATTTACGTATATCTTCTAAACAAACCAGCAATTTACAGTTAACAGAAATATACAACAAAGATCATTTATAACATTTCCTTCAACTTATACTCGTACAATTAACGTGAGAATTATAGAGATAAGCTCAGTAGAAAATTCTAGTGAAACCATAAAAGTCATATTTGCTTAATTGGCGGTCAACACACACAAAATTCGCACATTACTGTTTATCAAGCGGTAGTATCACAAATCGTAAATCTATTCTTTCACACTTTTATCTAAATGAGTGAGACAGTCTTATTTATGTGAATGTTGACTTGTGTCACAGAATCCCGTCAAACCGGCCGCGAACGAAGTTAATCTCAATTTAGAAACTTTATCAGATGTATTTCAGAGTAACGTTCTTGTTAAATAACGGTTCAATTAGAAGCTGAAAGAAAGCGTTGCGTAAGTTTCAGATAACATTAAATCTTCAAAAGAAATCTGCGGTTTTCATCAATTTGAGGTCGGTAAAGGTTAATTGCAACGGTCAGTTGCTGGTAGAATTATTGCTGGTAAGTTACATCCCAAGATTCATAACAGTTCAAAGACATTCACTGAACATAAGCCTCCTACAAGCAGGTGTAACGAATGGTAGAGGAAGCTGAAATGATTACTAAGCTTGGTTGGTTGATGTTGATCGCAGATTTTATCATGATACTATTGGATTCTGATAAAATCTGTTTGATCAACACCCACGGGAGCTTTCGTCTGAGAAACAAAGCAATATCTTACAGTAACAGCGAAAGTTATGTCAACAAAATGTTTTGGTTCTATAACGAAAGTCATTTCACATACACACATCAACTTACGCCTTCTATCCTTACATACTCCTTTTACGTTCATTGCAGTTGCAGAATAATTAGTAACATTTGTGCAACAGAACAAAAAATCTTCAAAACACAACATAACCAAGTGATTTAAGGTTATTAACAGCAACACCGTTACAATGAGGATTTCACCAGATTTTATGGAGCACTTTAATAATGTTTATTGTGGCCACAATGGCGATATGGCCACATTGGCCAGCAGTGGATAACGGAACGCAAATGGAAGTAATGTTATCATTGTGAACTGGAGAACCGCGCCAAAGTGCGTTTTGTTGTCTCTCTTTTCCCATTTCATTACTGTCATTTCTATCTAGTAACACGAAGTTATTAGATTTTTTAAATACTAGCCAGATTGCATATTTTCATTGTGATCTTTGTTCTGGGCATCATCATGGTCTTTATTTTCTTTTTCTAACAGTCTGCGGTCTAGAATAATTTAACTGACGTATTCAGTAGCAACTTGATTTCTACCTACGATAAAATTAGTTACAGCAACTATAAAAGTGGTAGAGTAACAGCAGTTCTAAGAAATGTCTGAACCTACCAATTTGTATCTAGACAAATGCTAATTATACAAAGTTACCTTCAGCAAAGAAAACCAGTGATTATCCGCTCATAAAACTGTATAAAGCTTCCATTGTGAGGCTACAAAGTTAACGATGTCTTCTCATGCTGAAGTGTCGTAAATTAACGGAGCGTTCACGGTGTTTACCAGGAAGGGTGTCGTAAATCACGCGTGTCATTTGTCGACTGGATTTCGACTGCTGTTTGTCTTTCTTGAGATAAGACGGACTCTTTTTAGAAGCTTCCTCTATTTGAGTTTGTTAGTTGTGGTGTTGACAAATTTGATTAATAATGTTGGTTGAAAGAGAGTTGTGAAAATCATAATTGGCAGTTGGTGTTGCGAAGTGTGAAAGTCTGTAAAGATTTCAACTGAAAAGTTGACTTTGTCGATTATAAGAAATTCCCGAGTTCCAGCTTTCGTTTTGAATTAATTACCTTGAATTCGGGTCGCTTATAACTCACGTGGCTCCACAGATATTGTGCCATTTCCCTAACGACTCAAAATTACCAATTTCCTAAGCCATGTAACAGCAACTACTCACAAAATTACCCATTACCCTGCCTGATAGATAAGCCTGCATAATTAAGCTCACCCTATGTTTAACATGTTGACCTCGTCAATGATGCATTTAACATAATTACATCAAAATCAATTTCCGTCGAACGTCTTCCTACCCTTGACGGAAGGAAAGTAAATGATGGTGCCATTAGACTGACAAACGGACTCTTAAGCAATACTCATGAGCATGACAATTCCACCGCCGATGTCGCAGCGAAGATCTCAGGTCCTTCAATAATTGTTTCCGTACAACGTGATGCATAAATCGATTCTCGCGATTCGACTCTTAATTCTAATAACTCGAATGGATTCATCGATGCGGTAACAATAAAAGCGATTGTACATTGTCCTTTCGAGCGATAAATCATGTAACATTGTTGCATTAAATAATGTGCTTGGCTCTAGTGTTATATCTATCGGCTTTTGTTTGTTGTCGAGCAAGTGTTACAAATGAAGCTTTGTTTGGTGTATTTTATATATTATCGATTTATTTATTTATTATTGGCGATTATGGCAAAACCCCCCTTTTGGGGGGGGCTTATGTCCAGCAGTGGATATATTTCGGCTGAAATGATGATGATGATGATGATATATTATCATATTTTAATACTTTTTCAGCAATTGTATTAGTGTCATACTCTGTTGCCAGATATTCATGATCTTTGCAAATAATTCCGGATTTACTTGTATTAACCTTCACTTTCAATATGTTTTATGTGATCAGCTTTCAGCTGCCATTTACTTAAATTATCCATTTCCATCGTTTCGATAGGAAATATATTTCAATTGCCGAGCGACGTTACAGTAAAATTCGCACTTCTCTCGTAAATCTGTACTTTCTCTTCTACAGGCTCGTACATGGTTAGGCCGTTAAAGTAATTGATACTCGGAGGTGTACTGTCAATCAACTAGATGTTTAGCATTGCCTAGAATTTGTCTGTACTTTATACTACTCCAATACGAACGTAATTGAATAAGAAAAGAAGGCGTTTGCGAAGGCCTGGTAAGGTGAAGCATGTCTTTTAAATGCAAATTCATGAGATTATGATGCGATGCATGAACTACTACTCAACATTAATTCAATCATCTTGATGAGATTTACAAATGATGATATGGACTGAAGAAATAAAGCTAATAGCAAATATTTATAAATGGCGTTATGGTAATGTCAACTCTGATATTTTCGAAACGTGTAGAGACACAATAGTGCATTTATTTTGTAAACCTGAATGTATTCAAACCTTACACAATGAAATTAGATAAAAGTAATATTTTCGCCATATACGTGCAATATAAGCGTTATTGCAATACATGTTTATAAGCTCCTTATATGTCCCTTGGAAGTAAAACGAGAAAATGTGTATCAAAAAGAAAGCATAAAAATATGCTTCTTCATCGTAACATTTCGAGTGTTTTCATTTCTCAAAACTAGTTTAAGCTTTTATCTAACCATAAACTGTTTACTCAAATCGTTACCAAACCGAATCTTCAAGTGTTCACTTTCTTTTGTACACTCGTCAATTATTTTCTATTATTAAAACATTGCATAACTATTCACAAATCAAAGTCTTACATAGCTTTTGGATGACACTTTCACCTTCCATTTAAACCACTTCATTACAATATTGACATGTAATTACATTTAAAAATATACACGGCCCTCCCATAAATTTCTTTGACCCTATCACATTGCTTTTTCTCCTCAATTAAGATCTCTAATTTATTTGGGCGTTCACCTTTTCTTATAGGAAAAGTTGAATGCCCAAATTAATTAGAGGTCCATGTTCCATTAATTTTATTTTTGTATTTCTATTCATTGCATTCTATTCTAAGTACTATTCTCTAATGCACTGAATGATCTTAGTAGTATTTTGCGCATTATCGTCACCGGAAACCTTGGTTACTAGTCCATTGTCTAAATCACTATAATATTCCGTTACCCTCAATCAAACAACAGGTGTTTCATTCTCAGTTTCTCTTTCATTCCCCTTAAGAAATCTATCTCCATCATGTCTCACTGGCCAGTACATTTGAATTTGTAAACTATTTATTATTTTACTTACCGTCACCTGCTAAGATTTATCACAAATCTAATATGCTAATATTTTGATCTGTAATCAATAGCTTATACTAAGACGGAGCAGTGACTAATGGCTTCAGTCTTGAGTACTAAGGTTGGCATTCAGGCAAATTAATACATTTTCCTTAGGAAAGTAATTATCTATAAATATAATATCTATCATCAATACGTATTAAAATGAATCCTTATTTCCCTTGGTCACGGCATCACACGTCCACTGCTGGACTAATTTTGCTAATTCTCTTTTTGTATTGTTTGTTGTTGTCCGGAGAAGGTTTTTATGAAAGAAAAAGTAAAGAAATTTGCGCGTAACATTAAAAAAATTAAATTCAACATTCATATTTAAGACTACTCTTCAATATTTTCTTGTTCATACTTCATTAAATGGATTGCAAATGTCAAATAAACTGACGTCTGCCATGCTATGAACCACAAACAATAAGACACGAGCTTTATTTGGACTTTTTATTCTGCTTTAATAATTTTGGAAGGCTTTTCATCATAAATAATTAATTTCCATTTGTTTTAATATTAATTAATGTAGTCCCACTTCAGGGCAAAGGTCTCCTTTTCTCTGTCAATACGACTTTCTCAATCAATTAGCAATTAAGTAAACCAATATATGAATATATGTTACTGATGTACCAACCCTGTAAGAAGTAATAGAGGTGTTGTAAGTCCTTGATGTGGTATAGGAACTGAACAATGATAGACAACGTGAAAGTGTTGAAGCTAATGCAGCATCTAGGGCCATAATGCAGTTGGAATGACGTGTGCCATTAACGGATTTACAACGTTAAGTAGAAGCCTTTGTATGAGGAATCGATTTAGATTTAATCGATTCAGATATCGATGATGGTGCAATTGGTGGAATCGATTCTGAAGAAGCCTGTGTCATGGTGTCGGCAACCTCTTGCTTTCTGGTTATGATGGCGTTGATAAATGAGTGGTGAAATAATGTAGCACCTTAGCACCTTGTTAAAGAAAATTCCAATCATGTTTTTACATACTACATTAGATGGACAATATATACTCAAACATAGCAAACCACTCATTGTTACCGTCGTTGGGTAACGGTTAGCTATCTAGAGTAGCTGATAGTGTTTTCGGAACTAGAAAAGCTGTACCTACGTAAACAGGTACATCCCACTTGCTACGATAGAATTGTAGATTAGAATGCTATAAATAAGACTCGCGTCATTGTTTCCAATAAGCAACAATGATTCAAATGAAAAACATGCAACGTGATCCGATATGATATCTAGCACTAACAGTGCATTCCCCGATTAACGTAGCATACTGCATGTCAATGTCATTTGATATCTTGTTAAAGGATTTGTTTTATCAGATTGTCTACACGCTAAAAACCATGTTACGTAAAAAAATCTTTATACAGAAACAAAGATATTTATAACTAGCTTCTGATCGCGACTTTATCCGAGTGAAATTTCGGCCGTCGACCCACCGCGTCTTTTTTATTGGGCCCCCGCCCGCGCTATAACATCGTTTTCGCTTAGCGTTCTTTCTGCCTTTTTTCTTTAACTCGGCTCCTTAGGAACGTGGACAAACGAAAGAGGACAATGTTTCTGACGAAGTAATAAAGGAAATGTGTTAGAAATCACTTGATACAGTTCACAGTAATATTGATTGAATTTATGCATAAGAACAACAAGATTCATGTTTACAACTACTACACGTTTAACCTTTCCAATTAACCTTTTACAACACGTCAGAGCACGATATTCTGCTCAACTTCCCTTCAAATCATTAAAACAATCACCGCTAACGAAGGCAAAACACAAGACCGAAAACCTTCCAAGAAAACGATCGTTCTCTCAAAAATCAAAACGACTCGCTTAAACAAATATACAAAATCGCTCTCCTAAACTGGTTTTATTCCATTGCACTTCGCCATTCTTGGCCTTAATATGCTACGTTCCAGATATATCGAACACCACGGTAGGTCGCACTTCATAACGAAGCTTTATTGAATCGCCGATCAATATTTTATCTCTGAGTAACAGCTTACCATTATCAAGCCATATCGTCGGCTTTCAGAAAGGATAATCGAGTATACTATTGAATCCGTCGTTGTGTTCAGGCTTTGTATCTTCTGCGTTTGCTGTATCTACTTTCTCATGCTTCTTTGTTGTTTCATTGATTAATGGGTCTTAAACTAATTTAGGCGTTTATTTAGTTGCTAAGTCTTTGTATCTATTTTCATAATCAATAACAATACTTACATGAACGAAGAATGAACCACTCTCTGTTTGAAGCGACAAGTATTTTGCAATGAGAAAATCATAAACTCTGCTTACCGTCTGTGAAGATTCGTCTGCATCACCGCAAAACCAACTGATAGAGCACGTTGAGGATGACATACCATTAGACTAGTTCTAAGCGCAGGTGTATCAGTCCTAAATTAAAAATTTCATGCATTCTGGTTGTACTCATGACATTCATTAAGAATAACTAATCGAAGTAATTTAATATCAACGTGATCTCACGTGAAATCAATAGTTTCAAACAATTGTTTTTGATTAGTAAAACAATGTGGCCTACAAATTCGTCAGTGCTAAGATTAGTCACAGTTTCATTGTATGAGGCGTCACAAATTGGAAGTTATCAACACTCGAGCAAATGACCACATGAATTAGCTTACAATGCTGTAACAACAGTTGAAATAAATTCTCATAAATATTTAGCCGTTACATCATCTTCATTATCATCTAATGCTTTCTTATTAAAGTATTAAGCATATCTGCGATCACTATTTGATCATTATTCAATGTAATCAGCTTCTGAATTAAGTGGCTTAGTAGGAATGCTAATTAAAGCTGGCAGAACCGGTTGGCAAACAATAATGTTTGCGGATGCAATGTTCCAAGTATCGGGAGCACGTGTACGTCCCGTTATGTACGTCGGTCTGTCGGCTTGTCCACTTCTGCCATCATCAGGCAAGCGTCAACCTAAACCACGCGAGATGTGGGTTAATTTGTCTGCACGTACTGTGATTTGTTCCCAATTACCACATCGCTGTAGTGCTTTTGAAATTATTCTTGTTGTACTCGATAAATTTACAGCTAAATAGATTGAGTTATGTTTATTGATAAAACTCAGCACGATTTGTTAAACTTCCGTGGTTGGATAATCTATTTTCTGGATCTTAAGTTTTCCTTTCTCCGAGTAGATAACTTTAACTGGTAATTTTAATTATATATTAAGATAGCTCTTACTTGCGATTTAACGTCGCTACTTGTGGACTTGCGTATGGGCATACGACTTCATTCATAGAACTTCATTTAGATACAAGCTGCTTCCGATAGGTTCCGCGCCGGAGTTAACCGGTTAACCAGTTACGAGTAAGTCCGACGCGGAACCTATCGATTTCATTACAATAGAAAATTAATTGTGTCTCATTAACATATTAAAGTTATCTTTGTTTCACCATTTTTTTTTAAGAACCTGACTACAGTGCACATAGCCATACGCTACATACATATACCAGGCAAGCTTTAGTAAAACATATGGCAGCTACAATATCTTGCAAATGAATTAATAGACAAAAGGGTAGCAAATAGACCTCTAAATAGGTCAATGCCTCAACAACCAGAAACAAGTTATGTTCGTAGTAAATTAATAGATTAAATGACTCACACATGCCGGTGATCTCATTCTTAGTACTCTGTTGTTAACAAGCAATAAAAACACTTCCTTATAATACTATCTAGAACAAAAATATCATGTTGTTAACACCATTTTAGGGATTATTGTTGCAGAGGATCTTCACAATAGTTACCTACGTTTTCCGCTGTATTTTAAATATTTTTTCCTGAATTGTTGTTAAATTAATCAACTAAAACATATTCACCGCCAAGATCATGTTATACCGATCCATACTATTGATCTACAGTTTCTACAATTTCTTTGTTATCCATGGTTTTAGTGGTTTGCAGACTGCGGTAGCATTTCTCTGCCACATAATTATGGACATTGTTTCGTGTACCGCGCATAATATGAACGTTTGCAAACCTTATATTTTTTTTAGTATTGGTGATCTCACGAGAGCTGACCAAATCTCGAAGCGCATTTAACCGTCGACATCACAAGGTCGTTGTTTTTAACTTCCCGTATGATTCAAATTACCTTTTAACACGCTAATACTTTATGCTCTTCCGAATCTGACATCATGTAATGGATTTTTTGCTTCACTAGAATGTTCTTCAACTGCAGTTTGACCGAAAATATTGATGTTATCTTTAGCAATACAATCGACATGTTTGATCACATCAACATCTGATCTCAAAAGCAATTGAGTAGAAATCACAAGTTCAAGTGCCTATTCAGATGTTCAGACTTCCGTAACTCAACACCCGTATATAAGTATCTCTTTTACATTCTAACTTAAGTCGTTGAACAAACATCTTGCGGGTGTAGCGGTAATAGATAATGCTATCATAACTTTTTGTCGTTTTCCTTGCGCCATCTTCGTAAATCGACAATGCCCTTTGAGCGCTTGCATAACCAATTCCACTTAACCTGTATCTTCTAAGAAACTGATCGTTGTTGAAGTAAATTTTGCAGTATCGTGTCCAGCTAAGGTTCAGGATAATTTGGTCGCTGATGTAGATGTTGAAACAGACAAAATGACTCAATTTGTTCCACGTTCTAAGTGGCTTCATGATTTAGAATCTGGGCTCCGCCTACTCGCGTTATGTTAGGGAACTTGTAAATCTCTGGAATTGTTACAGGAGATCATGAGAATGAACGTCTGTGACTAACCTAATAACTGAGTTGTATATTTCCGCACGAACTGGAACTACTTGGAAAATTATGAACCTACTTACAGGATTACGCCTAGAAATAGTTTTCAAATCTAAATATATTTTCATATATTTCACTGTTTTATATTGCTTACTATCTATCCGTATCTGTCTGACTGGAAAATCTTATATTCATCAATTGCTTATCATCTTATAATCTTACAGTTCATTTCCAGCAGACTGCCTGTTACTACTCGACATTATTATCATAATAAACCCTTCACGTACCTCTCGGTGACTTTAAGAGGAGATTGTTTGCTTAACTACTTCTTAACAATTAAATATGTGGATAAGTGCATTCCTTTGGCTATCATTATTTTTAAGACATGAATCGTACTTATGGTCTCAGTTGTTGCAGTTAGTGCTTCATAAACATGTTGAATTGGTTATCTCACTCAGTTTGCAGCTGTTAGATTGTTAGCTACGGTTCGCCTCACAACCTAACTGCTTGCATTGTTTGCCTAAAGCGCAACAATGTTGCCTTCGAAAACTTTGTCTAAATTTGGATATTTCTGGCACATTATTGCTTTTCAATTAGCATTTGAATAAACCCGAAGTCCACTGCGAAATTCTTAAGCAATAAACCGCTCAACCGTTTGTCTAAATTATAGAATAACAAACAATATTACGTCAGTGAATGAAATATAGATTTTAAAACTGAGAGTCATTTCATATTGTCCATTTAGTTAGATAAATGAATTAAAAGCTTCATACAAACTGCTTTAGTCATCCGGTCACTTCATTTTATTCAAGAATCTAATCAATCAGTCTGCGATAATTCAATCGGTCTGGTGGTTATTGATGTCAAAAAGTTGCTTAACTATTTCTCCTTTGAGAACTTAATTACAAGCACCCAATATAGGACTCTATCAGTTATAATTTTAAAACTTTAGAATTGACCTTATTAGCCCAGCATTGTTACTAATGAACCTAACCTATTACATTTACGCATTTTTAGTCCAGATCTCACCCACAGGTTTAACCGTGTTAACTATCCACTTAACTCTAACGACTAGCTAGTAAAGATTATCTCCTGATTTTCTCAGAATTTTTCTCTCATTTCCTGCTCATCGTTCGTTTTAGTTACTATCTCTTTGCAATCTAGCATATTAATATCAGGAACTAGTGAACAATAGGTAACTATGATTTGACCTCATCAGGTATAGCCCGGAGCTTCATAATCAAGCCGGGTAGCTCTGGCGGCCACTCACTCTGTTTTACTGTTAATAACGGATCTTAATTTGCGAAACTGTCTACAGCGTTTGCTGCTAAATTGTGTGTGAAGTCATTAGAACTTAATTAAGAAAGCTTCTAGGCTTGTGTGGATAAATAATTGTTTGTGAGTTCGTTCCACGTAATTATTTGTTTTCAGTCTTGTACCTTCTAGTTCTTTATATGTTAAGCCAGCTCTGGCCTCGTTAGTTTCTGCAACGAGTAATCTACGCACACGCTCTATTCTTCTTAAAATAATCGCACATGTAATTATTAGAACACGTCTTGCACCACTGAACACAAATAGTAAACGAAACTAGTTTGCCATATATTTATTCGAATGACTTCCTTTACAAATGTTATACATATTTATATGCATAGACAAAGTGTTACATTTTAATAATTAGAACAAGTTTCCACGCTAGTTTAAAGAGTTTAATACGACGTGACATGTTCTCACTTTCGTTATTAAGTTTAATTTTGTCACACAAACCTCACACACGTAATATCCTTCATGCATATTAATTACTGTATCAATTTAGTAATTAACACTAATGAATAAGGAAGTAAGCTTGATGCACATATGCTTCAGTTTGCGATAATCGTTAAAACTAGAATCGTCATGACTTTATGATACCAGTTATAATAAATATCTTTCAAAGAGCCATTAACTAACTACTGCTAAAATATTTCTGTTTCTTCATTCGAAAGAAAAAGACATCGATCATCGTGAATCACTTCATCAAGATGCAAATGCATTTCAAAGATTCAGCTACCGGTGACCTACATCAAACATAATGTATATGCCATATTCATATCTATCCATAATCCTTGTAGATTACCATAAAGAGTGAATACTCGAGGCGGCACGTGGGACGCACTACGCTCGGATCGTAAACGAATTAGTAATATGTAATGTGGGTGGATGATGATAGATCGTAACTTTATTTTTATACGGGTTGAACAACCTGTGGCTCCTGTCTAGATATGTGTCTCATCATTTTTGGCTACAATTGGTGTCTTATTTGTGAGGCGTTACTATGCCCCGTTTTTGGCACCACTATGGAATGATTGTGGGCGACACTATTACTTATTATAATGCTTTTGTAGTTGAACGTATTATGTCAAAACTTCTTTTAGGATCGTCGCATTCTTTCGAGGTCTTTATCGGCTCTTTCTGATCCACAATTTCATCAGCGATTATTTTAATAGCTTGAATAGTGTCTTCATCATCTAGTTCATACATATTAACTATATTGATAGATATTGTAGTGCTGTACAGTTTTTAAAACCACGATTGCTGCTGCAATATCTTATAATACTCCAATGTATACGATTTCGATAACTGTAATTACATTATCTGTTGTGTAACTGCACGGCATTATACAAAATTTAACAATGTAAAGCAAAACTCCTTTGTTCTTAGGCAACCTTCAAGGCCCAAGCTTCAAATGTTCAATTACATTATCACTATCTGGTTCATACTGGTGTTGCGTACAAGCAATTACAAGCGCTTTGTCTGTCTGTCAGTTATACATGCAAATAAGTGTTTCCTCTTTGTTATGAGTTTCTGAAGGTTCTTCGTTATTTATGTAATGCATCTTTAAATTATAAACTACAACTTCCTGAACCTTGTATGATGGACTAATTTAAATTGACTTGTAATTTCATCTTTACTGTGGTGTTACGCCTTTAGAATATTTAAAGTATGATGTTTTCAGTAGGTCTGTAGTAGATCATTTATAAATATGTGTGCAATAGGTTATTGTGCTATATCTACATTGCGGTATTCGAAGACTACTTCACTGCCCTAGATTACAGAAGTATAAATTTTCTCGTTAACACGACCTTACTCACTAGCACTACAGAGAAGCAATTTTTTTCCCCATCGATCGTGCAATTTACCGATGTTGCCAACCAGAACGCATAATTGCCAGTTGTATAATATAGCTGTTAGATCACTATGCTTTACATTTCAGCACTTACATCTGATTATCATTGGCGGTATGATGACAGGCAGACTTTCATTTAATTCATCAAATAAATTATATACGTGATATTATATTTGACAGATGATCGATTGTACCGTGTTACGTGTCGATCGTATTAATGTAAATAGCAATCTGGTCTTATGCGGAAAAGAATAGGTGGTTAGTAGATATGTAATTTATAGTCATTTGGAGCCACTGACTTCGATCCACTTAAATAATTTGTTGAAAGCAAGGACGCTGTAATGATTCTACTTATTTACCTTGAAATTAATTAGGTATGGAGAGATTAGCTATGATATCGAGATTTAATTCTCAACAGTAAATGTTACTCTTAAATGTTGATCATTTGATAAAAAGTCACAAAAATATATATACACGTAGAACATTTTTGGCGTTATAATAAAAATCTATAGTAAATAACGAGAGAAGTGTGGTTGATTGTTTGAAAACTGCTTGAACAAAGAAAAATCTCACAAGTATTTATGAATGTTTACTTATAAATCAAACAACAGTAACAAAACAACACAATTCAACACAACAGTGCTATTGAGACTTTTGTGTTCGTGGCATACCATAATGTTTGAACGAAAAATTCCAAGCCATTGGACGCTATTATGCAATATTTTACCGTCCCTAACACAGAGTTCCTATACATTGCTGTTTTATTTCGAAAAGGAGTTGTTAATGTCAGAGTCAAACAGTACAGCCTCGGCTTTGGTTGTAATTTAATTATAAACGTACTTGAACCGTATTGAAGTGTCCGTGGGTTCTTGAACTCGGCTTGAGGGGTCAAAATGTACTTCAATTTCTATTGAAATTTTAATGTTTCCTACTCTTTTGTTACAGGTAAATATATTGGGAGCTGCCGTTATGTAAGGAGTGAGATTTGACAACGTTTTGTTGATTCTACATAGACGATGGTTTGCAAATATTAAAGATAATGACGCAACTCGAATACATAATGCAGACTGAATAGGTTTATTGAATTTTGAATCTGTAGAAGTACATGTGTTACGAGAAAATCACTTCATCTACTGACTTTTATCAAAAGAGGTTTTTTCAACTGTGTGTAAATACTCGTAGAGTAATTGCAGTCTACAATGTTCCCACTGCTGGGACACAAGCCTCCTTCCTCTCTGTGAAGAAAGTGGGCCGTAATACACCATGCGGGCGCAGTGCGGGTTGGTACATATCTTCGATTTTTTTTTTCTAGGACATCGGTCTCCTCACTATATTTTCCTTCATCGTTTTGGGAGCAGTGGAGTACTAGATCACCTGCTCTCCACGTAAATACTCGTAGTTTTTGTTATTTTATATTTAAAAGATCTTTATACTTCGAAGATTGTATCGACGATTCGAATTCCACAGCACCTGAGACAGGTGCCTTAGTAAAATATTCACTCATAAAGTAACTTACAAATAGTACACCTACTTTGCAAAGATAGTGCTCGTTGATAAACTAAGCACAAAGACGATGGCTTATAAAAGTGTCCATGGGTAATTTATTATGTCTGAAGCCAGTGAAGGTATAAAGTATAAACGTTATCAGATAAACTCCGTCCGTTGCACCTGGTGCGTAATTCATGTTTCACGGCAATTGCGGTATTGTCCCGTTTCGTATAATTTCTTAATTAGCTTTGAGTGTTATCTTTCTGAGAATATTGAGATGTGAGTGATGTAATATTGATCGAGAGATTTCTAGGGCAATGTGTAAGTACGTCGTTATTTCCATAATCAATAAAATTTCGCTGCAGATCTGGATTAATTTGAAAAAGTGTAATTAATAACCCACTGTTTAATGTCATGCAGGTGTGAAATAAGTCTTATTACCGATTTCTCTTTTACATCACCAAAATCCGTGTGAGTCAGAATAACGAAAGAGTTCATTTAAAAAGTAGGCTTATTTACATTACTTGATCAAATCACAAGTTTTCCCAACGTAGTACAAACAACAAAACCAACAGAAATAGTTTACACAACCGTCTTTCAAATCAAGAGATTTCATCAAGAAAGTGATATCATAATGACAGTAGAATAAGACAATCGTAATGCTGTCGATGACAAAATTCCCCAGCCTTTCTCCCCAGACTAAAAATTATTAGAGAGTGTAGAATATAAAGGAATGTAAAATGAAACTGTAAGTTTGTAAAGTCAGCAATCAGACCACAATGACCACGGCGCAATGCCGCAAATCATAGTAATGATCAAGCACTAGCATATGCGCGATGCAGTTCTGTAATGGACCATATCGTAGTGCTGCCCAGGTTTCGAATTGTTTTATAGCGATCATTATAGTTTCTCAATTGTCGTTGTGTATGTAGTTTAATCTATGTTATTGAAATATTCAGTAGACGTAACTTTTGGGAGTTAGAATGTCAGATTTGAAGCGTTTTGTATTACATCGGTTGTGTTTATTGGCTCTAAATTGTTATCATCGCTCTGATTCCTTTCGTATTATGTATCTACAAGTTTAGCATTGTTAGATTCCCTTAGTCTTTCATGATTTCATTGACAAATGTTTTCGATTCCCGAATAGGTAAAACTCTTTCTCAATGTATTTAACTATTTATGCCATTTAGAGATTTTAGTAGCGTTAGCAATTTTTATCTTCGTAACCATCCACTCATGAAATCGGTTTCTTTTGAAAATAAACAATTCATTATTTACACGAATCGAACACATTACGTTTATCCGTTACCGATTTTGTTTACATTCTATCACTTTCAGTCATAATATGTTAACAAAGCGATAATGGGCTTGTTCCGATGGCGTATTGTGAAATGTGCGTACGATGTATGGGTCGAAACGGCGCGCGCGCAGCTGTGCATTGGGCTTGGGCAATGAACGGTCTCAAGTGATAAAGAAACGTTAAGTACAGCTGGAGCTTTATCGTAATTAGTTTATTGACACGTATCAATAAGGCTTTATATGGAATATATGGCTTTACATGGAATAACAGCAGTACGGTTCAATCGATGAGGTTAACCAATGCCAGCCACGGTTGTTCCGTAGATGGGTGACAATCATTACATACCAACACCCCTCCATGCCTCGGGAAGCACATTAAGCTGTGGGTCCTGGCTGTCATTCGTGAATCTTTGACAGTTGTTACAGGTCGGCCGAAAGTCTGAAAATCAATCTTACGAAGGGGTATCGTCTTACCCAATTACAGGGTTGTGGAAGACAGATAGGCCGTCGCTCCAGGTAAAGTACTTGTATCCGATGGGACTGGAAGCCGACCCCACCGTAATTGGGATAAAGCTAGGCAGAGATGGAAGGATAACAATAATATGCTGAATAAAGCTTTTACAGAGATCGGAAATATTTTACGGTCGTCTTTTTAAGCTGTAGAAGTTAACTAAAGGAGCAAAACTAATTTTAGATGAAAACCAACTCATTCAATTCTAACCAAATAACATTCTAAACTTGTTAAACCATTGCTTCACCGTTTTGAACTCCAACCTAACATCAAGTTACTTTAATAGCATCGATCTTATGATTGCCGCCTCCAACACCGGATGGGCAGCATAAACAAAGATGAGATGCATAATCAAAGGAACTTACAATTTAACTACAGCTACACGATCCACAAAAGGATTCGCAAAATGTCTTCATTCAACCAAGAATGACTCACGGCTAATTTGAATATGTAAATTGTCATATTAGCAGTCTCATAAGGCAATGTTGTGTAATATGGTAATCATTGCCTATAATGAATAGAGATTAACAAGTTCACACTACGGAGGTGTGGATCGGGTCAACGATTTGTTATGTGAGGAAAATGCTTTGTTTATTTATGGAAATGAAGGAAAAATTTGACAAATCAGCTGATACAAAGAATGTGTTCTAGATTTCGACTATAAAACATTTGTAACAATGTCTTCTTGTCTAAGTTTGTGAATTTGGACTACTTTGTAACTGAACTAAAACTGGTCAGGCTTTTAGGAAATGTAGAACCATTTATCGAAATTCTAACAACTTTTGAGATGTAGCAATAGTAGTCAGACTAGACGCATTCCTTGAATAAATCAAGATATTTAAATTAAAAGTAATGATATAATTTTGCTTGGATGTTTCCTATAAGCGAACTCTTTGTTCGTCGCTATATTATTATTTTATGTGTAGATTAACATACCTTTATTAAATAAACATTGAAGAAGAGTTAACTAATATTCTCATTTTAATGCAATTGAACAAAAAAGTGATTCGATTTTGTCTTGTTTATTAACATCAGCTGAATCTCATTCCATCTTAATTCTGTCACCAACCTTGCTTAGCTGAATTACAGTACATATTTTTTTTATCTTACTTCCAAATCTTAGCTTTATATTTCTTCAACCATTTTCTTGATATTTCTCGAGGGCATCACAGTTTCGCAACTCCATTATTTTGATGAGTCATTATATTTCGTAAGCAACCATCAGGCTGTGGTTTGTTCGTAATTTTGACAACCGATGTATCTGTCTGACTTTGCAGATTGCATAGAAATGTTACTTGTAATAGAAACATTTGTAATTTTCTCGTTAAATGCAGTTGTTATGTGAGCAATAATAAGTATTGTAACCATATTACCTAATTTGAATTTATTTATTTAAAGTTTTTGTGTTTTCATTTCCATTGTTTTGTAATTTATATTGCTCTTACGTTATATGCAGGAGTTGAAGCATTGTATGAATCACATTAAGGACTAAACGTTGCTGCATATTTTTTCTCGGAAATAAGGAGATAAGGCTCATCGTTCATGCCTTATAGTTGCTTTTCTTTTTTACACATGTTCAGTTTAATCAACTGTTGTTACATCCGCAATACCGCGGTCAGGTGCAAGAAATTGCTACACATTTCCGATATAATATGAATATCGATATTACTACACCATCGGCACATATAGATTGCTATTTCTGCCTATCACACCGTCCCCATTACATCAATCTGAGATAGCTAATTTCACGGCGTCATTCGTTCATGGCTCATTTGATTTACCTAATACAGCACTTGTTATCGATACTCGATAGCATTACACTATTGCGTCAGAATGACCTCTTAATGGTGGTTCCATTTAAATTCGTTCTGCTGCTCCCTCGAAACGACTGTTTTGCAATTCGCAACGGCTGTCTATCGCACTATGGGTATGATTTTAACTTTCTTTCTCACTTTTTACGTAAGAAGTACCATGGTGTTTCATAATATTGTTTTTTATATTATTTCTATCACTTGTAACGAATTTGATAGCGATTGGGATGCGATAAAGTTTGTATTGTTTATCCGTATTTAGATACGTCATATTTTTTATTGTGTTCTGGTTCTGATGTTATGTGCTGCAAATATGCTCAAAACCTTTGCAAAAGACTTAAGACTTTGAAATCTTCTAAAGAGCTTAGCTCTTTAGAAGATTTCATCAACCAATTTCTTGTTTTTAGTGCTGAGTATGTTATGCATCTTGCATATCATACTCAGCACCAAAAACAAGAAAATTGAAATAATAGGTTACATTCAATTTGCGTCTATTTGTAGTTCTTTTAATTACTTGACTGTTACATCACAATTGTTGTAAGATCTTAAGTTTTAATTTCTACTTCCATTGTAAAAAACTTTCCCATCGTTATAGTTTTGTTTTTCTCGCTGTTTCTACGACATCGCTCTTGCATGAAATTGTCCCCAATTTGTTTGAGGTTTGTTAGCTAATGTATACTTCCATGTAATTAAAAATAATTACAGCCAATTAACTGCAGTTATCTGCTTTTTCTTTTTGTTCCAAATTTGTCTTGCACTTTAAAGTACCTATAGCAGTACGTTCTCCAGTTCAGCTATATATTGCACATCAGTTGCACAAGCAATAGTTTAAAAAAATCTTTTAAAATTAAGGTTCTATGTAATTCAATTTGATTGCAACATCTTTAAACAGCCCCTTATTTTCGCTCTCACAGTACAAGACCTTGGGAAAAAGTCTCGCCCTTGGCTCGATAGATGGCGTTGGGATCGTATTAGATCTCGCTATGGTTTCGTTACCGCCGTTTGGTTGGGCTCAAGCCGAGAATTTTGTTAAGTTAACTTTGCGCAGAGGCAATATCGTAACCAATGAGGTTAATCCGAGGTGCGATTATTGCTAGTTGAAAACTTTACCAATACCCCGCCGTGTGGACGTGAAATACCGTCCGCGTTGGCAATTTTTGAATGGCCGTAATTGGCCTGAGAATTCCTTGGATCATCATATTGCAAGTACAGTAGCAAGAGCGACGTCTATATCAGTGTTTTATTGCTTGTCTCTTAACGTATGTTGTGTTTTGCTTAGTTATTGAGGTTTTAATATTATGAAATAAGTGCATCCATTAATATTTTAGGAATTATGGAGATTCTTGATCGTAATAAACTGCCTGTTCTTTTTCATGGGATGTGTATAATAATAATGTTTGGTTTGACTTTGTGAAACAGTTTTGGTTTTTTATTTTATTCCTTTCTAGTTCAATTCGTCGTCGTTTCAGTTCAAGTAATGATTCTTGTTATTGGTTCAATCAGTCCTGCTAGCTAATTACTTCCTCGGGGCCCGACTGACAGGCTGTCATTGCTTTATAATCGGAGTTCAATCTTTCTATTCTGTGGAGCACATAACTAATGTTTTATGTACACCTTTACGAAGAACGTTTATTTAATTACACTGACAACATTCTGCCAGTAATGGCGGCATTATGTGAATCTGAGTTAATTCGCGCCAATTACACGGGTGTATACAGGCTGTGGGAAGATGGCGGCTATTTGACAATCTGTGTTCGCGGGTGTACTCAAATGTTAGACGGTAACTGTTAACTTCGTACAATGAGTAACGGAACTTGGGTATGTGGCTTCATCAATGTGTTTCATTTGTTACGACCTTGACTGTGGCTTTGTTCAGATATTACCAATTAAAGTTTTTTGTTGTAGCAATTAAGAACTATTTAGTATTTTTATGGTATTTTTGTGAGCTAGACATTCCTGTGATTCTTTGGCACTGAGACAGTGCTTAGAACCATTACAAATCTTTTAGATATTCGTCTTTTCTTTTCAGAATACTGTGAAAGAGACAGGTATTACCTAACTCAGTTCTTCTGCGAATTAAGTAATATGAAACAAAAAAGATAAAGCTAAATAGAGTACAATAGGTGCAAAAAGATTCGTATTATGTAATCTTTTATATCGTATTGTTATTGTGGTTACACCAACTTAATGACTTTGTCCTCAAAATAGACAAAGCGTTGAGTGGGCCTCATTTCATGCCATCTTCATTTTGGAGGTAGTGCTTGTCCATCCACTAGGTACCTAGTCAGATAAATACATGCCCCTTTTACTGCGTTTATAACCGTCTAAATAATAAATCACTTAGCATCCATAGAGGGGCTTGCGGCTAAGTAATATTAGCCATACGGGTAGATCGATCAGGGTAAGCGACGCTTGCCGCGGTTGGTCCGTGAATGGGTAACCCCTCCGTGCCTCGGAAAGCACGTTGAGCCGTAGGTGTCCGCCTGTCATTTTTAGATCTTTAACAGCCGTTATGGGTCGTCATGAGCCCGAAAGTCTGACAACCGGTACCAAGGGGTATCGTATCGTCAGAAAGGCAGTCGGTTCATGTAAAATACTGATATTCAGCTGCATCCAGTTAGACTTGAAGCCGACCTCAACATAGTTGGGAAAAGGCTAGGTAGATGATGATATTCCTAGGATCTAGAGAAAATCCGTGTTCCCATCCGGGAGCATGCATACATAATCTATTACTAGTAAAAACTCTTTGCACTTCGGTCGTCCGTCTTCATTGCTTGTCAGAATATAATTTGCTACTTACAGATGACTTGCTACTGCTTATTCCACAAAGGATTAGTACAACATATATGTCTGTTAGATCTAATAAGTCCATGTCTTTGCGGATTAAAATCATGGTTGGCAAGACTGGTTTTCAGCCCTTACAGTCTGTTATCCAGAACATCTCATCAAGACCATTGGACTCCGTTTCCATGAGCGATTCATTATTTAAAGTTACGCTTGCAATAGTTATAAAAGTACTGAATAGATTTTTTGCAAACGACTTCTTGCTTCTTAAAATAACTGTCCCGCCATAGGGCAAACGACTTTTTGATACAGACATCGCCATTCTTGATGGCCAGCCAATAGTTTCGTTCCACTTTTCCAAAGGCCTTTATAAATATACACATATTGTCTACAGTAAAGACAACATGTGACTGTACAAATTAAGCCACTTGCAGAAATTTTCTAGATATTTTATAAGTAACAAATAAATAGTAGCATCTTCACTGCACTGTCGTGCAAGCAGCAATTGCCCTTTTTACCTTCCTAACAGCCCTGATTAACAGTAAATTGAGAATATCCTAGGCGTATGTAGTGGGAAAATTGCGTACCTCAATCCGGTCCAACGTCCGTCCGTCCCTTTTGCGTTGACATAACCCATATTATAACGGCACCTTCTAGATTGATTTCTCTGCCAATGATTTACACAGCGGCACCTCAAAGTGGGCAGTTCTCGGGCACTTAGATAAATAGCGACAGCATAATTGCGGCTGATTGGTCTCGGATATCGCACGAGCCGATTCAAGGTTTTCGTGCTGGGGTTTGTAACGGATGGAGTTTTAGATTGGTACCAAGAGTAGACTTATACCTGAATATGGTTTTTACTTTGCCTCGGTCAATATCGCTGCCACCCGATCCAGCTACTCTTGTATGCCAAGTAGTCGTTGGAGACTTGTCAGAATTAGCCGGATTGTCAACTTACATAATGCTTATAATTGCATCTGCATATAAAGTACCAGTTACCACACACCAGAGTTAATGTCTCTTTCAATTATCGAACCCTTTCACTTAATAAGGTTTAATGTAATTAACTAGCAGTATATCCCTAAATGAGCATGTCCTACGGCGAATAATACTAAATATTAAGACACAATAAGGACTCAAGGTTTATGGACAGTACGAAAACAATACTGACTGAATCGTGAACAGCGTTATAGCTGAAAGACAATTAGCTAGGAATGCAAAAGACCTTGAAACTAAAACCGCCATGACAGTCCGCTGTCCTATCACTAACTTTAAAGTGCACGTGCTAACGAACAATGGCGACTTTATCGATTTTGATAAATAAGTCAAGGCTATATAATCGTATATCGATACTCAGAAAAGTCCATGGCCATGTATTGGGAAAGAGTAATTTAAAAGGCTAAACTAAAAACATCTTCACTGAGATTTGATGGATAAGTAATGACGTAATTTCTTGCGATCCTTATCATAATCCAAGTTCGAAGTGTTTTCGGGAATACCAGATATCACAAGACAGACACTCTTGTTTAAGAAATTTATCAAGTTAAGTGTTTTAGAAACCACAAAGATGTCGAACTTAGAAACGATCCTTCTTCAATTGAATTCGATGACACAAAGTAATTTCTAGCGCTCTAGATCAACTGTTTTGTAGACATATTTCTGTAGACCTTTTATTGATATTCTCATACTCATATTCTTCAAAGTGGGACTGAACAACTTTTATAGCATTGTCTTTATGGTCAAACGTGATAGGTCATAAGGTTTCATTCAAGTATTGTTTCAGCGCTTGCAAATAACACATGTGTCAACGGCGCTTTTTACACTTGAGTGTGAACAAAGTGTACGTGCAAGTCCTCTGTCATTATTCCAAGAACACTATGCACTTTGTTAAGAATTGAAAAAGTAATGTGCTAACTTGTATGCCATAGACATTCTGTTTTTGTGTTTTTTTTTAGTTTGCATTTTTCTTGTTTATGGTTTCTCAGGACGACAAAACATCCTGTCATTGAAGTTCAATGCAGTTTAAAAACGATAAAATCGCAAACTATTACGTCAGTTCTAATAACCGTAAAACTAGTTTAAAAAGATCTATGATACACACAGATATAGTCCGCCATTGACCACGCGTGCGCACCCCGTCTCACCTTAAACATTTGCAGAAACGCGGACAAGCGCATATTTTCTTCACATTCGGCTATTTCCGTCTACCGTTCGGCTAAATCCGTCGGCAGCGGACGATGACTCCGCCGGCATGCGCTGTTTAGACCTTGACGTAAACTTGACGTGCAGTTAGAACAATCAGTTTGCAATTTTATTGCCTTGACATAAAGAACAGTGGAATTGCAAATTAAGTTTGTATCATTTCCGCATGGTATATTCGGATCGGAAATGATTTACACCTGTAATAAAATGATTTGATGTCATGCATGAAATCCTTTAGTATTTTATTGGCAGCGTCTATTATTTTCCGACATAAGACTAAAACGGAACATTTTATTCTCTGCGAGATGTCCTAAGGCCATTTGCAAATCGTACGATGTGTATCTGAAAAACAATAAGAAATCCATTAAAACGAACTGGGGTCAAATAAATTCAAAGAAATTATTAGCACTTTTGTTTATTACAAAAGGAATATTTTTAAATAGAAAATGCTAAGTAGTTAAAGTTACAACTGACGGCTATATTAGGTAGGCCCCTTTATGAAAAAGTTCTGACATTCTTTAACGAGCTTCTCATGCAAGGTATTCTTTAACAATCTATATAAATATTGTGAAAAGCTGTCCAAAAGTTAGGGATCCAAACCAGTCTGATGAATTTCTAGTAATTGTTCCTTATCCCATTGACAAAACAAAAAACAACTTTCTTCACGGCTTCGCAAACAAGCTTCTACATTGATGATATGTTAGTATCACAATCACTCATTGCTATTCTTTCAAAGAAGACGATATCACATTCCATATTAAGAATAGGCTCAACATAGCCTCAAGATATTTTTACATCCGTCTTTGAATAACTTCTACATTCGGCCTTGTTAATACTTTAATGTAATTACTACCATTATGTGTTGAAGACAGCCTACAATTATCTTGTCCCTCTAAAATTATCTTTAACACGTGTTCCACTGTAACCAATAATTACTAATTATAATTTGTGTCCAAAAAAATGTACGCAATTTTTTTCTGCTTAAATCGACTACGATCTCTTTAGAAAAAGAAATTAAGCAGTACATACCCATGAGATAAAAAGGAGGTACTAGAAGTCGTATCGTTGTAAATGCAAATTTGGGCAATGTTTCATGGTCGTAACTCGTAACAGTAGGTATACGTAATGAGAGTTTGTCCACAATGACAGCTGTCATTTTTAACTTTTAATCTACGACAGTAAAAAAGATAAACTAATTTTGCACATAGACAAACCGAATTTTTGTGCTGAACAGGAGCTTATTTACATTAGCTTGTTAAAGTAGACCAGAAATTTTCTATACTCTGGTTACGTAGTCTTCGGATGATTTTACTTTGCCATCACCAATGGTACTAATTAGTGAATCGTTGATCCCAATAATGGTTACAAGTATGATCTTATAAAACAAATGTAAATCAAAAACTCTCCAATCATGTACCACTGTCATAATCATCAAAAAACATAAAACAAAGAAGCATTCTCTTGCATCTGTCAATTACGATGATAAAACACGTCTGATTTTGGGTCAAACATCTGAATAGTTATTGCAACATGATAGGCGAACCATTGTACATGACGTCTGTGCCACAATCGGTAATAATGACATAGAAGGCAATTATTATTGTCAGCACAATGCATAGGAAACGGATTTAGCTATTGTTGTGATATCGAAAGTAAATACGAAGAGATGTAATAATTATGAAGTAATGTGGGCCGTCTATGGAAATAAAAGACAAACGTGATATTACAATTCTACAATATGGGATGTTTAGTATCTAGTATTTCATTAGCATGAATAACAGTGTATGCTATATGGTCTATTCCTGGTTACAGAATTGTCCCATTCTTATTTGTTTGCATCCAATCCAGTCTCTAAATAAGCTATCCTCATTGGTTATCTTTTCATCATTTTCAACAGCATCGTCATCTTCTAGTTCCTGGTTTGCCGTTTTACAATCTTCACTCTTAATACCCTCGTTGCTTACTAAACTATTTATTAGAACGACTTCAGTAAAATGCTTTAACTATTCATAATATTACAACCACCTTTCAAAAGATGCTTCTTTGGAAGCTATTGCAACTTCAAAATCCAATAAAAAACAAAATCGTGGCTCGACTAAGCACAACGGTAAGCCTGGGGTTCCAACTTGCGTAATCCTATTGAACAGTTTTATCGCCATGGTGAACTGATTTAACATGGCTTCATCAAGTCAATGGTCACTTTACGTCAATTGATATTGGAAACAATTTACTAAAGGAAATTATATGGAATCGTTTCCATTCATGTGTTTACATAATACTAACTTTTAAAACTTAATGTAGTTCTAATGCATCATTATATCAAAATATTAGCTTCTGCACTCCTGCTCCATATATAGGTACTTAAACTGTGGTAAATTTCATACTCCTCCGTCTGCGTAATATCCGTAAAAAGGGGTATAAAAAGGGGTAAAAAGTTTTTGTTTCACGTATTAATAAATAGATTCCTTGAGTCTTTTAGTGTCATGTTTTTCAGATTCGTTCTTTCTTTTAACACTTAAGTCCCCCAAAACAACATCATACTTATAGCTACTTAAAACATACCGTTAGCATAAGCTAATGCCAGGTCACTTGAGTTTTTTTATGCATGACTGAAACTGACTATTATCTTTATGGCCAGCGAGATATATGACTAGTTACTGTTACGTTCTGTGATGACTAGATTACATTCTTAAGAATTTTATATTGAGATAAGTGGTGGCGCAGTGGAAACGGCCGCGACTGACGAGTTGTAGGTCGTAGGTGCGAACCCTGACAGACACTTTATTTTGTGTAAATTATTTTCATCACCACTGTTCTCAAAACGGTGAAGGAAAACATGGTGAAGAAACCGGCTTGTCCTAGAACCGAACATTTGAAGACATGTGACATCTACCAACCAGCGCTAGGCCCGCGTGGTAGATTACAGCCTGCTCCCTCTCCCTGAGAGGAGGCCTTTGTCCTAGCAGTGAGAACATAGTTTGATTATACTTATGATTTTTTTTGTCTTTCGTAGATATTTGCACGTTTTCTAATATTAATAACGATCACATACGAAAGGTGCTTTATAGCAGCTTAAAGATTTTAATAGTGTACTAAAATGTTATTACTAAACTGATGAACATCACGCTTTTCCCTTCATAATCTGACATTTATGATTTGCATAATTATTTTGCCTATAAAATTAATTTCACTTTGGGAACACTGCTTGGCCTGTAATTAAAAAATAAGAAAATCACAGACAGTATCATGCTGAATAATGAATAAAATGATCTTTGCTGTTGAAAAACCAGTCCCAAAAGAGTTACTTCCAAAATCTCACGCCTTCTTTCCATGGCACTAACTACAGAACCTGACCACCTGCTACAATCCTTACAAACTTCACCCAAAATTATTAGTAGTTAAACTGTTATTAATCATAATCAGACCTTCACTGTCTCCAGCCTAAAAGCCGTTTACACCTAGCTGCACCCAACAAACACAACGCACACACAACACATACACACATACTACATTAATAACATCATCAACATGCATTCAACACAACTCCTACTAATCATCATGACGTTTCAATAGAACCGAGTGCCTCCTCAACACGATAACTCGGCATATCACGAATAGAATCGCGAAGAAAATGCCAAATGACATCGTTCGCCTTGACTCTTACGACCTTATGATATTAAACTTCGTCTAAGGTGATAATTATATCGAATTTATACTCATTTGTAATTGTCGAGGTAATGAGAAGATGGTAATTAGGATTTGTAATTGCGATAGCAGTTTAATGTTTATCGTTTGTCCTTTTAGAGTTGAATTGCTTAATGGATTTTGAATGTACAGTAGGTATCTATATGGATATAAGTCGATCTGTATTTCTCAATATTTCAAGAATGCGATGTATTATTTATCTTTGCATTGGCATGAGAGACAAAACGTCAAGATCATATGTGTTTATATTAAGAGAATTAGAAATATCATAACACTCTCCGGGGACTACAAACGCTGTGGAGGGTTACGCAAAGGTGTACCTATATAATACAATAGTACCTACACATTTAGCCAGTTATGTTTAAGCCCCATGTAATAAGGTGGCGAGCCTATTGCCATCATCCGGTCACAAATCCAGACTCTGGTCTCATCATTATTATCATTTCAACCGAAAGACGTCCACTGCTTAACAAAGAGCTCCCCCAAGCTCCGCCACTTGGACCGGTCCTGTGGTTCTCACATCCAGCGGGCTCTGGGCAGCTATTGGCTAATTCCTTATTTTTAATTAATTCGTGAGAATTATTAATTCTCACAGAATACTACGTTTACATCAAACCTGAATATATCTTTTGAATCTGAATACAAGTTATCTTCATATTTACACATCCCGTTTAAGATGCAATTAAAATAACATCAAAGTTTTCGTTGCATCAATGCAATCCATTTAAAAAAACTTGTTATTTGCATAGTAAGTGGGAAAAATCTTAACCTCCCACTGCGTTATTTCATATTAGGTTCAAATAACGTGTGAAAATAAATATTATTACATCATCAATGGGAAATGAAATATACACAAAAATATATATATTTACATTGTGGGCGACATTATTACATTCGTATCAATACGTATAAAAGCATAATCGAAGTTTTAAACGATATTAAGTTACATGTAAAGTTACTTTAAGTATGTTACCATAAAATTTTCTCACACTTGTGATCTCGTCTTCGTATTTACAACCAAGTTTATAGGAGACCGGGGTTATGCCAACATGATATTACTGCTAGAGTATAAATTGATGACTTTTAATGTGTATAATTTACAGTGAAATGCATTTTTACGCTCAAAAATATGAAAATACGGCCTACTGGTTTTTCATTCAGGCCATGTTGCACCCAATCACTATGCCAATTTTTTACCGATGAAAAAACTGAGGAGGTTTTCGAGTCGACGCGTATTTTTTTTTATTTATGACCACGCATAACTTTTTCCAGAGTAGTCCGATTTTGATAATTCTTTTTTCATTGGAAAGGGTATTCTTACGAGTATATCAAATATAATATCTTCGAAGCCATTGCCTAAAATAATACTTATAAGTAGTAGAATTTCTCTTAATTATTTACACTCTGAAGTTACAAAATACCATTAATTCAGCTTTTATGAGAAGAAAACTGGCCCTATTGAGGTTGCGATCATATCGCCATTTTGTATTGAAGTTAAAATATTGTAGTTTCGCCTACTATGTATATACATTTTTTTTTTAATAGCATTTAAGCCTTTAAAATAGCAGTATGCTATATTATATAGTAGGATGGGCTAACCTACTCTCGGGCCTTGCTTTAACGAGTGTCTAGTCTACGTAAACTCGGTAAACTCTCGAGCTATCAAGGAAGCAGCATCTTCAACAAATTATGTCGGATTTGAATTAAGCAACCGTCCGTTCTAATAGTAAACTTTCTCATTGCTATTCCGTATCGTTTTCCCATGCAATCGGAATCGAAACGACGTCCAACGATCTCGATAAATTCGTAATTTGGTATGTAATCGCTGCATCCATCTGGTTGTAATTTATATGGATGCAACGCTAGAGCAGCCACAGCGCTCTGGTAAGCCTGGACCGGAGTTATTAGCATTTTAATTTATAATGATTACAACAGACTTAATTCGAGGATGAAGCCACTCGTCTTGTAATAATAATTATTGTCTAGTTTCATGTACAAAAAAAATATTCCAACTACTTAAACTGCACCACATCCAAAATAATATACAGCTTGTGCTGTTACCACTGCTGCGACACCTCCTCCCTTTGAGAGGAAGTGGGCTGTAATCGACCACGCGAGTCCAGTGCGGGTTGGTAGATGTCACATGTCTTCGGATTTTTGGCCCTAGGACATGCCGTGTGCGTGTCTTCACGATGTCTTAGACCGTTCCAAGAGCGGTGAATATGAAATTATTTACACAAAGTACAGCGCCTGCCTGGATTCGAAACAACAACCAACTGTATGAACTGAATTGAGCATTAAAATTTGAGGCTGAACCAATCATCCCTGTTCTCCAAATCAATACCCACAGAAACAATACACCATCAAAAATCTTTTATTATGCCTAAGAGTTCCTAGAACCCAATCTCCAACTCCATCAGACACTAAACATTTCCTACACCTTTTAAACAGTCCTTGTCTCAAGATAAAGCCAAACATGGTATCCCTTCGCGGGTTTGTTACTTAACTGATCGGATCTGTAGTCGTTCATCTCACTAAGAAACTGTTACCAGCCGTCGACATGTCTTGGGCTGTCATCTTTTACTTCTAGATAGGCCATCTGTTATCTGCGACTTACTATAATATAACATTCTAAGATAATATCATTATTTGCATAGCCGGAATATTTCGTTTTTAACCCCCGACTAAAAATCTGTGTGTCTGTCTGTTTGTCTGTAACATCGTAGCTCCCAAACGGCTGAACCGATTTTGTTTTTCTTTTGTATTTTGGCGTTAAGTGTAACTTAACTTATTTGTTGCTTTTTCAGGTCTTTATTTTTGCTGAATAATGCTGACACTAGATGTCCTATTATTAGACACTGAATATCAGTTACTAAACTGAGAACAGGACGTGACAGCCACACTATTTCATTTCACGCTTTTTAAGACCACGAACCAATAACAAGTTCTACTTAGAAATATTTTTTACCTGGAATTTTTGAACACTGCAGCTTTTTGAAACCATTTCGGAACGGGAAAATTAAATAATTTCAAATTCGGAATTCCGTCTCTCTTGCACACTTTTTTTCATTGTTGAATAAACACCGAAATATCGGCTGTTATACTCACAAGCGCGTGCGCCACAGCAAAGCACGTCCCGCCCTTTGTTCGATTTTCAATTTTATTTTTTAAGGCTAAAATGGCTCTGACTTATTGTGTCAACGGCTATTGTTAATTTTGATTGGTCGGTCTTCGGTACCACCATCTTTTATTGTGTAAACTTTGAGGTTATTTTTTATTTTTCGTTGTAAAGGCTAGGGCCGGCTTCTTTAAAGTATTGGTTCTGTGTTACGCAATGTATTTTCGTATCGGAAACTATGATCTTGTTTATTATGAGATCCGCATTCTTGATTTGATGAGTATCGATAGAAGCATTGTGTTTGTTAAAAGGTTTTTATGTTTTGTCAATTTGTTCACCTTGTATCGGAGTAATGATCTCTCTTTCAAAATTAGAGACAATAGTACTTAATAGCAACGACTTATGACTGTTTTGTAACAAATAGGTCAACCCTGCTAATGCCTACTAATATTGTGATTGCGAAGGTAACTCTGTCTGTCTGTTACGCTTTCACACCTATACCGCTGAACAGATTGTCATTAAATTTAGCAGAGATTAGCCTGGGATATGGAGAAGGACATAGGTTACTTTTTTACGCGATAACCGACATCGACGTGGGCGGAGCCGCGGGCAAAAGCTAGTGTCATATAAAAATAATATGTTATAGTCAGCTAGATTAAATGACCTCGGCATTCTGACCCTCGGCCAAGTCCATAATAATCCAGTCTATCTCTCACTGCCTGGCCTAGCCCATCCAATTTCGTTTGGAGTTGATTCTCCACGTAATTCTTCATTAGACTTCTTTGTTTTAGTTCGCTGAGTCATCTGTTGAGATATCTTCAGGTCGTTGTCTTAGGCTCAGTCTGACGATAACTGTAGAAGTTTCTACTACTACTTTACAAACTTCAATAAAACCTATATTTTGTCCTTCCTCAGGTATTGCAACGTGACGTGGAATGCCATGGTCGGATCGTGAGCTCGGTGGTGCGGCTGTGCGGCGGCGGTGACGCTGCACGTGCGCTTGAACGACGCTGGCATCTGCTGTACCTACGGGCGATTGAGTGGCAGTGCCATCTGGAAGCGTGTCTCGCTAGGATTGACAATCAGGTATGTGTGTCTAAGCTTTTTCTACTTTTAGTTTATAATCTATACCTTACATATACCCTTCCGTGCCTCGCTTTTGATCCCGGCTGTTATTCGTGAACCCTTGACCGTCGTTACGGATCGTCAGAAGCCTGAACATCTGACAATCAATCGTACCAAGAGGTATCGTATTACCTACCCAATAATTGGTCTGTGGAAGTCAGACAGACTACCACACCGTGTATAATATTGGTATTCAACTGCATCCGGTCAGAAGACCCAACATAGTTGGGAAAAGGCTAGGCTGATGATGATGATCTATACTTCTAAATCGAAGTCTTCAGTTGCATCCGGTTAGACTGATTGATGTTTGACTTCAAAATTATCACCTTCCTATCTCACGTATAAGATCGTTAAAATTTAGTTGTGCTTTGAATACCTCGGCACCTCGTGGGCACCTCGTGCTTCTGTAAATTAGAGATGCGCAAAATGTGTCAGTAAAAAGAAATGAATGAAGTATATCTTTTCGCTCAACGAAGTAGTCCACTCATTTACTTCAGTACTTCATTTAGTTCAGCAAATCAGAACGAGTCAAATCAGAATAAGATGACGACAGTGATTGACAAGTTACGACAAAGGATGTACTTCACTAGTTCAGTTTTATGCGTATGTCGATTTTCCTTCATACTTTATACAGGCTTAGGACTGTCAACCTAGAAAATTAGAAATATGAATTTAGCAAAACTATTTTATTGAGTAAGTAGTGTTTTTTTTTTTTTTACGCTCAGTTTGTGCGAGTGAAAAGTAAGTCAGAACACTGAACTAAGTGAAGTAGAGACACATTTTAATGACTACAGAATGAATGATAAGTTTGTTTTGTGATATGAAGTAGTTCATTTCCTTCAATAGTTCGCGAACTACCCATGTCTACTGTAAATTCATATTAAATTTAACTTCTTCAATTACCTTTCCTGTAACACCATACACAAACACTTGAATAAATATTCTCTTTCATAAACTACCATCATGAATAGTCATGCATGATCAGGGACCCATAGAAATGCATTACGTTTCCTCCTTTCTCCGAAAAAGCGCATGCAACTCCATACTAGTTTGCACAACTTCTCACCAACACAATAGCCTAATCAACCACCCGGTGCTGTGTGCAAACACGGCTAGACCCCAAGCCGCGTACAGAATTAAATCATCCCTTTCTATTGAAGATAATTGAGTGAAATGGCGATAGGGCGACCATTTTAACTTTCATTTGTTTTTTTTTGGCTTAGTGATTTGTTGGACTTCGATTTTTTTTTTATTCTTCGCGGTTTGGTAAATGTGCAACGCGATCTTTTAGCGCGTGACTGAAATTGGAACTTACACCGATTTCACGGATATTTACGAACAACTGCATGATTGCTGGCATTTAAAAACTGAAGTTATTTATTCATAATTGACTACTAAATCAATGTCGGTAACTAACTTATAATATGGGTATTTTTTTTCCAAAATATGTATTTTGCTTGACCCAAAGAAAATTCAATTATTTAACAACGTAATAAAACTCAATTTTAAATGCCTATAATAATGCTAGGGTCAACACGACTTTCTTAACAATACAGATAGCTTTAAAAAAATAGTTTTTATTCTTGTATTGTACTTTAAACTCAACATTACACAAGGACAGAAGGGTTACACCAGGGGCCTAAGTCTACTAATTTATAAACGTTACAATGGTCTCTCAATGGTGTGTTTTTGACAGTTTTTGTATGGCAAATCTGTCAAAAACTTACCATTGAGAGACCATTGTGACGTTTATAAATTAGTAGACTTAGGCCCCAGGTCTTGCTTTAATTTATTTTACATGCTGTCTATGTCCATTACGTCATACAGACCCCAATAGGATCCTTGCAGCATTTTAATACTCGGTTTGGAATTTGGTTTTTGAAGTCCATTGACCGTTGTTTTGATAATATTTTTTGATAAGACGATAATCCTGTAGATTTACCTTTATAGCCTCTGATTGATCACTGGCTTTAATGCTATTGGTTTTTATTGTTTTATTTTGAGAAAGCTTACACAGGTGGCAATAATTTCGTCTTTAAATCACATTTATTTATAGGTTCATAAAAAAGTGTTACAATACTGAGGTGTGACACGATCCCGCAGTAGGATACTGTGTCGCAGGATCCAGTCTCTTTCGACAGATTATATGAAATTAGGAAAACATCGAAACTAAACGATAACTCGAACATCTAGCGTTATGGTTATTTTTAAACGTTGCTGAAACGCTACAATAATTACTGTAGGAAAACATAAAACCATTTAAAATAATATTAATTTACTTGACCATAAACGATTCGAAATCTAAATCCAAATGCACGTTTTAACCGACCAAGGACTAAAAATATATTAGGGCCACAAAAACATTAGTTCTGTTTTTGAAACTTTAACATAAAAGTCCACATGAACATTAAAGGGTTAGTCACGTGACCTATCTCATTCGAATAAATAATTTAAATCAGACGCCATGTTATGATTCCTCGTTGCTAGGATACCGTTGACCCATTTAATAGTTCGCATAGGAATAGTTTAAACCATTACGGTAACTCGAGGGTTAATACTCGTATAAACCGTTTTGTGGTTCCCTATAAATATCTGCGGGATCTTAAATGACTTTTATTGGTCGTAAATTAATTTTTAAATGGATTTTGTTGTATATCGTATGAATGGTAGCAGTAAATATCGGGGGATTTTATGACGTTTTGACTATGCTGGTGAGCGTGAGATCGGCGTATGCTTGAATGCTCGAAACTCTTGGGAATAAGTTGTTGGACTATAAACCCAAGTGTGTGATGTAATTCTGGATGTGAGGACCTCATTAAACGAGTAGTAGCAGTCACACTCACAATATGAGTACGTGATGCAATAAAAGCTGTATAGACCAGGGTAGAAGCCTTTAAAAATAATGAAAAGTGAAAAAAAAAATATAATAGAATGAGACCCATTAGAAAAGGAGGGAAATATGATAAAAATGAAAGGAAAAATAATTTACGGGCGATCTGAGGTTGGGAAGGGGATGGGGGTGAGTTTTTAAGGGTAAAAAACGGTTTTTCTCGATTTCCGGCAAAACTAAAAGTCCTATCGAAAAAAGTCAAATGGAAAAGTTGTAGATAATAAAAAGATCTAAAACTTTTGTATTTACACTTTTTTCACATAACCTCAAAATTTATGTGAAAAATTCAAAAAACCAAGTTTTTGGTTTTTTATTTTTATCTTTTACAATTTTTTTTTTTTTTTAACGAAATTTTGTGAAAACTTACCTTTTTATGTCCCAAATACGCTGTAATTTATTTAATTAAAAATATTTATTTTTTCACCTTATTTTGAATTAATATCGAAAAAACACCCTAATTTTCAATCGAAAATTCACCCGTCAAAATATCAGCTTTTTTCAAAAAGTTGGTGTGGTTTCTGTTCGTTGGAATCTCTACTTTCCGATGGTAAAAAAAATATATATGTTACTATGGTAAATCTTCTCAGAAAATGCAAAAATTCAAAAAAAACTTGAATTCGAAAATTGCAAATGATACAAACTGATTCATCCATACTGATAATCTGAAAAGACAAAATCGAATTAATAATGTCTTCACTATTTAATCGTGAATAAACTCCCATGAAAAAAAAATATTAAAGAAATCAATGTCAAAATGTATAAATAATATATTATAAATCTATAAAAAAGTATAAAATATATATGAAAATCGGCCAAAAGTTTGTTTTATTAGAAATATATTTACGATATATATTTTATATATTTTTTATAGATTTTAAATATATTTTTTATAGATTTTGAAATATTTTTTTTTTTCATGGGATTAACTAAATTTGTTTGTGCAAAATTAAGGAGATAATTATTTTTTTATCTTGTACTAAAATATCATTTAATTTCAATCTTTAGGTTATGTTAAGTTAAGCATACTATTTTTTAAAGAAAATATTACGATTTTTATGGTTGAGTTGATTGATACAGATAAAAATAGAGATAGTATTTACCTTCCTATGCAGATTCGAAACGTTTTATTGTTTTTTTAAGTAAACTTGTCACAATTATCTTCAAGAAACTCAGCGTGCACGTGTATTTTTATAAACGATGTTGTATACTGTACTGTATTTCGAATACTGGTTAGGCTAGCGGTTGTAACAGCTGCTACGAAATATATAGTATATAATAGTAGGTATGTATGTAGTAAGACCCAGACCCGCCTAGCCCCATCCCCACTTCTCCACGAAATACCTTTTGATGGGCTACAATTTTTCGTAGGTCACTCAGGTATATCTACTCAGGTATATATATAATTTATCTCAAAATAGTTATAAATAAGCATCTACGCATATAATTTAAAGAAAATTAGACAACTTTCTCCAAATATTGTAGATGTCTTATTAAATATTAATTTAATTAACTTATTTGTTTGTTAATTATAGTAGTATATTTTTATTTGCATTTTTTTTGTTATCAACGTCACATGTAATCTAACGTTTTTCGAGTAATTAAAGTCTAAATTTTAATAAATAGCTCAAAATTATTTATAATAATTAAAAAATTTTTTTCAAATTCAAGTTTTTTTTTAAATTTTTGCGTTTTCTGAGAAGATTTACCATAGTAACATATATTTTTTTTTTTCACCATCGGAAAGTAGAGATTTCAACGAACAGAAACCACACCAACTTTTTGAAAAAAGCTGATATTTTGACGGGTGAATTTTCGATTGAAAATTAGGGTGTTTTTTCGATATTAATTCAAAATAAGGTGAAAAAATAAATATTTTTAATTAAATAAATTACAGCGTATTTGGGACATATAAAGGTAAGTTTTCACAAAATTTCGTAAAAAAAAAAAAAAAAAAATTGTAAAAGATAAAAATAAAAAACCAAAAACTTGGTTTTTTGAATTTTTCACATAAATTTTGAGGTTATGTGAAAAAAGTGTAAATACAAAAGTTTTAGATCTTTTTATTATCTACAACTTTTCCATTTGACTTTTTTCGATAGGACTTTTAGTTTTGCCGGAAATCGAGAAAAACCGTTTTTTACCCTTAAAAACTCACCCCCATCCCCTTCCCAACCTCAGATCGCCCGTAAATTATTTTTCCTTTCATTTTTATCATATTTCCCTCCTTTTCTAATGGGTTTCATCCTATTATGATTTTTTTTTGGTTTTAAAAATTATCGACCCTGGACTAGTACTTATCTAGTCCTCGATATAATATGTTTTTGCATTTCGTACCCACAAACTGCACCGTAATTCCAAAACACACTAGGGGCCATCCATAAATTTCGTCACTCAAATACGTATTTTTTGACCCACCCACCCGTCCTTATCACAGGTGGTCAGTGTAGTATAATCGTAACATCACTATTATATTTAGAAGTACTAATTAAATTAAAACAGCAGTTTTTCCATTTTTTATTTTTATTTAAATTAAATTTAAAATAATCTTTAATAAAATTAACATAATAGTGATATTAACATGTGACGTCACAAAGCTTTTGACCCAAGTCCCTTGTCACACAATGTTACATTTCGTTGACCCCTCGAGTGACGAGAACAATCTGTACCATTTTCAAGGATATTGCTAATCCTTTGCTACATGTTCGAAAAAAAAAAACATCTGCTCATTGACGTAAAAAACGCAATGAATGTTGTTTAACTGTCAAAGTGAAATCCATTCCTACTGGTAGTGTGTTACACAATTACCCCAATTTTTTGACAGGTTGTGTAAAACTGTCGTATGCATCTTTTAGGTATGACAGGATTGATAACATACAAGTTTACATAATACTACGGTGTATCGCGAGCAGACTGGACTGCTTGTGTGTGAATCGCTGCTGCAAACTCTCCACTTCGGTGTTGAGCTTGTAGCAGGGATTCGCATTGTAAATATGGCAGTGTAGGTTAAGTGTGTAGGTTACGTTTACTAACTTATGGTTAAGAAATATTGTCACTAACACATTTGAGTAATTTCTTGAAATATAAATAAATATAACCGAACCAGATTTATTGTGACTACGGAGATGACGACTAATAGAGAAGTGTGGAAGAAAAAGACATGTTGCGCCGACCACAAATAAATTGGGATAAGGGCAGGAGAATGATGATGATAAGCGAACCAGATTTATCATGTCTTGTTTCAACATGGCTTATCCTTCCATTTCCTGATTTTTTTTTGCAAGCATACCGTATCTCTCACAACTGACTACCATGACTAATTCCTTAATTTCCCTTATTCCAGGGTTGTCTCTCAGTAGAGGCTGCAAGCGACAGTGACGACGAACCAGCTCTTAAGCAGCCACGACTCAGCAGACGTGGGTCGCCGCGCATACAACGGACCCCGATCAATGCGAGGCGTAGAGACAGTTCACTTGACAGCAGGCAGTCTGCGTCTGAGGTGAGATGAACAGCTTTCTTTTTTTTAAAGATGGATGCGCTAAGGAAGCTCGTGAATTCACTCACTTTTCTTGCCAATTTTACTAATTCTTTTTTTGCTGTTTATTATTGTCAGGAGAAAGTTCTTAAGGAAGAAAAAAATAAAAAAGTCGCGCGTAACATATATTCATAGTTAAGACAGGGCAGCGTCTTTCGGGTCAGCTAGTAATCATTAAAATAATCAATACAACGTATAAGGTTGAGTTAATTTAATCCCATTGACTATTTCATGAAAAATCATTCAATTAGATTGAATGAACTAAAAATAAACGATCAGAAAATTTAAATTTCGCTGGCTATCCTGACGCTTCAACCTTGAAACCTTAAACTACAGTTCGTTTGCCGATGGAATTTCCCACAGTCAGTAATTGCGAACGTCCATATAAACTTTACAGTACGTACGGCTCCGAGCGCACCAAAACCACAGAAATCGATGTGAGTTTTGGTCACTTCCCATAATTATGATCTTCGACTGATCCAAATCACCGGTGCTGTGGTATCTACTCCTGTACAGTCTTTGACACCCAAAGTAACTATATATTATGAGATCAGCAGTGCTATTCTCTAAGAATCATCATCTGCCTAGCCTTTTCCCAACTGTGTTGGGGTCGGCTTAATATCACCCTATAAACTCATGTGAAGTGAGCTTGTGAGGTCCGCCTGATCTTGAATTGACACTATTGACGGCACACATCACCTATGTTTTCTTAGTTGGATTTATACAGAATAGCACTACCGAGCTTTTTAAGTATTAGATCGGCAGTTGATGATGAATGATTTCCATTAATTTACAAACAGTAACAACTTTCTTATCTTTCAGGAGGAACAAGAATATGTGCTAACGTACACGTGGCGCGGCTACGGGTCAGACTGTGAGTCGGAACTGGAGCGAGCGCGATACACAAACATGGCGGACGAGCGACGCGTGCCCGGCGCGTGTGACGTCACTGCGCGCGCCACGGACCAAACAGTGCCCGCTACTGACCATGTGGATGGTAAGAGAACACAGACACTATATCATTTATTTGAAATAGGCACATAAACGGCACTTTTGAAAGGCAAAATTTGGAACAAAAAAAGAATTGATCTTAGACGCCTCTTCAAAAAAGGTAGTTTCGGATGAAGAAAATGAGCAAGAAACTGCACCGTTTTTTTTGGGTGGGAAATCATCAAATGACTTCTCCTGCTGAGTAGAGCAGGAGGGCGTGTCAGACTTTTACTGACTAAAACCCAACCGTGTTCCCTCATTTGCCCGTGTGCCAGGGGCGGCGGTAACTCCCTCGAACAACCCGCCCCCTGGCAGGCATCGGCCCTTGCGGGCCCCACCAGTGGTTGCTGATATCTCTGACGGCGCGCGTGTGGAACACAACGCGCCGTCCCGTCTACCACTTTTCGGCCGCAGGGGATAGAGAGAGCGGCCAACGCTATACCGACACTCCTCTTCCCCTGCGGCCCCACCGCGTCCGCCATCAAACGGTGGCGGCCCCGTCCAGCACCGTTACTCTTAAATGTTTCGCAATATTTTTTAAACATTAAGCGCACCAATAATAAAATTATCCATCATTTCACGATAGACAAAAATAATTCAATTGAAATCAAGTTTCTATGGTCAAACTGTGCTTGTCACAGATTAAAATCAGGAAGGTGTCCCTAACACAGGAAATTGTGATAAAATTTAATATTTCAAAATGTAAAGTTGTACAAATAACAATTAATAGAATGAATTACTTACTGCCATCAGAAAATCCTCTTATCTATGCTGCATTTTATCTATCTTAAGCAAAACAATGACCTTTCCTTGAGGCCTTGAGGGACACCTTACTTATCAGTTGGCAGTCTGCAAAAATACAGCTTTTCCATTATGTCCAGTGCACTCTGCTAGCTATCCGAATGTTACATCCTTCCTCCGTAAACGGCACCGTCTAAACTTAAACAATCATAATATTTCCTTGTTGAGTTTTAAATATGTCAAACATCCCTTCTTACCGTATGAACAATGACTCATAAACCATCAATGAACAACACTGCTTTCCATTTTCCCATAAACACACTCAACTCTCCACTGATTTGAATTAATAAAACAATGGCATTGTGTTTATTGTTTTAAATAAAAACACAGTTTTACAAACAAATAAGGTCTGCCTATTAGCATTCTATCGTACAGCGCTAGTTTCTTTCACAGGCTTAGAAGTGCACAACGTGGGTATAGAAGAAAAGTTGAAAACTCCACCGACTGTTATTAAAAGAAAAAAGCCAGTAGACACATCAAAATTCAATCAAACAGATCGAAAATCAAAACATCTAGGAACATTCTACTTCAAACACCACGACACAGATTCGGACCGACAAATGATAGAAACAGAAAAGTCACAAGAAGAATCCTCAGAGGAAGAATGGACATACGTTGGTGGTGCTAAAATTGGGAACGAAGACTCTACTGATATAATGACGTCATCAGTTGAAATCCAGTGTGAATTACCCGTAGATGAAAAGAAAGAGAAACCACCGTCACCGAGGCCGAAACTAGAGTCATCGACGCCTGATTTGCTTAGAGTAGAAAGATGTAAAGATATAGAGAGACTGGTGAACCAGGCTGAGGAATTGGTACAGAAACAGGCGTTGTCTAAGAAGAAGGGGCCGAGGAGTTTTAAGCCACTATCGTTTGAGGAAGAAGGGAAGAATGTCAGTAGAAACAAAATGTCCAGGATCAAGGAGTGGTTGAATCAGAGTTCGGAAGGCAAGAGTGATAATAATCAGGTTAGTTTCTTTGACCATTTAAAAATAGTCTTTCATTTTGTTAAATTGGCGATACAATTGATAAATGAGACCTCATTAAGTTTTGAGAGTCAATTATATCCAATTAACAATTTCGATTGTTAGTTTTTAAACAGATTTATTACCACTTTTTTTATCGTTGGTAGCTTCTTAAAATAGTCTTTTTTATCGTAATTTTTGTTCAAGCTAGAATCTTTGTGGCTAACACTCTAGGTTTTAATTACTAGATTTTCCGAACAGTCAGCAAGTTTAGTCACTCTTCCAAATTTTTCGTTTTTGAATTATTTTGTTATTGGTATCTTCTTTTTCCAGGGAACAGAAAGCTATGACGCATCAGGGGAATATACAACCGAAAGCGAAGTAGACACATCCCTGACATCTGAAGAACGGAACATTCATTCATCTATGGATATGAGTACTTCCACCTGCACTGTAACTCCCACACACCACGCCAAGGTAAAACAGACTTTATGAGTATGCAATAACGACTAATATCGTTTGCTTTGTGTGACTACTTCTTACTAATTAATTTAACTTCGTATTTTACAGTTCTAATTATTTCTATTATTTTCTGCTCATATTTATGAATATAGCATTTTTATTTACTTCAGATCTCAAATTAACTTTGAAACCACAATATAAGGAATACCTACCTAAATGTTTTACCAATTTAGATCTTATTCTCTTATGATAACTTTCATATCACATCGTCACACGGATTTTGACTAACTTCACGCACATTGTACATAACAAATGGTTGAGGAAAACTCTCGCTTTAGGTAACACTGCGCAAGAAGCGAGCTGGCAACAGTGCACGGCCGTGGTCAGTCTCCTGCCTGTCACAGCTGAGTGGCGCGGGTGCATCACTGGTAGCCACGCCCACCGCAGGCGACGTTGCCGCTATGTCGCACAACATGTCTATCTCAGAATCTGCTTTGAACACCCTCGCGTCTCCTCAAAGAGTGACTCCATCAAATTCGAACTCAAAACTTAGAGGAAGTTCGACTACTGTACAGGTATTGTTGCTTTTATATGTGTCATTAAATATATATTATTAGGAAAATTGAGCAAAAAACATGGTAAGTATTATATTTTAGCTTCTGTTTTCAATTATCATTTGTGATTAATATACGAGTAACTATACATTTATGTGCTTATAATGTTAATAGTAAACGATTGTTTTTATGCACTCGTTAAATATTATATTCAGTTTCCTTCTGAATCGAATCAGCCGAGTGGTCCAAATGATAAAAGACTTATTAAACCAATAATATATTACTGTCGCACACCGAAACATGTCAACACCAACTCTAATCAAAGTATTGCAATGGAAGCTTTTATACCGCTGACGTTTATTTTTAACTACTTACATGATTTGAAATAGTTAAGTACTTAGATACTCATACCGTTCAACTTGACCTCATTATTCTTAAGGAAGAAACGCCAGGGTAGCCTTCGTAATTCAAATTATTATTTTTAAATAGCAGGCTGTCATTGTAAGGCTTCATTTTGAACAAAATATTATTCGCAACCGTAGCACGTACTTTGTCATTAAATAAACATTAAATGAGGGTTTTCTGAAATTACGTTCACTAGGTAGCAGCACTGAGACGTCAGGTCCGGGCACCTGTCAAAAGTATCAAAGCGCCTACGAACTGAATGGTGAACGAAAGAATGAAATGAACGCCATCAAATATTTTAAGTTCATTGTCGAAGTAGAAGACCTCTTGTCAAAGTGGCGCCAACTGGTGGCTTAAATATTCATGAACACCCTCATTGGAATAAATTACCTTATGTGGTTCATGAGTTCCAAGATTATAATTCTGTAAAACCATATTCTTTACGGTAACAAATTATATTTTAATCAACCTACAACGTGGCACTGACCATAACATCCAGGCCAGATTTTTGACCAGAATTTCTCGACTAAACCCTAATCTTCAACCACACCTCACACCACCACCATTTTCCCTACCAGGGCCACGTATCGAGCACCAACACCATGACCGAAGCGTGCACATCTTGCGTGGAAGCAGGCGACAAACACGGCTGGCTGCGGCGCAAGAGACTGAAGTTACGCCGCAACAACACGGCGGTCAGGAGAGGAGAGAGACTGGTGAAGTCTCTCTCTTTCTGCGGGAGACTGAGCCCTGAGATTGAGGATAAGCATGAGAGGAGTGCTGCCAGTGATCCGGCTACCAGTAGGAAGAGCAGGTTAGTAAAGGACTGCGCTATAATTGATTGGAAATAGGTTAAACTCTTAATTAGCATTTATTTATTCGCTTTATTTTTATCCTTACATGTAGTTTTGTGATGCGTACTTATTTATTTATTTGTTAGTAATGTTAGCTTTGTGCAATAATAAAGTTGGTATTGTTAGGTCTAAGGACCGCCTGTTGCGGTGAAAGCCTCTTCCTTTATTAGAATATTTTTTTATTACTATGCCATGTATAGCTGTATAAGGATCTTTTGGTGCGTGGCCAAAATCGGAACTAACGCCGCCATCTTTAATTTTCAATACAAAACAAATGCAGAACATGTATACCAACAGCGCCTCTCTGTTAACGTCATCCGACCGCCAAAAGTTTTTTGTAGCAGTGTAGCTAAGTATTTGCCAATACTGACTCCCAAAACACAGGGGCCTAGGCCTAGTTTGTGAGTTAGGATCACAGACATATAAACAGTAGGTTAGGATCAATATTTTGTACTTATAGATACATTTAAATTGTTGATTATGACTAAGTGAGTGTCTGTAATATTTTTATGTATTACTTTTGGTGACAATTATACGTTTTTATTTTATTTATAATATGATACGATGCCAATGACTAATTTTTTTGGTCCTTGGGTAAAAACGTTTTACTTAAAAAAAAACTTCTGATGATTTCTTTATACCGAAATAAATAATAAACTTAGTGGAGAATAGTTGTCATGTGTGATCCAACACCATTGTTTGACAAAATTTTGCTATGCGACTAACTGGTTATTTTTGATCGCGCAAAAACCGTTTACCAAACCCTTCCGCTCTTTGTAACTTTATCAACGTAGCTAACTCAATGCTTTCTTCCCCAACAGGTTCGACACAACATCAACATCAGGCAACGACAGCGACGAGGAACTAATAAAACAACAACTAGCAACCATCGCCCATTTGCGCAAGAGCATCGAAAAGACCCACATATCGACCCGGGAACCCGACAGTGCCATTCCAGAACAAAATGAGGCTGAACCTGTGGCCCCGAGCTTTAAGTTAGGCCCAGCTGGAGGCCCTGTAAGGCCTCGACTAGCCAGGAGTCTAGAGAGAGAGAGAAACTTTATAGCCCTAAGTTTAGGGGACCCCAGTCGGATGTGGGACTTATCTATAGACAAGGATTCTGATGTTGATAAGAGTGTCACTGCTGGCACGGAGGAGCATAGCTCGTTTTCGGAGCAAGCGTGGGATTTTTATCAGGTTGGTAGAGTTCACCTAAAAAAAACATTTGTATTTTTATAAGCACATTGTCAATGTCAATAATTGAATTCTTGAAAACCAACAATGTGCTCCTAAGAGCAAATTCTAAAATTAGAACTAACTTATACAATAATAGTAACTAATTAATACAATACATATGAATACAACATTAATACAGTAAACCATTTAAAATTTGAAAAAGTAATAATTCCATTTTTTTTCTACAGGAAAAATACAACTCGGAACCGTATTCTGAAGCTCCCGATTCAGACGCAGCGCGTCGTCTCCTAGAGTTCGGCGACGACTACCGAGCCTTCCTGGACTCGCAGTCGGACTGCTGCTCCAGCCTGTCGGCGCAGCCCGAGCACGACGTCAGCCCCAGCGGCACGCGCCGCCGCCGCCCGCCCTCCGACGTGTCGCGCGAACGAAGCCTCCCACGATACAAGCGACCCACCAGAAACTCACCCATAGAAACACCCTCCAGAAAACCCAAAAAGTCCATGTCCAGCGCTGAACGCAAAAAGTCACTCCTCGACAGTCTCGAACGATCTAGAAACAATACTAGCATCGAGAGCAGTGAAGGCGTTCGTCGTCGCAAACCCTCGGAGAGCGAACGCAAAAACAGCAAGCGATCGCCCGAGTTCGATCTACTCAACGTGCAGGCTCTAAGCCGCAGACGACACAGCTCGAACTTGACCAGCGACGAGATCAACAGTTCACTAGAGTACACCGAGGTCAACAACCGCCCAGACATACTAGACTCGCTGAACAGAAGGAGGCGGACGGACAAGGATGGGGAGTCAGAGCTGCAAAAGATCGTGCTATCGGAACTGCGCCGAAGATCAACAGAGAGCGCAGACTCGGAGGGCGAGTCTTCGAGTCCGAAGAAGCACAGCCGCCGCAACTGGGACGGCGACTCGGACTCGGAGGCCGAGGAGGTGCGCTCGCTGGTGCGGCGCTCCAGCACGGCGCTGGACGCGGCCGAGGCGCAGCTGGCGCGCCACGACGCGTCGCCCGACCTGCTGCGCGCGTTCGACTACGTAAGGACACAATTCGATAACGATTTCAGTAGTAGCTACTCTGACAGCGACGACGCCATGTCGTGCGTCACGCGCCGCCCCGCGTGCCTGCGCGCGCGCCTGTGCCTGGCCGTCGCCGCCTTCTCCGTCCTAGTTATAGTTTACATACATCTCCAATGACATATGGCTTGGGCTTGTGTGATATTTATCCTTATTTATGTAAGTATTCGCATTAGGTTCGCTGCGATCGTCAGACGCGTCAAAAACGTATACGTGCCTATATATACGCATTGACAACGAACTCATTTTTATAGTTAATTATAGGAAATGTTACGTTTGTTGTGATAGTCAATTGTCAGCTTGTTTTAACTGCATTTTACAAATGCATGTAAAAATGTAAGCAGATATGCATAGGTAACTAGAAGTAACTACGATCTCTAATAGACATTCCAATATATGACATGAGTACTTATAGTGTGAATAGTTGTAATTAAAAGTTAATACTTATTTATGTACAAACTCAAGCATTTGTAGTTTATAATATAGAAATGCTAGTGAATACGTAAGTCTGACTATCGCAGTATACATATGGATAAATTACTAACTTATTAATTTATTTCATCAAAATTCTGACAGTTTCACAATAATGTTAATTACATTTTCTTGTTTTTTTTGCTCAGACGATTATTATATTAGATATCAATCAGTATTTTTGGCTTAAGTACACGAGTGAAACTATCATGATTGGAATCACAACTAAATTAATTCCATTTCTATTCCATTTAAATGTTTGATTTCTTTTTTCTTTCTACTAACATTGATCGTTTGTCTTGTGTGATTGTGATTTGTGTAGTTTTTTACTAACTGCCTGATTTTTTCTTTTTTTATCATCCTCATCTTTTTGGTGGCGATAACATGGTGCTAGGCCAAGTCAAAATTTTAGGGAAAGCCTTAATTTTTTTAGTTAATTCATTATTTAGTTATAAGTTAGGTGCTGAGGTACTGAACGCTTGGGTTTAAAATCATTCACAGTCACAGTAATCATTTTCTATCGATTGGAGACTTGAAACGTCAAATTGACAGCTGTCACATTTGACGTTTTCGAGTCAGTTCAGAAATAGGGAATTATCATTTTCTATCGCTCAAGATATTTATTTCTATTAATTTACTAGACTTGGTATATCGTTATTGAATAACGTGAATTCTTGTCAATGAGTGATATAATTTTACGTACTTATCATTAGTAATACTTTGTCTATAGTCTATTTAATCTTTGGTTGTATTTTTGTATCATTATTAGCTACGTTAAACTACGCATAATATTAATTACTTTTTTCTTGTAATATGTGATTTGACTGAACTCCTACATCTCACAGTATAGTTGTACATGTATTAATATTATGTTGAATAGGGATAGGTTGTTAATTGATCTTATTTTTTTTTTACAAAATGTTAAAGAACCAAGTGATCTTTGTATAAATGGTTGAAAAATAAATGCAAAATTTTAAAATTAAATATGGAGTTTCAGTCAATTAACACCCTACTCTAAATACTACACAAAGGACAGTACATTCAAAATAAGAACGCAGATTTCGAATATTCAAAAATCTCTTCCCCTACCGTTGCAGTGGCCTTTTTTCTGCTTTTTTAATATATGTTTGGCGTTTAGTTCTTGAAAGCTTGGGAGTAATGTTTGCAAACACATTGAAATTGAAACCTCTGGATAATACAGACGAATGCTGCATGTTTGTTCTCATACACACATTGTAAAAATAATAAATTGAATGGTGTTGTCAAAGACGAAGATGTGATGGATTATAAAGTGAGTTAGCCGTAATTATTATTAAGTTAATGTAAAATATGTTAACAGCTAAATATATTACTTAAATGTTTTATTTTCGGTTATTTTTCTTTTTTGCAAACGTTATTTTTTCGTTGCACAGACGGAGATCGTCACTCGATGCCGGGAAAATATCAACCTATTAGATGCGGCCTTGGCAGGCGGCTCGCTTTCTACCACTTTGCAACGAGACGTTAGAGGTTAGTACACTTCATAAATAACTGGACATAAGGCTAACTGTTAAATGTAACGGAAAAACCACTACGGACAGAAAAATCAACGATTATTGGCAGAAATAAACTAAGGTTAGGAAAGACCGGATGGTTGAGCGTTAATTCAATAATGTCATGCAAACAGTTTCAAACGACCGCAAAAGTCACTCATGTCAACCTCAAACTGACAGCTCACCACAGCTAAAAACTTTATTTTTAAAAAAGAACATGACAAGACAATGCAATTGCATTATGAACGCAACTGTAAGCATGAATATCTTCTTTCATGCAAAACTCCGGACGGTTGGTGGTCGTGAACCGCGGTTACTCATTTTCCGACCGGTTTACGAACGAAACTCGCGATTATTGTCCAATCTCGGTCGCGATCAAGGCTGACGGCCTTATTTGGACTTTCAGACGACGCCTTTGCTCTTTTTGATTTATTTTTTAATCGCATGTAAGTGGAGGGACGTTAAATTATACCAAAATCTGGTTTTCTTGTTTGTAAATTGCACGTCGTACAGAACAACGTTTTGTAAGGGAATCGATGTTATATAAAAGCAGTCAAGTTTAATATACTTTCACGTTATGTCATGTGTTTTATATCATCGTTATGTCGGTGTAGCCGGAAACTAATCTATCTGAGATGTCCTAATCTTCTTACATACATTGCAATACGTACTTACCTAGAGGTCTACTATATCTATACTTATCTCTGTACTACTTCTTAAAGATAGGCAAATACATCAAGATTGAGAGGCGGATGCTTTTTTTTTTTTTTTTTTTTTTTTTTTTTTTGGATTGGAAATCATCAAATAACTTCTCCCGCTCTGGGTGGAGCAGGAGGGCGTGTCAGACTTTTACTGACTAAAACCCACCCATGTTCCTTCAGTAGCCCTTAAGCCAGGGGCTGTGGTGTCTCTTTCGAACAAACCCGCACCCCTGGCAGGCATCGACCCTTGCGGGTCCCATCACTGTTTGTGCTGACATCTCTTTGAGGCGCGCGTGGAACACAACGCGCCGTCGACTTGGGCTTGGTCCTTACCGGACAGCGAGCTACCCATTACTCGCCGTCCGCAAGCCCATGCCTACGGTGGCCGGAAATCGGCCTGGGATTCCCGACGCCCAGGGCGTCTCCGTATCCTGCGGCGGCTGGGGTCGCGAGGGCGCATATGCTGCTTCTCCCTCACGTGCGCCGCCTCCCTCTTCGCGAGCATCACTGCTTCGCTGAAGGAGGTGACGGCTCCCCATGCCCTCTCGCTCCGTACCATGGCCTGGACCAGGGCCGGACGCGAGAGATCGCCGCCGCCGATCGCCTCCACGAGGACACGGCGGTGCTCCGCCCAAGCAGGGCAGACCGCCACCGTGTGCTCCACCGTGTCCTCAGGGCGATCTTCGCAGTGGAAACACCCGGGCGTTTCCTCCCGCCCTATCCGAAACAGGAACCTCCCGAAACAACCGTGTCCGGTGAGGACGCCATGCCGCCTCTCAAGCCACTCCTCAAAGAGGGGACTTACCGCCGCAATCGTGGCGTGCCCAGAGAGGCGGATGCTTGATCTATTTGATCGTATAGAGTAGCAGAATTATCAATGGACGGAAACATGGTGTCAAAAGAGATGGTCGGCTAATCCAGGCGCAAAAAGGGCTGGCATTTTCTGGTGCAGTTTGTTTTACTGGCAACAACCCAGCTTTTTAATAGGTATTTAAAACAGTAGGTATTTGTGTCTTGAAACTGTCCTTTCAAACTTTCGGGACACGTCACTATCTGCATCTTCAAGTAATAATTTAAGTCCAAAAAATACTTGAACATGGATCTTGATATCGCACGTGTAAATCTGGACTTCGTCTGATGTCATTTTATTTCGGTAGTTTGAACCTGTACGAGTTGCGAACCGTTAGCACCCTCATATGATCAATATAGGGTTGCCATGTTTTGGCAAGGTGCAAATGTTGCTAGGTGTTTAATGGTACGGTAGGTTCGGGACCGAGTGGATGAAATTGGAGGGGCGAACTTGACACGTAGGTACTGAAAGATTTTCGAATTATTAGCAAACAGAGGTACTTATCTGCAATCATCTTTATCATCAATTCAGCCTAAAGACGTCCACTGCTGGACATGGGCCTCCCTCAAAAGGGGGGTTTTGCCATAATCGCCACGCTTGGCAGGTGGGTTGGCGATCGCAGTATGGTAGTGAAATTCAATGAGAACGCTGCTGCCCATTCTCTAGTAAGTCCTTTAGTCGCCTTCTATGACACCCACGGGAAGAAATGGGATGGTGCTATTCTTTTACATCCGTCACCACACGGATCTGGATTATCTGCAAGCACTTTTAGATAAATCTAAGACCTACGTCTTCTGTCGTAATCTGTAAAAAATAAGAGTGTCATAATGTATATGCTTAGCAGAGCAGCAATACAGGCCACAATGGGCTTAGTTGTAGCAAGGAGACATGGCAGAGACTTGCTTAGACAGATTATTCACCTTGCTGCTAAAATATTCATAAGATTTCGATTAGTCCCCCATAATAAATTACAGCAATCTATGTAACACCCACATGACGCTAGTCTGGGTAGTTTACACAACGTTATATTCCACACCATTGCAAACTCCTTTCACACTTTATTGTATAATCACAATTTAGTCAACCCTCTAACCGCTCCGGCCTTTGAAGTACAACAAGCCAACGCAAATAGTAGCAAATATGACGTGTTATGAAGTGTTAAACTGCACTCGGAGTAATAGCTAACATAGACACCGTCTCGTCTATACATATGCCAAATTTAGGCATAGTTACACCGGCTCAAAATTACTCAGAACATGACCATCTGAAATTATTACGGTTTTTTCGTAAAGGTACCCTGAACCAGTGCCTACGAAGCTATCGGTAAGGTACTCCATGCAACACATTATGTTTTGGAAATCTCATCTATAAAAATAAAATAAAATAAAATCTTAAGAAGAAAGAGACGCATACAGGCTCATTTTGAATTCATCGACAATATTTTCAACAGCCTAAAGAACGACGAGCATTTTTATTCCCTGACGGATTGCCAGCAAATTGCAGTGACTATATTTTTCTATGACTCCCTCTATGTCCGTTATAATATATGGTGGCAACCCTGGACCCCGGAAACGGCGACACGCCGGGCGATCACACGCCCATTCGTTCGTCTCCATCTATTTCTGCCTACGAAAGCGGAACCGTCTCGCCAACTACATGGACACTGTTGCGTCTTTTTTTCGCAATAACCATATATATGTTAGCATTAGAGTTAGGCTTATTTTGCGTGTTGGGTCGTAAATATAGGTGAATAGTCGTAAATATTGGGAGCAACTTTGTCATCGATTTTTTACTCACGTATCACTGCTCTGACGGCATTCTGAAGTAGTTAATTTATTATTTAAGTTTTCTTTATTGTAGGTAACTATCGAAACTCACTCATATTGGGTTATGGTTTAACTCACGTGAAAGTTACAAGTCAAACTAACCACGTGATAAGCTGCGGAGTAAAGGCTCCCTTTGAGAGACTAGGCAGGCAATCCCTTAACAAATGTGTTGAGTGTAACTGTATTAAAAAAAAAAGCATTATTAATATACCAAGTTATCGATTTCGGCTTTAGTTCTTTTTTTTTGTTGAAATAATTGTTTGATTGATTGATATGAAACAATGATGGATCAAATCGACCAGCAGGTCTATTCTGTACAAAACTTAGGTGAAGTGAGCTCATCAGAGTCATTCCGCCTGATCCCAGGCACTGACATTAGTGACATCTCACGTTAAACTTCATTCTACACTCCACCACAGTTTCACGGTGATATTTTTCCAGAATCTAACGGCGATTATACTAACAAAAGAATCCATCAGCTATCTCAAGTGCTATACAATGTGTTGTTTTGCATCCTCGTCAAATTTCAGGAGGCTGTTATGAAAGACATAAATAATCAAATAAAATTACGATACCTGCTCACTAATGAACTACATACTTGTTTTTTAGTTATTTAAGTTTAACAGTATTTCAGAATACACCTCATTCAAAAGAACAGAATCGCCCCGTTCCGTATGTGGTAGGCAGCAGTGTCGCACGACTATGTCGCTGTGTGTTACAGTGCGGTATCACACGGGTCGCGTTTTAACATGCGTGTCCACATGCCTATTTCCGAAAATATGAAACTAAAACTACTTATTTTATTATTGATTCGTGTCGAGAATCATTAGCATAGTTACCTCCTAGAATTTGACGAGGATGCAAAACAACACGTTGTATATAATACACTTCAAACAAAGAGTCTTTGAAAGAGAGAAGGTCTCATTGAACTTGAACAACAAAGACTGTTCAAGTAGGTAGGTGCACATATCTTCAAAGGAATGCATTATTAATTACACAATAGATAACTATATCACTTATATTAATTGTGTTAGTAGCAAACTACCAACAAATAAACACGTAGGTATTGTTACTAACCTAGGTACGTTTTTTTTTTATCATCTAAATACATACGATGGTATGTTGGATCTTTATAAAACAGACAACGACCTCTTTTCTGAAAATGCTAGTTTTTCAGATTCTGTAAGACTTGAAAACTATGAAGCATCCTCATTTAATAATAAAGGTAGCAACTAAAAAAATTTCAAGTGAAGGGTGTCTTAAAATAAAAACCTCTTAAAAACAAAAAAGCAACTCAATGAGCACTTAGTTTAAATTACGAGTAAACCCCCATTTAAAAAGAACTATTTGTAGATAAAATCTTAAGTAAACAGTTTATAAATACGTTTAATTTTATCTAATAATATAACAAGAACGAGTTACCCCTACGTTCACTTTGTTTTCTTTTTAACAAATGTATGTCCCAAAATAAATATTATTTTAGTCCACGACATAGAATGAACAAAGGATTTTCGTCCTTATGTCTTTGACATGCTAATTAAAATTGCAAGAACGGTTTGTATCATGTATAACCCCAAAATCTACATTGCAACAAATGTATGCAAACTTTGCAGTCTGCGGACTGTAATGTGTACACTAGATAATGCAGCTATTAGCATAAAATGCTGTTTACGTAAGGTGGCAAACAAAGTGTATGGCAATTTTTTATGAAATATTCATTTAAAAGAAACGGTGAAAATAATAGTTGCATCATTTTTAATCATTACGTCACTCTCCATGAACAAAGCATAGACATTAGACAGATAGCCTAAAATTAAAAAAAAAAAACTCGTGTCAAAAATAGAACATGACGATCGTCATCTTTATTTCAACTCAATAAATAATTCAGTTTGAGTTGGACAGAAAAATTACGTTACTGCCTTCATTTCCAAAACATTATAATTACCAAATACATTACAAAGTAGGTGTGAAACTTACAGAGGTACTATAAACATGGATTTTTTCCTGGCTAAGTAAACATAACATCACTATTGATGACATCATTGACATGTCAATAGAAGGATAAATAACCATTTTGATGCTGTACCTAGAATGTTAAGCTTGTCAGTATCATTTTGTTTTTAATCGGATTAACTTGTTTAGTGGAAATTAAAAATGGTTGTTTCTACCAAGTTATTGGTTATCGTTCAGGAGTTTAGAAAACATACGGCGCCTCGGAAAAGTGAGTTTTCTCCTTTTTTTTGTAACTTTTGATTAAAAATTTCGTCATGAAAAATACATCCCTTTTTTTCATGACTAATTTTTTCGAAGCTTTCAATGTTTATGTAATTTCCGAACATAATGCACCATAATGACTAAATCTATCTACGACAATGTCTTTATGTGATTCGGATCAATGGTTCATTAAATCGTCCGTCACGCCTTAGATATGTTCCAGTGGCTCAGATCTTCGATCTAACAGAGCATGACGGAAACATTTGACACTTTGATGTTATGACAACTTCACGCACGTGGAAATATAACGACATTATTACATAAAAGGAAAATAGACCAAAAACCAAATGACCTACTATTAATAGGTTTAACTTCAAATGCTAAATATAGGTAGAGATCAAAGAATAATCTTTGTATGACAATTCATGCAGTATGATGTCATCCACTTACACAATAAGCTGATAAGTCTTGTTTTGTATCTATTTGTTAGACAAAGCGATAAAACTAATCGAGATTCCCTGTAAATACAAAAACTCAATTTCCGTTCAGAATTCTCTAACAATTCGGACCCCAACGCAAAGTCAGTGTTAACTCCAACATAATTATATCGACGTCACAAGGTTAACTCGTTAAACATGTACGTGACGTCATTCAAAATGGCGGATAATGCATTCTTTGGCAATGGAGCCAACAATTGTCAGCCTAGTTAATAGATAGGTATGATATTTGCACTGGTAATGTCAATCTCGCCAAGGCCGAAGAAACGTAGGTGGAGGAGGTTACGTATTACAAGAAATAACATTGTTATCTACAAGCAATAAAGATAAAAGGTAGCCAATTGGTTTGTCTTTTGTTATCGTTAAAAAATGTTTAGGATTTCAAGAATTAGAAGTATTCTCTGGGACTGACAGGTTATCTTGAAGAATTTTCGTTGCAATGCGAAATGTTTTAGCTGCATGGACCGGTAACGACCCTTAAGTACGTATTTTCTGCTCTATGTTTCCCCAAACCGCTAAATAATTTGAAGAACTATTTGTGGCCTTATTAGCGTCCTCATTAGTGACCTATTCCCCAATTCCTTGAATAATAAAACTAACATTAATATTTTTTACGATAGCTTTCTCCAGTTTCAACTGGCACAACTACAACGCTGGGCTGTTTAAAAAACTTCTTGTCAATCAACGAAAACAAGCAACATAGAGGAGCCCATAGTCAATGTGTAGATTCAGGCTATAGATTATCATTTACCATGTTGTTGACCCTAAATCAGCTTTATTTGCTTGAAACAGAAAGTCACTGGAAAAAATGCCAGCTTCCATTAAATATAACTTTTAACATCTCTGGAGACACATAATTCCGTTCACCACGTTTCGGTTTTACACACACTACAATTAAATCCGTTAAGAGAAGAACATAACCCCGGATATTCTTGAAACCAACAAAAAGGCTGACAATCTAATTACTTAAGTACCTACTAATTGCTAGGAGACAGGCCGTAATGCCTTTCAGGAAAGGGATAATCATTAGGAATGCAGTTACGATAGCCGTACGAACAGAAAAGGCAATCCAATTGCTATGATGGACACATAATGTTCCCCCGATGGACTGTGAGGCGATACATACAAATTGTTCGATTAGGACGTTGTCGGCCGTAGGCACATTTCTTTCCTTCTTGTTTTTGTTTTGTTTATGCTAGCGTGCTTTCTTGTTGTTAAAATAAACGGTAGGCCCGCTACTTGTTGGAAATTTTATTATATTGCTTTTGGACACGACAAATAATCGTTACACGCATCTGAAATACATAGTAGGAGTATCGAGTTTGTGATGGATTTTGTTATGTTTCTGAACTCATCTGCCTAGTCTTTTCTTAACTAAATTGGGGACGGCTTCCAGTCTAACGGGATGCAGCTGAACATCGGTATTTTTCATAGACCGACTGCCTATCTGACCACCACAACCCAGTTACTGGGTAATACGGATACCCCTTGGTAAGACTGGTTGATAGACTCTCGGGCTTCTGACGACCCGTAACAACTTTCAAAGATCCACGAATGTCAACTGGAAAACATAGGGTCTAGGAATGGTATGTAAATAAGTTTATGTATGTAATGCAGTGATGAACAAATGATTATTTGACGTATCTCGACGTGTAGTGATAATTTACTTTCTATTGTTTAATTTTAACCCGACATGTGTGCACACATAAAGCCGTATGATTCTGTTTCGCAAAACTGTGGGACAAATTACTGCCATTGTCTTCATTTCGCGTTCCCAAGTTTTGTTGATCATTTTATAATGTTCTCTTTGTTGCGCTTGTAAATCTGCGCCAGCTACTGTATTTTAATTAAAGCAATGATTTGCGCGCAACTTTTCATAACTTAAAGTAGGTTGATTAAGATTGTCTTGTTCTTGAAGACCGAATCTAAAAATGACCTCAGCTTTGTTTGTCAGAAAACAATGGATTAACTGGTCTTTTTAACTCCATCATTTTTGTACCCCATACATTTATGTGTAGAACCAAGGTGATATCACTCGATAAATTAAGCTTGACAATACAGCGCTGCAAGCCGCTTATGATTAATGTTGTATTAATAGATGGAATTGGTAATCGGTCGCTTGAAGCGGTTGGAAGGTATTTTCGTGTTCAAAGGTACAGAGCAGTGTATCAGCTGGTCGTGGAAGCGACGCACGTCGGTCGTCGCTTAGTCCGCGAGTTGCCGTGTTTACATTTCCGATTCGCGTCCGTACACCAAGTTCCAAAACAGTGCCAATTTCCTCGTAAACATGAAATTTAATTGGATTTTTATATAACCGTTTACATCGTAATTAGTTTGTCATTTTTATTGCGTTTGCATTTCGTCTCGTTTAGTGAAACTGGATGCGCATGAGTGGTTATTTGACTTTCGCTTCTGGCAGTGTGTTATGGTTGCAACGGTGTCCTAATTTAGCATAAATTGCATTTACGTTGTAATGCAAAACATAGTTTTACTAAACGTTCCAGATGTTTACTGCGTTCTTAAATCGACCTTGGCGAATAATGTCTGAAATGTTTATAAATTTCCAGCTGAGAACACAATTCAGAAATTGTTGCCTTGTGATTTGAATACTTAGTTATTGGTTCGATCGTTATATATTCATAGTGTGGGCGAACTATTTGATCATGCATTCGGTATTGAATGCAATAAATCCGTTACGCAATCGTAATCGAGAATTTGTTTTAACTCTTTTATTTATCCGCACCTTTATTTATCATCTTTTAAGATATCGAATCGCTTTTATAAAATATAACATCAATTCCTATTCTGTCTTTAATGTCTTCACCTTTACCGTCGCTTATGGTCAAAGGTTCAAGAGTAGTTTTTATAACGATTCTTACTTCGCAAGACGCCATTTGTACCTCTATTATATGCAAAGTAAGATTTCCAACAAACAAACTGTTTAGCTTATTAATTCTGTTTTTCCGAACTACCTAGTTAGTTATAACTTTTTGAAATCGATTCATTCTTGCAATACCTATCTACTCCAACAACACTTATCAATCAAGTCATATATAAACTATTTCCCATTAAAATGTTTACGTATTTCCACTACCTTTATTGCTACCTTTAGAATTAGATAATCACTTTCACTGTTTTTTACCTAATGTTGACACAAAACTTGTTTTTCAAATACATTACGAACTTGCTTTACGCCTTTGAATCGGGGACAAACTTTTCATTTATTGTACTCTCCTCTGATATCGAATCTATCTTCTATTACGTTTTTATTAGCACCATTTTATAGTTGGAAACAATTTGTAATGATGGTTTTATTGTAATTGTAAATTGATGAAAAGGGAAAACTTATAACAAAAGTAGAAAGTTATATTGATGGAACTGTTGTTTTGTTTTATGGGAATTTCTTTAGAATTATAATGGTTATGCTTTGACGGCTAGGCGTAGATGGCGGGACGAACTTGACCCCTAAATGAGGCATGAGCCTAATCGGGCTACTGTGTTCCGTCTGCTGGGACACAGGACTCTTCTGCGTGAGAGGTAGTGCCGATATGAGGGATTAGTCCATGTTGGCTCAGGATTGAATTAAGTTGGAAAAGTGGTCAGCTTCCAGTCTAAATGGAAGCAGTTGTTGAATGCCAGATTTATCTTTTTCTGTTTTTAACTGCCTATCTGAACTCCACAATCCAGTTGCTGAGTAATGTGATACCCCTTGGTAAGACTGTCAAAGATGCACTAATGAAAGCCGGGATCAACGGCTTAACGTGCTTTCTGAAGCACGGCTCAGTCTTGATGTGTAATGATGGTCACTTAACAACGAACCCTTAAAGGATATACCAATTAAATGTTAGGGTATATGGACGGCTGCTTTAACGAACATACCTTTAGAAGTTAAAATTTGCTGCCCACACATTGATCAAGTTATACAGCCGAATCAGAGTAAAAAATACATACGGAAACAAGACATTGTTCCACTATACGAAATAGGATTAAACTGAAAAATGTCTAGTCCGTAAGTAAGCAATTTTTGCAAAACGAGCAACAGCCCATCAATTTCCCGTAGTTTCTTGTTCTCCTTATTCTGATGTATGTCTGCACAAACACATCATAATTCAATTTGAATTGCCTCAATTACATTTAACACGTCGCTCAACCAAATTACATCAATAACAGCTCCATCAGCCTGACCCATAATTGTGACTAATTTTTCTAAAGCTGTTGTGTAATGGCCGAAGATTGTGTAACCAGTTTCTCTTTGTAAACCAGCCTTATATCTCTGCCACTGTAAGTGCAAGATATTGTCCAATGCTCCGATATTGTTAAGCAGTATTGCAAGCTCAGGGGCCTAAGTCTACTAATTTATAAACGTCACAATGGTCTCTCAATGGTAAGTTTTTGACAGATTTGCCATACAAAAACTGTCAAAAACACACCATTGAGAGACCATTGTAACGTTTATAAATTAGTAGACTTAGGCCCCAGATCGTCTGTAATAGGCCAGAATTGATAACATTGTAGGCTTGCCGTGTTTAAAGTATTTAAGTGTCCAAGGGAAACGTAGTACCAAGTTTTAAAATAGATTCGGTTATTCAAGACCTTATCTTGTACTTATTTTCGAAATCAGAATAACTGTACAGTTGATTTGAAAATTAACCTCTGCAAAATCCTTTGCAGTTACGCATACAATTTGATCTTTAAAACATTTGTTCTCGCCAGCCAGTGGAGGCGTTATTTAAACATAATTCATTGTAAACATCTTTGCATTGGCTGCGTCTCGTTTTAGTACTTGACATTTGCATAAGCAAGCAAAAAATGCTCACCTCTCATTAAATGATTTTTCATAAGCAAACTTTTTGAACAGAGAATTATGTGCAGAAAGGTCGTATGTCGCAAATATTCATTATTCGCAAACGCTTTGTTTAAGTTCCTTATATTATTCTTATTGACAAATGACCGGTAATTATGTGTACATCGTGAAAGTTATTCTTATACTTTATGTTTTTGCGGCCGGACATTATCTTTTTCGTTTTTCAGGGTAATTTATGCAGCCGCGTAGTTTAAAGTAAATTATATGCCAGAAAACCAGTAAACGCGTAAAAAATATGAAACGTACTTAATTATGGTTTTACGATCAGGTTTTATGTGTTGAGGAGAGGCAGACTTTATTTATTTTGCAGTGGGATTTCCTCAAAAAGTCATATAGTTTAAGTTTTTTCTTCAGAACTCCGTTCTTATGTGTTCAAAATTATCATACAAGCTTCAATCTTCAATATTTTTTTTATAATCATGTAGGTACACACACTTAATATTCCAAGCATGTTATCCTTGAACGGACTGGCTTTTCAAAAGAATCGAAGGTCAATACTCCTGCACAGCGCTAGACATCAGTCATCTCATGAGCTCAGAGCCATTCCTTACATGTCGAGGTACCTTTTATGGTGACCCTACTAAGTAGGTACAGTGACATTGATCTGATTCCTTTAGGTCAGTTTAATCACCTTGTGAGAATTGGCTGCAACTATATTCTAATCGATACTCATTAAGTATGATAAATCGATGCTTTTTGTTGTGTATAGGTTTTTTTTATGAAATTCTTTTCTGTTATATCTGGCCACTTAAAAACTGGATCGAATAACTAATTTAAATCGAGAACGTTTAAATTATAGACTCAACACCTATTAGTCATGTTCTTCTGTTGTTATTAGCAGTTGTAAATTATATTTTTAAGCTGAAGTTGGCTTCACAAAGTTCAATGTCTTATTTATGTGTTGAGTTTAATATTAACGAATTAGAATTATTTTATGATGACTGTTGTTTTGTGCACTTATTTCTCTACACGCGTCGCTAATTCCCAAATACTTAATATTTTGCGTTCGAAAAAAGAACCCGTTATTTTTATGGCCAGCTCCTCATTTATTTATGCTCGGGTCCTACATTTATCTAAGTCATCCAATTTAGTCTATGGTTTTATTATTTTTATGTGCGTATCTAAAGTGATTTATAGACTTTAATTTAATTAAAAGCTTGTACAGTTAGAGTTTCTAAGTTAATCTCCATATCTTGTAGTTGAGAATTGATCACAGGAATCCGTGAGTCGTGTTAAGGAAAGTGGCTCTGCGACTCGTTTTATCATACATGTCGGTAACATACGACAGTTTCACTTCCACACACTGGTAGACTGCTAATCACCGTGATATACCAGATGTACCTACTCAGACGGGTTTGAATTAACTTCCTGTCTATGTATATTTTTGAAATTCGTAGGAGCTTAAATTTTCTTACAATAAGTTCGGATCTTTTTGTTATGTTCTTGTGAACTGTCTAATTTTTTTTTGTGTGTTTTTTCTAAAGTCATTAACACTAACTCTATATCGTAAATCAACCAAAGTGGGTCATTAAATTCATGCTCTATTATGATATGACTATTTCTTTTTCGAATAATACGCTAATACGATAACGTATTCACTCAAGTTGGTATTTATTAACAAACCAATAAAATGGCTGGTTTTAATTACTAAAGAACACTACCCGACATTCTATTGTTGCTTAATGATAGGAATCCGATAATTATATTTGTCAGACTAACGGTACGGACGGACATTCTAGTTCGTCTCGACTAGAGTACCGCTAGCATGGAATTCTCTGATGTATTGCCGGCCTGCTACAATTGTTCGAAGTGATTGATTCGCTTGTAGCTTGACGTTTGAACATGTTCTATTTATAAATTATTTGTTGTTTGCTTTTCGATGTAAACAAGAACAAATAAATGGTGTCAGTTTGAACGACATCTTTGTGCTAAACAGTGCATGAGGTTTTGAATTAAGAATTGAATGTGAATTGATGGATATTTTAAATTATGAGAATAATACAATAGAAAGTAGGTTAGCTGTTAACACATAGTTTTTAATTACAACTATTGAATAAGCGTATTTTTTTATCTTTCTTAATTTAAAATTGTTTCCATTTTAGCGAGCCATTTGTAATAGCAGTTTGAATTAAGACCTCGTTTTTATTGCAACACCAGAAACAAAGAAACCGCACAATATTGTTAACTTTGCAGCGAAAGTAGTAACTTTTTATTAGGTAACCGTATCTCAAAACTGAAACTCATGCGCATTCACTAAATCAGATTCAGTTGTTAAATAACTATCATTATTTCAATTAAGGCGTCCTCGAATTGATAACCATCAAAATAATTCGAAACGTTGCATAATTGTTTTAAAACTAAATATATTTGATGAAGCTCTATGCTTTTTGTATTGGGGTGAAAGAACTAGTTGTTGGCACTGATTTATATTTTGGTTCAGCTTAGTTCAATAGTTTAATTGCGCTGACAAATTCTAGTCTAATTTAGTTCGCTTGCCCGATTTTAGATTTAATCAAATTTAGGACTTGATTTTAAAATTACGGTGATGTGCCATAAGTAACCTTATAAAGGTCAGGTGAAAAACCAAGATGAAAAGCCTAAGGATATCATCTTCGTGAGTTAACAAACGATCAACAAGTCTTGAAAAAAAAAAAACATCGCCTGTGCCGACAATCAGTTCTCCAACCCTAGCACAGTGTTGCCAGTGTTCAAATCAGTGACTTAACATTTTTATCTAACAGCTTCTCATTACGTACGGTGTGAAAGTGATGCATTGACGGAACGGTGTTCATTATATCACAGTGATACTTTTGCCAAAATGAACTTATCTGCGACATCTACAGCAACCGCTAACAATGAGGAAGTCGGTGAGTTATTGCCAAATCATAGACAATTTATATTTTTAATTTAGTAGCGTAGTGAATGGTTAGCTTTATTTTTATTGACAGTTGTACATATTTGAATGAAGTTAGCTTTCCCTTCGAATTTGAGGGAATGGGAATCAATTAGATTTTATCGTAATTGTAGGTAAGGCGTTTGGTATTGAGGTTGCCTGAACGTTTCAAATTACTTTGCGAGACAAATTACAACAAATTGTCGTCATAAGCTCATAAGTAATTAACGTTTTACAGCACGGTAAACTTAGTCATAAATATTAGAAACTGTTTATAAGCAGCAAATAAATTAAGAATTGTATAATTTATGTCCTATTTGTTTTCCCATAGGGTACCTATTATTTTTAACATTTCGCGTGTCACGGAATTTACTCACACACACAAAAAGGCTTTTTTGCAAGATTCAAACATGCAAAAATACAATTAGTGCACGTGTGCATGTCGTTTATAGATAAAATATACCGTACACTTTAATTTGGTAAACACATAGCAAGACTGCACTACACGCGATAAGTCAAAAAACCCAAAAATATCTTGAACTCATTGTAATCTTGGTCAACATTATCCAACAGAACAAGACGTATGCCTTTTGACTTCAATGCAAAGTACAGAAACAATGAATATTAAAATTCCTCATGTATTTACTTAGTACCTAGAGTATGTACTTACCATTCCTACACAGAGTGGTATGGTGTACTTGACCCGATAGGACCTGACCGCCTACACCCTGCCCACGCTTGTCAACAACTCCACACCAGATCTTCGCAGTTCGTTCGCCATTTTCTCTCTAAGTAATGAAACCACAGAGTAAATACCCTATAGAAGTATAGAGACGCAACCTGAAGACCAACTACCTATCGAAAACGTTTAAAATCTAGACTGCGACTAGTCGCAGTCTCATTTCAGCGACAATCAAATTTCAAAAATTTATGAAAACTCGAGGTATTTTTGACAGATTTAGCCTAAGATCAGACTTTGAACGTTCTTAAAATTACGAGAATTATTGTCCCTCGGATTAGGTCACCGGAACCCTTGTTTTGGTGCCCTAATCAGAAGGACAATTACTCTCGTAATTTGACAAATTTCAGGTTTTAACACAAGGTATAAAAACATCGATTAGTTTCGTCTAGGTAATAAGTTACAATAAAACAAAAAGCAAATAGTTAAAACGCCGAAACAAATACTGAGATTTTATTAAAAGACAAACCAGAATTCGACAAAAACGTTTTCTGATAAAGATAATGATGCCAATTAACATATGTGAAGTTTGGTTTCTGGTTTCTATCTAATCCTGTCCGAATACTTCGCATCTTCCATGATAAAACCTTTGTGGTCTTACGCCTACTCAAGAATATAATTTGCGGCTCTGTGGTTGGCTATATAGGAATACGAAAGTTGGCTAAATTATAAATCAGGAGCGTAGGTGGAGCCTAACAAAGGGTTTGTTAGCAGATGTTTAGGGAAATCTCTTCTAATTCAACATACTAATTTCAGACAGTAGATGATAAGTCTTCTACTCAGAATGTCTTGCTTAATTATAAAAGTAATTTGTTTTCTAATGTAACAATGTCAGCCATTGCGCAACGTCTCACCGTACCAGACAAATTACTGCGCATGAGACACTACCTAGACTTAGTATACAGTGAACTAAATACAGAACCACTGGAATAGAGTTCTCAGATTAGTTTACAAAACAGGTAGCAAGACTAACGACTGCATCTTCTTTCAAACTTTCCTTCAGTAACTACATACGAACAAAAGAGGATTAGGTCTAAAATTAGCAAGCAGTGCAGTCAAATTCGTGAGTAGGACACTCCAACAGTGACGGTTAAATTTTTTACGGTGGTTTTCTCCACAACGTTTTCCCATGTTGCAACTGCATCCATTGCGCAACTCCTGGCAAAAACTGGCACTTGTTATGCCAATATAACTGGCAAGGACAACGTATATTGGCAGCGAGAGCACGGCACAATTGACGTTAAATTTTAATGTGAGCATAATGCATTCGACATTGGCGAAGTATGATTGAGGAAATCGGCCATAATTGAAATTGGAACCAGTAATAAAAGTATCAATTTCACTTTTTTTTTTACCCACTCTAAGGCCATCAAACAACATACTTATAAAAAATAATTATTTTATAACGAAACAGCAGCACAGTTTTATTCATTGCTATAATGTGACTCATGGTTATTATACAATTATTAATGATTTGATTCACGCAATAAGTTCCGGCATGATTATTTTAGGTTACGATGGCTTTAATATGCGCCCGACGTCCACAAATTGGTATGTAAAAGCGTTGCGTGATTGAATGATGCCAAACATATGGAATGAGATGATTTAATTAGCTATTTTCAACTTTAGGAAGTGTAATGCGTAAATCATGAGAGATTTTACCGCGTGCTTCCTTGAGAATAGTGGCTGGTAATTTACTTTCTTTAAAGTGAATTAGCTATTATTAGAGCATCATAATATTGGCTTATTATCTTCAGATTCGATACTTGCGTTTTGTTTTCGGATTAAGATTGAGATTAGAAATCCTGATCAAGAATAGAGCTCTGTCTATTCCTATCGCTAAGGCAACATAGCTGTAAAAGATATATCTTGTGATTTTGAGGAAGTTTCTGCGTATCCACTTGAATTCTGATAACGTCTACATCCACAATCCACTTGTTAAACATAATGATTAAAGCATAATCCTCCAAGATCATCCAATCTCCGGAAAGTTTAACTGCGTCTAAGATGGCTTGTTTTGTCCATAAATCTTTTTCCAGTTATACGCTGGCAGTTTTTAATTAAATTAACTGTCCCGTAACGAATAAGGAAATTAGTCTGGTGTAGCTCGATTCTAGATTTTTTGCATTCGTCTTTTTGTTTTTTAAATCATTTTTGGCTGCTTGTGTACTTGATTTAAAACTGGCCACATAGAGAACTTCAATGAAAGCCAAAGTTAAATTCGAGGCCACAGTTTTATTATTTACATTAATATACTGCTCCGTTATTTCATTATCTTGTCTTCTTTATTTTACTATCGTATCTATACAAGGCCGTATCGTTTTAGCTGTTGAGTTTCTATTACGACTTCATTTGTTTCATTGCGGTCAAGACCTCGGCTCCTTGGCTTGATAACCTATGATATCGAATTCAGCACGGTTGTTAATCCATATTTTCGCTCTGTTATATTGGGCAGTTCTGTGAGTTGTATCTTCATGTGAAGTGTGTGGTGTCAAATCACGGTCCAATTTGGTCTCAAGTGTTAATTTAGTTTGACTCTGAATCAATACAGTTTCGAAAAAAAAATCTGTATTATTTGTAGCTTCTAAATTGTTATCTGAATTGATTTTGTCTGTTTTCCAACTTTCCTGCAATTAGAAATCTAATGAAACTACCATAAATTGAATCTGTTAAACACTGCGGATGAATATCATAAATTTTTCCCAGGAGCTCACCTTGCAACACGTTTTCCTATCTGTATGCATAATTTCTATTCATATTGAATACAGTATCTCTAAGATCTATGAAGAAACTCAATATCTCCGCCGGGGTCACCTTGCATTCGTTACGCTGTACTTATATTGTGCAACCTTGTTTCTGCAGTTGAACAAATATGAATATCTTTGACTCAAGGCACTTTTTCCTGTGACCCATTTACAGCTATAACTTTGTTTTCGTCTACCGTTAGTTTTCCGTCAATCACGCCTTATTTGCAAGTGTGTAGCGTTCGGACATCGCAACCGACTCCTTATTGTGTTCTACAATAGGTGCATTTTGGATTGGGATTTATAGGGTTATGACAAAAAGACAAAGTTGGATTTGCATTTAGTGAAATAGTTGATTGTTCGTGTTTGCAATTTAGTCATCGTTAGTGCCTCGCAATAGAGACGTGACTTGATTTTTGCCAAGCTGTTCTCAATGTTTGCCTGAGCGTCGCGGTGCACAGTCGTGCAACTTCGACCTTGCCGTCGAATCCTGCGCATGATCGAGTTGACAGCTTCTTAATGGATTGCTACATACAGTACCCAGGTATTGTCTGATGTGTCTTAAAATACTCTTATCCTTTTGTACATTTTGAACATGATCATTGCCAGTGAATTTAAAGTGCCTGTTTGAGTTTAGTCTGAGATACAAATATTAATAGGGCTTAGATTTTTGCCGATTTGTGATGATTTATTGGAACCGTTATCAGTATGTGATAATATGATAATATTAATCCATAATTATGGCCACACTGACGTAATTTATGTTGATTTCCTGAATTAATGTTTGCTTGATTGTATAATTTTTCACGTCCAAGTGTTAATGGTGTCTTTAGCACATATTGATGACCAATTACGAATTCCGTCCGCAGCAGCAAGTTTTTGAGGTGCGCCGGCGCATGGTAATCGCTTACTTTACAATTTGTTTGCTTTCACCGAGTGAGGATGTGAGATTGTCATGTTGCAACCAGTAATACCACATACGGCTTGAAGAATTCATTTTCGTAAGAAATGCTGCGAATTTCTTGTATGTAATCCGGATTTACATGAACAGTATGGATAACTGTTAAAAACAAGACGATCTGTTGTATGTTGCACTTTGTATTTATCTTAGCGTTTAACGTGAAACATACTATTCAAAACTTGTTTGACAAACTTTTTAAATATCTTGCTCAAACGTATTTTCCTTTCAGTGAAAAGGTGTTAAATGATTCAGCAAGTGCTATATTTTATGAGAACATTGTACAGAAAGGTACTTGTACCGAAGCAACACGATTTAGCCTTGATTTTATAACGGGTGACGGCAAAAACAGTTTTTGCCAATTCCGACTGCGCGCACGCATCATATTTTAGTTTGTTGAGAAACATTCGCAACTTTGCAGAATTGCAGCATTCCGTAGATAAAACGTCAGTGAAACTGAAATATAATAGTTACTATTACCATTATTTACTAGTTACAATTTTACGGCCATAGATTTGCTGCCATATTGGATAGGAATTCAAAAATAACAACCAAAATATGAAAATAGAACGCAAATATGACTCGAGTAACTTCTGTTAGTTCTCAGTTCTCACTCAAGCGGCCCGCACTCTATAGGAAGCGGTAATAACTCGTTGAATTTGACTGACGACTGACTCACTTCCCAATAGAGATCCGAAAAAGTATCGATAATATTTTTGCACTCGAAAGTTTGCAAGGGATATTCGAGTGTGGCAGCAAGGGTGACCAGATGGCCCAGTAGCCGCGACTTGCGAGTTTTAGGTGGGAACCCAGACAGGCGCTTTACTTTGTGCAAATAATTTCATCACCACACTGCTCTCAAACAGTGAAAGAAAACATTGTGAGGAAACTGGCATGTGCGAGAACCAAAACTTCGAATTCCTGTGACATTTACGAAATTGCATTGGGCCCGCGTGGTAGATTACTCCCTCTCACCAAAAGAAGGCCTGTGTCGCGTGTGCCAGCAGTGGGAACATTATAGGCTGATTATGTTATACTTATGCTACTCAAGTAGCATCGAAACTTAGTTCAATAGGTAGGTACTCGAAACAAATAATGCGCAGTTAGCTTTTCTATCGTAGTTTACAAAATGCTATAATTTATTTTAGTACTAGACTAATAGGCAAGTGCTTGATTTGTTTTTATTCAATAAACAGGAAAGTCGTTGATACTCATCGATCACTAATAAAGAACTATTAGTGATCGATGTTGATACTCAATTCCTGGTCATTAATACTTTTACTTACTGAGCTGGGACATGTAGGTACATAAATATCGATACTGTTGCAACATCCCTACTCACAAAATTGCCTTCCGTTCTTCGCGGGACGCAAAATTGTTTGCTCCATATTTGAATTGAATCGGTCGTGATTTCGTCACATCCCTTCTATACGGCTATAATACTCGATTGCTTTGCGACTAACCAATAATCGAATGTTCGAATTGATTAATCGGTTACAAATCTGCTCCTATTGTATGAAAATTCACAATGTTCTTGCAAATGCCTTATTGTATCGATTTTCAATGTGGTTGCAACACGGTTAAATAATGTATTTGAAAACGAATAGGTATATCTGTTTGGTTAAGCTAAGTTATGTTGGGAAATAAAGTATATTTTGTGTATTTAAAGGTATGGTTAACATAACTCTGACATGTATGATTTATGTAGTTAATTTTGTATTTATTATGAAGAGATGTTCTATACAAAGTAACGTATAAGCTACTGATTTCGCATCCGCTCACTAAATATAAGCACAGCTACACAACTTAAATTGTCAACATTGGTCTTTCATGATAATTATTGGTGTCACACAAAAATGACAAACTGTCAAATCTGACTGCCGACCCATTGTCACGCACAGTACCTACCGCTACTTTTTTGCCCAATTTCCTAGCCCGATACAAATATATATTTAAACTCAAACGACCCAAAAGCGATGTCTAGACATCTGCGAAATCTCCCAAGTCCGCTAACACGAAATTAGCAAAGATTATGTGCAATACGCAAGTTCAGGGACCCAGTGACATTTAGGGCGCTATTTCGGCTGCGTACGCGCTGGCGGCTGCGCTTTGTCGTATCTATCCTGATTTATGGTCGGTTTACGACGAATGCAGTGATAAAACATGCCCTTTGCGTTTTACTCCTTCCTTGACAAGAAGAGGACATTTATATGATTGCGGACTGTAGTAAAGACAAATGATGATCTCCCATAAATATCTTACTTGAGTTTTGTTGTTTGAATGTGCAATATTTTAGAAATCTGGGATCCTTTGATCTCATTATTATTATCTACAGCCTTTTTTTATTTATTTATTTAAATCTCCCTTACAACCATTACTACATGTGTATGTACCCAATGCTACAGTACGGTCATTTTACAAATCTATACGAACTTTTTATTTATTATTCAAATATAATATAAATACTTCCTTAACTAAAACAATTTTCAAAAAAACCATATGAACATTAACACTGTAACACAATTTATCTTTTATACAGAATAAGCGACACCATAATGTACTACCTATACTTTAACATAAATAAAATAACCGTATCCTCACGAATTTACTCAAACTTCCGTGACTTCTGAAAGGAGTTGCACACATCCATTTTGCCATGATGACCGCGAATTGTTCGGGTCACTCGTGTTTTGGCAAGTAGGTTGATCCTGGCTGTCGGTTTTATCTCATTGCAGTCTCCTCCTTCTACAGTTTTCTCAATTTGTGCCAATCTCGTTCAAATCTCTCCACTATCGTATATCTGAAGTAAATTGCTGTCAACATCAATCATATTTCACATACTTGAAAATTGAAAGTCTATTTCTATTATAGAAACCGATCCACCTCGTTACCGCTAATTATTTTATTGCAAATTACGGATTAAATTGCCATTCTGATTAGATACAGAAGGTAATTTAAACAGGTAAATTACCTGTTTATATGTAAGCATTACTTTAATCTTTCTAATTCATAATTCGCAAATATTAAATCCTCAATTATCTATAACTAGTCCTGTTTCAAGTATGGCCGGTATTGCAGTTATATCTTTAAATAGGACTTAGGCATCGCCAATTTCCGTTGCAAGATAGCTATCAGCTCTTATAAATGTGTTTCCCTTCCTCTAAAACTGGACTTCTTTGATGGTAGTTGTGTAATATTGTAATTTATAGTTCCGTAAATATATGGTAATATTTCTGGTTTAGTGTTGTGCAATAATCTTTTAAATGTGTATATTTATATTTCTGTTAAGTGGATTATTCAATTAGATCTGCTATCTGAGTTAATGTGTCGGAAATGCTTTGATCCGTTTAATTATTTGAAGTCTTCATTCATGTATCATTCTTAAGAGAATGAGTTTAATTGAAGTCAACAATACATTCATATTGTGTTCCTAAATCATTCAAAATACTGTTACTGTTGTCTATCATTATTTCTATATCTCTGCCATATACGTTGTGCAATTTCCTAATAATACCGATTAAAGTTTTGCCTTTACCGAGATAAATACAGTCGGTCCCATACGTGCATAATTCACTATAATTATGTAGAATTGCATCGCCATTTTGTACACGCGTTCTTACAGAGAAAGGAATTGTTTTATTATTGATTATGTATTGTGTACTGCATTGTACAATACTTTTAAATCGTTTGCTTTTAGTTTTACTAGCATCACTTTATTTAATACCCCTGCGTCATTAAACTTCAATTGCCTTTAGCACTTGCGTTCTGTTATGTGTAAGATTATTTACATTGTCTTTAGGTACTCTGTTTAGCTTAGCTTCTATGTCAACGATTTCTTCAAAAAGATCTTTGCGTTCGATATATTTCTTAGCTTTTTCAAAAAAAATAACTTCTTAATGAAATATTACATTTAGATTAGTTATTTATGCTTTGATATCTTTCAAACGTTCATAAAATACCCACAACTTTACCTCCCGATGTCACGAGAGTTCCATTTCCATCGACCCTTCTCAGTATATTTTTAACCGTTTCAATATTTTCGTTCGCCCTAAATAGATTAAGACTTATGTCCAAGTTTACAGAATGAATGTCTTATAAACTTGTTTACCTAATTCTTTAACTGTTTCCTTTTAGACATAGATAGTTGGTATTTTTGTTACTTTCTTTTTAGGTTAACTTTTGAAACGTAAACAGGCAACGGTAACGGAAGGACGTTCATCAAGTTTTTTTTATTTTGTGCGCTGGTAAGTGTGTGTAACACTATTTAGAAAAGCTGGTGATATTTATAGTTGTCTTTTAAGTTGGTCCATCTTATATTCGACCTATCCCGATTGATTCTGCACTAGATACTAGGCGAAACCAAAACTTGCAAAGCAATTCACAAGCATTCGACAGGCTATCGTATCGAAAATGCACAATTTTGATAACCTGATCTGCCTTGTCCCCGATAGCAAACAGCCGCCGGAAGAATACCTGTTTGATTAAAACTGACAAAATTCCGGGTTTTACATTTGTGAACAGCGTACGAGTATAAAGAACTCATACGGATAACATTGACTGATGTTCGATCCGGTACGGAACGTATAGAATTGTTCTTGAATAGCATGCTGGTACCTACAGCCTCCCCTATAAGCTATTCAGTGATGAGTTTATCATTGATTACGAGACAACGGTAATGCTGCAAAAAAATCCTACGCATACTTTCTGCCCAACCAAAAATATTGGCTAACAGACGCCATATCGTCTAGCGAGCCACTCCAAAATTCTACAAATGTAATAAAAGCTATAAAGCACACAAAAGCACGTCACCTGGCATTCAACGAGTACTATTGCGGTGCGCATTAACCCACTAACTGATATAACGACGCGGACGCGCAGTCCGACCCACTTGCGCGTGCGCATCCTAAGGCCTATGCACGTAAACAACGTGTATTTTTAACGGTATAGCAAACTAAGATGTTTATTATTGTTATTAGAAAATTAGAGTAAAATATACGAGTATCCATGTATTCTTTTTGAAGAAAGGTGAAAGGATGATCTGAATTCGTTTTGTATTGGATCATCTTACATGAGTTTTTTGTAAGGGAGTTTCGTTTGATCTTAGATTTTTTATCTTTGTATCATTATATGCCTTGATCCGCACTCCAGACCTGTATGTTGATTGACCGATTGGCCCAGATTTGCTCCTTCGCACTTTGAATGTGGCGTTTACTCTCTTTAATCTTTTGAAGAAACGTCTTGATTATCTCAATGACTTCGAGGTTATTTATAACTTGTCTTAAAAACATGGACTTCTTTGTCCTCTATAAAGGTGTTATATAATAGGCATAAGCATCCTACAGTGTTCCCATTTAAGCGACATCACACAAGGACACTGGCGCCCTCTCTGTGATAGGTATATAGCCATAAACAATCCTGCAGACCCATTGCGGATTAGTGGACAAATAAAGGAAATACTTATAACATAAATTTTACTTCTACCGCTATAGATTTCATAAGCACTATATCCATATATCAGCAGTATCTATGGCACCTAAACAATATCAAACTCTTCACAATATCTAGTCTTTACAATTTTATCCACGCGTGATCTCTAGGACACAATCGCACCCAACTTGCCACTATTAAACACATAATTAACCTAAAAAATTCCCACTGCTGGGACACAGGCCTCCTCTCTGGTAGAGGGAGTGGCTTTAATCCACCATGTGGGTCCAGTGTGGGTTGGCGGATGACACATGTCTTCGAACATGTCACATGTTCACATGTCTTTCGATTCTAGGACACGCCGGTTTCCTCACGATCTTTGTTTTCCTTTTCCGTTTTGAGAGCAGTGGTGATGAATGAAATGTAAACATTAAAGCGCCACTGCTCTTCATTAAATACAAATCTTAAACTAACCGCCATCTTTCTTCAACAGCGGTATCAGCAAGATGGTCAGCTCTACGCGCTGCAGCAACGAGACGTGGCGGAGCGCGGCGCTTACGCCGGGAAATGGCGGCGCTTCGGGCGACACTCGATGATGTATGCGAGCCTGGAGACTGCGCCCCGCAGCCGCATACTAGGGCTCAGCTGCACAGGAGGATTGAGGAGTTGAAGGTAGGATGTTGGAGATTATAATTTGGAATGAGTAGAGTCGCAGAAACTCAGATGTTGAAGTTCACAACTGGACGTAGACCTCACCTAAGTAATATTTTTATCATTTCTTTTCTACAATAGTCTTATGAGTAAAAACATAAAGGGCTATAGGAGGAAGCACCAGGGTAGCCTAATCTACCAAATTATTCTTAGTTGATAGACCTACAATTGAAATGACATACAATTGAATTATCTATTGAAATGACGAATGTTTCTTATAATTGGATCATGTGTGTACTACGTCCAACTAAGCTCAACGATTATGGTTTTACGTCGAACCAATGATGCGGAAACCTTAATCCTACACCTACTGCTATCTACAAGTACTTGGATAAATACTTGTTTCTTGTCGGTACTCACCTAATTGCCTAGTCACGAGGTGAACACATTAGTGTAATCTATTCTGGTTTGTTTAACTCGCATTTGGAAGCTCATGACAATGTTCTACAAATAATAGGTATTATTGGATCATGTTTCCCACACATATTCACACATAATTAAGTATCTTTCTAACTGGTTTTTGCAATAAAACAGCACCCTATTTGAAGGATATTGCAAATGCATCGCTTCATATGTTCGACAATTCTTTCTGCTGAACAACGTAAATACCGCAATGAATGTTGATGAGCTGTCAAAATGAGATTTACTGCTACAGCTAGTGTGTTACACCGGTAGAGAACCAAAATTGTCGACATAGCTCACAGAATAAGCGAGCAGTGGCCCTAATGTGAGTTTCATTTAACCATCTCAAAGAAACGCATCGAGTGCGTTTATCGCCCCGATTGGTCCGTCACCAATCCAGGACCAATCGGAGCACTAAGGCCTCTAAAGTGGCAATGGGCCGGCCATATTAGCCATAGAACCGATGACCGTTGTGGTAGACTTGTTCTTGAGTGGAGACCGCGAATCGGAAAAACGTAAGGTTGTACGGTAAGGTGGTTGTATTAGGTATGACATTTAAACAAATATTTTGCACGCCTGCTTGCAGGCAGAATACAATGACTTAAGGCTGTAAGATCTTCCCTTGTAAACAATGTATTTTATTGCAAATAAACATTTTGAATTTGAATTTGAATTTACGCCCTCAGGCTCGGAGGCGCGACGATCTTCGCAGGGTGGTTGGTAGCAGCTGAATTAGAGTTGCCGAAAATTGACCTGAATGGCGTGCAATTGGAGAGGCCTATGTCCAGCAGTGGACTGATGCAGGCTGATGATGATGCCATTCCAAATTAGATATCTTCATTTGTTTCTTTGGTGATTCTAAACTCAAGTCTTTATTTCCAGGAGCGTCTATCCCGCCTGCTAGAATGCAAGGTGTCGATGCTAAAGCTGACGGTTTCAGTGCGTCGCGCGCTCGGTGACATGGAGAATGATGATGGTGGCTTAGCTTCTGATCTGGCAACACTGCTAACTGCCTGGGATGACGCTCATCAGCGGTAAGTATTAATTAATGCTGTTGTAGATAACGAAGATCGTAAGAAACGTTGCCATGTCATTGCAATAAAGGATGGGATTTGTGAGCTCCACTGCACCCAATAACTGGGTTGTGGAGGTCAGATAGGCAGTCGCTCCATGTAAAATACATGTATTCAGCTGCATCCGGTTAGACTGGATGCAGATCCCAACGTATTTGGAAAAAGGCTACGCAAATAATGATGATTTGTGAGCTGCACGCTTATCTATTCATTCCACAGGTAGTCAAATCAAAAATGACATATTTTTAATGACTAATTTGCTTTGCTCCCGACAACAAATAGGACAAAGAATGGCGGTCGTCTATTTGATTGATGAAAACTAACTGAATTTTCAGGTTTTGGCCTTAGATGCTCTTTCCATAAGGTTGTATTTCGCGTGCTTGACCCAAGACTAAAGAAAAAAAAGAATTCTGCTGTCAATGTCACTAATTGATGCAGAACCTTTTGCATTGAATTCGGAAAGCTTATTCCCTGATTTTATCTTCCTAAGATAGACGTAGCACATTAGTGATTCATTTCAATCCAAAACAAAAAACTAAAGTAGACACAAGTCGTGAGATGAAGATAAACAAAATCTAGCGACTACTGAAGCGTTAAACCGAAACCTAAGTATCGAGTGAATCATTGTTCGTCGTATTGTTAGTCACTTAGTACAATGACATTACTTTAGCTGTGTCTCGTTTTTGTTGGCCTAAAACCCAATACAAAGCTACTGAATATTTTTAACAATAACCTGAAGAGGACCACAGCTGTTTGAATATTTGCCTCTTGTCTGGCTCATTGAATGGTATTGGTAACCTATTGGTAGAACTATTGTTCTTATTTAGAGTCCAAAAAGTACACACGGCAAAAGATGTTCGATGTAACGACTGTTCGTTAAAGTTAATTAAACCACGTTAGTACTTACCTACTTGCTTCTATACGAATCTACAACATGAATCTTTTTTCAGGACTTCAAACGAACTCTTATCTTTGGAGAAAGCAGTCTGCGCTTGGGCAGAATGGGAGAGTGCTCTTCGGGAGCTCCAGGGCGCTTTGAGAGGCGACCTGCTGACTTTAGAAGCCCTGAGAGACCGCGGTGCTATTACTGGAGACCAGACCGAAGTCGCCAATCAGATCAGACAATTGGCTGCGTCACTTGTGGATAAAAAGAAGGTATAGATCAGAATTGTGTTACTTCTTTGAAGGATTGTCGAAAGTTCTCAACCAATTTCTTAGCTTTGTTATGAACTAATTTTAATCAATCATTATTAATGACAAAGAATTAGGTAGTATTTATGTCAACTGATAACAAATTAATTAGCACAAAGAAAAGTCCTTTTATATTTAAAAGATTATCACATTTTTCTTTTATGAATCATCAATAATAATTAATCAAAGAATTTTACATTTGAGTTTATTCGTTCGAGACTATGTTTTAGTAACATTTGAGCTCCAACAATAATTCAAGCTTTGAAAACTCAAGAATTGACAAGCATATCAAGTTTCGCAAAACCTTCAGTTTTCTTAGAACGTTCTCTCTGACATACTACTGTGTAACTCTTTTAAATCTCGATATGTTAGAATTATAATTCGTCTTTTCCAGGGTGGTTCAACGTGTGACTCACTTTCCGACTCCGGCATATCGGACGGAGACAGTGACGGTGCAGGACGCCGCGCACGACGGCTGAGCGCCTTGCGGGAGCTGGCCAGACGGCTGCAAGCTGCCTTAGCACCAAACTCGCCTGCGCAGAGGGCTATTGCAAAGGTAAATATTTAAAACTACTTTATCTTACGATTTAGTCGTCGCGCTGTGTCCATAAATGAAAACTATGAAGTTGTCATCTGCGGGAACATCATAAAATGGGGTGGAGTCTCGCTCCGGACTGAAGTTCCTCTCTTAAAATAACAGTGGCTGTCTCTCTATACCTTAACTTATCGAAGTGAGGTGAAAAGTCAATTTCGGAAGAAGATCAGACGAATGAAGCATCTACATTTATTTATGCACGGGGAACGGAATCTTGTCGGTTATAATTTTAACACTTAAATCATTTTGTTGCAGCGTATGGAACAAACAGAGAATGAAGTGCGCACGTTACAAGAATCGTGTCGTGCTTTGGTGGAGCTGAGCATTCCGGATCTGAAAATTGAGGAGGAGACGTAAGTTTGATTATCAAACATTCGTATAGCAAAAAAGAACGGCCCAAACTTAAATTTTTATGTTCTATGTACTCGTAGCTATTGCCTACTATAACTATTGCGACACTCGTAAAAATAAACGCGATTAGTTGCCTGTAAACCTACCACCACTTTTTATCCATCGCCAAATAAATCATACCAAAAATCTATTTTGATGAACCTTATTTCAATCCGTGCGTAGAATTTTGATTGTATTTATTTCCCAGCAGGGACAAAAGCATCGCCGCGGTCGCTGGCAGCAAGACGGGTGCAGGAGACCCCGACTACAGTCCCCGCGGGGGCTGGGTGTGGCGCGTGCTGCGCTCCTCGCTGCCCATCCAACTGTGCCTCGTTGCATTACTACTTGCCGCCTGGCTGGTCGAGCGCCCCCGGTGCTGTGACGCCCTCAACTCACTCGCCCAGACACTCACTCCCCAACTGCGCTACGTACGAGGCCCACCCCCAGTATGAACACTCCACAAAACGTGTTCAATTACACACGAGATGACTACTAGCTAATATTAGCTAAAACCTACGGGTTTCAGTATTCAGCACCCTATTGTGCTACCTTTTGCCAATTGAAGTATTCAAACGGCCCGGAACTACGACGTTTATTGACGGTAGATAAATTACGGATTATCGGACGGTAGAGCAAGGATTGCGTGAAGCAATAATTTTTATTATTTTACTAACATTTTGATGAGTAGACAAGATGATTAGGGATGAGTAGAGGTTTTGATTGACGTTGTTACTAACATAGAAACGTACGTACCGATGAAGAAAAAAAAACAACGTACCGATGTAGGAGTAACCAATTTATGATTACGTTAATAACAAGAAGATTTTATAGGAAAACTACTTAGATGTGACCAAGCTATTGGAATGACTAACCTTTATAAGGCAGGATGAAAATAATTATAGATCCATTTGCATTATTAGACATCTTTAATTGCTCACAGCAAAAAAAAGTTCAAATAAAAAAGTGTTCCAAAAACATAATGATCATCTGTATCAGATGAAGTTCAAAATAGTTAGTCTATAATTTAGTATTAATGTACTAACATTGACAAAGTTTCTTAAGTTTGTACGTAGAGTAGAAGCATGCCTATTTTAGTACAATTATTTGATAGGTTACTTAAAATAGGTGAGAATGCGCTGTGTGACAGATATTCTACAGTATACCTTATATTTAAAATAAAACGAAATTTTCAGTGCCTTTTTCTTGATGAATGTTGACGAAACTGTAGTCATGCGTTTTCGTGCGTTATTCTGGTTTATATCTGAATGATATTATGATATACTTCGTGTATATTTATATAATATCTTATAATCAAAGCATGCTATGCTAAATAGTATTGCTACAGAGCAACTGCACTAAAGATTTTAATGGCTACAGTTAAAAAAGTTGAATTACTATACGTTAGTACAAAACATCATGAAAAAGTCACCGAAAATGTATGTAAACAACAATTTATTTCTTCTCCCTGGAATAGAACTATCAATTCTCATTTTATGAGTTACATTGAGGCCTTTCCTGTTGAAAATAATTTAAAGACTGATAAACTAGTGCTTCAATTTAATAAACATTTGATTCAATACATATCGATAATTGTTAGTACCTTCTATCTTGTGTCATTTATGAAGATAATCAATATATTATTAAGCTAAAAAAATTGTTTACCGTACACGCGGCAAAAGTATTAAGTTAGTTGCTGGTATTTATGCACTGCGTAATCAAACTGTCAATGTCATCGTGACTAAAATGGTTACATGCAGATGTCGCTAGTTGTGCCTGCATACATAACTACTTTGCCGTTAGTACTCGAAGGCCGTTGAATGTTACAACATGTAAAAAAATCATTTTTCGTGTAAAATTCTGATAGAATAGACGGCGCGGTATGGTAAAAAATGTATACAGCTTTTTGCACGCCATGATAATAATTTTAATCACGATTATAAAAACGAAATAATAGCAATCATTTCTTAAATTTTATCATCAAAACATATTTTCCATTGATTTCCTCTTATTACCTTTCCAAATATATTAATTGAATACCATTGAATAAATATTATGTGCCTGATTAAATAAAAAAATATTCATTGTTATTGATTTTCTGTTTATTAATATTTAGTTTTAAATATGTGTAACTATTTATTGTATTGTCAATTATTTGTTGAATTATTTTTAATTAAATATGTAATGTCTTACCTTTCCCCATTGTAGCCATGAATTTTCTAGGACATTTTAATATTAGAATTTAATTTTAAATGTACTTTTATTTTTATGTGTGTATACATACTTCTTTCTATTTAAACATTACTATAAATGTTACATTTCTTTCGGAATTGAGGAATACTGTCTTCAGTAAAAATCTGCCATCTTAAATAAAATAAAAAGTTTATTTTAGTAATTTCTCAACTGAAAGGTTTCTATGCGGGCCATTTATTTTAAGATGGCAGCACTGGCAAATTTGACGTAACAACAACTTGAAAAGGATTGTAGCGACACACTGTAGCAGGTCAATGGGTATACTATTGCTAATTGCTGTGTTACCTTTGAATGCTCATTTAGTTGCTCTACCGCGTACAACTTTATCATCGTCGCGCTATAAATTGCCCGTGTACCTACCTACCACATTATGATTACCCACAGTACCAATACCAATATAAACAGATTATTGTACGTATGTAATAGAAGATTATTACAGCAGTCTCTCTAGTATGTAAACGATAGATTGAATTACTTTGCTCAAAATGTACCTTCTGAATGATTTCTACAAACTATTAACAGTTGATCTGAAAACTAAACTTTAGGTTATCAAAGAAAAAAAAAAGAAACCTTGATTATGAGAAGTATTTCATTATTAGGATTATAATCCCACGTACTTGTTGTGGCTTATTGAATATTAACATAAAATATTTGCTTTCTAAGTGTGAGCAGAGTCCAGGTCGAATGTAAAATGCCTTAGTATGACTGTCTTGTGTGGCGCATTCTTATAACGAATGTATAATTAGTATGTAATTAAGTACACTCTCCCTGTGGTTTGCTTCTAAAAGAGATTTTATGTGTTTTTTCTACCAAAGTAGGTAGTAGATTTTCAAAATTTTATTGAATTGTAGTAAAAAAAAAACCACAGCGAAAGTACTTCCAACATTCTATTATCCTAATAAGGCAGTCAATGCCCCTGGTAGTGTGTCATATTTCTTTTAATTTTTTTAATTTAGGGTTTAACTAGATAATTGGAAGAAAATAGACATGCTATGGAAATGCATTTAATTTTTCTTTCTTCGAAAGGACATGAGAGCGTATAATTAATCGGTTGCATTAAGGTATGTTGGCTTTTGGAATGGTAATAAAAATTTGAATTTTTATAATAGTTTTCTTTTTCCCTCTTATCATCCCACAAACATCACCCTGTGTGCCGATAGCTAGTATTATTATCATTTTAATAAAAATACGATTGGTTATTGCAGAAAAAATTGATTCTAATATAATAATCTTTATTTTAATTAATATGAGGTTGAAACCTTGGTTGAGGCCTTCAATAAAAATTTCATACATTTAGTGGCAAGTGGCAACATTTACCTCTAAATCGCTAAGGGACCCCGAAACGACAAATTGCAACTGTCAATATTTACGTGATTGATACCATTGATTGATACACAGAATTGGATCCAGGTGGTGCTAAACCGATTAATGCAATTAATTCACAATAAAATGCTATTGAAGCAATTGACAATATTACAACAAAATTGACCGACCGCAAATGACAAAAAATGTATTGATGGCAATTGACGCACCGTGTGTGTTTATGTTCAACTAGCTTCCGCCCGCGCCTTTACCCGCGCAAAGTCTGAAATTATCCCGCGGGATCGGACTACGGGGATAAAAGTACCCTATGTGTTAATCTAGGTTATAATCTATCTGTGTGCCAAATTTCATCCAAATCCGTTCAGCTGTTTTTGCGTGAAAGAGTAACATACATCCATACATACAAACTTTCGCGTTTATAATATTAGTAAGGATGTCAGCACATGCTCCGTGTGGTGCCGGACGTAAACGAATAGCACCTTCCCATTTCTTCCCGTGGGTGTCGTAGAAGGCGACTAAGGGACTCACTAGAGAATGGGCAGCAGCGTTCTTTATGTATTTGACCACCATATACAGGGATCGCCAACCCGCCTGTCCAGCGGGGCGGGTATGGCGAATCCCCCCCTTTTGAGGGAAGCTTATGTCCAGCAGTTGACGTCTTTCGGCTGATATGATGAAGGATGGCAGCAAATGACAGTCGTCTTTATGGTTCCGTTCCGTAGTCAATGGAGAACATCGGAAAGCTGGTTGACATTGCCAGGGAAATGGGTTGGATTTATCGGAGCGACTACATCGAAGTTGAGGGAAGCTCCTAGGCAGAATACGATCCTACATCCTGGTAGAGGTCGTGTTACAGTTCCTATAGGGATGTTTGACATTAAGAACTCCCGCCAAGATGAAAGAGACCATTGTTAGGAGTGATATAGGCCGAGCCGACAGATAGAGACCTCTAGATGAAATACGAGAGGGAATGAGTCGATAGAACAACAAGTGTACATCTGCATATGCTCATAACTGAATCTACAATTCATACTTTTCCCATCCTCCATATCAACTTGTAACCCCCAACCTGGGCCATTGGCTGAAAAAATTCGACAGATTGGGGTAGCTTGATGTGCTGGCCTCTGCATGTCAGCATGTTATTTTAACTGTTAGGTACAATGTTTGTTCTTGGGATAGATTCATCCCAACTACGGAACCCTTCATTGTTCGTGATCCGACACGCACTTGGCAGGATTTTTTTATTTCGACGCTAGTTATTGTAAGTAGCTATTGTGACGCTACTTTTCTCAGCACAAGTTAGAATTCGAATCCAGCTCCGTTAGGAGCACAGAACATAAATACCGTGACGGGGTTAGGAGCATGTAAAAAAAAACAAAAGTCGTTTACCTATTCAAATTAGGCTGTGAATCAGCAATTTTCGAACGTCAAAATACATATGACAGTCCCCAAAAACGCCCACCCTTCGACACTTCCTAGGAAGTGTTATTGTTTATTACTTACCTAAGCACTAGTGCTTAGGTAAGTAATAAACAATAACGCATATTACCAAAAATTAAAAGTGTGTTCTGTGATTCGAATGAGACTACATAGTGAGGCGGGCGCATAAGATACACATTCAATTAGAGCTTCACGCGTCCATCATTTGAAATCTTCAATCAAATAAACATTGACGATTGCGATTGATCGTTTTGGGGGCTCTTTTCATTTACAGTCTTTTTTATATCCACAGCTTCCTTTGTTTCAAAACTTGTTCGGTTGATGACTAGATTTGCGCAAAAGAACTACTAGGTAGTACAGTGAATTGAAGACCTGCTGTATTCTAACAATGCCATTCATTTTGTATTCCGAAGATGATGTAGGTAGGTCTATGGCCATGAATGGCCGTTCATCAACATTACAAATCTGCCAGGGGTGCGCGTTGTTTGAAAGAGATACCGCCGCCCCTGGCACACAGGCTACTGAGGGTGGGTTTTAGTCAGTAGAAGTCTGACACGCCCTCCTGCTCCACCCAGAGCGGGAGAAGTTATTTGATATTAACCCACCCAAAAAAAAAACCCACATTAAAATACAAATAAAACGAGTCTTTCGACCAGTAGCTTTTGAGGACGCACATAAAGACAAAAGATCTATGTGAAGAATATCAACCAATTATAATAATATGGTTTATGCAGGATTACTATGATACATGATTTTCATTTTCAAACACACAGTACAAAATCGATATTCACATTTATCTACCACCAGTAGAAATCGATTAAACAAGGACCAATTATTATTTATTTCAGGCAACACTGCACAGCTATATCCGGATAGTGATGTGGAAACGAATGCGTTCAAGTATCGACAGTACAGACGCCAGCAGGTCAACCTATCCTAAACTGTCAAATTTTCCCAATTGAACATGAACCTTATTCCTTTGTGATAAAGTTGAAAAACTATCAAAGAAATTTGACAGATTGGGGTAGCTTGATGTGCTGGCGTCTGTACAAACTGGAATGATTTTAACGATAAGATTGCTCGTAGACTTTTATAAAGAAATAACTTGATTATTATATTGTGAATAATATTAAGAAACGTTTGATAGTTTTCGACGACAGTAAGCCCTCATATAAAATACAGAGGCCAGCACATCAAGCTACCCCAAACTGTCAAAATTTCCCAGTTGAACATGAATCTTATGCAAATGGAATAAAGTTGAAAATCTATCTAAGACATTTGACAGATTCGGGTAGCTTGACGTGCTGGCGTCTGTGCCTCCTACTTACAGAGTTATAATTTAAATATAGATTTTATCTAAACAGTTAAGTATTCATCTATACTAATAATAATAATCTATCTATACTTGATATTATTAAGAGGAAAGATTTGATTGTTTGTTTGCATTGAATAGGCTTCGAAACTACTGAGCCGATTTAAAAAAAAAAACACTGTTGGGAAGCTACGCTATCCCCAGGTCACAGGTATATTTTATCCCCGTAATCCCACGGGAACGGGAACTACACGGGTGAAACCGCGGAGCGCTGCTAGTAAAATAATAAAAAACCTATTTTTTTTATTATATTTAGTTTAATTGTAACGGGACCCCTCGGGAAGGGCAGGGTCTCGAGGGGGTAGGGTCTCGGGAGGGGGGTTTCGGGGGCCCTCCTGGGCCAAGTAGAAAACCCTATCTAGAGTAGACTGATATCCAGCTGCATCTGGTGAGACTGGAAACTGACCCCAACGTAGTTGGAAAAGGCTAAGCAGAAGAAACTTCAGTTCTTCCGGTAGTACAGACGCCAGCACATCAAGCTACTCCAATCTGTCAAATTTATTTGATAGATTTTCAACTTTATACCATAAGCATAAGGTTCATGTTCAATTGAGAAAATTTTACAGTTTGGGGTAGGTTGACCTGCTGGCGACTGTACATTTTTCAATAAAGAAAAATTAAATAGAGATGACCATTTATTCAGCACTAATTGAACGCACGATTGACAGCTCAAAAATAATTTAGATCGACTTCATAATAATAGTTGAACAATTATTATATAATAATATCAGCCCATTGTCCCTTTTTTACGAGTCAACAAAATTAATGGTCAAGTATCGATAAACCTCGACCAAGATTTTCGACCATCTCTATATGTTTCATTTCCGGCTTCATGCTACAACAAAATTGGTGCACGTGCAGGGGGGAGACAGTTAGAACAAGGCACAACTTCAGTAAAGAAAGAGTCGCCATCTACATTACTTAACAGAGAAATTTTAAAACGATTAGTTTCATAATGGTCGATAGATGTCTCTGTAATCACAATTTTAACGCAAATTAAACTCAGTTCTTTATTAGTATAAATAGTATTTTTCTAGAGAATAACTAAGATATTTTTCATCAAAATTATCACATTATTTTATTTCAAACCTGTCTAGTTTTTTTCGATTATGGCAGCCTTGTCACGATTTTATTCTATTCTGGCAACATTACAGTTATGGTCGCTGCAACTACCAAAAAACGTACTTGTACATCCTGTGGCTGCAACTTGTGTCCGCGCTTGTTTGTTTCGTTTGTCCATTTTGTGATATTATTCGGTTTTGAGTGTTTTGTCTACATCAGGCGTCGAGTTGAGTTTCTCCTCCGTCCTGTTAGTGGATTACTACTCGGAAACTAAAATTGTTCAGTAACTACGTTGTGACTAGCAATTTCACAATTTTTTTGGAAAACTGTTGTGTGTTAATTATTGGTTTATTTGCGAAAAGACGCTACTTTGTACTGTGTGTGTCTATCAAAATAAATACAATGCCTCACCGTTGCGCTTTTGGATGTAAGGACACTGGTAAGTTTTTTTTTTTTGTTCGGCCCACTCAAACCATTTTGGTATTATTATGTAGCATGTAGTACATAAATGCCTCAATGGCTCAAAGGCTTAAACAGAACCTCTGTTCACCATGTTAGAAAATCCTTGGTCAGCGGGTCGTCATGGGCGGAGTTCGAGTTCGTTCGGACTTCATTCTCCGATAAAACCTCGCAGAGCCACATTGGGCAACTTTCACCCAACCGTCGCGCCCCGCTGGTGCTCCTCTGATTCACGCGGCATAAACAATCATTCTCAAAATATGAAATTCTAAAAATGGGCTTTTCTCATGATATCAAAAGTCTCGATTTCGTAGTATTTTCTTTTGCCTGACAAATTGCAGACACAATAAAATTATAATTGTTATTAATCAACTGTCTGCAGTGGGTCATCTCTGAGATTTGAATAAATATTATTTGCTTAGAGGCCAATTATTTTAGGTGTAATACATCAGTTACATTTTATTACCATATACATATTAGTACCGTGAACAGCCGTAAAACATTCTGCAATCTCATACAAGCAACCCTATGATGGACAAAATTGCGATTAAAAAACAAAACAAAAAATACAATATTATTTATTTTGGTTTCAGGCAAAGTGATGCATTCATTTCCGAATCCTAGCAAATTTCCTGAGCGTTTCAAAGCTTGGGTTAATCTTGTTGGATACAATCTGGAAACATTAGCAGAAAACGACATTTACAAGAAGAAGAGATTATGTGATATTCACTTCACTGATGAACACCGTAATCGCTTCAAGCGTCTAAATGCATTGGCAATGCCAACTCTTTACTTACCTGGTGAGTTGAATACTAAATTAGGTACTTAATACAAAACACAACGCAAGATCTGCTTATGTCAGATTTTACTAACACTAAAATGTAAACACCAGACAATAACTAATAAAAAAATATGCTCTGTTCTAAACATGTTTATGATTTTGTAATTTATAAATAAAGTCAGTGTTTAATTTAACAATTGATTTCAGTGCCTACATAGTACATGATGATCTACATAATAATATTTAATTTCATAATTCTTTCAGGTGAAAGTCATAGTCATATCATCACTGCTACAGCTGGCCAATCTGAGGCTAGCCTAAGTCGTCACCCTACCACTAGCACTTCTCTTCCTTCTTCTTCCACCCCAGGTAAAATTGTTGATCTCTTTGATATTACTGCATTAAGTGTACAATCACTTGTGTTGTGTTAGCATGTATTATAATATTTACACTTGATTGTAATTATTTCAGATGAAATTTATGACATCGCTGCTACGACTCCGCAGTTTGAGGCAATCAGTATTAGTCATCCATCCACTACTGCCTCTCTTCTTGCTACTTCAACTTCAGGTATTATAATTATTAGTCTATATTCTATCAACATGGTGCATTCTCTTGCATATTAAATTATTCATGTATTGTATAAATTTTCAGGTAAAAGTCACAGCACTGCTGCTTCAAATTCTCTGCTATTGGAGCATAATTATAGCGCGATAAGCAGACCTAAACAAAAACGATTACTCAAAGGTAATTTATCTTCAGCATCCTAACTAATATTATAAATGCGAAAGTGAGTTTGTTTCACTTTCACGCTAAAACGGCTGAATGGATTTGGATGAAATTTTGCACATGGGTAGAACATAACTCGGAGGAGGACATAGAAGGTCCGCAGACGAAGTCGCGGGCAACAGCTAGTTATAATTAAAGCCTATTACTGTGCCACCCTTGAGCATTGGCCTGTACGAATAAATTTTTTGTGAAAAATGAATCAAAATATGTATTCGTTTTAAATTTTTTTGTATTTTTCAGGTGCTCATGAAAGTGTTGGGGTGCGATTCAATTGCATACAAATGAGACCATTCCAGGCAAAAATGAAGTACCTTCAAAATGAAATAGGTCGTTTGCGCAAAAAAGGACAGTCATTCAGAGCACGATTGGCTAATGCAGAAAAATTGTCTAATAAAGTTGCATTTCAACAAGTGACAAAAAATATGACAAAACCAGCAAAACTGTTTGTTCACATGCAACTTCAGTCTAAAAAGAAATCCAAAGGGAGACGGTTTTCAATTGAAGAAAAAGTGATGTCGTTGTCACTGTTCAAAAAAAGTCCCAAGTGCTACAGGCTGCTATGCAAATATTTTGCGTTGCCATCATCAAAAGCTATGAAGCGATTGCTGAGCCAAATTAAATTAGTACCGGGTATAAATCCCATCATCTTTGAAAAGATTAAAAAAGTGGCAGCTGAAATGGATGTGCCTGATCGACTCTGCAGTCTCATGTTTGACGAAATGTCTATTACGCCACAAATTCTTTTTAATGCACATAAGGATGAACTGGAAGGGTTTGCATCAAATCAAGTGGCCTCATTTGCTGACCATGCCCTTGTTTTTATGGTGAAGGGTGTGAAAAATAATTTCAAACAACCAATTGCATACTACTTCACAACCGGATTAAAAAAACATGAACTGGAACTTTTAATAAAATCCGTGGTTCAGCATGCATTGGAACATAGCCTCATCGTGGTTAACACGGTATGTGACCAAAGCCCTGTTAATGTTGGCGCTATAACCGAATTGGTAAATAAAACTAAAGCCGCCCATCTTCGACAAGGCAAAGAGTGGCGTTATGAAATGTTCCGGGTCAATGGTCACAGCATAATCCCTTTGTATGATACTCCTCATTTAATTAAAGGTCTTAGAAATAATTTGCTGACCAAAGATATGACATACGTCACAGCTAATTTAAAAAAGACCATAAAATGGGAATATTACCAAATGGTATATGCTGCCGACAAGTCGTATGGAGAGTTACGTCTCCTTGACAAAATTACGGAAGAACACATAAATCCTGAGAAAATCAATAAAATGCGGGTGAAATCGGCAACACAAATATTTAGTCACAGTGTTGCTGTTGTGACAGAACACTTGACAGCAAGGAAGGACCTTCCCGAAGATTGTCGTCAACTAATAGAGATGACTCTTTTAATAGATAATCTATTCGATTCTCTAAATGTGAGCAGTATGTTCATACCAAATGGTAAAATTTATAAAGGTCCTGTCAAACGCAATTCGCCTCATCATGAACTGTGGCAAAAGGCTAAAAAAATATTTAAAACTGTAAAATATATTAAAAAAATTAAAACTGGGAACAAAATCCGTCTGACTGAGACAACTATACCATCTGTGACAAATCTAATTAAAACTATAGAGGGCATGGAAAGCCTTTGGAAAGTGTTGTCTAGTAAATATGGTTTAGATGCAATGTTGACACGGAACTTCAACCAAGACCCTGTAGAAAATTTCTTCGGGAACATCAGGAGTTATGGGGCAAGGAATAATGCACCTAATACAGTGGCTTTTGAGGGAGCATTCAAAGCTCTCTTGTTAAATAATTTTAATTCTCCTCATTCAAGGAGGGCAAACTGTGAGGAGGATTCAAATGAGTGCCTCCAAACTCTGGATTTCTTTTTAAAAGAGAAGTTTGATACTCCTGATGTTCCTGAGAAAAGCGAAACAATCCATTTTAATAGTGAAATTGGCTTTGACCAGTCAAATACAACTGATGCTGGTCAAAGCAATTATGTCTGTGGTTGGGTTTTAAAAAAATGTTTAAAAAATGTTGTTAAACGTTGCAAAACTTGTAAAAACATTTTACTAGAGAACACAACAAGTAATGAAAATAATATATTCATAAAAGCTAAAGAATATCAAAACAAAAAATGGCTTTGCTATCCTAGCAAAGAAATTGAAAATTATTTCAATGAAATACAAAACATGGCAACGTCATGTCTTAGGAGAAATGTACCTAAAAAACGTGTGAAACAAACAATTATTTCTTTTACGGAAATGTTCATAGATTGTCCAAATAAATGTCCAGCCCATAGTGATACATTTAAAAAATACTTTTTGAATGTGACATTGAATGTAATAATTTACAGTTGGTGTCGATCAATCAATCGAATTTTGGTCGGCAAATTAATTTATAATGGTGAAGATGATACCAAAATTGCGGCCCAAAATTATTACGATAAGCACAAAAATTATAAAAATAGAAAATAAAAGCTCTGATGCTTTGTGATAAAATTGTAACAATATGTATTGTATTGTATGATAAAGCTGCTGACGTAGCTGAGGCATTTATTGGTGTGCGTAGTCGCAGCGGAAAAGTGTCTAATTTCTTAATTTCATTTAGCAGATATTTAGTGTATTAATACAACTATTCACATGTAAAATTTCAGCTCATTACGCTGAATAATGTATGTTATAATAATAACAATGTTTCGTAATGTTAATTACCTACTATTATATAGAATCATGTTCTTCTAACATATCAGAGAGCTGTGCTGCTAGGGAGTTTGTTGCGCTACTTCATCTTCCCAGCTAAAGCACTAGGAAGTGGTGAAGGGCGGGCGTTTTGGGGCGACTGTCTTATGTAATTTTGACGTACAAAACGAGCTAACTCTCAGCCTAGTTTGAATAAATGACTTTTGATTTTGAATGACAATAAAATATAAAAATCATTTTTTCTGTTTAATTTCATAAAGTAATGAGCTTTTTTACTGTAGTTTATTTAACAATAAATTACTAAATAAAATAGCTCACTCTGGAAGCCGACCCCAGCATAGTTGGCTACAGCCTAGGCAGATTCATTGATTGTAATTTGGAACAGTAACATTTTTTTATATAGTTTTCTGAGCAACACATGGTAGTAAGTTTCCCAATTGTGTTATTTTGTCTTCGTAAACTTGATGTAAAATATACGTTCCTTACTGTGAAACTGCCAATTCTATTCAAATATAATAGGTAATTCCTTCAATGTAGCCCACAAAATGAAAATTTTGTTATGTTTTTTGCAAGTACTTCTGTTTATTTCGTATGTTGATCAAAATGCGTGATATAATGACGACTCGTTTACTGTATCACGATAATTCGCTAATCGCATTTTGATCTACATAAATAATACGACGTAAAACAGCGTAACAATTTGCAACAAAGTAGGAAAATTGGAACTTCGCGGGCTACGTTGAAGGATCACCTATACCCACCCACACATACATATACATTACCTAATTCAGTCAGAACCGGTAAAACGGCGTGAATAGGGATGCATGGGTGTATCGAGACGAAACTACAATGGATTTTACTGTTGAAATTATAATCGTTTTCTGCCAACAAAGGCAAACAGTAAACGTGCTAGAGTCCTTTTTGACTACCAGCGATATAATTTCAATATTATAATCCATTGTAAAGTTTCGTCTCGATTCACCCCTGCATCCCTATTAATTCCGTTTTACGTATACAGACATATTCCTATCTACGTAACCTATAGAGCCTTAGTTCCTGTTAAGATATGTAGATGGCGTTTCGAATCTACATGCTTCGAAATGGCACCAGAGGGCTCTCTTCTCCCATTATATTATTATACTCTTTGTGCACGTGTCTCAAGTGTAGCTGAATTTAAATCTGAACGAAATAATAGATTGATGGACATAAATATTGTTTAGTTAAAAAAAGAAACTGAATTCCTAAAGTTGATGTGTTTTATAAACTAATAAATCAGGTAAATATTCTATTTGAGATAAAATTAAAATTTGCCCGGGTCAAGCAAGCCGCCATATTGTTTCGTTTCAAGACGCGGGCGAAGCTCGAACTCGTGGTTATTTTCTGAATATTCCTGTGGAATTTAGCAAATATTAGCTGAAACAGTGGTACTAACGGTTCGTATGCACGTCGATCATATTAATTCTGTAGTTTATTTCAAATACGATCGATGTTTTGAAAATGCGTCGATTGTGCTTGCATGTTATCGTAAAAGTCCACGTAAAAATCGATAAAATTTCTAAGTACATACCGTTTCGTATGCAATGTGCAGCGTTGCTCTAATTCGAAATATTGATTAAGCATTCCTCACAAACAAATCCAATCTGGTGAGTCCACGCGGGGGCGAAGAAATATGCCGCCACGCATCGACGCATTTGCCAAATTTTCGCGTTCTAGATTCAGTTTTAGCTTTTCAGTAGCTTAGATGTATTTCTGCATCGTACTACTTGAAATGTAGTTATAAAGTTGTTTATTTACTTCATTATCAGAAAACATGGTGGGCTCACGTGTGTACGTTGGCGGGCTGCCTTTCGGCGTCAGGGACAGAGATCTAGAGAAGTTCTTCAAAGGTTTCGGTAGAATCAGAGACATCCTCATCAAAAATGGCTATGGATTTGTGGTAAGTTTGAGCAAAAAGCTTTTTTTTGTAAGAAAAAACTAATTTCTTGCAAAAGATACCTAACCCCAAAGTTTACTTAATTTATTTCTAGAATAATCGGTCTGAAGGCCATGCTATCTTTAAAAAATAAGTATTACACATTTACAGTAGGTAGGTAACAATCCTCTGATATTACCTACCTACCTACAATTAATATGTAATTATATTATGAAATAAGCAAATAATGTGATTTGTAAATTTTTTAATAGGTATTAGTAACCATTTTGACAATAGTTTTCATAACTTTATTGCCAACACAGATCATCATATTCAGACAAAGTGTAGGTATTGTTAAAAATTCTTACATTTTTCAAACAGGAATTTGAAGACTATCGAGATGCAGATGATGCAGTGTATGAATTAAATGGAAAAGAACTACTCGGGGAGAGGTAAGAGCTTTCCCATAGCCTAGTCTTTTGCTATTTATGTTGTATTATTTTACTATTCATAACTAAGTAAAGCAGTCTTGTGTAGAGTATTATTATTTTCTTTTTATTTTCAATTTTATTAACTAATTTTCTTTATCAGCCGGCTCCACATACCTCTGTGAATGCATAGAGATCTGATAAAACTTGAGTGAACGCAAGAGATTTGAATGAAATAGAATGCATTCATAGATTTAATAATTTTTCTCTATTATATGGCATTGTAAAGCCATAATGTTTTTTTAAATAATTGATATGGGTAATTATTTGAATAGTGAATGTTGATGTACTGGTGGACTGCATTATTACTTCATTATAATGTCTGCTTACCAATTGGTATGTTAAGCATTTAAATTGAAGCACAATTTATACCTAATTGTAATCTACAAGTGCAAATTTTACTTATTGGGAATGTTGCCAAACAAAATTTTGATGTGAAATTGGTGAACTTCTATGTTTTCAGGTCAAACTGTTACTGATTTATTCTAAATTTAACTCTAAATTGTATTTCCTAATATTTTGTTACTAATTTCAATGTTGCCAAACCTTGAAATTAATTACTCCAACACGGGTTCGAATCCCTGCAAGTTATACAAGTGTGCAATGGCTACCAATTGATACGCTATAAAGTGGGAGAGGGAGTGCACGGTAGGAGTGCAAGGTTGGGGTGGGCAGTGCTAACAGTAGACCGTGGGTGTGCCGCAGGGTGGTGGTGGAGCCGGCCAGGGGCATCGACCGCAGCGCCGACCGCTACCGCCGCGACCGCCACTACGAACGCGACCGCGGCCGGTCGCGATACGAGTGAGTGTCGCTATGTTGTAGGGTGTCGGTGGAGCGCGCCCGCGGCATGCCGCGCGGCTCCGACCGCTGGCGCTGCCGGGACCTGCCGCCGCCGCCGCCCCGGCGCCCGCCGCCGAGACGCGAACCGTCTGTATTGCGCACACGGGCATGATATGCAACAACACACATGGGCGTAGCCAGGCTTCTCTTGACCAAAAACATCTCCGCACAACCCATCGCTCCTATATTGGACGTAGGACCGAAAGAGGTAATGCCCGTTATCGACTCGCCGGGAAAGCAGGTTGGCGGCTGAAAAACCATTCGACCCTTCAGAAACTAATCCTAGCTGCGCCCATGAAACATTCCCCCTCTCGCATACTTTCGTCCCCTTGTGGACTCCATTCCTTATAGGGATTGTTTTGTGCTTGTGCAGATATTTAAACTGATGATCCCAACTTTGGTCTATCTCTGTAAATTATGAACCTAATTTCTGGAGAACTCCGTTTCTGAAATTTCGTCTTTCTTGCTAACATATAAAACTGCATGCTTTAGACTTTACCTTTAGTCTGCTCTGAAAATCCTTTTGCTTGAAAGCCAATTCCCACAACATTTTATTAGAGTCACAACTCTTTCATAGTGTTTGTTATTTCACAATCATATTATTATTTGTTTTATGACCTTCCTTTTGTTTTTGCATAACGGCCCAGTGTTATTTGATTTAGTATTTTGTACATTATTTTTTTTGTTTTGGACATGTTTTGCTATCCTATTATTTCAGTCTTCATTCAATTAGGCACGTCACATTGTCACTTTAAACACAACAGTAGCTCTTTTGTCTGTAAACATAAGTAAAATAATCTAGAATTAGATGCTGTAGGAAATTCCTTAAAAGTAGATAAGGAGCAAAGCGAATTTTCAAACCCCACTCATCAGGCTATCAATCCTAATATCTTATGGACTCGCCTGCCTTTCCCTGTAAAAATGGTTTCCATTAACCCTCCATATTGTAGTTGCCATGGTTTCATTTTCACAAGTCTTCCTATGTTTTCAAACATACCTATTTCTCTTCAAATAATCATGAAATGTTAAACATTCTTTAAAGGGAAAATAGTGACGGTGAGTAATAGTTTGGCTTTTTAAACTATTTTAGAGTCACAATTAGTTTTTAGAGCATATTATTGTATAATTTGATATTGATTTTTTTTATCGTTGCAGCCAGTTGTAAGTACAACATAGATTGTAGTCTTTACAATTGCTTTTTTCAAGTCATTTAGAGTACTTTGTTGATAAGATTATTATTATCTCATTGGATTTTTTATACATTATGGCATTTTACAAAATTAATCTGACTTTTTAAGCCAATGAAAAATATAAAGAATTCCCCAAAGTTTAAAACAGTTTAATTTCCAAACAATTGTTATGGACATAAAATTAATTTTTGGTTTTTAATTTGCAGCAGTGACTACAGTTATAGATACGGACCGCCGACGCGCACCGAGTATCGACTAGTCGTCGAAAATCTGTCTAGCCGCATTAGCTGGCAGGTAAGAAATCGAGCCTGGACGCCATTGGGCCCATCATCATTCCATCACCTATCACCCAGGGTCCTGGACATCTTCACTCTTACTTGAGGGCTGGGCGGCCTCATCACCTGGACGGTACCTATAGTCGTGAGCGTGAGGATGACAGACCAATAAACACCAACCAACACAGGATGGAACCAACATTCGGGCAATTTGGACAAAGGCGCTTAACGAAGTCACAGAAGGATGATGCAAATTGGAGAACTGAAAATAGAAGCTTTGAGATGACACTTTAATGAGACAAGTAAATATAATACCCACACAGAATACGGGCTGGACTGGTGTCGCGATGATTGAAACCCCATACCGGACAAGGATAAGGACACGTGCAGACCTATCGTCGGGACCACCTTCACGGCCTCGAGAGCTCCACACCACCCTATTTGCTTTACTAATAAAAACATGAACAAAAATAATTTGTCGAATAGTAACCATCATAACTTTAACTTAGCTTAACACTACATACAACTTAAACTGTCAAACTTAGCACTATGCATAACTTTCATTATTATAAAAACAGTATTTTTTTATACAAGTGTTGTACCAAACTTACTTACGAGCTTTATAGATATTTTTAAAAACAACAGAAGGTGGCGTATCGTGGCCAGAGTCCTCGATGTAGCGCTGTGTGCGATGTGGTCTGAGGCGATGTTAGGATCGGTCTCGGCGCTGGTGATGCGATGTCGGCCCCTCCCCGCCCGCCCCTCCAGCCGGACCCGGTCGCCCCCGACAAGGTAAAGTCGATAGGGGGGCACAGACAACAGGAGCCGTTTCTCGTTATGTGCAAACTCCCATTTTAAATTCATTATTTCATTGTTAACTTTAAGTTTTTAACATCCTCCGTTCGCAATAGTGAAGTAGATTCTTAGATTGTCGCCTCACTATCGTGAACTTGCATTCAAATCATCTCGTCGTACGTCAAGTTTTCTTTTTTTCTTTTATGGCTTGATCAGGTTTTCGTATACGATAATTCGCACGGTATCGTTGTTTACGTGAAAGATTCAACTGGTGGTGGGAATTGAAGACGCTGATCTTTTGCAACATCAGTAAATAGCGGCAAGGATGGAGTACCTGATGCCTGCAAGTTGGTGACATTCGATGTGGTGTCCTTAGACGACTTGAGAGACGTTGGAACAAGACAAGATGACAAAATCCTGATGACCAGAGGTAGATGGACGTGACGATTAATCACTAGCTACGTCAAAAGGATTTGGACCTGGCCGGGCGCTGAGAGCGGAAATCAAGGCGCCTCATTGGTGGCTGTTATCCACAGTTTTGAGAGGGACAGACAGGGTTGAGTTGAGACAGATTGCAAAATGCGAAGGATGGACGTCGTAACATATAAAGTGTCAAAAAGAGAGGAAACCCATGTACCAACATGGACAAAGAAGCGAGACGGATTGTCACAGAGAGCAAACTTTCGGACTGAGAGATCAAAGAGACGGGACGAATTGGCAGAATCAATGAAGTCGCAGCATTATCAAGAAATAGCGGAGACAACCATCAACATAGTATCACGTATCGTAAACAATGGTAACTGATGAGAAACGTATACGAAAACGCTGTGAAAAGCATACTTATCGTTTCATCTTTTTATTTCGTTAGGATACTTCTGATACTTGTCTTAAATATATCTTAATCGATATGATTAGGTGCCAATCATAAAACTTTTGCAATAGTCATGATGAGATCGTATTTTAACCATCTTTCGGGGCTGAAAACCTTGATGATAAAACTTTATTCTGATGATGACTTTTGCAAGAGTTATTCAAAGGTGAATTTATGTGATTTATTAATAGGATTTATTGGTTTACAGGATTTGAAAGATTACATGCGTCAAGCTGGTGAAGTCACCTACGCTGACGCACATAAGCAACACAGAAATGAAGGGTAAGTTAGTCTATGAAAAAAAAAATTATGCCAGTCATTCTTTTCAAGAATAAAATGGAAATTGACGAATACAATTTTGCAATGCTTATGTAATTATTTGATCATATGTTAAAATGTTTAAACAATATGGACGAACGAAAGTAGCTCCTACTGCTCATTGTGTTAATTATTTGCGTGACATTGAAAATATTACCCTCGTTATTAACGAATGTAGGTAATTCGTATTTTTTTAAGAATTATAGTGTTTTCGTCTCAAAAACAGTCTATTAATTTGTTAACTATGTTTTCATGATGATACTATACTATTTACCATCTTTCGGGGCTGATAGCTCTTGATGATAAAAATCTAACTGAGGATTCCTTTACTGCTAATACTCACCAAACAATCCAAGCCAGGATTAAAACCTTCTTTATCCATTCTTACAGTGTGGTGGAATTCGCTACACACTCTGACATGCGTGCTGCCATCGAGAAGCTTGATGGAACCGAGTTAAACGGCCGTCGTATCCGTTTGATTGAAGCTAGACGTGGTTCCCGTCGCCGCTCCCGCTCCTCCTCGAGCCGCAGCCGATCTCGCTCCAGGGAACGCAGACGCAGCCGATCCAGGTAACATTGATAATGATTTTCATCTTGGTAAGATAGAAATACCAGAACGATTGCAATGGCTGGAGAATGTATTAATAGCGGAAAGCAAATCAGTTTGGTAGCATTATAACTCAATACTGGAACTATTTCACCTACTAATTGACAAGATTACATTTTGAAAAATATGGCCGACAACCTCTTGACCAAACGATCCGTTATTTTCCCGTTGATCCAGATATTCTACTGATATTTTAATGATGATACTATATATTTACCATCTTTCGGGGCTGAAAGCTCTTGCTGATAAAATTCTAACTGATGAACTAAATATAACACTACCCCATCAATTACACCAACTAACATCAATAACACATAACAACATTCTTCAGATCTCGCTCTCGTCGTTCTTCGCGCAGCCGTTCCAAGTCGCGCTCTAAGTCAAGGCCGAAGAGCAAGAGCCCAGTCGTCAAGTCCCACTCAAGATCGCGTTCCAAGTGAGTATCTAACCTAATTCAATAGTTGTGACCTGCTATGTAAATAATTTGAAAGCTCATGTTCATCTTTAGCTTTGAAAATATCAGTCCTTAATTGTACATACTGTATTAATTTTTGCTATTTTAGAACTTACGCTGCTTTGATGTAGCTGTACATTTTAGCGTTTACATTTAGAGGCATCCTCATTTAAACTGAAACAGTTTCTTGAAATTAAAACTCAACTAAAAAAATACAATCAGTACATACTTTTTTTTTTTTTTTTTTTTTCAAATATTTTACATAGCAGGATCCCTGAACAATGTAATAACATAATTTATAGAAAATTTTAAGGCCATAAGCCTTACTAGATTCCTAGATAAATAGTTACAATTAAAATCATTTCAATCGGTCATCCCAATAGTTCTGACACAATCTCAACTTTGGACTTTAGCTACGGCCTAGCCTATCTAGAAAAGTATGCACTAAAATTGTGAATTTCTAAGTAGTCTGGCTAATTTCCACAACTGACTGACTGCATTCCCTTTAAATCTCAAAAATTAAGCTTGCATGCATAACTTTCTTTCTCAAATGCAAATGAATGCTCTCGCAAAAAATATAAACAACTATTCTGAATAATATATTTTGCATGACTATGTTTGATGCCTGTCTGCAAATATGGCACATCGAGATAAGAAATAATTAAAGTTTTAGAGCGTCGGCTTTAAGGCTCAATTTACATTGCCGCGGAACGGAATGGAAGCTAATTTTTGTAAAGAAACTATGCAAAGCAAAATGAACATTACAGATTATGTTTTGTAACATTTCGTTACAAAAATTCGCTCCTGTTCCGTGGCTAGATTGAGCCTAATTCCTACCTGCGTGACAGTGTCCTAAAGGTCAATGTATAATATTAACGCCCTGGTACTGAAAACAAATTAATCTAGTTGTTCATTTGGCTAGGTGTGTAATTACTTGCGCTGAGCAAAATTTACAACTGTAAGTACTTAGCAACTAGTAACTCTTAATGTAGTAAGTACAACTAACAGTTGAACTTTTTAATCATAAACTTGATGCAATGTACTTATTGGTACTTGCGTTACGTTAATTTCTATATTCTCAGTCAGTTTTTGGAAAGAATTTTTGTATCCCAAAACCTTACCACTAAGAGCTAGCTAGCTTGCCGCGACTTTGTTATGGATGAAGAAGCTCCAGGGTGTCGTAGTCCGCGAAAATCAAATTACTATTTCATGAAAAAGTAATTCAATCGGTTTAAATGCTAATTATATAAAGTCATATTTTTACGGTCGCAAATCAATTAAATAAATTTAATCAGCATACAACCTTGCTGACCTGCAATTTTCAATAAATGTAAGATAATTTGAATTTCGCGGGTTACCCTGGTGTAGCTTTCAACTTGAACAAAAGTAGTATTTGTCAGTCTTTGGACCATAAACACTCTTGTTGCCGAAAATCACGTCGATCTGTTCGTCTGTTGCTGCACGAAAGAAGTTCAAACCAACAAACATTAAAGCAGTATTCATATTAGTAGGTAGTAAATTTGCTTGTGAGTAGCGTTTTGGCAGATACATTATTCTGAAACCGACAATTTACTAGTGGACTTAAACTAAACTCGCTATTACTACCATTTTTGGCGTTCGAAATCGACGTCGATTAGGGATCGCAGTCATTCGAAGTCGCGGTCTCGCTCGGCGTCCCGTAAATCCGACCGTCGCTCGGCTTCGCGTAGATCTGAGCGTCGTTCGGAACGCCGATCGGGCTCGCTGCGCAAGTCTGCTGAGAGGAATGGAGTCAAGTCTGCCTCCAGGTCTAAATCCCGATCGCCGAAAGCCGTCTCCAAGTAAGTCCTACTGTGTGCTCTCAATCGTTTAGTCTGACGGTTGTGCGAATTCTGTGAGGTTATTTTTCTTTGTCGGTGCTCTATGAAAATCATGGTCGTTTCGTAAATTTCACAATCAAAACCATCTTTACGTAGCTTCCAAAATGCAGTCGTCTTGATTTTTATAGGGCATGGTGTGTAATGCTGTGCTGGTTAGTTTAATCATTTTACCTTTTTACCTTTCACAATTTTTTTTACAACTTATCTGTTCGAAATATAATCTCACACAAGAAAAGAAGCATTATTGTCAGATTCAGTTCATTAACTAAACCCATTGGCATCACAAATAACAAAATTCATCAAATGTTATTAATATTGATTGCACATCACAAATACATTATTAACTCGATCCCTGTTTTCCCGCATCACGAAGAGAAGCCGTTCCAAGGTGAGCGTTTGTTATTTACTAACACTCAATTGAGCTATTGCTATCGAATCATTTTATGTTTCATTTTTCCGATCGCCGCGGGTTTGTTACACATTCATTGTTATTTATTATTTAAATATCCATGCTGTAACTAACAAGTTATCCAAAAAATCATCATACAAACACACAAAAATACAAATATCTCTGTCCTAATTTATAACTCCATTAATATCTTTCACTGTGAATAATATTTCTTACTGAAAGCTTCAATTATTCTAATTAAATAATCTGTCATTTATGTGTCAACTAATACTAAATCTTTGCATTTAAAAAAGTCTAGTCTCAGTTCTTGCAACGATAATTTAAAAAAAAAACTCCCAATTGTTATTTACTGCCTTAATAAAATTGTAACAAAAATCTTAAATTAACAGGGAAAGGTCTCGATCTCGCAGCAAGGAAGCGTCACCGAAGCGTGAGGAAGAACGCCGTCCGACCAAGTCTCGTTCTCGTTCTCACTCCCGCTCGCGCTCTCGGTCTGGCTCCCGCCACCGCTCCGCTTCGCGCGGACGATCCCGCTCCCGGTCCCGCTCCGCGTCGCCCCGACAGAACGGCGTTGCGCAAGACCGCGCGAGTACAGACCGGGACCGCTCGCCGCGTAGTGGCGACTAGGGCAACTAGTTTAGTTTTAAGCTACATAGGTTTATTTGTTTATAGTTTAAATGAGTTCGTGACCTCAATGATAGTGACTATTTCTTTGTATCTTTTTGCCAGTAGCATAAATATTAAATGCAAACTAGATTTCACTACCTGTAGCTTCTTAAATAGAATCTTTCTCTGGTGTAAATCCGATATGCGTTGTCCTATGTAGAAAATTCATTTATACGACTTTCATTTGACGTTTAACTAGAAATATTCAGTAAAGTACAACTTTCAACCCTTGATTTAAGCTCTTAGCTTCTAACTCACGCTTTGTTGAAGTCACGATGGTGTAATATAAGAGTTTTATAATGCACACCGTGTTGATATGTTTTGGTCTCACACGTGTGATAGATAGATGTCATTGTCTATAGGGTTAACTAGGATCGCTTTATGGGCTAGTGGGCAAATAGATACTTATTTATATGTAAGTAGAAAGTTCTACCGAAGACGTGACTGCAAATTGAATTTAATTTATTATGAATAATTGTGTAAAAAACGATGTATAATTTTTATTTCATAGAAGACTAATTCAGTCACTCGATGCATTTTTTAAATTAAAAAGTTGAGTGTTCCAAGTATTTGCCCATACTTTAAGTGAAAGTAACTACATTGACGAAATTGCTAATTACCTAAATTTAGGTATAAAAGATGTAAAAGCATAAGATTTTATTCATACATCTTAGACAATTCTACTTGGTAGGCTAATTATGTATTTTGTAAATAGTATATTTGTTACTAATAACCAAATAATAAATAAGGCTGTACCGTAATTTTTCTTTTATTGTTTTGAAAACTCTTAAGACTCCCAAACACGCTACACATTATGGGCGAATGTCACCAATGAAAGCGAGTTGGATAGATATTCGATAAATTCCAGAGTAATAATGACAACTCTTGAACGCGGTCTAAACGTGCTGATCGCGTCCATTTTTATTTGTGAAATTCGCCCTAAAAAAGTAAAAAAGAAAAACCTGCTGCTGATATAGTCCTCCAGACCGTATTTCGGCCATGGCGGCCAATCTCAACGGAGACTAGCCAACATATAATACCTCGCGTGCCGAAGCACGGGAGATATTATAAGTAGGGCTCACAAATATTCGAAAAAATAAATGAATATTCGTTTTTTTTTCGGGTAGTATGCGAATATAAAAAAAAACATGTATTTATTTGCCAATTTCTTAAATACCTACATAGTAGCAATCTGAGTAACTTATTTTATAAAGCAGTAAATCTTAATTTTACTGCTTTATAAAAGTATTACACGAACCTTTACATGCAAAAAACATCGATAAATAGACAACCAACCACAATACAAGTCTATTGAGATCTCAAACCTATCCATCTCATTTGATTTCCCATCCACAAAAAAAAGTACGTAGGTACTCGTCCACAACTTCGAGTTAGCATCTCCGATCTTCATGAGGTTGAAGACCTGGCACCGTTGAAGACACTGCAGTACAGCTCATGTGTCAATCGAATCGAAGGCTTTTTCTTAGTCCACAAACGCTAACCAGAGACGCAGTTTATGTTCTTCGGTCTTCTATATAACCTGCCGCAGCGTATGTATGTGGTCTACGGTGGTAAAGCCTTTACAGAATCCGGGTTTACCGCCGGCCCTCAGGAGTTCGGCCGTAATTCCGTCACTACCCGGAGCCTTGTTGTTTTTAAGCTGCTTCAAAGCCATACTAATCTCGTACAAGCTAACGTCCGGGATGTCTTCGGTATAGTGTCGCTTCATGCTAGCTCTTGGGTTGTTTGCTAGATTTGTAACGGATTTGTTTACTTGAGGACAATTAGTGTCACCGACAAAGAGCATGCAGAAAGAAATTGAAAGAAGAATAGCAAACACTTTGAGCGAAGTAATGAAAAATAAAGAAATGCCTATGGCGGAGAAAAAAATATATGTCAAAACGGGATAGAGAGAAGCGTACTCTGTGGCATGACGTTTTCTATTTCTACGAAGGATAAACAGTGCTTTTTCAATACAAAGTGACATTTCGTTTCTCCATTTTTCACATCGCACCGTAGATATCCTGCAATCTGTCATTTTGTCTTTCGTTTCTAACAATCTTTGTCTAGGTGCTTATAAATGTAGAATATTTCTTCCCAAACTGTCAAAATCACACTGACCACAAACTTTCTACTCGACGGCCACAAAGTTTATACGATTGTCTACAATATCATGATTCGTTTAGAACGCGTATCTGTGATAATTAGTAGAAAAACATAGCTATCTTCTCCTATTGTACATCATTTAGTTAATAGTCATGTCTATTCTTCCGTCGACAAATCGGTGCTCGTGCTAAGCCTGCTGGGAGTAAGAAGAAATAATAAAATATAATTAAAAAAGATCAAAAAGTTCAATCATTATGCAAAAAATTGAAATGGCGTTGGACAGGACATATGTTGAGAGAAATGGACCAGAATATTAACGTAATGGTACCCTAGAGAAAGCAGAAGAAGTAGAGGAAGACAGCCAAAGCGATGGGAAGACGATTTGAAGCAAGTAGCAGGGCCAGATTGGTTACGTACAGCAAAGGACAAAAACAAGTGGAAATCCTTAGGAGGCCTTTGTCGAAAGACAAGCTACGAGTGTTAAGAGGCCGAATGCCGAAAATATGTTTTAGTTTAAGTTAATTTATAGTTTTCTTACCTCCTTTATTTCAATAAACACATACAAATTACATTTTTAAATATTAGAATATAAAATATATAAAAATATTTAAAAATATAAAAAATAGTATCCCACCGGTATCGGGAACAGGGTCCAAGCTACCGGCGGTCAGGGCTCCAGAGAGAGGAACCTCCTGACAATACGAGCCGTGTCCAGGAGTACCGCTTTCTGGATCAAGCCCTTGACCCAGCTGCCCAACGAGAGCCTCCTCAGATGTTGGTCGAGGCTCTTGGCTATCAAGCCATTGGCTGAAACGACTATCGGTACAATGATCGCTGAGTCCACATCCCACATGTCGACAACCTCGCGAGCCAAGTCAAGATACTTGATTTGTTTATCTTTCTCGGCTTTCACGAGGTTCCCGTCATGCGGGACCGTTATGTCAACGATCATTGCACGCCGCTCTAGTCGATCCACCACCACTATATCAGGTTTATTGGGAACAATAGTCCTGTCAGTGATGATGGATCGATCCCAGTACAGTGTGACATGTCCATTTTCGAGAACTGGGTCGGGCACATACCTGTAGTACGACACTTCCGATTCCACAAGGCTGTATTTTAGAGCAAGTTGCTGGTGGATAATCCTGGCTACAAGGTTGTGCCTATGCAAGTACTCTTCGTTAGCAAGACGAGAACACCCGGAGATTATGTGTCTGATTGATTCTCCCGGACGGTGGCATGCCCGACAGATGTCAACCGTACCATCTTTCACAATAAATCTCCGGTAATTGTTCGTCATGATAACTTCGTCCATAATTGCACAGACAAAACCTTCGGTTTCCCCAAAGAGGTCACCGAAACGCAGCCAGGCTACGGACGCCAGTTGGTCTACATCGGGTCCATGTAGGGCCCGGAAAAAGCGTCCGTGAAGCTCCTTACTCTGCCATACCTCCATGCGATCATTAGTGTCAAGCACTACAGGCTTGGGCCAGTCCTCTTTAGCCAAGGAGAGCGGGGTGAGGCCCTTGTCCACCGCGGCCACATCTCGATGCATCCCCACGTCGGTCTCTAAGAAATATTCCCTGAGACTGCATATCTCGCGATTGTGGAGGGTCTTAGCATTTAAGAACCCTCGACCTCCACACTTTCGCGGGATATACAGTCTCATTACCGATGACCGTGGGTGATGCATTCGATTTGCAGTCAGCAGCGTACGGACCCTCCTATCCAGGGCGTCGAGTTCGGTCTGAGTCCTTTTGAGTATGCCGAAAGAGTATATCAAGACCGGCATGACCCAACCGTTGAAGGCGCGCACCTTGTTTCCGCCTGATAAAAGACTATTAAATACTTTCTTCAGGCGGCCAAAGAAGCGCTTCATGTCAGTAACATTGATGCCCAACGCTTCCGACATACCCAAATACTTATAGGTTTCGGTTGCGGAGAGGGCTCGAAGGTTTATGGAATCCGAGAGTTGGGTTCCCACGGATTCCACAATCTCCCCTCGCTTTACATGCATGACCGCACATTTGTCCACACCAAATTCCATCCTGATGGCGCTACTGAAGGTTTCAGTTACTTTCAGTAGCTTCATCAGTTGCAAATTGTTGGGGGCAAAGAGTTTTAGGTCATCCATGTAGAGGAGGTGAGATATAACCTGACCACCTCTCCTCAGCCGATAGCCTATACCTGAATGCTCCAGCAGTGTGCTTAGAGGATTCAGGGCTAGGCAGAACCAAAGCGGACTCAAACTGTCGCCCTGAAATATACCTCGCTCGATCCTTATCGGCTCGCTATTCCTCTGGATGTTTCGACATCCTGGATATCGAAAGACCGTCCTCCATTGCCTCATACATGACATCAGGAAGGTGCGCAGAGTTGTATCTACTTTATACAACTCTAGCACCCTCATGAGCCATGTATGTGGCACTGAGTCATAGGCCTTCTTGTAATCTATCCAACATGTCGAAAGATCCTTTCGGGAACGGCGAACCTGTTGGCTAATGGCCATATCAATGAGGAGCAGCTCCTTAGTACCGCGGGACCCGTTCCGACATCCATTTTGAGAGACAGACATGATGGAGTTAGTGTCTATATGATTGTAAATTTTCGCTCTCAAAATGGATGTAAGAACTTTATAGACCGTCGGTAAACAAGTGATCGGCCTATAATTTTTGGGTTCCGCGGTACTACCTGTTTTATAGAGCAGGTGGGTAACTCCTGTTGTCAGGAACTGGGGTAGCGAACCAGACTCCAAAGCAGTCTGGTACTGAGCCGCCAAGCGAGCGTGCGATCCCATGAACCATTTGATCCAGAAGTTGTGCAGCCCGTCCGGCCCTGGAGACTTCCAGTTGGGCAGCGGACGGACTGCACGAGCTACATCTTGGGGGCAGATGGTAATAGCCCCCATTTCTGGTATGGGATTGCAGGCTCGCTCGACTTCTCGAGCCCAATCACCTTAGGTGTGACTGACAGGCACCGACCAGATATTGCGCCAAAAAGAGCACATGGCGTCATCATCCGGTAGGCGCGTATCAGCCACACCTTGGTTCGGTCGCTCCCAAGCCCTATAAACCCACCTTTCATCACTCTGGAACGTGCGATTCTGAGTGTATCGGTCTACTCGCCGCTTATACCGACGAATACGGTTTGCCCATGCATGCATACACTTTCTGCTTCAGGAAGTCTATGCGCTCTGTGACACGGGACATATAATCTTGAGGGCTGGTATCAGTCCCTGAGAATGCTCGCCTCACAAAGCGCATCACTCTAGGGCGAGTGTTGCCCTCCCTGAAGCAGATTAGTTTGCCGATGAGGGCTCTGGCCCCACCAATACGACGTTCAATCCTGCACTGCCAAGCTGGTACGGCTGGTTTCGGTCGTGTAGCTCTAGAGTCATTTGCGAATTTGACGTGAGCTACACGACATGCCGCCACAGCCGCGCAGTACAGAATCGAATGAGCATCGGCGAGGTTTTCGCAGTCATCAAAATAATTTGACAACTGCGAATCCAAAGCCGCCACCAGCGCCCTATTCTTGTTATGCATGGGCAAACGAGGTAAACGTGGCCTAAGTTCGGGCGACATGAACCGATATTCTCGAATCGCACCCTCCAAAGCACTCCTCAATTCCTCACTGCACTGGGTACTTACGTTTGTAGCCCTGTCAACACTCCCCTCGTCAGCTAGAGGCGCGTGACTTGTGTTGAGCCGTGGTGGTACCACAACCACAACTGTCTGCGACGGGGGACGATGACATGGCTACTCTGCATTTCATTTCGCAAGCGATCAAGCACAGTGTCATCCAACATATGGTTACGCTGGATGACCCGCACCTGATCCGAAAGTCGTTGTGCCGAAACGTTGACAGCTGGCTCAAGCACCTGAAAAAGAGAGAGCATCCGAACATGGTACGCGGTCAGGTTGTTTCCTCCCTCTGTAGCCCCATAGTATGAGCGCATGACGTTTTCGTTGATGGATTGTGTCCATCTCATGCACTGCACACTTCCGCCGGGAGCTGGGACCCTATCAGAGGCCGGTGGGCCTCGAGGTCCTAAGTCGTCCGGCGGCCGGCGTCCTCCTCGTCGACGTGCAGGTGGTGGTGTCGTTGGCGGAGAGAAGTACTCGCATTCCTTGAGTACTCGTCGCTCGGGCTCGACGCAACTACCGCGGCCGGTGTCATCACAGCGCCCGCAGTGGGGCTGGGTACCGGCGGCGGCGAGGCGGAGCTGAGCGACGAGTCCGGAGGTGGTGGGCGTGCTCTACGTGCTGCTGATCTTGTCAACATTTCGTTTTAATCTTGTTTTCATCATTTCATTTTCTATCAGTCATGTTTTGTCGGAGGTGACATCTGTCATGTCACCTCCGCCTCAGTTTTATTAGATGTTTTTGTTACATTTTACGGTTTTTTGCGGTCTTCTTTAGAATTTTAATATATTTTCGGGTTCTGGTTTGATTTATGAATAAATGGTTTGTTTAAAATTGGTGAAAATTATTGTTACTGATGAAATTAGAAAATTTAAAAAAACAGACGTCTTGTTGACACAATGTTGCCAGATATTATTATACTCTTTGGTTGCCAGCCTTTACCTCAAAGAGTATAATAATATAATGCTTTACCTCTATTGTTATAATTTAGAAAAGTAGGTAATGTTTTTTGTTTGAATTAGTACAATTTAATTAAGTAAAGTCTTCGAGGTTCTGGACTGGAAAGGGGCTGGCATCAACATTAATGGCGAGTACATCACTCACCTTCGGTTTGCCGATGATATAGTTGTCATGGCTGAGACCATGGAGGACCTCAGTACAATGCTCGATGACCTCGGTAGAGCTTCCGAAAGAGTGGGTCTTAAAATGAACATGGACAAGACAAAGGTCATGTCCAATGCTCGTGTAACACCCACTCTCGTAACGGTCGAAGGCGCTATACTCGAAGTTGTGGACGAGTACGTTTACCTAGGACAAACTGTCCAGTTAGGTAGGTCCAACTTCAAGAAAAAGGTCAATCGTCGAATCCGACTCGGCTGGGCAGCGTTCGGGACGCTTCGCAATATCTTCTCGTCCCACATACCGCAGTGTCTCAAGACGAAAGTCTTTGACCAGTGCGTGTTGCCAGTGATGACATATGGAACCAAAACGTGGTCGCTCACAATGAGCCTCATACGAAGGCTTAAAGTCACCCAAAGGGCGATGGAGAGGGCTATGCTTGGAGTTTCCCTGCGTGATCGAATCAGGAATGAAGAGATCCGCAGGAGAACCAAGGTAACCGACATAGCCCGAGGAATTGCCAAACTTAAGTGGCAGTGGGCAGATGACAGATGACATTGCTCGCAGAACAGATGGCCGATGGGGTCGAAAAGTTCTGGAGTGGCGACCGCGAACCGGAAGACGTAAAGTTGCAAGGCCTCCTACAAGGTGGACAGGTGACCTTGTGAGGGCCGCAGGAGTCCGTTTGATGCGAGAAGCACAGAACCGGTCGAAGTGGCTGAGCTTGGGGGAGGCCTATGTCCAGCAGTGGACGTCTTTCGGCTGAAATGATGATGATGAATTAAGTAATGTTTGTTCAAATAAGTTAAGATCTAACAGCAATAAAGGCTTATTTTATTTACTTGTTGACGTGTTTAACTGTCCATAGAACCTCTCGATCTTTCTCAACAGCTCATGTTAAGTCATCATCTCTTTTGTGTTTCCTGCAGGCTCCTCCCATACTCCCATTGTTCTTCAAGATAATTTCGTATCTTTTTGTAAATATGGTATCCAAGACTCGTATTGGATACCATGTGCTAAATATAGTTGATGGTACGAAGGCACTGTCTTATCTACCACACATGACGCTTGCTCCGTCAGTCACCATGAATAAACAGTCCGGTGTTATGGAAATTGGTCGAATATTCGCATGTAGCAATTTTTGCATTCGAATATTCGAAATAATTTACTATTCGAATGGAAGCCCTAATTATAGTGCATGAGCGTGTGCGCAGACACAGTGCCCTCGCTCTACTGTCACTCTCGTATTTCGAAGGAAAATCCGCAACGACAGAAAAGAAACAAAGATCAGGCGCAGGACCAACCGCTTAACGTGCTTTCCGAGACACGGAGGCTGTTAAAGACCTAATAACACTGCTCGACCTGGGAATCGAACCCAGGACACAACGCTCGGCAGTCGCGCCTGTGCACACGACCAGCGGGGCAATCAGTGCTGCTGATAAGTCCACTGCGAAAAAGGGATGTTGCTTTACGTCCGTCCAGTCTAATGAATGAATGAATGAAATGCACCGATCGTTTTCGAAATCGATATCCAACTCGTGGGTATTTATTGCTCTTATTTATTTTGTTCAAGTTCTGGAAGAAGTGTTTGGTGGAAATCGCCAGACAACAGAACCATTGCGCCTTCAAAACATCTTGAGTCATTCAAATCAAATCATTTTATTTCATACAAACCTGCATGGGCACTTATGAAACGTCAGAAGCTAGGTGCACGGTTCCAAATTGTTGTTTCATAGGGAGAAGAGCCGGCAAGAAACTCCACGGTTACTCTTTTAAAAATAATTGGCTTTAACAATGTTTCCAAATTATGGAGATGAAATGTATGGGAGGATAGTGCAGGCCTGTCAATAAGTACCAGGTACTTAGACTAATACCGAATAGAAAATCGTCTACAAATCTACAGTCTGTAAGGCCTACAACGTTCTCTCATTCACAATATGTAAAATAATCTACATAAATAAAATGAACCTATTTAAACATAGTGACATGATTTCCATGACAATCACTAAAAATAGCAGCATTGCGCATGATTCCCTACACGAGTTATGATAATCTGAAACTTCGCGCCATAAAGCGTTTTCTAGCTGACACATAGGTGTGCTCCTGCAAATCTTGAAGTTCATTCGATTAACCGAGTCTGGTCAAACCACGCTGGCGTCGGTGCATTTCGTTCATGTACTAAGTGCGCATTCTGCTGAATGTATAGGGTTGATGAAGGGGCTTGTGGCCGCATGGCTCGCTCGATCAGGTTAAGTTACGCTTACCGCGGTTAGTCTGTGGATGGGTGACATATATTCACATACCAAGACCCTCCGTGCCTCTGCTGGTATTTAGCTACATCCGGTTTGACTGGAAGCCGACCCCAACATATTTGGGAAAAGGCTAGGCAGATGATGATGTATTGGGTTGATGATAAAATAAAATGTCCGTTTTTAATATTTTGTAAACAATTGTTTATTATTAACATTTTATTTCTCGTTTGCATCCACTGCAATAATTACACTTCGTCACAAACACTCGCTGGTAAATTTATCACCGCATTAGCAATACAATATGACTTTTATTCTGTTAGATCCTCTATTTATGGAATTATCGGTTACAGCTCCTTCACACGAAGATTACTTTCATTTTTCTTTTGAAATATTAACCTATGTGAATATACCAAAAGGTAACAATATTATACTAAGATAGATAACAGATAATTGTACTTTGTCCTTATGGACGAAATGCAGAACAATTAAGACAATCACTGGTTTCACATGCAAAATAAACAACAATAAGAAAATAGCGAAATTAAAAATAAGATTTATAGATAAAGGCTAAGTACTTAGCTAAGAAATGGAATGATTTGAAATTTTAACTTTTCAGTATACTCACACATACAGGCACAAATACATTCATGATTTAATAAAAATGTGTCCAAAATATCAATACGTCAATTTACATCAGTCAATTGTAAACTTAAGCTCAAAAAATAATTAAACAATGATTTTTGTTAATAAAAATTAAAGAAATTCACAATAATTATAATGATACGGTTTGTAATAAATAAATTAAAAATACTGTCATTTTATTGTTCGGAATGGAAATCACAATTTTGACATATCATTAATACGAAACTCTCAAAAAGAAAAATGAAAGGGTTCACTGTGATCAATTAAGTACAAAAATTATGATTCTATTTTTAGTACATTTGGATGTTCTTTATTTCCTCATAATTTAAACTTATTTGTCATCTTAAAAAATTAAATACAAGAGAATTATTATTGATCATCAGTCTATTCATATTTTTACAATTTTGTCGATTTAACCTTTTTAATCTACGTTCGGGTACAAAAGGCAACATACGAGGGGGCATTACCTATCACTCACCGCATAATATCTATACGGACTTTATAAAAATGTAATTTAACATAAATTATTTCATAAAGACGATTCGTGGTCGACGCTCCACACAATATGTTGACAAATTATGTGGCGAGTCAAGTTGCGAATCTATAAACACAACATATTATCTCGAGAACTGTACCTATTAAAATAAATAAGTTAAAACAAGCCGAGTTTTCCTGTCCTATGTTGCCTGATTACACACTTTATATTGTCTCAGTACTCTTATAAGTAATGGAGAAATATACTTACATCACTAAAACTTATGTTTTTATACACAATGACTTAGGTTTCGACAATTTGTTTCTATAAGTACTGAAGTTAATTTTAACCTATGGACTAATTACGTGCGTGAATATTTGTGTGGCGCGAGCGCAACTTGTACGACCTGCATGCGCATGCGCATACAGGTTGTAGAAATGGCGTTCACAGTCTCAGGAACGTTAAATTATCGTGCTAACTGATCTACATCCCGAGTACGGAAGTTAGGAGAAAGAGATAAAAAATCTACGTCGATTTTCAAGAAAACCTGAACAAGATTTTTCGTGGGTAGCAATTCACTATCATAATCATAGGAACAAATGACAACAATTAGTCAATCACAAAATATAAATCAATGTAAAACTGATGAACGCATCATTCGCGTTTTTTTTTTTTTTTTTTATAAATTAGTCTAATCTTATTTTACGCACGGTTTGGCTTCTATACTGGTGCGAGTCTAAAGGGATAGTGTTAGTGGTGTATTGTGTTCATGAGGCGCCACTACACTCGCACACTTGCCTCAAACTGTCCAGTAACTAGCATAGAAGATCTTTTTTTTTTCTTGGCGTAAGGAGTTTGGTCAAGCGTGAATTGTGCAGTGCCGCGTCATGATGCGGCGTCGCGCAGCGGACCGAGCTACAGGACGCAGCACACGTTACCTATACTTGAGACTAGAACATTTTGTAAACAATGTAAACTATTATCTAAAAGGAGTTCAAATACCATAGAGGTTGAGAGACTAACTTAGAAAAAAGTTTATACAAAAAAAATAGTTTGGGAGAAAATTCGAATTTAGAATTTTGATTGTTCGTTTACATTGGTGACAAAGTGTCCGTAGCTTAAGTGACAGAGATCGCGACGTGGACGAGTCCACCGGCCCCTCGGCGGCGCGGTCCTCGCGGGTCGCTTGGCGGCGCCACTGTCGCCACGACGCTCACCGATCAGGGGCGGAAAAAACGCGATCCGTCCCGCCAATACTATTTACAGGGGCGTGTACAGATCGCTCTCTTAAATAAATACTTCGGAACGCTTATAACTAGCCGTTTATACAGGGTCACTTTACACTTTACGCTATATTTACACGCGGCGCACAGCCTGTTTCGCACGAGCGTCCGTTGTGAATAAATAAGTTAGTGTTGTCCGTTGACGCTTTAGTATCACTACACTTGTGTCGCGTACGTGGGCGGCAAGCAATGGTCGTCTAACACGTATACCCCTCCGCCTTCTAGCGCTCGCTTTACTAGCGATGTATCGCTGTAACAATAGAAAATGTCACGTTAGATTATATTGTCGAAGGGAAGATGGTGTTATGTATGAGGTGTTAAAGTGATGGTTATTTTGAACAAGGTATTGTATGAGAATTATCACTGAGAATAATTGTGACCATCATAAGTGGTGACACAATCAAAACTTTTGGTTACCGTACTCGAGTGAAATAGTCATCAATACTGACCTATTAGCGCAGTAGGCGGAGTCCGCCGAGAGCCGCGACAGGCGCGGGTCCAGCGCGGCCAGTAGGCGCGCGCTCTCCGTGTTGAGCGTCTTGCGCTTGCACTCCTCGGCCGCCGCGTTGTGCGCGTTCTGGCACTCCGCCACCGGCGCCTCGCACTTGCCCCACGTGTTGCGGATCACGTGCCCGCCCGCGTTGGCCGCGTTCTGTGCGCGCGCCTCCGCGTCGGCCGCGTGCTGCGCGCGCGCGCGCCGGCGCCGCACGCACACGATGGCCAGCACGGCCAGCAGCGCCACCAGCGGCACCACGGCCGTCACGCTGGCGATCCACGCCACCTGCTGCCCCGACAGGGACTCCTCCGACATCTCGTCGCCCACCCTCCGTAAGTGACCCCCCGCTTGCTTCGATAGTTCAGTCAGAGACACCGTACACGATTTGCCCCCCCAACCCGGTAAACACGAACAGTGATACCCGTCCACCCGGTCTCGACACGAACCTCCGTTCCGGCACGGCGCGGACGAACACTCGTCGATGTCGATGCTGCAGTCTTTGCCGGCGAACCCGGGCCGGCACCGGCACTCGTAGTCGTTATCGAGGATCAAACATTCGCCGCCATTAGCGCAGGGTTTAGCGAGACATAGGTCTACTCGGGTCTCGCACCTCGGACCCACGAAGCCGGGCGCGCACTGGCAGCGCTGTCCATTGACGAGGTCGACGCAGGTGCCGCCGTGTTCGCACATGATGCCGGCGCAGTCGTCGATGTCGATCTCGCATCGGTTCCCTCTGAAGCCAGGTCTGCAGGTACACTTAAAGCCGTCGCCGGCTCGCATACAGGTGGCCGCGTTGCGGCACGGGCTGGCGGCGCAGGGGTCGGCCTCCAGCGCGCAGTCGGGGCCGGCGTAGCCCACGGGGCACACGCACACGTAGCCGGCGCCACGCGGCTCGCACACGCCGCCGTGCCGGCATGGCTGGTCGCGGCACGTGAGGCGGCGCGTCTCGCAGCGCGCGCCCTCGTAGCCCTGCGGACAGGCGCACGCCAGCTCGCCGCCCTCGTCCGGCACACAGGCGCCGCCGTTCAGGCACGGCCGCACGGCGCACGAGTGCAGCGACTTCTCGCAATCCGGCCCGGTGTACTCGGGCGGGCACATGCACGTGTAGCTGCCCTGGCCGGTGTTGTGGCACGTGCCGCCGTTGCGACACGGCCGGTGGTTGGTGCAGTAGTTGAGGTCCTGGTTGCAGAACAGGCCGCCCCAGCCTTCCTCGCAGATGCAATCCCAAGGTCGCGAACACGTGCCGTGCACGCAGCCCGGGTGCCGCTCACACTGGTCGCACAGCTCGCCCACCCAGCCCGAATGACAACTGGAATTAAACGACAACATTCGTTAGTACACAATGGGACGTGATAACAAGCGACAAAAGCATGTCTTTCTTCTCTGAGGGAACAATGAGGAGGATGAATGATGTAGACACGGAGGGAGGTAACGTGAAGCGTTTAGCACAAAGGTGTGAAGTGGATACTCACATGCATTCGTCGGGCTTGAGGCAGTGGCCGTGCTCCGCGTCGCAGCCGGGCAAGCACCGCGCTGGAACAAAAGGAATACATTCGTTAGCGTCGCAAAGACTAATGGATTTCGTTAATTGTAGAGGAAGCAGGAGCGTTTAATCATCGGGATGATATTCAATTCCCGCGCGGTATCTCGCATTAACGCTAGAATCTTGTGCAGTTTACAGTAAAGGACACGCGAGTGCAACAAAGAGAGAGGTTCGATCGTCCCGGCCGGGGGCGAGGTCGCGCGCACACACTATTTATCTTCACTCGCACCAACTCGTTACTACAATAAAATCCTCTCTGAACTTTATAACCTGCATTAAATTAAAATGTTCACTTTAATTTCGCGTGGAAGAGCACTTTACTCTTGTGGGTGTCTTCTGTGATTTCTGATTATATGTAGAGCTTGATATAACAGAAAGTAACTTAACATAGCTTAACTTTTTATTTATGTATCGAACTTTACCCTGTTTCCACCTCGTGAGGAGTATTTCAAGTATTTCGTTTATTAGAAGCCGTTGAAGTTCATTGCGGTGCAGACATGTTCCAAAGTTGCTTTGTAAAAAGTTAAGCGGTAATGTATGGTCGATGTTAAGAAAAATAGTTTTGAAATAAGAAGTGCGGTGCGAGTCGTATCGGTCGGGTGCGCATGCGCAAGTTATCGGAGCGAATACAAAGGGGGGCAGATAGCGCGGGGAGCCTAACCGTCGCTCGACCGTTACTATTCCCCTAACTCGCTAGAAAAATACTAGACGCCATCTTGGTCATAACTTTCATTCCCTATCCAAATGCAAATGTAAACTGGCTTATTCCGGTTCTAAATTGGACGAGGAAGCAATTTCAGCGAAGCTCCGACTATACCGCGGAGTCGGGGAGCTATTTTGTGAGCTTAAGAGACGCCGGGAGCTGCATAAAAGAGATTAGCCTTCCCGCCGCTCTCCCTAGACTCTAATATAGGTTTAAACACAGCCGAGCGAACATAAAGCCCCCAAACTTGCTCAGAGCGCGCGCAAATCGGCTTAAGCCTCACTCCGGCGAATTGGTTAGCTCACTCACGCGGTAACTTCTATTATCATGGCTGCTACGTTTTTTTACTGTTGAGAAAATTGAAAATATAATCCGCTTTCACGTACGTTTCACACTTTCGCGAATAAAATAAAATGTTTTAAAACAATCGCTTCTCATGACCTCCGGTGGGCCATTACAATGAATTATTAATAAAAATTTATGAGGAACATAAGAGACGAAGAAAAAGTAAGTGAGGCGCCGCTCGCTCCGCCGCGCCAGGCGAGGCAGATCAAAGAGCTCGAGTGCCGTGTGTGTATACCGTGCTGCCACTCCAGTACCACTCGAACTTATCTTGACCCTCGAACTGAGGTAAAACGGTAGTAAAAATTACACTCCAAAACCAATTTAGGTCGTAAGTGGGCACGAAGACGCCCCAAGGAGGATGTTATGGCGCCCCTGCAGGCCTACTAATTTTATTATTATCAATGTACATGAACTGTATCGATTTGTAATGAAAGCCTAGCGTGCGCCGCACGGCGACCAAGGTCTCCGCCGAAGCCCCGGCCCTCGCCGAGGACAGGTAGCATGACAAAAACGACGTCCCTGAGACTTCCCACACGTGTTCGGCAAATATTTAACTGATCCTTACATCTGCTCTATCCCAAACGGAAATTAGGTGCGCGTGGGATTCGCGATACAACACAGAAGGTAATAATATTCGTGAGAACTTTACTCTCGTTAACAATTAGGCGAAATTAAGCGGCCATAAAGGTTCCTCTCGCGATATTTACCCTATCATTAAGCGGGAGAGCTGGACGGAGGATAATGCCGCCGGGACATGCAAATAAGTTTTCGGGATTGTTAAGCTTTCCCAGAAGGCGAGATACCGTTCGGCAGATGTGAGCCGGCTTTCGTGACACGGTCAAGTACAGAGTTTATTTCGATTGGTGTTCAGTTCTCGTTTAAAGGTGTTTTTGACCCGGTTCGTGGCATCTGTGTAGCGGCCCGCGAGTGGCTGTGTGCGTGCGCGAACCTACTGCGTTGTTTTCATTACATTATGGCCGCTTCTCTCGCTTTTACATTTTCGTAATCGCCGATACAAACTCCGCTGATAGGGTTGCCGAGACTTTTATTGGAATGCATTTGTGTAACGTACGATCGTTTACGTTCGCGATATTGTTCCTTTCACACGTTCGATTTAAAAAGAATATTTTATTCATTTTTTGTTGGTGCGTGTCTGGGATGTTTTTGGTATCGATCGTGTTGAGAAGTCGTTTGTTTACTTTTTCCAGAAAATTGAGATTTCGTGGTTATGGAGTCGCAAGGAGGCTGTGTCGGGCGGGCACAGCCCTGGCGGGGAAGCGGGACGGCGCGCTACAGACAGCGGAGCCTGCCGTCTCTGTCTGGCGCGTTTTTTGCGGCGCCGGAGTGTGGGAACGCGGCGGCAGGTGGGGCTGCCGAGATTGCGACGCGACATCCGCCCGCCGCCCGGCCACAATGCATCTCGCCGAGACGCACAGCTTTGTTTCACAATACGAGACGCGATGTGCTTAACATACGCCAGGACGTCGTAATGACGTGATTTTAGTATTTTATTAGAAATGCACAAGATCGATAGGTAAAGGTAAAAGCGAGCGGACATTGATGATGGCGGCTCGAGTGAGCGGTGCGTCCGCTGCTTTTGTTTACAAACGCATCATGCGCTGTGGAACGCAAACATCGGCGCGGACGGTCACACGCTAGCAATAAACTATGGCGGACACCACACTATATTAATATTGTCGCCTCTCTACCATCTACAACTGTATTCAAATGATATTTGGAAAAATAAGTTATGATGTCATTTTAATCAATTAGGAAATTATAGCGTCGTTAACTGGCAGGCTGGTTTGACATTTAATACCCCAGTAGCAATTATTTTGATGTAAACGTAGATAAACTTCATCTCAGTAATGAATCTTTTGATGTTGAGAATTAAAGATCAGAGGATAATTAGATATTATGAATTGTTCATTTTTTATCAATGTGAATTAGACTTATAAAAAAAAAAAGTTTTTGAGCGAGGTTCTTGACATCCCAATGAATGGGTAGTTACATTTGATTTAACGAGTCTATTGTGATAATGTCAGAAACTTATAAAAAATCAAATCAAAACGTTAATTAGCCGCGCGGTAACGAAATTTAATGTGCCATTACCAAGAAAATTAATTAAAACTCATACGTCAGGGAAATATCTCAACAATTATACACATAAAAATATGTTATGAATTGTGTACGTAGAAATTTTCAACACTAAATATGATAATATTCAGCTGTAATTACTATGAAACTATACTTTATGTTATTTTATAGCGACGAGACTTGATACAAAAAATAAGTGATTAAAATTATGAGTCGTTTGCTTGGAGGTCGGCCGATGGCACGGGAAGTAGATATAACCTTATAAATAATGTGGATATACTAATAGTGATATGGGACTAATTAAAAATACGATTTATGACTTCGATGCTATGAGATAATTAGTGCCATTACTATTCGCATCGCGGTATTAGAAATAAAAAAGAAACTTTACAAGGAGGTCGCTTACAGCTGTCAAAACTGACATTAGAAAAGACAAACGTGTCCCGCCTTTTTGAGAATTTAATCGGTTTTAGTCTTTATTTATTTAATTGCTAAACAAATAGGACTAATTTTACGACTTTTGGTCATCTTATTTCGAAATAAAGGATGTTATTTGAACTTTTGTAAATGTTTTTTTTTACAGCTAAATTCCAGTTAGTGTGCACATCACTAAATACAGTTGCAGAAGTACAGATTTTCAACAAGTGATATAAATAATGATATTCCCAACAGATGCTGTTCGCAATTTTATACCAACTTGGCGATGTCTTGTACAATTTTTATTACAAAACAGGGAGTGTAACAAATTCATATTACATCATTATAATGTTTCTATGGCGAGGACAATTATGTTTATGAGAGGATGTCAGGCTAAAAATTGTCGTCGCTTTAATGAGGAAGAGTGAATTGTGGGACGCTCTATATAATAAACTGGGATATTGGAAATTTAGGACACCATGTATGACGGCGTACTCAATTTTATCTTTAATTCACAAAAATCAAGGCCTCTTGTTTATTTTGAAGAGGTGAATCAGCCCGATTCGCGTGAAAATCAGGTTGGAACAGAATTAGGCCTACCTACTAATCTATTTCGTTTTCGACTATTTTTATCGTCGTATCAACTAGAGGGTATTTTTAGTTTATTGTTGGTAACTTGTTTTTATGTTACCGGGTTTGTTTATATAGGAAAGTAACGCGATCGGGAGTCTGTCAGGTAAAGTTCGCACACAAAAGACACACACACTTTAAATTCTTCTCTTTTTCAATGAACACAATTAAAATTCGACTGGAGATTTTTTCAAGAGGACCCTGCCATGCTCCTATCTCTCCTATAACAACATTCTACGATGTCCAAACCAACCATTATTAATTACACCCATATTCCTACTTAAGGTGGGGCTTGTGGTTAAGTAACAATAGCTGCGCGGGTCGATCGATCAGGTTAAGCTACGCTTGCCGCGGTTGGTCCGTGGATGGGTGACCATCTTTACATACCAATACCCCCCTCCGTGCCTCGGAAAGCACGTTAAGCCGTTGGTCCCGGCTGTCATTTGTGGATCTTTGACAGTGGTTACGGGTAGTCAGAAGCCCGAAAGTCTGAGAACCAGTCTTACCAAGGGGTATCGTATTACCCAGTAATTGGGTTGTGGAGGTCAGATAGGCAGTCGCTCCATGAAAAATACTGGTATTCAGCTGCATCCGGTTAGACTGGAAGCCGACCCCAAGATAGTTGGGAAAAGGCTTCGCAGATGATGATTCCTACTCAAGGTGAAAGCTACAAGATAGCCTGCGAAATTCAAATTTCCTTAAATACGTGTTGTGTGACCTGAATACGAATGACCATGTCATGAAAAAGTCAATCAGTGGAAATAAATGAACTTAGATGGTTGTTTTAGGGACCCTTAAAATTATTAAAATTCTGTAAATACGTGTTACGGTCATGAATAATATTTTAAATCAACAAAAAACCTTACAATGAGCTACAAATTGCAAAAAACGTAAGAAAATTTGAATTTCGCGGTCTACCCTGGACTTCCCACATTAAGGAGCTCCAGAAAGGTAGAAAGTTTTAAACACTTACGTTTCGAACAATAGTCTCCGGTCCAGCCAGCTTTGCACACGATCTCTCCAGCAGGAGAACAGGTGTAATGCCCGAACGCATCGTCCCTCGGCCTGCAGAGAACTTCGCAGCCAGCTCCGTAGTAATGGGCTGCACAGGTCACCCTGTACGAGAGTCTTAGGTGAGCGGATCCAGGTCCACCCCATCGCTGTTCTTCTTCAATCCACGGGCCTCCTACATCAGCCACACTCTGCTTCGTCATGCGCGCGATAAGGGTATCTGGAAAGACGAAAATGAATGATTGAATACTGGAAAAATTTACGTTATTTTTCTATATTTTTCCATCTAAGTCATGAAAATCATCGCCAGTTTAATGCTAACATTGAACTTTAACGCAATTTACCACTTTACATGCACCTAACACGATCTAACATGGCTAACGACTGCCATAATGACGTCACATCGCACAGAGTAGCAAAAAACCAGCAGTTGCACAAGCTCGTTAATACCATGGCATCAGGTGGGCCTGCCTATTAGACCTCTTTATGAATAATTGAAACATACGAGCGCGCTTCACTATGCGAGGAATTACCTCCTTGACAGTTTAGTCTATGGTAAAAAAAAATACAGCTGCGGAATATTGGACACTGTTTTTCGGGGCTCGTAAGTCGCAAGTGCAGGTGCACAAGAAACGTGTTTTCCAAAATGCGAATTCGCCACATCTGCCCCAAAAATTAACGGGACATATTTAATTAAGAAAAATTTTAAATAGCGGGTAAAGACGACAAATATTTGTTTATCACCGTGGGAAAGGGTTACAGAAGTAAATTGACCTGTTAACGTTGAGCGTTTGAAGCCCGCATTCGACCGTGAGATCTCATTGTTCCCAAGCGTGATTCACTGTTTTGATTCGTCGCCGGCGCCGGTGTGATTGATTAATAGTTTTAACTACATTCTTTATGTTACATATTACTTGTAAACCATACGTAAGTGCAACATTTAAGTTAGAAAAAGTTGCTGGACCGCTTGGAGTGAGTCTGGCGAACATTACATAAGTGACGCGCAAAAAGTAGTCTGTGAAAACTACCCGCTGTATTGATTTGAAAAAGTGCCACTCCATTCATCAAACCGCGTAAGTGCTGGCACTTTAGGGCTGGCATCACCGCTCCCATAACAAAAACAATACAATATACTCCGCAAATACAAAATCCAGAAACTAATTTGATTTGGTAGCTTCAAAAAGGTGGGAAAAAATACAAAAACGTTCAAACACAGACCCCGAAACAATTTGGGACTATCAAATTAAAGTTCTATACAAGGAAGAAACACAAGTCATCGCGGTGAGAAAACATTTTTTGTCTGTGGCCCATCCTAGTTTGGACTGTTAGCGCGACAGCCCTACCTAAGAAATCTCAGCGTCGACCAGTTTCAACCTTTATTTATTTCTCGTCGTGTATGCCCACTTTTTACTCTTGTTGCTTCGATGGGTACATTCCTAAGCCGGTAATCCCGACAGCAGATAAAATTAAACCAGACGCGAAATAAAATTAAAAGGTATATAAAAACGTTCGATCCCGACTAATTTCGTGGCGTATGGCGTAGGAATGGTCCTTTTGTTTTGTGTGTCAGTGGTGTAAGAGCGGCGGGAATGAGGCTGGTATCGGAGATTTACAATGAGAAATGGATTTGGAGTTTCGTTTAGAGTGCATAGAGCAATACAGGAAAACAGGTCACAGGTCACTGACACATCCTTGTGTGCAGTCCTTGGTTTGAACAACGCGGATGCTGCACGTAAACGCTGCAGCATGTAAATTGCTTTTAGGATTATTGGATGATTTTGCAGCAGCAGCAGAACGAAATGCTCCAAATAACTTCTAAGAGCGTGTTGACATTGGAACACATCCCGATATAATTTCGCCACTACGACTCACCGACCTAAAACTAATAAATAACGGAAAACCCGCATAATATCCCGTACTTACTTACATTGCTGTATAAACAAATCGAAAATAAACTTTGTCGACAAACTCTCAACTAGCAAAACGACATTGGAGTTGTCACGACATTTGGCGAATATGGCGTAAAGAATACATTTTCAATTTTCATATAAATATCATGGTAACGATTATTGCATCGACATTGCTGGTATAAAGCATAGTGCACACGATTTACCGGTCTCGCGTAGGCTCACAAAGATCGTATCTGTACAATAAATCTAGAAGATAAAACGCGTATGCTACGCCGGTTGTGTACCTAACGAAAATACAATCAGACGAAAGCTATCAATTTATTTCGATCGGGCCTTTCATTCCGATTAAATATTATGAAGTTTATTCTACTCAACACTCATCACTTTTATCGTTTCGAATTCTATACGTGGAGAGCGTGAGTAAAAATTTAATTTTAACGATAACTGCGGTGTGTTCAAGGCTTAAATGGACAAAGAAATTATGAAAGCCAAGTGTGCAGTTCGGAGGGAATTAGAAAAGTGATGTGTGGGAACTGAGCGCCGACCGCTTGCAATTTAGTTCCAATGTGCGCACGAGAATTATGGCAACCGTGCACCCAGCCTCCGGTGCACCAGGGCTGTCCGGAGACCTAGCATACCACCACAACAATATCTCTCCCGAGTCGAATGAATAAAAAGCCCACCAAAACAAAAGCACAAAACTATCGCAGCACTTCGAACGAATTGGATACTTATGATGAGCATAATTAGGTCCCCTTACCAACCCTACAACATTCGACTCGGCAAGCAATTTGTAGGAAAATTGCGTTCGTACGTTTTTATCTTCTATCCGACTCGTCCGGGCCCAAAGTTCGTTTCTCCAGAAACAACGGACAAATTACAGACATCATCCTAATTCAACGGCGTAACGATATTAAATGAAGGTATACCCCACTATCGCGTCTATTAATGTAATTTCAATTCACAAATAAATAACACATTTAAATAAGGACGAAGCATCGGTACGTGCCCGGCCGCTGCCGGTGCGCCAGATAACGTGTAATTATGGATCCAGAGGTCACTACAAATAAAACTAAAATATATCCGAACGGCAAACGCCAATAAACAAAAACAAAAGAAAGCGAAATAACCGATAATTTGAGCGGCTACGCTATCGGAGGCGGACGCAAACGATTTGGGATTTCAAAACGCGATTTTGGGGAAGCGCGGGGGATGCGCGATCACGCGACGCTTCCGCCGATATGATCGATGGATCGATAATGTGGCCGCCGGATATTGAGCCTGGCTTCTCGACTCCTCGTTCAATATACACATAGCTGACAGCGCCTAGCGCGACTGGATCGCGATCTAATTAGTGATCGGTGGGAGGTTTGGAACGAAATCGAAACCGCGACGTCGAGCTTCGTTGATGCGCGAAGGTTCGACGACCGTTTTCCGCAGGTGAGGCCCACATCATTAAGCGATATGTCGATTTCCACTCGTCTCGATTCGGACACCTGCCTTGCCGGTCGTACGGCCGTGCGCCCGCCGCTGTGGGAAACTACATCTCATCAATGGGCTTGTCTACACAAACGACGCGCCACTTTTGTTTATAAAACTGTCCACTTCTAACACTCAACGAATATTTCGATACGAGAAGTGCGGCTCAGCGACGTCGCCTCTTGCACTCGATAAATAACTCATCCACTCGAGCTTTGAGGGTCTCGAGGAGCCAAATTAAAGATTTCTCAATGTTGTTTTAAGAGATTTCGCGTAAGACACGAAGGTCCGCGTTTTGAATTCCCCATTGTTCAATGAGAACATGGACACTTTCGTTCCGCGCGAAGGATTCGATGAATACGAAGTTTTGCGCAATGTAGTCGTTACATTTCGAGACGGCTGGCGTGGTGCTTAACCTTCGTGAAAGCCAATTAACGAGGCGAGTAATCATACTCGAGACGAGAATCCTGGGAACCGCGCACGGGCCGCACCACCCGCTAGACTCTTCTAGTATAATGAATTGACTAATAATGCACGGCCGGATAGCGAGATAAGCAGCCGTCACAACATAACTGTATCGATAATCGCATCTCGGTCGTGTAATGTCAGCCGGCGAGCGGTAGCCGGGCCCGGGGCGGCGCACCGGCCCGCGCCAGTAATTGCCTCTACGAATCTGTTATCGATAGTTTTCACACGCTCTTTTTCCTGATTTCGCCTATATGGGCTAGTAAAACGAAGTAGTGCAATAATCGTAAACAGTGGGCCGACACCGGCGGTAATGTAAACAAGCGCACAGGACGAGACATTAGGAGTGTGCCCACCTATTATCCGAGAGCATGTGCCGAGCATCTGTCGACAGTGCTTCCTGAGAGGCAGCGCGCCTGTTACATCATAAATCGAACCTTCCGGAGCGTCTTCCTGATATTTTTTATCATGTTCAAGCCCTACGACGACGAAAGATGAAGTGTAAACTAAAAAATTCCCTGACTTCCCTCGGAGGTGTATTTTTTAGCATCCAGTAAGTAAACAATGCGGCGGCCCGTTAGTGTGGACCAGGTGCGGCCCGTCCTGCCTCGGGCGCTACACAAAAGATTTCGGTGAAGGAGCCGAGCGACAACATCAGGATTGCCAGCGACCATAGTATACTTATTTGTTTAGCACAAGAATCTCTTTATTCGTCGCCGTGAGCAAGCGATTCTCAATTCGCAGCGTGTTTATCTATGATATATTGGAATCTTGGAGTCGTGTGTCGCCATTCTTCAATGTCTTGCGCATAAAAATGACTCGTAAATCAAGGGTCGCGACAATGAGTTAGTTACGTGCAAGGGCCGCTTTCTAAGCCAATGCAGCTGTTCAATTTGGGTATTAGATAAAAAACCGAATGTGATTTAATTAAGCATTAGCCCGGTGAGTCGATAGTGAGTGAACACAAACGGCGTGCGTGTAACCTGTTATTATGGTTGATTAGATTTCTGTTGGTAACATTTCTCGGTAGTGAGGCGGCGCCGCCCATCGCTCCCGAGCCGTATTAAAAATATACCCGTCCTCTAAGCTATCCACTTCGGACGCTAATGATTTTCGGTAAACCGGCCCGTAGACACACCTCGCTGTATCTCTGAATCTCCTAAGTAAATCACCGGAGTTTTTTTGTCAGTCGGTCAGGAGTAGTAATTATGTCGGTCAGAGTGCAGCGGTATGAAAATCTAATTAAGAAATGGGCGTCGCTGGTCAGTTTTCGCGTCCGCCATTTTAATAATTTTGAAAATCGAATTGGGCGCATTCGTTTTAGATCCGGCCGGTTCAGTGGAGTGCTTTGTTTTTTCGTGTAGCGTAGCGATGTAGCAGAGCTGTGTAGCGATGCACGCGGCGTATTATCACGATGATGTATTTACGACCCGGACGGTTACAATTCATTCTGAATCGTTTTTTCGGTCACGCCACGTCGCATGTAAGACATAAACTGTCGATTCTTTATTGGGCGTTTAGGCTTCTCGTGATATCAGACGGAACGAGCAAAACTTATCCAATCGATTATTATAAATGATAACGATCTTAAATTATATTCGAGCACATGGCAAGCTTTAATGCGATTTTGTGGCTAGGATGGCGTGTCGAAGCCGACTGTTTTCTTACAAAAGGCTGTTTAAAACAAAGTAGGTAACCAATTTGCCTATATTTCGTAAGTAATTTTCATCGCGCGACGTCTAGGTGCCGGTCAACGGCCATTGGAATACATTAGAACATTTCTACTAAATTTTCGTCCTACAGAAGGCTGAGTTTATTAGAATAGCGCGCGCATTGCGAAGCGAATCACGCGCATCGCCGCGTGCTTTGAACACCAATCGTCCACACCATGGGAACATTTTTGTCTTCCACGATATGATAATATGAGCATTCAAATATACATACTGTCCGTTAAATGCACGATAAACACCCAGAATTACAGTGAAACCTGAATGTGAGTGAGTCGTGACCGACGTGATTTGAATTTTACAAGACGGACGAAGATTTTCATGACCCTTTTATCATAATCGTATTATAAGGAGATCAGTCAACTCACCATCAGATCTCGACGTCTCGTTGGTGTCGTGCCACGCTTCCACAATGAGCGTGAAGGTACCCTGCAACATAAAACGAGCGTGTCACATTATTGCACTACAAAGTACAAACACGGGGACAAGATAAGCATCAAAATAATCTACTACATTTCGATAAAGGAAGTGAAACTCGAATTGTACAACTCATTAGCCAGTCTCATGGTACGGGCGGCGTTAACTTAATTCCACCTGTCTTTTACAATTAACTTTCACGTTAAATTCGTACATATTCACACATTTAGTATTGTGTAACGTACAATCGTTTCACTCAGTACCCACGACTCATTCGCAAAACATACCAAAATAATCAATGTAGGTACATCATCTTAAAACACGAGAGACCTTTAAACATGGGCGCGGCAGTTGAGAATTTCAAATATTTCCTTTACTTTACGACAATGTTAATAGCCGACGAGTGTAAATTAACAGCATGATAGACAGGTGAACCCGGGAGCAGATGGTAGCGAAATTGTTTCAATATCATGCTAAAAATAATACAAACGCAATAAGGCAATGACGCTGGCCCGCTCCGTAAACGAGCGCCTGCCTACATCGAATGATCCCGTATCCCCGTGGTCGACGTGCACCTATAAAAAATAGGAACGAGTACGTATCTGATATCGAGCTATTGACATTAGTCCATGTTTACATAAGAAGGCGAAACGGCAGTCGAAAATCGATTAAAAACTTGATAACGGTGCGTGTCAACAGCTATAAGGCGCCTGCGACGGAACTTATCAATGGGTTTTTTGTCAAGTTCCGTTCATGCAAAAATGTACACGACTGTCGTTCATGAAATTTCTCCCACCGCAGTCGGAACCGGTCGTCGGTCATAAAACACTCGATCCCGTCGATACTGGCCGGCCGGCTCACCGGCTCACAGACTAGCGCTCCCGACCATTAGTTCTCTAATCGCTGTTTAATTAAACTACGGATGTAAGTTTTCGATGATCAATTTTCGATTAAACGAAAATCAGTGTTCTATTGCAGATTAATTCAGAACGTACAAATAAAACGGAGTAGCCAGAATATAAGTTAAAACATTGAAGGCAAGTGGAAACGCGACCCACTTCTATGACATACACAGATCGAATTCAAAACGTCTTGAACGGTGTTCATGTATCGGTGCTACAACTTTGTAGCGGAGTATTTGTACAGTTCGTTTTTGATATGATTATTGATATCAGTTTATTAATTCAATATCCTTTACATTATCTAGTGAAGGACTGGAAGCTGCAAATAAATGCAATTCTTTAAAAACTATAGGCGATGAAACTTAAACTATAGAAGACGATTAAAGACGAGGACGGACGCGAGGGAATCTCTGAAGCTGGATTATAATTACAATAAGCATGTGACGGGTCGCAGGCGCAGCTGCGCGCGCGCCGGATACGAAGGGTCACCGCTTAACTAATACCTCATTTGATCACCACCACCTACTTTAACGAGTGATTCAGTTTTCACTGACAGATGTCGCCCGTCTTCAATTAAGCTCTATGAATGAAAACACTATTTGCATGCAAGAACAATAGTCTCTATTTGCATAGGAACTGATACCACGACTAACGAACAATGATTGTTGTCGGATGATGGAAATCAATACTAGAAATCTGACGTTTCACATCACAACGCACGGCGACGCGTCACAAAAAGCGAGCGCTTTTTCTAACACTTTTTTTACGAAGAGATCTCAATTAAACTTTCGTTACGTCCACGGTTTTGACGAATTTATAATAAGTTACGTTAAATACTTAGACAATACAAGCGGACGTGTTATCGCGACTCTGTGAATACTAAACAGCCGGGCCGGCCGGCGGCCGCCTGAACGAATTTGAGCCTTAAATTATACAAAATCACCATTATCAGTGTTCGAAAAGTCGAATTATCGTAAACGTTGTGTCAATATATGGAGCGAAAGACACTTGTCAAAACACTTTATTATGATTTGTGTTGCGTGCACCCGATCAAATATGACAAGTCGTAGTATACACCGTATTGATTTGTTAATCGAGTATGGAGAACGCATTTCGGTCAGCTGTGGCCGGTCGTAAGTATATGCCGGTTCCCACGACAGTGACTCTCGAGCCAGCCCATAAAAAGCGGCCGACGTAAGCGTACGTGTGCAGGTAGCCTTTATAAACGTGTCGAGCTGGCGATACCGTATACTTATACGACAAGTCGTTGAGACTCGTTGCCTAGACTCTGTCGGCAATTAAGGAAACGTATTAGTCCGTGTATAGCCCGCCTTATTTGTGAAATGCTAATTTTATCAGTCGTCACAATTCGATGCAGTTTGCGTTCCAATTTTGAAATATTGAAGTAATACTGGCCATCATCGTCGCGTTAATTATCACCGTTCCGAATTGAAACGTGTTCTTTTTAGTTTTTATTATTTTTTAAACATTATATCGGGCTGAGATCGCAGCGTATCGAGACACATTAATTTTATCCCTCGAAAGCGATGCGTTAAATTGTATTACGGACTTGAACCGACGAATAGACTGATACTGTGGTATGAACGCTGGGGAATTATTTGATAATCGTTTTATGGGGGTGCCTAAAGAGGCTACTTCCATATCGGAGCTCGTTTCAACGTTATTTCGTTATTAATTAAAGAATCCATCGAAAGGATACGTGGGAACGGAGTTAAACTTTTGTGCTTCTTATTTGTTAGTGCCATGTGTTTGGGATTTTTGAAGAACAAAAGGTATAATCAGGTGTCCAGAGAAAAGGACCTCTGTTTGGGGCACGCCACGTGTTTCGGTCACTATTGTTCTGTTTATTGTTTAAGTGAAATGAAGCCGTTTCAAAATGGCAACAGATGTTTCTCTTGTTTGTTAGTTTTGGTTACAGCTTATTATTAAGCTTAAAGATTAACAAAAACGTTTAAAAGGAACTACGGGTTCTCATCGGCGTTCTCAGCGTAAACTGTGCTAGCTACAGGTACTTACCACTTCAATAAAAATGGAACAAGGTCACCCTACCATTGGTTTCGGTCAATAGTGTACAATATCGGAAGTATTTAAATAAAACATTACAAAAAGACATTACCGTAGTTCGCTTCAAGTTTCGTTTCGAAATGAGAAAATATTTGGAACACAAATAGCCGGGCAAGTGGAAGAGTCGTGATTTCATATTTCACACTTTGCCAGTGTGGTAACACCGCTTTGGACAGGTTTTTTTTTCACTTATAACCCCGACAAAATTGTGGTTCAGTCAGCATCTCTAAATCGATTGTTAACGCGCCGCAATAAGGTTTCGTATTCGATGATTGACTGAATCGATTCGTAAATAGTGTTGCCGAGTTGATATGTAGACAGAACCGAAAAGTTGCCCGTACAATACATCAAATTGAAAAAGATATGCAAATTCAAGTCTGTCCGATAAAAATATGGAACGCGTAACTTGTTTTATTATTAAAAGCGTTGAGCGCATTTATTTATTAATGCTTTTAATTAACTTTATCTCCTTCTATTTTGGCAGCGACGAATGCGAGGTGCGTTGACCTGATGAATCATAATTTTAATACCGAATTAGGAAGTATTCTTGTATAATAAAAATGTTTGCAAGTGTTGGTAAGATTGTGTAATAAATGTAATCGTGTGAACGGGAGACTTCCTGTGCAAAAGTTCTCAAACAAAAAATTCAGGTCGACAGTTTATTGGCGATATGGAGTTCATACCCATGCATTCTGTTAGAATGTTAAGCAGTTTCGTGTTAAAGTCAAGTAACTGAGCAGTGTATCGCGGCTCTTTACAACGCTGTTAAATAGCGTGGTCACCTCTATCGAGCTATTTTAGCGGTTAGACGCACTTTAGAACTTGGCCGGTTAATCCTTGTTGGTGTACGAGCACGTCTGCGCAAGCGCATATAGACAAAAGCGAGACGTTCTCAAAGCAACTGCGACCTCGTGGCTCATGTGAACCTACCAACTTCCAAATAAATTGTTTAACGAGAGAAATCCTTTGTTTGTATTCGAAAATGGAATGCTTAAAAATTAGGAGAAAAAACCCGAATAGGTATTCGGTATCTGTATAGTGTAGTTCCTTTTTTAGCCGACTGCGCCAGAAGGAGGGTTATGTTTTTTTATAAAAGCAATATGATTCTAATGTCTAAAGAGTTTTGGAACGGTTCCAGCAAACTAAACGCAAGATTTATGACTTTATACTTAACGTGTGAATTCATAAACATTTTAGTGTTTTTTTAACAGTTGAAATTATGTCTCGGGACATTTATATCTATACAAATCATTAAAATTGAAGTGTGTGTTTATAATTGTACTAGATGTACCTATGTGAAAGTACATACGGTACGTAGAACTTTTTTTTTTTCAAATATTTTTGTCTGTCTGTTTGATCCGGCTAATTTCCGAAACAGCTGGACTGATTCTGACGACACCGTCACTGGAAGATAGCTGATCTTCTAAAGAGTAACATAGGCTTTTTGTCCCGGAAGCACGTTCCCGTGGTCTCATTTCTGACTTCCACGCGAGCAAAGCCGCGGGCAAAACCTTGTTTTTTTTAAAACACTGCCAGTTTTTTTTATCCAACCACACACACAGGTGGCTAAAATAATCCTCGTTTGCAAGTTGAACAACTCACAAAGAAACAAAAAACAAACGAGAAAAGATCACACGGACCATTTATCATCGATGCAAACTGCAAAAAACCTCAAGAGATTATTTTCATTTTCTTCGCGACGCGTCAATTAACTAATCTTTTATGTCCAGGTACGACATTAAATGTTCAACCAATTAAAAGCGTTAAACATTTTCACACGCCAATCATAAATAATAACCATTAAATTGATGCTATAATAAAGTTCCAGTGTTGCCCACTAAAACCGAGAAAGTAAACACTGATGTGACCACACTCGAAAAATTAACCGACTGTTTAGTACATTATGGAAGGATTAATTACTCGAGCCCGCTTTACCGGGAAACATTAAAAAAAAGCTAGTCGTAATTCTAACGAAATGTTATACTTTATATCTGTGACGATTATTTTACGAAACGCAGCTAGGAAACATTAAGACAGACGTAACTACTGTTTTTACCGCTAACGACCGGTCCGGTCCGTATACGACACACGAAATAAGTCAGACATTAACAATTTATTGCCCTCAATTACAATCATCGCGAAAAAAGACATTCGCGGGAGGAATTCGGGACTTTGAATCGGGGCCGAAGTGAAAAAGGGTACCCTTAATTTTCACATGGCATCACCGGTATTCGGCGACGGGCGGGACCTCGACTCGCCGTTGAAGAATTCCAAAAATGAAAATGTCGGCCATAAACAACGGAACGATTTGAATGAAGCATAAGAATTAAAAAATAAAGAATCAAGTTAACAAATTTTGTGAGACATCCACGCTCGGGTCCGCTCTCTACGGTGATCTGATAAGGCCTGAGAAGGGTACGGCGTTGAAACCGAAACCGCACTAAAAACAAACAATCTCCTGATCGGTTCATCCGGATTTTATCCAAGAATGACGTGCACAGCCTCCTTTAAATACAAGTTTCGACATGATCCGTCTATTGATATCATCTCATTTTTTCCTAATCCACTTAGCATACGCTAGCAGTAAAACTAGACAACGATGAGTAATATTACCTTTAATAGAAAAGTTTAAATTCTAAACACGGTAATCATATGGAAATAAAGTATTACAAGTGCCAAAAGTGATCGATCCGCAACCGTGTGAACATTGACGAATTGTGGCGAGTTCTGAGAAAACTTACACTTGGCATCTTCAATAGAGCAGATGTGATCGGGGTCTAGTGAAGATTTCTGACAAATTCAAAACATTCGGTCATTCTAATTTGCAATTTTCGCTCGCGGTGGTTCCCAGCCTATGATCGGCCTTTGACACGTCCATAAATTCGTTGAAGTATGTACATAGGTACGTAAGTACCGGCGCTCCTCCCATACTAAATAATGGCGACGATTTATTCGCGAGGTTGCGGATACGAGTGGAGCATGTGAGCCGCTCGCACTGCGACTCACAATTCCTAGAAACTGCGCGCGTGTGATGAATAAAGTCAGGAACGCGAGGAATTTCATCATTGCAGATTTGAGGGCTTCTCGCCCTAGCAGTACGTGAGAACTCACCCGCACACTCGCGCCACTGGCTTAGAGCTAGGATATTATGCTCTAAGGCCACTGGCCAATAAAAATGGAACGCGGCCGATCGCCTAAAACAGACGCGGACTTATTTTGGAACGCCCCGCAGACTACGACTATTTATACATAATTTGAATTTTGATTGACATCGGTCAATCAGCTATTTAATCCGCGTACATATTCGTCGTTAAGAAGAAATACCAGCACGCAAATTACTTTTTGGCTACCATAATAAATCGGGCGCTTTGAACAATTTTATTAGTAGCCGTAAACGTTATAGAGACGCAGTTAAAATGTCAGAATCTGACCGTAAACGAGCGTCCATTTGAAAAAGGAGTGTTTTCTTAGCGCTCGATCCGAGAGGCGTTGTAATAACAAGGCCGGTTAACTTTTATTGTCTATTCACTCTGATGAGCTTATACCTTTATCTCGTCTACGAGTCTATGACTAATCATTATTTACGAAATTATGAAGTTTTCGAATCTCGAATTGTTATTTTAGCACTGGCAACAATAGTGACGTACGATAACACGTAAGTGTGTACAGTTTATTTAGGCGGATCAGCTAGAAGAGCCGACACCGGTTAATTGATAGGTTGCTGGATACCTGTGCACTGGCTGCGAACAATGCAACCTGACTAATTATCCACGCTCCGATTGTTTAAATTTGAAACTTATGAAATCGCGTTACAAGTTGTATTGTAATGGCGCTGCCGCACATATTGCTCGCAGTAACGCGCGCACACTACTTTTACGTGGAATTTCTTTCGCGATGCTTTTTTGTTTAACTTTAATTGCCGCTCGTCGGAAAGGAGAGAGATAAAAGACGCTGTCGAAGAGGGAACAACATCCAATGAGGCATTCCATAGCTTCGGTAGACTTTATTAAAAGAAGCGGATGTAGGGGTAAGTATTTTAAGAGGATCCCGACGCGAGCGGATTGGAATAAAGGAAATTATTAAGAGCTCTCTCCACGATAAAAAACTTGGTAGACGGAAGTTACTCCAAGTATGGGTTTATAAAGCGTCCGACGACGCTCATATCGCGTTACATTATGTAGTAATAAGTCGATGATGCGTGCGAAGGTTTTACGTTTTTAGAAGTGGAAACTTATATAAGCGGTGGCGGCGGTCGTCGGGCAAAAAATAATGCGGGGCGCGTAACCGATTACGATTCTAACGTAATTCTAATTACAGACGATTTGAGGCACAAGTTTGGTCGAGGTGTGAGTTTTTACGCGACGCGCTGTGGATCGTTAATTACTTTCTAATGTGTAAGCCGCTATCAAGCGCAAAAAGCGGCTGAGTTCACACGCGACAATGGATTAAGAACGGCATTCGTCCGACGCCGCGTGCGTTACCGTACTATTGTTTTGAAATTCGAATCGAACGTGACGTCACAAAAACGTTAATTTCTGAGAATGACACACCTGTATAATTTGTAAAACTTAACCCTTCTTTGCCGTCGAAAAAATATTTACACGCATTGATAGTGACTATGTAGGTACTAAGTGTACTAACAGAAGAATTTTCATACTTTCATTTAAACGGCGTTATTTGGAGCGTGAAACTATTTTACGAAACATGCAAAATAAGTAACAATCTCTAGAATTAGTTACGCTGTTGCTTAGTCTACTTGTTCCACAATAAAGACGCGTGTTTCTTCACTTAACGACACAAATACATTAATCAGAGCTTTTACGTCTTTTAAATAGTTCGGAAACAATGTTACGTGGAGTATTTGTTTAGTTAAAGTCAACTTAAGTTAATGAGTCAAGTTCATTTACAAGAGACCTCACAGAAAGAACTTTTCGCTCCGTTGCGTTATGAAAAGTTGGAACATGAATATGGCCATTTCAGTTGGTGTTTTAATTAACCTTAATTAAGTAAAATCAGTGAGTCAACTCTCACGGTAACAAATACACTGACCTATCATTTCTGTGCTACATATGGTGGAAATGACTTCCGGAACATGAGACACACATGGCCTGTTATTAGTGTTATCAATGACCGTCAAAATAACATCATTATTAGTTATTAATTAGTTCCTCTATAGATCGGAATTGTCATTTTCCTCTTTATAAATATTAAATTTACTTTTTTGAATACGTAAAAGGAAAAAAATACTAAGAAAGAAGTTGTCGATGGGAAACTTAATGGCATTTTTTATTTTTTTTGGGTGGGAAATCATCAAATAACTTCTCCCGCTCTGGGTGGAGCAGGAGGGCGTGTCAGACTTCTACTGACTAAAACCCACCCGTGTTCCTTCAGTAGCTCGTATGCCAGGGGCTGTCGTATCTCTTTCGAACAAACGGTGGCCGGAAATCGGCTTGGGATTCCCGACGCCCAGGGCGTCTCCGTATCCTGCGGCGGCTAGGGTCGCGAGGGCGCATATGCTGCCTCTCCCTCACGTGCGCCGCCTTCCTCTTCGCGAGCATTACTGCTTCGCTGAAGGAGGTGACGGCTCCCCATGCCCTCTCGCTCCGTACCATGGCCTGGACCAGGGCCGGACGCGAGAGATCGCCGCCGCCGCTCGCCTCCACGAGGACACGGCGGTGCTCCGCCCAAGCCGGGCAGACCGCCACCGTGTCCTCAGGGCGATCTTCGCAGTGGAAACACCCGGGCGTTTCCTCCCGCCCTATCCGAAACAGGAACCTCCCGTAACAACCGTGTCCAGTGAGGACCTGCGTCAGGCGGAAGGTGAGGACGCCATGCCGCCTCTCAAGCCACTCCTCAAAGAGGGGACTTACCGCCGCAATCGTGGCGTGCCCAAACTTGATGGCATCATGATTAAAATATGTAAGACAGTTTTGTCAGTGATGACAAAACTTGAAGCAACATTGAAAAGAGTAAACAATCGATCCAGAATATCCAAAGAAAAAAATATTACAAACCTACAGCATGTTTCAATAAAAATAATCGACCTACAAACAACTAAACGCAAATGATCGCAAAATATTCAGCTCCTATGTCCTAAAACAATTCTAATTTATTATTTCCTTCGCTTACAGCTTACCTGTAAACTAGTAACTAACATTCCTTATCACGAAACTAAAAGAAACTCGTTATTTTTATTCAAGGTGTAACGGAATAGATAACTTCGCTAATTAAAGAATGCAGGGCCGAGGTCTCGCAGCATTAAAGGGTTAATTTTTTAGTCTTGAAATTAGTATTTTAATTTTAGATATTCGTCGCTATTTTTAAGTTATTTTAATAGAACCTTTGCATGCATGCATAGATGCAAAGGTTCTATTAAAATAAATTAAATGCATTATTTTTAAGAAGGCCGCCTGATACAGGTTAATTTTTTGAGTAGATTCTGGTATTGGTATTTTATAAACTGAACCGTACGTAGATTGATTGATTGGAATTTATATTTTATTTAGCCGTTCGGTTTGATTTCAGTTTTTGCCAAATTGCAGATAGTTAGGGGGGGTCCACACAATCACCGCTCGTGGGAAGATGACTTGCGAGATATTTGTGAATTATGATCAAATGGGAGAAGAAATATTTCACACTGCCCTTCCTATAGCGTCTACAAACAAACGTTAATATTATATTAGCAGCTGTTAGACAACAATAGAGATTAACTATCGAATTTATTGAACTGCGTAACAATAGATGATGGACAAATTTATTAAGATAAAACACAATGCCGTCTATGAGTAACATCACGCAACACGGATCTTGGATCCATAAAAAGTATAGTTCACGGCCAGCGCAGCGTTGAGCGCGCGCGCCGGCAGCCGCGCATGCGCGGAAGTACACTTTGACATTTTGCGCTCTCTCCGCTAAGCAGGTGTAAAATGCACAATTGCATAAGCTCAAAATTTTTTCGCATTAAAACGGCGGCGGATAACGGTTGTACGGAGCGCTGGTGAATGGGCCCGTTCATGCCGTGGGGTGTGCACCCCTGGCATTAAGGGCAAATATCGTTGACCTTTTCTCCGATGTAAAAGAGGCATTAGTCCGCTCTCGTATGTACTTGCGAAGACTCGCTCATAATCCGGTCCTCACCTCTTTGACGTCCGGGCTGCCGCCTAACGGGCCTCGAAGAGCGCATTACAATATAAAACTTGTGATTTACAAACACAAATTGTTTGAGAGTGAAATAAATGAAATCCCGCCGTCGAGCCGAGCGACTGCATACAAATGAGATTTCTTTTCGGAGTGAGCCATCTCTTTCTCTAAACGCTACATGATAAATCGTTTCTATGCGTCGTTAACGCGCGCGCCGGTTTACTTGTAATTTCACTGTTCGATGTTGTCAGTAATATTAATATGCTCATGACCTATTATCGTGCGGGTCAAATCTCTTACGGGTCTAGTACCGATTTATTTCACAAGGGATCAGATAAAGTTCGGATGCAGTTGCGTTTAAGATTACTTCGACGGGGTTGTATTACAGCAGGTCCGTTAGTGACCGCGCAATGGCTGGTTCATGTTTCAAAATATTGTGATGCTGGCCATCGAGAATTCGAAGAGTAAATTAAATGTCAAATTCGAAAATCGAGCGTCTGCAAGCGTCTCGGTGAGCCCGTTCACCTGCCGGGCCGGTCACGAAGCCAGCGTGCGGAACGTACCATATACTAACACATTACGCGGTACATATTTATTCGTGCGCGCGATATGCCTCGTAAAACAGACGCTTCTCTGGCAGACGATGACCTCATTGTGAGAAAAAATCCAAGTCAGCTTCAACTAATAATGCTAGGGGCAGATTGTATTATTTAAATGAGACGCATCCAACTAGAACCGTATCGGTAAGCAGCGAGGCGTATGGCGCGTATCCTCAGGGCACAGGATTTAACCATTTTAGCGACATATGGAATCGCGGCATATGGGTGACTTCTCAATGTCCGACTGGCTGGAGTAAGATAAACTGCATATGGCGTGGAATCGACAACGTCAACGGCTAGCCTTAGCCTGTCACTTTTGAAATTTGATAGATTAAACCATTCTGCGGGCTGCTTTCGCTCAATTGATCGCATGTCAACACATGCCTTGCAATAGAGAGCTCTACGTGAATTTAAACAGGAAGTTTCAATTTAGCGCCAATTCATTCGGAATGATAGCGGCAGTTACCGGACGCACATCCACTATCCGAAAAAGTTTTATATTTCGTCTATGCTCAGTTGGCTCTACCTGCAGTTTCGTTTAGTTACCAAATGTCACGTTTTCTCCAGATGGTCCGAGCTTGTGCAAGCGGCCGAGCTTAGGTCCGATTGTTTGCTCAAACATTACGAGACGGTACGACATTTGAAGCGGGCCGCTAAATAAAATACAAATAGCACTCGGAACCTCTGGGTCCACACGCGGCCTGTGTATACCGTAGACAATTGACGCCGAGCGAAATAACCGTAACTAAGGTCCAATTAAGACGTCCGTTATCCTTGGAATCGAGATAGATCTAAGCGCGATCTGTAAATAAATAACATGTAATTACAATATCGAATCACGATCCCGGCCGGCCTCTGCGCTCTAATCGCCGGTGAAGATGAGAACATTGAGAACGCAGCCACGACGAAGGCTAACCGACTCCATCTAATAACATACGACTGCCCGTACAGAGCGACTTCATAATTAATTAAAAATGAACCATTGAACGCTGTGATCCTCCCACGCGGCTGCTCGTTAAACCATCAAGTATTCTTATCGTCATCGCTTCTGTCAAATTTGAATATAGAATCCCTTAATTTCTTTTTTACTATTATTTACGGCGAATGAGATGGCCCGTGGTCTCCGCGTGGATTATTGGAATTTGAACGTTGGTAACATCCACCGCGTTGATTTATTGATGTAGGGCTGCTACTTAATGCTTCTTTTACGACGTATTGATTTTACTGTTGCCTACAAGATTAATGAGGTGTTGTTTACGAAACGTCAATACGAACTACGAGTACTAAAGAATTATTTTAAGACACTCACCGGCCATGTGAAGTCGAATGGGAACACGATGGGATTGCTAAAACCTTCCACGTGGAGGTTGGGCACATCCAGTGAGTTGCCGCCCAACACAGGCGTTGTGATGTCACCGAAGGTACACGGTGACGTCGTGTCGATGTTAGCTTGATATATCTTGAGGCACACTCGGAATTTAGTCCTGCACGGCGCCAAACACGGCGCGTCACTATTTGAGGAACCATCACAGCACTGCCCACTACTTAACCTAGCCAATGAGTTCGTAAAACTTTTTATCCTAAGTTCGAAAGAACCTGACGTCAGCACCTGGAAAGAGAAAACAAACATTGTAGTTACTTGTGTCAGAAACGAAGGTAAAAGTAAAGATTAAGCGAGTCAATATATCAGATTCAGTGTGACAACACAAACAGACCGGCAATACAGCTTTCATCGCCCCAAAGATGTAATCCTCAAACAAACTATTTGCACAACTGTCCGCGCGATCGATCCTGCTGAGACATTAACGGTTTTACTGGACAGTTTATGTAGGTCGCTCAAAAATGGGGTTGCATGTAACAACGCGTGTGGGGTGAACACGGTGACACCCCTATGAATCGAATTTCGAACGTTAGTGACGTAACAATACATTTTTTGTTAATCGAAGTGTCAAATAATGGCGCCCCCCGCTTTGTTTTAAACGATCATAGTTTAAGACTACGATTTTGATGAAAAACTTGGATATTTTAATGTGCGATGATAGATAAGTAGTCGTCAACGAGACGACTTGAATTCCCCTGAGTTTTTTGTAGTGTATGAATAATAATAACTGGTTTTTGTGGCCCTCCAGGGTGCACAACCCTTATATTAATGAAAGAATGCAGTTGGTCGCATTTGCAGTGCATTTAGGGTCAACAAGTTTTAAGACTAATGCATTAGGGTGCGAGCGTAATGTTAGCGTTATAAGCACAACTTGTTTCTTTTACACCGAAAAAAAAAAATGCTGAAAAAAAAAAAATTGCTGGTTCAGTTATTTTCACATCTTTGAAGTTACAACTAAGACCACAGACCAAGTCTTTTTTTTATTGTAAAATTTTATATTATCGTCGAATAATACATATATTATTGTTAATAAACACTCGGCTTCTAGAAGTCAGGTAAAATTTACATCTTTGAAGTTGCAATAAATACCATAGACAAAGTTTTTATTTTTAATATTGTTAATATAGGTACACTCAGCTTATAAAAGTTAAGTCAAAAAGTCTATCCTGTTTTATATGGCATCGGAAGGAAGTGGTTCGTATTAAATTATGGCGGCCATGTCTTGGCAAATCATTACCGGCGACTAACACTATGTTGCGCGCGCGCAGTATTAAACTTTATGAAATAAAAAAGGTTTTAAAAGATAATCATTTCCGGCGCTTTCGTTCTAATTGATTGTTTTATTTAGTTGACTATACTACAATAATAAATCACATTCATAAAACTTTAGTATGGCTCTCGTTAAATCATGACGTGTTTTGAATAATTAAATCGACTTGTTAATGACAACGAATGCTTATTAAAGTTAGATATTTTTATTAAATATTTTCGAGTAAATAATTTTTGGGAAAAATAAAATTGCATCATCTCAATATAAATAGCTTCAACCCCGGACATCAAACTCAAACCATTTATTTAAAATAAACCAAATACAGGCACTTTTGAATTGTCAAGGTCATCGAATAAGGGAATATTTATGATGTATACATACCGGGTTATTTACAAATTTAAGTGGTGATTAGCGAATGTTTAACCACACAATTAAACATTTCTTAACTTTAAGCAACGTTTTTAAATAAGAGGGATAATTTACACAAGTAAGATTCCTGTCCTGTATGTCATAATCCATTTGCTATGCAAAACTTTTTGCATAGCAAATGGATTATGACTAAAGTAAGCTTTCCTAATTAGTTTCCCACGAATATGACCTTCAGTGTGCATTGTCAAAAGATTACAAGCGACGGAACAATGATCCATTCAGTGGAGCCTTATCTTGGACAGACGGTGTGTCTAACCATGTCAAAAATCAGCCCCCGTTTAAACAATACTGCGGTAAAAAATACACCAGATTTCAACCAACTTCCTGCGCCTGCGACAGGGGTTAAAATTGTGTATCCGACCGCGCGAAAACATATCGCGCTCTCTTTCTTTTAGCCTAGGAGGAAAGAGGATGGAATGCCACTCAGGTCACACATCCACGTGGTTGTCAGGTAGGAGCGGAACCAAAAAAATGCGTTAAAAAAGATACGCAGCACTCTAAACATCCCCTTTTTTGTCGATCAATTGTTTATAAACGAGTTATAGTAGCAGAGATTTTGATGAATTGTGGCTTAATGTTTAACAAAGGGCCATATTCATAAACGATGCTTAAAGTTAAATTATGTATAAACGTCAAAAATGTATGGTTAAACAGACGCTAATCATTACTTAACTTTAACCAGCGTTTATGAATAAGGGGGAAAGTATCCTACTATAATCCCTACTAATATTATAAATGCGATAGTAACTGTCTGTATGTTACGCTTTCACGCCTAAACCGCTGAACCGATCGTCATGAAATTTGGCAGAGATATAGCCTGGGATATGGGAAAGAACATAGGCTACTTTTTTACGCGATGACCGACATCCACGCGGGCGGAGCCGCTGGTAAAAGCTAGTATTATAAATGTGTGAAGATGTTTGTTACTCAATCACGCAAAAACGGCTGAACGGATTTGGATGAAATTTGGCACTCAGATAGTTTGTAACCTGGAATAACAGATGGGACTTTTTATTCCGATAGTACGTTCCCGTGGGATTATTTTCGCCCTCCGCGCGGACGAATCCGCTGGCAAAAGCTAGTTAAAGATAAATTATGGTATGGTATCGTTGGTCTAGTATCATATCGATGGACAAAGTGATATTGGGTTATCCGGAATTTTTCAGTAGCAGCCCGGAGTTTGGCCTTTGCCTGAATGTTGGCAATAAGCTCGCCCCCTATTCATCATCATCTGCCTAGCCTCTTCCCAACCATATTGGGGTTGGCATCCAGTCTAAACGGATTGCAGCTAAATACCTACCAGTATTTTACATGGAGCGACTGCCTATCTGACCTCTACAACCCAGTTACTGGGTAATACGATACCTCTTGGTAAGACTGGTTGTTACTGGCTCGCCCCCTTTTACACGAGATAACATAAATGTGGGTGTAGGTACTATGGAAGAAATACATATACAGATTGAAAACAAAATCCCGTGAACACGGTAACCAGATTTCTATTGATGAGATTTCTATAGCGGCCGAGCGCTCCAAGCAAAAATAGTCCTTAAGGTGTATTGATATAGATGTTCCTGATATTACTCTAGGCACACCTGTCCAAACTTTCGAGGAAAGAAGGCGTGATGTTACGTTTATTATCATCATCATCATCATCATCATCATCATTTCAGCTGAAAGACGTCCACTGCTGGACATAGGCCTCCCCCACAATGGGAGGTTTTGCCATAATCGCCACGCTTGGCAGGCTGGTTGGCGATCGCAGTATGGTGGTAAAATGCATAGAGAACGATGCTGCCCATTCTCTAGTACCTAAGTCCCTTAATCGCCTTCTACGACACCCACTGGAAGAAATGGGATGGTGCTATTCTTTTACGCCCGGCGACACATACGGGACACGTTTATTATAAATTATGATAATCTTGTTCATGTCAATAAGTTAGTGAAAAACGGTAAATAAAAAAAAAAGTGTGTTTAAAAATCGAGCGGGAAGCGCGCGGTCGTCGGCTCGCCCGGGGCTGCCAACAAACCAACAATTAAATAATACTTACCGGACTACCGAATAAGTTATGTTTTATTATATCTTCGGGCGGATTTGACGCGCTGACTGCCTGATTGATGTTGTTTAGACTATATTTTAAAAGGCGCTAAGCTTTATCGACATTTTGTCGCTACTTTTATTTGACTGTTAAAAGTTAATCTGATTATTACTGTTACATGTTCTTTTCTATTATAATCGGCCTATAATGTTCCCACTGCTGGGACACAGGCCTCCTTTCGGCCATAATTCACCACGCGGACCAAGTGCGGGTTGGTAGATGTCACATGTCTTCAAGTTTTAGGTCCTAGGTTATTTCGTTTCGTCACAATGTTTTCCTTAACAGTTTTTATGAAATCTATACATCTATACAGATACATAAAATTGGAGTGTATGTTTGTAATATTAATATAACCGCTTTTTACTAAATGCATATGGATGTATACACGATGCATATACCAAAATATTTTGTTTTATAACTTTTGTCTGTCTGTCAGTTAAGACTCAGTTTGGCTAATCGGCTAATCTCTGAAACGGCTGGACCGATTTCGACGACTTTCACTGGCAGATAGCTGATGTAATAAGGAGTAACTTAGGCTAATTTTATTTTAGAAATTTTATTTATTTTTATTACCAATATCTAAATAATAAATAAATACTATTCCGCGAGGACGAAGTAGCGGGCACAGCTAGTAAGAAACATGTTACACAGAGTAAAGCGCCTGTAACCTCTAGGCCACCAACGCTCATCTATACTTACTATTAAATTAACTTAACCCAGTAGGGAAGAATTTCTTGTACAATCGATGGAGAAACTTATTGTACAAACTAAAAAGTAAATGTGTGTCAGTAATCAATTACACGAGCGTCTAATTCATTTAAAATACCAATACAAGTTAATGCATTCGACGCTAAAGTCGTGAACACCAAATATTTTTTTACCAAGTTGAAGGGAGAGTACTGGCACGTAACACTAATTTGCACTGAACGAAGCATCAAGCAGACCATCTAAATTGATTTGAATACCTAATCGTTGAACTCATAATAACATTTCAGTTAATATATCGAGTAACATTAATTCTTTCTTATTTTAATTGCGCCAGAATCACGATCTAGACATATTTTCCAAACAAAATTACTGTGTCAAAATGATTTATTGAACACTTACTAAGCGGATGCGACTTGCCTACCATTCGGTTTGGAGTCGAAAAGTATCTTATAAATTCACTTATTGGGAGAGATAATAAGGAGTAATAATGTGAACGCTATTGTATGTAAGTAAGGCAACAGTAAACACTCGTTCAAGCAGGTTGAACGTAGTCTAAAAATAACACAAATAATGAAACACAGGGGAATGTTTTTCATCTCTCCCGTTATACAAACGCGAAATGTGTTAAAATAAACACCAAAACAGAGTCTTTTAATAGCGCGACGATGTGGCCAGTGCATCAATTCGCAATTCAAATTTAAATTTGGAATCATCGAGTATGATTTATTTTTTCATTTATGTTTTTTAGCGTACGGTTTCTACACATGCCATAAAGATGTTCAGTCTTAAAATAGAACGGCGGCGCGAGATCGAATTAAGTGCACATGGAAAAAACTATTATATTTGTCCTCTAGCAGCTGATGAATGAACGCTGTTACTAATTGGTTTTCTGACCTGACTTTTCACAGAACTTGGTTTCAATGTTGGTATTGTGTTGAGGGGGACGCGCCGGGTTGGCTCACAAAGGGCGTTCCGTTTCAAGGAACGTCTTTAGAAGAAAATAAACGGCGTCTTTTATAAAACGTCCCGATATTTAGTCGCGCGACAAATGTTGCCATCTCCTTTGTGTCGATTTGCTGGCAGCTGTACCGACACAAAAGAAACTTACGATCTAAGTCTGGAATTTGAAATTAACGGAGAATCATGAGCGTGGAACGTAGGTAATAGGCCCCGTAGATTGCCTGGAACGTATATGGAAAGCGCATAATAAGGTATTTTGCGGTTATTTAAGCGTGTTGCACTAGCGAATTGAGATTTCGTGCGTTGGTGTACGGAGCGCTATGACCGGAGTCGTGTACTCTCTTATATCGTAAACCAGATCTTCTTGCTTGAATTGTTATTGGGATTATACGTGTGAACCTCTCACTGTGGAGATTGAATACGGAACTAATTCTTTCGGGTTTAAACTTTTTTCTTTGATTTTAGAAATAATTACTTACTGACATCGAGTTTTGGACAGACGAATCACTGAATGGTCATCAGGTGAATCACTTTAAATAACTCTTGTAAAGTTACAACTTTTAAGGTAGCAGCAACCTTACTTAATTGTCAAATGGATATCAATCTGAGATACAAGTAGATAGTAGGTACTTGATGTGATGCGTAGAGGAAGGCATGGAATTATTTTCAATGTTACTGCGATCATCCATTGCAGTTGCACATCGTAATTCGCTGCAACGTTATGAAACGGTATAATACAGTCGACCACAGTTCCGTTTGGTTACCACTTTAAGTACATAAGAAGATTTAGATGCAGTTACGAAATAACGAGCATGTAATCTTATTCTCATTACGCGTTTAATTATTTCTTAATTGACGCCCCCACATCAAGTAATAACTTATTCGCAGCTTCAAATGTAAGTGAGTATTCATAACTGTCAACTTATGGCCTTAACTTTCAACCCACGTGTAATAGAAGACCCGACTCATCACTTAGCTATGCCTGAAGCATTGTGCTTGTGCAACCTACACCATGTTACCGGCAGGCGGCATCGCTGACACATTTACCCAAATCGGAGTTAAATAATTTCCACTGGCAACACTAAACAATAGAACCTTAAATTAGAAGGTTACTGGCTGAATTACGCGGCATCCGATAAATTTCGAAATTTGAAAACGAACGAGCGCCCTGCCACAGACGTTGCGCACTCATTCCGAAATAGGGTTGAATTATTTACTTATTTACAGACACATTTATGGTAATGGTTTATCGCGGAGCACATCATTCAGCAATACCCTTTGATAACTTCACACAGGAAAGCCAAGCATTGCGTCTGTTTATAAATAATACATATAATATTGACTTCCCCGAGCATCCAGTTCGGTTACATTGCGTAATATCAATGGTCCTGGCAACCATGTTTGTTTTTAACGAATGTCACTGGGAATCAATTAGACGTCCGGTCGGGATTGAAACACAAAAACTTTTAAATTTTAATAGCCCTATAAGGCTGTAATGAGCGGCTTTTCGCCAGACGCCAATTATGTTATGGCCTAATTTATTTTTAGTATTTGTCGTACAGTTTTGTCGTACTTATGAGTAAGGTAGCTTTTGGAATCTATAGAGTGACGCACGCGCCGCACAATCGGTCATTACATGCTCATCACAATGAGACGAAAACTTAAAATTTCACATAGTTAAGCTGTTAAAAACCGGCGATTATACGATTTCGTATAAAGTCTCTTATAATTGAGTCGGTTCTCATAGAACAAAAACCGTTTTGGACAATGGACGAAATTATAACAGGGTTAAAAACCTACCGTTAAGGAGTTTCACATACTTAAATAGTTATTGCTACTAACATGACATATGACGATTAATTTATTATTGTGCTTTTGTTAAAAGTTCTGTGTGATTTTTACGTAAATGTGAATACAGCAGCAGGTGGTTTTTTATCAAAAGGCATTTACTTACAAAATTGTTGGGAAATCGCAGTGAAAACTATGTAAGTAGCGAGTATTTGTTAACTAAATTGCTTCTACACATAAAATTAACACTGGTTGCCCAACTTTATGAAGTAAACTTAACGCTACAAGAATACCTAGATGTATTGAAATTACGGTCTAGCAATTTTTATTAGAAATAGTTCAACTGCCTGGCTGTTCGTTTTTATCTAGCTAGCCATTTAATATCTAATGGAATTAAATTCTACATTTCCGTCCTACTCACTTAGATAAAAATATATCAAGCTTAGTAAGTTTTTAAGTAGCCACATAACAGTACAGTCTAGTTTAATATGACGTTAGAGCAGTAAAAATGACCATTAAAATGGTAGGTTTACTCTGATAACCGACTCACGAGTCAGAATTGAACTTTCAATCAACATGTCAGGCCGGCAATTAGAATTCGTGTGCCCGAGTTGAGTGGATTGTGAAAAAAGCAGATGTTAGTGTGTTTAAGAGTTGCCATTAATGACTGCACCTGCTCGTGTAATATTACCGGGGTTACCAGTTTCAAACTCATAACTTCCTTTATAATTAACAAACGAGATTTTATTAATGTTCGTGTTAAGTTACTTTTAAGTAAGTGATAAAAAAATTTAGTTTAAAAAACGTAGACTTGGCAACCCTAAGAATAGACAAGTGCTAAACACCACACATAGACAAATACACACCTAAAATTGAAATATATGTCGATGATATCACAAATCGTAACGCAATCATACACGCACAGGTAACGTTCCATGCGAGCTATGACATGCTGTCCTAGATTTGCGACAGGTAGACGCCGAGCGTAATCAAGAATAAGTTATAGAATGCAACCTGCAACAATGTCGGACCTATTGCATTAAAAAATATCTACTCAATTATTTATACCCATACATGGACAATAAGGATACGATCGTTTAATAAACAGCCGATCCTCTGAATAATTTCTCAGGGATAAAAGCGATCACGAATCGAACAGAGCAACCGTCAGTGAATTATTTACTTATTTGAAATTGGAAATTATTATGTTGCGGTTTTCGGGCAGACGTGTTTCCGACGCCGCTTCCGATCAAAAAGGCGGTGGAATGATCACGCGATTCGAGTTTCGAACGCGATCAAAGAAAGAATAATGCAACTGAATTAGCTACCGTCTTGCACGTGGGGGTTAAAAAAGAGAAAAATCCGGACATCGATTCTCCTACGGATGTATCGAGTACAAAGAGTCGAGTTGACTGATCGGTGGGACAATTACATCAATGCACGATCGTCGTCACGTAGACGGGACCAGGGGCAAGACAAACCAGTCCCGAGCGGTGGTGCGCAAAATACCGTTTTTTTATGAAACAACGCGACTTCATTCATAATGTATTATAGCGCCTTGAAAACTCACTCGCACGCACACACACGCACGGAACTATAAATAAATAGATAGCTACACCATGAATGCTGGTGTGAAGCGGACCCATACTATTTAATTAAACCTGATTGGCCCAGCAGAAAAACAATTAAAACAGCAATTGACGAGAAAAAGTGCACAAAAATCACACGGATCAGCCGGAGTTGGGGATCAATTCCAGACACACCGGTTGTCCGCCGACGAGTTTTATTAATATTCGTATGTAACAAAGTGCATGTGTTTGTGATATTAACGGTACATTTTGCGAACACATTAATAACTATTCGTTCACAGTGCGCACACGCACGCATTGGGGAATAGTTCCCTCGTTGTAAATTACCCTCGGAGACCGGTAAACGATGCGGGAGAACAAAAAGTCAGCCGCGACAAGTATCGATTTTTTATTATTATTATCGGGCTGTTGTTGACATTTCGGTAGCGCTTGTAAATATGGACTTTTACTATAACTAGGCGCACCACTAGCAATGTTGGAAAAGGTAAGCCGGACGGAGATCTACATATCGATTAGGAAAAGTATCGAGTCGGGCGTGGACCAATGGTTGGGGTGAATCATGCGATGAGCTTCTCTTGAGCTTGTTCAAGATGTACTCGTAGATGTTCTCTTTACATAAATAAACATCGAGTATCTCCGCCCATTGGACTGAAAGGCTACACTCGATTGATTGATACGTTTCCTTTGGACGTTAATGAGGCAAATAACGAAGCTAATTAAGTCTTCGTTTATCGATAAGCCATTCGACTTAATATTGACTATGAAGTGATGTGATAAAAAGCACGAAAGTTTCATGAACTGTGAAATTCACACGTCACCGTGCTGGCTACTCACGGCAACCCTTGGTAGGACAAGTAACCTTGACCGGTTCATAGTGCGATGACCTCATATTACTCTACATATTTACAGTCTGCCACCTTGTGTCAATTTTCTCAGAACTTTCATCTAGAGCGCATTGTTTATGTATGTCCAGTTTAACAGCTTTCGGCGCCTATTTACCGGCGATTAGCGACAGTCAATAAACAAGCGAAGGGTTCTGTCGTGTAAACTAGACCGAACTACTAACCCTGCCCGAAATATCGCGCGCCTTGAGAGTCGTCTGGAAGAGTTATTCCTGTCGTCGGTGCATACAGATCGTCGCGAATACGTCTCGTCCGGACTCGAAGTCTTGAATCCACCGCAAAGCCTCGGAATGCATCTAATTTTAAAACGAAGAGGCTCGCGACCTAGCTGACCCCGCGCGCCGGTCGTATTAAAACCTGAACTTTCTTTATAACTATGTACCTATGTTTGCTCGGTAAACGTATTGGACACACACAGGCGCGGAGGAGTCGGCGAGCGAGCCGCGGCCGGTCACGACTGCGAGGCTAACCTACACTACACCCTCGCTCCCGAGCACTATCCAGGACGATCTCCTAGGCCGGCCCTCGGCCACGCTCGTGGGAAACTATCGCCTAGTGCACAGCGGTCGCACCTACACCCGCCGGTTTGCATCGCTTGTTTATGAGAAGCGATGCGAACCACGAGTTTTCGATGGGATTACGCAGATTCGAAACGTAAACAAACAGGGATTCGCGGTTTTCGGTGTCGATATCAGTACCTGGGGTAGAAACCCTAGCAGGGCGATGAGCACCGCGGGGGCGCGCATGCTGGCGCGTCCGGGCTAGCGGCGCCGGGGCATACGTCGGGACCGTACCCGGTCGTCAGCACTCGAAGGTAGATCCGCAGTAATCCATCACTTGCACATGTATGCACTGAGCGTTTCACTGCAAGTCACACAGCACAAGAATCGAGATGTCACTGGTTGCTCATGGGCTACGGCGAACCGGTCGCGAGATCGTTCACTACGTTCGAAACGCGCGCGTCGCGTGTAGTGGCGTACAGAGCCTTAATAACGTGTTGTCGCGGCGGCGCGTGACAGCGGACTGAAGGGCGGGTGGCGGCCGCGGTGCGGGCAGCGCGCACCTGGCGCGTGGCGCACCGGGCGCCGAGAGATGGCGCTGCGCGGCGCATCTGCCAGCGGCCTGCCCCGCGCGCCCCGCGCACCACCCGCGTTCGCCGCCGCGCACCCGACCAGAAAATACACGGAAAACAGCCCATGTACTGTATGCGAACACGTGCCCCTGTGTAAAAACTTCGGAGATGAATAGACTGCTATGCAGTTTCTTTTTGTTGTTTTTTGTTAATATTTAAAGACGACGCGTCGCGTCACAACAGTTTATAATGTTCGAGTCTATTAGCAAAAAGAAATTAAATTGACTTATATTTACTTTGTAACTGAGTTTGTAAGTTTGTATAGCGAAAAGAAAAAAAAATTTTTTTGGTTATATGCAGGGTGTTTTTTTTTCAAGCCAGTGTGTTTATAAACTAAAAATTCTGAACTAGGTCTAAAAGAGAAAAATTATGGAAGGAATCATGGGCTAAATTAATAGGTAGGTAGGTTAATGAATTGGGGTAGGAGATTAGGTACCATGTTTATCCATTTTAAGTACCCTTACTATTCCGATGTGGGCCCTAAGAATAGAATAAACTACTTATTACTTAAACAAGTGATTGCATTCAATCAAAAAACTTGCAGACTGAAATACTTAGCTTCAAAAAGGCAAGAAGACGGAAGACTCTTTCATAATGATTGCACATCCCTCTGCTCATGAAGAAATGCAAGACTCTACTGTTGCGAACATATTTATCTACACACATACCTGGGGAAAACTTCTTGAAGTAAATAGGGGCAAGTCTATAACTTACCCGAAATAGTGAAAAAAACTTTTTCAAAAAAAAAAAAAAAAAAACAACCGACTTCCAAAAAACACTAGAAAGTGAAAAATAACTTTAATTTCGGAAGTCGTTGCCTTTGGATATGTACCTATTTTATTAATTTCTTGTCACCGCCTTCCGAAATTAGTTATTTTTCACTTTCTAGTGTTTTTTTGGAAGTTGGTTGTTTTTTTTTTTTGAAAAAAGTTTTTATTTTTCAGTTTTTAGTAAAAGTACCTACCCCACACCAATTCATCATTGTTCTCATCCTTGGGGTCAAAACAATGCATATTTATGCTATAGCAGCAATCTCGGTTAATTTGCTGCCATTTTTCGAAGAGTTCCGTTGTCTGTCTCCGAAACGCATCATCCGATCTAAGTATATGAAATTTAAATGGGACCATTTAGAAATAAACCCCTTTCGTACAAAAAAAGAATTTTGCAAATCGGTCTTGTTAATGCCCGAACCTCCACCTAACTCCTAACCGTTACAGAGTTGTACCTTCCTTCAACAGCTCAGCGTCATGAGATGATGATGACCATACGCAAATGTCTCAATAGCTTTAGAAAATATATGAAAAACATTGTTAATAACCACAAAATTTGAGGGTTGCCCTCGATTTCCCTGGGATTCCATCATCAGATCCTGACTTGGTGCCAGTGGGATCACCTCAGGAGTAAACTCTTTCAAATAAAAAAATAATTTTGAGAATCGGTTCACAAATGGGGGAGAAATCGATGAACATACAAAAAAAAATACATACAGTGGAACATATATAACCTCCTCCTTTTTTGGAAGTCCGTTAAAATACGTCGGCCGACCCGGGAATCGAACGGACGAACGCACTATTGAATTGCCAGTTGCTGAAATAACATAACTACCTATTTAAACGATAGCCAAACATTACGCTAAACATCTTTCACTTAAAGACACTGTATTTGCACACAGAATAAAAAAAATAAAAAACAATTTGAAAAAAGAACGGGCGCAAGGCGAATGGCGTGTTAACGTTTCATTTTAAGGATGCAAATTTTTGTAAATCTCCACAATTATTGGCAGCTGCATCAACCGTTAAGAGAATGATAAACATATTCATGAAGAAGCCAAAGGGCTGAATGAATGATATGTATTTAAAAAAAGTATTAAAACCATTCGTTCAATCGTTCCCCGGAGTGATAAATGTCGGTAGCAATGAACGAGTGAAGTCATTATTTTAATTTGTCTCGTTGTTAGCTTTTTACGAGTTCAATTTTTTGATAAATTGAATTGATAGTTCTTATGTCTATATTTTTAAAATCTATTTTGACTGACTAGTTTTATCAGTGAGAGGTTTTTTTAGATTGATCAATTAAGTATAGACGGTGTGCAATTTTAATTAAAAGTTGATTTATCTACAAATATATGATTATCTATAAATGCTAGATATGTCTATTAATAGACCTGCTCAATATCAATGGGACATTTTTTTTCTGCAACGGCGCGGCGCGGCGGTGTGGCACGGTCATTTGAAAAAATAAAAAAAACAAGAACTGACTGACCCTAAGTAGCCGTAGCCGTAGGCGCCGCCGCCGCCGCCCCGTAGCAAGCTCGTTGCCGAACAAAAAGAAACTACTAAGGAAATGTAACATTAAGTAACCCTACACCATAGAGTCACGAAAATAATAGGTTACCACTAGTTTGTTATTTGCACTTCGTCTACCTAATAACCTAGTTTTATTGGTAATTGAGGGCACGCCTTTACCCACCGCGGCTATAGCTTTATTTTATTTAGTTCACTCACTCCGCATGGCCAAACGGCCATTGTAGTCAATTACTCTAATTGTAATTACTAATTATAATTATACTAACATGATCATTTGGGAATGGGATGAATATTCCTATAGCTGTTTACCTTGGCGACGTGGTTTTGTCGAATTAATTAGTTTTTCTTTTTAAATTTGGTGTGACAATACTATACAATATTATAACACAGTGCAGCCTTGGTGGGTGAATTGCTTATTTTTTTAAATCATTAATTCAAGAGTTTCTGTCAAAAATATTATGAATCTCTAATGTTCGATAATACTAAAATACTGAAGCCTTCATATTGGATATATCCATATACCCACTTAGTTGATTATTTTAACGATCGATATGTCTTAGGGTAATTAATAAATCGATATTTCAATGAAACTACTAAGTAGGTTTTTTTTATTTTTTATTATAACTATTATTAAAATGCTTAGTCAAATTGAAAACTTCAGTCTATTTAAAACTACTAAAAGTAGCTCTAGTTCCGGGTTTATCACGATGCTAGACTAGCTAGCAGATTAAATCTAACAATTAGTCCGTTTTACAGTCCTCATCGTCTGCATTAGTCAATTATATTAATTAAAAGTCTTAATAGACCTGAGAAAGGAATAATTAGCGGCTTATCTCGTGCACATGTCGTAAAGCATGTGTAGGTAATTTTGTTTGTGTGTAGAAGCGCAGGTTTAGCGGGCCATTGTGTGTGTTACATTGTCTATATTACCTATTTATGGATGATTGGACAGTGTAGCACTTTGTTGTCTTTTAGTTTTTTTTTTTTTTTTATGAGGAAGTTGCACAGATACTTATATGTGAAATTGGCTTAATAAACAGAGTTAGAGAGAAGAATTGTTAAAGTTAGATAAGTACACAGAGGGTGAGACCCGGAAACTCGCTAATTCGGGAAATACCATCCTAGATTGTATTATGTTAATATGGCATCTGTTCTGAAGCTCAAGCTACGGCGTTCATAGACAAACATGGGCATGCAGCCAAGCAGAATTTTAAATACCTACTAGTTATCAAAACAAAGAATGGGTTCTTTTATTTCAATTGCTTTGGTAGAATTGCAATAAGAATTTAACGTCTTGGTTTCAGGTATAAAGATTAAGAATAGGTTGGTATTTAACTGAGGTAATAGGTACCCTTATATTTATAAACGTTACTTAAACTTAAGAGATGTTTTGACATTAATAAAAATGTGTATGGTTAAACAGTCGCTAATCACTACTTAACTTTGAGCGTTTATAAATAAGGGGGTTAGAGGCTATTTCGATAGAATTTCCTATAAAAACGAGTAGGTTTTTATCGCTTTAAAAAAATAATTAGGCTGTTTGTTATCTAACATGCCCGCTAAGCTGGTCCTAGAACAAGTGGCAAATATTTGAATGCTACAAAAAACATACACGAGTTTTGTCAGTAAACCCTAAGGTCACATAAAAACATATGAAGGCATTCTCAGGGGAAATTGTCCTAATTAGTAATAAGCCTAATTAAAGTCTAGACTCACCCATTACCTGGAAATAGGGCAGGCCCGAATAACAAGTACCTACATATAGGTGTCTACTTTGTATTCTTTAGCTAATTAAGCAGCTTTACATTTTTTTCTGACTTTTAAAAAGGGCGTGGGATTATCGACAAAAATTGGGATTTTTTATTTGTAGCGCACTTTCAATTCTGTTAACATAATTATACAGGATAAGCTTTTAACCAGTGCGCAAACTAGACCCTCCAGTGCAGATATTTTTCGTCCGTTATAAAAAAAAAATTCGCTGTTCAATACATTTTTTCTTTTTTTATTTAAGCGAAGAAAAATATCTGCGCTGGGGTCTAGCTAGAATAAAAAAACTGAATTACAGCTGGCGCACTGGTTTAAAACTTATCCTGTGTGTACGAATTTTCGAATATAATCTTACGCTTTCAATTTGTGTTTTTTTTATACTCTGTGTACCTATATACATACCTATGCTTTAATGTTTTATGTTCTTACACTAAATTTTTTGCTTATGGGTATTTTGCGTGCAATAAGGCACTATTTATTTATTCATTTTATATTATAAGTAAATGAAAGTCAATTATCGTGTCTGTTTCTGTTACCGCGTTTATCTTCTAAACTACGCAACGGATTTTGATGCGGTTACAACTATTATTTAGAGAATTTTATTCCCGAAGACATACCTATGTGTAAAATATAATAAACCTACAAATTATAAATAAATCTAGCGCTTTGTAAAGTCGTAAAACCATGCGAAGTGGCGGCGCTTCACTAGTTCTCAATAAAATAATATGATGACTCATCAGCTAGATTGTAAAATATTTTCGCTGAAACTTGTGATGCGCGTAGGTATCATATCTAAGCTTCTCGCGATGTGGGATGCTGTTTTATGATAAATCCATTTAAGTACGCTGGTCTTTCAAGTTTCTGACGCTTTAAAGGATTGTTATTTGATTAGTATCTTAATTTTTTCTCTTTATATTGATCTAATATGTGAAACTTGATGAAAAATTGCCTGAAGTTGAAGCAAGTTGATAAGCAATTTGACAACCTTCAGCGCGGTACACTCAAATACATGGCATAGGTACATCGAAATAATTTAACGGATCATAGACATTGTTATTTTCATAGAAAAATGTATGGAACAGTTTTTCTTTTAGTTAAAAGTTTTTTTTTTTAACTTTGAACATGATGTTGAAGAGTACATGATTTTGAAGTGAACTCCCCTGGGTTCAGTTCAAAATCATGTACCTAGGTAGGTACTGAATCCGTGGAGCCAAATCGCGCGTCAATGTCCCTGCCACCCTGCGTATTTTCATCAAGAAGCAATCACACTCACTTATCCCGTTAACCATCAAATACTCGTAAGACGTATTGAATATCATTCAATCAACTTTAAATGCGATCGGAAATATAGCGCAACCGAATTATCAGCCATGTGATATAAGAAATAAAATTAATATAAAATAAACGATACTAATATATCGGTTATAAACCGTTTCCTTCGTCTAATAAAATTTGCATTTCGAGATAATTATTGATGACTAGTTTCTGCCAGCGGCTTCGCCCGCGTGTTGGCCGAAAATTATCCCACGGGTACGTACTACAGAGATAAAAGGTATCCTATGTATTAGTCCGGGTTATAAACTATCTGTGTGCCAAATTTCATCGAAATCCATTCAGTAGTTTTTACGTGATTGAGTAACAAACATCCAAACTTTCATATTTACAAATTAGTAGGATTTCAGTAATTGAGATAGTCGCACTTCTTTTATTTCAAATTCTGTACACAAAGATTGAATGTCAGAAAGATACTGCAATCAGAATTAATTAACCCTCCCATTGATTATCAGCTATTTGAATAAAGCTTATTGTCAATAATATAGCGTGTTGTAGTACAATAACATTAGTGGTGCTTAAACAAAGAATCACCGACGCACCACACCTACGTTTAACCACGCCCAACACGCTCGCTTCAGACCCTGACATAGAAAAGAGTTTTTGAGTTATGCAGGAATATTTGTAAACTTTTTGGTTGGTTGGCTGACCTATTTGTTGCCTTTGCCCGGTGAAAATTGTCTGTAGTTGAATAACAAAAATGACAGTTAAAAAGCGCGGCAAATAGAGCCATATATTTTTTAAGAGTTTTTAAAAAACAATCCTTTGTTTATTAAACCTTTATTTCAAGTGTGCGAGTTTTCTAACTTTCCTAACTTTAACTTATTTAATGAGCGAAAAGTATTCATTCCGTTCTTCAATCCAAAATCTAAATTAATGCATGAGCTTGATATGAAAAATTGTATCACTCCACTCTAGGTTTTTATAGGCATTAGTAACAAAGACAATGAAACCGAAAGCAGAAGCCTAAATATCGATTATAAACTTTAGTAGACATGTAAATCATTGTGATGACACGCGTGCTTTCCTGTAAGTTGGCAAACAATAGAGTCATTAAGATCATACATAGTTCGTTAAGTTTTTTCTTGTTGCAATGTAGGTATCTATTAAAAACATAGATTTCCTAGTAGTCCTTGTATTATCCTGACACTACTAGGCAAACGCTTCAGTTGTACCCACTTTTTAGTGACAGTTGTGGGGTAATACCTAAAAGGCATTCTATTCGTAGTAATACGCTGACAAATACAATGCCTTTCATTTCGACATTTTAACAACATATCTGGCGTTATTAACGTTGTCGAGTAGACGCATTTTTCAAACATATGTAGCAATGGAAGGGTTTTACGCAAATAGGATACAGGTTGCTTATCGCTGCTCTTCCAAACCATGAGCAATTCCTGCTTCAGAAAAAAATGAAATCTAAGCATACGGAACAACGTATATTTTTTTTTATCTGCTAGCTAAATTAAAATCATTGTTCTTAATTGATAACGAATCAAAGTAACCGACAACTGTAGGTCAAGGTACCTGAAATCGATGCAAAGTAGGCAGCACAAATACATAGGCGGTGTGCATAATTCGTGAGTAATGCATGTTTTGCTGATTGTCTGAAGGATTTTTTATTGAAATAACTTCCCAAATGGATTGAGTTTATCTTATAACTGATAAAGTTAGTTAGCTAATTACTGCTTTGTAAAAAAAAAAATGCATTAGGTACTTATTTAATATTTCTTCGGGTGGATGCCGCATGTCTTCGAATTTTTGTTTCTAGGACACGCCGTTGTCCTCGATGTACCGTGTGGTGAATTACGGCCTACCCTTCTCACAGAGAGCAAAACTGTGTCCCAGCAGTGGGAACATTATAGGCTTACTATATATTTATGTTTTTTAGTCTAACTTTTTGATTGGTTGTATTGCAAACGTAGATTTTATTGAAGAGTTTTTAATTCGTGTTTACTGTCTGTTTTTTTTCTTAATGTTTTGCAACAGGTAAATATTCAGACTGCCTTAGCATAAAACGAGGATGTCCTATTCGACTATTCGTTTGATGAGATCCTTCAAAAGTAAATCGACTGTACATGCATCGTTAAAGTCAGTAACTATTGTAGTTTAAAAAAAAAAACGATATCAACAAAACCATTATTTTCAAACTTTCAAAATTACAACCTCAAAGGCCTATTCTATGTTTATCAAAGCCTTACAAGTTACATTGAAACTTAATAGCATATTTCAATTCAATTACCTAATTGACATCGAACAATGGTCGACAATATTGACACTACACTATGAGAAGAATGTCCGTGCGTGGACAATTTCATTGCTTCATTGTGCCTTTGACATTTCTATACGTCACATCACTATTATTGCATTCTTGCAAACTTACATAGTAACTTTACATAGACTCTATGACTTAAGCCATAAGGTATAGATTTGAGAACTTTTCAACAATTAAGTTGGTTTTTACCTGACGTATGAATTGATTCGACGAAGTTGATGAGTGAATTTTATGACGGATATCTTCGGAGTGAAAACAGTCATTTAAAATTATCGATATTAATCGTAAGCGTGGTAATGTTAGTCGAAAGTGTTCCCATGACAAATAAATTGTTTCTCGGAATTCGCGAATTTTGTACCTACCTACTTACTGGCCATGACTTTTTAGCATGTTTTGTAACCATTTTCTGTATCTAACTCTTACAATAAACAATGAAGTATTGCTAATTAGCAACTATTAATTAGCTAATTGAGACCAAGAAGTTTTTCTTCGAAAATAGTTCGATTTAGATAAAATCGAACTATTTTCGAAGAAAAACTTCGAAAATAGTTCGATGTTAGTTACGTGCATGAGTCGAATAAATATGTCTTTAATCATTTTCTTTGCTGAATTTCAATTAGTTCAGTTATTGTTAATTAATAGATGTTGTGTCTGCTGCTTACCAAAAAAAGATCGGTATCTCACCGTAAAATACCTAAGAACTTCGAATTATTTATATACAAGGTGGCAGGGACGCGTAAACTGGATTCGTGGATCTTTGACAGTCGTTACAGGTCCTCAGAAGCCCGATAGTCTGACAACCAGTCTTACCAAGGGGTATCGTGTTACCCAGTAATTGGGTTGTGGAGGTTAGATAGGCAGTCGCTCCATGTATAATATTGGTCTTAAGCTGCGTATCCGGTTAGGTTGGAAAACAAACTGAAAGCCTTAATACCGTTAAAGATTATATTGAGGACAAAAAAGCTTGGGATTGACCTACTCCAATTTTGTATACTGAATGTTGTTTTTTGTTTTTGTATTGCTCTTTGACATTTGATTATTATTATAAAGGGTAAGTTTTTATCCAGTGCGCAAATTGTAACCATGAATTCAGCATATTATTCTAGAACCCCTAGCGCAGAAATTTTTCGCCGGTGATACAAAAAAAAAATCTGCTGTTTCATAGAAAAGTGCAATACCTACGCGGTCAAAATGTATGGAACAGCTGAAATTTCTGCGCTAGGGGGATTAGAATGATATGCTGAATTTATGGTTACAATTTGCGCACTGGATAAAAACTTTTCCTGTATACACTTTGACATTTGATTATTATTATATACACTTTGACATGAATATTTACGTTGAGAAGTATAATATTATTTTTGTTTTAATTATTGTGAATGTGAGGACTATGTGGTATTTTTATTCTTTGTTTTTGTGTTTCATCTCTTTCTCAGTTAGTTTTTAATGTTAATCTGGCAGTTTGCGGCCTACCCAAATGTCCTTTCTTTGGTATTGTTCGTCAAATCGTTGAGCTCCTCAACTGACTTGACCCGTATGATTACTGATACATGCGTGCACTGAATGGACAGGTTCACTCAATCTGTGTGGTTCTTTCCTCAAAAGACAATTTCAGACACCAATCCACATGGTCTTCACGTGATCTGACCAAGATTATGTCTGGACTTTAAAAGAGACTGTGACCTCTGAGTTTGTTTCGGCCTTTCTTCTCAGAGTAGTCAGATAGGAAACGCCGACCTCATCTAGTTTAAAAAAATATGATTACACAAACCTACTTACAGAAATAAAATCATTTAACTCCAACATAGTTGGGAAAACGTAAGGCAGATTATGATGATGAGGAACGTGCAAACTGTAACCGTGAATGCAGCACATGGTTCTAAGCCCTTTATAAATTTATCCCGACTAAACATAACCGATAACCGACGAAAAATGCATATGCCCTTGCAAATAAATTTTTCGTCGGTTATCCATAAAAATAAAATAACAACTATTTCATGGAAAAGTGCAATACCGATGCGGTCAAAGTGTAACTGCATAATTATCTAAGAAATACTGATATTTTAAAGTTTTCCGATTTGCAAAAATCATAAAAACTTTGCGTAAAAAATATGCGAAACATATTTTTTACGGAAGCCTTTTAGCAATAAAAAACAACCAATACCTAGGTCTTGGCTACAACAAACTGTTGGAAAATCCAAAAAAAATAATCACCAAAACATGTAAATAAAATCGATAAAAACAATATCGATGCTACAAATATCACGAAATCGATTCAAGTTTACGATTCGCCGCGAAAGTACGCGATTACCTCGGTTTCAGCGCTTACGCATAGTCTGGCTCAAGAATGCAGTGTTACACAACAAGCATTCACTTGCATAAACTGCGGTACTATTTATGTTAATACATAATAAACTCATTTGATTATCGCATAAAATATCATTTGGAACTCATCATGGCCGCCGTCAGATGTTTTCCCGCCAACCGCGCCGTACCATAGACAAGCTAATGATTACTCGTGTTTTCATGTCAATCGATCGTAAAACACTATAATTTCGATAAATTGTCGATTGAAAGTGTTTGTGTAATAAAATTCGAAGCCATGTTTTAGAATTTTTAAGTATTAGGTACCTAAGTTGTTTGTTAAGGCATTTTCAGCCTTTGAAAAATAAAAGGAATTTTCTTTTAAATGGATGGAGAAGTGAGGCGCGTGGATGTCAGTTGTCGCGGTAAAATAGTACCCTATGTCCTTCTCCATATTCCAGGCTATATCTCTGCCAAATTTCATGACGATCGGTTCAGCGGTTTAGGAGTGAAAACGTTACAGACAAAGTTACTTTCGCATTTATTATATTAATAGGGAAGTAAGGAATTTTTCCTTTCTATGATATTGACCGGACAAAAGACAAAAGTACCTAACTCGAAGCTGACAACAAAAAAAGTAAAAAATAAAAACTGTATTGTCCTGAAAGAGCTTTCCAATTGTATCCCTGCATAACTAGTTAACATAGATTTCTGTTCGTCTGCCGCAGTAAGTAATTAGTGAATTTGTATAAGGCGTCCACCATTGCTTAACTTACTGGTAGTGTTAAATGTTACTATATTGGATAATTACAGCTTCGAAATATGAACGTGTATTCGATCCGGTAATTGTGGATTGGAGCGGCGCCGGCGCATCTTGGGGTCATTTAGATGGACCTGTTCGTTTTATGTGACCTCTAGGGTTGCTACTTTCTAAATACCAAGGTACAATGCCATCAAAATTATTCTAATTCAGGTAGCTTGAAAAAAAAAACGATTTTTCTTCCATCACTAATATCTTAAAACCATTTACAAACAAATCAAGTCATTTATTTCTTTGCAAACATGGGTATTGTAAATAGATGTTTTTTTTTATAATAAGGTATATTAGGTGTATTTTCTGAATAGGTTTCAGATTGGAGACCTACCTACAAGAAATTTCTGTACAATCATCAAGAAGCAAACCAAAAACAAAAAAACCATAGACCAAACTCTTAACTCCCTTGAAAATCCAAGAAATCTCGATATTAAAAAAAAAGAAAAAAAAGAACAGCAATAAAATCTGCGAAACACTATTTCGATTGACGTTACGGCCCATTCTCACAATACATAGCCACGAAGAAACCTTGCCGTACGATGACGTAAAAGGCGAATTAAAAATCGCAGGAATCCAGCGTTCACTCGTGAGAATTTTTACAACTAACCAGCTATTAAAAACAATGTTTAGTTCTTTCGAAATGTCATCTTATTTATTAGAATCAAACGTTTTCAATTATGCAACGGATAAGGATCCTACAGACTAGAGATTTTTATCATTCTTTATCGGAAAATTAGTCCGCGCTCCACGTCAATATTTTGCAATATTTTAAACTAGCTTTTGCCTGCGGCTCCACCCGCGTGGATGTCGCTTATTAATTGATCTAGATCCAACAAAAGATGAACACAATACATGACATAAATAAAAGGCAACATCAGGTTAAGTGGGTGTACTCCTTCACCTATGGGAGACCACAGCATGCACAATAGCGTTAACAACTAAGCTAACAAAGTAAAAATATTCAATATAGGTAAAATTTGGAAATAGTTAAAACATATTTAAAGGACATACAAAAAAAAAATGAAAATTAAATCAAATCTATAAAAACATTTCTTATATTTAGACAGAGACTCGCAGTTATCTAAATTCTTAGTTTTGGCTAACATGTTATTTTGCCTACAAAGTCTCGGCACAGCGGCATAATGACCGAGGGTACTTTTTGAGCCAGGGATATAAAAAAAAAAATTGTATGCGTTATGCCTGGGAATCCGAGTCGGAATTGTAATCTTTAATGAACTCAAAAGTTAACCATGAAAAAGAATGGCGTAAAAATGTCCTTCTCCATATCCCAGGCTATATTCTGCCAAATTTCATGACGAACGGTTCAGCGGTTTAGGTGTGAAAGCGTAACAGACAGACAGACAGAGTTGCTTTCGCATTTATAGGTAATATTAAAGTAGGGATGATACAAAATTTATAGAAACCGTATAACTAGTGAATGCATAATAAATGTTACGACCAGGGACATCAAAAGATCTTTAAAGATGCATGAATCTTTAATCGATTACGCAGATTTTAATCATTTGAGCTAATGCGTTATAACTTTAGCGATAAGTCTTCAGTAACGGCCCTTAGCTTTCTTTTTTATTGTTAGTTGCCGTGTTAGGAATGTGTGGTTTTTCTTCTTGTTTCTGTTCGTCTTCGGGTAAAGTCATGATTGTTTTCTTCTTAATATTGCTTGATTCTTTTATATAATTAGATTTTTGTGTAGGTTGCCAGCTCGGTTTTGGCTCTTTTTTATTATTTTTGTCAATTTCACGTCTAAGCCGGCGTATCATGTCATTAATTATAAATTTTTTTTTTTCAGTACTATGATTCGTTAAAGGAGGTTTAGTAGCATTTAACCGAAATCGTTGGACCCTTGGGCCCCCTTTTCTTTGGATCTTTCATCTTACTGTAGCCCTATACTTAGGTGCGGTGGGTAAGTATGAAAGTTTTGAAAACAATGTTGCTTCTTGCAGAAGTTGCCATTAAGGAAATAGGTTTAGCATAGCCAACTAGTACCTAGTAGTATATTAATTGTGGTTGCGTATTCATATAAGATGCAGAATCTAAGTTACGTCACTGGTGTGTAAGCGGTCTAACGCGTTAGGTGTGGCTACTTAAGAGTGGCAACACAGCCACACTAGACTTGAAAGCGTTTCATTACAGTAAAGATGCGTTTACGACGCGACAGGGCAGAGGTCATCATATTTTATAGGGTTGCCAGAGTGAAAATTAACAACACAATTAAAAAAAAAGTAAAAAGTTTTAGACTTCGAATTTTGAACGGAGGTGTAGTCAAGCTAAATAGTAAAACGCAGAAATCTTTGACTTTTAATAATACTTTTAACGACTATCCTTTTCATTGAACGGAGCTGTTTTTGGCGTGACCTTTTAATTATGACTGACGATATTTTAGTATGCCGCGCGACCTGGGAATACCATCCTAAAAGGAAAGGTTGATATTTTTACTTTATGATGTTTTAACCAGAGAGGTAGAAGAAGCGGTAAAGCGTCACCTGTGGTGGCGACTAAATCGTCACATACAACCTACAATGTTTCCACTGCTTGGACCAGGCTCTGTTTGAGGGATTGGGCCATAATCCACCACGGGGGCTGAGTGTGGGTTGGTCTTCGAATTGCTGAAAACTAGGGTCGTCGGATATGGTTGAAGTTCTGTAAGAAACCGATGATTGTTTTTGAGTGAAATACAATTTGATCAATGAACTGTTTGTTTTCCAAAACATCCACCCATGCTTAAATTTTAAAACATTCATCGGTTTCTTAATAAACCTCAACTACGAGCTACCGATCTGCATGATACAACTAGATGAGAGTTGCCCAGAATCGAGCTGAATGGCGTAGGTATAGTTGGAGAGGCCTATGTCCAGCAGTGGACTGCGGTAGCCTGATGATAATATCCGATAATCCTGGTCATTCTCATCTCTTATATCGACCGTACATCGCGCAAGCAGAATTATCCACGAGATTAACAGACCCACAGCCATTGCAACAGCCCACCAGAGACAACACTCGTCTAGGTGGATCCTGTCTTTTCTATGGAGAATCTCCTAATTTCTCTAAATACCTATGTAAGTAAAATCTGTGATTCCTATGCTCTCTCGCCTTTAATGATACCCCATACACGTTCTTTGATCAATACAAGTTAGTCACTCGGAGTAGTTAGTAATTCATCAATGAATGTTGTGTCTCGCGTCGGTTATAAAATATGTATAATGTACAAGAAACAAGCATTACATAATACATGGTATATGTGACTATAATAATATTATTTTTATCCGCAAAAGGTGCTTGTTTAAGCAGTCGATTGATGTATGTATTCGTTTACATTTCAATCTAAAACTTCTAAAATAAATAACATTTTCATTGATCTGATGGTTCTCGCTGAGGGTGGAGTTTTTTGCCCATTCTGTTTTCCACACACGAAACTAGGTACCTTATGGAAGGAATTTTGACGTTCAAAGGCTATTTTGAAATAAATAATTTGACTTTGACTGCCGATACAGGGAAATATCTCGAACTGTTGGATATAGAAATCAATAGGACAAGCCAATGTCCAGCAGTTAGGTACTTTGACGAAAAAGGGCTGGTGATGGTTAAGATTGCATTATTTATCGAATTCTAATATTGAAAACAGAGTCACAATGGTCACAATATTTGTACAAAATTAAGAGTAGATACCTGTCTTAGATTATAAAACAAAGGCAGATAGACCGCGCGGAACACCAAGAGGGAAGCCAAAAAACCAAATACTTTTTTTTTTGACGCTTGGGTGTTCCGCACGATCTATCTGCCTTTATTTTATAATCTAAACCAAAAAAAAACACAAATACTAAAGCGTCGCGTTGTATATTATATAGAATGCGACGCTTTACTATTTGTTTTTTTGGCCTCACTCGTGGTGTTCCGCGCGGTCTATCTGCCTTTGTTTTAAAATCTGAGATACCAATCTGCAAAAAATACTATGGGTAATAATTAAAACACAAGCGGTGAAGAAAAACATCGTGAAGGAACCAGCATGACCTACAACCAAAAATTCGAAGACGTGTGACATCTTCAAAACCGTGGGGAGACCTGTGTCCCAACAGTGGGAACGGAACGTTATAGGCCGATTATGCTTATGCGTATGCAACTTACATGTAATAATTAAAACACAACATTTTCCATTAAAACGTCATAATATCGCAATTGAACGTGTAAGATCATTACAGCTTTCTTATTAAAGTGATATCGGTATGTTTATCAAAGTATATTGATACAGGAACTGATGGTCTGATTAACATTTTCTTTCACCATTATATGAGACAGTATTGTCTCCCTGAGAACTACGCTACGATGTTATAATGAAGCATGCAACTGTTTTATGTTTGAAATGTGATAACAAACTGATGCACTGGTAGATAAGGAGTCTTTTCTTCTGGATACTGCTATATACTATAATCACAACACAACCCCTTACTTTTATTTATTTAGGAGTTGATGGTGCATTTCTTATTCTGTCTGACGGACTTTTTTACAAGCCGTAATTTCAGAATTCACAGTCTTTCTCGTTCACCTAATTCATAAATTTTTTGGCCTAAGTATCTCTTTTGTTTTCATTATTTAGTGACTATCCTTCCAGCTATAATCACTGATAGCCGCAAAGATATCTATCGGAGATGCTTTAAATAAACTACGTACAGGTAGGTACCATGGTAAACTGGTCTAAGAATTTCAAATATCTTACTATATAACTGTTTTCACACTGATTTCCAAAGAAGTTGGAATTTGCAAAGAACAGATGACCGTATTTTGAGTAAAATAAAAATGAAAAACGTAATAAAACAGACGCTTGTCATGAATTTGTTCAATTACTAAAACAATTGTAATTGAAATTAAAAAGATTTGTGAGCCAACCATCTACTTACAAGATACCGATTAAGTAGCTCAGCTAATTGAAAACACGAACTTCTTAAGCCCTTCACATAATCTTTAAGTACCTACTTACGAAATTTTATTTTTCAGTTATCGAATTATATTGACAGATGAATAAATAAGTTTTTATATCCATTAGCTAGTATCTAGTATCTCTGGTCCCGACAAAACTTTCCACCGTGAAACAGGTGTTTTATTTAAAACTAATCATTTTGACACTAAAAATGGCGGCGCGACGCTAAGATGGCGCGCATCTGGACAAGATAAGCGCCTTTTATTAGTTAAATGCCTAGGCATTCAGCCTAATGGCGACTATTACGGGATAAAACATTGCTTTTCAACTCTTCCTTTTAATAAGTTAAGTTGTAAGGACATTGACAATTACTTAGCATTAATGGACGGAATTGAGCTGTTACAATCATGTTGATTTTATTTTCACTATGCTGTTCATGAGGGGAAAGGTATTTGCTAGTTTTGAATTGATGTTAAACCGATTATCTTCTTTTATAAATAAAAAAGAAACCCAATTTCCCTTGGTCACTGCATTACACGTGAACGGCTGGACCAATTTTGCAAATGTTTTTTTCCTGCGTTTTTATCGTCAGGAGAAGGTTCTTATGAAATAATAAATCTAAAAAAAATGTGCATAGCATTAGAAAATCTTAACGACTATATTAACTTTTATAATATTATACAAATGCGAATTCAATATTCATGGTTAAACCAGGACAACGTGTATCGGGTCAGTTAGTTCTCAATAAAATTGTCGATGGATGATTGGCACGAGAACACAGGAATTGTATTCTGTTTCGGATTCGGGGCATCAACAAATTAATGAATTTAGAGAAACATAATATCTAATCTCAATGAAGACTAGCCATCGCCGCGGGAGATATAGCGCACAAGTGTGTGCGCAGACAGTGCACTCTCTCTTCACTCACTCTCATATTCCGATGGGACGGCAAAACGACAGGACCGGAGAGAGATCACGCGCAGAACCAACGGCTTAGCGTGCTTCCCGTGGCCCGGGGGTATCACACCGCCAACGTCCAAACTCCGGGCTGTTACCATAAAATTCCTCAACCATCAGCAGTCGCGTTTACGACCACGACACCAATGTGGCAGTCAAGAGAAAGAGAATAACAATGCATACACAAGGGTGAAATTAAACGAGTATATTGCATAAAATCCAGAACCTACTGATTGAGAGAAAGGAGTTTTTATACCTAGCGCAGGAGTCAGGGCTTGACTTTGTGCGTACATATTTTTATCATCATCATTCATCATTTCAGCCGAAAGACGTCCACTGCTGGACATAAGCCTCCACCAAAAGGTTTTGCCATAATCGCCACGCTTGGCAGGCGGGTTGGCGATCGCAGTAGGTATGGTGGTAAAATGCATAGAGAATGCTGTTGCCCATTCTCTAGTAAGTCCTTTAGTCGCCTTCTACGACACCCACGGGACGAAATGGGATAGTGCAAATCTTTTACGTCCGTACATATTTTTATGCCAATAAAGAATTAAGTAATTAATTTAAATGCCTACAAAACGAGACTGTCCACAGTAAAAACTACAATACAAAAGATGACGATCATATGGTACTTATTACCAATTAAAAAACAGTTGCAAACCACAGGCATAACGTGTCTGGTTACGATTTCAAACGTGCTCAAAGTCAGTAATAAATAACTGCTCATACGAAAAAATCTTGACAATCCACAGAATCAACCCCCCCACCAGCACATGACATAACAAAACACAGAACACATTAATTACATCACACACATCTCAAGTTGCAATGTAGTATTTAATTTGTGAACTTGCTATCTGTCAAATTATCATAATTAAACCGCGTGATTTGAGACCTTGAACCCTAAGGCTATGTGCAAATCTGAGCGGAAAACGCGGCGACATTCTGCATTCTGGTCTTGACGACGTCGTAGGTGCAGTTTTTGGCCAGTAATGGCACTTTCAGAAAATTTCAACTCATCTATCTGAGTTTATTTAGGGTTGGTTTTTATTTCATACATCTTTAATCTCAGGAAGCAATAATCTCAGAGTTATTATTATCTTTCGAGGCTGTACACAGCTTGACAGCTGACAGCGACATCGACGCACAACCTGTTTACATGGATTCAGAAGATCATTCTGAATGTTTCGTCGGTTACTTAAAAAAGAAATAAGTACCTGTTTCATACATCTGAACGCGTAGGTACTGCACTATACTATGTAACACATGATTTTTTTTTTAACTGAAGAATATTTTTTCGCTAGGGGTCTAGAATCGTGTTCAGAATTCATGGTGACAGTTTATACGTCGATGGGCCGCCCCGCCACCCTGTATATATTCTATACAATCCATCAATCTTTCTCTTTTCTTATCGCCATCTAGATTTTATATTTAATCTGTCAAGTCCGGCTAATGAGACATAATTGATTTTCTATTGAATCGTACCATATCGGGTGCAGCCGGGGCTTGACCGGCCGCTACTGTTTTCTTCACATTTCGTTACTGTTTTCTTCACAAGCTCATGGATGCATTAAATCTCGCTAAAATGAACCAAAAATCGTGGTATTTACGCTACCTTTTTCCGCTGAGATTTGTCCCTAGCCTAAATCCGGCCGTACAGCTTTCTTAGGGCTCTCTAGCCCATTAATTACGGCTTGACGCGTCGCATGACGCTGCGTCGGAGGCTGTAGAAAGTCCGACCCTAAGGTCATCCCGGTTGGAAGGCATTGAAATTATTTAGATATGGTTGGTAGATAGGGCTCTCCGTATATTGGACGAACTCGGGCTTGGACGGAAGATGGTGAAGTGTAATTGGATTTAGATTTCAATCGTTTATAAGGTAGTAATTTGGAAGGGATTTTGTAACTGTTTTGTTGAAAAGTATTTTTGAAGTATGTGTGTTTATGAGTGAGTACTGTAAAGATTGTTTGTAATAGACGACCTTATTTTGTAAGCGATAAGTTAACGTTAATGACATTCAAACATTTTTAGTATAGGCTTTCAATTCAAATAAATTAGAATAGTTTTTTTTTTGTTTCGAAAAGACAGAGGGTCATGGCAGGCGCGTGGGTGTATACACGAAAGCGTGAAATAAACGGAAAAATTATTATCAAACTTCCATAATAAGGGTGTTTTAATATTTGATCATGTACACACGGCATTTCCAGTTTACGCTGATCTCGCACTGTACGGAAATCCTATACAATACGAAATCAGCTTATACTGGAAATGTATAGCGTGATGTGTAGCCGTGCGTACCTACAGGAAGCCCCCTCCTATTATTTAGTCCTCCTAATTTAAAACTGCACGCCCCTCCAAAAATTGTATACAAGCATTTGAAATGTGTATGCAACAAGCAGTGGACCCCTCCACTGATCCATGCAGTTTTAAATAAGACGATATAATAAGATAATATAGTATAATAAGATCTCTAGTTACTCTAACATTTAAAAACAAATCATTTCTATTTAATGGGTTAAATATCTAATGTTTTCCAATTAGGTCAAACACAATGTTCCAATTTTGTTTTTATTAGAAATTCATATTCACCTTCAATGTTCTAAAACCATAATCACACTATAAAAAGTAAACTTTTATGTATCACCAATCTGTATATCGACGGGGAAGTGCTAACAACTCCTAACTTACAAAAACCAAATTTTACAGGAGGCGAAAAAAACGTTTTTTTATTTTTCCCAGAAGTTTAAGAAAAAATGTGTAATTGCAAATTTATACTTAAATGGACCCGCTTCTAAGTCAATAATCAAAATTTGTTTGGAATAAGTATTTGGCGAGATAATGTAAGATAGGAGGTATCACCAAGCTGGTGTGGCTGGAAATTTGAAGATAGGAGTAATTTCCATACTTCAAAAAAGTACGAGTAACAGAAGTCATTGAAAATAATCATTTCTCGTTGAAGTTTTTAACCATATTCGAAGTATACTCGAGATACGCACCGCTTTTGTCTCGCTCTAGAGCGGGAACACTGTACTTGCGCATAAAGGTAGGAGATATTAGCTCAAAATTTATTTGAAATGAAGTTACGAGATGTTTCCATTTGTAAGTTACAATATATTTCCTGCGAAAATTAATCAGGTTGTGAAGGACCTTAATATAGGAGATGTTTCTTCGGTGCCTTGCTACGTCAATTTTGCGAATTTCAACTTAATTCATATATCAGTAGACGCGCAATTCATTCTCTATCGAACTGCATTTATAAGTCGTTTTCGTAAAAAAATGTCAGTTAGGAGTTGTTAGCACTTCCCCGTCGATATATCATTTGACAGTAATCTCAAGGCTTTTACAAGAATAGTAAATCCCAGCATTCCCCTTAATTAAAATGTCATTAAACATCTAAACGTTTCATAATTCTACATACGAGTATCTCTCCATAGAACTGATCTGCGGCAACCAGCGATCGCCTTTTGAATATTCAAAGGTTTATGCAATAAGATTTCAACTTTATATAGCTGATAGGTAGAGTTGGTTTTTCTTTGGGTTATTGGTTGGACTTGTGTTGGAATGTAAACAGTCGATTTGTTAAATTATCAAGAGATGTTATTACAGATTTTTCTGATAAATGTCTCAGAATCCAATTTGCTGTGACGTCGATTTTTTTGATAATTTAAAAGTAGCGGCTGGACTCGGATTTCTACTTAACTTTTTGATCGTTGTACGTTTTAATTAATGATCGTCTTGTTAGATGGTTTTTGTTATGCAATTGTTTGATATATAGTGTGTTATTAACATAATTTGATAGTTCGGCTTGTAAATAGCTTGAAGCATTCTTGGGGCCGGCCAGACTTGTTGGCTACGGGTCGAATGAGCATTTCTATTCGAGAAGTCGTTTATACCGCTGCAAATATCAAGGGAAAGTAATAGTGTTTCGTGTTTATTGATATGGGTTAAGTTGTGTTATTTTTAAAGATTGTAGGCTCTTCTTTGTGTTTCTAGTTTTTAGTGGACTTTTTGGTGTTTTGCTTTTTAACTAAATTGTCTTCTTATTCGATAAGTTCTAAATTGCTAGCTTATATCGTAAGAGGTGCTTTAACATAGTTTACATATGGATGAGTAGCATCTTCTAAGTCTCCTACGATTGTCAATCGAACTGCCAAGTCTTAGGCCCGTATTACAGAAGGTCACTCAATACTCAAGCATTACTTAAAACTAGATTCAAGCCATTTGATTGGTTGAAACTAGTTTTAAGTAATGCTTGAGTATTGAGTGACGTTCTGTAATACGGGACTTAGTGTGGTGATAAGGCATTTAAATTATTTACTTTTTGCCAGACCATATTTAGCAGCAAATTAGAGCCTCGCAGGATGCGCTTTATGCAGATTTTTTTTATTTATCTAAAAACACATATTTGTTACGGCGTCGAATCATATTAAAATAAACATACAACGTGATACTGATCTGTTTGGCTAGCCTTACGCTTTCGTCCGCTGAGGTAGCTCGGAGAAATTCAAATTTTCTTACGTGTTTTGCAATTTTTCGTTTAGTCCAATCTTGGCCCCTCGACCTCTAAAAAAAGATTTCTTTATTTGTTGTCACTCGACCCCCGGGGGGTGAGACGGAATTTTCAATCAAGGGACACGTATACCTCGTCCACTTTCGACCCCTAGTTCGGTAAGTACCTAAAATAATATTATGGTACAGTAAGGTACAGAATACTTTGGGGGGTCAAGAGGAAACTAAAAACTTGGCTGGAAAACAAAATCTACTCTCGACCTCCAAGGGTCGAGAATAAACCATAGACAGGGGTCCACTGGACACATTATTTATTGGGGGTCGAGGGGCCGAGGGTGGACTCGCAATTTTTAGGTCAGTGTCAGGCTGTGCTGGAAAATAAAATCCACTTTCGACCTCCAAAGTATAGCACCATCCCATCTCTACCCGTGGGTGTAAAAGAAGGCGACTAAGAGACTTATTAGAGAATGGGCAGCAGCGTTCTCTATGCATTTTACCACCACCGGCACTGCGATCGCCAATCCACCTGCCAAGCGTGGCGATTATGGCACCCCCCTATTTTCTTGGGGAGGCCTATGTCCAGCAGTGGACGTCTATCGGCTGAAATTATGATGATGATGATTCATACATCATCATCAATAAAACCTCTAAGTTGAATCCCATTGAATTACTTTTTCTTGAAATAGTCATGTTCAACATACAGGAAAAGTTTTTATCCAGTGCGCAAATTGTAACCATGAATTCAGCATATCATAACTAGACTAGACCCCCCAGCGCCGAAATTTTTCGCCGGTTATAGAAAAAAAAATCTGCTGTTCCATACATTTTGACCGCGTAGTTATTGTACTTTTCTATGAAACAGCTGATTTTTGTTTTAATAACCGGCGAAAAATTTCTGCGGTAGGGGGTCTAGAGTGATATGCTGAATTCCTGGTAACAGTTTGCGCACTGGATAAAAACTTACCCTGTATAGGCAGACACTAGCCTACCAATTGCAAATAACGTAAGAAAAATTTAATTTCGCAGACTGCCTTACGCTTTCGCCAGCAGGCTTAGCACGACGCTTTCTATTTCTACTCTACTGTAGAATAGAAATTGCTTGTCTACATCTCTCGGTTCAAAACTGAAAATTGTCTACACGGAAACGTCATTTTTGTCTACTCTTCCGTCAACAAAACGCTTTTCTATCGTTCTCGTGTTAAGCCAGGAAACAACTGAGACAAATTGGAAGGTAAAAATGAGTATACATTGATTACATAACAGGATTCGTTCGTTCACTGGCTCGGTTCATTACTTATGGTACCTACAGTCGCCAGCAGGTCAAGCTATCTGTCAAATTTTCCGAATTGAACATAAACCTTATTCCTTTGCAATAAAGTTGAAAATCTATCAAAGAAATTTAAATGTCACCATCTGTATTCCACCAGAAAACAAATAGCCTAGTCTGGTTTTTTACCCGACTGCGCCAGAAGGAGAGTTATTCAAAAGATTAAATTACTTAGGTACAGAAAGCATACAGGAAAAGTTTTTATCCAGTGCGCAAATTGTAACCATAAATTCAGCATATCATTCTAGACCCCCTAGCGCAGAAATTTTTCGCCGCATATACAAAAAAAAATCAACTGTTCCATACATTTTGACCGCGTAGGTATTGCACTTTTCTATGAAACAGCTGATTTTTTCGAGGTTAACCGGCGAAAAATTTCTGAGGTAGGGATTCTAGAATAATATGCTGAATTCATGGTTACAATTTGCGCACTGAATAAAAACTTACCCTGTATACAGGCTGTTTGGCTGAACGTTGAACATACGAAAATGGTGGATAGGTGGGGTCATCTGCTACTTACTCAGCCCTAATTTATTTGACCATGGCCCTGGATTTTTTTAAATGCAAGTTGAAATTAAGATTTAAGTATTTTTACGTCTTTCTGTAAGTTTGAGGACTCATAACTTTTTTTCTAGCTAACATCTGAATAAAGCAATAATTTTATAAGAATCTGCCAACATTAAAGATTAAAAAATAAAATCACTGTTTTACCCATTTTTAATAAAGAATACACTTTTAAGATAAGAAAGTGGTGAAACTAGAAGAAAGCAAAAAAAATAATATTTAAAAAACACCAGGGGCCAAGGCCAAATAAATTAGGGCTGAGTAAGTAGCAGATGACCCCACCTATGCACCATTTTCGTATGTTCAACGTTCTACCAAACAGCCTGTATTATGACACCATACATGAATATTCAGATGACAAATAAAAACCGTATCTAATGCCTTATTAACATAATTATAGATTTAGTACCTACTTACTTTAAGTTTAGCTAGCTATTGTACAAAAATAAATAAATTTGAATTAGTTTTCGTTTTGTTGGCACTTGCTGATCTACTTTGCAAGATTCAATAATGGCTCAAAGGTCGAAAACCTGAGCCGATTTAAATGGTCGAAAAAAACGGGTAATTTTGGTGATTACCTCGATCTTAATTTCAAACACATTAGAGATAAAAACATGTATGCAAATACGATATTCGATTTCTTACCTTCACATCTTTTCTTATCTAAAATCCATCAAACGTTATCCACAAATAATAAAATTAACACCAAATAAAAATCAAGCGATTCTAATATAAAATGCCAACGACTTCCTTTGTTCGTATAAAAAGTTTAACACTCATCTGAACTGGCGTATCGAGGAATTTGTCGGCAAAGATTATAGACAGATTTCTATAAAGATTTAATAGGTTTGAGCCTCACTATAAGTTGGTAATAGGTTACCTAGATAGAGAGGCTTCAAACCATTACTTCTGTCCATTCAGTGTCGTGGTCACAGGTGTGACAGTGGAGCATGGATTTCTAGGTCTGACCTCCAGGGCCTGAATTCACTATGACCACTTAACGATTCCTTACTCGTAACCACGTCAATCACACACGGAATCTGCTAATATCGTATTAATAATATCTACAAATTGTCTTGGAACGTACAGAATATGACATTTAGATTTCTTACCGTTACATTGGTTTCTCAAAAACGCGATATTGACGTAGTCTGTACGTAATAAGATTCCTCGGGGAATCATTACAACCGTATATTCCATTTTTGGGATACAGGCCTTCTCTGGGGAGTGGGCAATAATCGACCACGCGGGCCTAGTGCGGGTTGGTAGATGTCACATGTCTTTCATTTCCTTTTTGCTTCTAGAACATCGTTTCCTCACGATGTTTTCCTTTACCGTTTTGAGGTTGTAAAAAGTGTCACTTTTTACAGAAAGTAAAGCGTCTGCCTGATTTCGAACCTACGACCTACAACTTGTTAGTCGGGCCCGTTATTACTGGGCCACCACTGCAACAGGTAGAGCGAAGTGTTTATTGGATTTGTCATTAAGAATTTCTGAGTAGGCATGGGTTTGTGCTCCTTTTTTTGTTAATAGCGTCACCCTCCGCTACATTGGGATGGGACTTGACATAACTTGAGAAATGTGGGTGTGCTATATTTTTCCCACCCATAATCATGCCAGTATTGGCAACCACCATTACCACTTCTACTGAACTCGGATGTACTCCTACGGTCCGCCCACCTTTTCGGGAATAGGCGTGATATTATGTGATTACCTAAATGTTAACACATAATGTAATAGATTATATCGTGTCTTGTTGTTATATGGCATATATTTTACACGTTGAGACGAATCGGCGGTTGTTAGCGATCGCTACGGTTCGATGGCGTAAGATCTGTGACTTTGGTTGGTGTGGTGCTCACGGGGTGATTATTATTTTGCTCCACAGGTGTAGATCCTCTTTTTTTAATACGTTTTATCACAAGGCCCGAAGTATTTACTTAAACACCCTATCAAAAACCAAGTTACACTGCTCCGCTTGGCAATTTAATCTTGGCGTCGATATTAAACTGCCAAGCGGTTCCAGCTGTTTTCCTGCAATTTTTTGGGATCTGTATGCTTTCTTCAAAAAGCTGTAGAATCACTTTAATTATAAGGTTAGCCTTTACGTTGTAGCCATAATTTAATTTTGTTTCTTTTCTTTTTCTTCTTTCTAACTGTCAATTTATCACTGCACTAAAAAAAAGAGTAACTAGCTACAGACTACTCTCAAAAAAGAGTAACTAGCTACATACTACTCTCAAAAAAGAGTAACTAGCTACAGACTATTCTCAAAATGTTGAGTGTGAAAAGATCTCTGCTCATTTGGTTTCCAACATCATCATCATTTCAGCCAAAAGACGTCCACTGCTGGACATTGGCATCCCCCAAAAGTGGGTTTTGCCATAAACGCCACGCGTGGCAGGCGGGTTGGCGATCGCAGTATGGTGGTAAAATGCATAGAGAACGCTGCTGCCCATTCCCTAGTAAGTCCCTTAGTTGCCTTCTACGACACCCATGGGAAGAAATGGGATGGTGCTATTCTTTTACGTCCGACACCACTCGGAACTTTTATATCCGGCACCACACGGTACGGCTTGCAACATGAGGAAACCAAATGGTCAGATATTTTTTTACACTCAAAATTTTGTTAGAAAAAGTACATTATGACAGTGACAACACAATAGACTTACAATGTTAAAAGTCTTATCAGGATAAATCCCTACACACCAAAAATCCCCCAGTGTGTCCGCCAGCCGATCGTCACGGCGTAATTCCGTATATGAGTCGATATGTTCGCGTGCTACAGACTCACAGACAGACAGATCGTAAAGACACGCATTTTAACTATTAATAATAAACCTCTAATTGGAACGTGCGGCGTACATATAATAATCGGCCAGTGTAACTGACCACTTTATTGTTACCATTGAGGAACCGGTCTCGGGCAAGCTTAGGTTGGGATGTGTGGGATAGATTCCGCAGAAATAAATATGGTGGAGACGAAGATGTAACCTGTGTCCGACATAGCTACAAGATCATAATGTTGCCTTATTTTAGGTAACCACCTAATTTAATATGTAACGCCACAATTTTTTCACTGTCTCAAGGCGAAAGTCTTTGACCAGTGTGTGTTGCCAGTGATGACCTATGGTACAGAGATGTGGTCGCTCACAATGGGCCTCCTCCCACAAGGTGGACCGATGAGCTTGTGAAGGCCGCGGGAATCCGCTGGATGTGGGAAGCACAAGACCGGTCGCAGTGGAGGAACCTGGGGGAGGCTTATGTCCAGCAGTGGACTTCTTTCGGCTGAAATAATTATGTTTCCTCACTGCAATGCAAAGGTCTTCCTTCCCTCTTTCCACTTTTCTCAGTCCACTGCAATTGTGGGCCAATCCTTTAACAGGGAGCCAGCTCATCCCGCCATTGAACTAATATCTGAAAACTAAATGTAGACAATTGTTTTTTATTCATGTTATTATTTTTAACCGACTTCAAAAAGAAGGAGGTTATCAATTCGACATGTTTATATTATTATTTTTATGTATGATCGGGCATAACTCCGTCATACGTAGACGGATTTGCAAAATTCTTTTTTTGTTCGAAAGGGGTTTATTCCGAAATAGTCCCATTCAAATTTCATATAGATCTGATGATGCGTTTCGGAGACAGACAACGGAACTCTTCAAAAAATTACAGCAAATCAACCGCGAATGCTGCTATCGCATAAATATGCATTGTTTTGACCCCAAGGATGATGAAATTTCGAATCGGTGTGGGGTAGGTAACTAAAAAGTGAAAAATAAAATCTTAAAAACAAAAAAATAACAACCGACTTCCGAAAAACACTACAAAGTGCAATTAAAATACACCTCCAAAGTCACCGACTTCGGAAATTAAAGTTATTTTGCACTTTGTAGTGTTTTTAAGAAGTCAGTTATTATTTTTTTTAAAGTTTTTTGTAGAAAATAATCCCATCTGTAAAAAATTCTACCGAACGCCTATTTGAAATTCAAATTGAGCAAAACATTTTCAGCCCGGACACAAATACGAGATATTCGGTTCTTTTTCGGTTTTTGTAAAACAATCATTGCTATATTTTCCTTACAAAGCGTCGCGTCGCGTCGTCTACTGTTGTCATCAAATCTTCTGGTGACTTAAAATATTGACGTGTGGTAGCTGACATGGCAAATAATTTAATTTTATGTTTTGTGTTTAGTAATGTTAATTAATTACATAATATTGTTTAGAATCAAGTTCTTCTAACTTAACAGACAGCTGTGCTGCTGGGGAGTTTGTTGCCCTACTTCTCCTTCCCAGCTTAAGCACTAGAAAGTGGTGAAGGGCGGGCGTTTTGGGCGTTTTGTCTTATGTAATTTTGACGTTCAAAGAGTGCTGATTCTCAGCCGTTTGAGTAAATGACTTTTGATTTGATTAATAATTTAATTAGATTAGAGTAGGTATGCTTTTCCAAATCCTCATCTCCTCCGTCTGGAATGATGGTACCCTTTGTTCGGATAACGGACTCCTACCGATTAAACCCCTTCCCGTCCTACTACCATGTGTCGGGGGCCCACGAGATACTTGTACATTCGTATTTCACACCTCGGGTTTTGCCTTCAAGACAAAGGTCCCTGAAAAAGGTATTTATTAGTCGGTCGATATGTAATTGATAACCGTTGTTATTTTTATTGAGCCGGCTCGACTTTCGTGAGATTGTTTATAATTGTATCGTTATTGCGTTTATGACTGACAACTCTAACACAACTTAATTTATTTAATTCTACGCATTCTTAACTTTAGAGCCGGTTAATTTGGTTTATATTAGGCTGGTTTTTTGGCTATGAGTGAAGGAGATATGGTGTTAAATGTTAATTATTGGTTACGAGGCATATCATTGTTAAATATGGGTGAGTTAACTCATACAAAACTGGAGTCCCGAAGAGATACGATAAAGTTTTTCTAATGCAAAAAAAAAAAAACACCTAGTTATTATTGACTGTGTAAAATTTTGCATTTTACTTTGGTTAATATTTAATTGATCCTCTAAAAACTTATTGACCTAATGATGGACACTTTTTTAATGGTCTCCTTTTAACTCTATGGTCAATTCTAACAGCTGTTCGTAGTAAGTAAGCTAGTACCTAACCTGACTAAATGGGTTAGGTTAGGACTGTGATCAAAGGCGCGCGAGCTCAGCGAGCGAAGCGAGCGGTGCCGCAGCAGGCGCCCTGACATCGCTCCATTCAAGTTGATCGCAGTTACTTCTCTATTCAGTATTTTTTAAATCAAAAAATCGTTGTGGTCTTAGGTTCACAAAAAGAAGGAGGAGATCAATAACTAAATTAGTGTTCAGTAATATTTTTAGACGCGCAAAAGGGGAATTAATAGAGGTTCAATGAAATAACCTTTTTTATATTTTACGAGTAATTAAGCATACCCATAAGTATGCTACTTACGGAAATTGTAAGCCCTGTGATGATAGCTGTTCAGTGTTTAGTGAAATACACCTATTTTAGATTTTAATGCTGATGTTTAATATTCATAAACTACGTAGTTATATTCGTCAATATCAACGGATAACAGGAAAATACCATTAGCAATAACATTAAACACAGCTTAGAAAATACTTTCACCGCGTCTATGGATTACCGTCTTAAACGATTAAGGTAGATTAATAATGCGAATTTCACACTGACAAATTATTAATTAATAAGTTTAATAATATGAAAGTGAAATATTTATTACGCTAATATTTAAGAAGTCTGTCAAAAGGAGGGATTTTGGGTTCGTTCCTAGGAAAAAAGTGTATGTTTTAATTTGGATATTTTCAGTAGTAGCCTGGATGGAGTCCGGATTTGTGGGTATTGATGGCATAGCACTAGGCTCGCCACAATGAATGTCTTTTGGGTGTAAATGCACCTGTCTAACTCCAAGGGAGATTGAAGCGTGATATTATGTAATGTCAGAATTAATAGGAATTCTACATTGCTAAAATTATGAAAGTGAAATAATTTATTACAATAATTAATTAGGCGTCTCTTGACCTAGTCATACGATCAAACAAAATTAAAAAACAAAAACTTGCTGAATCTGCGTAGGGTGGTATAGTGAATGTATTATGGAGTCGAGGTCGGCTGATTAATGCTTGGCAACGATATCACTAATTAGGCGAATTAGGCACATCTTTGTTCTACCCGACTGTTGCGCGTACGCAGTGTAGTAGGTATTTAGGATATTGGCCACTGACAACAAAAAATGCAGCCGTAGACTTTTAGAAGTAGCTCATAAATTACTGACATGCTGTATTTTTTTTTAGAAGCAGATAATTAATTAAAAACCTGAAAGTCAAAAACCTTTTCTAATTTAGAGAAGGAACAGGTTCCCATGAAAAGTAAAGAAATAAAAGCGCATTAATATACACAATTAATTGAATTAAGATACAAACTTTCTACTTGATATATTTAACAGATTGCATAGTTTTATATAAATCCTAGAAGATAATTAAATTAAATTGTAGAAAATGATACTATTATGATTAAGTAAAATTATATGGATGGTGAAGTAATCATCAAAGAGATGGACAGATATCGTCAAAATATTTGGAGGCATTAAGTTGCATCGCCTTCTGAAGCGACTTACTTAACATACCTTTATTATCATTACATCTAATAAAAGTTAAAACTTGATGCCGCTAATAGAAAGTTAATGTCATTAAAAACAACCAGTCATGACCATTACATACAGTAGCCAGAATGAATAACATAAAAAAGTTATTTCTGTGTAAACAAAAAATCTGAACTTACGCCATTATTCTTCACCAATTTGCGTAGCTATTTCTCTACGTTGGGGTCGGCTTCCAGTCCAACCGGATGCAGCTTTGAGTACCAGTATTTTATATCAAGCGATTGTCTATCTGACCTCCACAAGCCAGTTAGGTACTAGGTAATAGGATACTTACCCTTTGGTAAGACTGGCTGTCAGATTTTATGGCTTCTGACGACCCGTAACGACTGTCAAAGATCCACGAATGAAAGCCGGGACCAACGGCTTAACGTGCTTTCCGGGACAAGGAGCGGTCTTAGTATTTAAAAATGGCTACCCATCCACGCACCAACCGCGGCAAGCGTAGCTCAACTTTGCCACAAGCCGCTACGCCATTATTCACCAAACCAACTAAAGTGGCGCGAAAAGGAAATTTATGAGTTTTTTTTTATTGCCAACGCCAAATCTGGCCAAACGATTAATACTTAAGGCTTCTTCAAACAGGCGCGACGCGACAGCGCGACATGTCGCGGTGGCGATTCTGCGATAATCGCGACGCAAACCCTTTCACACAGGAGCGACAACGCGTCGCGCCGCTACGACTCGTGACGCCGCGACGTCGCGAATCGCGCGCGACGAGTAGCGCGACAACAATGTTACATTTTGTATGGTGTCGCGGCTGCGCGGACGCGACACGCGCCGTCGCGCGCGAATCGCGCGCGACACCGGGTATAAATAGCGGTGCATTCCAAGCTGAGCTCAGTACTAGACGAACTTTCGTCAGAGGACAAAGGTAGGTCTGTGCCCGTTTGCGGCGTGGGGTTAGGTTAGGTTAGGGTAGGGAGGGTGAGGAGGGTCTCTCCTCTGAGGAGGGATTTCCTCTTAGGAGGGTCGTCCCTCTGGGGAGGGAATTCCTCTTAGGAGGGTCGTCCCTCTTGGGAGGGATTCCCTCTGAGGAGGGTCGTCCCTCTTGAGAGGTTGTCCCTCCGAGGAGGGCCAAACCTCTGAGGAGGATTTCCTCTGAGGAGGGCCCCTCTCCGAGGACCTCTCTCGAGATCCGTGTCTCCCTGAGTTAGGTGAGTAAGTAGGTTAGTGACCAAACCTACCCCTGGTGGGCTAAGTACGGTAGGAATACAAACGTTTCTTCTCTTAGTCTTCAATTTATGTAATTTCGTAAAAGTAGTCGCCTGCAACTCATTTTATGATCCAAAAAAAAACTGAGCGTTTACTGGGCGTGGTCTAATCCACTTGGAATAATATTAAAAACATAGATATTTTATGAAATAAAGTTAGCGTGAAACAATGATTAGTGTAACTGGGCGCTTTTTAAACCCTGGAAAAGATTCATATATACAGACGCCAGCACATTAAGCTACCCCAAACTGTCAAATTTTCCCAATGGAACATGAACCTTAAACTTATGTAATAAAGTTGAAAATCTATCAAAGAAATTTGACGAATTGGGGTAGCTTGATGTGCTGACGTCTGTACAAAAGCCAAGTTCTATATATCGGTTTCGGCCTCATCGTCCAAATTTTGATTAATTATTATTATGCTTTGTGCAGCTCTTGAAAAATGTGTGCGAAAATCCTTATTCCTAGATTCAGAGGCTTCCTCTGACAACTTTCCACTTGTTGGAAGTAATCCGAACCTACTTTAAAAGTACAAATAAAGCCCAGCTTTTGCCCGCGGCACCACCCGCGTGGATGTAGGTCATCACGTAAAAAGTAGTCTATATCCTTTTCCATATCTCAGGCTATATCTCTGCCAAATTTCATGATGACCAGTTCCGCGGCTTAGGCGTGAAAGCGTAACAGACAGACAGGCGGTCAGTCAGACAGAGCTGCTTTCGGATTTATAATATTACTAGAGATAATCCCCCTTATTACAAAACAAGTGTTTTCTTAAGGTATGGTTTAAACCACCGAGCCTGTTTATGGAATAAGAACTTAGAACTGAAATAGAATTACAGCTCCTTTTACAAAACTGACAATTTAGCACTGGACTAATAAGAGTTTGATCTGCGAATTCTTTGAATTACCTAAATTCCTAAACTCCGCAGAAGGGTATTATCCTTCTGCGGAGTCCCCTCTCCGAGGAGGGACTCCCTTCTGAGGTGGGTCCTCTCTCCGAGGAGGATCCGCTCTCTGAGAAGAGTACCCTTTTCGAGGAGGGTCTCCCTTATGAGGAGGGGAGCCTCCGAGGAGGGTCCGGAGACGGACGTCCGCAGCAGATTCGCGGATGTTCTCGTGTCCCCGTCACAAGCGGCACATTTTTTGTCACTAAAACTCCACAGTGACCTCCAGTGCCGCTTGTGGCTGGAACACGGGAACATTCACGACCCTGCCGCTCCGTCCGACTAGAAAACATGGCACGCCGTAACCACCCCAGGGACCTAATAGCACACGGGTGCCAGACGACCCTCTGCATGGCACCCTTGGTTCCCCTGCGACGGGTCAGCACACTGGCACCACCGCCTACCAGTTTTCGGCTGCAGGAGATAGGGAGAGCGGCTATACCGATACTCTTCTTCCCCTGCGGTCACACCGCATCCGCCATCAAACGGTGCCGACCCCGTCCAGGCCACGGAAGGGAAGAGCGCTACTTAGAAACACCGGCACTCCTCCTCCGCTGCAGCCTGTAACCCTGATGCCTCCATTGAGGTAATATGTACTAACGTACAGTACATATTACCTCAATGGATGCCTCCCATACGATACTCAGTTGCGATGCGCCTCACCGCAACCTACGTTTTTGGCCGCTACGTCGTCGGCTTGGCAGAAAAATTCCTGACGAGTGGCCCCACCTCAAAAAATATCTTGTAATTAGTTTTAATAAAATTGTCTCAGAATACAGAAATTGTTTTCGAAAATGTGATTATTTCGAGACAATATGATGACGTTTAATTGTCATCTTAAAATAGTGTTGACACATTACAAATTTACTATCGATAAAATAATAGTCAAGTGAGAGTAGTCTTTAATTTTTTTCAACACACTTGCTCATAAAATGGCTCTAATTTCACTACAGTTAGGCACATAATGACACCTATTATCAAACTGTGACTTTTTCATTACTATTATTCACTAGTGAGTTATAGAATTGGTTGAGTTGCTTTGTTCTTAGTGAGTTATAGGTTGCTTTTTGTTTGAGTTGCTGTGTTCTTAAAAACGATGATGATGGATGATGCTGGGTGATGATGGATGATGATGGATGATGCTGGATGATGATGGATGATGATGGATGACGATGCATGATGATGAATGATGATGATGGATGATGATGGGTGATGATGAGTGATGATGGATGATGATAGATGATGATGGATGACGATGGATGACGATGGATGATGATGGTTGATGATGGATGACGATGGATGATGATGGATGATGATGATGGATGCTGATGGATGATGATGGATGATGATGATGGATGATGATGATAATGATGATGATGGATGATGCTGGATGATGATGGGTGATGATGAATGATGATGGATGACGATTGATGATGATGGATGACGATGGATGATGATGGATGATGACGATGGATGATGATGGATGACGATGGATGATGATGGATGATGATGATGATGGATGATGATGGATGACGATGGATGACGATGGATGATGATGGATGATGATGATTTAGTATTATTTTCTTCGCAAGTGTGTTGAAAAACGTCGTATGATACACGTGTGTATTGATGATTATCGTCCTCGGCTCTCTTAAGACCCTCGCCTGACGGCTCGGGTCTCAATGGCGCCTCAGCGATAATCACCAACGTTACACACTTGTACCATAATGTACTATTATCGCCGTTTATGAAGAAGTTTGTACAAAACGCAGTTTTCTAAGAAGTTTTTAATCAGATTTATCCGTGATAGTTCCTCTCCACCGAATTGTCTTCCCTACTATCATATCCTACATTAATATTACATAGTATACAATGTGTCCGGTTGTCGGTTGTATACCTAGATTTTTTCTCGAATCCGTGATTTTAAAATATTGGCTTTCAATTTTGAATTCAAACACACAGACACTGACACACGCAAACAGTCACTGTCACTATTGTATAAGATAAAATATTATAACGTGCTTGAAAAATAGCGCCGTGCTAACGCAGTCAGGTTATGCGCTGACAGCATAACTCGGTGCTCATGTTCCCAATCAAGTTCGTATCTATGCCATATACTCGCATCTATGACACTTGGTAAATAGTCCAATGCGTCCGTAATCCGACAAGACCGGGGACGGTTATATACAGGGTAAGTTTTTATCCAGTGCGCAAATTTTAACACAAAAAAAAATCAGCTGTTCCATACATTTTGACCGCGTATGTATTGCACTTTTCTATGAAACAGCAGTTTTTTTTTGTATAACCGGCGAAAAATTTCTGCAGTAGGGGGTCGAGAATGATATGCTGAATTCGTGGTTAAAATTTGCGCACTGGATAAAAAAATAACCTGTATTATGTACTAAATTAATTTTGATGTCCTAAAAAATAGATTCGATAAATTACAACTGAAGCAGTAGGTTCGTCACTAGACAATAAAGTACGGTAATTATTTCTTCATATGTTGTCACAATATTTAAGGTTCTTTCTGAGCGGCGGCATCATAAGCAAAAGAATATGGTTACAGTGTAAGCGAAACAGTACGACCATTTTTAGCCTATTCTCAAAAAAAAAAAACAAAATCAAAATATTTTATTTCAGATAAACCTGCATGGGCACTTATGAAACGTCAGAAGCTAGGTGAACGGTTCCAAATTGTTGTTTCCTATGGAGAAGAGCCGGCAAGAAACTCCACGGTTACTCTTTTAAAAATAATTGGCTTTAACAATATTTTCAAATTACAGAGATAAAATGTATGGGAGGACAGCGCAGGCCTGTCAATAAGTACCAGGTACTTAGACGAATACAGAATAGAAAATCGTCTACAAATCTACAGTCAGTAAGGCCTACAACGTTCTCTCATTCACAATATGTAAAATAATCAACATAAATAAAATGAACCTAAATAAAATTGATGTTTAATGTCAATTAATGACGAGAATATGTCAGCATATTAAAAATTAAAAGAATACAAAAGAACATTGTATTTGAGAGCAGTTAATATAATAACATAGTTATGCTGTTAATGAGGTACCAGGGAAGCCACATGTGCAGAAGGAATTAATGCCAAACTTCCCTGTCTTCAACGTAGTCTTTAATCTTATAATATGCTTTTTTGATAATGCGTTGATGTGCGTTTTAAACTTTCCATCGCTAAGTTCTGTAACTGACTTTGGCAACTTGTTATAGAAGCGGATACTGTTTATTAGAAATGACTTGCTAGTTTTAGTCAGTCTAAATTTTGGAATCACAATTTGATCTTTACTACGTGTATTCGGGTTATGGAATCATTCATTATTGTACTTAACCAACTCATAATCAGCCTATAAGGTTCCCACTACTGGGACACAGTCCTCTCTGTGAGAGGGAGTGGGCCATAATCCACCACGCGGGCCCATGAAAATTTGTATGGAAATCTACCATCTTTGTCGAAGAGAATACCGTCGGGCTCACGGCTTGTTTACTTGATAAATTTCTTAAATTCACTGACAACTAACGCTTAGCCCCAACCTCTGGGTCTGGAAGCATGAGTTTGGTTTAAAGACATTTATTTTCTCAAAGAACAAATTGCTCAAGGGTTCTTATTGCAATGTTAAAACCATTGCATTTATAATTTTCACCTAACAACCGCAAAACCTGTAACTAGTGCTATATTTGTAACTAGCTTCTGCTTGCGACTTCGTTCGTGTGGAAGTCGTAAGACACCAACGACAACCACGGCCCTAACCGCCGCAGGAGACGCCCTGGGCGTCGGGAATCCCAGGCTGATTTCCGGCCACCGTAGGCGTGAGCTTGCGGATGGCGAGTAATGGGTAGCTCGCTGTCCGATAAGGACCCAGCCCAGGTCGACAGCGTGTTGTGTTCCACGCGCGCCTCAAAGAGATTTCAGCACAAACGGATGGGGCCCGCAAGGGCCGATGCCTGCCAGGGGTGCGGGTTTGTTCGAAAGAGATCGCAGCCCCTGGCATACAGGCTACTGAGGGAACACGGGTGGGTGTTAGTCAGTAAAAGTCTGACACGCCCTCCTGCTCCACCCAGAGCGGGAGAAGTTATTTGATGATATCACACACAAAAAAAAAAAACACATTATACAAGGTGTAACAGAAACCCTATTGCTATCCTTAAGACACCGATATCAGCACAATAGAGGTGAGACAACTGGCCATTCTTTCATTTGATCACACTTATTCCCACTGCCGACTTCAAGACGTCGATACTTACTATACTGTGATCGTTAGGTGAGTCGCGATGGTCATCGATATTCACCAATATCATCAAGCCGATAATAATTATATCGGTTTCGAATCGGTATGCGTATAGCTGGCAACATATCGGTATCGGGTTGGTGTCGATATCTGATAATATGAAAACGCTCAATAGGTAACTTGCAGGACACTTACCCAACATAGGGCATTTTAAGTAATAATATTAGTTCTACCATAAAATGTAGGTACCTAAAAGTAAGGAAAAAATATCGAACCTAAGCAAAATTAATTTAGTTGATCAACTGCAATATGATATACTGTGGCATGGATTTTCCGCTAAATGGTTGGCAGTTCATCGTAGGCTCCGGGAGCCGCTCACACTAGGGTGCCGTACAGGGCCATCCATCGAGTGCACCACCCCCGTGCTAGGCCGTCGGCACTCCGCACTCGGTCCAGCCAGATTCCGACTTCGAGTGGAAGCTGTGCTGATCAACTTCGGGGCAAGTCGGTAGAAGTGCTGGCCGAAGTTTCACCTAGCCCAAGTAGGTATGTCATGTGATCCCGCTCCATGATTAGCTCACTACCTAAAGTGGTGCCCGCCGGTGGTCGAAGGTGGGGTCCATGAAACACCAGGGCTTCCATCTTTTCGAGCGCGACACGTCCTCCCGACAGCACATAAATGCGCAAAAAAAAAAAAAAAAAAAAAAAAAAAACTATCACTCAACTCAGGGAGACACGGATCTCTCAGAGAGGAACCCTCCTAGGAGAGGGATCCTCGGAGGAGGAATACCTTCCTCAGAGGAGTGGCCCTCCTACTCGGAGGGGTACCCTCCCAAGAGGGTCGAACCTCCTCAGAGGGACGACCCTCCCCAGAGGAGAGACCCTCCTCGGAGAGGGTCCCTCCTCACCCTCCCTAACCTAACCTAACCTAACCCTACGCCGCAAACGGGCACAGACCTACCTTAGTCCTCTGACGAAAATTCGTCTAGTACTGAGCTCAGCTTGGATTGCACCGCTATTTATACCCTCTCGTGTGGTGTCGCGCGCGATTCGCGCGCGACGGCGCGTGTCGCGTCCGCGCAGCTGCGACACCATACAAAATGTAACATTGTTGTCGCGCTGCTCGTCGCCGCGATATCGCGTTGTCGCCGCGATAACGCGTCGTCGCGCCGCGACGCCATACAAAATGTACCAATTTGCAGTCGCGCTAGTCGTCGCGGGGCGACGGTGTCGCGGCGCGCCAGATCGCCCCTGTGTGAAGTGTCGCGCGCGTTTTTATAGAAATTGTTCTAAGGATATAAATCGCTGAATCGCACGCGACCGTCGCGTCGCGCTAGTGTGCACGAGCCTTTAGGTGTTTAAGATGAGACCAATACTTTTCTAAATATTGTGACATGTCATTCATTGCAACGAAATCGTGCCATACGTGGGTGAGACTGAGATTATAAAATTAATTATTGTAATAATTGATAGTGGAATAGTTGCGTTTGACAGATATTTGGGCAATGTTTCGATCTATATTGATTATAATGATATTTTATTAGCGTATCTTATTGATTTATTTGATTTAGAAATTATGAGCGTATTGAAAGAATATCTTTAGTCAGCAATGAATGAGATTTGTGTAGAATCTTTGTACGAGCTGCAAACATAGGCAAGGGTCAACAAACATAGCAACAGGCTGTGAATTTCATAGACTCAGGTTCATAGAATAAAAGTTAATCACCGTATTTTATGAGCACTTACATTACTTGCCTACAAGATCTTTGATAAAACCTTACTTACCAAACAAGGGCTTCGGTTTCTCTTAAATTTTGAGGGTAAAAATTCAAAACTTCTTTTAAATTTAACATCATCATTAACCTACAGTCCACTGGTGGTCTATAGGCCTTTCAAACTGAACGCCATTCAGCTCGATTCTTGGCAAGTCTCATCCAGCGTCTGGCAGCCACCCTGTGAAGATCATCGCTCCACGTAGCCTGAGGACGTTAAGTTTTCCGTTTCGCGGTTTCCACTCAAGAACGTATGTCTACCCATCGGTTCGGGTCATTGGGTCGCTTCTACGGCTAATATGGCCAGGCCATTGCCACTTCAGCTCGCTTTTTCTGTGAGCGAAAACGTTGGTTCTCTCTGCCGGATCATTTTGTTCCAGATTCTATCCCTCAGAGTGAGTTCTATGGATAGCCAGTTCCATAGCTTGCTGAGGACCTTGAAACTGTTAACAACGTGATGTAAATGAGTTATTTCATCATCATCATCATCATCATCAGCCTATAATGTTCCCACTACTGGGACACAGGCCTCCTCTCTGTGAGAGGGATTGGGCCGTAATCCACCACGCGGGCCTAGTGCGGGTTGGTAGATGTCACTTGTCTTCCGATTTTTTTTGTTCTAGAACATGCCGGTTTCCTCACGATGTTTTCCTTCACCGTTTTGAGAGCAGTGGTAACGAAATAATTTACAAAAAGTAAAGCGCCTGGCTGGGTTCGAACTCACGACCTACAACTCGTAAGTCGCGGCCGTTACCACTTGGCCACCACTGCTCTCCGTTGACCTGAGTTACTTTTGCACAAACCGAAATGATTTCACATTTATTTTATTCATCATCATTATCTGCCTAGCTTTTTCCTAACTATGTTTGGGTTGGCTTCCAGTCTAACTAGTTGCAGCTGAATACCAGGATTTTACATGGAGCTACTGCTGATCTGACCTCCACAGCCTAGTTACTGTGTAAAGTAAAATTGGTTGTCTGACTTTCGGGGTACTGACGACCCGAAACGACTGTCAAAGATCCAAGAATGACAGCCGGGACCAACGGTTTAACGTGCTTTCCGAGGCACGGAGGGGTCTTGGTATGTAAAGAACGATAGTCACCACGAAGCAAACACGGCAAGTGTAGCTTAACACCGTGGCCATAGTTTGAGTTTCATTAAACCATCTCGATCATACGTATCTAGCGCGGTCGGCGCTCCGATTGGTCCGGCACTAATCCAGTGCCAATCGGAGCGCCAAACGCGCTCGATGCGTTTGATCGAGATGGTTAAATGAAACTCGCACTAAGGCCTCTGATCGATAGAAGCGTGCGGCTGTTAACTTAGCCACAAGCCCCTCAAATAAAACTAAATTCATTGGTGCTATAAAAGCTCCATTTTGTACAAATAAAACGTAACTTATAGCAACTGTTTATCTTCGCCAACCAAAAAACTAGATTGTGTCCGATTGATACTTAATACCGGATTGAATTTAATAGCTTAACTTTGTTTTATAGCCATGATAAAATGTCTCCATTTTAGACGATATCGTAATTAAAATGTTGCTGTGCTATTTTTTATCTATGTTTGAGTAGGACGGAGGTTATACAGGAAAAGTTTTTATCCAGTGCGCAAATTGTAACCATGGATTCAGCATATCATTCTAGACCCCCTAGCGCAGAAATTTTTCGCCGGATACACAAAAAAAAATCAGCTGTTCCATACATTTTGACCGCGTAGGTATTGAACTTTCCTATGAAACACCAGATTTTTTTTTGTACAACCGGAGAAAAATTTCTGCGCTAGGGGTTCTAGAATGATATGCTGAATTCATGGTTACAATTTGCGCACTGGATAAAAACTTACCCTGTAGTGAAGGTTTATTTTGAGAACTATTTTATGTTTTAACATAGGTGACAAATAAAATAACATAATATGACGCCTGTAAATCTCGAAGGGTAGTGTATCTACCCATCGTACACAATAATTCGCCAGTTTTTTTTTAAAGTCTCATTTAATAGGGCTACTGCCATCAACTGGGCACGAGTACGGGATCCGGGTTCCTACTAAGAAATTCCTGATCGAAAAACCCAATAACACTTTGCCAGAATCGAACCCTCATGCAGCAATGTTTTTATTTGACCTCATGTAGCAATGTTTTTATTTGACCTCATGTAGCAATGTTTTTATTTGACCTCATGTAGCAATGTTTTTATTTGACCTCATGTAGCAATGTTTTATTTGACCTCATGTAGCAATGTTTTTATTTGACCAATAAACAGCTCAAAATTTTAAAACACTCGCTGTATTAGACCTTGATTAAGAACGCGTATCAATAATCTCACTAAACTTGTCAGAAGCATTGGTGATTCTATTACGTGTTTATTACTTACCACGGGTTAATTTAACAGGTTCTACGTTCAACTAACGACGAGGAACTATCATTAATCCTTTGGTTAATCAGCCTTATGGTTGGCATCTTAGGCATCTTCTCTCTCCATTTACGGTGCGACGACGACGGCAGCTAAATTCTGCCCTTGGCGGAAATTCAACGAAATATAAAGATCTGCGACACAAACAGTCAAACAAACAAACTTCTGTGGTTTTTTCCTACTAAGTACCTATGTGTGTATTTCATATTTTTTTTGTTTTTGTAGTTTGCAGCATATTTATATTTCTTTTCTTTTCTCTTTTTTCCTGACCTAAATCCTGCCTGCTGTGTCCCACAAAATGCAGCCACGGTTAAGTCTATGCTGTCTCAGGCGCGTTCCGAGGGGGGGGGGGGGAAGGGGCTGTCCTAGGCGTCATGATCCCCCAAAGCCAAAACGTAAACCTGTTTTTTGTGCAATAAAGTCTTATTTACTCTTTTTCCTTTCTTATTATCGTGTAGTCTTTGCCTGGGACCTCCCAAAGTATATGGTTGCGACCGCGCCTGCGCTGTCACCGACGGAAGTGCCGCCGTGGAAGCGGTGAAGTTTTTAGCCAGCAAAATCTAATTCACTTTCGTGCAATCGGCAGGATGAAGCTGAACGAACCAAATATGTTTATCTAAGTGATGGTGACGTAACAAGTGCGTAATAAAAATACACTTTATTTTTTTCATAATTTATTAGGAATCCTTTGGCACTCGAGTTTGGATAACAGTAGCAGCTGATCCAGGTTACCAGAAAATTTCCAAATTGAGAACAGAATGTTTTATTAAATTAGTTCTAAATATAAATTAGAACGAGTAATTCTGTCTTTGACCAGAAGGCCAATTCTCGTAATTAAAAACGTTACAACATTAAAATGTAGTCGCAGTGTCATCTCGACTACAGTCTAAATAATGTCAAAAACTTGTCAAAAGTGTATGGAAAGTGGAGATATTTTTGACAGATTGAGACAAACCAGACTGTGAAAGTTCTTAAAACTACGAGATTTGCGTCTCAGGGTGTAGTCTCGTGAGGAAACCGGCATGTCCAAAAACCAAAATTTCAAAGACATGTGACATCAACCAACCTGCACTGACCCCGTAGTGGACTACGGCTCACTCGCTCTCACCGAGAGGAGGCCTGTATCCCAGTAGTGGGAACATTATAGGCGGACTATGCAATATGTAGTAAAGAGAGAATTAAAGACAATTGTTTTAAGAAAGAAGATGAAAGCGGTTCAAAATGGCTGAAATTATGCGACGTTTAACGAAGATGGAATAAGCAATCATTCGCTTAAAAGGTCCTTAGACCCGGCTTGAGTCAGTTGGTGCCTAGTCCTGTCAAAGGCAAAAACAGTTAGAACAATTAATAAACAAAAAGACAAGTTACGAAATCAGTTACAGAGAGCTATTAAAGCCCTCGTTTTATTACAACCATTAACTATCCGAGCCATAAAGTCTTGCTTGTATGAAACAAAAGAGGTTAAATTGTCATATATGCACTTGCACATACTACCTTTTACACCTCAAGATGTTTATTAGAATACTTTAGTTTATGTACTGAGCGGTTGGTCGATTTTTCACGAGATCAGAGGGCAGGATTCTGCTGATTCTTTGGCCCAAAAAAGTTTGGCCCAAAGAATCGGATACAACGTAGAAATGCTGCCAGACTTTTCGGCAATTTTACTATTGACAGCGTTGCGGAAAATATTTTTAATGCCCTGTGATTCTTAAAAGTACTAAGTAGTTGGTCGACTCTTCAACGGCTGGCTTGTTTTTGGACCAAACAAATTTTTGGTCAATGTTGAAAACGATGAGGACGAATTTACCTGTGATTCTGTCCTGCCCCCTTTTTAAACTTTCTTTTATTAATACCTATTCCTTAATACATTCTTCCATGATAGCAAACATTATTTGTAAAATGAATTCTAGTCTTACTTATTAAGTCTGGTCTTCACTTAACTGTAATACCTTTGACATTTTATTTTCTATACTGAGCGATGTTCTAACTGGTTTGATGTATGTAGATACGTACTAGGTACATTCTAAAATAGAAATTGTAGAGAGATTCAAATGCTGTATGGCTAAAGTGAAAGCTGTGCCTATATGGGAGTGCTCAGAAATAAGGATGAGCCCCGGACGGATACGGGAAAAGTGCTTGTATAATTACCGTCGATACTATAGGCGGAGATAATTTGTTTGCTTGTTGTTTTATGTGTCATAGAAATGTGTACTGTGTCCTGTTTGTAAATGAGGACGTCGAAAAAAAAAAATTATGTTTAATAATGCTGGGTTTTTTTAAATTGTAATTTTTATAATTCTTCGTAAGTTATTTGAAGAATAATTTCAAATAACTTACGAAGAAAAATTAAAAATTAAAATAAGCCTTCTCTACAAGAGTTTTAAACTAAATTGAGCTAATTTCTGAAAAAGGTGCGAATTGTGAGATAAACTTATCTTTGAAAATGCATTATTTTCATTAAACGTGAAACGCACATTGCATATTTTTACCAATAATGTTGCCGCCATGTTGCCGATAAAAATATGTCCCGCCAAAAAATTCGATAACTTTTAATGGCAAAAGCACTCGCAATCTGCCAATGTCAATGCGCCGCTGATATTCTCGAATTTTTTGAACGCGATCACAAACAAATTTTTTATCAATCTCAAAACTGTCCAAAGATGTTTTTTAACGAGACTTTTTTCGTAATTTCGGCCAGATATCGATGGAGAAAAAACATTTAAAGTTCTGAATTTATCTTAGAACTTATCATGTTAGGTTTAAGGTTTATTTTCGCTTGCCAAGTAGAGTCAGATGTGATTGTATTGAACAGGTGTGTAGTGGCAACAGGTGATTTTGTGACCGCTAATATATTAGCTACAGGATCCAAATCGGCGGTCGACATATTGCGCTATGTAAAACATCACCTTTTAAATCAATTTAGACTTTTTCGTTATAGGAATAAGCTTCAAAATCGTACTTTTCTGTTGACAGATGGTATATTTATCTATGTAAAAGATTACAAGTGTATGTAATGGAGTATTTATTTGAGTGCAGCAGTGATTGGAATTTCGGTATGCATTTTCATATGTCCTTGGGTTTGTAGCTGAATGGTTAAATTGAATGTAACAGTAGGTAGGTACTAAAGTATTTGAGCATTGTGAGTTGGATCTAGAAATTATCTAAGTGTTACATCTGTAGTATCGACGAGAATACATTGCTTGATATCCTTAATATTTAATCGCCGAAACTTCAAAGTTATCCTATCCTACGTTTTAGTATAAATGAGAAAATTTGCATGTTTGGATGTTTGTTACTCACTCACGCAAAAACGGCTGAACGGATTTGGATGAAATTTAGCACGCAGATAGTAGTATAATCTGGATGAACAAATATAATACTTTTATACCGGTAGTAAAAAAGAAAGAAAGAATACCGTTTATTTGGACACAGTTCGTGTAACACAAAATAAATAGCAAAAAAAAAGTGAAAATAAATAACTAGGTACTATAATATGTGCCTCACGCCTGCGCCAAAAAGGTTCATTTCAGCATTAATGCCAGACAGATGCTGTCCGGTGCGCTGCGGTGCGGTGTGCTGTGCTGTCAGTACGTTTCCGTAGGTTAATTTTGGACCTCCTCGCAGGCGAAGCCACTGGCAAATGCTAGTTTTAAATAAATCGCTTAAAAAATGAAAGTTAGGCTGTATAAAACTTGTCATTGTGCATCATCATTAAAAAAAAATAGAATGCGTAATCATGCTAATAGAGTTGATAATATTGTTTGTTGGTAAGAGGTTGACACGTAACCGGTTTATTCTATTTTATCTATAAAACGTTCACAATGGAATTATTAGATAGCTTTAAAGTTTTCTAAGAGTCACAAAGCTTGACACCTTTTTTAAAATGTTTGTTTTATAAAATAACGGCATTGTTTATATGGATTAACAAAACTAAAGCAATGTTTGTTTAATTTGTTTTGTTATCTAATTAAATTGCGGGCTTGCGACCTTGCAATCGGTGATTTTTTTTTTGGGTGGTAAATCGTTAAATAACTTCTCCCGTCTGGGTGGAGCAGGAGGGCGTGTCAGACTTTTACTGACTAAAACCCACCCGTGTTTGCTCAGTAGCCTGTTTGCCAGGGGCGGCGGTATCTCTTTCGAACAACCCGCACCCCTGGCAGGCATCGGACCTTGCGGACCCTATCAGTTTGTGCTGACATCTCTTTGAAGCGCGCGTGGGACACAACGCGCCGTCGACTTGGTTTTGGTCCTTACCGGACAGCGAGCTATCAGCAGATGCCATCGGTCATCAAGTCACTTTTAAAATTCATCATCTGCCATATCTTTTCCCTACAATGTTGGGGTCGGCTTCCAGTCTAACCGGATACAGTAGAATACCAGTATTTTACATAGAGCGACTGCCTATCTGACGGCCACAACTCAGTTACTGGGTAATACCATACCCCTTGGTAATACTGGTTGTCAGACTATCGGGCTTCTGACAACTCGTAACAAATGTCAAATGACAGCCGTGACCAACGCCTATACGTGCTTTCCGACGCACGGAGGGTTTGGTATCTATGTAAAGATGGTCACCCATCTACGGACCAACCGCGGAAAGCGTAGCTTAACCTGATCGATCGACCCGTGTAGTTGTTATTACTTAGGCGCAAGCTCCTCTCTCACTTTATACCTATAATTACTTGTACTAACTATAAATTAGACACCATTGTTCAATATTGTCACGTTGCGTTTTATTTAATTCATAATATTATCTATTAGATGTTAGGGCAGGGGTGATAATATGAATGCAAGTTATAATTTCCCAGGCATAGTATTTCTGTGTTCTTTCTATACCAAGATTAACCCACATAGTAGGTTTTTTAGGTACGCTAAGATATATCCATACAGGATAACTTTTTAACCAGTGCGCAAACTGTACCTAACTAACAAATTCAGGATAAATACCATTCCAGATACCCCAGCGCAGAAATTTTAATCGGTTATTAAAAAAAAAAAAACAGCTGTTCCATACATTTTGACCGCGTAGGTATTGCACTCTTCTTTGAAACAGCAGTTTTTTATATATAACCGACGAAAAATTTATGTGCTGGATGTCTAGAATTAGGTAGGTATATGCTGTTACAGTTTACGCACTGGTTAAAAACTTATCCTGTATAACTTGTTGTGCCCGTGGCATCGCCCTCGACTTCTGCCTCACCGTTCGGGCATAGAGCGCGACGTTGTGGTAGGTCGACGTTCACATGGACGTAAAAATATCGCGGCGAGATTTTACTGCAAATTGGATTTTCAACTCTCTGCATTGAAGGAAGCATTGAGAATCGATTAGAATGCATATCAGAGCGTCGAAAAAACAGTGTTCGATTTTCAAAAAACCCAGTATGTGAGACGGCGACCTTAAAACCCATGGTCGTTGACACGGGCGTAGCCAGGGGCAGGGTTTTGGGGGTTCAAACTCCCCCCGAAAAGTTCAGATCATAGAATTAAAATAAGAACAGGCGTGCGGCATATCTCATTGATTAAATGATTACTAACTATTACCTACATTATAATATACGGTGTCTTGGATTTTTGGAACGTTATTTTTTTATTTAGCTTATAGTTTATAGGTACTGTCCTACTGCTCGAAAAAGGACTTCCCCAATTCCTTCAAGGAGATCTTTTCTGTATTTATTTTTCATATCTTTAATTTTTTTCTGATTTAAGTGTTATTTTATGTACTACTACAACGAACCTGGCTACGCCCGTGGTCGTTGACGTGAGAAAATCAGACCGCGGTATTATTACGTCTACTTAATACCAAAATTAAGTTAAAATTCCTTCTTATTACCGAAAATACACCAAAACAACATAAAAGTTAATTTAATAAGTGGCAAAGCGTGTGGTCCTCGATTTTTATTGATAACGATTATTCTCGACTCGATCCGTGACCAATTAATGATGTTAATTTCAGCGAGATGCCATTAATTTGATGTGGGTAGCGCCTGCGCAGGTCAGTTGCACAGCTTTGACTTTGAATCTGCCGGTTATTAGTGTGTTTTAATTTGTTATTATTTAGCTTGTTTATTTGTTTACAATCACTTCTTAAATGTTTACTGATGAATATAAGGTCGTAAAAACGACCATACAGATTTGGATGAAATTTGACAAACAATTATTTTATGAAATAGGATACTTGCTATCCCACCTATTGGTCCCACATTCCGCAGTCTCAAGACGAAAGTTTTTGACCAGTGCTTGTTGCCAGTGATGACCTATATAGCTCTGCAATGTGGTCGTTCAGAATGGGCCTTATAAGATGGCTAAAATTCACCCAAAGGGCAATGGAGAGGGCTATGCTTGGACTTTCCCTACGTGATCGAATCAGGAAAGAAGAGATCCACAGGAGAACCAAATCAAATCAAAATATTTTTATTTCAAATAAACCTGCATGGGCACTTATGAAACGTCAGAAGCTAGGTGCACGGTTCCAAATTGTTGTTTAAAACCAAGGCAACATAGACCGAAGAATTGCCAAACTTAAGTGGCAGTGGGCAGGGTACATTGATCACAGAACAGATAGCTGATGGAGCCGTAAGAATCTGGAGTGGCGACCGCGTATCGGAAGACGTAGAGTTGGCAGGCTTCCCACAAGGTGGACCTTGTGAAGGTCACAAGAATCCGCTGGATGCTGGAAGCACAGAACCCGTCGCAGCGGTGGAGCTTGGGGGAGGCCTATGTCCAGCAGTGTACGTCTTTCGGCTGAAATGATGATGGTACTTTTTAAGCCGATAATACGATCTAGTGGGATATCTTCTGACCTCCACGCAGGCAAAGCTGCGTGCAAAATCTAGTTTCACATTAACTAATGTTTTATACATAACTAGCTGACCCGACAGACGTTGTCCTGTCTTAGCTATGAATATTGAATTGGCATTAGCTAAACAAACCTTGCCCTGACAATAAGGAACACATAAAAAAGTATCATCCAATTTGGTGCAGTCGTTCAGAAGTTATGCGCGTACATACATTTCGGCGTTTCATTTTTATTTATATTCTTAGTTACAATGTTTTTTTATTTATTTTAAATACTAAAATTATTCCAGTTTTAATGTGCTACTAACTTGTAGTACATTAAAACTGAAATAATTTTAATATTTAAACTGCACCGAACCAAATATTTAATATTGCATGAGATGTTTTTTCATGCAACAAACATTTTGTAAGGAAATTGCAAGTGGGCAGTAGAATAAATGGCTTTCTACTTATTTATTTAGGATAAGGATCAAATAACTTTTTGTTATATAAATCATATTCAACCAAATAAATGATTTAATTCCATATTCGAATACTTTTTTTTTTTGAGCAGGAGAGGGTGTCAGACTTTTACTGACTAAAACCCACCCGTGAGTTGCCTGTGTGCCAGGGACCACGGTGTCTCTTTCGAACAACCCGCACCCCTGGCAGAATATTCAAATAGGTACTTCAACAACGCTTTTGTCAACTTGGCAGTAAAATCTAGTATAGATCTATGTTTGTTCCGATATTGGCACAACTTGTTTTACCATTCGGCCTCAATAGGATTAATAGTCAAGCGTGATACGCCAATCATCAAGTATTTATTTATTAGAATATTTTATAGCAATAATCTTAAAAGGCCGCTATAAAATATTGATTTGAATTTCAACGTCAAAGCAGAAGGTTGACCAAATCCTATTGATGTATTTAATTTATTATAATAAATATATTTATACAACTTAAAACCACTTTAATCTAGATTTACTATAGATAAAATTTTAATTAATTTTATTATAATTTTGCGATTGTCATTTGTGTTGCTTTTTAACGGACTTCCAAAAAAGGAGGAGGTTATATGTTCCACCGAACGTATTTTTTTTTAATGTATGTATATACCTTGATTTCTCCCCTATTTGTGGACCGATTCTCAAAATTCTTTTTTTATTCGAAAGAGTATACTCCTGAGGCGGTCCCATTGGCACCAAGTCAGGATCTGATGATGGAATCCCAGGGAAATCGAGGGCAACGCTCAAATCTTATAGGTATTAACAATGTTTTTCCTATGTTTTCTAATGCTATTGAGATAATTGCGTATGGTCATCATCATCTCATGACGCTGAGCTGATGATAGAAGGTACAACTCTTTAACTTAGGAGTTAGGTGCAGATTCGGGCATAACTCGGTCATATATAGACCGATTTGTAAATTTTTTTTTTTAGAAAGGGTTTTATTCCGAAATGGTCCCATTTAAATTTCATATAGATCTGATGATGCGTTTCGGAGACAGATAACGGAACTCTTAAAAAAATGACAGCAAATCAACCGTGATTGCTGCTATCGTATAAATATGCATTGTTTTGACCCCAAGGATGATGAATTGGTGTAGAGTGGGTACTATAACTAAAAAGTGAAAAATAAAAACTTTTTCCAAAAAAAAAAAAACAACCGACTTCCAAAAAACACTAGAAAGTGAAAAATAAATTTAATTTGGAAGGCGGTGACAAGATATTAATAAAATAGATGTCCAAAGTCACCGACTTCCGAAATTAAATTTATTTTTCACTTTCTAGTGTTTTTTTGGAAATCGGTTGTTTTTTTTTGTCCAAACTACAAATATTTCAGTACTAACTTTTCCAGCGGCTTCGTCCGCGGAGAAGTCGGAAATCATCTCACGGGACCGTATTACAGTATTAAAAGTATTTTAGTTGATCCAGGTTCGTTCGGCCATTTTTGCACGATTGAGTAACAAACATCTAAACTTTCACATTTCTAATATTAGCAGGATATGTAGTAGGATAGTAGGATTATCGTAGGTTTTTACATATTCACCTTTGGCGAAGTATCTTTATACAATGAGGAAATTAATATATCTTTTAGAAGCATATTTGGGAAAAATAGCTTTCGGCTTTCAGTGTTTTCAGAGGAACGGTTCAGCATTGGCAAAGTAACGATAAGTTACAGTCTCTAAATATCCTATTTCAAAATAATCATCATCTGTCTAGCCTGTTCTATGTTGAGGTCGGCTTCCAGTCTAACCGGATGCAGCTGAATACCAGTATTTTACGTGGAGCGACTGCCTATCTGACCTCCACAACCCAGTTACTGGGTAATACGATAGACCCCTTGGTAAGACGGGTTGTCAGACTTTCGGGGTTCTGACCTGACCCGTAACGACTGTCAAAGATCCACAAATGACAGCCGGGACCAACGGCTTAACGTGCTTTCCGAGGCACGGAGGGATCTTGGTATGAAAAGATGGTCACCCATCCACGGACCACCCGCGGCAAGTGTAGCTTAACCTAATCGATCGACCCGCGCAGCTATTGTTACTTAGCCACAAGCCCCTCCCTATTCCAAAATAATATAAATAATTATTACAAAATCTGTTAGAAGTCCTTAAAAAAACCTGGTACTAGAAAGAATGGGCAAACTTTTATTTAACTAACTTTCATAAACCTACTTATGCTAATATTAAAAATGACGATGCACATTTTTTCCATCACTTACAATCTTCTAACTAGCCACAATTTATGATTCAACAAAAACTATGCGATTTGAACTTCACACAGAGTTAATTTAGCAAATACTGTTAGGAATAGTCACTATTTAATCATTAGTCAAATAATATTTAAGCATGTTTAAACATATTTTTCCTGAGTCATAAATTTGATTTACTTCCTGCTGTGTCGTCTTCTTGGGTCAGAATGTTGGGCAAGAGAAGGGATGAATGAAAGGCAATTGCATGTAGCTGAGATGAGAATGCTAAGATGAATGTGTGGTGATGTTACACGAATGGATAGAATAAGAAATGAGTACCGTAAAACGGGGTGAATAGAGACTGCAGGGGTGAATCGAAACGAAACTTTAAAGTGTATTTTAATGTTGAAATTAGATAGTTTGTAGCCAAAAAGTACTCTAATGTGTTTACTGTTTTATAATTAACGATTAAGTGCCTTTATATGCAGAAAACGATCATAATTTCAACAGTAAAATACACTTTAAAGTTTCGTTTCGATTCACCCCTGCAGTCTCTATTCACCCCGTTTTATTATATATGTAGAAGAGGAACAGAGTGGCACCGGTAACTGAAAAGTTGTGTTGAAATCAGTTGTCATAGTATGTTATGGAAATAGTATTTATTAGGTAACTCGCTTGTCACCGGTTTTGCAAACTATGAATGAGCTATTTGAAAGCCTATGGTTTCCCGTTGACGTTTTTGCCAAAAAAAATGGATCATTTGTTTTAAAACGCGTCGTTGTCATTTTTCTGTACAGCATAAGGCTCATTTCACCAAAAATGATAACTTACGAAATAAATACATCGAAACAGTACATTTAAAGCAATTTATGTTTACCTACAAGTCTTCATTTAAAATTACAAACATCCTCAGAAAATCTAAATTAAAATCAAATCAAATAAATCCTTGTAGCCATCAATCACTTTAAATACCAGTAAATATAATGCGGCAGGAGAAAAAAAATGGTAAAGTGTATTTCTGTTTACTGGTCTAATTTGGTAAACAAACATGGCGTACTGACATTTCGATTTTGGTAAATCGAATGTTTTTACAACGTCCATATAAAGCAGACAGTGTCGTGATATTCGTACCGTGTGTGCGCGCGTGTACCTCTTACGAAGATCAAGACCTTACCTTACTTAAAATAATTGATTAATTTACGACTTTCGCACATCGTTTGTTTACAAAATAGGACATGTATTAAAAATTACACTGTAGAATCTTATTAAGCACATCCTGGTGGCATTAAGCAGTGTGTCTGTCTGTCTGTGCGACCTCTAGCCGCGACCCAGTGGCCTCGGGTACGGGGATAGCTATTCACTTACATACTGAGTTGCGCAGGAGTGGATACGGTATGTTGCGCTTGCGCCAAGGTTGGTTTGAAGATGGGTAAAATTGACGTGTGAGTCAGCAAGGTTGTTTTTTGGCAATCACACATACAAACTTGCTTTAAACAATTTGTTTCGTAGGTACTGAACATGTAAAACAATATTGTTCAGTAGAAACTCACTATTATTTACGTAACTGTACTGCTCTGCTCAAGAAAAGGGCTTTGCAAAGATATTCCCTAGCAAAGTTGCGGGGCTGACAAATGAATGAATAGAATGCACCGATTTATCGCACCCCGAGATTTGCAGTAGCCTCTGAAGCTTCATGTTTCATGGTGCTATAGAGACCATTGCATATCAAGGAGTAGAACGGGGGGCACCGTAATGGTAGGGAAGACGTGCCCGTAGGGAAGTACGGCGAGCTGTGCCGGATATGTATCCTAGAGTAAGCATTGGCCTAGTGGAGAGACGGGTGATTATCTATGGGGTCACAGCCAGGTTAATTCGATTTTCTGGCGGGAGTCAACCACTTCCTCAGCTCTCCTCAATGTCATTGCGGTCAAAAATAACTTATAGGAGTCCTTTTCAGCTGCCGTTGTTCTGGTACCTACAGTTTGAACGGTAAGGGATTACTGACGACATTTCGGTGAATTGGTCAACTTTCTAACACATTACTTTGGAGGAGTTTGGGCAATCTCCTCGTTGTCACAGGGGTATCTAAGATGGAGAAAATTATTTACCTTCAGTTACATCAGCACCGTTATAGCGTAACACACATCATTTACAATCTAAATCATTTTTTAGGCTATTATTGCTAATCCAATGCTTCTTTCGAAAAACTTGTCTGCTCAACAACGTAAAGAACGCAATAGATGTTGCTGAACTGTCAAATGAAAGCCATTTCCACTGTTAGCGTGTAACGCAATTAAATAATGCAAATATTTTGCTAACAATATCGCACAAGGAAAATAGTTTCAAGAATAATATTAGCATCTTTCTTTACCGGAAGACATAAAAAAATGTGACATTGTAAACACATTCAAACAGATTAAGACAATACATCACAACATTTGAAACAACAAAATGCTAACAATGTTTCCAACACCCTAGAGGTGACTAATATTAACATTAAGTACTAGTTATAACAATTCTTTTTTTAAGTATCTCATTTTAAGCGAACTGTTTTTTTAGTTCTTATGAGAAATAAAGTTCTTTAAACCCATCTTCGTATATCTTAAACCAGCCCGTGCCGAATAGGGTACAAGTATGGAATGTATGGTACGCCTCACAGAAAGTAGTAACCCATCTTCATTGGAAAGTGTGCCCAAGATATATTGTGGAGAATATGTAGGGCTGCCTCTTGCTAAACTTGTTCAATTTTTGTTAGTTTATATTTTTTTAACATAACTGGCGAATTGAGGATATTATTATAATTCTGTCCGCGACTTAGTCCACGTGAAATTTCTTTTTCGCTTCGTCGCATCGCATCGCTTCGCATCGCATCGCCCGGTCCGTACTATTACTTCGCTTTCATTTAGCTTTCTTTCCGACTTTTATTATTTTTGCTCGCTTCTTAAGGGCAATCTAATCGCGGGCTCAAACTCACTGGTGGGCTTGGCTAAAAAGCACGCTGTCTCACCAGGCACCGTGTCCGATAGAGGTAGTATCAGTGATGAGCTGTTAGACGCTAGTCGACAAGCACAACGTTATTGAGTGAGATGCAGGATCATTTATAAAAATTACTTCGGAAGATCGGTATTTATGAAAAAACCACTGCATAAATCAATAACCAATAAAGTTTATTGAACTTTTCGATATTTGACAGACTTGGTATTGAAGATTTAACACTTGTTTTACTAGTTAAATACGCCCAAAGTTAGGTTAAATTTGCAAGGAAAAGTAATCTTTGTTGGCTCATAACTTTTTAATGGTTTTTTATTTTAGTATTCTGTTTCCGTACAGACAATATTAAAAATGAGACAAAACCATACCGTGTTCAATTTTTGATACGCACTGCCAAAGTGTGTATGGAAAAAAATGTCGACTAGATTCACCTTTAAGTACGTGGCTATCAAATGCATTTTAATTTACAAATGATTTTTTTAGATCCAACTGATAGTTCTATATAGGTTAGCGCGTTTAAACAAAAAACCTCGTTAGCTGTATTAATTAGAATAATATAGATTTTTCAGTTTAGCGTAACATCAAGTCTGGGTACCTCAAACGCTATGCAGAGTAATTGCTAGAGTAGGTACAGACGCCAGGACATCAAGTTACCCCAATCTGTCAAATTACTTTGAAACATATACATTTTTATCACATAAGCATAAGGTTCATTTTCAATTGGGAATATTTGACAGTTTGGGGTGGGTAGCTTGATGTGCTGCCTATATGTTTTACCCGTTATGGTTAGGTCCCATGTAATAGGGATAGCCTGTTCACTATCCAGGACCAAATCCAGATTCCAGGCTGCTACTCAATTAGAATTATTGTGGTTGTTGTTGTATTATTTTCTGTTAAGATCGGCCATGATTGGTGATTATTTTGGAGACAAATAGATTGATACTTTTGTAGTTTTGTTGACGGAGTCATTGTGCAAGCCCGGTTTATTTCGTAGAATTATTATTGTTCAAAGAAAAACCCATGAATTAATGAAGCCGGATTTTATTAAATTTAGTCGTAAAATAATTGTGTTTTCTTATCTTATCTATAAATGGAATAATTTTTAGATTTACGCGTGACTGCTTATCTTTTTAACCTTTCGATTTATTATTGATTTTAATACTAATAAATAATGCGTACTAAACCAGTTTTCATCTTGTATAAAAAGCACTGTCTGCCTCAACATTTAACGTGTTGTTTAACATAAACAAGGATTTTGTTTAAGGTTACACAGTTAAAAAATGACAATATATGCAAAATAAAAATGTCAAATTATTACGATTTCTATTTTTTGCCATAATATTTCATAATTAAAACATAAATGAAGGTAGATCTAAAAACCAAAAACAACAAACTTACAGATTTTTTTTCCAAGTGTGCGAGTGTGCAGCCTAGTCCTACTTAAAAAAAGTAATCCGACACAAATAAACATTTCTTTTTCACACTTAAAAGTTGAACAGGGCTAAGTGCCAACCCTAGCTCATAATCGCACGCTAAGCCGACGGCACAGGTGCCCGTGTGCCAAATGTAGACGTCACATACAATTTATATGTTGAAAACGTGAATTAATATGCCTTATAGCGAGTATTTAGGATTATAGTTTCAATACTACCAGACATAATGGCTGAGGCAATAAAATGTCAGATTTAGATGATAAAAATCCAATCTCTTTTATTATGAAAGTGTGTCTGTATGTTTGGTTCTAGTTACTTTGATGTTTGATGCATTTGTAGTTTGGTATGTTGTCTGTTTCTGGTTTTATTGTTTGAGAGGTTATGAGGGATGGGAGGTAGTTCAAGTCAATTTAATATAAATATCGTTCGTACTATACATAAATAAATCTGAATATATGCGTTGCGTAGTACAAGCGAGCAGAGATAGGTCATTCATGATGAAGTATTATAATCATATTGTTATATTGGTGGTAGAAGTTTGGGAGGCGATAGAGAAAAAGGCAAGGCCAAGAAACACGATAATCACTATACGTATGTAGTTTATACCAACGCAAAAAAAAGGGAAGGTGTATGAAAGATTAATAAATACAGTTATGATTATTTATGGAGAAAAAGTCATCATCACCATCATCATTTCAGCCGAAAGACGTCCACTGCTGGACATAGGCCTCCCCCAAGCTCCGCCACTTCGACCAGTTCTGTGCTTCTCGCATCCAGTAGACTCCCGCGGCCCTCACAAGGTCATCTGTCCACCTTGTGGGAGGAAATAAAATAACAGTAAGTAATAAAGTTTATTCATAAAAGTAACTATACAATGTGACATATTCGATGAGCTACAAACTAAGCGTCGTTTGTATCTTGTGGCTCTAGAATTCCGAATTTTACAAAGTTATCCTAAAGGTTACACTACAGTTTGAGGATGTTAGATAGTTACAATGTTTTATAAACAAGATATTAGAGTAAAGTAATATTCGTTATTTGTATAGATATTTACATAATTTAAAAACTACAGGTCTTAAAATAATAATATTTACAAGTACCTTTATAAAAAATAAAAAATCATAGGGCATCAAAAATTTCGTCCATATCGTAATTTTTGGGCCAAAGGATCACGTTGTATGGCAATGCAGCCAGCCTTTTGGGCACTTTTCCCGTTGACAACGATGCTGACGAACTGGGGACACTTTGCGCGGGCTCGAACTCACTGGTGGGCCTGGCTAAAAATCACGCTGTCTCACCAGGCTTCGTATCCGACCGAGATAGTATCAGTGGTGAGCAGTTAGACGCTAGTCTTCACGCACAACGTTATTGAGTGAGATGCAGGAGCATTTTTGGCAAAAAAATCGCGAAATAATTAAGAAAAGTCCTTCAGACCACTGCATAAATCAATGACCAATAAAGTTTATTGAACTTTTCGATAGATGAACTTTGTCGGTACCGACTTGGTTTTCGAGATTTTACACTCCTTTTATTACTTAAACACGCTCAAAGTTAGGTTAAATTAGCAAGAAAAACTAATCTTTGTTGTTTCATAACTTTTTAATGGCTTTTTATTTTAGTATTCTGTTTCCGTACAGACAATAATAATAACGAGACAAAACCATAGCATGTTTAATTTTTGATGTAAGTACATAGTCAAACAGTGGAGTAAAACCCTCCCGAAGTTTGTATGGAAAAAATGTGGACAAGTGTCACCTTAAGATGCCCTATTATTTTAAGAGTAAGGTTAAAATGTAATATTTGTACGATTCCGAACACAAAATAAACTAGCAAAGGTAAAGAAGAAGTTAATGATGATGCCTTGACGACATCCACAGGGAATGAAGGAGTGGTTTATTCTAAAACGGTAGTGACTCTAGGCAAATACAATTAGGTACCTAATTCTAAAGCTAATCTAGTGAAATTACCTAATATGTTATGTCTAAGCAATAGGTTTCGCTTCTGTCGGGGTTATCTTAACGTAGTTTATGTATTGCCCTTTCTTACTTGTAACCTGCAGACACTATTGCACCTGTAACATCTTTAAGAGAAATGTTTCCTTGAATATTGAAGCTAGGATTGGTAATATTGGCATGAATTATAAAGTTGTCATTTTTGTGTTACCGAAATGGTACTAGTTTAAGTTTATGATCATCCTCATTTAGTGAAGAAATACCTGACATTGAAATGCGTTCTTACCGAAAGCAACGATTATGCGTTCATTTACCTGAGTTACGATACGACCTACGACTCGTAATCTAAAGCCGTTACTACTGGACCAACACTGCTTTACAGAAACAATACAAATCCCAAAAGTAACAAATACACTATCATACTTAAGAATCGAATCGAATCAACAACCTTACCAAAACCTACCCATAAACTAGTTACTACTCAAACAGTTGCCTCAATTGATTTAAATCACATAACAGCAAATAAAAATACAAGCCTGATACATGATTTACGACAACATCAATCTAGCTATCTAGACATTCCCGTGCCTACTCAATCAGGTTTCAATCTGCCTAGATTATGGCCCACTGAAGCCAGTCTTTGAACAACAGTTATTCGGTAACGTGTTGGTTCACGTTTTCACAGCATTCTATGTTATTGATGAGTCATTATCGTTTTATGGTGTCATGGGAAGGCTCAGTGATTCACCCAGTAATCGACTTTACAATTTGGTGTGGGATTGTCCCTATTTTAGTTGTAAAGCCCTTAACTACGCCACTGATGAACTAATGACGAGGAAAGAGATACAATTATAAGATATATTAAAATAAAATTTGTTAGGTTAGTATATTTTGGAAACTTTTATCTTTTTATGCTGTAACTTAGAAGCTATACTTTAAATTATGATCTCATTTTTATTTTATTTCAATTTAAATTGTTTATATTTTAGTCATAAGCAAGTGGGCAAAATTGCAATAATTATTGTAGTCTTATTTTCCTTTTTGTTATTAATCTTAAGTTTAAAAAGTAGTTAGCGGATTTTTTTTCTTCTTTATCTTGTTATTATTCTGTGTTATCACTTACTCATAAAATTGCTGGCTAACCTGTAATTGGCGACTGTGTAAGTCCAAAGCTATCACCGCAATACACAATATTTAATAATATTTAATACACAGAAGCACCGGGCTTAGCATGAGTCATGATGCGTTGTATTTCTATGAAGAATAGACAGTGCTTTTTCAATATACAGTGACATTTCGTTCATACATTTTTGATATCGCACTGTAGATATTCTTCTACAGTCTGTCATTTATTTAGTCGTTCGTTTCTAACGATATTTGTCTAGGTCCTTATAAATGTCTCCCAAAGGCCACAAATTATATACGATTATCTACAAAATCATGATTCGTTTAGAACGCATAACTGTGATAATTACTTAATAGAAAAACATGGCTATCTTCTCCTATTGTACATCATTAAGTTAATAATCATGTCTATTCTTCCGTCGATAAATCGGTGCTCGTGCTAAGCCTGCTGTTGGTGTACCTTAATAAATAAGTAAATAAATAAGGGTCGTTAGTAGGGATCGCTCAAAACATCGTAAGGAAACCGGCAAGTGTGCAATGTGACATCTACCAACCCACAGTAGGTCCACGTGGTAGATTAAATTAATAGACTATAGCACATTCCCTCTCAATGAGAGGATGCCTGTGTCCCAGCAGTGGGAACAATCTAGGCTGATTATGTGTATAAGGATACTACAACTACACAACTACCGTTGTGTGGTTTCTGCGTACCATCATGTGAAGAAGGCGTGAATTAATCATGGATGCATGCTTTTTTTTTTTTTTTTTTTTTGGGTGGGAAGTCATCAAATAACTTCTCCCGCTCTGGGTGGAGCAGGAGGGCGTGTCAGACTTTTACTGACTAAAACCCACCCGTGTTCCTTCAGTAGCCCTTAAGCCAGGGGCTGTGGTGTCTCTTTCGAACAAACCCGCACCCCTGGCAGGCATCGGCCCTTGCGGGCCCCATCATTTTTGTGCTGACATCTCTTTCAGGCGCGCGTGGAACACAACGCGCCGTCGACTTGGGCTTGGTCCTTACCGGACAGCGAGCTACCCATTACTCGCCGTCCGCAAGCCCATGCCTACGGTGGCCGGAAATCGGCCTGGGATTCCCGACGCCCAGGGCGTCTCCGTATCCTGCGGCGGCTGGGGTCGCGAGGGCGCATATGCTGCCTCTCCCTCACGTGCGCCGCCTCCCTCTTCGCGAGCATCACTGCTTCGCTGAAGGAGGTGACGGCTCCCCATGCCCTCTCGCTCCGTACCATGGCCTGGACCAGGGCCGGACGCGAGAGATCGCCGCCGCCGATCGCCTCCACGAGGACACGGCGGTGCTCCGCCCAAGCAGGGCAGACCGCCACCGTGTGCTCCACCGTGTCCTCAGGGCGATCTTCGCAGTGGAAACACCCGGGCGTTTCCTCCCGCCCTATCCGAAACAGGAACCTCCCGAAACAACCGTGTCCGGTGAGGACCTGCGTCAGGCGGAAGGTGAGGACGCCATGCCGCCTCTCAAACCACTCCTCAAAGAGGGGACTTACCGCCGCAATCGTGGCGTGCCCAGCACTGGGTTGCGACAATCGCTCTCTCCATGTCACCATGAGATCCCGCCGGAGCTCTGTCCGCTGTGCCGCGATTTCCTGCGGCAGCGGACTTACGCCCCGGCCTTTGGCCTCCTCGCGCCACTCCCATATTTGCGCGAGGACCTTTGCCTCCAGATCCCGTGGCGGTAATCCGGCAAGGAGGCCCGCCGCCTCGCCGGAGATCGTGCGATATCCCCCCGGAGATACCACACCGGCGCCCCGTATAGGGCCATGGACCGCACGATCCCCGCGTAGAGCCTCCGGCAGGAGGCGTTTGGCCCCCCTAGATTGGGCAAGAGCCGCTTCAACGCAGCCCCGGCCCGCTCCAGTCTGGGAGCCAAACGGCGGAAATGTTCCGCGAAGTTCCACCGGCTGTCGAGGACGAGTCCTAGGTACTTCATCGTCGACTCGACGCCGATGTGAACCCCTCCCACCGTTATCTGGGAACCCGTCGGTGGCGCATTCCGAGGACCATGAAACCACATGGCCTCGGACTTGTGCAATGCCACCTCGAGTCCCAGTTGCCGGATCCTATCCACGATTGTCGCAACCCCGTGTGTCGCTAAGTCGGCCACCGCCTGGTACGACCTCCCCTGCGCCAGGACCAGCGTGTCGTCAGCGTAGCAAACTACACTGACGCCGCTAGGGAGGTCGGCGCGCAGCACCCAGTCGTATCCGATGTCCCACAGATGCGGTCCCAGGACCGATCCCTGTGGGACACCGCACGACATCTCTCGCCGGTTCCACTCTCCGAGGTGACCGGGGTAGATGACGGCCCTGTCCGTCAAATAGGCCTCGACCACACGACAGAGGTAGGTCGGCATCCGGTGATAACGGAGTGCCTCCCTTATGCAACTCCAGGGCAGGGTGTTGAAGGCATTGGCGATGTCTAATGACACCGCCAAGACGACCCCACCCCGGGCCACAGCATCCCCCGTCGTGAGGGCTCGCACGCGCATGATGGCATCCACCGTGGAGTGCCCCTTGCGGAAACCAAACTGGCTCTCCGCCAAATCCGGCCCCACCCGCACCAGCCGCCCGACGAGGCGGTCTGCAATTACTCTCTCAAAGAGCTTGCCCACCTCGTCGAGCAGCACAATGGGCCGGTAAGCGGACGGAGAGTCCGCTGGGCGCCCCGGCTTCTTAATGAGGACCAGTTTCCCCGTCTTCCAGCGAAGTGGGAACTGGCCCTCCTCCAAGCATGCGCTTAGGAGCCCTCTTAGTCGAGGCCCGAGAGCCTGCAAGGCCAGGACCCAGGCTTTGCCGGGCAAGCCGTCGGGTCCTGGGGCGGTATTCTTGGCACTCAGCCTACGTACCGCCACTCTCAGGTCTACCTCGGTCACCTCTGGAGAGTCGTAGTCGTCGTCGGTGTGGTCCGCATCGGGCACCGCAGGAGGCGGAGCCATAGGCGGGGGAGCGTGCTCCCCTCGCGAGGGGAACAGAGCGCTCACCACGTCCTGCACGAGATGAGGCCGGAGACTCTGCGTCAGCGGGGGAGCCCACGGGCGGATTTTATCCCGCACCGTTTTGTAGGGGCGTCCCCACGGGTCTCTGTTCAGAGTCTCCAGCGACTCCTTGCGGGCCACTACTCTGGCCCGCAGGATCTCATCTCGGAGGGCGGTCTTCGCCACTCTGTACCCCTCGTACAGCTCCGCCTCAATGGCTACCGTATCCGGAGGGCGGATAAGGAGCCAGCGGTGCCTGGAGTAAAGGTGTCGCGCAGCAACACACGCCTCGCGCAGTGTTGTCAACTGCGGCGACCACCAGTACACCTGGCGTGAAGCACGACCTGGCTGGACCCGGGGCATTGCCACGTCACATACCTCGGACATGGTCTCCCGGAACCACTCGGCCTCGTCGTTTATGTCGGCAGGCCTGTCCGGTGATGACACCCAGGCCTGCACGATCGAGGCTTCCAGGAGAAGCTCCCGGTCCAGCTGCTTCAACGCCCACCGCGGACCACACGGGGCCTGTCGGACCGGCGCGCTCGAGGCCTGGGCGGAGACGTCAAACCGGATGTACCGGTGGTCGGAATACGTCTCCACCCCCTCCATGACGCGCCAGTCGATGACACGTGGTGACAGAGCGGGGCTGGCGAACGAAATGTCCACCACCGACTCACCCCGCATCCGCACACACGTGGCGACAGAACCCCGGTTTAGGACGACCAGGTCTGCTTCCAGAGCCCAGTCCTCCACCATCCTGCCCCGCACATTCGTCAACCGGGAACCCCAAGCCAAGCTCTTGGCATTGAAGTCCCCGAGGACTAGCACGGGGAGGGAACGAAACCCGACGACGACGTCTCTCAACTCCGCAAGGGAGTTGTGGAACTCGGCGAGAGTTCGGCTCGGGGAGAAGTACACCCCTACCACGACTATCTCCCCGAACCGTGCTGCAACGCAACCCCGTCCCCTCTTGACACTCTCGAGGGTCGGGGTACCGGCGGCGGCCGACGAAATGAGGGTCACTGAGCCGCTCAGGTCCTCCACCCAGTCATCCCTGGGCGGGACAAAGTACGGCTCAGCGACCACGGCGATGTTAATCGACCACTGCGCCATGCTCTGGATCAACAGATCCTGAGCGGCGGCACAGTGGTTGATATTCGCCTGGAGGAGGCGTAATGGGGCCGTCACTGACACTCCATATCAGCCCCCTCCGGGACCTCCTCGGTAGGCCTTGGAGTAACGGCGGCGACAACGGCGGTGGTGGAGGCGGCAGCGGCGGCGGCAGTGGCGGCGGTTGCGGCGGTGACGGCGGTGGCGGAGGGTTTGGCCCTGCCTCGGCCCCTGGCTTTGGTGGATGGAGCGCAGGCCTTGCTCCCTGCCCGGTGTTCGGCCGGCTTGCCAGCTGCCGCACATGAATAGCAGTGCGGCGTGGCATTGCAAGAGCCGGCCTTGTGACCGGGCTGACCGCAGCGGAAGCAGTGCCCACTGCGGTCCACCTCCGAGGTGCATTGCACTCCCACGTGGTGGCCCACGTGGCAGCGGAAGCACCTCAGGGGTCTGGGTTCCAGCAGTTTGACCTGCGCGGACACCCAGCCTACCAGGAGCCTTCGGCCCTCCCCGGTGATCAATTTGGCCGCCGACACGGGGCAGCTCACCGTTACGGATGCATGCTGAAGTAACAATAGTCAGGGCCGGTCTATCTATAAAGTCAGAAGTTGGTAGAAGAAATTTACAGTAATAAGCTTCCTAAGGATATCTAGGCGATATGAGTAGTTGGTTAAAGGATGATGTTTGAAATTTTTGTGGGTATTTTTACATCCTTAGTAAGGTTTGAATAGCTCTTCCATTAAGCATTATAGTGAAATTGGATGTGATCCGAAAATGTTACCCTGAGGAACCCCATTTTTTTTTTTGCAATTGTTTGCATTTGTTCTACAAATCGATGCGTTTAGTTGTTTGATATATCATCCAGAAAAAGTACAAAATCAACAGATTTTTATTAGGAACAGAGATTTCAGCGACAGATCTCGTTATTTAAGGACCATGGCAGGGTACCCTACTCCAAGGTTATTGTTTTGATAAATATTGATAGATTCTAAACAGAAATATCGGAATGTACTTCCTAATCATTACTGATGAGGTTTAACAAGATATACTTGAAGCAATAAGTGATATAAAAAATCCGCACAAGAAACTCATGACCACTGACATTTACAATTGAATAGTTAATATTTTTATCAAAGTGTGATTCATGACTACCGTCTCACGAGCCATGGGAAACTAAGATGAGTCATGGCTTCAGACTGAACCTGCAAATATTTAAGATGATACATTATTATAATTTGTTGTGAAATATTTTTCGGGTCATGAAGCAGATAGCGATGGTGAAGTTCGTATGGCAATTGTTTATATGGTTCAGCAGATCATCATCATTTATATTAGATGTTGTTAAAAGTTTAAGCCTATTTATGAATGTTTGATATTCGTTACGATTCGTCAGAAGCCTGAAAGACTCACAACCAGTCTTACCATGGGGTATCGTATTATTGTATTGCTCGGTTGTAGAGGTCAGATAGGCAGTCCCTCCAAGTAAAATACTGGTATTCAGCTGGATCCGGTTAGACTAGAAGATGGGAAAAGGCTAGGTGGACGTGATGATGAATGTTAAAATGCTCAAAGTTTATGATAGTTTCCAATTCCAAGACTGATTTCATTCCACCATCATCATCTGCCGTTCCCAACTATGTTGGGGACGGCAGTCGGCTTCCAGTCCAAACGGGCACAGATGAGTACTGTTATAGAGGACACTTAATTGAATACTATTATAGAGGACTTCACCACAAGATCAATCAGAATTTACATTAAAATTTATTGGTCAATTGGTAGTTAAGGAAACATTCTATTGATTCTATTGATATAGTCAAATAGAGAGAGAGCTATATTATTATATCTTTTGGACTAAGATTTCACAGCTCTTCTGTGACATTTAATGCCGTCGGATTTGGGTTTTAAGCAACTGTTGCAGATCTCCAAAAAGGTGCATCCGAGACGTTTTTACTTCAAGTTATGTTAAGCTCTTCCGAAGGTGAGGTTTCCGTAGGTGAAAATGTAACCTCAAATAATGTGAGAAGCTCCACTATATTATGACATTCCTTCAATCTTTGACCTTTCGAGGTCTTTCATAAGTAAATCCTACTCATGTATTATGAATGTGAAAGTTTGGATTTTTGTTACTCTATCACGCAGAAACGGCTGCACAGATTTCAATGATATTTGGCACACAGATAGTTTAAAACCTAGATTAACACATAAGATACTATTTATTTCAGTATTATGTTCCCTTGGGTTAATTTTTGACCTGCAATCTGGAAAAGTTAGTTGTATATTTTAAAGTCTTGTGTAATAGATTCGTTCATATCCGGGACTAAGTCCATAGGAAATGAAAACACCAAAAATTATGCAGATTGCATTTTGTTATTAATCTTCTCCATTTTCTCTATTTTGTCTTTATCAATAAGATCACAAAACGTAATCAGATTATAAGGAAAGTAATCCTTCACTAAAAGTCTTAGGATAAATAATTGTTCAGGAGTCATTTTAATTTCCATTACAATTGATGTCGTCACTAATTAAGGTATTAGCAATTCCTATTAACAATAATTAAGAAGTCCTTACCACTATGACATAAATCTTAAAAGACATAAAATCAAGAAGAGCACAAGCAATAATAATATCTAAATTACTTCTAGTTTATATTTTATTATTACCTATGCAATAATAGCCATTATTAAAGGTAATTTGCTTATACGAGTGGGTATTATTGCAACTGGTTTATTATATTACGTCTTCACAATGAATCATTGTATCCTTGATGGAGATGACGGTACTGATGGTACAAAGCTGTTTCAATTGATGCAGGTATTCACATATACAGAGTCAAATTAAATGAGCTTGCAAAACCTCACAGACGTGATGGCTATCGATCGATATCTAAACACGACAAAAAAAAAAAGTTTTTTAGGGTCACGGAAAAAAAAACAGATTTTTAAACAATTTTCTCTCTCTCATACGTGTGAGTAAGTATGAGTGATAAGTGTGTTTGAAGTATGAGTTTCTAGAGTCTGTATGAGTTGAGTAAATCTGTTTATTTTTTTTATTTTATCGTGTTTAGGTGTCGTGTCGACTCCCATTACGTCTGTGAATTTTATACAACGAAAACTGACTTTTATTCTGATAATTTAAAGTGAGTACACATCTGCGGTTGATGACCCCCAAAACGAAATCACCATTTTTTATCATTTGGTACCATAGATATAAGAAAGAAGTTTGGTACCCATCACCTTTGCGGAGTATTGCTAGCTAATTCAATTTATACTGTATTCATGATTATTAACTTGGCAATGAGATGTAAGAATAGGATTACTCATGTTTTTTCCGCAAACAAAGCTCATAGGGTTTTTTTTTTTTTTTTTTTTTTGGGTGGGAAATCATCAAATGACTTCTCCTGCTGAGTAGAGCAGGAGGGCGTGTCAGACTTTTACTGACTAAAACCCACCCGTGTTCCCTCAGTAGCCCGTATGCCAGGGGCCGTGGTATCTCTTTCGAACAAACCCGCACCCCTGGCAGGCATCGGCCCTTGCGGACCCCACCGGTGGTTGCTGACAATATCTTTGACGGCGCGCGTGTGGAACACAACGCGCCGTCCCGTCTACCACTTTTCGGCCGCAGGGGATAGGGAGAGCGGCTGACGCTATACCGACACTCCTCTTCCCCTGCGGCCCCACCGCGTCCGCCATCAAACGGTGGCGGCCCCGTCCAGGCCACGGAAGGGAAGAGCGCTGCTCAGAAGCACCGGCACTCCCCCTCTACCGCAGCCCGTAACCCTCAGCCGCGATGCCTCCCATTCGACATCGCGGCCCACCTCAGTTGCGGTGCACCTCACCGCAACCTACTTTTTGGCCGCTACGTCGTCGGCTTTGAGGCAAAAGCCCTGACGAGCGGCCCCACCTTTGGGTTCCTCTTGGCTTCACCGTGGCCGGAATCCACGGTTACTGAGCCCCCCCGCAACGACAATGCGGGAACCCACTCGGGGGGGAAGCTCATAGGGTCAGATTTTATCTGAGAAACCATATCTTGCGAAATATTCTTAGAGTGATAGAGGTTGCATCATTATAATTAAATTCATTAATAGTATGCGCTTCAATTGCTTTTTAATAGTTGTCAGTAGTGATCCCAAATAATATATTCTTAGAAAAAGGGTTAATATAAAAGCGAAAAAGCGGCAGAAAGAGATAAGGCCACCCATTGCTTGTTTTTAGTGTTTAATGTTTTATTTTTGTCATGTGTTCTGGTGTACAATAAAGAGTATTTAAATAAATATTATTGAAACATTTAGAGCTGTGGTGACGCACTCAGTTCGAACCCAGGCAGACGCTTTACTTTGTGTAAATTATTTCATCGTCACTGCTCTCAAAACGGTGAAGGAAAACATTGTGACGAACGAAACCGGCGCGGCATGTCCTAGAACTAGACATTCGCAGATATGTGAAATCTACTAACCAGCACCGAACCAGCAGGGTGAATTAGGGACTACTCACACTTATTCAGGTCTGTGCAGGTTTTGTCCATAGAAAACAACGATTTTGTATGGAGTCCGTTCAGGTTTCCGAGAATGAACGGACGCGTACGCATCTCATATAAATTCGTTTGTTTTCTATGCACAAAACCTGCACAGAGCTGAATAAGTTATGGTCCTCATAGAGAGGAGGCCTGTGTCCCAGCAGTGGGAATATTATAGGTTGATTGTGAAATTCCCTAATTGAAAAATTACTAGGTATAATTTGCATTTTTTTTAATGGTCCTAACAAGTTTAAAAAGTACATGAGTAGCGCCACGCCTTTCTGCTGGCTTATTTTCCGTGTAGACAGTTGACAGTTTTGAACCGAGAAATGTAGATAAGCGATTTCTATTCTACGGTAGAGTAGAAATAGAAACCGTCATGCTAAGCCCGCTGATCAATTAAGAACACAAGGACCATTAAAATGAACACCCAGAGAGTGAGTCAAATAACTTTTTTTTTGACTGTGAGCTCTGAAATGCTAATTATAACAGTACAAATAAAATTTTAAAAGCTTGTCCCAACCTGCTAAAGACTAAACAAAGAATAGCCCCAGATGTTTCCAGTTCAGGACTCATGCAGTCCAGATGTGCTAAGCCGTTTTATCCATTGTCTACCCATTATTATGAGTTCGCACGTGCGTTACCTGACTAATTATGGATTTTTTGACTTTTTCAAGGAAGCACACGTGGGTTTATTGTCTTTCGGGGATATTTGTAGATGTTTTGTTGTTCAATTTGTTGAGTTGAAGCGATAACTATTTGCAGGTTTATACTTGAATAAGAATAAGAATAAATTTATTTTCCCAAGTTTATATTCAAATGGATTGAATTCCTGGGCCTCATACTAGGATTCCCTGTTTTGTGAGATCCAAGCTACTTCGTTCTAAGGTACTTACATTCTTTAACTTAATAATAGGCATAAAAAAAAATAATGCAGTAAGGACATAATTGGAATTAATTAGAAAAACCTGTTTCTGTGGTAGTTAAACAAAATTAATGAATATTGATCAAATGTATAAATATATATACTTGTACGTAAGATAATTAATAGAGACATACATACACAAATAAAATTTACCAAAAGAATGCAAATTCAAAAGCGCGTAACGAGGCAGGCCAACCACGTAATCTTGAGAGCACCGAGGACGAACTACGGTAGAAAGACTGTATATGAGGGGGTTCAATTCTATAACTCTATACCTAAAATCATTAAAGAATCCAAATCGCTACCAACTTTTAAATGGCTATTAAAACATCATGTCTTAAATAGTGTTAAAATTTTATGTTAATACTATTATTTTGTAACTTAATTTTAGATTTTAACCCACCGAAACCGTCGCATCACTCAATTTTTATGTTTTTCCTCATAGAAGTGAACATTGTAATCTTTTTGAGAGAAAAAAATTATCTTATCTTAAGCCCGTTATTGTTTCTATAAAGTACCTACTGTGAACGTGAACCTGAGATAAAACCTCCATTATTTGGAAACAAAACGCTTGGAATAATACCTCCGGGGCTCGCAGATGCACATCTCAGCGCGTCGAAAAATCACACCGTTCGCTTTACATGTCCCGTATCAGGACGCCTATTGTCTAAACACGAAATCCATAATTTCGGTCGAATTTACGGGCGTTTCCCACTCCATATCACTTACGGACCTATGGTTACGGCGAAACTAAGAATGAATTACTACACGATTTGACAGTTGTCCCTACTACCTATGGAAAAGTTTTTATCCAGTGCGTAAATTGTAACCATGAATTCAGCATATCATTCTAGACCCCCTACTGCAGAAACTTTTCGCCGGATATACAAAAAAAAAACACAAAGTCGAAGACAGGACCAGCAACTCATAAGTCGGTGCCATTATCATTGTGCTACCACTGCTTACACCACCGCTTACCACGACACTGCTTAATAGGAGCTTAATAGTGTTTAATCTCGACTTTACCCACTGAAAAACCAATGTATAGGTATATTGTCCGACGTAGCTTAAACTTCGTCCCATCTTCACCCATAATTTCGTCCCAACGGGACCAAGACCTAGGATCTTGCCCCTTGCCGTTATAACAACGATGGTTAACGCCCTCGTGACACACGCCTCGTTACTATTCGCAGATAGCAACGGTAGCGGGTTCGGTTCCCTACACGCTCGCTGTGACCTTTACATCATCATCTGATATGCTGCACTGTTTTTATCCGGTTGTTTGGCTTTGAATACATATTTGATAAAGCATCAAATGTGTATTCAAAGCCACCTGCATGTTGCAAAAAAACGTAAGAAAATTTGTTTTTCTGGTAGCGCATCCTCCTTAATTGCACTAAAAGTTGCCATTCATTTTTCAATGTTCTGAAAAGTATATGGCACGGGTATTCACATTGTCAACCTATTGGAGTGACTTTTGCATCTACTGACTGAATGGTTATGTACTAGATTTATTAAGTAAATAAATCCGAAAAAATGTCTGTTAGGAAAATTAACATGTTGTGATTCTAGATAAGCGATTGCAGGTAATTGGTGTCTAAAACTGTGTTCTTTCCCTTGTCCTGAATCATCATTTACTTACCGAATTATGCTGCCCACAGCTACATTAAATCTGTAACCTACTATAACGTCTGTAAATATAGATATTATTAGTTATGGAGTTAGTGCGTGATTGAGTAACAAACACCCAAACACTTTCGTACCTACAATATTAGTCACGAATGCGTCAGATCAGTGCAATCTCTTCCATCTTGCAGTTCATGCAGATTAATTCATGTTTAGATTTAATTGGTTATAAAGTATGGAATCACGAATCTGAGGGTTTACTCTCTAACTCCGTCAACGAATATACGGGTCCGTCCAAAAGTAGTTCGAAACTTCTTAGTGAATCCTACAGCCAATTAGCAAACTTTTTTGGACGGGCAAAAACATATCGTTATATGGTTTATGAATTTGGTATCTTAATTTTATTTCAGTTCTGTCTAATTTTATTGAATTTTATCTAATGTTATCTAATTGTACCTAATGTTATCTACTTTTACCTTATTTTGACTAATTTTATTCAATCTTTTGTCTCTTCTATTTTTGTCTAGTTTTAAATGGAATTTAACATTGTTCTATGATTGTATGTGTTATAACTTGTATTGACCGATAACTTGTATGTGTAGTGCAAGCTGTTAGAATAAGTTAAATTAAAAATTAGTTCGGGGTCCAGACTAATGTTCTGTCCGTAAGTGATACGGATTTGGAAACGCCCGTTACTTCGACCGAAATGACGGACTTCGTTTTTAGAGAGTAGGACCCCAGATTATGACAATTTCATGCAACTTATTGCATAATTACATTAATATCATCGGTAGTTTACTGAGATCATCGTTTCCTGATTATTTTGCAGTGATGGTGCATTGGTGATGTAATTTTAACCATATTCTTAACCGACTTCAAAAGAAGGAGGAGGTTCTTAATTCGGTTGTATTTTGTGTGTTGTTTTTAATCTCAGGACTCCGTCATTTATAAAACGATTTAAAAAAAATATATTCTTTCGTCTAAAAGGTACTTACCGTCCCATATAAATTTTGATAAAGTCCTAATTAGTGTTTTTTTGAGTTAATTTAAATAATAAGTATGTATTTTTTCTACATAGTGTATGTAAAGGATGATTGTTATACTCATTTCCTGTCACTGTTATTTACTTAGCAAATGAAGGTATACGAATTTGTGTGGGGTAGGTATAAAACTGAAAAGTGAAAAATAAAAAGTTTATTTTAAAAAAAACAACTGACTTCCAAAAAAACACTACAGTGTGAAAAATTATTTAGTTTCGGAAGTCGGTGGTAAAAAAACGAAAATAAAAAATCATAGACATCGACTTCCAAAATTAAACTTAATTTTTTTTTCTGGAATCTGTTTTTTTCAGTCTTTATTGATAATTGTCATTATTGACTATGGTTTGTTTATTGAGAGGTACAGACAAACATTCCAACAAAGCATCTCCATCACATAAAACAGTGGCAAATCACGACAGTTCAACGCCCTTTAAACCCAATAAACAACACTTGACAAACCTGCGCAATCGCATATTCCACAAGAATTTGAAAGCCATCCTTCATTCCATAGCTTTGCATACCCACACAACAGAACTTGAAAACTGTTGTCTCTGGTACTTAAATAGTCAAAAGCATTCCAATACTATTCAATGCGACCTTTAAGGCCGATCGGGTCCTCACATCGGGTCACGGCGGCACTCCCGCGCAGCGCTGCGCTCCCGTGCGGCGCGCAGCATTTTGTTAAGCGCTTGAATTGTTAGATATATTCTGCTGCATGTATTGTAACTTATTCAGGTTAATAGAGTACTTTTAGTCGGTGATAATTAAGCCGTTTTGGTATGAGATGGTGTCGATTTAGAGTTTACTGTATTATTCGAATACGGAGGTTGATTTGACTGAAATTAATCTGGCTTTAGTCGTGTTAAAAGGTTACCTACTAAACTTACTGTAGTCAGTAATTGTGCCTTTATGTGTTACTAGCTTTAGCCAGCGGTTTCGCCCGCGTGGAGGTCGGAGGTTATCCCGCGGGAATGTACTACCGGGATAAAAAGAATCCTGTGTTTTAATCTGGAACCCTAATTGCGTAACACACGATCACTTATAATCTGTTTCATTTTGACAGTTTAACAATATTCATTGCGTTATTTACATTGTTGAGCAGACAAATTTTTCGAACATAAGAAGCAATAGATTAGCGATCTGTTTCAAAATGATTCAGATTATGATTGATCGCGCGTTACGCAATTAGGGTGCAGTTTAAACCATCTGTATTCCAAATTTAGTCCAAATCCGTTCAGCCGTTTTTGCGTGATTGAGTAACAAATAAGATATTAGGAAATGTAGTAAGATTTATATTATTAATCAGATTAGAATAATATTTATTTATTTTGTTTATTTAACCATATTATGCACAGTTACATATAAACAGACAAGAATAAAGGATCAGAAAAATACGTACAGAGGTAATGCTTAGTTATTTTTTAGTGAGTGTGCTGTTTCACTTCAAAGCACTATAAAAGAGGTTTTTTAACAAACAGACGATTAAAAAAAAGAAGATATTCCCGATAAAGTAAAACATAAAGGTTGCAGCATTCTTAACCCATCCTTTCTCTAAAACCTTTAGCCACGACTTTCAAATAAGGATCATCTCAACCTGAGTACAGTTAGCGGGCAGGAGGGGGGGTGAATGGTTACTGGGGGGCAGAGGGGGGATCGAATTCCACAAGAACTACCTTCACCTGACCTAGCTTTGGCTTTCGATTTATTTATGTGTTGTTTTAGTAAACAGAGCGTTGTTAGGCTCGCCAGTAATTTTGGGAGATCGTCCTGGTATTTAAAATGTCGCGTTTAGTAAAATGGCCGCTGGATTTGTGAATGTGACGGTTTTTTGGGTGATGTTCCAGCTGCCTGTTCTTTCTTTTTTTTTGGTAAAAAGTTAACGTCGCTGGGAAAGGGGCAAATTGTGAATTAAGTACGTCACATTGTCGTACCTTCCTCGGGCATTGAAGTTTTTCTAATGAATGATTGTATCCTTTGAAGTCATTCTCAGTTAACTACATGGAAACTTATTTGATATTACAAGTATGTTAAATCAAGTTTAGCTCTTTAAAAAGTACTACATATTTTGGAACTAAGAAGTAAATTCATTCTTCAAACCAATCAACCTAGCATTTTCCCAACTAGGCTGGGGTCGGCTTCCATTCTAACCGGATGCAACTGAATACCAGTATTTTACATGGAGCGACTGCCAATCTGACCTCCACCACCCAGTTACTGGGTAAAACGATATCCCTTGTCAAGACTGTCAAATTACCACGACTGACAGCTAGGACCAACGGCTTAATGTGCTCTCTGAGGCACGGAGGGGTCTTGGTATGTAAAGATGGTCACCCATCCACGGAACAACTGCGGCAAGCGTAGCTTAACTTGCTCGATCGACTAGCGCGACTGTTATTACTTAGCCACAAACCCCTCCCTCTCGGTTAAAATATGGATATTTATTTCATTTTATATTGAAGGAAGCTTACCCCTTAAAAAGTACTATAATGACAAAAAAGTAGGTTAATTTTTTCAGCTCTCAAAAAAACTTTTTCGAAAAAAAGAACAAGATTTCAGGAAGTATGCTAAAAAGTGAAAAATGACTTTAATTTCGGAAGGCAGTTGTTTTTTTTTGGAAAAAGATTTTATTTTTCACCTTTTAGTTACTGTACCCCACACCAATTCGAAATTTCATTCCTTGGGGTCAAAACAATGCATACGAGTATTTATGCGATAGCAGCAATCGCGGTTGATTTGCTGTTATTTTTTGAAGAGTTCCTTTGTCTGTATCCGAAAGTCATCATCAGATCTATATGAAATTTAAATGAGACCATTTCGGAAAAAACAACTTCGAACAAAAAATAATTTTGCAAATCCGTTTATACATGACGGAGTTATGTTCCAACATACATAAAAAATATACAGGGTAAGTTTTTATCCAGTACGCAAACTGTTACCAGGAATTCAGCATATCATTCTAGACCCCCTACCGCAGAAATTTTTCGCCCGTTATTAAAACAAAAATCAGCTGTTTCATAGAAAAGTACAATACCTACGCGGTCAAAATGTATGGAACAGCTGATTTTTTTTCTATAACCGGCGAAAAATTTCTGCGCTAGGGGGTCTGGTATGATATGCTGAATTCATGGTTACAATTTGCGCACTGGATAAAAACTTTTCCTGTATAAACATGTCGAATTCATAACCTTCTTTTTGAAGTCGGTTAAAAATGAAATAGCTTGTATTCTTGTCCTGTATAGTATTCCAATCGTGGTGTTTATACGTACAGTGTCAGATTCAATTGGAAGGTCGGTAATGAGCGTTTGGTTACCTGTTAGATTTGTCGTGTCCAAGGCTCCGGGGAATTGTAACAAATTCGAATGTGCTTTATGCTCAGCATTTAATTCGGTGAAGCATTTGAACGGAGGCCCTTGTTTGTGGGATCGGGATTTAAAGACGACACTAATTTAGCGGAGCTTTCTGTGTTCTCGCGAAACGAAGGACCAAAATTTACATGAAGATATTTTATGGAATTGTGTAAAAGTTTCGCTCAATTTAATTTTGAAAGCGGGCTGTTGGTCGTAGTTTCAAACCCATTCAGACGCTGTGCTTTGTGTTAATTATTTAATCACCACTACTCTGAAAACGGTGAAGGAAAACATCATGAGAAAACGGGCGTCTAAGAACCAAAAATTCGAAGACATGTAACAAAAATTTGACAACTACCAACCCGCACTGGGCCCGCGTGGTAGATTACAGCACCCTAAATGCGTAACTCACGATTCATCATAATCTGTTTCGCTTTGAAATAGATTGTTAAACCATTGCTTCATATGCTCGAAAAAATTGTCTGTTCAACAACGTTAACGCAATGTATACTGTTGAACTGTCAAATTGAAACAGATTATGATTAATCGTGAGTTACGCAAATAGGGTGCAGGGCACACTCTCGCAGAGAGGAAACCTGTGTCCACATGCAAGTTATAATATAATTTATGTAAGTGTTATTTAAAGTCTGAAGTTATTTGCCTAATATATGAAAGATTAAATCGGCAATGTGGTTAGCACTTCATCTAATATGTAATGGCGAATAATATTCCTGTTACCACTATCATTAATCATTTGCTTATTGCCTTTGATACACAGTACACTTGCATTTGTAAAAACATTTCTTGAATCCGCCTGAGGCTTACATTCGGCTAATTGAATGAATAATGCAATTGCTCCTTGTAGTACATAAGCTCATCTTTTATAGACTACTGCATCAACATGACTAACCTTTTCATTGGATTTTATGACTTCATCAGACCACCAACCTGGTAGGGTTAGTATCTACCAACCCACACTGGCCCCACGTGGTAGATTACAGCCGGAGTGGGCCTCTCAAAGAGAGAAAAAAGAAGAAAAAATGTTTATTCAGCACAAACAAAACGCACTTTACAAAAAAAAAAAAAACATTCAAAGTAGCCAAAAGCCTCGTATTCAGGTAGAAAAAGTTTTAAAATATTGTTCATGGACAGTTAATGTCAAGGCTAGGGACTTCAGCACAGAATACAGTAAATATATCGGATATAGAGAGACCCCTTCCAGAGTTTTTTTTCAATTGATCGAACAAACATGACATCTGGAGTTTGGTGGGTATCTTGTTTGTCAAATTGTCAAACAAATATCACTAACAATATTAAGAAATAAAACAAAACAAATAACAATAACAAATAAAACAGATTCGTTGAATTACACTCGGAAAGCGCATCAACGTCAGGAAAGCCGGAATTGACAATGGCCGAATGTCGACAGTGACATTTGTTTAACAATTTGACAAAGAAGATAAGATGGCTGCCACGTTATGTTTACCCACCAAACTCCAAATGTCTATGAAATTGATGACTGGTTCTAACTGTCTCCCCCTGGACTTAAGATTTTACAGATGGATCTGCGTTACGACACTGGCAATTATATAATAACAATCAAAACAAAATGCCTGAGCTAGAGGAGGCCTGTGTCCCAGCATTGGGAACATTATGGGCTGATTATATGTATGCATGATCAGTGGTGATAGAGCAGCAGTAGATTCGAACCCATACAGGCGCTTTACTTTGTGTAAATGCTCCCAAAACGGTGAAGAAAAACATCGTGAAAACCGGCATTTCCAAGAACCAAAAAATCAAAGACATATTACATCTACCAATCCTCACTGGGCCCGTGTCGTGGATTACGGCTCATTCCTTCTCACAGAGAGGAGGCCTGCAGGCTCAGCACGAGAACCGTAGACAAGCGTTTTGTCGTCGTAAGTATAGACAAAAATAACGTTTTCGTATTGACAGTTGACAGTTTTTCACTGAGAAATGTAGGCAAGCGTAGCTAATTGTGTATGATCAAAAACATCAAATGTATCCTGTTTATCTTTATTGGTTATTCCAGTAAATATACCATTAGAATTGAACCAATTATATCGGTTAAGTTAGTGCGCCATTGTTTTGCTAGCCAAACAGTCGCCGACTAGAAACTAGTTAAGTTTACAAACTGTAGCTTTAATCCGGAATGCAATTAACATAATCCAACTTAGATTATCTCGTATGTCGGTCTCTACGATGAAATACTAACTATTTATAGTTAAAATGAAGAAGCACGTGGGTGTGGTTGTATACGAAGTAAAAATTGAGATTGACATTTACTGTATTATCAACTTTAGACTGAACTGGATAGAGTTTGTTTTCGACTAATAAAGGTGAAAGAAAAGCTCATAAAAAATTTGTTACTACAATGAAAAGTGAACTTTCTACAAATAAGATTTGGGTTGTAATTTCAAAGTCTAAAGTTTCAAATTTGAAATGGCTAATGTATACTTTATGTGATTACATGCATGTTTAATATGTAATCGATTCAGATTTAGGAATCATTCGATTTTTTGATAACAGATTGTTTAATCGAAAACTGTTTATTAACTCGGTTCTATCTTTATGGTTAGGTTCGATTTGTTGGACAAGAAGTGTACGAGGTTTGATTGCCGTGTGAGGAATTTCATATTTACTTAATTAAGATTTTTGTTCTAGCTAATTGCTAATTAAGAAAGCTTTATTTATTCTTAATATTTGCATGGAAAAAATAAAGTAATAGTCCATGAGAAACGAACTGTGAAATAAGTAAATTAAGGTCGTAAACGAGGCTATTATCATCTGCCTAACTTTTTCGTCTTTTTTGCTTCCAGTCTGAACATATATTGCGGCGTGAAATGTACCTACATAATTATATGATATATTCCCATATTTGTAACAGCAAAACCGAACCTGAAACTGAATCCCCATTCCCACACAATAATGAAATTAACCCTTCAATTGTTTAACACTTAGAAAATAAAAAACAAAAAAACCCAAGTTAAAAGGTGGTCAGTGTAACAAAAACGACGACTTACCCAGCATGTTTCACGGCCATCTGCTTATGACCATCAGAATCTTGAACCATGTGTCCAATGATGGCTAAAAAAAGACCCATAGACAATGGGCCGAGAGATTTATAATATTCTAACATCTGGACGGTTACCTGCGCAGGCGCAAATGAGGGTTAACTTACCGTTTGAAGGGCTTCGGAATATAGTAATTCAATTAACTTTTGGAACTGTAATTAAAATATTTTATGGGAATTTTGAATTAATGTTCTGTGATGTGTCAGTATTTTTACTGACAATTTTAATTTTCTCGATAAATGTTGATGGATTGGATTCGACGTATTAATTGTGTTGACAGGTATTCGAGTTGGGCTTGCATATAAACGCCATAATTATATTAACTGGCATAATGGCTAGAGATGCCTGCACGTATTGATAATTTTGGGTAGATGTCTGAGCTCCGTGTGGTGCCGGTGAAGAATAGCACCATCCCATTTCTTCCCGTGGGTATCGTAAAAGGCGACTTAGGGACTTACTAGAGAATAGGCAGCAGCGTTCACCATGTATTTTACCACCACACTGCGATCACCAACCCGCCTGCCAACCATGGCGAACATATTTCGCCAGTTATGATTAAGTCTCATGTAATTGGGGCCAAGTCTATGCCATCAATTGGGCATAAGTTTAGACTCCGAGTTAATTTTTTTTATTCCAAAAAAAGAACAACCGACTTCCGAAAAGGCGACTTTTTATTTATCACTTTTTAGTTATAGTACTTACCCTACACCAATTCGAAGTTTCATCATCCTTTGGGTCAAAACAATGCATATTTATGCGATAGCAGCAATCGCGGTTGATTTGCTGTCATGTTTGAAGACTTCCGTTGTCTGTCTCCGAAACACATCATCAGATCCATATTTTATTTTATAAGGCAGTCTATTTATTCAACCTACCTAGGTAAGTAGGTTGGATAAATAGTCTGCCTTATTGTTATACTGTATAGGTATACCAACCTTTATAATATCATCATAAGTTAAGTATGTATGGTCATAGCTTAGTGACGTCATCAATTGCCTAGCGTTTTCCCAACAAAGTTGGGGTCGGCTTCCAATCTAACCGGATGCAGCTAAGTACCAGTATTTTACATAGAGCGACTGCCTATCTGACCTCCACAACCCAGTTACTGGGTAATACGATACCCTTTGCTAAGACTAGTTGTAACATAACGATTGTAATTACGTAATATTTGTCAACAGCTGATTGTAGACTTAGCAATGGTCCTAGCGTTATCTCCGCTTGTTGCTAGGATTCGTAAATTACAAACTTTAACAGCAACGCAAGGTCTAATACCAGTTATATAAGCCAATGGTCCAGAATGCAAATATAACACGGTACCAGCTGTCACAGCTACAGATGCTACAGATACTAGCAGCAATGAAAATCTAAAATTAAGGCTGCCCTCTCCAAAAAAGTTGAAAACAGCATGCAGATGAAACCACTTTTCGTCGGCATTTACAAAGAAATATCTACTGCTTTGCAATACGAAGGAAAATTATTTGATTTTGTTACTTTTTACAAATTTGCATTATTTTTGTTTTAATAAATTAAAAATGCGACCGATTAAAGACTGCACGGCTACATCACCTTGCACTCGCTCACAAATTTAGTGCGCTCAAATGCTGAAGGTCCTTGGCGTGTATACAAGCCTTAAAGAAAAAACTACCTACAATATAATTAAATTTATGCCTGGTGGGGTATTTGTACCCTAGCCTTTATAGATATCTACTGGATCGCAACCATATGCATGTAAGTATATAATACTAGCTACTTAATATTGTAAATGTGAAAGTTGTATGTGTATAGTGTATGTTTAGATGTTTGAAATAAACAAAGAAAAGTGTACCGGACGGGCGTGATCGCTTGGACACGAAGGGTGTGTAGGGAGGGTGTATTCCTATCCAGGTTTTATCCCGGTGTGTATGTAGGTCTCCCAGTCCACGCGGCGCTGACGTCCTGCACCTATAGGTTCCAGATATCTTCAGGGGCGGCTACTATCTTCCGTTCTTCACGACGTTACCAACGTTTTGACGACTGACAGAGAAACAGGTTCCAGACTTTCGTCTAGGAAGGGGTTGTTTTTGAGACACCTCTGTGAAGGGGTACTTTACCTGATTAAATAACACACATTTTGATTTAATCTTCAGGAAGCAATTTAGAACTTTTACTTGTACTACATGTTAATTAATTTAAGTTTAAAATAACAAAATTATCTTGCCGATGACTACGAATTGGTTTAAATTTACATTTTCTGAGGTGCCTCGAAACTTTACCGTAACGAGGGCCGCAAATTGCTTCCTGTTTTAACTTTTATTTATTCAAATTTTGTCTATCGATATAATGGAATATAGCATACAAAACATTATTAAATTACTGTACATATGGCATGTTATATATCCCTGTATTCCCCTTGAAATTTCCCATCCCCTGAGATATCTGTATGTACTATATCTTCCCGCACTGAAAGATTATTTCAAGAAAACCCGAAAAATTATGAAAAATGTTACCAATAAATATTTTAAAAGTTGATTTTCTCGAAAACTACTGAACTTATTTCAATTCTGATTACAGATACCTCAGGGTGGTTTACAGACCCAAAACAATCTAAAATTAAGAACGTTACACATATGACTTTCAGGGCGTGACGCGCCCTGAAAGATGGCTAGCAAAACTCAAATCTTAAAAATTACTTAGCTAAAGCAACACAACTTTCAGAGCTCAATTAAGTGGGTTTATCTTTAGACTATGTTAGGGGTAGTTACGCCCAGGGCTAGGTCTCGGTTCTAGGTTACCTGGACGCACTTGAGACTATAAATTACGGCTATACAGCCCACTTAAATGAGGTCTGAAAGGGTGGTACTTACGGTTTTCTTATAGTAGGCACTTATAACCACTGTCTATTGGTTTAACTATCACTATTATCTTTATGATTCTAAATTAATGTCAAAAACAAACTATTAAACTATATAGTGACGCATCGTCGCGAACATCTCTCCCGCCGTGCAGTGCAGTGACGACTCGTAGCGATGTTGGTGCGGCGCTGCATCGCCACGGTGAGCGACGACTGGAGTCGCGGCGCTCGCCACCGCGACGCCTGTTGCCACGCCGCTCGCCGCTGCGACGCTCGCCGTCACGACGCTCGTAGCCACGACGCTCGCCACCGGCTCTCGTCGCCCAGGCGGCCGCCGCCTAGGCGCTCGCCCCAAGGCGGTCGCCGTCTCGGCGCTCGATGCCTCGGCGCTCGCCTGCCAAGGCGCTGATGATGATGCCCAGGCGTTCGCCGCCAAGGCGCTGGATGCCTCGGCGTTTGCCGCCAAGGCGCAGGTGATGCCCAGGCTTTCGCCGCCAAGGCGCTGGATGCCTCGGCGTTCGCCGCCAAGGCGCAGGTGGTGCCCAGGCTTTCGCCGCCAAGGCGCTGGATGCCTCGGCGTTCGCCGCCAAGGCGCAGGTGGTGCCAGGCTTTTGCCGCCAAGGCGCAGGTGGTGCCCAGGCTTTTGCCGCCAAGGCGCTGGATGCCTCGGCGCTCGCCGCCAAGGCGCTCGCCCCCACGGCTACTTGGGCAGTGGGACGAGTTTCTTCACCGGACGCTTCAAGGTGCCGCCGGCAGTGCGCACCTCAGCGGTCCGGACTTCTCCGTCAGCCCCGGGGAACAGGGCAACTATACGGCCTCGCGGCCATGTATTGCGAGGCAGCTGGCCGTCTGCAACGAGTATGGGGTCGCCCACCTGCAGTTCGGGGCCGCGGGTGTGCGGCTCCCACCGGTTTTGGAGTTCCGGCAGGTACTCCCTGACCCAGCGACGCCAGAACATGTCGGCGAGTATCTGGGATCGTCGCCAGAGCTTCCTGCTGTCCACGTCTCGCTCGGTGAACACGCCGGGTGATGGTAGTCTCGCCGATCCACCGAGCAGGAAATGGTTCGGTGTGATTGACTCGTCGTCTTCGCTATCTACTGAAACATGTGTTAGTGGTCGGCTGTTTACAGTGTACTCTGCCTCACACAACAGTGTGGACAACACCTCTTCGTGCGGATGTTTTTCTAGGAGCACAGTGCACAGCGCGGACTTTACGCAGCGTACGAGGCGCTCCCAGGCGCCTCCCATGAAAGGCGCTGATGGTGTTATGAAGCGCCACACGACGCCTCGGCGACTGGCCTCCTCTCGGAAGGCCTCTCGGAGCTCCTTGTCGGCACCGTGCATGTTGGTACCGTTGTCGGAGTGTATCTCGGCGGGGCAGCCCCGACGAGCAGCGAAGCGGCGCAGCGCTAGTATGGCGGCGTCTGCGCTGAGGCTGGCGGCGATCTCGAGGTGGACGGCTCTGGTGGTAAGGCACGTGAATAGGGCTACGTACCTTTTTTGATGCTGTCGTCCGACTGTGACAGACAGTGGGCCGAAATAATCTAGCCCTGTGTACGTGAACGGCCTCTGGTGATGTGCCAGGCGCGTTCTTGGGTGGTCGCCGGTCGCAGGCACGGTTGGTTGCGCCTTGCGAATACGACACTGTAGGCATCGTGACAGCACCTTCTTTGTTGTTGGTCGCATCTTCACGACCCAATAATGCTGTCGTACCTCGTTGATGGTGAGCTCTGTCCCACCATGCTGCAAGCTACGGTGTGTCCAGTCTATGTACAGCTGGGTAATATGGTGGTCGCCATGTAGTATCGGCGGACGCATTACTTCTTCCGTTATCTGTTCTACAGCTGCGATACGGCTCTTTATCCGTATGACGTCATCCCTCACTTCTATCTGTAGCGGCCGCAGTCGACTGTCTTTGTCCAATGCCTTTTCCTCTCGCAGTCTAGTGAGTTCTGGAGCGAAAGACTGCTGCTGCGCGACCATCACTAGTAGCTTCTCGGCTTCGTGTAGAAACTCTGCTTCTATTATTTGCCTCTTCTCTTGTGAGTTACGCGTCGGCACGGTTTGCTTCGGGAGAAAGGGGACGGCCTTCTTCTTGTTTCGCCAATCAGGATCCTGTTCTTTATTCTTTTGGGTTCGTTTGTAGAACGTCTTCTCCTTTGGGGCTTTGCATAGAGAGATGAAGCGTAGAACGCTCGCCGTCGCACGGAGGAGTCGTTCCCACCGGGAGAACTTTGTCGGGTCTGGAATGGCTTCTGTGATCTGTCGGCTGTCGATTTCTTCGATGGCGGCGAACGTTCTCTCCTCCCCTGTCTCCTCCGCTATCGGAGGGTTTTCTGATGGCCATGATGACGACTCTTCATACAGGAAGTTAGGACCACTATACCACTCATGCTGTGAGTTGAAGTGGTGTGGTACATCACGAGTAGCCATGTCTGCGATATTCATCTTCGTGGGCACCCAGCGCCAGTCTTCAACTCTGCTATTTTCTTCTATGGCGGCTATACGATGGGCTACGAAAGGTTTGTATACTCGTGCTCCTCTTCTTATCCATGTCAACACGGTCTTGCTATCTGACCAGTAGGTCACCGATGCGGGTTTGATGCCGTGTTCACGTACAACAGCTGCGGCTACGCGGGTTCCCATCACCGCTGCCTGCAGCTCGAGGCGGGGTATTGATTGCAGCTTCAGTGGGGCTACCTTCGCCTTTGCCATGGCGAGGCTGACTCGCTGGTGGCCATCTGTTGCTGTGGTTCGCCAATATACTGCCGTCGCGTAAGCCATCTCGCTCGCGTCGGTGAATACATGGACCTGTGTCTCTACGGCGTCGCTGTATCCCGGATAGCATCTTGGTATGCTGATATTTCCGAGCTGCAGTAGATGTTGTATCCAACTCTTCCATTGGGTCGCTAGGTCGTTGTCCAGCGGCTGGTCCCAATCGACTCCTCGCCTCCATGCCTCTTGCAATATTTGCTTGGCTCGAATGGTTACTGGGGAAGCGAGTCCGAGCGGGTCGTACAGTGACATTACTATCTTCAGCGCCTCTCTCTTCGTGGGCGCTTCCTTTTCTAATATGCCTCTAGGTAGGCGGGCGAGTGTTAGGTTGAAGCCCAACGTATCTTCGCTCGGTCTCCATATCAGGCCGAGTATCTTTTCTGTGTCATCCGTATTCCCGATGTTGACGACTTCAGTTCGGATCTGTGTCGGGTCTATATTTTCTATTAATTGCGCGCTGTTTGACACCCATTTTCTTAGCTCAAACTTCGCCTGTAGGTGAATATTCTTCACCGTAGTTGCAATGTGCGTCGCTTCTTCGACGGTCTTGTAACTATCGAGGTAATCATCCATGTAATGATTCTGAATTATGGCTTCCACTGCATCTGGATGCTCATCTATATGCCTTTTCGCGTTCCAATTCTTCGCGAAAATGGCCGTGCACGGCGAGCTTGCCGCACCGAATATGATGGACGTCATACGGTATTCTTCGGGCGCTCCTTCTCTTCTATTGCCTCTCCATAGGTATCGGAGCGCGTCTCTATCCTGACTTCGCACCTTCACTTGCATAAACATCTCTGCTATGTCACCAGATATGGCTATGCAATGTCTTCGGAACCTCATCATGACGCCGGGCAGGGACTGTAGCAAGTCTGGTCCAGTGAGAAGGAAGTCATTTAGTGACAGTCCTTTTGATTTGGCGGCTGCGTCATGTACGATGCGGAGTTTCTCAGGCTTCGCGGGATTGAACACGTCGAAATGAGGCAGGTACCACGTTCTACCTTGTGTGCTCGTCTTGGGCGCCTTTTCTGCGTAACCCTTTTGAATGAGAGAGTCCATCTGTTCTGTGTATCTATCTCGAAGAGCCGGTTTGCTATCGAGCTTCTTTTCTATTGAGACGAGCCTCTTCAGGGCCGTCCCGTAACTATCGGGCATTTCTATGTTTTCGGTTTTCCACAGCATGGCTGTTTCTATGTGCCCGTCCTCCAACTGACGAGTGTGACGACTCAAGATATCTTCCGCTTTCTTTTCGGGATCGGAGTCTGGCCGTCTCGGATTGATGACCAGTGATTCTAGGGCGAAGAATTCACGAAGCTGCTCGTCTATATCTTCTTTTTCCGCTGCTTCATTGCCTGCTGTGAGCCTATTGACGTAGTGCACTTGCTGACCCAAGATCCTGGTGTGTGCGCCGTGTAGAGTCCAGCCCATCGTCGTGAGTGACGCAACAGGTTGGTTCTTCGGACCTCTGCGGATCTCACTGGCCAGTAATAGGTGCCAGTTATCCTGTCCGATGAGTATCTTCGGCGTACCAGTGTTGTATATGAGCTGTTGCTTCAGGTCATCCAGATGCTTGCAGTGTGCGACGTCCTCTTCACTGACTGTCTGCGGAGCGAGGTTCAGCTTCGGTATGGTGCGCGCTCTGAACGGTACCCTATTCTTCAGCTCGCTCGCAAGAGTGACGGTGATTCTCCTCGAACTTGGAGTCTCAATCGTGGTGTCGCCGATCGCGCCTATCTTCAGTGGGTCAATTTTGCCTTCTGCCCCGACTTGCTTCGCTAAGTCCTCGTCGATCAAAGAGACGGTTGATCCATCATCAAGAAGTGCGAAAGTGGATGCTTCTCCCGCCGGTCCAATCACTCGAACCGGTACCATTTTGAGGTAAGCGTGGCTTGAAGTTGTTCGTGAGCTGGCCACTGTTTCTTTTGTCTCCACGTTGTTCGACTGCTCTTGAGTAGCGGGCTTCTCGTTCTTGACGGCGTCTTCTTTAGCAGGCTTCTTGGAGTAGTGAAGAAGCTGATGGTGCGTAGCTGTACACCCTTTAAGTCCACACTTCTTCGGCTTGCAAGAATGATCTGGACGACGACTTCGCAGGCACCGGAAACATAGGCCAAACTTCTTAGCGAGCTCCCATCGCTTGTCACTGGATCCTTCCTTGAATTTCTTGCATTCAAGATTCTGATGTCCCTCTTTCTCACATATACGGCATTTCTTGAGTGATTTGTCTACCGCTGTGTAAGTCCGTTGTGTGACACGCTTGCTCGCTGTTGCTTCCGTGGCGCCGATGTTCTCGGGTGGAGCGAATGCACTGCAGAAACGAGCTTGCTCTGTTATGAACTCGCTGAAGAGCGTAAGGTCGGGCAGCGACTGGTACTTCTCCGTGTACGTTCTGTACCACTGTACACGCAGTGAGTTCGGTAGCTTCTCGGTTAACAACCGCATCAGCTCAGCGTTGATCAGGTAGTGATCCTTCTTCAGTGCGCGCAGAGTGACCACGCCGCTTCTGACTCTGCTTGCGAAATTGCAGATGTCCTTTGGTGCTTCTCCGCAGCGCGGTAGTCCACGAAGTCTGTCTGTTTCAGCCTGAGCTATCGAATCTGGACGGCCGAACTGCAGCTCAAGTTCCCTCATGATGTCATCTGGTTTGGCATTTCCGATGAGTTCCGAGCTCACTGTTTCCAACGCTCGTCCCCGCAGGCTTCTTCTAAGCCTAGCTGTGTTTTCAACATCGTTGAAATATCTTCGAGTTGTCTCGTAGATGGCACGAAATGAAAGCCACTCTGTGTGGGCCCCATTGAAGTTCGGTAAGGTCATGATGACCTTCGACGCCGAGGGGTTGCTCGGTGTCCACTGTTCTGTTTTTCTGTCGGCTAGCGACGCTATAGCGGATGTCAGCTCCGTTATGAATGGGCGGAGTGCGTCCTCCCCTTTGACTTCTATTCCCCTCTGTGGGAATCGGTTCACTTCCTTCGCTGTAGGATTCGACAACGGTACTTGCTTTTCGAGGTCCACTATAGTTTCGAAGTCCACAGGGGGGGGCGGTTGCTCAAGGCCTATATTACTATTGTCCCCCTCGGCGGCGTTGTCCCTCTTCTCCGGCTCAGGCTCAGGTGCCTCTTCAAGCCAGGAGCGCACGTACTCATCGTTTGAGTCTCTGTCATCCATATAGCCGTCGGAATCTTCTTCCTCGGCTCTCTGAAGTGCTAATTGAGCGAGTTCCAACCTAACTTTCAGTAGGTCTTCACGTGCTCTTGAAATTTTCTTATTTGACCGCGTCGTTCTATTTGTAGTCGACTGCGGCCTGCTATGTTCGGTACGGGCGTCACCCCGGGTAGTCGTCGGCAAGGTTCGGCTGTACTTTCTATCTGTAGTCTTCTCTGTTCTGTCTGCAGGCTTCAATGTTCTATCTGAATACTGCAGTGTTCTATTTGAATGCTTCAATGTTCTATCGGAATGCTTCAGTGTTCTGACTGAAGTACCTTCCTTTGCTGTAGAGGGCTGTTCCGCTTCTTCAGACCGCGTCCGTCTTGGCAAATCTTCACTAGCCCGTGGCGCAAGGGGGGGCTGCTGTACTGGTTCGGCTCCTTCAGTGGTGGATGGTGAACGCGGCGGTTGCTCATGAGTGATGGCCGTAATACCGCGTCCTCTGCTCACCTCCACTGTCCAGGCTTCAGGGGCCTTGCCTTGCGATCTTGTCACCGGCATGTTGATTCGATATGCGGTTCTTGAATACGAATCTTGAAAACGGAGCTCCAAAACGGATCTTGAAAAAGAAACTCTTATCCGGGTCTTCTATCCGGATATCTCAACTGGATCTGCACCGGATCTTCCAAACGAATCTTCAAAATGGAAATCCAATCCGTATCTTGAAAAAGAAACTCTTATCCGGGTCTTCTATCCGGATATCTCAACTGGATCTGCACCGGATCTTCCAAACGAATCTTCAAAACGGAACTCCAATCCGGATCTTGAAAAAGAAACTCTTATCCGGGTCTTCTATCCGGACATCTCAACTGGATCTGCACCGGATCTTCCAAACGAATCTTCAAAACGGAAATCCAATCCGGATCTTGAAAAAGAAACTCTTATCCGGGTCTTCTATCCGGATATCTCAACTGGATCTGCACCGGATCTTCCAAACGAATCTTCAAAATGGAAATCCAATCCGTATCTTGAAAAAGAAACTCTTATCCGGGTCTTCTATCCGGATATCTCAACTGGATCTGCACCGGATCTTCCAAACGAATCTTCAAAACGGAACTCCAATCCGGATCTTGAAAAAGAAACTCTTATCCGGGTCTTCTATCCGGATATCTCAACTGGATCTGCACCGGATCTTCCAAACGAATCTTCAAAATGGAAATCCAATCCGTATCTTGAAAAAGAAACTCTTATCCGGGTCTTCTATCCGGATATCTCAACTGGATCTGCACCGGATCTTCCAAACGAATCTTCAAAACGGAACTCCAATCCGGATCTTGAAAAAGAAACTCTTATCCGGGTCTTCTATCCGGATATCTCAACTGGATCTGCACCGGATCTTCCAAACGAATCTTCAAAATGGAAATCCAATCCGTATCTTGAAAAAGAAACTCTTATCCGGGTCTTCTATCCGGATATCTCAACTGGATCTGCACCGGATCTTCCAAACGAATCTTCAAAACGGAACTCCAATCCGGATCTTGAAAAAGAAACTCTTATCCGGGTCTTCTATCCGGATATCTCAACTGGATCTGCACCGGATCTTCCAAACGAATCTTCAAAATGGAAATCCAATCCGTATCTTGAAAAAGAAACTCTTATCCGGGTCTTCTATCCGGATATCTCAACTGGATCTGCACCGGATCTTCCAAACGAATCTTCAAAACGGAACTCCAATCCGGATCTTGAAAAAGAAACTCTTATCCGGGTCTTCTATACGGATCTTCAAAACGGAACTCCAATCCGGATCTTGAAACCGGATCTTCAACGGATCTCCAATACGGAACTCCAATACGGATCTTCTATACGGATCTTCAAAACCTTCAAAACGGATCTTCAAAACGGAACTCCAATCCGGATCTTGAAACCGGATCTTCAAACGGAACTCCAATCTCAAATCTTCTAAGTTCAAAGATAATCCTTCAGGAATAAGCCTTCAGTACTCGGGAACAAGTCTTCAGGAATAAGGCTTCAGGTTTCCGATAATTCTTCATGAATAAGCCTTCAGTACACGGGAACAAGTCTTCAGGAATAACGCTTCAGATTTTTGATAACTCCTGAACGGGTCCACATGTGTTCCTCCTGAAGAAATCCGGCTCGCAAGGACCAGCAGATGTACCGGACGGGCGTGATCGCTTGGACACGAAGGGTGTGTAGGGAGGGTGTATTCCTATCCAGGTTTTATCCCGGTGTGTATGTAGGTCTCCCAGTCCACGCGGCGCTGACGTCCTGCACCTATAGGTTCCAGATATCTTCAGGGGCGGCTACTATCTTCCGTTCTTCACGACGTTACCAACGTTTTGACGACTGACAGAGAAACAGGTTCCAGACTTTCGTCTAGGAAGGGGTTGTTTTTGAGACACCTCTGTGAAGGGGTACTTTACCTGATTAAATAACACACATTTTGATTTAATCTTCAGGAAGCAATTTAGAACTTTTACTTGTACTACATGTTAATTAATTTAAGTTTAAAATAACAAAATTATCTTGCCGATGACTACGAATTGGTTTAAATTTACATTTTCTGAGGTGCCTCGAAACTTTACCGTAACGAGGGCCGCAAATTGCTTCCTGTTTTAACTTTTATTTATTCAAATTTTGTCTATCGATATAATGGAATATAGCATACAAAACATTATTAAATTACTGTACATATGGCATGTTATATATCCCTGTATTCCCCTTGAAATTTCCCATCCCCTGAGATATCTGTATGTACTATATCTTCCCGCACTGAAAGATTATTTCAAGAAAACCCGAAAAATTATGAAAAATGTTACCAATAAATATTTTAAAAGTTGATTTTCTCGAAAACTACTGAACTTATTTCAATTCTGATTACAGATACCTCAGGGTGGTTTACAGACCCAAAACAATCTAATATTAAGAACGTTACACATATGACTTTCAGGGCGTGACGCGCCCTGAAAGATGGCTAGCAAAACTCAAATCTTAAAAATTACTTAGCTAAAGCAACACAACTTTCAGAGCTCAATTAAGTGGGTTTATCTTTAGACTATGTTAGGGGTAGTTACGCCCAGGGCTAGGTCTCGGTTCTAGGTTACCTGGACGCACTTGAGACTATAAATTACGGCTATACAGCCCACTTAAATGAGGTCTGAAAGGGTGGTACTTACGGTTTTCTTATAGTAGGCACTTATAACCACTGTCTATTGGTTTAACTATCACTATTATCTTTATGATTCTAAATTAATGTCAAAAACAAACTATTAAACTATATAGTGACGCATCGTCGCGAACAAAAAGAAAGAAATAAAAATGGATTTATTTGTCATAGAATCACGTGCAAACCAAAAGATGAGATTTCATTTGAAAAAAAAACACGATAACAACACATTTATGTATACATAGGCACATAGAATATAAATAGTCGGCAGCTGCACGTCGCGCCATGACTGTGACAAGAAACCTTCCACTCAGCATGATTCTGTTGGTTACTCAATCACGCAAAAACGGCTGAACGGATTTTCATGAAATTTGGCACACAGATATTTTTTATCCCGGCAGTATATTCCCGTGGGATGATTTTCGCCCTCAATGCGGGCGAAGCCGCTGGCAAAAGCTACTAATATTATAAATGTGAAAGTTTGTATGTATATATGTTTGTTACTCAATCACGCAAAAACGGCTGAACGGATTTACATGAAATTTGGCACACAGATAGTTTATGACCTGGATTAACACATAGCATACTATTTATCCCGGTAGTACGTTCCCGTGGGATAATTTTCGACCCAAACGCGGGCGAAACCGCTGGCAAAAGCTAGTATATTTATAATGTCTACAGGCATTTTTATGTAAATAAACCTATTAAAGATCGAATTATTGTTGGTCGATTGTAACGTTGTGTGTTTGTTCGTTATTATCTCTACTATTAATAGATTTTATTAGTCCGTCTGTTCTGTAGGTAGGTAATTTTAGATACCCATTTAACCATGTTATTTCAGGTTTTATCTAGGTCCTTATCTCGGCACACGTTGGATGGGCGCTGGTAAGGTATCGAGTACATCGATCCATTAGTTAGGGTGTTGATAGGGGTCTTGTCTGAGAGAGGAGCGATGGACACCTTTGGGTAGTGGTTGACCTGTTTTTGTTGCTTGGAATTTCGCTGACCCTGTAAGTTTGTGGTTAGATTTAATAATATAATTCTTTATTTCACCAAAAAACGTCATCACATTACAATTTTCAAAGACTAAGCGCATATTAGGTTTATAACTAGTTCACAATATTTTTAATACTCTGGCTCCTAAACTAGGTGTATGTGCTTGTATCACTCATAGGTGTCAGTGATTCTCCGTAACAAACAAAGCCATATTATAGTAAATCAGGACGTTTCAACAATAAGCTAATGGTGTAAAAGAAAACACAAAATGAAAAACGTTTAACGTTGTGGTGAGGTGAATAAATGTAGGGTTTGAGTGTGAGTGTAGTGAGTAGGTGTAGGGCGTGTGTAGTGAGAAATATTAATTTCTATCTGGTCCTCAGATCATAGAAGGAATTCTTTTTTTTGTGATCTGGTCATTAGTACTTTGTAAAGGTTGGTGGAAGAGTGTGTTTATGAGAATGGATGCTGTTTAAGAGCTGATAAAGAGAGCGTTTATCTATTAAGAGAGGGTAAATTAATGAAAGATATAAGAACTGTGTGGAAGAATATGGGGGAGGCCTATGCTAATGGAAAAAATTCTATGGGATTAAATGAATTTATAGGCTATAGGGTTGTATTGAATATTTTATTGATTACAATTCAAATCAAATAACTTCTCCCGCTCTGGGCGGGCGCTTTCGGGATCAGATTAATTTGTATGCTTGCGAGTAGAATGCAGCGCACTAATATTATCATTATAAGACCTAATATAAACTATGTACCTGCATTGTGACAAATCAAATGATTTGATTTGATTTTTAATTTGATTGTCATAACTTAGAGCTCAAACAATGTAGGTGTGTCAGGTAGAAAACGGTTTATGCCTTCGAATAATGGGTTGCCATAACTCGGTAAAAGCTCACCTAATACAGGGTGTATCAGCTAGAAAATGCTTTATGCCTCTGAAGTACCAGGTCGTCGTGGCTCGGTAGGAGCAAACCTAACATAGGTGTGTAAGCAAGAAAACGCTTTATGCTTATGAAGTACGTTAATTATGTAATTATCACATTCAAAAAGTGGTGATTCTCAGCCTAGTTTGAATAAATGACGTGTGTCATGATCAAACCCACCAATGAAGCTGAAAATAGCTAAGAATACAATGCCGGATGTAGTTTAGTTTTTTTTTTCAATTACTCCACCACAAATACCAGCAAAAATTATAATAATTAAAACTAAACACCATCACCTGATAAATTGCAAAATTTAATTGCCACAGGCTCTGTTATCCCATATTATAAGGCATATAATTATTCCAGCGTTTAGAATTAAGGCACAATTTGCAAGATAAATTGCCAGACATTATTCAATACGTTTTTAATTAGAATAAGTAAGTTATTTGCGTTGCATTCGGATAGATAAACAAATAGATGGAATTTATCATGCCGTTGCAACTGCTGGCCAGATGCTGGTGAATTGGGCTGATTGTTGCGCACGCGCATGTTATTTGTTTGTTTGCCTTTAATACGTTTCCTTGTTTTTGTCATTGATGGGACAGATAGTTGTTTGTTTAGTATGAAACTATTATTAATAATTCGTTGTGTATTTCAATTGTTGGTTCAGTAGTGAAAAGCGCCAACATGCCCGCGAAATTTTCTTACGTTTTTTTTTACAATTTGAAAGTCAGTGTCGGCTGTATGTTGAACATAATATGACGTACGTAACACGATGACGAATGGCTTTTTCATGCAATAGTCAATTAATAAGATTCTGCCAGGGGTTCGGGTTGTTCGAAAGAGATACCGTGGCCCCTGGCACACAGACAACTGAAGGAACACGGGTGGGTTTTAGTCAGTAAAAGTCTGACACGCCCGCCCTTCTGCTGCACCCAGATTGGGTGAAGGTATTTGATGATTTCCCACACTAAAAAATAAAAAAAAGGGATCTATTGATGGGTCGCGAAAAATATTTTGTTCAACATACCTACACACTGACCAGCAGGCTTAGCTCGAGAACCGTATAAAAGTGTTTTGTCGACGGAAGAGTACACAAAAATGACGTTTCCGTGTAGACAGTTGACAGTTTTGAACCGAGAAATGTAGATAAGCGATTTCTATTCTACGGTAGAGTAGAAATTGAAAGCGTCATGCAAAAAACTACAGAAAATTTCTTTTCTTGGGCTGCCTGAGCGCATCCTTAAGGTATAGTGATCTTATAATGTACATACAGGAGAAGTTTTTAACCAGTGCGCAAACTGTAACCATGAATTCAGCATATCATTCTAGACCCTCAGCGCAGAAATTTTCCGTCAGTTATGCAAAAAAAATCAGCTGTTCCATACATTTTGACCGCGTAGGTATTGCACTTTTTATGAAACAGCAGATTTTTTTATAATCGACGATTTTTTTTGCGCTAGGGTCTACAATGATATTCTGAATTCATAGTTACGTTTGTGCACTGGTTAAAAACTTATCCTGTACAGTGATCTTTCAAATCACTGCATTGTGTCATAACCAGTGATCGGAATAGGCTGACTATATTTGCCTAAACTTCGGAGAACAGAGACAGAAAGTGGAGACTTCCTTACAACAATTTTTTTTTTCCTCTTTCGGGATTTTACGTGAAAATCACGAAATTTTGGTAATTGCAAGTTTAGTTAAAAATTGCTTTTACACATCTTATACAAAGCTTATTTTCAACTTACTGAAGATTCTTCCCAAATCCCGGGAAAAAAAATATAGTCGTAAGGAAGTCTCCACTTTCTGTCTCTTTTCTCCGAAGTTTAGGCAAATATAGTCAGCCTATTCCGATCCTGGTCATAATGGATGTTTTCTGTCAAAAACAAGTTAACTATCCTTATTCCCTAACCTTCACATAAACTGTGACGATTGTCGAACTTTTACCCCCTTATCACAAAACAAGGTTTTTCTTTAGGTATGGTTTAAACCGTCGAGCCCATTTTTTAAATAAGAACCTAACTGAAATCGAAATACGGCTCCTTTTACAAAACTAACAAGTTAGTCCAGTGCTAAATTGTCAGTTTTGTAAAAGGAGTCGTAATTCTATTTCAGTTCTAAGTTCTAATTTCAAAAACAGGCTCGGTGGTTTAAACCATACCTAAAGAAAAACCTTGTTTTGTAATAAGGGAGTAACCCCCTTATTACAAAACAAGGTTTTTCTTTACAATAACCTCCAGTTTAGTCCCTACCTATAGGACTGTCTGTACAGTAGGTAATGCATTTTTTTAATAAGTAAGGCTCATAAAGAAGTCCGCACGCGAATAACCGATTATCAAACCCATAAAAAAGCTATTTGTTGCACATTACTAGTATTATTGTCGACCCTCTCTACAACTAGTGATGCTCTTTAATAAAGAAAAGAAAAATGTAAAGAGACTTTATATTTTTCCTATTTAACCTGTTTGCAACATTGTAGCGTATTTAATTGTAAAGATGATTAGTATGAGTAAGTAATTTATCGTTTGATTCAACGGTAATTTTGTTTTTCTTTTTTTTTTTAAATGCTAGCTGACAGAGCCAAGTGGTTCTTTTGACGTTGCTATTAATAATGTGTAATAGCGGACTAGATTAATTATAACATTAAGAATGGTTCTAGAAAAGGAAACTGGCATGACCAGAACCCTAATTGCGTAACTCAGGATTAATCATAATCTGTTTCGTTTAGAAACGGATTGTTAAATCATTGCTTCATTTGTTCGAGAAATGTGTCTGCTCAACAAAATAAATAACGCAATTAATATTGTTGAAGTGACAAAATGAAACCGATTATGATTGATCGTGTGTTACGCAATTAGGGTACTGCAGGCTTAGCACGAGAACCGTAGAAAAGCGTTTTGTCGACGGAAGAGTAGACAAAAATGACGTTTCCGTGTAGACAGTTGACAGTTTTTCACCGAAAAATGTAGACAAGCGATTTATATTCTACAGTAGAGTAGAAATAGAAAGCATGTAGGTAACCAGAAAATATCGAATACATAATATATGATTAAATTAGGTCTAAATGTAAATTACCGTGTGGTGCCGGACGTAAAGAATAGTATCATCCCATTTCTTCCCGTGGGTGTCGTAGAAGGCGACTAAGGGACTTACTAGAGAATGGGCAGCAGCGTTCTCTATGCATTTTACCACCATACTGCGATCGCCAACCGGCCTGACAAGCGTGGCGATTATGGCAAGCCGTCAAATTGGGGGAGGCCTATGTCCAGCAGTGGACGTCTTCCGGCAGAAATTCTGATGATGATGATGATGAAATGTAAATTAGAATGCGTAATTTATCAGCACGGTGAAGGAAAACATCGTGAGGAAACCGGGTTGTCTTTGAACCAAAAATTCGAAGACATGTGACATCTACCAACCTACACTGGGCCCGCGTGGTGGATACGGCCTACCCCCTCTGGAAATAGGAGACCTGTACTTATCCCAGCTGTGGGAACATTCTAGGCTGATTGTATATGTATATGTGAAGATGATCCATAGAGATCTGCCTAGCCATTTCTCAACTATTTTGTTGGCTTCCAGTTTTACCGCATGCAGCTGAATACCAGCATTGCACTGACGCCAGCACACCAAGCTATCCCAAACTGTTAAATTTTCCCAATTGAACATGAACCCTGTGCTTTCGTAATAAAGTTGAAATTCTATCAAATAAATTTGCAAGATTGTGGTAGGTTGCTGGCCTCTGTACATGGAGCCACGACTATCTGACAACCGAGTTGCTTTATAACAAAATAACCCTTCGTAAGACTGGTTGTTAGATATTTGGGCTTCTGCCTACCCGTACCGACTGTCAAAGATCCACGTATTACACCCGGAACCAACAGCTTAACGTGCTTTCCGCGGCACGGAGGGTCTTGGTATGAAAAGATGTTTACCCATCCTCGGACTAACCGCGGCAAGGGTAGCTTAACCTGATCGATCGACACGTGCGGCTATTATTACTTAGACACGAGCTTCTGAATAAACAAAGTATAATTCATAAAATTATGCTGAAGTGCCATCGGATTGTTTGTCAGGTTTTTATTCTACAAAGAAAGGCATCTGTAAATTTAACATAAGAAATTCATCCACTAACTAAATTTAACTTTTATTAATTAGTTAATGAGGTAACCACAAAAAGGTTGCAAATACGCGTCATATGCAAACCACACGGCGAGCGATGCCACGTGCTTCATTTTGCACATGTCGTGTTGTGGTACAGACGCAGACAAAATATTCGGGCTCAAGATTGGTCCTACCAAAAAAATTGCAGAGCAAAAGGACCTCTCATTCCGTTTTCAAAATTCTCCGGATGTTTTATTATTATTAAAAGCGAGTTACGAAACATGGTGGCCCAGTGGTAACGGTTGCGACTTACGGGATGTAGATGGTAGGTTCGAACCCAGACAGGCGCTTTACTTTGTGTAAATTAGTTCATCACCACTGCTCTCAAAGTTTGACGTGTCTGTGTATGTGTGTGTGTGTCTGTCTGAGGCAACATAGCTCCCGAACGGATGATCCGATTTTGATTTTGATTTATTTAGTTACAACTAGTTTTATTGGCTGAAAATATTTAAAACTAGTTTTATCGAGGTTTTAACCATGAAAATACTTATGCTGCCTCATTGATCTAGTGGTCGCTAGCGGTACTGCTGAGAATGAGCTCCTGGGTTCGAATCCCAGGTCGGGCAAAGTGTTATTGGGTTTTTACATCTGGCATTTCTCTGGGACTTAAAATATGACTGGCGAAATGTGGATGTACTACACCTCTGAAGGTTGTTCACCAATTGGTGGGGTCCGCAAGGGCCGATGCCTGCCATGGGTGCGGGTTGTTCAAAAGAGTTACCGTAGCTCCTGGCACACAGGCAACTGAAGGAACACGGATGGCTTTCAATCAGTATAAGTCTGACATGCCTTCCTGCTCCACCCAGAGCCGGAGCAGTTATTTGATGATTTCCCATCCTAAATAAAAATTAAATTAAAAATTTAAAAAACCCCCGACCCAAACAAAAACTCAAAAAAGTAAAAAATAATATTTTTAGGCCTTTTAATTTTAACGTAATATTTTGATCAGGGCATTGTCAAGTGGGGGGACGGCTAGGCCTCTGTTTGGCGTTTTCATTGACCGTCCCCCGACTTGACAATGCCCTGATCAAAATATTACGTTAAAATTAAAAGGCCTATAAATATTATTTTTTACTTTTTTGAGTTTTTGTTTGGGTCGGGGGTTTTTTAAATTTTTAATTTAATTTTTATTTCTTGCTTTTTAAACTTAATGTCTCCCTTAAATCACCATTTATCTATAATCTATTCATTGAGACCTTTTCAATGAGCCCAAACACGATACTTCTGCTGTTTGTTGGTGAATAACTTGGGTTTCCTGGAAATTCCAGGTGTTGCTCCAGCATCAGTTCAAGGTTATTTTATTCGTCTAATATCATTGAAGTAATAAAATCCCAAATTTTGAGTTGATCAGAGGCTAAAATCCGTTTTTCAACCAGAAAAGAGCTGATAATCTTCAAACGGCTGAACCGATTTTGATGAAACATGTCTAAGAACACTCCTGACTAATACACCTTTCAAACAAAAAAAACTAAATCAAAATCGGTTCATTCGTTCGGGAGCTACGTTGCCTCAGACAGACACACACACACACACACACACAGACACGTCAAACTTATAACACCCCGTCGTTTTTGCGTCGGGGGTTAATAAAAACAAAACCCTTCGGGAAAATAAGGCTTGATGTTAAGTAATACTTATGCATTTCTTAAATAAATTCTGTGAGTAATTCTCTATATATGGGTATTCAATGCAGTGGATCTTCTGCATGTTTATATAGCAGCCACACTTTTATGTCATCGGCACCAGATTATCTTGGCAGGATAGTGCGTACGCGCAGTTATTGTGGAGGTTTTTTATTATTAAGATCACGCGATTAATCTAGGCAAATTAGTGTCTGACAAATTGATGACATACGTGGTTGTTAAAAAGTTGACTAAACTGTTTTAAAGAAATTATAAACCAATTAATTCCATTTAAATTAACCACAAAATTATAAAGATATTCAAATAAACATTAAAATAAAATTAATTATATAATAGGTCTTTACCTATGAAATTGCCGTTTTGTATGAAAAAATTTAAACGAATTTTTTTCATGAATTTTTTATTTGTATTAATCGAAGTAATCACCCATGCAATCAATGCATCTTTGCCATCGCAGTGGCAGTTTATTGATGCCCTTCTTAAAGAAATCAGCTGGACGGGAGGCAACAAATTCTTCAAAGGCATTTTGTACTGCCTCTCGGGTATTAAATTTTTTTCCCGCCAAGAAGTTATCCAAATTCTGGAAAAAGTAGTAGTCTGTAGGCGCAAGGTCTGGTGAGTAGGGCGGATGACGGAGAGCTTCCAACCCCAGTTCTTGCAACTTGGAGACCGTCTGCTGTGCAGTATGAGGTCGCGCGTTGTCGTGCAGGAGCAGCGGAGACGAGCGATTGACCAATGCTGGTTGGAGATGCGCCAGCTTCTCCATCATTGTGTTCAGTTCTTCACAGTACACATCTGCAGTAATGCTCACCCCGTTTGGTAAGAAGCTGTGATGAATCACACCGGCGCTAGACCACCAAACAGTGACCATCACTTTTCTAGGGGTAAGTTTTCGTTTAGGGCATTGTTTAGGTGCTGAACCAGGATCCAACCAACTTGCTGAGCGCTTACGGTTATCAAACAGAATCCATTTTTCATCGCAGGTAACAATGCGGTTCAAAATTCCTTCATTTGTGTGTCTGTTGAGCAGTGCAAGGCACGTCTCGACGCGTACTTCGCGCTGGCGATCATTGAGTTCGTGGGGCACCCATTTGTCAAGCTTTTTTACCTTGCCAATTTGACGCAAATGGACCAATATTGTTTTGACGCTAACGTCGAAAGCTGCTGCTAATTCAGCCGTAGATTGTGTATCATCAGCTTCCACAATCGCCTTTAATTCGTCATTGTCGACCAAAGTCTTCGGACGACCGCGAGGTTCATTTTTCAGGTCGAAATTTCCAGAACGGAAGCGAGCAAACCAATAACAGGTGGTGCGTTGGTTTGTAGTGTTAGCTCCGTAAACGTCGTTGATGTTGCGTGCCGCTTGTGCCGCGTTGCTGCCACGACGGTACTCATATTCCATAATTACTCGAATTTTTAACGTATCCATGATGACGAAAAAGTTTGATATGCGATGAAAATGTAACACTAATCAATAAAGAAATGACTACTTTTAGAAAAAAAAAATCCATGTTTTTAAAATAAAATTAATTTGAAATTAGAATTCTTAGCCAAACAAAAATTATTTTGATTTGAAATGGCCAGTACTGCAGAACGGCAATTTCATAGGTAAAGACCTAACTGAAGAATGTTAATCTTTACCGAACCGAGAGATCAAATCAGAGACAGAATTAACATAAAAGATTGAGTTAAAAAGCGTTCATTCTTGGTTGTTCGGTTTATTCAAAGATCGTTCTATATTGAAGCCTGTTGACATTACTGTCAACCGATGCCAACCAGACACATGACGCCCTGATGGGCTTAATTAAAAAAAAAGAAACTTTAAAAAAGTACGTCGAGATCACCTGCCGATCCAAAGGTGTAGATTGACAAACCCTAAATTCGTTCGACCGTTTAAAAAAAGTTTAATTATCAAATCGTTTAGATATTTTGAAGTTATTCGTTTATAATAAAAGGGTAAAGGTGTGCAGCGTTTGTGAATGAAGGTTGTAATCAGAAGTTTCTACTTTACTACTGTCCCTACTATGGTCCCTACACATGCGTCTTAAATATTCTCTTTGGTAAGACTAGTGAAACTTTATATCATTTTTAAAGTCATCATCATCTGCCTAGCCTTTTCAGAACTATGTTGGGGTCGGCTTCCAGTCTAACCGGATGCAGCTGAATACCAGTATTTTACATGGAGCGACTGCCTATCTGACCTCCACAACCCAGTTACTGGGTAATACGATACCCCTTGCTAAGACTGGTTGTCAGACTTTCGGGCTTCTGACGACCCGTAACAACTGTCAAAGATCCACAAATGACAGCCGGGACCAACGGCTTAACGTGCTTTCCGAGGCACGGAGGGGTCTTGCTATGTAAAGATGGTCACCCATCCACGGACCAACCGCGGCAAGCGTAGCTTAACCTGGTGGATCGACCCGTGCAGCTATTGTTACTTAGCCACAAGCCCCTGAGACACATGAGTGTAGGGACCAAATTACTTGTTGATACCTGACTCGAAATTGACTCAAGCTTTTTGACACGTTTTCAAGAATAGTTTAACTCAACCTGTAATGTTCCCACTGCTTGGAGTCTCGGACACAGACCTCCTCTCTGTGATAGGGATTGGGTCACTATCCACCACGCGGGCCCAGTGCGGTGGATATGCCGATTTCGCAAGGTATTTTTGTTTTCACCGTTTTGCGTGCTGTGGTGATGAAATAATTTACACCGAGTAAAGTGCGTGCTTGGGTTCGAATCAACGCCCTACAAGCTCGTAAGTCGCGGCCGTTACTAACAAATTCCAGTATTTTAAGGTGAAGATCTGAGATTGTTGAAGATTTTTTTAAAGCTTCTCCTCCATTTAAGAAAATTTAAAGAAAGCTTGAACTTAGTTTTAATTTAGTTAAATTAATTTATTAGGTTCTATTTAGTGCAACTTTATAATATTGTCTTTCATTCAATTTTTTTTTTTTGTTAGTTACAACGACATTTTGTCTGCATGCAGAGTTTACCTATAGTTGATTGTTACACTCTATTCTGATTTGTTGCTTTTGTTTCATTTACTTATACCAGTGTTTACAATTTTTGGTGAACAAAACAAACACATAAATCAACTACAAGATACACAACTATTCGTCCTCATCAATTCAGTGGAAAGACGTCAACTGCTGGACAAGGGCCACACCCAAGCACCGCCACTACAACCAGTTCTTGGCTTTTCGTATTCAGCGTATTCCTACGGCCTTCAGCAGATTTTCGGTCCATCTTGTGGGACGCCTTCCAACTCTTCGCCTTCTGGTACGCAGTCGCCAGGTGTTGGAGTAGAACCTTTCGGCTCCATCAGCCATCTGTTCTGCGAGCAATGTGCCCACACTTGTTACAATTATGTATTTGCATCCGTGTTCGAATCCGCACAATTTATGTCACACTTAATAGAATGATTGCAACAAAACTTCGTGAGACAAATTATTCACGAAATTAAAAAGCGTCGCACAGTTAGTGTGAGGAATTCCGTTAAACTGAATGACCAGCTAACCGTTTAATATCGCTCGTGGGTTAAAAATTAACCCAGAAAGTCTAATTATCACATTAAACTACTCTAAAATTAAGTTTATAATCTGGCACAAACGTGTAAAGTGTTACTTTCGAATCATTAACAAAGATGGAGATATTTTTAATTACTGCTAAAATTAGGATATTTTTTAGACATATACTGTTTGTCATGGTGCCTTTTGCGTATGAATGTCAATGGATAGAAGTAGGGGGAGACAAAAGAAACGATGGATGGACTGTGTGAATGATGGTATGGTTAAAAAAGGCGTCTTTCCTAACCCCCCCAAAAAAAAAACCTGTTATTAGTAAAACGGGTTTTTGGTTTTGTTTCTTTATGTTAAGTATTATTTTTTTTCAATTTAGTTCATTGCATTTGATCGAAGTCTAGTCTGTGGTTTTTCTTCTTTTTTTTTCCCAGGATAGACAAAGAGTTATTGGGTTTTCTATCTAGAAATCCTCAGTAGCAACTCGGAGTCTGGATTTGTGCCCGGTTGATGGCAATAGGCTCTTCCCCTCTAACATGGGACTCAGTCATAACTGGCGAAATATGGGTATACCATAGGTACACCCCTGCCCAACCCTTCGAAGAAACATGGCGTGATATCGTGTTATGTTATGCTCTTTTCTAGATTCTTTAGAGACTTATAAAATTAGTGGATTTTCGTTCATTTTCTTGACTATCGAAAAAACACTTGTGGTGCTTGTGGTATTTAACTGTACGCACGGCTACACATCAAGCTTTATTAATTTCCAGTTTACGCTGATCTCGCACTGTACGGAAATCCTATACAATGAGAGATCAGCTTATACTGTATGTAGCTTGATGTGTAGCCGTGCCTACCAATAAAACTATTATCTACTTTTATTCAACTAAATGTTTTTTTTTACAGTAATGTGTGTTTCGGTGCTTTCATACACTTAGATTATAATCTCGAAGGGAACAAATTGCAACTGGCTGTGGTGTTTTACGATAGCTTTGTGAAATTCATTCCGTGTGTCCGTGTCCGCGTTGACAGTACAATTTGAAAACACATTCATTTAAAAAAACATTATTTAAATGTTCATTTTGTAGTGGAAATATCTTATATTTTTTATTGCTCTTCGTTTTATTTCTATAAGTAGATCGATGACTTTTTATGTGGTATTTTTTGTTGGAATAAATTGCGTAAAATGGTTTAGGCGGAGAATTCTTGAAAACGCTCAAAAAGGTGGTTTTTTAAACCAGCATATCTCTTTAACCGTAAATAAATTTGAAAGCAAAAAAAATATATGATATTTTCAAGTCTTTTTTGCATACAGTGATGGAACTCACACATAATTAAACATACTTTAATGCATCAAAAAAATGATCGAAGTCACCTCTTAATTATATTTTTAACCAGTTTATCCCTTCAATAACAAGTATTATTATAGTCAAAAATATACCACAAAATTCCAAATGCCAAACTGCATCCAGTGATGGAATATTTATTATCAAATAGTTAATATCTAATTTTATACGATTTTATTTGCATTTTTATGACAATGCTTGCTCATTTATTAGTCGAATTTATTACAACAGATTTTAACCCGTATCGGATTGCAGTAAGAACTATTATCGCTCATAACGACAATACGACGAGTACATTCAAAATTACCAGGGCCTTAAGTTAGTGCTAAAATGCGTAAGAGTCGATGTATATAAAAGCGGGTCTCGGGGTATAAATCGTTGAATTACTCGGGCAGTCGGTACTCCATCCATATAGTTTTGAATAATGAATAAAATCGCACTAGGTTTCGGTGTTGCTTTTCAATTAATTTAGAAGTTTCAAGCTTCATCGCACTGAGACCCGAAGATTGAAAAATTAAAGCAGTATCTACCATGTAAATATTCGTGTAATTTTTTCTTTTGAAGTTTCATTTTAGTTATGTCCTGTTTTCTTTAGCGCTAAAAATTCCTAAATATTTATTGCTAAACATGGGTTTTTTGTACTTTAATGTGGTTTTAATTTCGTTTACTTATCGCTAAATGTATTTAGCGAGTTTCTGGTACAAGTGAGCTGTAGCTGTCTTATGACATAAGAAGAAATGTCGTGCAATTTACAGCCAAACAAAAAAATTAAGAAACACAGATGTATCCCATAAAAGATCACCATAAAAAAGATATAGATTATCAGCTACAAGTACTTACACACCTTGTACTCGCAAAACGTTTATAAATCAAAGGGGAGTAGTCTTGTTTTAAAGGAACCTATCTTTTTGCGAAAGATAAAAGACTCGCATCGACAGATGTACAGGGATAAGTCTGAAAATAATTTATCCGCGGAAATAGTAAAAAACGAACATTTTATGTTGCTCTGGTACAGATGGCCGTTGTTGTACTGACTGGGGTGATACTGTGTGGCATTTGGAATATTGTGGATAAGATTTTAATGGACTTATTTGTTCAGATTTCTTATCAAGGGGTATCGTATTACCCAGTTGCTGGGTAACGCAGTCATTTGTATCCGGTTTGACTGGAAGTCGACTTTATAAAATCGCAAAATAGTTGTGAAATGGCTAGGCAGATCATGATGTATCCAGATTTCAGGGAAAACAAGGATTTTGAGAGAACAGTAAATCTTATAAGAATCAAAGAAAATACATACGTTGATTACTCCAACAAAAATACAATAGAGGTATTTAAAAAATGGTATTAAAATAGGTAATGTAAATGATGGAAGAACCAGATGGCAACACTGGATACTACCTCCTGACGTTGATTTTCAACTGCCCTCGAGTAGATAAAGGTCATCTGGATGCCCTGGATTTGTGCATCTCATTAATATTTATTTAACATATTTAAAGGTAGGATAGTAGAACCATTTTTACATACCAAGACTCTCCGTGCCTCGGAAAGCACGTTAAGCCGTTGGTCCCGGCTGTCATACGTGGATATTTGTTGTGGACAGTCGTGACGGGTCGTCAGAAGCCCGTTAGTCTGGTTAGCTGGGTTGTGGAAGTCAGATAGGCAGTCGCTCCATGTAAAATAATGGTATTCCGCTGCATCCGGTTAGATTGGAAGCCGACCCCAATGTAGTTGGGAAAAGGCTAAGCAGATGATGATGATTTAAAGGTAGGACAGTTGCTGCCTGGTTGGCTTAAATTCCGACATACTGATTAGTTAGACTGAAAGCCAACTCTAACGAAATAGATGTTATTTTTTATTTGCAAACCAAGTCGTTATATTTATATACACAAGATATAATTCGATTACTATTATTTTTTTCAACAACCCATGCTCACAGGAAAAAAAAACTGATTCCGATTACCAGTTTCAAATGCAAATATGTTTTTCCGCCCATTAATTAGAGTCACAATGTTGCCAATAAAAAAAAACAATCCACATTAAACCAGTGTTGCAACATCTAAAAACAGCTGTTCGACAATGTCCAATCACAACACATAATAAAAAGGTAATTAGATGTCCATTTTAACTCTTTTTTATGTTTTAGGAAATTACTAATGTTTATACTGTTTTATTGCTTGTTGGCCTAAAACTGTTGCAGAATTATTTAATTGGTTTTCTAAGAGATTGTATGAATTGAGTAAATGTTGGTAAATGCTCATAAAGATGAGGCTTGATGTGTATAGAAATTAATGTTAAGTAGTGTTTTAGTAATTAATTCTGGGTATCGAAATGGTTTTAGTTGTAGTAGTTACGATTCTCGGTAATTGGGTTTGTGGCTTAGTTCTGGATGTAATTACTAGAATAATGTGTCTTCTGTCCTTGTGCTAATTTTGTGTAATGTTTTGAACATTCACACTTTTTTTCAACATATTTCGGTGTATGCCTAAAATAGCCAGCGAAATTCAAATTTTCTTCCGTTTTTTGCAATTTGTTGGTGATTCCAGGTTTTACGTTGATTAAAATACGATTAGCGAGCGTAACAAAAAAGGATTTATATAACTTTATTATAATCACTAACATTATCAATACAACCCACTTAATTGTATGTATCCCATTGATTGACTATTTCATGCAAAAGTAAAAAAACGTCACAAAATTAGAATTTTGCGGGCTGGCGCCCCACCCTAATTGCGTAACTCACGATTAATCATAATTTGTTTCAATTTGACAGTTCAACACTATTCATTGCGTTATTTACGTTGTTGAGCAGACACATTTTTCGAACATATGAAGCAATGGTTTAATCATCTGTTTCAAAACGAAACAGATTATGATTAATCGTGAGTTACGCAATTAGGGAGTGTTTTACCTTACGTAAGTAAACTACTCAAAACAAAGTAGGGCCCACCATCATTTATTTTAATTTTTTTCTTAGAATTACTCAAGAGGCAGTGATTAGCAAAATGAAGCATTTCGTTGTTTAGTTGACATGTTGATGAGTCATTAATAATGTTTCGAGTGACAACTTACGCGTTTTATTCAAGTGGGTAAGCAGAAAAAGTGAAGTGCTTGAAAAAATGGAACATTGCACTAATTTTGTCACTTGTGTTCTCAGTGTGACTCTAAGTTTTGTGGTTAGACGTTGCTTTCTTGGACTACTTTTGTTTAATTTCTGTATTAATCGTGATTACTATGGCTAGTTCTCGACGTCATATGGACCTGGAAACTGCAGCAAGAGCAGTTGCCCTGCTTCAGGAGGGAGAGTCCCAGAGATCTGTAGCAAAACATGTCGGTGTGTCGCGAAGAGCTATCAGGAACGTTTGGACGCGCTACCAGGAAACCGGGAGTGTAGCTTGATGACCTGGAACAGGAAGAACCAGAGCCACAACTGCTCATGAAGACCGATATATCGCTTTTAGCGCACGTCAGGAGCGTACCGTAACCGCCCGGGCCTTACAAACCCGACTACGGCAATCGACTGGCACACAAGTCAGTGATCAAACCATTCGCAATCGACTCCATGAAGTTGGCCAACGTTCCAGAGTACGTGCTGTTCGACTCAAATTGACAAGGGCTCACCGAGCAGCGCGAATAAGGTACGCTCGGGAACATTTGGACTGGACCATGGATGACTGGAGGACGGTACTCTTTACAGACGAGTGTAAGGTCAAATTTTTCAGTGATGACAAACAAATACGGGTGTGGAGAAGACAAGGCGAACGTTTTACAGAACCATGCGTGCATGGAACAGACCATTTCGGGGGTCCAAGTGTTATGGTGTGGGGTGGAATTCGCTTGGTAGGCAAAACAGAGCTGGTAATTTTGGAAGAGGGTTCTGTAACTGCTACCAGTTACGTTGAGCGAGTAATCCAACCTCATGTCATTCCATTTTCACAAAGAGTGGGTGCTGATTTTGTTTTTATGCAAGATAATGCCCGTCCCCATACGGCCCGTATCACACAAAGAGCACTTTCTGATGCCAATATTACAGTTTTGCCGTGGCCTGCAATGAGCCCCGATCTCAATCCCATTGAACATTTATGGGATCAACTGAAAAGAAGCCTCAAAGAGAACTACAGTCAGGTGAATAGTCTACAAGAGCTTATAAACGCACTAAAACTCTGTTGGGAAGGAATACCAGAGCAAAATGTTAGTCATCTGATTGAAAGTGTACCAGATAGGCTCAGAGAGTGCATACGAAGTAGAGGAGGCCCCACTCGCTACTGAAAAAAACATTGCTCAGACAATAGTCACAGAAAAATAGTGTTAGGTTAAGTTTATTTTTCTCATAATTTTGCTGCAATTTCCCTAAAAAGTGTTTTTTTGTGTTTGTTTTATCAAAATAAACAACTTTAATTATTGATTATGCTTAAACAGTTTCTTAATCCCTATCCTATGCACAACTATTCATAAAAAAAATATAAACATACATACTTTTTAATGAAAGCCTAAAAACATGGTGGGCCCTATTTTGTTTTGAATAGTTTATATTTGTTTTTACTTTTGCGGAGTAATAATGCAAGATTTTACGCTTCCATCGACACTTTTGTAAATAATTTACATACCTATATCATCTGATTTTCTGTACATAGCATTTTTCTATTAGCTTCATAATTGCAGTAAAATAGGCACACGTTGAACAATGCCGCAAAAAGCAACAAAAACCCTTATATTATTTTTTCAACCTTGCAACCCGAAGCTATTTTCTACATAAATACGTTAGACAGTTGTCTTATTTAAAAAGCACAGTGAACAGATGCGCCTACGCCGGTATCGTCAATAACGTGATCATGAAAGAGTCCCGGAGTGTTATCACAAAAGCACCTAACGGGTTTAAGACATCTGCTGATCTGTGAGATTTTGTGGTTTAATTTAGAAATGGTAGCGGGAATTAGGAAAAAACAGGAAATAAGGCTCTTTCTACGGACGTTTTCTAGCAGCTGTCAATCAGTATTTTGCTAGGTTTAGTAAACAACTAGGTACTACTTATTTTGAATATTTTGGTACCTATGATTTTGCAGCGCAAAACTTTTGTTTTAATTCTTGTAAGTACTTCCCATTATTCATTCATCTTTTTATTTGTGGGCGAATCGACAACTCTAGTAATATATTTAAGGCAATTGGCACATTTTGAATTTTATGCATTTTATTTTCTTATCTTTATTGCATAGAATTAAATTAATTAATTAGTTATGTAGAATTCTGGGCTGTAGATTCGCAGTTAAAAATAAATGAAATTGACTAATAAGTATTTTATTCATAAAGTTTTGTTAATTTGTTTATAATTATATACATGAGTAAAGTAAGTAAATAAAAATAGTTTTTCAGCTGAACGCAACAAAATATAAATCTAACTAATCTCCCAAAATACTCCCAAATGTTTGTGCACTTACACCAACCCCAAAAAGGACATCCAAAACTTGCGCGGACGCAAGGTGGGGTGACAAGTTGTATATATCACAAGGTGCTTCTATCACCATCGTTTCCATGAGAAAATATCACCGTACTGTACCTACCTACAAGATTCGGAAGGCAGATGGTGCATGCAGGTTTTACTTCCGCAATTTAATTTACAGTTAGAGACGTCAAACAAAAAACAAGATGGCGGAGATTAATTTAGAGCTTAGATTAAATATGGAGCAAAAAAGTTAGGTGATAGAGAAGTCTAGGAAAAAGTAGTCGTTTAATTACGTTTACTAGTGGTACATACAATGCCTTGTTAAGTGAATGGCAACATAAAAATGAAAAAATAACAAAAACTTATTTAATTAAATGCATAATAAGGCGCGGGAGTAGCTAAAGCTGCTTTATTTATTTTTAGACACGGTTTTTTACTGTAAAAAGTAATGCGAAAAAATTTGGAATTTCCAAAAATATGCCAACAGTATTAAAAACACGTTGTAACATCAGCTGTCTATATGTAATTTGATAAATTGTTCACAGTCCTCGTAGAAAACAGTTAAAAAATCGCAAAAAACAATGCACATGCGCATGCGACACTAATCACTGGCTGAGGATTTTTATGAACGGATATCGGAAGAGAACGGAAATTGGCACTTTTTTGTAATAATCACCAACATAAATATAACAAAATCGATTGTTTCACACCCTTAACACAACCAAATAAGGGATATTTTTGCGAGGAATAATACATAAATAAATTGGTAAACCTCTTAAATGTTAAAAAGTCACAAGTTTCCTAAGTTTTGTAGGTCAACTTTTTGCTATCAATTCTTTATGCAGATGTGCTTTTTAAAAATAATCTTCTTCCGAGGTGAGGCAGATGTACAAAATGGGACCTTGAAGATGTTTGGCGAAAAAAAACAACACACCTTTTGCTTTGGAGTCCATCAGACGGTTTTTTATTTATCTTTTTTAAGACGCTCAAGTGATGTGTTCAAAAAGATCAGTGTTTGGTTCTTTATTACTTAAGAAGCTCCTAAGTATTCAGATTACAATGTATTTTTAAAGCTAAATGTAAATAGATATTTTAAATTAGCTGCTCCGATAGAGGATAAGACCCACTTGAATTTTGATGAAGATTTTTGTTCGATAGGACTTATTAACTTGAAGATGGGATGGTATACGTCTGCCAAATAAAAACATATTGTTCGTATATATTCATGAGAAATCGTAAACTTTATAAAAATATTAATAACTGACCCCTTGTTACTAGCCCAAGTGCCCAGCAATAATCATAAAAGGTTAAATAAAATAAAATTTGCGATAATTATGTGAAACTTATATCAATGAAACACAACCATTATTAAAAGTATTCCCACAATAAGCCTCACGAAAACTTTGTCGTAAACAGTATTAATTTATGAAACAGTTAGTAAAGTCACAGTGTTTCGCCGGAAATTGCCATTAAAGCCGACTTTATCGCCTCCGATTTGCGTCTGCGAGTGTGAATGACAATGATTGTCGACTAAACACCCGTTTTTAAATAAATAACGGGTCAGAATTAAGTTTCCAGTCGACATTTTCCCTCAGGCGTTCTTGTTGTAGCCACGCGTCCGAAGAAACACGAGAGCTCCCGAAAACTGCCGAAGATGTTGCCAAAACAAATGCGTGCGCAGACGAATTTAAACTTTAGTGTAACGGTTTTAAAATTTAAATTGGGTTGAAGTGTGTTCGAATTTTGGCCTGTATAATAGTGGAGCCTTGTAGGCAGATGTGTTTCACACAGTTTTGGAGTAACTTTTGTATCATTATGTGATTTTTTTTTCTTGGGGCATATGCAGTTTGAAGAAAGATGCCCAGGTAAAGATGTTTGGAACAGATGCCTGGGTCACTTCTAGTGTCTTCCGGCTAAGATACTCGAAGTTATAATTATTTGTTTTTTTCCGGCCTTGTGTGAAGCTGGACAGTCAGAAATAATAATTACAGTAAAACGGGCTGAATAGGTGAATAGGTTGCAGGGATGAATCAGAACGAAATTTTAGCATTGAAATAGTCTATGTGGTTTGTTGCCATTATTTGGCTGTCATTCGTGGATCTTTGACAGTCGTAACGGGTCATCAGAGGGGCAATTCTACTAATTTTAAGAACGTTCACAGTCTGATCTCAGTGTCAACCTGTCAAAAATACCTCGATTTTTCATACATTTTTGACATTTGCTTGTCGCTGAGATGACACTGCGACTAGATTTTGAACGGTTTTAATTACGAGAATTGGCCTTCTTAAGCCTGAAAGTCTGACAACTAGTCTTATCAAGGTGTATCGGGTTATTCAGTAACAGGGTTGTGGAAGTCAGATAGGCAGTCGCTCCATGTAAAATACTCGTATTCAGCTGCATCCGGTTGGACTGGAAGTAGACCCCAACATAGTCAGGAAGACTAGGCAAATCATTATGTAGTTTGTTGCCATATAGGACTCATCATGTGTTTACTATATTAATTAATAGTTGTGTCCTAAATTATTTCAACGTTAAAATTCATTCGTCCCGATCCCTATTGACCGTTGCATCCTTCTTCACCCCGTTTACGGTTCCTAAATATGCATGTTGTAGATATATGATATCTAATGAGTTGACATAATCCGTAATCCATTTTTCTTAAATAAATGATTTTTTCTCAATTTTTATTTTTATCGTGTTTACACGATTTTAATATGAATCTTTGCACGTTTTTTTGTTGTGTTTCTCTTCTTTCGTAATTTATTTTTTATGATTCATCATTTTTTTTAAATCGTGTTTACAGTTTACACATGTGCAATACCTAATGTGCATGCTGTGGTCTCTTGCAATTAAAGGAGCACACGTTAAATAACTTTTCTTATCATTGTGATTTATATGTGTATCCTTTCTTGGAGATCCTAAATTAATGAATAATAAAATTAAAATAAGATCAAAATAGTATTTCATAAATGGTTTTGATTGCAACAGATGCAGATACATACTTAGGTAGGTACATATCGTTTTATTTTAAGCTATTTTGGTGTATTTTTTGCTAGTGCATTTAATTAAATTCATGTTCTAAATTAAGCATTTAAATAAAATGTTTACCTAATGCAAGTCGTATATTATGTTCCTTTGCGCTACTTCTAAAGCGGGGTAAGCAGAAACCTCAGACACACCACGAACAGCTGCGATCTTCACCGAATCATTGGCTTCTTATTACTTAATAAAACTTTTTGTTTTCCTTTTTTTCCTATGCATCCTTCTTTTTTTATGTATAGACGCCATGTCACTAAGAAGTTTTTTTCCTCCCGGCACGTACCAAATGTTCTGAGCTCGGCAGCTGCGCGTGCGCCGTACGGAGATCATTTCGCGAATTTTCGTTTCTTGGGAGACAGATGCCGTGTTAACTAAAATTTTAACATATGTATGACCAGAACGTCTTAAGAAACACGCTTTTTGCATGGCAGAAGGCCTCTCTTACTTTAATTGTTTGGTAAATACGCGCAAAATTATTTCTGTGAATGGTTCTTGCTGAAATATATCTTATTTTAATGTGATAAGGTTGAGAATTAAGTGAATAGTGGTTTTGTCTCGAGTAAAAGTATAATGGTCTTATAATACTTGCAAGAAACACTTGGGACCTGACTTAGTGTTCGAAATGCGTGTACGCACAAAGGTGTACTGTTTTTGTATGGCGGTGTAAAGACTTGTTTCCATATTGTATAGTTTGGCAATTTCATGCTTCAATAGATCTTTATGGGATTAAATTATCGACAAAAAAATGCGCAAATGATGTTCTTTATTGTTTAGACATTTTACCGCTCTAAGAGTAATAAGAAAAATTATGTACGTGTTAAATAATAAATTATCATTTTGTTTGTCGATGACTCACAACTGTTAGTTTTATTTAATTTTTAAATAACATGCAGTGGCGTAACATGGTGGGGCAGGCAGGGCAAGAGCCCTGTGCGTCTTCGAAGGGGGGCGCAGAAAGTCGCTAAATATATAAAAAACCATTAATAAACCATTTCATACTGTTACCGATATCTAAGAAATCTGAATATCTACTTGAATATATTGTGCAGTACGGGGATAAAAGCGTATTTACAAATCTTCCTATTTCTATTCAAATTCTCACAAAATTGCAGCATTACAAGCGATTTTATTGAAGGCTATAATTGGTCAAGAAAGGTTATGCCTACTCGTAGCTTGGTTTATTGTAGACTGAGAAGATAATTTACGAAGGGGCGCAAATGTGATGCGTACTCTAGGCGCCATTTTTTATTCGTACGCCCCTGTTAAAGGCCTAGAAACATAGCATAACATCACGCCTTGTTTACCCGAAGGGCTGGGTAGAGATGTAGGTACCTATAGTATGTACACCAACATTTGGCCGGTTCTTCTTCTTAGCGTGTCGATGGAAAAGATAAAACGAAAGAATTTACATAATATGTATTGTTATTTAAATTTGTTTGGCCCAAAATTCAGCAACGCGAATACCGTTAGCTGATGCAGCCACTAGGTCCTCACGTGTGCAGGTAATAGGGCCTGCGGTGCAAGATGGGAGGTGAGCCATTGTCTGTGGAGAGACGCCGCACACACACTGAGGATCTGACCCGTTCATAAATCCCCATTCATCCATCAGTCCGTTTGGCCAGTTACCACCAGTTATGTTCAAGTCCTATGTAATAAGGGCGACTCAACTGGGCAGATATCCAACCTCCAGGCTGCTACTGAGAAACACTTTGCCTGACCAGCATCCAAGTAGGATGCTGGTCAGGCAAAGTGTTTTTGGGTAACACAGGATCAGTCATAATCTGTTTCATTTCCACACTTACTTTAACAATATTCATTGCGTTATTAACGTTGTTGAGCAGACAAATTTTTCGAACATATAAAGCAATGAATTAGCAATCTTTTTCAAAATGATTATGATTATGATTGATCGTGCGTTACGCAATTTGGGTGCTGGGAATCAAAACCAGGACATCACGCTCAACAGTCGCCCTTGCGACCACTGTCCAACGAGGCAGTCAAAGTTTTTATGTGTAAATTAAGAATTACAAACTAAAAATAATTTCAATAATATCTCCATTCACTTAATTACATAGATCGATGGGAACCGGCCATGTTTACACTGAGGTTAATGTGTTTATTCTGTGTTAATGTTCGGACACACATAATGTGACCAATTTGTATGTTAATGACACAGAACAGGAAACGTACACTCTACAGAGATTAATTTTCTTTATGCCATTCTATAATGTTATCGATCTGCATACGGGAACCCATCAATCACTCTCGTGAAATTGTGAAGCTGTGAAGTTACAGATGAACTGATAACATTCACGTTTTGTTTTGACGATTTGGGTAAGAATTCTGGCAATGGGTGTGACAAGTGTGTCCTGCCTATTATGGCTAACGGAGCCGAAACGTGGACACTCACGGTACGACTGGTCCATAAATTCAAGGACGCTATGGAACGAAGTATGCTTGGAGTATCTCTGAGGTATAGAATCCGGAATGAGGTAATCCGAGACCTGAGGGGCAATTCTCGTAATTTTAAGAACGTTCACAGTCTCAGCTCAGTCTCAATCTCTCGAAAATACGTCGAGTTTTCATACATTTGTGACAAATTTTTGACGTTTGTTTGTCGCCGAGATGAGACTGCGACTAGATTTTGAACGTTTTGAATTATGAGAATTGACCTTCTTTTCTCATGGTCTGGCAGAGACCGCAGATAACCAAAGGTGTCGACATAGCTCACAGAATTAGCAAGCTGAAGTGGCAATACTAGCCGAAGATCTGATGACCGTTGGGGTAGACGTGTTCTTGAATTGAGACCGCGAATCGACAAACGTAAGGTAGGACGCCCTCAGGCTAAGTGGAGCGACGATCTTCGCAGGATGGCTGGTAGCAGCTGAATGAGAGCTGCCGAGAATCGAGTTGAATGGCGTGCAATTGGAGAGGCCAATGTCCAACAGTGGGCTGCTATTGGCAGATGATGATGTGTGCTGCAATCCTGGTTCTGGTTTTAGATTGACGTAATAATTATGTTTTTCTTTTTAACAGCAATGTTACATTGGTAGTGGCTAATCCATACGTCATGTTCGGGAACGGGCGCCGCCAGTAGGGACTGGTCATCTCTTTATCTACCACGGCTTATATTAATTTCTTAATTGTTATTTTATTTTTTAATTACGGAATCTTTTAATGTACACGTATTTTTACATCGTTATCACATTCATAATTTCAACATAAATGGTGTAACATTTTTTTGATTTAAAAGAGTGTCCATGGAGTTTCTTGCCCGTTCTTCAGTCTTCTCCAAAGGTACCTACTATGTTTTGGAATAGGCAACTAGCTTCATCTTCCCTCCCTTGACAGTAAAAAAAAACCCCTAAAGTTGTGACGTTGGCTAATATGGAACGCGCTTTTGTATCTAAAAATTCTTAATTTGATGTAAAACAAATATTCTGTTAACTGAAACGCACCACATTTTCACTTACAGACTTACACCTACATCGGGTATAATCCCTACTAATATTATAAATGCGAAAGTAACTCTGTCTGTCTGTCTGTCTGTCTGTTACGCTTTCACGCCTTAACCGCTGAACCGATCGTCATGAAATTTGGCCGAGATATAGCCTGGGATATGGGTAAGGACATAGGCTACTTTTTTACGCGATAACCGACATCCACGCGGGCGGAGCCGCGGGCAAAAGCTAGTTTTATATAAATACTAGCTGATCCGGCAAACGTTGTTTTGCAGGTAATTTCTAGTGAACAACCCTTATCACTTAGGGGTATGAAAAATAGATAGTAGCCGATTCTCAGACCTACTGAATATGCATATAAAATTTGGTAAAAATCGGTAAAGCCGTTTCGGAGGAGTACGGTAACTAACATTGTGACATGGAAATTTTATGTATTAGATGCATCTGAATAGTTATGCTTTCCCGATGTCCCTGGCATCCCGAGATTTTTTTCAAAACCCCTTTCAAGAAGCCGTTGGAGGCGCGGCGGCGGCGGGCGTCGTCGTCGGTCCAAAATATATTTCAAGAAGTCGCTTCCATACTTTCATGACTGAGAAGTAACTTTAGGTAGGTCTATTGCTAGGTATATATTCTCCAATGATTATCATTTATTTGATAGCAGTGCTAGTTATCTTAGGTCTTACTTAAGTTGTATTTTCATAAGAAGTGCAATACATTTTCAATTAATTATCATAATTGCGTGTGAATCAAATGTTAACATCATGTCCTAAGGAAGAATATGGGCAGAAAAATGCAATAAAATTATCGCAGTCGGATTTCACTTAAACGATACATAATTTTGTCATTAAAAGCCATTTAAAACTATATGATATGTTATAGAAGTTACGGATTCTTTTTAAAATTACGTCGATATTGCGTACTGTGCTAAACACCGGATGATGTTTTTAGCTCCAATCATAAAGTATGGAATGTCTAACGCCAAATGTAACCGGTATAGACTCTTTGCTGAGATGCTCAACCTTTCTCTTAACGTATGGCTCATAAATATCGAAGGCATGTAGTTTCAGTAATTGGGATATGGCGGTAGAACTATTGGCAGCCGATGAATGAAAAAGATTCAGAGTTAATTATTGGAGATAGATATCTTTTTGGTGTTTCTGGGTAAGTCAGAGTTTTCCTTTAAACTTCTCAGTGAGACACATTCATAATGCATTTGTCTTTGACTTCCTCCGTTATTCCCGTATCAGCACTACATGTCTAGCAAAAGAATACAATCTAAAATAGGTCATTCCCTTGTCAAAATGTGACATCCACAAACCCGCGGAGGCCTGTGTCCCAGCAGTGGGAACACTATAGGCTGATTATGCTTGCAATAAGAGGGGATCTTAAATCCCTCTGAAACCCAGTGCGAGTGTGGTGATCAGGTGATCTTGATCAAACCATGCCCCATCTGTTGGAGCGTCTAAACTGTCCATACACTGCACTTTTGAGGACCTATAAATAAATAATAATAAATAAATTCATTTATTTCAGAACCAGTCCATATGCATACATTGTGACATTAAACATATTAGATAAAATAAAGAATTAATTAAATGATTTCAAAAAGATAAGACATTACAAAGGTCATCAATAAAAATATTATAAATTATAATTAAACAAAAACAAAATTAATAATTAAATTACACTATAATCTGTTTCATCTTAGTTTAAATTTAGGTTTCGTTCCGGAGTGCTGAACATGGAGCCTGGTCCAGTACCGCATTATTGGGCAATACGGATCCAGATCCATCCTCCATGCGAACAGCTGAAGGTAGCTATTGGAAATGCCTCGTATGCGGTGCATCAGGGATTGCACTCTCTTGCGAGTAATCGCCGCAAATCTACCTGCAAACATACCCAGGCAGCTTGATCAGCGCCCTGAAGGCATTATTGAAAAGAACACGCAGGGTGTCGTAGGATTTTTTCGTATACTTGACCCATAGGCTGCACATGTAAAACGACTATCCATATTATGCATCTGTTTCTGCGATAAACCTATAACTCGAATAATTCAAGTCTGGATAAATTATTCCATCGAAACGAAAATACTCGCCCATCGTATCCAAGTTTAGCATCCCGGTTTTCAATTGACAACTCTTGAGAATTGTTAGTTTTGCGGGTTACGGTTTCCAGTTTGAGATCTTTATTGCGTTCGGTAAAACAGTAGGTAGGCTTAAAATTAAAGAATTAATATCGACCCTGTCGGTCATTATATGAGTAGAAGAGAGAAGGAAGAGCGCTTACCTATTTCTGTTTATATCATTTAAGGGACGTCCATTAATTACGTGAGGCAATTTTGACGGTTTTTTGACCCCCACCCCGCTCTGGTGAGATGTCGTGAGATTTGGCTCGACCCTCCCCTCTCCCCATAACCTCACGTGCGATATTTCAAAATGCATATTTTGAGTTTAAAAACGTTAATCTGTCCTTATTTGCTTTGGATTTATGCGTTGCGTTTGGCTGGCACGACTGGCTGGTGGCGGTTTAACAGTCGAGGAGCTACTGTGATATTTTGTTGCGTTCGCATAACCTTGAATAATATTTTTTTTTAGGATTTAGCCATATTGGTGAACAATAATGTTTTACTAGCTAACTACTAGCCAATTATTTTTAAAAGAGTAACCGTGGAGAAGAGCCGACAAGAAATGTCGGCTCTTCTCCATAGGAAGTGACAATTTGGAACCGTGCACCTAGCTTCTGACGTTTCATAAGTGCCAATGCAGGTTTATGTGAAATAAAATATTTTGATTTTATTTGATTTTGACTTAATTGAACCCAGTTTTCTCGCAATTTTACATTGTTTCTTTGCAGAAAAAAATCAAAATTACGTGATTTTTCCTCTCTCTCCCCCACGTGAAATTGGGTGAGATTCAACTCGACCCCCTCCCTCCCCTAAACGCCTCACGTAATTAATGAACGCCCCCTTATATATTCTGGAAATAAATTATATTTCATTACTGCATTTCATTTTTGCAGCCTGGGGGAGGCCTATGTCCAGCAGTGGACGTCTTTCGGCTGATATGATGATGATGATGATGATGATGACTGCATTTCCTAAGAAGAAAACAAAAAGATTGTCGGCCACCTTTCGAAAAATGTTCCTAGATTTGACGTCCATCTTTGCTGTATATTATTGATTAATTCCTCAGGTTGAGTACCACTGGGCTAATTAAATAATAATGCTAGAGTTATGTTTGTACCCCGGCGCTTGGTCGTGAGGATATCTAAATCATGATCTGTTAATTACTTTTATTGCCAACTATACTTTTATCGCGATTCCGTTCGCGTATTAATGTGAAAGAATTATATGTTTTGAAAAATTCTTTTATTAAGATCTTGTGTTAGATACCTAGGTACTTACAGATAATTGCAATTGACATTTAAGTTGATCTTGTTAGAATATGGATAATAATTAATAAAAAAACAAGCCGACAGAAAAAGGTCAGGTCTATTCACCAATAGGATTGATAATAATAATATTTATATTTTCGACCAACACCTCAGGAGGCTCTCATTGAGCGGTTGGGTCAAGGGTTTGATTCAGAAAGCAGTACCCACTCCTTGACACGGTACGTATAGTCAGGAGATTCCTCTCTCTACAGCCCTGTCCACCGGCAGCTCCGACGCTGATGCCAATGAGCCACAATTTTATTTCTTAAAAAAAAAATGTATGATTTTTGTAAAAATATTTAGAAATATGCTTAATAATAGGTCTTTACCTATGAAATTGCCGTTTTGTATGAAAAAATTTAAACGAATTTTTTTCATGAATTTTTTATTTGTATTAATCGAAGTAATCACCCATGCAATCAATGCATCTTTGCCATTGCAGTGGCAGTTTATTGATGCCCTTCTTAAAGAAATCAGCTGGACGGGAGGCAACAAATTCTTCAAAGGCATTTTGTACTGCCTCTCGGGTATTAAATTTTTTTCCCGCCAAGAAGTTATCCAAATTCTGGAAAAAGTAGTAGTCTGTAGGCGCAAGGTCTGGTGAGTAGGGCGGATGACGGAGAGCTTCCAACCCCAGTTCTTGCAACTTGGAGACCGTCTGCTGTGCAGTATGAGGTCGCGCGTTGTCGTGCAGGAGCAGCGGAGACGAGCGATTGACCAATGCTGGTTGGAGATGCGCCAGCTTCTCCATCATTGTGTTCAGTTCTTCACAGTACACATCTGCAGTAATGCTCACCCCGTTTGGTAAGAAGCTGTGATGAATCACACCGGCGCTAGACCACCAAACAGTGACCATCACTTTTCTAGGGGTAAGTTTTCGTTTAGGGCATTGTTTAGGTGCTGAACCAGGATCCAACCAACTTGCTGAGCGCTTACGGTTATCAAACAGAATCCATTTTTCATCGCAGGTAACAATGCGGTTCAAAATTCCTTCATTTGTGTGTCTGTTGAGCAGTGCAAGGCACGTCTCGACGCGTACTTCGCGCTGGCGATCATTGAGTTCGTGGGGCACCCATTTGTCAAGCTTTTTTACCTTGCCAATTTGACGCAAATGGACCAATATTGTTTTGACGCTAACGTCGAAAGCTGCTGCTAATTCAGCCGTAGATTGTGTATCATCAGCTTCCACAATCGCCTTTAATTCGTCATTGTCGACCAAAGTCTTCGGACGACCGCGAGGTTCATTTTTCAGGTCGAAATTTCCAGAACGGAAGCGAGCAAACCAATAACAGGTGGTGCGTTGGTTTGTAGTGTTAGCTCCGTAAACGTCGTTGATGTTGCGTGCCGCTTGTGCCGCGTTGCTGCCACGACGGTACTCATATTCCATAATTACTCGAATTTTTAACGTATCCATGATGACGAAAAAGATTGAAATGCGATGAAAATGTAACACTAATCAATAAAGAAATGACTACTTTTAGAAAAAAAAATCCATGTTTTTAAAATAAAATTAATTTGAAATTAGAAATCTTAGCCAAACAAAAATTATTTTGATTTGAAATGGCCAGTACTGCAGAACGGCAATTTCATAGGTAAAGACCTAATATGTAAGAAAATAAAAACAATATTTATATAACGTAACTTTAGCAATATCAGAATAAGCAATAAGACACAGCTTTTACTTCACCAAAGGCAAAGGTTTTCCATTAGAAATCTTCAGTAGCAGTTTAGGATTCGGATCAGAAAATTGGATGCCCGTAACTGGCAGAAATATATTGTTTTTGTTACCCTTTACGGAAAATACAAAAAAATATCATAAAAATATTAACTTTTTTTTTTTTTGCTATTAAAAACTGAACTTTTAACTTAACCGGGGTTGTAAAAATAGTCAAACTATTTAGCACTTTTCGATTTCAAGAATTAGTCTGTTCTATGAATTCGTGCTACACAGACAAACATGACGATTCCAATGACAGTTGCATGTTTAAATATTCAAGTGATCGTATTTCCCACAGTATCTGCAGCTCCCACTGTGTTCTGGGCAGAATACTAAGCATATTAGTAAGTTGATACCTCACCTACTCAGATTTATAGGAATTAGTATGTACTGTGTACTCTATGCCTCGTTGGTGTAGTGGTGGCAAGTGCAACTGCAGATCACGAGGTGCTCGGTTCGATTCCCAGTTAGGGCCAAGTGTTGAGGGGTTTTCTATCTGAAATTTTTCAGTACCAGTCCGGAGCCTGGATTTGTGTAAGGTTGATGGTAATAGGCTCGGTCCCTCGTGTTATAATATTCTCACTGCTGGGATACAGGCCTCTTCTCTGTCAGAGAGAGTAGGCCATAATTCAGTGCGGGTTAGTATATGTTATATAATAGGTCTTTACCTATGAAATTGCCGTTTTGTATGAAAAAATTTAAACGAATTTTTTTCATGAATTTTTTATTTGTATTAATCGAAGTAATCACCCATGCAATCAATGCATCTTTGCCATCGCAGTGGCAGTTTATTGATGCCCTTCTTAAAGAAATCAGCTGGACGGGAGGCAACAAATTCTTCAAAGGCATTTTGTACTGCCTCTCGGGTATTAAATTTTTTTCCCGCCAAGAAGTTATCCAAATTCTGGAAAAAGTAGTAGTCTGTAGGCGCAAGGTCTGGTGAGTAGGGCGGATGACGGAGAGCTTCCAACCCCAGTTCTTGCAACTTGGAGACCGTCTGCTGTGCAGTATGAGGTCGCGCGTTGTCGTGCAGGAGCAGCGGAGACGAGCGATTGACCAATGCTGGTTGGAGATGCGCCAGCTTCTCCATCATTGTGTTCAGTTCTTCACAGTACACATCTGCAGTAATGCTCACCCCGTTTGGTAAGAAGCTGTGATGAATCACACCGGCGCTAGACCACCAAACAGTGACCATCACTTTTCTAGGGGTAAGTTTTCGTTTAGGGCATTGTTTAGGTGCTGAACCAGGATCCAACCAACTTGCTGAGCGCTTACGGTTATCAAACAGAATCCATTTTTCATCGCAGGTAACAATGCGGTTCAAAATTCCTTCATTTGTGTGTCTGTTGAGCAGTGCAAGGCACGTCTCGACGCGTACTTCGCGCTGGCGATCATTGAGTTCGTGGGGCACCCATTTGTCAAGCTTTTTTACCTTGCCAATTTGACGCAAATGGACCAATATTGTTTTGACGCTAACGTCGAAAGCTGCTGCTAATTCAGCCGTAGATTGTGTATCATCAGCTTCCACAATCGCCTTTAATTCGTCATTGTCGACCAAAGTCTTCGGACGACCGCGAGGTTCATTTTTCAGGTTGAAATTTCCAGAACGGAAGCGAGCAAACCAATAACAGGTGGTGCGTTGGTTTGTAGTGTTAGCTCCGTAAACGTCGTTGATGTTGCGTGCCGCTTGTGCCGCGTTGCTGCCACGACGGTACTCATATTCCATAATTACTCGAATTTTTAACGTATCCATGATGACGAAAAAGATTGAAATGCGATGAAAATGTAACACTAATCAATAAAGAAATGACTACTTTTAGAAAAAAAAATCCATGTTTTTAAAATAAAATTAATTTGAAATTAGAATTCTTAGCCAAACAAAAATTATTTTGATTTGAAATGGCCAGTACTGCAGAACGGCAATTTCATAGGTAAAGACCTAATATTTTCGAACTTTTGGTTCTAGGACACCCCTGGTCTCCTCTCGATATTTTCTTTAACAGTTTTTAAAGCGGTGGTGATGAAATATGTAATTTACGCTACGTAAATCGCCTTTCTGGGTTCAAACCTACGACCTAAAACTTGTATCCCGCGGTGGTTTCCACTGACCCATAAAAGTTTATTTTGTTTTCTTATAGCATATAGAAGCAGCAAACTAATCAAGTTCAATTGCTAATTTCCAAATATTATTTCAAATTTCTAGTGGTTATTTCGGTGTCTCACAAATACTTCACAATATTAAATATCAGTGAAAACACAGCAGTATGTTTGACTAGAAGGTTTATATTTCATTCTGTGTAATTTTATATTCTGTACGTGCAATTGACAGGTGACTAGACTAAAAAAAAGTAGGTTCAAGTCTAGACAGTTATTTCAATATTTATTTTAGATTTCTGACCGGTCGCTTTTTGTGCATGGTCTAAAATATTAGGTGGTACTTTTACCAGTGTCTGAGATATTAAAATGTTAGTTATAGATGTGTATTGGTAACTATTTAATAATCTACTAGCGGCCCATCTCGGCTTTTTTTTTGGGTGGGAAATCATCAATTAAGTTCTCCCGCTCTGGGTGGAGCAGGAGGGCGTGTCAGACTTTTACTGACTAAAACCCACCCGTGTTCCTTCAGTAGCCCGTATGTCAGGGGCTGTGGTGTCTCTTTCGAACAAACCTGCACCCCTGGCAGGCATCGGCCCTTGCGGGCCCCATAATTTTTTGTGCCGACATCTCTTTGAGGCGCGCCTGGAATACAACGCGCCGTCGATTTGGGCTTGGTCCTTACCGGACTGCGACTACGGTGGCCGGAAATCGGCCTGGGATTCCCGACGACCAGGGCGTCTCCTGCGGCGACTAAGGCCGTGAGGGTGCATATACTGCCTCTCCTTCACGTGTGACGCCTCCCTCTTCGCGAGCATTACTGACCAGGGCCGGACGCGAGAGATCGCCGCCGCCGATCGCCTCCACGAGGACAAGGCGGTGCTCCGCCCGAGCCGGGCAGACCTCTACCGTATGCTCCAGCGTGTCCTCAGGGCGATCTTCGCAGTGGAAATACCCGGGCGTTTCTTCCCGCCTTACGCGAAACATGAACCTCCCGAAACAGCCGTGTCCGGTGAGGACCTGCGTCAGGCGGAAAGTGAGGATGACATGCCGCATCTCAAGCCACTCCTCAAAGTGGGGATTTACCGCCGCAATCGTGGTTTGCCCAGGCCTATCTCGGTTTCGCAAGAGTGTGAACCCTATTTTTTTCTAGTAATAAATATAGCCTATGTTACTCAGGAATAATGTAGTATTCTAATGGTGAAAGGATTTTTGAAATCGGTCCAGTAGTTTTTGAGTTTATTCATTACAAACATACAAAACTTTCCTCTTTATAATATTAGTGTAGATGTAGACGAAGTAGCTATTTATTTTCAGATACTTAATGTAAAAGTTCTTCTTTTATTGTAGCGTTGATTGTTATCTTTAGTAAACAATATTTGCTTTTTTAAGACATGATTAAGCATTTTTTTCCAAAAAATACAAATCCCAGAATAAAAAAGTACAGAAGCTGAAAATAATTTAAATGATATTTTCCTTCATAATATGTAATAAACCGTCCATTTTATTCCTCACAAAACATAATTAATAAGCTCCAAAGTATTTTTATTTCATTCTAAATAGCACGCAAATAAAGTGTGATATTTAGCGTAAATTACAGCAGTAATCATTGCGCATCTGTTAAATGTACTGAAACGTTTCACACGGGGGCGTATTTCAGCCGGCGTATGCGCAAGGTTTGTCGTAAAACAAAAGAGTTATGTGCTAGCTGGAAGAGCTTTATGGAGCTGCGTAAGGGAGTGGGGGCTGTCTATTAATTACGTGAGGCAATTTTGCCGATTTTTCAACCCCGCCCCCTGGTGAGGTATCGTCAGATTTGGCTCGACCTTCAACCCCTCCCATAAACTCACGTGAGATTTAAAAAAATGCGTAATTTTAGTGTAAATACATACTTTAATTTTTGCTTATTTTTTGATTAAGCGTTGCGTTTAGATGTCTTGGCTGGCCGGTAGCTTACAATCGAGGGGCTACTGTGCTGCTTTGTGGCGTTTGCATGACCATTATAAATATTATTTTGTAGGATTTAGCCATCTTTTAGTGGAGAAACATGTTTTACTTAATTTAAACCCGTTTTTTTACGAAAAAATTAATATTACGTGATATTTTCCGAGATCCCCCTTTCCTCCACGTGATATTGGGTGAGATTCGGTTTGATGCCCGCCCTCCGTCCTAAATGCTTCGCGTAATTAATGGACGCCCCATAATCCAGGGTATATGTAAGTACATGTAATGTTTACATTTTTATTGAGTGTTATTTTTGTTTATCCTAGACTACGTTTTTATTATCTTCGAGATTTTATTTAGTTACGTTGGTACTACGTTCTTGAAATGGATTATTTGCAAGCACTTCTGGGTAGCTTTTTCTTGGCCCATCTAGTTGAAATTTAGATATTAAAACATTAAATGCGTCACATAGAATCTTTTTTTCACTCTAGATTCTGTTTGTTGATACCTACTGCCTAGTTTTTACCAATTATAAAAAAAAACCTGGTTTTATTTTGAGTCATGCATTGATTGGGCAATTTATTATTTCAATAACGATTGCCGTCTGACAGCCAAACTGTGAGAAAACGATTATGGATTTCGGAAAATGATAAAGATTTATCTTTTGGTACATATGGTGGTACATCTTTGCTAGACTGGTTGTTTGGCTAATCTTTTCACTAAGCCATGAATAATTTCAATAAGTACCAATTATTGCTATTTTTCTCTTCATAAATTAGAAAAAAAGCGGCCCAGTGCAAGTTGGTCTCGCACAGGAACCACCATAAAATATTTAACACTACATATAAAAACAACACGTTTCTTGTATGGGGAATCCCCGTTAATCTTTCACTTTATTATTCTTAAACACTATTCGAAAGTTTCAAGTGTGACTAATATACAGGGTAAGTTTTTATCCAGTGCGCAAATTGTAACCATGAATTCAGCATATCATTCTAGACCCCCTAGCGCAGAAATTTTTCGCCGGATGCACAAAAAAAAATCAGCTGTGTCATACATTTTGACCGCGTAGGTATTGCACTTTACTATGAAACAGCAGATTTTTTTTTTGTACAACCGGCCAAAAATTTATGCGCTAGGGGTTCTAGAATGATATGCTGAATTCATGGTTACAATTTGCGCACTGGATAAAAACTTACCCTGTATACAGTCCTGGGACAGACGAAAGGACAGCGGAGCTTTACTAATAGGGTCTCGAAACCCTACTAAACTAAGCTATTAATAACCACGGAATAAGTTTAGCTATCCAACACTTTTTTTAGCCCACAAACGGACAAAACACACAATTATCCTATTAAGTATTTTCGGCAAGTAATTCTCAACTCTTAAATAAATTAACTGAACAAAGGCATACGTGTTTGTTATACTAATCACTATGTAAATACTACAGATAATGTGTCTCGTTGCAATTGCTAGATTTAAATGAACAAAAGACATGGAAGTAATTTAATTTAGCGCTCAAACTGGTTCTAAGCAAAAAAATGTCTAAAGTTCAAAGTTCTTAGTGTTTGTTTTTTAGTTAATTTTCGAGGTCGTCGCCGAGTTCAGAGCCTGGCACTGCTTTTTTAAGGGTTGGGTTACACTGGAGGGTAACTTAATAAGGCCTTAAATGCATTGAGTTTTTCGCACTATAGAATCGAAAAAGCTTGTTTTGTATTGTAATGTTGGTTTTTCGAAAGAATGTTTCTTATTGCCAGTCGAAAGATTTCCATTCACAATTTTATTTATTTATTTATATAAGGTACTCCAACGACTTATTCACTAATAACATGTTACATAAAAGAACTTCTAAAAATTCACCTTATATCTATTAGTGTGGAGAATTTGTCACTTAAAGAAGTACACAGCTTAAACATAAATCAAAACGTACATACAAATTATGAAACCTATTCCAAAGTGATTTAAAATATAAAAACAATAAAAAAAAAACAATCATAAAATAAATAAGACCTACTTTACCGTATAAAGACAATTTATAAGAAAATACATCAGATCTACTTAATTAATAATGAATACTTTAATTAAAATTTTACTCATGTGTGATTATTATACGTAAAACGACTGCAATAAACGTGATCAAAATGTTATGGATGGTTGGGGGCCATATGATTTTTACGGAATTGGTAAAAAGAGTCGGCAAAGATGTCAATGGCAAAACAATTTAGTGGTTATTTTTTAAATTAATGCATCATTATCATTATTTCAGCCGAAAGACGTCCATTGCTAGAATTAGGCGTCCCCCAAACTCCGTCGCTTCGACTGGTTCTATGCTTGCCCCATACTGCGTATTCCTGCGGCTTTCTAAAGGTCATCGGTCCACCTAAATTAGTGCAGAAAAGACCAATACTTAAAGATTAAAACACGCTTCAAAAGTCAACAGTTGAAAATGTTGTTTTTCTCACTATTTGTGACAATCGTGTAAAAATCCCTTGACAGCTTCAACTCTACAAGAATGGTCAGAATAGCGCAAAACCAATATATTATTCATACAATCTCAAGATTATATTGTACACGCATAAAGTAAACACTGCTTCATTCGATTAACCTAAAGTGTAAACATTATGAAAAACGATGATAAAATATGATGTTTACTTACATATTGGGTGTTTAAGATCTCCACAACTCGTTAGATCTAGTAGCAAGTAACTTATAAGGAGATACTGATACTTAAAGACATGGAAGATGTAGTAAATGGAGCCTTCAAACTCGACTGTAATTGAAAACAAAGCAATATTTTTGTGAGTTGCCCGGAAAATTCGGAGTGAGAAGGAGAACAGCAATCCATTTTGATCGAAATTGCTAACCCATTGATTCATATTATGTTTGGAAAATTCTGCTGAAACTTAGTGAAATTATACTTTAATGACAAATGTAGCAAACTCTTTCTAATGTTAAGCTCTTTTTCAGTTATTTGATTACAGTTTGATGATTTTTCACCTGAATTCAAGTTGCAATCTCATCTCGACGACAATAATAAATAAAAACTTGACGTGGGATGGTGGTGATGATCACCACCATCCCACGTCTTGATCAGGATATGTCCGCGATCCAGTAAAACTCGTATTGTTTTATCTTCGCAACGAACTTAAGTTAGTTAATTGTTCCGCAGCGGAAGTTAACGTTTTGGAGCTTCGATATCCTATGAGTTAAGTTTAACTTATAGTTTTAATTTATTTTTTTGTGCTCCTTAACGGCTGACAAAAAGTAGGTTTAAAGTTGGTTAAAAGTGCAAATAATTCGCCGTTTTCCCTTCCATTTTCTTCTTAACACTTCATAATAGCCATACTCTGTGTCACTACAGTACTTTATCGCCATATCTCACATTATATGACAAGATGAATAGTGATACGGTTGGTGTTCGTTCACTTAAAGTACGGCTAAACCCATTAGTGTTAATATCAACATGTTTTTGATGTAAAACGTATGGAAAAACAAACTCTACCATAAGGGAGGTTTCATGGCTGTATATTAAACTGAATGCATTGATTTAGTGACAAACGTCAAAGCATCTAAGTAAAAAAATAAACATAGAGAACAAGTGTTATTGAAAAATGCTACTCTGTAACTATGTTGACCTATCAATCTGCCTAGCTTTTTTACAATTATGTTGGACTCCGCTTCTAGTCTTACGAGGATTTTACATGACGTGACTGCCTATCTGACCTTCATTACTCAGTTACTGGATAACACGATACAACTTGGTAAGACTGGTCAGTAGCTATGATGACCAAAAAGAAAGAATAGATACTCTAAAAAATGATTAAGGCATTATCTGTCTGAATAATAGAATTGTTATTAGTTAAAGAGAGCACATAAAAACCTGTTTAGTCTTCTTTAGGCCAGCAGACATGAGCAAAAAAGATTATCCAAACTATATCATTAAGTACTTAGTGACCGAGTGTGCGCCAACCCTAATAGACGCTTCGGTGACTCAGCCTCGTTTCTTCTCTTGCGCTTGCGCAAGTTACACTCACACACGCGCAAAACACAGCCTACGGTATTCACACTAACTTAGATTTAGAATGCATCGACTGTTTCGAAGGAGACGCCATTCATTGACGCTTTTGTTGGAGCTTGGCAATGGTGTGACGAATGAAAGTAGTAATGATTGTGAAATAGAAACGAGTGTTAACATATAAATATTTATTGGTATTATTACGGATGTCAGTAAACTTAGAGCAGTTAAGCACCTGTTTACATACGAATGTGGTGTTATTCGGCTGTTATGTGTGAGATTTAATATAGTCGTCTCCACGTGAGCCTTTTTTTGTCGACCTAAGACAAACACACTATAAGCATAACAATGTGATACTTTAAGATGGACAGTTTTTGTTTTAAAGAGCGCTTTGAGCTTTGTTGAGACCAATTTATCTTGCGACTAAGATAACGAATTGATAGAAATCAAGATCTTCAAATTAAATACGATATTTTTTCTGTTAATGATTAAGCTTCGGTAACCTTGAATGTTATAAAATACCACGTCTCCTATCCAAGTACTGGCGAGAAAAGATGTAGTTTATATAGATTTATTAACTTAAAACACTTTGTTAAAGATGACGTTTACTTAGGCCATGATGAATCATGAGAAGACTCAACTGATTATTTTTGCAATTCGTGAAAGACTCTAAAACAAAAGAATAAAAACAAAGATGTTTATTGACTTTTATAATATTTCATTGTTGATACTAATTGCTACTATAATGAAGTCATCAGCGATTATTTCAATGCTTTCCTGAAGTAAGTTATTCCAATAGATGATAACATATATCGCAAATCAAATCTTACTGAAGTAACTTCACTCCTAAATCTCAGTAGCTATGTGTGGGTGGGTTTATTAACGTACATTTTGTAACCAAATCTAGGGTCCTTCTGATTATATCAGACGACAAAGATAGAAACGCATTCTCGGATTTCATTTCTGACAAAGTAAATGCTTAGAGCCTTGAAGCAATGCCGTAAAGAGATATCCAAGGTAATGGACAGACAGATTTTATTAATATTATTGCTGTTAGTAACGGGAAATTTGTAAAAATGTCTACAGATGTGTCCCAGACCAATTATTTTATTTGATCCGAGAGATGTGTCAAGAAAGAATTATATGGCACAAGAAGATCCGAAGAATTGTAACACATAGTTCACTATCATCATTGAGAACCTTATAGATAGATGACGATATAGGTTTTCGTAACGAAGAACTTAGAAACTAGAACAAAGGGTCACAAAAATGAAACGCATACGAAACTGAAAGTCAAAATCGAACAGTAAGAAACACCAAACATGATGACGAGAATAAATACCACTAAAACGTAAACAATAGGTGCGGTCATGACTTGACGGTAATTGATTTTATTTTCAACATTATACACCTTCATAAAAAGGATTTCCGCAATCGATTACAAATAGTATATTAATCCATCAAACAATGTTTTTCATGACAAAAAATCTACTTAACACAATACACCGACTTAGTAAAACAGGTCTATGATTAATAGTGATCATCCGAATGCTTCCAAGGATGAAGGTAATGTTGATTTTAAATTGCTCATGACAGATCGCTGTGAGCAACAAAGGCTCGTTGGAATTTTAATTCGTGTAGCTAAAGATCGAATTGATGGTAACCAATAACACAAAAATGTTACATTCTTTCTGCTTTCCTGAGGCTGTAAAGTTGATTATAGATCACGTCACGGTTTTGTCAATTCTGGGTTGAATATAACTCAAAACGAAACCTTGATATCTCTATTTTAGAAACACCTTATTCCCAGTTAAAGCAAACATCAGTTTATATTTGTTTAAGTTTGAGTAAGAACCTGCGTGTGAGAGTAAAATGTCTCTCAATTGATCAAACTTTCTGAATAGTCACTAGTGTCACTCGCGGCACGCATTTCCTTTTAAACGGCAAATATAGAAACTACTACCTATTTTCTCAAAACTAACCGAAAACTTGAGACATTGGATGCACAAACGAGTTTTTATTTTCAAACTCGCCGCAAACGTAATCTAAGTAAAAGGCTGCAAAATTGGACTATTGCATCCACTCTGTTCCGACAGACGATTATACATCGCATATCCGACTTCGTTCCCACGGCGGCTACAAACGGGTTATTATTAAAACTTACTCCTTCATCCATTGCATTATCAGCCTTTCCGTCCTCACTTACAGTCGATTTTAGATTAACATTACCAAGATCCACATTGGCTACCTCTCGGAGGAAAATCGGTTCAATCGTTTAGGATTTAAAGTTTAAAATTGCGTGGGTGTGTGTCAAAAGAAGCTGGCCACAAGAGAACAATTTGAAATTCGTATTTGGAGTCGTCGGTGAAGGATTTTAAGTCCTCTCTCTGTTGTTTAAGAGTTGTTTAAGTTAAGTAGCGGTAAAATTTTGTTTTATAGTGGAGATATAAGCAGTGAACATATTAATTGTGCCAGCTACGTGTATTTGTGTAGGTAGGTTCGTGTTGAATGAAGTATACTAGATGATAACTGTGTTTAAAATAAATGGATGCCCGGTATCCTCAGTAGAAATGTTTCGGGCATCCTCATTTTTCGTATCAATTATTTTGTTTATGATATTCCGAGAGCGTTTTGTTTAGTGTTTGTTGATTTTCGAGCACTCTTCTCCTTTTACGTGAGTGCTTATTGTCAATAACCGAGACGTTGACATTGTTAAGGCGAATGAGTCAGCTTTTCTTGAGATCTTCGATGTACAAATGTAAACAATTATACTTTATTTTTATATTTGCTATATATATATTTTTCACGTGTTTCACGGCTTGGTTCGAACTCTATACATAGTGTGATGACGTCATCGAACCTTGATCTAAGATTAGTGTAAATTGATATCGTATTATGCAATGTTTCTTATTGGAACATTTTTTATAGTAGGTATTTACTGACGGACAGACAGATCAATGATTTCTGATGATTTGAGGAATGACGTCTGTCTTGAGTAATCGTAGTTGTCACGAACAAGAGATAATCATATTTTGAATGAAAACCTTTATGCCATGTAATGCCTGGTTCAGGGTTACAATGACATTTTGATAACTGATGTCATTTTCCGTAATCTTTATATTTACATACGAATTTAGAGATGTAAGACGAACTAAAGAATTTTGATTCTTTCTTGGTAGAAGTAATCAACAATTTGAAGACTACCTTATATCTTATTGAACAGGTTACATTAAGGAAACTCGCCTACATACTTGCTAGACAGAGTCTGCACATCCAAGAGATACCACTTACCCAACGGTAAGAACGGAATAGTAAGTTGCATACATAATTTTTTGGAAATTATTCCACACTGGTTCTCAGTATTGCTGTGTCCACCAATTCCGCGTTCTTCAACCTTAGAATTACGTGACGAGGAGTAAAAAGCAGTGTTTCTCATGTATTTAGCCTAAAGTATAGTTGCTTTTCGCATGGATCTATGGTGGTTTAGTATGGTAATTGTCATGACGTTGGCAGCATACTTAATAAGGGTTAACGTCTTCATGTGAGGGTCATGGTAGCAAGTCGTGTAGATGGCGAGTGACTAATTATGATTTTGACTCTTTTGATTAATTTGTAGATTAAAGTGCGAGTGGATATTATGGGATTATTTACCTTGTTTATAATGTGTACGTATTTTGGAATTGATCAAAATCAAAATCAAAATATTTTTATTTCATTTAAACCTGCATGGGCACTGATGAAACGTCAGAAGCTAGGTTGACGGTTCCAAATTGTTGTTTCCTATGGAGAAGAGCCGGCAAAAAACTCCACGGTTACTCTTTTAAAAATAATTGGCTTTACCAATGTTTTCAAATTACAAAAATAAAATGTAGGTACGGGAGAACAGTGCAGGCCTGTCAATAAGTACCAGGTACTTAGACGAATACCGAGAAAATCGTCTACAAATCTACAGTCTGTAAGGCCTACAACGTTCTCTCATTCACAATAATAACATGTAAAATAATCTACATTAATAAAAAGAACCTAATTAAACATAGTGACTCAGTAAGTCATATATTTCTGTCTATTTCGACATTGTATTTGGTGTATTACTTATCTTAGCAACTGTTTCAGCCAGTTTTAACCTAACCTTTTATAAATTATGCTCTACTTTTTTCCGACCATTCTTTTATATTCCCACATATCAAGAAACAGAGCTACATTCTTCACTTTTTGCATTACCAAGGACAGAATTCAAAAACCAAATGTATAAAACACGTCAAGATCTGAGGTATCTGAGGTCTATAGGTTATTCGCATACCTATTTCAAATTAGACATAGTAATGGCGATTCGACACAGTGCGAGCTGGCTGAGGCGAAAAATATTTATATATTTTAATACCGACATTACTTAGAATGTAGCTTTGTTCTTTTTTAGGTTTACACGGTTTTTGTGTGTTGGGATGGAGCCTTTTGAGATTTTGGTGAGGATTTAATATAAAGTAGAATCAAAAAGTTCTAAATATTTGATTACTGACTTGACATTTGTAAATAGATTTATTGACTCATCAGAGTTTTGACCGGGTTGTCAAAAACTAGTTGAATAAAGTAAATAGCTGTCATTCTAATAAGCCATTTGTATCAGCTAAGGAGACAACGGTGAAACAACACAGTGGAAAAGGACATCCTCATTGGAAGATAGTGTCAAGTTGACAGAAAACATACAGCAAAGGCTTAAGCAGTAATAACAAGCTATCAACCAGGTACGCTTCAACAACACTATAATCTTCTAACAGTTCTCAAAGACTCAGTCAAACCTTGGCCTCTCACCTTGACCACCAATCACATTTAACGTCACCTCAAATTACCAACCAATGCAATAACTGTTCACCATTGTCACTTCACCAGGTGAAACAGGCTAGAATGATGCAATAATTAGTCCAGTGTGTCAGCCTCACAATTTGTTGCACTAAAGATACTGGCCGGTCTCATCACATGCTGGATTAAATATGCAAATTGTGCATTTACTCACAATAAAGACTTTACTGTGTTTATCTGTTGGGTTTAGGGGTGTCAAAAATTATGAAAAAAAAATATTAATCTTTTATTAAAGGTCTTTTCGAGTGGATTTCTGATATTGATGGCTACTAAGGATTGGCTTGAATTGTGTAAGCTGTTTAGTCAGTTTATAAAAAATCGAGACGAGGAAACCAACCAGGCAGAAAAAGTCTTCTTTTGGATGAAACATTGTCTATTTTCCTGATGTGTTTAAACATACACCTTTTTAAGGTCTGTATACTGAAATCTTTGAATAATTATAAACTTTTTAGACATGTATATTCTAAATTAGGACATTCAAGGCTCGCTTTGTCAGTACATTTGTAGACCATTTTCTATTTTATTTAGTACCAGGTACTCGTGACAGGCGTTCAGTTCACTGTCCTCCCATACCTATGAACACTGTGAATTTGAAAACATTGTTAAAGCCAATTATTTTGAAAAGAGTTACCTCGGAGTTTCTTGCTGGCCATAGGAAACAACCAATTGAACCCGTGCACCTAGCTTCTGACGTTACACAAGTGCCCATGTAGGTTTATGATGAATAAACTATCTTGATTTTGATTGAGAATATTTATGATTCGAAGTAGGGCTGTTCCAGAAATACAAACAACATTAATCAGAGACTTCAAACCCTTTAATGACGTCACGAAACAAACAGTCTCCATTACATATTCTGACAGCCCTACACCGGATAACCTTGGTTTTAATGCGAGTGATTTATATTGCAATTATCATTATGATAGTCCGATGAGATGGAAACAATGCGGTGTGATGCGAGGTCCTTGATAGCTGTTACAACGGGATGTTGGATTCATTACGATGGGAAATACAGGTGATTTATAATTATTTGTACAATGGTTTGAGATATTTTTGCACTGTTTTATGAGTTTTGTAGATGTTTGCAATTTATCTCATTAGGTAGGTACTGATATTGTCTAAGGCTTAGCTTTTTTGTCTTGCTTAAATTGTATTCATATATTTGTTATAAAATTAACATATTGTAAAATGTACCTATTACCGACGTTGCACATAGTTTTTAGTGCTAAAATTTAGGCTGAAAGTCTAGACAAAAGTGACACTCGGTGGATAACGGGAACTAGTGAGTCACACTTGGTTTAACCTAAGTACTTAAGCTAAGTTTAAAGACACCAATATAATGGCACAGGTTGACACTTTGACATTAATTTTATTGAATTGACGTCACTGCTGTCTGGGTACAAAAGTAGTAGTAGGTACATATAAAACTCCGTTTTTGTTTTTCTAAAAAAAAAACGGCTGAGCGGATTTGGATGATATTTGGCACACAGATAGACTATGACCTGGCTAAGGCTTTATACTGGATCGCAGACGACGTCGCGGGAAACAGCTAGTACCTACTATAAACAAAGAGAGAATGTTTTTTGTACGTTACGCTTTTTTATATTCGAAATATTCAAAATCTCGATAAAGTGCGATTTCATCATGTCATTTGATAATTTTTGAAGTAGTTAGAAGTTAGTATAGTAAATGGTTGCAAAAATTGATAGAATTTTAGCAGCTCTTAAAAACTTAACCATCCACTACACTAACCTCTAAACTACCCACTTCTGACCAGACACGATCTAAAAGTACCAACTCACGTAAAGTACCAATCGACACCCGACGGTACTTAAAGTGTCTTCCTAAGCTGAAACTACTAAAAACGGACTCAAACCCGTTACCCTGTTAGAGTCACTTCAGTTCGGCGGAGTACCTTTAAAAATATTCAGGGTGCTCAAAAATAATACAGGGTCCTCTAAAACGTGATAGAGAGGTAGATAGTAGGAGTACCACTTGACTGTTTGTATGTTCGTTTTGTTAGGGAGTTTCTCAAAAACTGCAATTTTGGCACGTGCGGCTGAGTGCTTCCGATTGCTGTTTTATCTAAATTGTTTGAGCAATATTTTTTCGATGCGTTCAGCTAGATAAGTGTAGTGGTCTTTTCTTGAAGTGGATTTATTTTAAGTTTATCTTAGTTGTGTTCTGGCAAAGTAGTTTTTAACTGTCTTGTGGTTGTGTGTTAATTTCTGTGTGTGTCCAAAAGTTTGACTATCTTTTATCATTTTCGTCTTGCTCAACATTTATCTATATCAGTTCCCTGTAAGACATTATGTCTCCCGCAATTGTGATGTCTTGCTCGATAGTGACTAGATTGCTAATGTGTGATAGGTTTGGTCATCAACATAATTTCAGCCGAAAGACGTCTACTGCTGGAAGGGTCCCCTAAACTCCGCCACTTCGACCGGTTCTGTGCTTCTCGTATTCAGCGGATTCCTGCGGCCTTCACCAGGTCATTGGTGAACTGTGTGGGAGACTTTCCAACGCTACGTCTTCCAGTACGTTCTTGTCACTCCAAAACCTTATAGGCGGATAGGTTCAAGTTGATTCCACTATATCAATCCAAGTTTAAGAAAAATCTTTCAGTTGGTATTGGTTGATGAAGAGTCGGTTTTAGTGGAAGACAATCTGCCATAAATTACGCATCTGCACCCTAATTGCGTAACTCACGATTCATCATAATCTGTATCGTTTTGAAACGGATTGTTAAACCATTGCTTCATATGTTCGAAAAATGTATCTGTTCGACAACTTATATAATATAACGCAATGAATATTGTTTAACTGTGAAGACGAAACCAATTATGATCAATCGTAAGTTACGCAATTAGGGTGCTGGTTTTGTCATCGTCAGACGCAGAAGCCCCATTGTATAAATTGCGAACTTACAGGTCCAGGAAAAATAGTGTTGCTTTCTAGAGTGCTGTGGCACAACCTGGGAGAAGCCTATGTCAAGCAGTGGACTGCAATAAATTAAATGAATTCAGTAAATTGATTTCTTAGATCAACCCACGGATTAGTTTTTATTACGTTATTTTCCAGGAAATTGAGCAATGATTTTTGACATTTAACTCCATCATTATTTTACCTCAAAAGCCGACGCCTACAATCCTATATTTTCCTAGCGAAAAAAAAAAAAACAATGATCACCCACATATCCGCAAGGTTACCTAACGCGAGGTAGTCAGTAGTCACGTCTCAAGCGGTCCCACGATCGAGGCACTGTGACGCATATATGACTACATACACGTAAAACAACATAAATTATATTCCTACTTATGTGCATAAAGTATGCCAAGTATATATACAGGTATTTGAATAAAGCGGAAGGATTTGTGTGTCATAGGATCTGAAAAATAAGGTTTAGAGGGTACAGGACTTTTTGAGTCTTTGAATTCTAATGGAGGAACAGCGCTAGAAAACTGAGTTACTATTTTGATGACGATAGCGATCCGAAGGTTCGAAGATTTCCCCAACTTTTAATATTTGCGCCTTTCTTTTAAAATCACTAGATGGAACAAAGTAACTCGTAGGCTACTTACTTTGTCAATTTATGGTTTAAGCAAAAGCGGAAGACTCATAATTTTTCAGCATGCAAGAGCGAGCGAAGCGATCCCAAAAATTTAGGCACCTCGCCTCGGATGAGTTCGGTTTTCTTTTGACCATTCATACAAATACAGGAAAAAATATCTTGTGGAGTCTAGTCTTAATCTTTTCTACTACCAAAAACATACAAAAAACCGGCCAAGTGCGAGTCGGACTCGCGCACCGCGGGTTCCGTTAAAATGATCAAATATATTTTTATTATATGTTATAACTAAAAATGTATGCTTTTCGCAATTTTTCCTGTATCTGTGCTATAAGACGTTGCTTCGTACCAAATTTCAAGATTCTGAGTTCACGGGAAGTACCCTGTAGGTTTTGATTCCCTTGCGAGTGTCGAAAATTTGCAGCATAAACGGCTGTATCTTTTGATTGCGTTGGCTTAGAAGTTTGATTTTTTCACAGCTCCAAGGGACAGTAGACCTGAGTATTTGATATAAATTCCATCTTGATACCTCCACGCGTTCCTGAGAAAAAGGGTCTTGACAGACAGACGGACGGACGGACAACAATGTGATCCTATAACGGTTCCGTTTTTTCCTTTCGAGGTACGGAACCCTAAAAAACAGTATGTGTTGGACTAGTTGGGTAATCCTGCTATAGAATGGTAGTCATGCTCCTGATAAAGTAATCAAGTTCCTCATTACGATGTATGTAGATTTCTATCTACCTATTAAAGACACCAATTTAATGGCACAAGTTGACACTTTGACATTAATTTTACTGTATTGACGTCATTGCTGTTGGGTACAAAGTACATAGAATAAAAATCCGTTTTCTTTTTTAAACTAGTCTTATCTAATGTTATAAATGCAAATGGATGCTTTCTTTCATTCTAAAGTAAGTTTCTTTATATAGATAAAACGGCTGAAGTCTGATTTCAATGATTTGGATTTATTGGTTCTCCAAGAAGCCAGCTTCGGCTTCTACGGCTGAAGTCAAGCTTGAAAACAAGTATCCAAGCATATTATATCTATCTATCGCAGAGGGCGATTCTCAAAGCGTCTACTTCCCGCCCTTTTCTCTTTCCTACTAACCTATTATACAAATCTTGTGAAGTATTAACAGTTCGACAGTTATTTATAAGGGACATTGTATTAAAACAACACACAGCTTTACCTTACAGTACAGAATATACCTACTAATAAAAGACGTAAAGATATAGTCTGTCCACAAATTATAACTAAACATGCTTTTATATCCAAATTTTACCTGTACCTCGGTCCTCTCCTCTATAATAGACTAAACTCGAAAGCAAACATTTATTCCCTGAACTACACAAATTGTAAGAGAACTCTCAATTATGTTCTCCAAAGTATGCCTTACGAAGAAACAGAGAATTTACTAACTGTGTTAAAATAAATATTCACCTACGTTAAGTATTTATCAAATTTAGAAACTAAGAGTTAAGTAAGATTCTCAATATTAATATAATTATTTGTATATTGTCAACTTTTAATTATTTATTAACTTTTAAAGACTGTTTTAGCTCTTCTTGCCTGAAACACAGGTTTACCGAGTTCAGGCACGTAAATCTTAGGAATATAATTTACATTTAAACAAAACTGTACATATTTTTAAGCCTTTTAATTTGTCAATAAATATATTATTATTATTATCTAGCAGTCTAGTTAGATGATGGAAAACTTGGGTATTATGGTTTTGACTTTATCCCACAAGAATGGTTTAAGGCTATAAATAATTATGAGGACTGCCAGGCTAAAAACCTACGAAAAAGAAAATTGCTTCATATTATTGGTCAAATTGTTAAATACTGGTATTCAGGTGCATCCAGTAAGACTACAATCTGACCCCAATATAGTTGGAAAAAGCTAGGCAGATTTATTTTGTGCTCAAGTTTGTAAAAACACAAATCACGCTTCGAAGATGAATCGTCACACTTCATCCGTCAAAATCTCACCTAATCTCGCTTTCCGAAGGCATCGTACACACAAACAGTTTAACTCATAACTCTTCCTTTCCCTTTTAAATCGGGTAATAAATCTAAAAGTGTTGCCGGAACGATCCAACTAATAGCGATGAAAGGTGCGAATCATAATATACCATCGATATGTATGTAGGTTTGTAAACTTTTATTGGGACCATCGTAAAAGATAACGAGGTAACCCATAGGTAGTCCATCAGGTGTTTCTAATCATTTCGTTTTTAACCAGGTTGAACTTATTTTACTCTCATTTCGGAAGAAACTTTATGAAGATAGTAGAGACGCCAGCACATCAAGCTACCCCAAACGGGTGCGTCTCATCTATACATATAATAAAATTATAGAAAAGTGGTGTCTGTACAATGGAAATTTATAAAAAAAAAGTAGCAGGGGTTGTTAATAGATCGATGCCGAACCCGAAATTGTAATTAATTATTTTTTTGTCTGTTTGTCTGTGTGTCTGTTTGTCTGTGTGTTTGTGCACGCTAATATCAGAAACGGCTTATTCGATTTAGATACGGTTTTCACTAATATATTGTAGTAAGCTTCACTTAACATTTAGTGTTTATTTCATGTCAATCGGTTCATAAATAAAAAAGTTATGTCAATTTAAAGAATCACGGCGAACATTTTTAACGTACAGAGTACGTACTACACGCCTCGCGAATAAAATATGAACAAAATATGCTGCCCGAAAAGTCACTATTCCACGCGAACAAAGTCGCGGGCACAGCTAGTTTCATATAAAGTTATTTGGTAGGTATATTTTCATATATTTTTTTGAGAGCATTGGTGATGGAATTTATTATACAAAGTAAAGTTAGTACCTGCCACAGTTTAGAAAGTTCAGGATCTTTAATTTCGTAAATTCATCGTTTGTTTTCTACTAATTTTATTTTATTTTATTCTAAAATATCCATCAGCTTCTTACGAAACTTCAACTACTTGTATCGTTTTGGTGAATGCACATTAGAGAGATGCCGCAAATATTTAAAAGAATGTCAATCACGTGATTCACTCGGAAATTGAAAGCCGAGGCTTGCGAATTCTGTTCGGCGGGATGTTTTTGGTAAAACTCATTTGCTTTGACTCATCGTGACTCTCATTCATGGAACGAAATGGCTATATCCTGTAGTAGCTTTAAATGAACCCTTTAAAAGAAACTGAACATTTAATTGCATACAGGGAAGGAAATAATGGAATACTGTATTGCATTAAATAGTTACTTTAATACAGGATTTCAGTAGTTACTGTAGGACAACAAAATCATTTTGCAATCCCTCTATATGACGGAGTTATGCCCGGACATGCATAAAAAAATAATAGGTATGTCAATTGATAACCTCCTTCTTTTTTAAGTCGATTAAAAAACAATTGGAACTATTTTATGATTTAAACGACCTAGTTTTAAAAGTTAGTTTTTCCCCGCGGCGATTTTTTTTCGCACACTGGATTTAAAAATCGAACAGTGTTTTTTTGACGCGATGGGGGTGCGCTTTGTTGGATTCTCAATGGTCGGCTCAACTACGAGAGTTGAAAATTCCGTGAAAATCCCTCCGCGACATTTTTACATCCGAGCGAAACTTTACACAATATGTAATCAAAAGGAATATGATTGGTTTTTAAATAGGGAACGTGCTGAGTTACTTTCACAGCTAACGTCGGCTTTTTAGTCAACTAGCACGAATTTATTTGGCGAATCGTACTTTAAAATTTTTGGAAGAATAGTCAATGTTCCGTGTGGTGCCGGACGTAAAAGAATAGCACCATCCCATTTCTTCCCGTGGGTGTCGTAGAAGGTGACTAACAGACTTACTAGAGAATGAGCAGCAGCGTTTCTACTGCGATCGCCAACCCGCCTGCCAAGCGTGGCGATTATGGCAAATACCCTCCTTTTGGGCGAGGCTTATGTCCAGCAGTGGGCGTCTTTCGGCTGATAAGATGATGATGATGATGAATCATCAATACTAGAAATAGGCACGTTTTGTAGTTCATGTGATATATTTATGTAGTTAGTGTAATTTTTCTTCAAAGTTTCGTTGCTTCATACTTACGTGTTTGTAAAATTGTCGTTTCGCCAACAAATAAATTAATTTCGCCCACAGAAAATAATACATAATTTGAATTTTTCGAGTGTGAGTAATCCGCTGGATGCGAGAAGCACAGAACTGGTCGAAATAGCGGTGCTTGGGGGAGGCTTATGTCCAGCAGTGGACGTCTTTCGGCCGAAATGATGAGTGTGGGTAAATTCGTGCGAGACTAATAAAAAAAAACAACCGTCACTATATCGCCAGTGGGGCACATTCTAATATTAAGAACACATAACACCTTTGTTTACTTCCCAACCAAACCGAATAACATAAAAATAAACAACTCAATAGTTTATTGAATGGACTTGTCATCTTATTGTCATCGTTGAATGTTTGTTGACACTGCAGTCGATTGTTTAGTGACGTCACTATGATAAACAAAGATGGCCGCGGTGTTGAATTTGTTTGTCAGTTAGTTATTTTATTTACAGATCATCTTAATGTTTTGGTTTAGGTGTTAGAAAATATTTGCGGTGTTTTGTTTTTAAAGGTACTTATTTGATGCAAGTGAATCATTTTGTGATATGTTTTTTTTTTTGTTTTGCCTTGTGATTTGCTTGTTGCTAATCGATCGATCTGCGAATTGTCTGTGGCGTGTTTAATTTTAAGTAGATCTTTGACAGTCCTTACGGGTCGTCAGAAACCCGAAAGTCTGACAGACACCCTTACCAAGGGGTATCGTATAACCCAGTAACTGGATTGTGGAGGTCAGATTGGCAGTCGTTCCATGTAAAATTCTGGAATTCGGTTGCATTGCATACGGTTAGACTGGAAGCCGACCCGAAGATAGTTGGGAAAAAGCTAAGCAGATGACCTTTCATTGTTCCATCGACACTCCTTTAATATAAACGTACAATGAAAAAGAGAGATCGTAGTGATGTGCAGCTAATTTTACGTAACAGATAATGTTAGGAACAGTTGCAAAACTGTGGACTGACACAAAGAAACATATGGCAACACTCAATATCAGCGAAAAAATTAGATATTCAATGAGATAACTAGCAATGAATAGCAACTGTAGGGTTATCAAATGTCAGTTTGGAGTGTGTTACTCATCTTCATTTGTTTTTTTTTTTGGTAAGTACTAGGTCAGCAGATAAAATAGTATGGTATCCTGGCTTCTCATGCCGTGGTAAGAATATGTACCGGCCAACTGATAGCAAAGGGTGCGAGCTTTATGCACAACAGTGTATCGCCACTCATATAGATAATGTCTATTCAGTCAAACCTTGAAGGAAACATTTTAAGGATAGCAGACAGTGGGCAGTGGGACATCTTTTTTTTAATTAACCTGCGCTGTCCAACTCGTGGGCAAAGGCCTCCCTCTTCCATCTTTCATGCGCCCGCGCGTCCTCCTTCCAGTTTTGATGGAATCTATCCAGCTCGTCCCGCCATCTCCTACGGGCTGAAATTATAATAGAAAAATAAAACATGATTTAGGGCTGATTTTTCAATAGCCAGATAACTTTTATCTGAAGAATAAATCTGACAGTTTGGCATATTTTCTGAACAAAAAAGCTGTCAAACCAAAATTCCTTAGACAAAAGTTACCCATTTAAGTATTGGTAACATTGCTCTGAGGAAGTGGTGAAGGGCGGGCGTTTTTGGGGGGACTATCTTTTGTAATTTTTGACGTTCAAAAAGTGCTGAACTAGTTTGAATAAATTACTTTTTTATTTTGATTGAAAAATCAGCCCTAAGTGATTTAATTGTTATTAATTTGCTACAATAGTCTACCTTAACGTTAGAAGGTATTGATCGATCAGGTTAAGTTACGCTTGCCAGGGTGGCAGAGAAACGACCGTCTTTGTATACCAAGACTCCTCCGTGCCTCGGAAAGCACATTAAGCCATTGGTCCTGGACTCCCGGCTGTCTTTCGTTTATTTCTGACAGTCATAGTGGTCGTCAGAAGTTCGAAAGTCTGACAACCAGTCTTATCAAAGCAACTGGGTTGTGGAGGTCGGATAGGTAAGTAATCGATTCATCTAAAATAATGATATTCAGTTGCATCAAATTAGACTGGAAACCGAGGCCAGCAAAGTTGAGAAAAGGCTAGGCAGATCATGAGTCTATCTTAACGTTGTTTACAAGGACATCAAAGCAATTTTAGATCGCTTTCGCTAGCTAAAGACCACACACGTACAACCAAGTAGTTCAAAGTCAAACACCCATTAGCGTCAGCCTAGCCTGTCAAATGCTAACCCTACCAAGTTCACGATGCGAGCATAAACATAAGGTATAAATATAGCGATCTAATCGACTCCTCATTGACTTAATAATGCGCAATTATTGTATTATTACAAAAGACCGCACAAGTCATGCTGATGGCCGCCATCTTGGTATTTGTGTCAAATGATGTTTGTGAAAAAATGTTGGCAAAAAAGGGGTTGAAAAAAATAATGTTGGTTGGTTTTTCTTTATGGGCATCAGCTTGAAACAAGTAGTGTTGTTTTTTTTATAAATATTTTATTGTCACTGAAATACCTGACCCACTTCTGATGGTCATCATTTGATAATGATGACCATCAGAAGTGGGTCAGGTATGTCACTTTTCAAACGAAACAGAATGGTCTAACTCAACATTTCTGAAACGTATTTCTGAAACGCATCTAATATAACATCATGCTTGTAATCCCCGAAGAGTTAGATATAGGTGTAAAATTTATCGCAAAATAAAGTTTACAAAAACAAATATCAAAAACCAGTAATCTAGATGTATCTTAGAAATCATGAGATATTCAACCGTGCCTTCTAAAGTTAAATGCCAACAATTTATCAAGCATTTGGTATCATTTCAACGTATTCAAACAGAAACAATTTCTCTGTACGGCAACATTGTTTTTACATTCATTAAATAACGACAAAATAGTAGACGTACATTAAAGACAACGATCTTCGAGAATCACCAACATACAACACCAACATTCACTTCCAACGTCTTCCATCTTTCTCCTTCTTGAAAGAACTGGCATAGGGAAGACTGAGATGGGGGATATGGCCAATGTTGGAGCAGATATGAACAGGGTAGACCACGGAGCATTGTTTCATGCAATTGGCGATTTCCTCTATTAAGTAAGTATGCAGGAGATTGTAGATAAAATGTTGTTGCTACAAAACATTTTGACGGTTCCGATGTAATCTTGTCAGTATATCGAGTAGATACTAGATTATGCGCGTTTTATGAGCAAAAATGTGTTCGAAACATCAAGAAAGTTGACACAGGAGTTATTGTTGGATATGATAATATCTGAGTAGCTACTTTTGAAGAACTTTTTAGTACTTCCTATGTGGATTGCTGATTTATTTCGTAAGAGTAGTAAGCCAAGGAGTTTTCGTGGGATTACTTGTTGTTCTTTACCAAGTAACTAATGACGCCAAGGCTACATCAATTAGGTAGGAAATGTCAAAGGAAAAGCATCTCGACGCAAAAGCATGACAATAAGATTACCCAAAAATATTTGTAGGGAGGAATTGAAGACCAACTTGCTTTGATCATGATTGCTGTGGCTCCTGAATCCTAGCCCTCGACACAACGCTAAAAATTGAGAGCAGAGAGAAAGAATTGCAGAGCAAAAGCAGAAGAAATTGAGAGTTTTGAGAGCAGTGGTGATGAAATCATTTACACAAAGTAAAGCGCCTGTCTGAGTTCGAACCCACGACCTACAACTCGTAAGTCGCGGCCATTACCCCATGCCGACCACTGCTCTGTATGTCTAAGTATGCGGTACTAAATCCCTCATTAGGTCATTCGACGTATCAATATTTATTTCGTCCCCAAGTCATCTAAAGTGAAAATAGCTTTAGAAATGTCTATTGAAGTTTTACAATTACAAAATCCTATTGACAACACGTGACTTCAATATCAAATAAAACAGCTCCATAATCACTCATTACAACATTTTTTTTGGTCCCTCCACCCTTTCAAAGTACCCTCACATTATAACATACAATGCGCCAGATTGGTGCGTGGTACTTGCGCCTGCGCATGCATGTGTGCTTGTTACCGCACCCCCTGGTTCCGATTTCCGACGGGCACTTCCTATCGCCCTTTGGTGTCAATTGATTAGCTATAGATATGCTGGATGTGGCTTGGGTTTTTGGAGTTTGAAATGTTTGGTATTTTTTAATGATATGTAAGTACTTTGTGGCTCATGTTTATTGAGGATCAACCAGTTTTTTTTTTTTAACAAACATCACAAAATTAAACTTTGTTTAAGACTCTTGGATCCAGACCTAACGGAACCTTAATTCATAAGTCAGTTTTTGTGTTTTCTTTTTACTGTCGCATTTTTTCATGTTTTCTGTTCTCCGATTTTCAGGCGTGGTTTTCATCACTTCTACCGAAATATGTCCGTCCGCTGCTGAACATACGCCTCCCTCTAAATTACCGTGGTTTTGACCACTACCGTAGCTAAAGGTAGGCGCCATTTTGTTTTTGGTGGTTGTCATTTGTTGAGTTGCCACTATAGCCGAGCTTCGAAGGCGGGTCGGCGATCGCAGAACAGTTAAAAAATATATAAAGAGAACGCTGCTGCTCATTCTCTAGTAAGTCCCTTAATCGCCTTTTACGACATCCACGGGAAGAAGAGTGGTTTATTGTTTCAGTTCTGCACCATATGGACGACCCACATTGACATGACTTAAAGATTACATACATATTTAGATTAAAATATTATTTAAACCATCTACCGGCGACACGGACATTGGCACACAAGGAATCCTAATATCAAGAAAAATCTATAAATTGTTTAATGGAATTTCTTGGCCCTGAAATTGAGTACAACATGATCAATAGGGCTGAAGGGGAATCTAGTAGCGGGCTCGAACTTACTGGTGGGCCTGGCTGAAAAGCACGTTGTCTCGTCAGGCATCGCGTCCGACAGAGGTAGTATCAGTGAAAGTGATGAGTAGTTAGACGCTAGTCTATACGCACAACGTTATTGAGTGAGATGCAGGATTTTTTATAGTAAAACGAGCGCGTTAAAAATTAAGAAAAGTCCCTCGGAAGTTCGAGTTTTATGAAAAAAACACTGCATAAATCCAATAAAGTTTATAAAACTTTTCGATAATTGAGCGTTGTCGGTACTAACATGGTTTTGGAAATTTTATACATCTTCTCTTACTTAAACACGTCCAAAGTTAGGTAAAATTAGCATGAACAACGAATTTTTGTTGGCTCCTAACTTTTAATATAATCTACCTATATCTATATCGATACTATTAATAAAGAGGAAAGATTTAATTGTTTGTTTTTTTTTTTGTTTGCATTGAATAGGCTCCAAAACTACTGAACCGATTTGAAAAATTATTTCACTGTTGAGAAGCTACACTATCTACGAGTGGCATAGGCTATATTTTATCCCCGTATTCCCACGGGAAAGGGAACTACGCGGGTAAAACCGCGAAGCGCTGCTAGTTTAAAATAAGCTTATTTCTCAGTTCACTTTTCACAATCACAAACTGCTATAATTTGGAAAGGATGAGAGTTGAAGGCTCTTGCAATAGGCACGACATTTTTATGATCGTGAATCTTAGATCTGTGATGTAAGTTGTTGTTGCGTAAATCTATTGCAAATCTTGAGATCTAGGCTAAAATTTAGGTGCAGTTTTTGCGAATACATAATAATTTATATATCTATACTACTGATAATAAACCTGGAAGAGTTTGTTTGTGTGAACGAACTAACATCTGGAACGATCTACAGGAAACAAATGATAAATGTTTCTTTTTTTATGTAAGTACCTAGGTTTGTCAATCATATTTTTTTAACTAGATGAGGTCGGCGTTTCCTATCTGACTACTCTGAGAAAAAAGGCCGTAATAAACTCAGAGGTCACAGTCTCTTTTAAAGTCCAGACATAATCTTGGTCATATCATAAATATGAAGACCATGAGATTGGTGTCTGAAATGGTCTTTTGTGTCAGAATTTTAAATTTATACAAAAAAAAAAACAGACAGTAGGTACAAATTGTCATTATTAAAATGTCGAAGTTTCAAAAGTTTGAGTTTAAAAAATTGCCACATCCAGTACAAAATCTATAAAGTTGAGCCGAAATATATAATCGAAAAAAGTTTATTTAGTTCTATTGTTCATAATATGGCAACAGTCCATCATTAATTGGGTCATTATCGACCCGTTAACCCTCCCGTGCTAAAGAGAAAGGGTTAAAGCAGATGCATGATTTTGCTCGAGCATCATTCACTCATTCACTTTTGTTCCTTTAATTGGACTTTTTGTTTCAATTTAATGGAAACAGCTGCTTTACGATTAATTGCATTGAATTGGATGTTGAATAAACTTTATTATTTATGTCTGTTTAGGTAAAACAAAAGATAGTGGGCATTCGTCTAATTTATGTGCTAAAATAAAAGGTAATTTAAACGTTTATTAACATCATCATCATACATCAGCCTATAATGTTCCCACTGCTGGGACTGAGGCCTTCTCTTTATTAAGGTGCGCTTACACGAGCAACAAAAATTGCTCTATCCTGGTAAATTCTCGTCAACTATGACATCACGACTACATCCAGCGATTTAGGGCAATGGCAACATGTGGCAACCTGTTGCCAGAGTCACGGCCACACAATATCATGCAATATGGAACAACTTGAAAAACTAGGGAATAGACCCCCTGCTGCCTCCACTGACGACCGGTTCCTCCCGCAAAAAACGAGACTTAGTTATACGTGCAAACGAGATAGTTAGAAAATTGACTAAACATTTTGCAAACCGATGGGATATTCAGCAACTCATGAAATATATGGAGCAATCAGAAGCAATATTCCCGAAACATATTCCGCAATTTATTGTTGGTGCTCCAGATTGCTTCACTTAATTGATCCAGATTGATCCATTAGTGTTGCCGAGCAATAATTGCTCATATAAGAGCACCTTTGGAGTGGGCTGTAATCCACCGAGCAGGCCCAGTGTGGGTTGGTAGATGTCACAAAAGTTAATTCACCATCCTCATCATCATTTCAGCCGAAAGACGTCCACTGCTGGACATAGGCCTCCCCCAAGCTCCGCCACTTCGACTGGTTCTGTGCTTGCCGCATCCAGCGGATTCCTGCGGCCTTCACAATGTCATCGGTCCACCTTGTGGGAGTCAAAGTTAATTGGTTAATGATAATCTTTTAAACCATTGAAGCATACAGTTATAGTAATTAAGAGGATGTAAGTAGAGGTGCAGTAAGAACCGATATTGGTCAAAAAATGTACCCTGGGTCTCTATTGTTCATGAAAGTGATAAGCAGCCCCGGGTGACCTGGCAACCAGACATATGACTGATTTCCTTTAATTTTATTCTTCTAATGCCTCGTTGGTCCAGTTATCGCAAACGCTGCGGCTAAATATGAAGTCCAGGTTTCGATTCTCAGACAAAGTATTTATTGTAAGTTATTGGTTCATTGATATAATAATTGTGGGCGAGGTAGTTAAGTTTGAAGCCTTGGGTTTGATACTCATGTCAAGTGAAGTGTTTATGGATTGTCAGTTTAGAAATTCGTCGTTTTCCTCGTTGATCTGAGGGGCAATTCTCGTAATTTTAAGAAGCGTTCACAGAAAAATATCTCGAGTTTCCATACATTTTTGACAAGTTATGACATTTCCTTGACGCCGAGATGACACTGCGACTAGATTTGTAAAGTAATTCGCCATCAGATTGTCGCAAGCGCATGAAGTCCTGCACCCTAATTGCGTAACTCACGATTCATCATAATCTGTATCGTTTTGAAACGGATTGTTAAACCATTGCTTCATATGTTCGAAAAATGTGTCTGTTCGACAACATAAATAACGCAATGAATATTGTTTAAATGTGAAGACGAAACCAATTATGATCAATCGTTAGTTACGCAATTAGGGTGCTGGTTTCGATTCCTAGGTCACGCAAAGTGTTATTGGGTTTTCCATGAGGAATTTCTTAGTAACAGCGCGAAATCTGGATCTGTGCCTGGTTGATGGCAATAGTCTCGCCCCTATTACACGGACTCCAAAATAACTGGAGAAATGTGGGTGTACTTTAAGTACACCGCTGCTTTTCCCTTTGAGGATTACTAGCGTGATGTTATTTTGTTTGAACAAAAGTAAGTAGTCATAACCTGCAAAGAGAAGAGAAGAACATTTACTGTGGTAATATCTCACTACAAGATATATAGCAGAAGTCAGCCAAGAGCCGCGGCGATTTGTATGTTTGTATGTAAAGGGCATGCTTTCTCAGAAAGACTATCTGGAACATTTATACCATAAAAAGTACGTAAATGGTTATAAAGGGCTGTTAAAGTGATGATACACATTTATAGCAAGATTAATAAAGTCTTAAAACTACGTGCGTGTGCGCAGCGTGTCATGAAACAGGAGTTTTAATACTAAATTAACGTAAAATATGCTTTTTAAATGTTTTTTATAACAATTAAACTTCGCGAGAATTGAGACGATCTCGCTTAATGTTACATATTTTTTAAATTATTAAATTTAATGGCTTTGTATGAAACGCTGTTATCATAGCGGTTTATTTATAACTAGTTAGTTGTTTCTGCAGCCTTGCAGTGCGCAAACTGTAACCCTGAATTCAGCATATCAATTCTAGACCCCCTAGCGCAGTGTTTACAATTGCGCATTGGATAAAAACTTATCCTGTATACATATCCTACTAATTTCATGTGCGATTATGGCAACCCGCCATAATCGCCACTCTTGGCAGGCGGGTTTGGTGATCGCAGTATGGTTTTAGAAATGAATAGAGAACGCTGCTGCCCATTCTCTACTGGTTCCCTTGGTCGCCTCCTACGACACCCACGGGAAGAAATGGGGTGGTGCTATTCTTTTAGTCCGGCACCACACGGTACACCTACCACGGTATCACCGGCCTCCCACAAGGTTGAGCGATGACCTTGTGAGGTCCGCAGGTGTCCGCTGGATGAACCGGTCGAAGTGGCGGAGCTTGGGGGAGGCCTATGTCCAGCAGTGGACGTCTTTCGGCTGAAATTATGAATGATGATGATGATCCTACTAACTTTATGAATATGAAAGTTTGTATGTTTAGATAATTAGATGTTAGTTTCCAATCACGCAAAAACTGTTGAACGGATTTGGATGAAATTTGGCACACAGATAGTTTGTAACCTGGAATAGCACATAGGATGCATTTCATCCCGATAGTACGATCCCGTGAGATAATTTTCGACACCCATGCGGGTGAAGCCGCTGGAAAGAGGTAGTATCTAGAATAAGTCATTTCCTGAGAATACATTTTGAATTGTTTACAGTTATTTCCCATTTTTTTCGTCACTAGACCTTTATTAAGTCAGACGTCAATTTTATTCCACTGATTAAAGATATCTGTAAAACCAACCTTTGGCAGAAAACGAATCAAGTGATTCCCAGCAAAGAATTTATCACCACCAGCAGGATTCACATTTCAAGCAAATGTCAAAATTATTCTTAAAAAATCATTTTCAGCATTGAAATCCGTTAGGGACTGAAATGAAATGATTCTTATCAATTATTATTGATATAAAATTCGTATGTGGCATTACTACTTATAGTTCTTTGATATATAAAAATCGTTTAGTACTATTAAGCATCTAGCGGTACTCAAGTGTTGTTACCGTTTGGAGTTCTGCACACCCCGTCACGCTAAGAGAGCGTGAAGATAAGTGTAACTGACAACGTATTGTATCTAATTATGTAACTTTACTAACTGTTATTCAATTGGTGCTTTCTTTGGAAACATAGAGATATCATTTTCTTTGAAGTTGTTATACAGGATGGAAAAGACCACAGAAACCCAATTTATTTGTGGTCGTAGCAACATGTCCTTTTCTGTCGGTAGTCACCCCTTTTTCTAACCATATCATAATTCACACAGTCCATCCATCATTTCACTCACACTTAAAGCCACAAAATCAACATGCATGTATGATTGCATGGTTTAATGCATGTATGATTGCATTAGATTATGTTTTAGATTATACAGGATACATTTTTAACCAGTGCGCAAACTGTAACCAGGAATTCAGCATAACATTCTGGACCCCACCTCGCACAAGTTTTTCGTCGGTTATACAAAAAAAGAATCAGCTGTATCATAGAAAAGTGCACCTATCGCGGTCAAAATGTATGGAACAGCTGATTTTTTTGTATTATCGACGAATTTTTTTTAGCGGGGGCGTCCAGAATGAAACGCTGAGTACATGGTTACACTTTGCGCCTCCGACCGTCCCTTGCTCGTTGATGCGCCAGCCCGCGCCGCAGCTGAGCCAGTAGCTTTAAATTACCCTATTCAAGAAAATACCTTGATCCAGCCTGTCTCCACTAGCTGCCCCCCCCCCCCCCCCCCCTAGTGACGCCCTGAGCCGAGGTTCGTACCCCACAGGGGGTGCCCTTAGCGTGCAGTCGCTTTAGGTTAGTAGGTTTCCTGTACAGATTCACGACATCGGAAAAATTCTAGTGCGTCTTTATGGCTTACCTAACTATTCCAAACGATGGGAATATTACCCAATTCTTCTCCAATTAGTTTAGCCTTGAGCATAATATTCTATTGTTTATAATCACAGTGATATTATTCCATCAAATATTTTCATCAGCTTTTGCGAAATGGTATTCGCTAATTGTTCATGTATTGTTAATCGCATTCTTGTTTAATGAATACGTTACTTCTTTGTTTGTGTGCTATATACGCAAGCGCATTTGTGTGTGTATGTGTGGTGCTCGCGCATGCGTGCGAACTGATGTAAGTCTGATTTCTCAGTTATTGCTACAAGGAAAATGCCGAAGCATTCTTTATCAAGAATTTTTACTAGATATAATTATTTACTTAGATTTTTATAATATACAGAAATATGTTCGACGGATAAGGTAACACATATTGTTGAGAAATATACATGTTTTTTTTTTCTAATGATCTGAGAATTGCTGAAGGTATATGCTGGCGCCTGCCGCCTGTCGATTGCCTGTCATCATAATGTTGTAATTAAAGGAAAATAATAAGTCCGTCTGTATAATCCTAATTGAATACGTAACTCAGTACACATAGTTCGCAAGTCAATTAATAGGACGAGCGAGTTTTGTAGTAGGTAAACTGAAACCATGAATTCAGCACATAATTCTAGACCCTCTAGTATGGAAACTTTTCGTCAGTTATCAAAAAGTATCACATCTATTTTTTTTATGTAATATCTCAACGCAGGGTTGTTCAGAATCATGCACTGAATGCATAGTAACAGGGTGAGCGTCAATGTCTCTGCAACCTTGTATAAAATGTTGGCTATGATGATAGGATTTATGATGGTGGAAGGAAGATAGAATGGAGACCCAGTATCAGTTTTTACGCCAGATTCTATCGTGCTTACCTACAGTGATGTTTTTTTTTTTTGACGTTGGGAAATCATCAAATAACTTCTCCAGCTCTAGGTATAGCAGGAGGGCGTGTCAAACTTTTGCTGACTAAACCAGTTCAGCCTGTGTGCCACGGGCCACGGTATCTCTTTCGAACAACCCGCACCCCTGGCAGACCTACAGTAATGTTTACGGCTTAATCTTATTCGTCTTCTTTGAATTTCATCGATTAGTATAGTCAGCCTATAATGTTTCCACTGCTGGGGCACATGCGTCCCCTTGGTGAGAGAATGTGGGCCGTAATCTATCTCCCGGGCCAAGTGCGGGTTGGCAGATCTCACATGTCTTCGAAATTTTCTACGACATGCCGGTTTCCTCCCGATGTTTTCCTGAGCAGTGATTGAATGAAATGCACCGACCTCAGATCGGTTTAACCAGACTCGATTAAACGAATGAACCCCAAGATTTGCACTAGCCCCTGGAGCGTAATGTTTCATGATGCTAGAGACCATTATATATCAAGGAGTAGACCGGAGGCACCGTAATGGTAGGGAAGACGTGCTCTTTAGATAGGGAAGGATTTGTGAGCCGTGCCGAATATGCATCCTAGAGTAGGCATTGACTAGTGGAGAGGCGGGTGATAATACTCTATGGGTGGACATCTTTGAACGACCTCGCTGCCAGATTGGTTCAGGTCGAGCTTCACCGGTCAATATTTTGGCAGGGTTCAACTGTTTTCTCGGCTTTTTTTTACGTCGTTACTCTGCTTCAATGTATTTGTTTTCAATGTCATACTTTGTCTCGCTTCTATCCGTTTTTGGTTTTTTGTAAATTTCAGTGACCGATTTCTTCATTTCCTTCACCGTTTTGAGAGCAGTGGTAATGAAATAATTTACATATAGTAAAGCGCTTATCTAGGTTCGAATCTACTTCATGGGCCACCACTGCTTAAACTGTTCATCGATTAATGATTTGGAAACAATACTCAACAGAAAGGGCTTTTGGCTAAGTTAAAACAACGGCATGGGTCGATAGATCAGGTTAAGCTACGCTTACGGGATTGGTCCGTGGATGGGTGACCATCTTTACATACCAAGACCCCGCTGCCTCGGAGAAGTCGGAGAGCACTTTAAGCTGTTGATCCCGGCTGTCATTCGTGGATCTTTGACAGTCGTTACGAGTCGTCAGAAGCCCGAAAGTCTGACAACCAGACTTACCAAACGGTAACGTATTACCCAGTAACTGGGTTGTGGTGGTCAGACAGGTAGTCGCTCCATGTAAGATACTGGTACTCATACATGACGCATCTCATTAACAACATAGAAAAAAAATAACACTTCCTTTCTTCCGCTCTACTTAACCTACTTAAAAAGTAAGGTGTACTTTTATTTTCTCATTTTTTTATTATTATTTATTTACATAACTAACCAATGCATACAAACTGCATTGAAAAACCAAAAGCAAGTGATCTATAGCCTATTCAAATCCTTGCTTCCAATTTATGTAATTTCCAAATAAACAAATTTCAACTTTATTTCTAGTGCGAATTAGGTTGATTTCAGGTTGAATAGTCCTATTGAAAAACTCAATAAAATAATTGAAGTCGTAATGCAAAATAAACTTTATGTGCGAGTTTTAAACTTTTTTTTCTAAAGTCACATATTTGTTTACTTGTTTGGAAGCTAAATCATGAACGCAGTTTTAGCAGGCGTTATCTTCAGGATCGGCTTACGAAAGCGCAGCGCGTGCGCAAGCAGACCGCGACGTGCCGTTAGAGGGGTGCGCAGGAGTGCAGGACTGTGAAAGTGTGCTACGTAATGTGATGAATAAGAAGATTTGTGTATATTTGACTTAATTACAAAAATTATTTCTACAACACAAGGCACCATCATTTACAAAGTACCACATTAATCATACTTGCTTGATGTGGTCGATTTTCCACAACGTTTTTGATGACTGAAATAAAAAAAAACCTTGTCAAAAACAAATGTCATTCGTAGATCTTTGACATTTGGCAGTCGTTTCGGGTTTTCAGAAGCCCGAAAGTCTGACAACCAGTCTAACCTTGACTCTCTTACTACTCAGTAACTGAGTTGTGGAGATCAGATGATAGGCAGTCGGTCTATGTAAAATACTGGTAATCAGCTGCATCCGGTTAGACTGGAAGCCGACCCCAACATAGTTGAGAAAAGGCTAGGCAGACGATGATAGAACCAATCAACAATTCCATACAACACATTCCTTCAATTTCAAAGATAATAGAGACCTGTCTAAAAGAAAATGACTACCCACCATTTTGCCGTCTCAATGCGGAACTCTAAACACAGTTATAACACAATCGTCAACCGTTGTGGACGTAATCAGTGCGACGGATCAAATTGTGGAGAAAATTGTTAGGTGCTACCGTGGCCCGCCATTATGGTGCACCTGACGTTATTGCTAACTGAAATATGACGGAATTTCGTATGTGTGCACCGGGTTATTAAGGCTAGGCTAATTTTAAAGGGGTAATTCAGAGGCGCATTTCATGAACCAGTATGCACTACGTATATGTACCCCTCAAATACCATGAATACAATACGCATGACGAAAAATTTGAAAGTTTTCGCGGACGCCATCTTGGATTTTCATTTTGGCGTTACTATCGGCTTCAGCACCCTCGAAAACCGCGAAAACGATCCTTTTTTAGATTGAAAACCGGTGCCCATTGCAGCAACCTCACTACTACCGAAGATGCCGTGAATGTGGCGAAATTTTAGGCCATTCAAATTTAAAACACCGTCGTGCCATAAACAAGACGAAGACGAAGCTCAATATGGAAAAGTTATTTGTACGTCTTCTTCTTTTGTATTTGTGAGAGCTATACAACGTGTTGTTTTGCATCCTCGTCAAATTTCAGGAGGCTGTTCTGAAAGACATAAATAATCAAATAAAATTACGATACTTGCTCACTAATGAATACATACTTGTTTTTTTAGCTATTTAAGCTTAACAGTATTTCAGAAAACACCTCTTTCAAAGAACAGAATCGCCCTGTTGCGTATGCTGTAGGCAGTGTCGCACGACTATATCGCTGAGTGTTACAGTGCGGTATCACACGGGCCGCGTTTTAACATGCGTGACCGGAAAAAAAAATGCCAAACGCCGATTTCCGAAAATATGGCAAAACAAAACTACTTATTTTATTATTGATTCGTGTCGAGAATCATTAGCATAGTTACCTCCTTGAATTTGACGAGGATGCAAAACAACACGTTGTAGGTACAAGAATACCTTATTTTGTGGAACCATACTAGCCAATCAACAAGATAGTAACGCGGCTGTTTAGTCACGGGTTTGCCAGATTTAATCGTCACCACTTCTCAAGGATGTCTCAATAAATTTCTGCCAATTAAGCAGTGTTTCTGGGCTATAGCGTAACTTTAATGGGTGACATTTCAAGTCCGTCTCAAAGAAAATCTCACACGGTAGTTTTGCAAACATGTTTAGTTCTTTAACACAAGCCTTAGTCAGGGGCGGTTAAGGTTAGAGATGATTTTATAAACCAAGATGAAATACCAAAATGTTGTAGTTAATACCAACAATTACAAAAATATCCCACCCTTAACAAGTACCAGCGTCATACTTGCACAATCAATGAATCAGAGCCTCAATGGGTATATTATAAGAATTTAGCGGCGGATGTGAGGCAATGCCAATAAATATCAAGGATCTTGTGTTTGTTCTACGTTAGGGCGGCCGCAAGCTGAGCAAATACATGTCATTGCTCGGTCCGTTAAGTTGGTTTAATAAAGTTATCATATTCTGGGGTACAATGGAGATTCTTGAGTACTTTAGATGTTATAAAAAGTTAAAAAAGTCACAGGTTTCATAGTAGTGCATAACTTCAAAAATATGTAAATGCTTACTTGGTATGTACTTCGTTAGTTAAAATTGCCCGTTTTCCTCAGAATAAAGTTGAAATGAAGGAAAGGAGATAGCGGTTTTTCTTTAGATGCTCTTTTATATTGTTGTATTTCCTGTGTGTGCTCGAAAAAATATATTTTTCCCTCTTTATTTGACCTTTAGATAGCAAAGGTCAAAGAAAAGGTTATCAAAACGCTCATTAAAAAAATTGGATGGAGGATGTATAGTTGTTGATGGATTACGTTGAATTAAATATGTAGCCAATTCACTTCAGAGAATAAAAATATTTTAGTACCTAATGATTTTATTTAAAGCTAGAAGAGAGCACTATTTAGTTTAAAAGCTTTAAATCTACCGGAGAAAAAGAGAGGTAGAGGACGCCCTCCGTACACATGATACACTAGTTTGATCAGCCTCATAAATAAAGAAAAAATACCCGACCCGACAACCCTAGACAGAACGTCATGGCGCAGAAAAAATAGGAGAGCCGACCCCACCTAATGTGGGATGGAGCAAAGAAGAAGAAGGAGAAGAGAGTTATGATTTTATATAAGTAGGTACAAACACTTTTACACATCAATCAAATTTTAAAAAGCGTTTCCTATCTGACTATGTGTAATTAACTGTCAATCTATTTATCTAACATAATTCGTTAAGCTTGCAACAATCCTAAGCTCAACTAAAATTATTCTCGTCCCAAATAGGATCCTATTATAATGTCTCTATACAAGTGCATATCTATGACAAATTGTGTTTAGTTCTGACGTTCTGACATTATTAGTACTAAGACTTAGCTCACGGAACTTAGACGTATTTGCTTCGACTGTTTGTTTTAGATTTAAACTCAATATTGGTTTATTAGTCTTTTCATCTTTGGGGCTAAAGGCGTGGTTATTTGGTACACAATTTTATTGTGAGTAACTGATGGTGTTGATGATGTTGGTTGTGGGCAAGGTTCTTGAGTGTGAAGTCCTGGGATTGATTCTCATGTCATGTAAAGTGTTTATAGATTTTCTGTTGAGACTACTTGAGACATTCCGTTTCAAACATTGAGTTAGATATACGGTTTACGGTTTAAGACATTTATTCCTCAAAAGGAATACAACTAACTTATCATGGGAGCAGTGGTGGCCCAGTGGTAACGCGACTTACGAGTTGTAAGTCGTGCGTTCGAACCCAGACAGGCGCATTACTTTGTGTAAATAATTTCATCACCACTGCTCTCAAAAGGTGACGGAAAACATCGTGAGGAAACCGGCATGTCCTAGAACAAAAATTCGAAGACATGTGACATCTACCAACCCGCACTGGGCCCGCGTGGTGGATTACGGACCACTCCCTCTCACGGAGAGGAGGCCTGTGTCCCAGCAGTGGGAACGTAATAGGCTGAGTATGTATGTATGTATCATGAGAGATACAAGTTAATCTTAGTACATGAACTTATGGCGAACGGTAGGTACTGCCAGGGGTGCGGGTTGTTTGAAAGAGATACCGTAGCCCTTGTTACACAGACAACTGAAGGAATACGGGTGGGTTTTACTCAGTAAAAGTCTGATACGTCCTCCCGTTCCGCCCAGAGCGGGAAGTTATGCGATGATTTCCCACCATTAACAAAAAAAGAGACGGCAATTATACTCAGTAGGTATTACTACCTTGGTTTTGTCTATCTCCTTTGACCAATATTGGTTTGATGGCATGTGTTTCAGATGTTAACAAGTTATAATTAAGTAATATAAAGTCTATGATTATGTGAAGTGTACACTGTTCGCTTTTCTGGGTAAAATGAAGAGTTATCGTAAGAATACGAGGCTTTCGGGTACTTTTATTATTTTATGTTTATTTTACATTGTGCATCTTGTTATTGCAGAATAAATAACTTCTTTGTTTTTCTTCTTTTTAAGAACCTGTGTTGATTGGGCAAGAGAATGAGTCTAAGTGTCGACTACACATAAAATATAAGGAATGTTACCTACTACATAGGATTTTTATAATTTAAAATATTTTTAATATCACATTGTTTCAGCATCCGCAATCTTCATGTTCCGTGTTCCCAGAGTTTTTTTATAACCCAAAATATATCTAGAAAATTAACCTCGGAAATCCCGCTAGGCGTTCTACAGAGCATATTATATTTAATTAACGATATTTATGACTTCCTTCATGCGATGTGGTTGTTAAGAGAGAAGGCTGCCACTTCAATTAGTGCATACTTAATTTGAATGTTAATATCTTCATTTATCAAGTTAAGTTAAGTAATAATAACCTTAGACAAGTTAAGCTAAGCTTGGTGCGGTAGGTCCGTGGATGGGTGACCATCTTTACGTACGAAGACCCCCACGTGCTTCTTAGAGCACGTTAAGCTGTTGGTCCCGGCTGTCATTTGTGGATCTTTGACAGTCGTTATGGGTCATCAGAAGCCCGAAAGTCTGACAACCAGTCTTACCAAGGGGTATCGTGTTACCCAGTAACTGGGTTGTGGAAGTCAGATAGGCAGTCGCTCAACGTAAAATTCTGGTACACAGCTGCATCCGGTTAGACTGGAAGCCGACCCGAACACAGGTGAGAAAACTGGGACTGTTACTCCTATTTAATTCAATTTCATAAGTGTAATAAAAGCCTGAGAGGCACCATTACCAACGAATGACCACGTAACATCCTCTTCTATGTGTCTTATTAGATACACGTGCATATGACACCCTTTATAAGCTGACCTCTCTACTTCCCACCAATGTTCCAACATTTCTACGTCATGGGGGTTCAAGTTAACCTGGTCGAAATACGGTAATGTAATTTAATACCAGTATAACTTGACCCCTCCAGCGTCTATGTTTTGTTCTGACGTTTGTAAGTAATGGGAGTCAACTTAAGTTGGTGGTTGTATGGTAATGTAAGCTTGTGTGGTGACCGTGGTTTGCCCGTTCCGGTAGGATACCATGATATATGAGACTTTTTGTACTGCGCTTGACCTACGAATAAGTAAGAATAAAAGATTTGTAATTGTGTCTGTTTGTGTTTTGGTGGGGACTTTCAAAAATGGAAAAAAAAAAACTGTTTTTTTCAACCGACTTTAAAAAGAAAGAGGTTCTCATTTCGTCTATATGCATGTTTTGTTTTTGTATCTAGGTAGGTACCCATGTAATTTTGAAAATTATGTTTTATAAAGTATTTTTTAAATATGCTTTGCTTGTACAGTTTTTGTATGAGCCTCGATAATAAGTTTTTAATCCACTTTGTGTATCTTGATTATACTTCTTGCCACTATTATTTAGTAGTGGTATACGAATTGGTGTGGGCTACCGACCCCTAGCTACTATAACTGTAAAGTAAAAAAATTTATTAAAATAAATAAATAAATAACTTTAATATCAGAAGTCGGTGGCAAAAACTAAACTACAGTCACGAGCACTAATATGACGTCTACCAACTTATAACAGTGATTTTCTCCTCGTGTACTGATTTTAATTTAATTTTATTATGTAATTAATATTTTGGAATCCACACTATAATGAATACCCAGGTTATCTCAAGGTTGCAATCGTTTTTTAAGAGAAAATCGTGGCTATGTGTATACATATTAGTGCTCGTGACTGTACATACGTCCAAAGACATGGACTTCCGAAATTAAACTTATTTTTCACTTTTTACCTGGTGCTTTTTCTGGAAGTCGGTTCTATGTTTTAAATATATAAAAAAAAATGTTATGTTTAAAAAATTAAAATGGAGTCCCTGCATTGTATCACACATGTTGTTATGTCTTTAATCCTCTTGGGTGATAGTTATCCACTATCCTCGTTAGTAAAGGGTAACTAACTAGCTTAGCCATCTGTCAGATTTAAAGCCGAGGGATATCTCTGCCAAGCTCACTACGTCACAAGGGGATAAACGATGTAAGGTACTTCATATCGTATTTTATTTTCAATGAAATAACATATTCACACACCTAGAGTCGAGTGCAATAATATATTGGCACTGTCAAGGATTTAAAATATTGTCAGCGTTGGGATGGCTCAATATATTCTATAGAACCTATAGATTAAAAAAAAAAAAAAATTTTTACCGAGTCGGTGACTTTCGATATATATTTTAATTTTGTCACCGCGTTCCGATAACTTCGATATTAAGGTTAAACAAAAAAGGTTTTATTATTTTTTACTTTTCACTTTTTTCGGCGGTTTAATTTTTTGCTAAAAAGTTTATTTTATATATTTTTTTATGGCTTTATTCTACTCATTACTACATGCTTAATTTTGGATTATTTTTGTAATACACAACTCAGTATTAAAATCTGTGATTAAAAAATCAATCATTTTGATGGGATCATGGGATTTTTGATTTCCAAGTTTATATGGGTCCAACTTTGGGGTATACAAGGGGTATACCCCAAAGTTGGACCCATATAAACTTGGAAATCAAAAATAAAATCAATAAAAAAAGAATTATCAAAATCGGCCTACTCTGAAAAAAGTTATGCGTGGTCATACATACAGAAAAAAAAATACGTGTCGACTTTAGAACCTCCTCCGTTTTTTCGGCGATTAAAAAAGCAGTCACATAATAGAATCTAAATCTTGACCACAATTTAATGATGCTTAAAGTTGTCACAATATTATGAACTTTTTTGACGGTCATATTTTTGATGCCTGAATGGGCCAATATATAAATGAACTCGATTGTACACTTACACCTATGTTGGGTGTTGGTCGAGATTGTGCACTTACAAACCGTACATCGTTAGACATATGGGACTGGAAGATGACTTTTTTCAAAAAATCCATATATTTAAGACTTACATCCAATGGTTTGTTAGTATTTAGCCCGTAACGGAAAATGTATATTAATATTATAAAGAGGAAAAATTTGATTGTTTCTTTGTTTGTTTGCATTGAATAGGCTCCGAAACTACTGAACCGATTTGAAAATGTATTTCACTGTTGGGAAGCTACACTATCCTCGGGTGACATAGGCTATACTTTATCCCCGTATTCCCATGGAAACGGGAACTACGCGGGTGAAACCGCCGAACGCTGCTAATATGAGATAAAAATGAAGTATATGGGATCAAAAAAAAAATGGGTACGGAGTCCATAGTCGCTTGCCCATCGTCCTTTCAATCTCGCAGGTTACTCTGAAGCTTCCACCTTAAAGAATAAAATCTGTCCCCTCTTGCTTAATTAAAGTTGCTCGTTAGTGAGATCTTTAATAACAAGACTACTACTTCAAGTACAAGCAAAGTTATTAATTTACATGATTTAATTACTGAACAAGCCTGGGAATGTCAGCATCAAATCAGCGAATCATTATACTAACACATACTATTAATAAAATAATTGCTATAACAATTGTAATAAAATATCATAAAAACTCTTTTAAATAAACCTAGTTGATTCCCTGAAACATTCACATCAAAGGGTAGTGAGACAATTATTTCAATAAAAGGGTAGTCATACAATCACTAGCAAATAGGGCAGCAATAGAGTAATCTATTATCAACTTTATAGCATACACAATTAAGTTTAATTTCTCTTAAATGTCAGCGGTGGCGTGTCTTGTAATTAACAAAACAAATAAAAATTTGTAACCGTCGTTTCTGATATAGTTTTAAAAATGGAAGCATGAGTTTGTAATTTTGAAATGTATAAAAAGCATGTTTGTAATTTCAGCCAATTTGATGTCATTTAACGACGTCGCACTTTCATTTAACACAAACTATTATACATTTAACACAGTTTTAATAAATAAAAGTGCTATTATGGTTAACTATTTAAAAAAATTAAAGCGTTTCTGCATCGCATCGACCTAGATATTTTTATGTTTTATACAAACGTTTTTGTTTCTCAGTTTCCTTAACCCGAATTCAATAACATACAAACATAACCTCACGCATTCTTCCCTTGGCGGTAGGCAGAACGCTACCAGTTATTATACTTCTGACCATACACGTACGCCATAGAACGAAAAAACTAGAAAAAAAAAACAAATTCGGCTGTTAGTTCCATAGATTAGCGCGTTCAAACAAACAAGCAAATGCTTCATCTTAATTATATTAAAAGTACACAAGTAGAAAAGCTATGAAATTGAAAGTGAAAACAAAATACTTGATACACTTTTTATAGTACCACTCGCCATCAGAATATCATCTCAAAAGCCATCATTCAAGTAATTCAAAATCAAGACGATGTTCTATAAATAAACAATTGAAAGTCAAAAATGATTTATCACTCAATATGGCTTATTTAATTAAATCCATGGCTTGATGACCGGTGGTTTAAAAAACCCATTTAAAGGAGATCGACTTCGGTGGGATGTTATGGCGTTTTCTTGTGTAAGCTGGCATGAAACGCCCTTGATGGATGTTCTAGATTATTTTTTGTTAACGATGAAATAATTTGGATTTGCTGGTAACTTAAAGTTTTTAACATTGCAGACAAAAGCGGCACACGTAAAGCATAAGATTTAAGTCAATTATAAATAATGGAAATCACAATTGATCGGACTCCCGAAATGTCTCCGTACTATTAGAAAATCAACATCATTTCAGCCATAAACGTCGACTGCTGGACAAAGGCCTCCCCCAAGCACCGTTTCTTCGGCCGTTTCTGGACTTCTCTTATCCAGCGGATTCCTGCGGCCTTCTCCAGGTCATCAGTCCACCTTGTGGGAGTCCTTCTAACGCTTCGTCTACCAGTATACGATCCACTCCGGAACCTTTCGGCCGATGGCCATATAATCTATTTTAGAAAAACAAAACCCGATCAATGATGTTCCTAATACAAAATGGAATGGAAAATGCTAAACGTTTAAAACGAAAGCTTCTTAAGACAGATCATCATTCACCATTAAGTTTTATGAGATATATAAGTCAAAAGCCCTTTAGCTTCGAATGCCGTTTAGTTTTATTGAAAAGAGATGACAATGATGGTTGTGACTTATGGAGTGTTTATAGACGTCAAGTTTTTATGGGGAAAGGGATAAAGGTCATTATATTTTTTAACTAATCACTGTTCAATCATAACTTTGAAGATTTTAACTTCAGTCAGTTATGTCAGCATTTTAAACCTCAGTTTTGTAAAATATAGTCTGTCTTACCTTTTATTTTGTTGCTTGCGTAAATGGTGACATATGTAAATATCTACTTAGTACGTATATTAGTTAAAAATAATAGCTTACTTAGAAATATTCTATAATTTAAATTATGATATGTCTTATCAAAAAACTTTTAAGGTATCACCAAATTTTACAACCAGCAAGTTACACTTTCTTTATTATCACCGAACATTGAGGAGGTCTAACTATATACAACCTCATTTTGATATAATATTTCTAGGATAAGGTGACTCAGATACTAATCAGTCAAGCATTCACCGTCCACTGTCATATGAAAACCTTTATTTTTTATATAAACTTGTGCGTTTACGTAGTCTTTGTGACTTTTATTCCATCCAGGGCGAACCGAGGTACAATCAAACGACAATTATCTTGATGAACATCAGGCATCGAGGTAACGTGTGTGACTGTGAATTGTCTCCGTAAGTCAAGTCCAAAGTGAAAGGTGTCGATACTATCGCTAAAGACGTTGAAGATAATAATATATTTAAAGTGCTGCCTTTCTTGGGACATATGTCATTGAGTGTATAGTTAGCTACAGCTATATGATGTGTTTTGAAGAATAATACCGATTTCTTTTTAGAAATTCAATCAATACTTATTGATAACTAAACAGACAGCTGTGCTGCTGGGGAGTTTGTTGCGCCACTTCTTCTTTCTACCTAACCCCTTGTTAAAGGCGGGCGTTTTTGGGGACTATCTTATCTAATTTTGTCGTTCGAAAAGTGCTGATTCTCAGCCTTATTGCTTATAATATTAAAAGAGCAGGACGTTTGGTTACAGTGTGACTTAGAAAGACAAAGTCATTAATAGAATGAGCTTTGGAAAAGGCTACTATTGTATGACATACCTGATGGATCGTTTTAGTCCAGTTTATAGCTGACGATAGCTGACGACGATATAAGGATGACGCCTGCAGTGCACAATCAATTTACTTAGATCTTTAACATGATTTTCTTTTAAGTAGGTATATCTACCCTAGATCTTTCTAATTAAAATCGTATACTCTTTTCTGACCCCTAACCTTTATAAATGGCATATAGGTATAAAGAAAGTTGATTAGAACATTGACATCAGAAATTACTAATAATGTGCAGGTACGTCGTCCCCAAACGCAATTAAACACAGTTACGTCACACATGCTTGGCTTGCTTCGTGTTCGTTTGTATGTTTGTCTGTGTGTGTAAGGTCTAGTACTTGTAATACATATAATATAGGGAAGTATGTTGATTAAATTAATTAGCAATTATTTCGAAAATTACTTAATTTTTAAGTTTTAAAATGCTGAAAAGGTTTGATGATTTTTTTTTTTTTTTTTTTTTTTTTTTTTAAATGATGTTGCAATAGATTCAAGTCAACGTGTTTCAATTATTTCATTATAATATTCCTTTAAAAACCCAGACAATTCAAAATAAATATGTTTGGCCCTAATTATTCCTTCAGTAACAGTTCTTTTTGTATTTTTTTTATTCCAAAAAGACTAAACTTCATTATTCTCGTCTTTACCACAAGTCTTACTGACAGAACACTTCCTTAGAAAGGGTCACATATACTCCTGTGTGTGTGTACCCCCATCATACATATATGTGTGTGTGCGGCACACGCGAACGGGCGTGGTGTACTGGTAGCGTGACGTGTGCGCCGTTCCGGAGCGTGCGCGCATGCGCCAGCCTCTACAGGAGAAATGGACTTGCCTTACATGGCAACTGTCAAATTGTAGCATTTGAATTTGGATCTTGGATAGTGTTTTGGTTTGGATCGATGGAACTGTTTGCAGGAGAGTTCTTTCTACGTATAGGTGAATACGGATCTGCTTCATATCTTGCGCCAACCTCTACAAGAGAAACGGATGAAGCAACTAACATGACAACTGAGAAATTGTAGAATTTGAATTGTGGATAGTCTTTTTTTAAGAGGTGCCAAGGGGTTGTTAAAGGAGAGGCACAAGGCTATTATTTCGAAATAGTCATTCAATGGGATCATATGAACTAAGAAGGCTGTATTGATACATATATAGATTATACATTTAGTATAGATATACTAATAACCTATAATATTAATACGTGATGCAAAAAGTTTGTAAGCACGGCTATACATCAAGCTATACATTTCCAGTATAAGGTGATCTCGCATTGTATAGGTTTTCCGTACAGTGCGAGAGCAACGTAAACTGGAAATGTTTAGCTTGATGTGTAGCCGTGTGTACCTACCTACCGCTTTTTACGAAAATTACGACTGCAGAGAGAAAATATTTTGTATAATTGTTGATTAAAATTTAAATTAATTTTATTATGGTTGAATTTCTACCACGGGGCGACCGCTGGTTATTCTAAGTCTGTAAAGCCTTATTTGTTTCGTTCATATTTTAATCAACATACTTAAACTAAATTAAAATTTCGGGTCAACCTACTCGCATTCCCCTTAGGAGAGCACTAAGGTAAAAGCCGGATAGTTGCCACACTTTTTGACATCACTCTTTATCTCTCAGTACAAAAAGCAAAATACTTTATTTGTAAAACTCGGCCAGTTTTGTTACTTTGGTTTTTTTATGTACAGACCCCAAGCACATCAAGCTACTCCAATCTGTCAAAATTTGGTAGATTTTCAACTTTATACCGTAAGCATAAGGTTCATGTTAAATTGGGAAAATTTGACAGTTTGGGGTAAGTTGACCTGCTGGTGACTGTACTTTATGAAAGTAAAAAAACAATATCTTTAATATTTCCTGAGTATTAGCGATTTTTGTGGACCATCTATCCCACATGGGGGATAGTTGCCTTATCCATATAATTTGCGTTTAGGATAGAGAACACAGAAACAGGACATCTATCCCGTCAAAACTTAGATTGCATTTTGCTTTCCCATGCAATTGCACAGAGACATGCGACGCGGTCAACTAAGTGGTATTTAGAGATGCTTTCGATTAATAAATAAAAAAGTTTGCAGTTCATTTGCGATACTAGAGTAATTACAATCGGGGCAACTATACCCCTGGGGTAACTATCCTTGTTTTACTAGTCAAACTTACCTGGAAAACCTTTATTTACTTAAGTTGAGTAGACTCGGCAATCGAGTTGGTAATTACAAAGATAGCTTATGCTCGTGTTTGGCATTGGGTTATTAATATAAATTCAAAGGTTGGTCTCGCTATGGTCTGTGGTTGCCACGTGCAGGTGATCGAAATCCGCAACCGTGACGACAAATATTTTCTGGGTATGGGAGTTTCTACGCAAGATATCAAAGGCCTTAAAGTATACGAGTATTTATGTCATGGAAAGATGATACATTTCTTTCAATATTTTGGCTGACACAAGTTGGACCGATGACCACGTGTAGGCCACAGGAATATCGACGGATGCGGGAAGCACAGAACCGGTCGAAGTGGCGCTGCTCCTGGAGGCCTATGTCCAGCAGTGGACGTCTTTCGGTTGAAATTATGATAATGATGATTTGATTGACCTCTTCTTCTTAGTCGCGTACTTTATAACTGAAGGTCGTGTCCTTGAACCCTGGTCGTGTGTCTTCGTGGCTTTAGGTATGTACGATGTTCTTCCACTTCATTCGATTCTCGGCTTCTTTCATGGCGGTAGTGACAAAGAGTCCAGGGGCCTAAGTCTACTAATTTATAAACGTCACAATGGTCTCTCAATGGTAAGTTTTTGACAGATTTGCCATACAAAAACTGTCAAAAACACACCATTGAGAGACCATTGTAACGTTTATAAATTAGTAGACTTAGGCCCCAGTTTGATTGACTACCATAACCTAAAAAATGCGTCTTAAATATTCTCTTTGGCAAGACTAGTGAAACTTTATATCATTTTTAAAGTCATTATCATCTGCCTAGCCTTTTCCCAAATATGTTGGGGTCGGCTTTCAGTCTAACCGGAAGCAGCTGAATACCAGTATTTTACATGGAGCGACTGCCTATCTGACCTCCACAACCCAGTTACTGGCTAATACGATACCCCTTGGTAAGACTGGTTGTCAGACTTTCGGGCTTCTGACGACCTGTAACGACTGTCAAAGATCTACAAATGACAACCGGGACCAACGGCTTAACGTGCTTTCCGAGACACGGAGGGGTCTTGGTATGTAAAGATGGTCAACCATCCACGGACCAACCGCGGCAAGCGTAGCTTAACCTGGTCGATCGACCCGTGCAGCTATTGTTATTTAGCCACAAGGCCCTCATTTTTAAAGTATATCATTTTTAAAGTACAGTCTAATAACCAGGAAACACTCCATACAGCCTTAGCTATTATCCCACAATATACCTAATATTTCACTTAAACAAAACCACCTATTACACACTACAAAGAAGCCATGAAAAGGAAAAAAAAGGCAATTGCAACTTAATAACTTTGCAACCAGTATTAAAGTTACCAAATTGCTTGGAGTTGACCTCTTGGTCAAGAACATTCATTGTCTAAGTGGTTTTAAGTTAGGGATTTGTAATTCTGACAATGAATTTGAATATGTATGGATATTAGGTTGTTGGAATGTCAGGTTTGTTACTTGACAGGTGACTGTGCATGACCTGATGAGGTACAAACCTATATTATTAAGCTGTTGTTGTTAGGTAACTTAGAAATGATGCAAAGAATGTACAGAGGCCAGCACATCAAGCTACCCCAATCTGTCAAATTTCTTTGATATTTTTTCAACTTTAAGACAAAGGAATAAGGTTTATGTTCAATTGGGAAAATTTGACAGTTTGGGATAGCTTGACCTGCTGGCGACTGTACGTGTATTTTTAAAGACAGTCAAAATGTTTAACATAGTTGTACTGTCTATCTGCTCACAAAGAGAAGCAATAGTGACATTATATGCTGATTTTGTATTATTTTATCTCATGAAATTAGACGGTAATTGTTATGCACATCTGCACTGTAGTAAATGCGAAAGTACAAATTTGCCTTAAGTTTATTAATTTTTTAACAAGTCCACGATCAACGCTGTCCACTGCTGGACATAGGCTTCCTCAATTTGGAGGGGCTTGCCATAATCGCCACGCTTGGCAGGCGGGTTGGCGATCGCAGTATGATGGTAAAATGCATAGAGAACGCTACTGCCCATTCTCTAGTAAGTCCCTTAGTCGCCTTCTACGACATCCACGGGAAGAAAATAATGGGATGGTGCTATTATTTACGTCCGGCAACACTGTGGAAACCGAAATCCTCTAATACTATAAAAAAAGTCTGCCTCTGTACATTTGTGTGCTTGAAGTGTTAAATAAATAAATAATACAGATTATAAATTAAAGAAGTCACTTTTCGAGTTTTCGTGACTGCGTGTGACCGCTTTGTGCTTCTGAATTACGCAACGGATTTTCCTGCGGTTTTCACCATTGTTTAGAGAATTTATTTCGGAAGGTTTTTTGTGTATAAACATTAATATGAACTTGTATATAGTAAAGAAACCTCGTCATTTTTGACAAGTCTTAAGAACCGTGCGAAGTAGGAGAGGGTCGTATCGTCATCCTAATATCAAACTATCTAATTTCGGATGTTTGTTACTCAATTACGCAAAACCAGCCGAATGGATTTGGATGGAATTAGGCACACACATTGTTTATAACCTGGATTAATACATAGGATACTTTTTATCCCGGTAGTAACGTCCTCGTGGGATAATTTTCGACCTCCAGGCGAAACCGCCGGCAAAAGCTACATAGTCTGTACTAATAATAATCTACTAATATTATAAAGAGGAAAGATTTGACTGTTTGCTTGTTTGTTTGCATTGAATAGGCTCCGAAACTACTGAACCGATTTGAAAAATGATTTCACTGTTGGGAAACTACACTATCCCCGGGTGACATAGGCTATATTTTATCGCCGTATTCCCACGGGAACGGGAACCACGCGGGTGAAACCGCGAAGTGCTGCTAGTTTTAGATAAAAATGAAACATTTCCAAACTTAAACACTTCTTATGATAAGCAGCTGAACATTTTAATTTCCTAATCTTCACGGAAAATAACTTTTAACAATATCCTTTTAAACTGTAACAAAGTTTAAAGTCTCAAGCTCTTATATTTCTTATCTTTAATGCCCTGATGGATGGTGCCATATAAACGAATTTATGAAATAATGAGCTCAAAAGGGGATGCCAAATGAATATTCATTGGGTTAATTGATGTTCGTTAAGGTACGATTAGATGGGTTAACGTGATAGGCAACGGTTCCCAGTGGAGGTGTAGTTGGTAGTCAATATCAATTTTATTGAATTATAGAGGTTTTTCCAGATGCTAAGAATGATGTGAGTGAAGTAGTAGAAGAAGTAGAAGAAAATGTCAATTATAATGATGATGAAACATAAGTACGTTCTTTATACTATTTATATTAAATATTTTTCTTCATACTATTTATATTTTTCTTTATACTAATTACATTTTATATTTTTCTTTATACTATTTATATCTTATATTTTTCTTTATGCTATTTATATTTTTCTTTATACTATAAGTACAGACGCCAGCACATCAAGCTACCACAAATTATTAAATTTTCCCAATTGAACATGAACCTTACTCTTGTGTAATAAAGTTGAAAATCTGTCAAAGAAATTTGACAGATTGGGGTAGCTTGATGTGCTGGCGGCTGTACTATTCATCAATCAGCTCAGCCTATCGCAATCCACTGCTGGACATAGTCCTCTCCCAAGCTGCACCACAACACCCTATCCTCCGCGTTCCGCATCCAGTCTGCCCCAGCCATTTTCGTAAGGTCGTCGGTTCGGTTAGCTGGGGGGCGTCCCACGCTATGCTTGCCGATACGCGGTCTCCACTCCAGGACTCGTCTGCTTACTATTCACATTACCTGTGCATATAAATGGGATAAATTTACACACTATTGAAAGCGATTATTGAAAACTGGAAGAGCTGTGAAAGTCAATGATGATGGAGATATCAGGCAAATAGCTTTAACACCACAGAAGGAAGCTAGAAAATGAGGCGAGAATGAGGTCAAAAGCAGGCAAAAATCTTTGAAAAAAACTGACTGATACCTAGGTGGCGTTATTGGAAAGGCTCTTTAATAAAAAAAAGTAATAGAGATGTTTACCTACTCATCAACTCATGTTACGTGTCCAAGTGCATTCGAAACGAAACTAATTAAAAAGACGAAACACAGACATGATACATTAAAATATTATTCTAAGTAAAAGTAAAGAAGAACGTCCTAAATACTTGATGCAAGTGTTACATAAAGATTTACAAGAGTAGGCTAACTTGAAAGTGTTACCAGATTCGGATGGGTTAATTTATAACCTTATTAATATGCTAATGACGTTTGTTCGTAGTTTAGAAAGCAAATCAACTGGGTTACTTGTTTGTGTATGTTTGAGAATCAATTTGTTGGGCACTTGAAGATGTTCTTTTATGTAATATGTTGGCGAAATAGAGGTTAAAAGTCATGTGGTGTCCGAATAAAATATTGGCCAAACTGATTGTTGATGGGTTAATCTGTACAAAGTAAATACTACTTAGTTATTAATATTATAAAATTGGGTAAGAAAGCGATGAAGGAAAAAATCTTGTCTTTTTAATGGAGTATCATTTCAGAATTTTGGTTTACAGATAATTGGATTTTTGACTCAAATTGACACTCAATGGTGTCTATCATCATCTGCCTAGCGTTTTCCCAACTGTGTTGGGGTCAGCTTCCAGGCTTACCAGATGCAGCTGAATAACAGTATTTTAGTTAGAGCGTCTACCTATTTGACCTCCACAACCCAATTACTGGGTGACATGATACTCTTTGGTAAGTTTCCTTGTCAGACTTTTTGGCGTTACGACTGTCAAAGTTCCACGAATGACTACGGACGGGACTGGATTTGTAATGGACCCATCCACGAACCGACCGCGCTAAGCGTAGTTGAACCTTCAATCGCTTCGTGTGGCTGTTATTTTTTAGCCATGAGCCGCTCAGTTCCATGGTGCCCACATCTTGGTAGTTACATTATTTACACGAAGAGTAAGTTATTATATTTCACATTAAACTACAATAAACGACAATTTTCTCACAAAAACCAAATCGAGTTGCTCCACATTTTTTACTTGCGATGAAAACATACCGTCCAATTGCACATAGATACGCAATTAAAAATACATTGGACTATTTATTGCATATCGTATGCAACAGCAACAGATTGCCGTTGCGTAAGAAAAATCTAGAAATTATGATATTTTTGTTTAGTTGCGTGAATTTTACGCAAAATGCATGTTCGAGTGATATAAAGAATTAACGGACTATATAGGAATTGGAGCGAGAAAAATGTGTAATTTTTGTTATGTGCTCCGAAATATGGTCGTAGGCCTCAAAAAAGGTGCTTGCACTTGTTAACTGTATACATTGTTTATAATCAAGTTTTTCTAACTGAACAGACAGCTGTGCTGCTGGGGAGTTTGTTGCGCCACTTCTTCTTTCCAGCTAAAGCACTAGGAAGTGGTGAAGGGCGGACGTTTTGGGGGACTGTCTTATGTAATTTTGAGATTCAAGACGTGCTGATTCTTGGCCTAGTTTGAATACATGACATTTGATTTTGATAGAATGTCTATGGTTGTTGACTGCGTGTGATGATGAGATTAATATTATTTTGGCTGACCTTTGAACAATTTGCACGCATAATCAGCCTATTATGTTCCCACTGCTGGGACACAGGCCTCCTCTCTGTGAGAGAGAGTGGACCGTAACCTACCACGCGGGACATATGTCTTAAATTTTTTGGTTCTAGGACAAATCGGTTTCCTCACGATGTTTTCCTTTACCGTTTTGAGAACCAGATTAAACCGCTAAACCGATCGTCATGAAATTTGGTTACAGATATAGCCTGTGATATGGAGAAGGACATCGGCTACTTTTTTACGTGATAACCGACAACCACGCGGGTGAAGCCGCGGGCAAAAGCTAGTACTGGTATACTGACAAATCTAGTATTTGATGGCAGTTGCTCGGCTAGTGCGACTCCCGAAAAAACACTGCAAAATTAAAAATAGTATTAATTTCGAAAGTCGATGACAAAAAAAGAATTTTGCAAATACGTCTCATTATAACAGAGTTATGCCCGAACATACATAAAAAATGTATAAATAAACATACCGAATTGAACCTCGTCCTTTTTAAAGTCGTTAAAAATAACCGGAACTCGGTGTCTTTATATTTATAGTCAGTTGTTTTTTTTTTAATTTTTTCCTCGATAGATTTCGCCATATTTGTACACCCTCATAGCTACTTCTAGGTTAATACAGTAAAAAGTTCAATGGGTGAACTTCTATTTTTAACCGACTTCAAAAAGGAGGAGGTTTTCAATTCGTCTGTATATATCCTTTAAATGTAAATGGAATTTAAGCTATTTTCACTTTGCAGTGTTTTTCCGGAAATCAGTTGTTTTTTTTTTAACTTATCAAGAGAATTGCCATAAGTAATCATATGGAATCCAGAACACAGCAGTACCTACTGCTGGTTGAACGAAACAATACCTAATTATGTATGGTAGAATTACTTCTCCAAAATATTTATTTTTCCATGAGCTCTAGGCACTTTTTAACTAATATTCCACGTTCGATTATTGTCAACCCACATTCGACCCTCCAAAAAAAACAAATTCATACTCACAGAGCAGACTGTGTTCATACTCTATCAAACACCCCTTCCCGAAACGGACAGACGCCAATAAAATATAATAAAACCCAACGACACGTTACTTCCGCCCCCTTCCCCCTTTAAGAAAGAACTCGAGACCAGAGACAAGAACTTTGCGGTCAGCCCTAACACCATACTGTGATAACCCAAGCAGAACTTGACCTATGACCGTGGTAATGGAAAAGGAACCTTAGACGTGTAAGATAGGGTTAAGTTTGGAGTGGTAAGTGTAGGATAGGGGGGGAAATGTAAGTCATCGAAGTGTTTTTTTTTTTAATTTTGAATTATGCGAAGTATTGTGTTGCATTTATTTTTATTGTGGTATTACCAGTAGCTGGTTTGATTGGATGCATGATTAAGGCACTGTGCCAGCCTTATAATGCCTTATACAGCCTTATATTTTGGAAGATAGGCAACACGGTAAAACTATGATGCAGCAATCATTGCACAGCACATACCAGTTTCTTATTGGCTGCAGTAAATTCCTTTTTCAATTAATGTAGAATAGAATTTAATAGTTTCTTTGTATAACATATTAAGCTAATACTAATTACATGCAAATATAAGGTAGTGCGCTATGTTTTGCCAATTTTGGCATTCAAATGTTTAAAAATAATTGAATGAGCAGTTTTCAATTACAATGATAAAATAGCAATTATGAACCTAATTGTGCATGCAAGCAAATTAAATTTTATCTCAATTCAGAGTCAATGCGATTTCATGTCAAAAATTCAGAAGATGTCGATGAATCGATGTGTGTGTGTTTTTGTCGATGTATAAATACAAAATATTATAATACAAAATTAATTAATTTGCTTCTGTTATCCAAGAGGTTTTTTTTTTGAGTGGGAAATCATCAAATAACTTTTCCCGCTCTGGGTGGAGCAGGAGGGCGGGCGTATCAGACTTTTACTGACTAAAATCCACCCGTGTTCTCTTAGTTGCCAGTGTGCCAGGGGCGGCGGTATCTCTTTCGAACAACCCGCACCTCTGGCAGGCATCGGCCCTTGCGGGCCCCACCAGTTGGTGCTGACATCTCTTTGAGGCGCGCGTAAAACACAACGCGCCATCGAACCGGGCTTGGTCCTGATCGGACAGCGAGCTACCCATTACTCGCCGTCCGCAAGCCCACGCCTACGGTGGCCGGGAATCAGCCTGGGATTCCCGATGCCCAGGGCGTCTCCTGCGGAGGCTAGGGCCGTGAGGGCGCATATACTGCCTCTCCCTCACGTGCACCGCCTCCCTCTTCGCGAGCATCACTGCTTCGCAGAAGGAAGCGACGGCTACCCATGCACTCTCGCTCCGTACCATGGCCTGGACCAGGGCCGGACGCGAGAGTTCGCCGCCACCGGTCGCCTCCACAAGGACACGGCGGTGCTCCGCTCAAGCCGGGCAGACCTTCACCGTATGCTCCACCGTGTCCTCAGGGCGATCTTCGCAGTGGAAACACCCGGGCGTTTCCTCCAGCCTGATCCGAAACAGGAACCTCCCGAAACAACCGTGTCGGGTGAGGACCTGCATCAGGCGGAAGGTGAGGACGCCGTGGCGCCGCTCAAGCCACTCCTCAAAGAGGGGACTTACCGCGGCAATCGTGGCATGCCCATTATCCAAGAGGTAAATATCTAGATTACTTAATATTAGTTGTCAATTACGTGAGGTCTCAGCACTCCAACAAACAAAAGTACAAACAGACAGACAAATAAACAAACATTACCAACAATATCCCACTTACCGAGATCCTCAAACTATTTGCTATATGAAATAAAACGCACGATAGCCAAATCTATTATAAACTCAACCTTAACGCAATAGAACAGAGTTTGCATTCCAATGGTGTATAATAAGGTACGTATTATAAGGGGCTAGACCAACCCTACCGTTACGGTGCGCGAGCGCAAGCAGTAATGAGCAAGCAAACAGTAGAATTTAGGGTTGCCACGAACATTTATAGTTAAATATAGTTGCTAAAAATAATTCATAATCTTGACGGAATGGATAAAAATCGATATACAGAATAAGTTTTAAACCAGTGCGCAAACTGTTACCATGAATTCAGCATATTAGCTAGCCCCCCTTTCTATTCTTCTCGGCTATAAGTACAGGATAAGTTTTTAACCAGTGCGCAAACTGTAGATAACCTTGAATTCCACGCAGAACATTTTCGTCGTTTATACAAAAACATCTGATTTTCCATACATTATGACCGCGTAGGTAATACACTTTTCCATGAAACAGCAGTTTTTTTTTTTATAACCGACGAAAATATTCTGCGTGGAATTCAAGGTTATCTACAATTTGCGCACTGGTTAAAAACTTATCCTGTACTTATAGCCTAGAATAATAGAACGATCTAGCAACAAAATGTGTGGACAGTGACACATACGAGTATATGTACCTAATACAATAAACCTCAATGCTGTGATAATTGCACCTCCTCTAGCGTTGTTGAAGGAATGGTTGAGAAGAGAAGACCCAGATCACGCCTGATGTCTATGATCGAACGAGTGTGCCCAGAAGATGCCTGTCCACTCTTGATTTGCAGGCAGACGGGTTTTAGGAATGCAGAAACTGGAAAAAACGTAAAAAGGGATACCACAAAGCATTATCCTACTAATATAATATAATATTACAAATGTGAAAGTTTGTATGTTTGGATATTTAGATGTTTGGATGTTTGTTACTCAATAACGCAACAACAGCTGAATGGATTTAGATAAAATTTGGAAAACAGATAGATTATAACCTGGATTTACACATACTATACTTTTTACTCCGGGATTACGTCCTGAGGGATAATTTTCGACATCCACGCGGCCGTAGCCGCTAGCAATAGCCACTAATATCATAAAAGTGAATATACCATAAATAATTTAGCAAAAGGATACACAGGAGGATACTGTCCATTCTCATAGCTACCTTTTCGCTATTGGCCTTTCTCAATGTCTGTTTATATTATTGTTTAATACACATAGGCATAGACGATACTTTACATCCGCAAATAGTCAAGGTCCCTCGCTCGACCGAGATCTCGCATCCGTTTCCAAAGCAGGACGTTCAGAAGGAGGTTTCTCCCAAAAGGTCAGGTGTGTTGTGCTCTAGCGTTTAACGAGCTGTTGGAAAAGGTGCTTACGATGTCAAACAAGCAGTAATGGTACTCCTCCATTCACTAGCGTCTCGTCGAATTTAATTTGAATCAATTATTTTTATGCGGCAAATATGACCTGAGATCGCAAAAAACATGAGGTTGTCGTATTACAAATACGACAGAAGGTAATTCCGTCATATGCATAAATGTAATACAACAACCTCTCTGTCTTAACTAAAGGCTGGCAAAATTGAAAATTCGAGGGAACAAATTAGATTTTTCTACATGATGGAATTATCGCACTTATGGCTGCTGCATATTGAGTACATTTTACCTACAATTCAATTTTCTAGCAGTCATTTTCAATAGGAATCCTCCGTCTTTGTACGTACCTGGAACAAAAAAACACTGTGAAACTGGTTCAAAATATTGTAAAGCTATAAATAAAAACTCCCTCTCGAAGAGGAGCAGGAGGCTTGTGTCCCAGCAGTGGGAACATTTATATTTATAGGCTGATTTTGATGATGAGGATGATAAATACAAAAAAAACATAACCCTCCTTTTGGAGCAGTCGGCTAAATAGCTCTTCAAAGTTCGTGGCAGCCCTAACAGCACCGGGCGATCTGCTTGAAGTCGATTTCCGAGTTAATTTAATTTTCTAAGTGTGAATTAGTAAAGAATATTGTTAAAAGAATTCCTCAGCCAACATCTGGGAATGTTGGGCGAGATGCAGCCTTTTGTTTGTTCTCTTGTCTATTTTTGATGAGGTTTTGGAAGAGCCGCGAAATGTAGCTTCGATTATGTGGCACGATTTTGCTATATTGCTTTGTCGAACAACTTTTTTTTAAAACTCGTTCATAGGTATTTACATCACCACTGCTCTCAAAATGGTGAAGGAAAACATCGTGAGAAAACCTTTGGGACTTGTGACGTCGATCCACCAGCACTGGGTCCGCGTGGTGGGTTACAGCCCACTCCCTCGAAGAGAGGAGGCCGGTGTCCCAGCAGTGGGAACCACGGGGTAAATACAAGTGGGACCATATGCTGATTAATGATTATTCATAGGGTATCAATATTGTGCCGCATTTTTTCTGAACAGACTAAGACCCGAGTTCACCAACTACAACATAACCACTGATTACGTAACCGTCTTGTTAGTATTAAACATGCGTTTTAACAAACAGCGTTTTTTTCGAGTTCACTAATCAATTCTACCCAACGGTTAAATAACCGAACGTTTTTGAATGAGTGAGTCGAAAATGACCGAATGATCGAATGGTTTAACATTTTTTTGTAAAAGACGCTACGACAAATGCCGAAAAAAATGGGGTCGGAAGCATCTGGCTGACAAATTTAATGCTTTCGGCACTCACTGCAAACGTTCTTGGCTATTCAAACTTCTTTTCAATTAAATCAAGTAATTCCAGAGCACTCTCTACGTTTGTATGTACGAAATCTCGTACCAAAAGCTTTTCGTCATATTCCTCGAAATTATTGTGACGTGTTGGAATATACGGGGAGTGTGCAAAATTATATATTATCTTCAAATCATCTAACACATCTTCTTCAAAGAATAAGTAACTCAAAGCGTCTTGAATTTGAAACTAAAAGTGATTCACAATGCAAAACTTCAAATCAGAAAGCATAAACCAACGGTTAAACTGAGTTGGCCACGTCGTTTAAGCTAACCATCCGATTACAGTACGTAACCAATGGTTAGTGCTTGGTGAACAGCAAAATATTGTTAATCAGCCGGTTTTGGCTTAACCGGCTGTTTTAAAATTAACCATGCGTTGGTGAACTCGGGTCTAAAGACTTCATTTATTAACATTATATTCCCTGGGATACCATTAGCCATTGTAGTTCCTATTCCTTATGACCTGCAGCTGGTAAGCCCATTCTGCTCCCAACAACTTTGCTGCAGTAGAATATTAACGATTAAGTCCGGCCTGGATCCAATTCGATCCATAACAATAGAAAACCAATTGTGTCTCATTAGCAGTACTTGACAGGTTAAAGCTACCTTCCGATCTCCGCAACTCAATTACCAAGGACCACCAATATTCTAAGGACCCGCCGATCCCAAGCGTGACTAGTACATGATTATGCATGTACTCAATACTTAGCATTCGACACCACTGCGAAGCGGCGACGGTTCATGCCAAACCTGCTAGGTGGCGCCTCATGTCGCCATGGCTGTTCTATAAGACATGGGCAGAATATATTAGCAATAAGGAAATAAGGAGAAGTCTCACTACAAACAAGATACGTAATCCCCACTGATATTATAAATGCAAAAGTAACTGTCTGTCTGTCTGTTACGCTTTCACGCCTAAACCGCTGAACCGATCGTCACGAAATTTGGCAGAGATATAGCCTGAGATAGGGAGAAGGACATAGGCTACTACGCGATAGCCGACATCCAGCGAGCAATGTGCTCGGATCAGTGCCACTTAAGTTTGGCAAATCTTCGGGCTATATCGGTTACTTTGGTTCTCCTACATACCTTTTCATTTCTGATTCGATAACTTAGGAAATCTCCAAGCATCAGAACTCTTCATTGCCTTCCTCATTTACCTTCTATCTATTAAATTGTAGCTTTTGCCCGCAGCTTCACCCGCGTGGATGTCGGTTTTCACGTAAAAAAGTAGCCTATGTCTTTCTCCATATCCCAGGCTATATCTCTGTCAAATTTCGTGACGATCGGTTCAGCGGTTTAGGCGTGAAAGCGTCACAGACCGACAGAGTTACTTTCGCATTTAGAATACTAGCTTTTGCCTGCATCTCCGCCTGTGTGGTAGTCGGTTAACGCGTAAAAAGTAGCCTATGTCCTGCTCCAGATTCATCTCTGCAAAATTTCGTCACGATCGGTTCAGCGGTTTAGGCGTGAAAGCGTAACAGACCGACAGAGTTACTTTCGCATTTAGAATAATAGTAGAGATACGGATAACTTATTTTCTTTGAGTATCATGGTGATACGCAGTTTTTTTTTTCTTTTTTTTGTGTCATCAAATAGCTTCACCCGTGCCAGCGTGTTAGACTGACTAAAACCCATCCGTGTTCCTTCCGTTGCCTGTGTGCCAGGGGCCTCGGTGTCTCTTTCGAACAACCCGCACCCCTGGCAGGCATCGGCCCTTGCGGACCCTACCAACACACAGAAGGTTCAAGCAGTAGTTTTTATAGGTATATTACTACATAATCTTTCGCATTATCACTGTACCCAGAGTTCGATCGCGTCGTATTTCGCTTGAGATGGTAATAAATTTAAATTGTATACGTAATTGTGTTTGCAGAATACATTGATGTTCATTCCGTGTTCAGATTTATTAAGTGTCGCCGACCTTTTCTCTTTAATTGCTTTAATGAAATGTTTATCAATGCTATGGCTTTGTTACGTGGTTTTAGTGTTAATTTAGCCTTGTATTAATTATTTTTATAATATATGTCATTAAATAATTATAATAGAATAGAATATAATAAACTTTATTTCCAAATTTGCAATTTATACAGAGGCGATAGGTGAGTACTATGACGACATCGTTTTTTTTTTTTTTTAATTGCAGAATCCACTGATTGTTACCTCCGACACCCAACCTAAGATTAAACTTGTATTATGGGCCAGGGCTCGCTCTTTAAAAAAAAAACAAATCTATACAAATTAGTACGGATTAGCGTTCGGTTAGTTGTTAAATTAAATTACAGAAAAAGAAATATAAAAAGAAACGTAAAGCCTCTCTACACTGTGAGTTTGGGTATGTAAGTGTATTGTTGACAGTAGAGATAGAGCAGTGGTGGGCCAGTTATAACGGACCCGACTTACTAGTTGAGAGTCAAGGGTTCGAACCCAGACAGGCGCTTTACTTTGTGTAAATAATTTCATCACCACTTCTCTCAAAACGGTGAAGGAGAACATTGTGACGAAATCGGCATGTTCCATAACCGAAAATTCGAAGTCTACCAACCCGCACTGGGCCCGCGTGGTAGATTATAGCGCACTGTCTCGAAGAGAGGAGGCCTTTGTCCCATCAGTGGGAACTTTATGGGCTGATTATGAAAAAAAAAACGGAATTGAGTTGAGATACTGAAATTACTGAATACTGTACAGATATCGGGTTAATTCTCAGGAGCTGTCTGATATACAGGATAACTTTTAACCAGTGCGCAAAATTCAATATGATATCATTTTAGACCTTAGACGAAAAATGTCTGCTTTGGAGGGATCTAGATTGATATGCTGAATTCATGGTTACAGTTTGCGCACTGGATGACAACTTATCCTTTAAGATTTAAGCAATAAGCTCGTCTCCAAAATGTGTGCAATCTCTGCCCCTTTTAGGGACTAAAAGCGTAATTTTATATTTTGTACAGACGCCAGCACATCAAGCTACTCCAATCTGTCAAATTTATTTGATAGATTTTCAACTTTATACCGTAAGCATAAGGTTCATGTTCAATTGGGAAAATTTGACAGTTTGGGGTAGGTTGACCTGCTGGCGTCTGTACACAAGAAATGCTGATATTTCAAAAGAATATTTTTGCCGTCGTTTCGTGTTTCCCCTGTATGTTTCCTTAACTTAATTCTTATAAACTAGGGCAATATAAAAAACATCTGCAAGGAAACACCATACAACAAAACAGTTACATAACCCCCTTTTACCGTATGCAATATTATGACCAATTTAGGTAAATAATTACCCCGCTGCGATAACTATATACGCAATAAAACAAATGCTGCCCAGTTCCGGGCGCGGAACGGAATAAAAAAAATTACAAATTTATAGTTTAAAATAATGGAAACATCAAGCGGAGGCGGTTCTAATTATTATATTATTCGGTGGCAGGTGCTAGTCTCGGTGTGTCGTGATCAAGGGGTAATTTATACCCCCATTAGTAATTTTACGGGCTTGACGTTTGACAGGGTTAGGTCCGTTTTTTGGGGTTAGTTGGTCACGATGACTGTTATAGTTTTTGAATAAGTTTCGACTAAATAATGCTATCACGATGATGTGTAGTTTTTTGGTTGTGTTACAGTAACAGTGTGTAATGGTTTCGTTAAAACTTAATGTATTTCTATCGTATTCATAATCTATATAAATAAAAAGAGAAGTCCTGACTGACTGACTGACTGACTCATCAACGCCCAGCCCAAACCCTTGGACCTAGAATGCTGAAATTTTGCACAGAGGTTCCCTTTGTAATGTAAACTAGGAATAAGGAAGGATTTTTCGAAATTCAACCCCTAAGGGAGTTAAATAGGGGATGAAAGTTCTGCGCGGGCGAAGCCGCTGGCAAAAGCTAGTTTTATATATACAAAAAGAAATAGCTTTCCGTACTACTTCGCCATATAAACTTAACTGTGCCAAAACGGGTCCAAGTTTTTGCTTCACGCATTAACATATAGATCTACAACACAATTTACCGAACAGCACACAATAAATTTACACAAAACAGCATTATTTTTTCACAAAGCTTAACATTTAACAAGCTTTTTCGCACCAAAACATTGCATCCATAAATCCCTTGAAGTTAGGACCTTGACCGACCGATGCGATCGGCGATGCATCGCTTTGAATAAAGGATTCTTACTTCCTGTGGCCGCCACGCGTCGCCAACTAAATGCGTGAAATATTCAAATTTACTCCATGCCCCTTTTGTTATGCGAGAAGTCGCAAGTTAGGAGCGATTAGAGGATGTATTCGTTGTTTTTTAAACCAATTAAAAAACTAGTAAGTACTTTGATATGATTGAATCCTTGCTGATCAATAGATTTTAATGACCGACACAAAATATGTCCCCGTTAGTTGTAAATGATGATGGGACCGACGATGAATAGAAAAATGGTGATGAATAAAGCCACTCGATTCGCGATCGCTTTATCTTTTCATGTGCATGACACACGGGGTATACCATTAAATTGTATTTAGTGCACCTACTCTTTTACCACAAAACAATATTCATAAAACGAAGAAGATCAGAACAAACAGAAAGTCAGACTCAGATCAGAACAACTGATCAAAATAGGTAAGTACGGCGACATACCAAGCTCTACATTTGAAGTACAAACTAACTTCTCATTGTACGAAATAAGGAAAGTTAAAACTGGAAATGTATGGCCTGAAATGTTGCTGGGTGAGTTAAATAAGCCAAATTATGGATAAGATTTTTCTTTATTTAAGTACAATTTACGCTATCTTCAAAAACTTGCCCCTAAACCTTGCACCACACTCTCCTGCCTCATTAAGCGCAGTCTACACGACTAGTTTTTTATACGATCAATGTTGCGTAAATAATGAGATCATTCCTTTTAGCTATATATTTCTTAGGAGCCTCTAAATAGGTTTCAAAAAAACTATTTCCGGTGCTAACCGTTAGTTTTTTTTCCGTTTTACATTCGGACGTGACGTAAGGAAATAAAGAAGTTATAATTAGTATGAATTTGCCGGTGATTCTTGATATTTTAATGTGGTCATGTAAGGCTTTATGTACACCTTTCCAATCTTTCAATTTATCGTCACGAGATCGTGACGGTTTGTGTTTTTGTTGGATGCTTCGTGTGTGCAAATCGTTTACGATATTTCCGACTGTTTTTGTCCAATTTGTGTTATACAATTTCTGTTGTAGAATTATCTTTATTGGTTTGCAAGTTATTTTTAAGTGTGTTAATGCGAATAAAAAAAATGTAGAACAAATATATCTCAAACTTTTCTGAGAAGTCAAACAATCACACCGAAATCATAATTAATTCCTTCATTACATAGATCATTTTACCTGTCCGGAATAGTTCCTAGAATTTGATTCTAATCATCATCCAAATTCACTTCGATATCAAATCAGACCGCATCATAAACTATAGAACGGCTCTTCAAACGTTCGAATAAAACCGTTCTCATAAATTACGTTTCGAATAATTCGGCCGACATCAGCGAAGTGTGTGCAGACCCTAAACAGAAACTAATGACTACCAATGTACTGTTATATACATAAATTATGTAATAAAATTAAATTGCTAAAGTAGATAAATTAATTGAGTTTCGACGTCTCTTCAATGCTTTGCTTTTAATTATTTCGTTTCAAATTAAAGCCTTATTTTATGACGAGAGAATTTTGTATGAAGTGATTGAAATAACTCTTGCATTAAAAAATGCAAGAGTTATTTCGTGAGCAAATATGGAGTTGTATCAATTGAAAAGAGGCGTGATTTCTCAATCAAATCAGAGGGGTAACACACTTAAGGGGAACATAGTCGCGGGCTCGAACTCACTGGTGGACCTGGCTGAAAAGCACTCTGTTTCACCAGGCTTCATGTCCGACAGAGGTAGTAGCCGTGATGAGCAGTTAAACGCTAGTCTACACGCACAACATTATTGAGTGAGCTGCAGGATCAGTAATAGTAAAACAGGCGCGTAAAAAAATAAGAAAAGTCCTTCGAGAGATCGGGTTTTCTGAAAAATTCACTGCATAAATCAATGACCAATAGAGTTTATTGAACTTTTCGGTAATTGAGCTTTGTCGGTTCCGACTTGGTTTTGGAGATTTTACACTTTTTTATTACTTAAACGCGTCTAAATTTAGGTTAAATTAGCAAGAAAAACCAATCTTTGTTGGCTCATAACTTTTAAATGGTTTTTAAATTTAGTATTCTGTTTCCGTACAGACAATATTAATAATGAGAAAAAAACCATACCATGTTTAATTTTTGATGTACATTGTCAAATAGTGGAGTAATACATTCCCGAAGTTTGTATGGGAAAAATGTGGACTAGATTCAAGTTAATGTTCCCCCTGCAGGGCCACAGGCCCCTTATCCTCTTTGTGAGAGGGAGTGGACCGTAATCTAGGGTCATGCGGGTTGGTAGATGTCACATGTTTTCGAATTTTTCGTTCCAGTGCCGGTTTCCTGACGATGTTTACCTTCACCGTTTTGAGAGCAGTGGTGATGAATATAATTTACACCAAGTAAAGCGCCTGCCTGGACTAAGCTGACTCCTTTAAGAAACATTGGTCCTGGACAGCTTTGGATAGAGGTGGAAAAAGAGTAGGGACCTTACTTACCAGTGGGACGTTAACGGGAAAAAAAAGGGTCGGCTTGGGTTCGAACCTACGATCTACAACTCGTAAGTTACGGCCATTACCACTCAGCCACCACTGCTCAACCCTAGAGCGCTATTACGTAATTAAACAGTTTTACATTTTTACATTCTGTATTTTTGAAGTGAAAACTTCTTTAGGCGCGTTGAGTAATTTTTGGGTGAACAAAAATCATGGAACTCGCGTCATCGTCACCGAACGCTTTTCGTGAGCTATATGTATACTGTGTATGTGGGTGAAAGAGCACACGGATGAGTCGCGCGTTGATGTCTTTTGGAAAAGTCCCTTTCTTTCATTAGGATATTCTAATTCTTTTATCCCTTTCTTTCGCTTTGTATTATTATCGTGAAAATCTTTGCTTGTTACCTTTAATGGCTGAAGTCTATCGCTCGTTTATCATTTTTTACCGAGAGCAATCAGGACCCAAGGACCCAATGTGAAATCCTGTATTGACGATTAAAAATACACTCGTAATTGTTCAACTTTTCACTTCTGTCGGCATTCCCGGAGTACCACTGTTTTTTGTGCCTATAAGTACTGTATAGACGCCAGCATATCAAGCTACCTCAATCTGTAAAATTTCTTTGATAGATTTTCATCTTTATTACATAAGCTTAAGATTCATGTTCAATTGAGAAAATTTTACAGTTACCCCACACTGTAGCTTGATGTGCTTGCGTCTGTACACATCTAAGATCCATATTCCCATGGTATATACTTCGCAAATTATAATATGTTTAATTAACATTTAATTGACAAGTATTTCAAGCCTGGGATTGTCACACGTTAACACCGAAGTTAAGCCCCAGTTAATACTAATCCAGATTATGTTAATTAGTAAGATGTTTAATGTTGTTTAAGTGGTATATTGCACTTAATGTAGAGATATTTTCCAATAATAGTTAAAATAGTTTCAACACGATATGACTGTACTTAATGCAAATTTCAAAATTAAATAGAAGAACATAGGTATAAAAGTGGCAGCTAGCTTTAGAAACAAATGTCTTTACAGTCTGGTTGTCAAAAGAATGGGTTCTTGATACCATCGGTTTCGTACAAACGAATATTTGTTTTGAGAATTTGATCTTGATCGATCGATTTGATGACTGAACTCTGACTGCACCGGCGATAGGTATGGCAATACTCACGCCGATTGAGCCAAAGAAAATTCAATCTTATTTCAAGGGAATAAGACTCAATTTTAAATGTGTAAAGCAGTGCTAGGGTTAACACGATTTTCTTCATAAAAACACTTAGCTTTAAAATGAAAAGAAGTTGTGCTCGTTGTATTAAGTCAATACTCTAATTGGGGTGCTGCTTCAAGACCAGAATAGGCAAGGTGAAAACCTTGTTAAAGTAATAAACATTATCTGTGCATTATTTAAATTTCGCGCCTTCCTGTTTCTTTACACTGTGTAATTTTTATTATCTATGTTCTTTACTCTGTGGAATGCCAAACTGTGTTGTACAAATTATATGTTTTACATTAATTAAAGTATTCCTAACTATCCAAGCGATTTAATTACAACAATCCTAAATAGTACTTTCCGAACGAACTTCTTCACAAGGAGCCCAACTAAGTACCTACTTACCTTCTGTTTCTTGTAACATAACTAGCATAATCATAATGACACATTTTTAGTAATTTATTACATAGCCCAATAGACTAATAAGCACGTGGTAGATTACGTTATAACTAAGAATAGTATCATTTTCCACCTTTACACAATTCCGTAGCATTTTCTGAGTCTGATAATAAAAAAAAAACACTTTGTTCATGTGGTACATGTATAGCAAATCACTGTCACTATTATTCACTGTTTATACAATACACTAATTCAAATGGTTTAGTTCTTTTTAGCCTACGCACTATGTCCGTTTGAGTCTAGCAACTGAATTGCCTCGATGTTCACATGTCGGTGAAGTCTGTGTTTGTGGGCTTCAGCAAATTTTTGGATGATGTTGGTGACGAACACATGAACATAATAGTTCCCACTGCTGGGACACAGGTCTCAAACCTATTAGGAGTTTTTGGGGGACCACGAAAAGTCCACGTTAGTCACGTATTTTCATCTTCACTACACTTGTGCACTCACACGTAACTAAATTGAATAATTCACTAAAAAAATAATACAATTAATTCGCTATTTTACGAAGTTTCATGAAAATGAAAATTCGTGCGACATGTTCCAACGCGATCCCGCCAAAAACTCCTACATGGGACTTAAGGCGCTGACAGCCGACTTTTAAGGACTTTTTATTGAAGATCACGTCTAAACGGCTTGTCTTATGTATTTGAAAAAAATATATGTGAAACTAGACCATTTTCTTTGTAATTTGATATGTGAATATTTATAATAATTTTTTTAGAACATAATGTAATTAATTGGTAAAGTAATGTCTATCGCGGACATAAAAACGACAATCACGGAAAAACTATCTGGTGTATTTCCATGAAACTTTCACCATCTAAAAGACAATTTAATCACCCACAATTTAGTATACGGTTTTCCTTTGAATTGTGTTTGATAAATCAAACACGGTTTGTTTTTCGAAAAACTTGATGCGCGTTGAGGCGGGGTCTCTTGCGAGCGACGGGCGGCAATGCATCGCTGTAGGTAGATGTCATCTATCGTCGCCTTAAAAATAACTAGCGAAATGTGGATGTACTATAAACAAGGCGTGAACTTATATTAAAAACCACACCAACATATTTCACACTAGCTAAGTAATATTAAATTATTTATTAATTTATGCTTTGCAAATTAAACAACGAAATAAATCAAGACCAATCAGAATGCATTTTACATAATATTTTTGCTTGATATTATTTTGCTATTGATACTTTTCCCACGGTAAAATGACTGAGACTGCATCGAACGGTCTCTTAGATAATATTGCGAAACTGGGGATGCAACCAAAATATAAATGTGGAGATAGATCAGAAGGACCACTTTTTACAAATGCATTTATTTATATATCAGTGGGTTCGCCCACGTGGTGGTCTAAACCTATCCCATGGGAAGTCATCATCATCATCATCATCACTTGAGCTGAAAGACGTCCAATGTTGGACATAGGCGTGGCCCCCCCAAAAGGCTAGGTTTTGCCATAATTGCCACGCTTGGCAGGCGGGTTGGCGTTCGCAGCATGATGGTAAAATGCATAGCGAACGCTGCTGCCATTCTCTAGGAAGCCCCTTAGTCGCCTTCTACGACACCCACGGGAAGAGATGGGATGGTGCTATTCTTTTACGTCCGACACCATACGGAACAACACATGGGAACTCACTTGCAGGATTAAACGTATCCTATTTTTTGAGTTATTTATGTTAATCGAAGTTATAAATTTTTGTCCCAAATTCATCCAAATCCGTTCAGTAGTTTTTGCGTGAAAGAGTAACAAACATCCCGCCCATCCATCCTCTTAAACTTCAAAATGTATAATATTAGTAGGATATAATAGGATTAGGATTTACTCTCATACGTGGAAATAACTAGGGGAAAATATCTACAACAAACAAGCCTAATGAGGGATCATTGTCTACACCAGCGATTTCTAAAAGGTGGTCCGCGGAACCCTAGGATTCCGTCAATGGTCACAGTGGTTCCGCGGTCTGTCCGATAGTTAAGAGCTCCAGATCTTCGCGATCAATTGTCAGACATAAAGCCTATTTAAGTGCTATTATAAGAAAACATGTGAACATTTTTCATTTTTCACGTTGAATAATAATCATTGCATTGTATTTCTTAGTCACTATAAATATTTTTCAATACTTATAAAGATTATTGTTAAGGCACAGACAGCCGATTTTTAAGGACTTTTTATTGAAGATCACGCCTAAACGGCTTGTCTAATGTTTTTGAAAAAATTATATGTGAAACTAGACAATTTTCTTCGTCATTTGATATGTGAATATTTAAAAAATATTTTTACAACATAATGTAATTAATTGGTAAAGTAATGTCTATCGCGGACATAAAAACGATAATGACGCAAAAACTATAAGGTGTATTTCCATGAAACTTTCACCATCTAAAAGACAATTGAATCACCCAAAATTTAGTATACGGTTTTTCTTTGATATGTGTTTGATAAATCAACATGGGTTGTTTTTCGAAAAACTTGATGCGCGTTGAGGCGGGGTCTCTTGAGAGCGACGGGCGGCAGTGCATCGCTGTAGGTAGCTGTCAGCTATCGTCGCCTTAATTATTTAAACGTATAAATTGTTCTGTCTTTGAGTCTAACATGAATATATTCAAACTACTTGATAAATACTTGAGTTTTTAAAATAGTCAGCTAGGGTTCCGCCAAAAAGACTATGATCAATTAGGAACCTCTGGTCTACACTATGCTAGTGTAAATATGGCCCTAAGCAGAATAGGTCACACTTGTTTTTCTGCCCTGCATGCAAAGCAATAGAATAATGGGTAGAATTGATGCCAATTTTTGGGTTGTTAAAATATCGATCTATTTTTATAGGTTTTTGAGTTTATTGACAATGAGGAAGTGTCACAGGGGTATTAAACGTCAAATTCCACCGAATGACAAAAAAGTAACTATTAGTTGAATTTACACGTAAGTCGACACAAAATCTTTAGAGCCGTCACCTCTGTATGGTTTTCGAAGTTTTGTTTACATTGGTTTTTCTGTGTTTTCTCACTTCGTGTCTCAACCTCGTCGCATTATTTATCGGTTATTTTATACCGTTTTGTAAATTTTTATATTATTGGTTGCAAATTCACACGATTCGTAAATAATGTATCCGTAAGAAAATCTTCCGATCTTCTAGTTGATTTAAAATATTTTGATAACGGTTAGATGTTTTAATTCTATGCAGTTTTTATGAAGCTGTTTTAAACGTTTTATTCTTTGCATTGCCAAAAAAAGGGGCCTATAGGCTTACCACGAGAACTGTACAGAAGCGTTTTGTCGACAGCAGTGCCAACCCGCCTGCCAAGCGTGGCGATTATGGCAAACTCCACCTTTTTTTTTTTTTTTTGGTTGGGAAATCATCTAATAACATCTCCCGCTCTGGGTGGAGCAGGAGGGCGTGTCAGACTTTTACTGACTAAAACCCACCTGTGTTCCTTCAGTAGCCCGTATGCCAGGGGCTGTGGTGTCTCTTTCGAACAAACCCGCACCCCTGGCAGGCATCGACCCTTGCGGGCCCCATCACTTTTTGTGCTGACATCTCTTTGAGGCGCGCGTGTAACACAACGCGCCGTCGACATGGGCTTGGTCCTTACCGGACAGCGAGCTACCCATTACTCGCCGTCCGCAAACCCATGCCTACGGTGGCCGGAAATCGGCCTAGGATTCCCGACGCCCAGGGCGTCTCCGTATCCTGCAGCGGCTAGGGTCGCGAGGGCGCATATGCTGCCTCTCCCTCACGTGCGCCGCCTCCCTCTTCGCGAGCATCACTGCTTCGCTGAAGGAGGTGACGGCTCCCCATGCCCTCTCGCTCCGTATCATGGCCAGGACCAGGGCCGGACGCGAGAGATCGCCGCAGCTGATCGCCTCCACGAGGACACGGCGGTGCTCCACCCAAGCTGGGCAGACCGCCACCGTGTGCTCCACCGTGTCCTCTGGGCGATCTTTGCAGTGGAAACACCCGGGCGTTTCCTCCCGCCCTATCCGAAACAGGAACCTCCCGAAACAACCGTGTCCGGTGAGGACCTGCGTCAGGCGAAAGGTGAGGACGCCATGCCGCCTCTCTAACCACTCCTCAAAGAGGGGACTTACCGCCGCAATCGTGGCGTGCCCAGCACTGGGTTGCGACAATCGCTCTCTCCATGTCACCATGAGATCCCGCCGGAGCTCTGTCCGCTGTGCCGCGATTTCCTGCGGCAGCGGAGTTACGCCCCGGCGTTTGGCCTCCTCGCGCCACTCCCATATTTGCGCGAGGACCTTTGCCTCCAAACTCCCACTTTTGGGGGAGGCTTATGTCCAGCAGTCTGCTGAAGTGATGATGATGATGATCCATCTAATTGGAGCCGTCACACTACGTTTGCCGAAACGCGGTCTCCACTCCAGGACTCGTCAGCACCACTGGCCATCGGTCCTTCGAAAAACATGGCCGGAACGGTAACTGCAGTTTTTTAACGGATTTGCATTTGTGACCTTATAGTTTTTGCGAAATTTAACTATTAGTATTTCTATACAGTTTTCTTTCGGAGACGAAGAATATCTATAGAAATAAAAGGCGTTACACCATATATTTATAATATATTAGTGTATAATCGAGCCAAGTAATCGTTGCATAAAATTGGCCGCGAGCTATTCAAATAGTAAAGTATATGATTGATAACGCGGTAGACTGTAGAAGAACGTCGCGTGCTTTGGAGGATGGCCGCGGTGTCCATAGTGTGGATGAGACAGATATTATATTTCCCTATTTATTTGTTATTATAATTAGGACATTATTTTCTCTTACTAATAATAAACACACAATAAAGTTATTCCAAGTTTAAACCTATGAAAATGTATGTTTTTCCTTTGTTATTCCTGTTATAACTTTATTTCGTGTTTATTAGTAAGAGGGTAGATGAGACTCCAATCAGTTGTTGTTGAGATATGAACTATTTAGAACAACAAGTCATTTGTCATTTTAGTTTTTCAAAATAGAGACAGAAACAGCTCAATAGACGATTCGCGTGAATTCGCTCGCCCGCATCGGGCGAATCGACACTTAAGAGCGATCATTCGGCGCGGGATGTCAAAGTCGCATTTTTACTGATTTTTTCATAATTACTTCATTAAATATAAACAAAACTACTATTATTTTTTAGCCAAGCACTACATCGATGGTATTTATAATAAGTTTAACATTTACTCTAAAATAATAGTACATTATGGTACAAGTGTATAACGTTGGTGATTACCGCTGAGGCGCCATTGAGACCCGAGCCGCGAGGCGAGGGTCTTAAGAGAGCCGATGACGGTAATCATCAATAGACACGTGTATCATACGACGTTTTTCAACACACTTGTGAAGAAAATAATACCAAAATATCATTTTGTCCTTGGAGTTTTTAGGTAGTAAACTTTCCATAACGTTATGGGCTTCACATCTTATATCGGGCGGTGTTACAACATAAATCCTTTTCTTCATAATTAGTACTTGTAGTCATTTTAATGAATAAATAACTATAATTTCAACAGTGAAAACGAGTTGAGATTATTTTTTTTGTCAATGGCGGGAAAAAGCAATCAGTTTTCCTAATGCGCGCGCATCTAACAATGGCGACCGGCCTTATACTAAGGCCGCATTCCGAATTAGAAAAATAACGCTGTGAGCGCTCACATCGATATTTTACGTTCCGAGTTAGATATCACGATTCTGACAGCTAAGAACCGTCATTTTTGCCATCAATACGGAACGCTCGTGATCGCGATAAAAGTGTTCACTCAACGTTAAAACATATATTCACCATATTAAACTTGTATACATCACACATTCTTTCTTCTTAGATAGTAGCACTATTTCAAATGAATCTAAATTAACTAAAGATTCGATGTGACTTAAAACAAAACAGCACAACTGTAATTTTTGACAAGATGGCGCATGTCATGACGTCATCTATGACGATTCGCGGGACGTCGTGTGTGAGCGCGGTCAAATCGATATTATTGTAACTCGGAACGTGGCCTAAAACAATGGCGTTTCTTTTTTTTTTGCTTTTCGCGGATAGGTCTTTAGCCACGTACAAAATGGGGTATTCAAAGTTTTCCATATTACAGAAAAAAACAAAAGTTATATTTGAGTGAAAGTTTTATTTATTAAAATCGTACAAGTTGAAATTATCTATTCAATTACGAAGTTGTATGAAATGAGCAAGCAATAGGTATATTAATTTATTTGTACTATTGAGCACGACCTTTTTGTATCGAAACTTTTAAAGAACAAAGCAACTCAACCAATAAAAAAAAAACTATAACTCACTAGTGAATAATAGTAATGAAAAACTCACAGTTTGATAATAGGTGTCATTATGTGCCTAATTGCGGTGAAATTAGAGCCATTTTATGAGCAAGTGTGTTGAAAAAATATTTAGTCGTAATAAGTAGGTAATGCTTATAGCTAAAACTTTACGGTATGTCGATTTTTATAAGTAAATACCAAAATAATTGCAAAAACTAGCATGCAAACTTATAAATACAAACGATCTAATGTTTGGCTGAAAAAATTGTACTTTTATTTAACTTCACAACGTGTTAAGAGTGTAAAAAAATCAAAATCCACGTGAAATGCGACGTTGCCGGCAAGTTTTGAATTTTATGCAATAACGTTATGAAAAAAGGTCACTGCAGGTTCAGAATAATGTAATGTGTATGTAACTAAACACATGGTAACAGGTTGCACGTCGATATCCCTGTAGATATCTGTCATAAATTTCTATACTAATATTATAAAGCTGAAGACTTTGTGTGTGTTTGGTTGAACACGCTAATCTCAGGAACTACTGGATCGAATTGAAATATTGTTCTTTGTGTTGGATAGCCCATTTATCGAGGCAGGCTATGTAACATCACGCTAAGACCCATAGGAGCCGAGCAAAGAAAAAAAGACACGAACACGAGATCTCGCACGGGCAGGCGATTCAAAGCGAGCGAACGGGGTGGGTCGAGGAGCAAGAAATGTTATGCGAACGAAGTCGCGAGCAGAAGGTCGTTACAAATAAAAGAAAATAATACAACAAGGCGAGCTTACTGCGAGGTAAGTTTGGAAAAGTAGCTAAAAGGGAAAAAGAATAACTTATTTAATTTTTTTTTCAAACTGCTTAAGGGTACATTTTTCGCGGGCTTGTTTTTAGCCAGGCTCACTGGTGGGCCTGGCTAAAAACAAGCTGTCTCACCAGGCTTCGTGTTCGACAGAGGTAGTATCAGTGATGAGCAGTTAGACGCTAGTTTATACGCACAACATTATTGAGTGAGCTGCAGAATCCGTCATAGTAAAAGAGGCGCGTAAAAAATTAAGAAAAGTCCTTCGGAAGATCGGGTTTTCTGAAAAAACCACTGCATAAATCAATGACCAATTAAGTTTATTGAACTTTTCGATAATTGAGCTTTGTCGGTACTGACTTGGTTTTCGAGATTTTACACTGCTTTTATTACTTAAATACGCCCAAAGTTAGGTTAAATTAGCAAGAAAAACGAATCTTTATAGACTCATAACTTTTTAATGGCTTTTTATTTGAGTATTCTGTTTCCGTACAGACAATATTGATAATGAGACATAACCATACCATGTTTAATTTTTGATGTACATAGTCAAACAGTGGAGTAAAACCCTCCCGAAGTTTGTATGGAAAAAATGTGGACAAATGTCACCTTAATGCTGTCTTTTTCAGCAGTAAATTTTACTGTCTGTTTAATATGAACAAATAAAACATAAATGAAAGCACTCGCAATATAATTTAATACGTTATTGTTCTCGTTAAGAATAAAGTATAAAATTAAATTGTGAGTGAATTATAAGGCATTGTTTAACTACCGCAGACATGAGTTTTAATGACTTCACAGGGTTTCAGTAATTAAGATGTAGGGTATCAAAATTACTCTTAATTGTATTTATTATTCATTAAATTATTCAGGGCCATGTTTAATATTGGCAATACTCGCAACATTAATCGAATTTTAAATTCAAGAAGCAAGCACTACGAGTATAACTTCAAAAATGCTCAGCTCGCTATGGAGCGGGCTAGGATCCTCAATGCGGGTGAAGCCGCTGACAAAACCTCGTCTAATATATCATTTTCTCCTAAATAACCGTGTTTCTATTCTCAGTCATGTCCACACTAACCCACCGCTCGCCCGCTAGCCGGTCCGGTCGCACATCGGTGCTCATCCAATTATCATATCTACTTTCTCTTGGGTTGCATTGGGTGGCAGGCAAGTGACTTGCCCCATCCATGTTGAGACTAGCGCTGGTATTAGCCAGTTTATGTAACGTTTCATTAGTTCGTAATTGAAAATTAGTTGTGTTGGTTTGGGATTAAAGTTCTTGGATGACAGTCTATTGCAAAAGGAGATGGTGGGATGGTGGGATTTCTATGAGGGATTAGAAGGTTCTGAACGTTTCGGTGTAGCTGTGATGGCAGGGTTTTGTGGTGCAATTGTTCCAAAATATGCAATCGAATTGATTACTTTACTTGCTTTGAAGATGCGAAGTGATGATCGGAAATCATCGCAACGGGAGGTAATACCGGCATAAAAAGTATTTGAAGTGTTAATCCAGATTATAAACTATCTATGTGCCTAATTTTATGCAATTCCGTTCAGCGGTTTTTGTGTGATTGAGTAACAAACATCCAAACATGTAAAGATACAAACTTTCACATTTAAAATATTAGTAGGATAGTAAGACTAGTAAGATAGTAGGATTGCATACTATTAAGTGTAATTACAATGCACCAGAACAACTATTGAAAAAAAAATACAAATGGCGACCAAATTTTATCCAGCGATTTCTTTCACGTAATCTTGAAATGGAAATGTGGAAAAGTGCTTGCAGACAAAGCCTAACCTAACATTAGCCTAAATACAATAACAGGAAACAATCTACATGGTTCCTGTCTGGTCCGATCATAGTAGAAAACAGGTACCGGCGTGTCTTAGAACTAAGACTTCAAAGACATGTGACATCTACCAGTGGCGTGTACAGAGTTATTAGAGAGTGTAGGCAAAATAATAAAAAAAGGGAAAAATAAAACAGAATAACCGATTGCTGTAGGTCTACACAGCATGCAACCTGTGTGGCAAAGGCAATAAAATGTTTTTTTTTTTTTGTATTTAATTTACGATTGACGTTACGTTTAGTTCGTATTAATTACAAATCCGGTGTACAACTTCTCATCATCATCATTTTTTTTTCTCTATACACACGCCACCTGAGCAACTTTCACAATGAATATCATCTATTTTTGAGGGTGGAAAATCATCAAATAACTTCTACCGACATCTCTTTGAGGCGCGCGTGGAACACAACGCGCCGTCGACCCGGGCTTGATGCTTACCGGACAGCGAAATAGCCTTTTCTCGCCATCCGCACGCCCGCGTCTACGGTGACCGGGAATCAGCCTGGGATTCCCGACGCACAGGGCGTCTCGTGCGGCGAATAAGGCCGTGAGGGCGCATTTACTGCCTCTCCCTTACGTACGCCACCCCCTCTTCGCGAGCATTACTGCTTCGCAAAAAGAGGTGACGGCTACCCATGCAGTCTCGCTACGTACCATGGTCTGGACCAGGGCCGGACGCGAGAGATCGCCGCCGCCGATCGCCTCCACATGGACACGGCGTCGGCGGTGCTCAGCCCAAGCCGGGCAGACCTAGACCGTATGCTCCACGCGTGTCCTCAGGGCGATCTTCACAGTGGAAACACCCGGGCGTTTCCTCCCGCCTTATGCGAAACTGCCCTGTACGGTTGTGTGCCTTATTTGCTACATTGTGTGCCACGTATGTATAGGAACGCACACCCAATAAATCTGCATGGCCACGACACCACACTTATAAACATTAAGACGCGAATAGTTTGTGTCTCTCCCGAGGCACCCAGCGGCACTAGTGCATCGCATTCGCAATGCGAAGTTGCGTCAAACTGTAGTAACGAATAGCTAATGGAGCTGATTTATGAATAATAGTACATTATGGTACAAGTGTGTAACGTTGGTGATTATCGCTGAGGCGCCATTGAGACCCGAGCCGTGAGGCGAGGGTCTTAAGAGAGCCGAGGACGATAATCATCAATACACACGTGTATCATACGACGTTTTTCAACACACTTGCGAAGAAAATAATACTAAATCATCATCATCATCATCATCCATCATCATCATCCATCATCATCCATCGTCATCCATCATCATCCATCATCATCCATCATCATCATCCATCATCATCCATCGTCATCCATCATCATCCATCGTCATCCATCATCATTCATCATCACCCATCATCATCCAGCATCATCCATCATCATCTATCATCATCCATCATCACTCATCATCACCCATCATCATCCAGCATCATCCATCATCATCATTCATCATCATCCATCGTCATCCATCATCATCCATCATCATCATCCATCATCATCCAGCATCATCCATCATCATCCATCATCACCCAGCATCATCCATCATCATCGTTTTTAAGAACAAAGCAACTCAAACAAAAAGCAACCTATAACTCACTAAGAACAAAGCAACTCAACCAATTCTATAACTCACTAGTGAATAATAGTAATGAAAAAGTCACAGTTTGATAATAGGTGTCATTATGTGCCTAACTGTAGTGAAATTAGAGCCATTTTATGAGCAAGTGTGTTGAAAATATATTTTTGTTTAAAATAATATTAGTTTTAAATATTTATCTGATTTAGGTAGGGTACTTAGGGTAGGCAGTGTCTTTTTGTCTTAATGGACTGCACGCCACTGACATCTGATAAACGCGTGATAAATTACGGCCCAATCCCTGTCACAGAGAAGAAGCCTGTGTCCCAGCAGTGGGAACATTATAGGCTGATTATAACCAGCACGTAGAGTCATCACTATATTACTTCATGGTGCCTATTAATAGCCTATCACCACCACCCGTCACAAAACATTATTTGTTACATTAATCCATTTAAAAAGTCCACGCCTTCCATCAGACGTAATAAAAAGAATTATAAAATTAATTACCGCTCTCGTTATTTACGAGACAATTTTATTTATTATGAGCCTACGATACACTATATTGATTAAGTTTTAAATGTCAATTTGGATATTAAAATCAATAAAGGTATTTGTTTTTTTTCTGTTAAGGCTTCCTCAGACAGGCGCGACGCTTAGGTGCGCTAGATTCTGGTAAGACGATTTCCATGACGTTTTCATAGACATTGTTCTACCAGACTCGCGCTGTCTCGTCACACCTGTCTGCGGGAACCTCAAGACGTGATGGCCTGAAAGTTTCGGTGAAAACACGAGGTAAGCCCAAAAGCTGACTATTAGTAAAAGTTAATTATAAGTGTCCCTAGCAAAAGATAGTTTCGAATCGATAAAGCCTCCCACAGACCGGGGCGACGCGACTCTAGTAGATTCATTTTCAAGGAGTTTTCATATATTTTTCTCGCGCTGTTGCGTCGAATTATTGAATCTTCACGTGACCAGAGGGTTGCCTTATGTTTAGGCCAAAGAATCAGCATTGCCATACAACGTGGCAACTTTCGGGCACTTTTCTTGTTGACCTCGATGTGGACGAAATTTTTGCTGCCCTATGCTTCTTTTCTTTTTTATAATATAAATTATACACCTTAACTAAAAAATGCCATAATGATTTTGCCCTCAATCGAAGCACACTGTTTTCAGAAATGTGTGAAATTGTCAGCATTCACTGAAGTAGACGAAAAAAACTCTGATCAGTGATGTACCTCTGTAATAATCATAGTGTGTTTTCTTCATACACGGTTGCTGATTCGTAATACATTGTTGATAAATCGCAATTTTCTAGATATAATCGATTGTTAGCGTAATGTTTTGGCGCGCGTTGCATCACCTGCGCCCGCGCATTGTAAGAAGCGAAATTGTGTAATTGTTTGTTTCACGGTCGTCTCATGCGTGTTTGAGGTGTTTACAAGTTTTCATGTGGCCAAAGTTGTATTTATTGACTTGTTCAGAAATCTTAATTTCTAGCTGTCTACTCAAACAAATGCGTAGGTAATGTTAGTTTGTTATTCGAAGTTTGTCATTTACAGTAACGTTCACAGCAATGCTTGAAAAAATGTGCAGGGTTTAAATACTACTAGATTTTTATTTTTCTAAGTAATAGGAAATAACAACTCATAACGAATTAATAAACAAAAATAACAAAATAATATCTTAACGAAAACTATTCACAAACCCAAAAATTGCATAGAAAAATTCATCCGCATCGCTATCGACTGGTAATTATCCCAAGAGACTGGCGGCATTACCACGTTCTATGGCAATATTTAGTCCGTGGCCAATGTGTAACTAGCCCTTGGGTCACGGGAAGTGTCAACCAGCCGTTTCGAGATTTCCAGAAAGTTAATTGTTAAAGATATTGTAACAGCTCTTCTTAGTAGAATCTCTGTAAATTTTCTTGACACATAAAAAAAGGAGAGCAGTGGTGGCCAAGTGGTAACGGCCACGACTTACGAATTGTAGGTCGTGAGTTCGAACCCAGCCAAGCGCTTTACTTTGTGTAAATTATTTAATTGTATGATTACTGATACATGCGTGCACTGAATGGACAGGTCCACTCAACCTGTGTGGTTCTTTCCTCAAAAGACCATTTCAGACACCAATCCACATGGTCTTCACATGATCTGACCAAGATTATGTCTGGACTTTAAAAGAGACTGCGACCTCTGAGTTTGTTTCGGCCTTTCTTCTCAGGTCGGCGTTTCCTATCTGACTAAGATAGGAAACGCCGACCTCATCTAGTTTAAAAAAATATGATTAACGTGTAAAAGTGTTTGTACAAACCTACTTACAGAAATAAATCATTTATCATTTATCATTACCACTGCTCTCAAAACGGTGAAGGAAAACATCGTGAGGAAACCGGCATGTCCTAGAACAAAAAATTCGAAGACATGTGACATCTACCAACCCGCACTGGGCCCGCGTGGTGGATTACGGCCCAATCCCTCTTACAAAGAGGAGGCCTGTGTCCCAGCAGTGGGAACATTATAGGCTGATGATGATGACGACAAAAAAATACTGAAATTCAACGAATGGCCGATTCTATAATTTAAGGACAGTTGCAGGTTAAAATTAAGACTTTTGTATCTTTACCAGTAATTAAGCAAAGACCTCATCATACCTTCGGATAGTAGACCCACCAAATTTGGAAGCAGCTACCACAGGGAAATTTACAGGAAGTATGTAGCTATTACAGGGAAAGGTTGGAAATAATAAATGCTACCATTGGTAAGCGAAACGATTCGTTTTTGTTTAAGGAACCAAGCATTAGACTGCACTTACGATTAATTACAACACTAGTGTCAAAAACCGTAAATCCGTATCAAAAGCATACAGATTAGCTCCCCAATGTAAACGTAAGTTATCAAATTATTAACATGATTAACAAAGGAAACTTCTAACTTCCGCATAGTTCTGGAATCGGTGGCTGCATCAATAAGCAATCACTTAGCACCGTAACTTAAAAGTAAAGTTAGCTTACGTTAAGTTATACTTAGGAATTAAATAAAAATATTCAGAAAAACAAAATTGTGTAAAATATCGTAAGCTAGCATAAAACCAGCATAAAATAATGCTTCCTGTTGCTAGGAAACAGGGTTCCTGTCTTTTAGAGGGATGGCATGTAATAGTGTGGGTTGGTAGATGTCACATGTCTTCGTATTTTTGGTTCTAGGACATGCCGGTTTCCTCACGATGTTTTGCTTCATCGTTTTGACAGCAACCGCAAAAAAACCGTGTTACTAAGGTAACTGGGTTGTGGAGGTCAGTTGGGCAGTCGCTCCTAGTAAAATACTGGTATTCGGCTGCATCCGGTAAGACTGGAAGCCAACCCCAATATAGTTGGGGAAACGCTAAGCAGATTGATTGTGTAGAAAGTAACTGTGATTTTCATTGTCGTTAGTTGGTTTGTAAATAAATAAATATCATGCAAGTTCCAATCCGTTTCGATATTTTAAATGCGATTTTTTAGATTTTAGTTTGTAGTGTAAGCTCAGGGCGAATTCCACCGATGAAACTAAACGCGGTCTTGTTGTCAGTGTCAAAATTCCTTATGTGCTGTCAATGTCATCATTGTTCTACTATTTATCATTTATTTAGTTTTAGTATTCACTCATGCTTTGGATTTACCTTGTAAAAGGCTCTCTAGGGATGACTTACGAAGACAGTTTAAATACAACAATTCTACAAGTGGATTATAAAACTACTCAACGCGATATACGAGTTAAGCTAGTTTTCACACTACACCTGGCGATTCTAATAAATAAGGTATATGCTAATAACTTAGAATTCATACAGATACATTAATACTTAGTAGTCGAAGTGTGGATGAACATAATGTTTTCTTATGATTTACATTGCGGTCATCTTCGATTATTTATTATGGGCAAGAGAATGCGCCATGGTGATCTTCAATGCATAATAATGAGTGCTCAGTGCAAAAAAAAAATGTTTTTAGGAATTGTCATTGCAATAGTAACGGTAGGAACCATGTTTTGTAACTTTTACGCCTTATTTCACACGAACGGTGATACACGTAATTGGAAGATGACCTTGTAAATAATTTGTTCGAATTTGCCAAAATTTTGCTATCCAGTAAATCAAATATAGACTGAATGTTTTAATTCATTGGCAAGGGGGTACTTTGTATACGACTTTCACGATAGGACCAACTTTAATACAAAAAAAAAAAAGGAATTTGTTTTTTAAATTTTGTTTATAATAGGTCTTTACCTATGAAATTGCCGTTTTGTATGAAAAAATTTAAACGAATTTTTTTCATGAATTTTTTATTTGTATTAATCGAAGTAATCACCCATGCAATCAATGCATCTTTGCCATCGCAGTGGCAGTTTATTGATGCCCTTCTTAAAGAAATCAGCTGGACGGGAGGCAACAAATTCTTCAAAGGCATTTTGTACTGCCTCTCGGGTATTAAATTTTTTTCCCGCCAAGAAGTTATCCAAATTCTGGAAAAAGTAGTAGTCTGTAGGCGCAAGGTCTGGTGAGTAGGGCGGATGACGGAGAGCTTCCAACCCCAGTTCTTGCAACTTGGAGACCGTCTGCTGTGCAGTATGAGGTCGCGCGTTGTCGTGCAGGAGCAGCGGAGACGAGCGATTGACCAATGCTGGTTGGAGATGCGCCAGCTTCTCCATCATTGTGTTCAGTTCTTCACAGTACACATCTGCAGTAATGCTCACCCCGTTTGGTAAGAAGCTGTGATGAATCACACCGGCGCTAGACCACCAAACAGTGACCATCACTTTTCTAGAGGTAAGTTTTCGTTTAGGGCATTGTTTAGGTGCTGAACCAGGATCCAACCAACTTGCTGAGCGCTTACGGTTATCAAACAGAATCCATTTTTCATCGCAGGTAACAATGCGGTTCAAAATTCCTTCATTTGTGTGTCTGTTGAGCAGTGCAAGGCACGTCTCGACGCGTACTTCGCGCTGGCGATCATTGAGTTCGTGGGGCACCCATTTGTCAAGCTTTTTTACCTTGCCAATTTGACGCAAATGGACCAATATTGTTTTGACGCTAACGTCGAAAGCTGCTGCTAATTCAGCCGTAGATTGTGTATCATCAGCTTCCACAATCGCCTTTAATTCGTCATTGTCGACCAAAGTCTTCGGACGACCGCGAGGTTCATTTTTCAGGTCGAAATTTCCAGAACGGAAGCGAGCAAACCAATAACAGGTGGTGCGTTGGTTTGTAGTGTTAGCTCCGTAAACGTCGTTGATGTTGCGTGCCGCTTGTGCCGCGTTGCTGCCACGACGGTACTCTTATTCCATAATTACTCGAATTTTTAACGTATCCATGATGACGAAAAAGATTGAAATGCGATGAAAATGTAACACTAATCAATAAAGAAATGACTACTTTTAGAAAAAAAAATCCATGTTTTTAAAATAAAATTAATTTGAAATTAGAATTCTTAGCCAAACAAAAATTATTTTGATTTGAAATGGCCAGTACTGCAGAACGGCAATTTCATAGGTAAAGACCTAATATTTATTTCAATAAAATTTGTACCAATGAATTCAGTCTTAAAAAAAGTTCATCAAAACAACTAAGTGCTTAAAGCAACTGTATTGTCAAGTTCAAGCTTAACAAAGTAGCGTATACTAAGTATGTTTTTAACTTAAAGTTCGTCGAAAAGGCAAAGATTAAACAACTTAACATAAATAGGTAGTACATTATTATGTAAATTTAATATTGCGAAACGAAATTATTGTGAATGGAATTGTCATTATACTAAATAGTATTCATTATGAAATTCTTTACCTTTGAAAAGTAATTTATTCCGCTATTTCTTTCGTATGTATAGAGTTAAGTCTACATTTGTTCAAAATGGAAGATTTATTTCAAAGATTCCGGTTTAAGGTCGAAAGTGACGACCTTATTTGTTTTACTAACAGAAATTATCATAGTTATTTAGTAATGTTAGTTATTAGGATTGTCTTGTCGAAGATTTTGTGATCTTTAAACTCGTGGGAACATGATTCATTCCGTTTTGTTTATTTGGAAATAACAAGGATGTCAAATGGATTGATGACTTGGATGAAGTTTGCTGAATTGGATGAATCTAGAGTTTAGACATACCTACTTAAAAATGAGACTGTGAATGTGAATGTGGCTCAATTCAGGAGAGGTTTATGTTCAGTAGTGGACTGCAACAGCCTGATTTGACTCTCGCCCTTCGACCCCTAAAAAAAGATTTGTTCATTTGTTTCCTCTCAATCCTCAAACATAGTTACACTCGACCCCCAGGGGGTGCGATTGGATTTTCATACAAAGGACATGCATACCTCGTTCACTTTCGACCCCTAGTTCGGTAAGTACCTAAACTTAGTATTTTGGTACAGTAAGGTACAGACTACTTTGGGGGTCGAGACGAAACTAAAACTTGGCTGGAAAATAAAATCCACTCTCGACCCCTAAGGGTTTTTCTCTTATTTATTTTTTTGAGGGTGGGAAATCATCGAATAACTTCTCCCGCTCTGGGTGGATCAGGAGGGCGTCAAACTTATACTGACTAAAACCCACCGTGTTCCTTCAGTTGCCCGTGTGCCAGGGCCCACGGTATCTCTTTCGAACAACCCGAACCCCTAGAGTCGAGAATAAACCATAGTCAGGGGTCCAGTGACCACATTAATTATTGGGGGTTGAGGGGTCGGGACTAAACGGATTTGATTGACTGAATATATCATAGAAATTCGGGCCATACTAATATAGAACAAAGTCATTTTATTTCCAGGCTAATCATTGTCTATTTCAAGGTTGCCTGCAAGAAATTGCTGATAGCAATAAGGCCACCCGTTGTTTACAGAAGGGGAACATCGACGCGCAACCTATTACCATTGACCAATATATGAATCCCCCATTTTTCGTCGATTATAAACAAGAAATAGCTGTTCAATAAATTTTGATCCCGTGCGTATTGCACTCGTTTCCCAGCTGTGGAATGTCGATTTTTGTTTAGCACAATCAGGCTTTAATGTTCCCACTACTGGGACACAGGCCTCCTCTCGGTGAGAGGGAGAGGACCGCAATCTGCTACGCGGGCCCAGTGCGGGTTGGTAGATGTCACAAGTTTTTAAATTTTTGGTTCTAGGATATGCCAGTTTCCTCACAATGTTTCTCTTCACCGTTTTGAGAGCAGTGGTGATGAAATAATATACACAAAGTAAAAGCGCCTCTCTGGGCTCGAACCTACGACCTATATCCGGCCGTTACCACTGGGCCACGACTGATCCAAGTAAAACTCCACATTTTTCCCATACAAACTTCGGGAGTGTATTATTTCACTGTTCGACAATGTATATCAACAGTTAAACATGGTATGGTTTTGTCGTATTATTAATATTGTCTGTACGGAAACAGAATACTAAAATTAATAACCATTAAAAAAATTAGGGGCCAACAAAAAATCGTTTTTCTTGTTAATTTAACCTAACTTTGGGCGTATATAAGTAATAAAAGAAGTGTAAAATCTCCAAAACTAAGTCTGTACCGACAAAGCTCAATTATCGAAAAGTTCAATAAACTTTATTGGTCATTGATTTATGCAGTGGTTTTTTCATAAAACCCGATCTTCCGAAGGACTTTCTTAATTTTTTACGCGCCTCTTTTCTATAACTGATCCTGCATTTCACACAATAATGTTGTGCGTGTAGACTAGCCTCTAACTGCTCATCACGCGTACTCGTAACTACCTCTGTCGGACACGAAGCCTGGTGAGACAGCGTGCTTTTCAGCTAGGCCCACCGGTGAGTTCGAGCCCACGACTAGGTTCCCCTTAACCGGACACAAATAAGAAACCCAATAGGTAGAAAACCCGTCTTACAGCAGAACTTTCCCCCATCTCTTTTCCACTTAATCTTCATAACATAGGTAATAAATTCCCAAGTTGTTGATACAGTAACTTAAGGTTTGGGCGCGAGTTCGTTACATTTCGTGAGCTCATATCGTTGTGAACTAATTGTGACTAATTATTTGTGCGTTGACCCAAGCTGATGATGTTGGGTAGATGTATTGGGAGCAATATTGCCTGCGTGTATGTAGATTTGTATATTACGACACCTCTATAACGAACTCTTTTGACTTGTCAAACGAAGACGAGACGAGGCTTTGACAGTACTTTCAAATGAACTTTTAGTAGGCAGATCGTTTAACTCATCGCACATCTAATTAGCAGACACAATAGAAATTCTGTTACCGGAACACCAGGTGTGCACTTGACGGGTGTGTAATGATTGACATAATAACAAAATATGTAACGTTCACTTGACATAATTTCAGTAAACATAATTTTGTTTAACATAACGATCAATTGACATAATGAATTGTTGATATAATTTCATTTTACCTAATTTCATATGACATAATGAACATTTCCTATAATGCACATTTCACATAATATTCATTTAGCATATTATTCATTTACTATAATATTCATAATCTCTAAGTAACTTTTAATATAATTTAGAAAATCTCATACGATTTTAAACGCCTGCTAGTATGGTGCCTTATACACCTGGATGCAATCTGGACTTTAGGGCACCCCGACTCGGATAGGTTAGGTTAGAAGGGGATGGCGGGGTCGTGTGAGCGAGCGAAGCGAGCGAATAGACCCCGCCATCCCCTTCGTGGTTATTTTTTTATAAACCACCCATAAGTAGGAGCCCCGCGAAGCGGGGCTCCGTCGACCAGGCCCACCCTCGACCTTGCATAGAATATTTTAAGGTTTGGTTAAGTGCCATTTGAGTTAGCTAGAACCCATTAAACATGAATTTTAGGTCATAAGAATATTAGGTCAAATGAACGTTATATTAAAAGAATATTATACATATTGAAAATTATATAAAATGAACGTTATACTAAATGTTATTATGTTAAGGATCCTACGACCGAAGCTCGCAACTAGGATTCGGGCGGAGACAATATTTCGTCTGAAAATTGCTATCGTTGAGCTAGTGTTAGTACCTGTCGAGGATACATACCTACAGTGAGCAGTACGATCACACACACATTGACAATGGCTTGACGCGATAGCGCTACTAGCTACTGACCATTTATGATGAATTTGGATGTGTTCCGTAATACCAAAAATGATGAATGAAAACTTATTGTATTTTAATATTTTTTTCGACATTTTACAACTTGATAATATGAGCTATGCTTCTGAGACAACAATATTACGGAAATTGTTGGTTATAATACCAAAAAAACAGTGAGAAAACATGTCATTTACGCTGTAAAAATGTGCGTAATGCAATTCGCTTAAACTTCATTTCAGGTAAGTATTTTGGAAAAAAAAAACCCCTACGAGCCTAGATAAATACTGTCTGAATCCGAATATCATCATAATATGATGGAAATATGCTCAAGTTGCAAATGATTTAGGTATTACGTATGTATGGACAGTTCATTGTACGTAGGCCTCTTAAATGAATATTATATGATACGAAACATTAGGTCATATGAATTTATGTCATTTGATATTATGTCTTATGAAAATTATGTCATATGAACGTTAGTTTAAGTGAAATTAGAGCATTTGTTATTATGCCAAACATTACACACCCGCACTTGACATGCGAGGGGTAAGGATTGTGACCGGCAAAGGTTTGGTAGCTAACTACGGTAATAGGAGAACTAGAAAAAAAATTAAAGCAAATTACGCTACAGCCCACTCCCACTCACGGAGAAGAGGCCTGTGTCCCAGCGGTGGGAGCGTTATACCCTGATTATGCTATGTTTATGTCTAGCTTAGTTTAAAAAATAATTTCATATTTGGCTGTGCTGAAAAACATTGAGTCTGATTTCTGAGCGTAAACAAAAGATGCATCGACATTCTACAGCTGCAGGACTTGCCCAAACGATGTACAAAGGCAGGTCTCCACCTACTTTCCAACTACCCTTATACAAGACCGCAATTTGTCATCCCCTTATCAAAATATGTATCAAATAACTGAAAAACTATACATTTGATCCACTTTCTGTCACACTGGTGCATATAACCTAACTTTACGAAATAGGATCGACCATTGATACTATTTATAATACATTGCTGCTTGACTTCACTGTCTTACAAATATTGTGCTAGCAAAACCGTCCATGTATCGAATTTATTCGATATGAAAGGTGTAAAAGAAAGTGTAACGCGATACAAAAAGGATATCCGCTGGTGCGAATATTTGTACAATAGTCGGATACCTGCGGATATGGTCGCGGATGTAAGGTTCGGAAGTAGAGATGGTGGATATTGACTCAGATTACTTTGCAAATGAGTGGAGAAATTGTGAGATTCTTTTATATTGTTTTGGATCAATTAACTCACCTACGTAGTACAAGGAGTCAGCAAGAGATATACAGGATAAGTTTTTATCCAGTGCGCAAATTTTTACCATGAATTCAGCTTAACATTCTAGACCCCTAGCGCAGAAATGTTTCGCCGGTTATGTTTCATAGAAAAGTGCAATACCTACGCGGTCAAAATGTATGGTACAGCTGATTTCTTTTTTGTATAACCGGCGAAAAATTTCTGCGGTAGGGGGTCTAGAATGATATGCTGAATTCATGGGTAAAATTTGCGCACTGGATAAAAACTTATCCTGTATATTTCACAGGAAGAGTTTTTTGCAATTATGGGCCCAATTTGAAAAACTTCTTGGTTTATGTTGTCTATAAACAAAATCGAAAGTCATTTATTCAAATTAGGCTGAGAATCAGCACTTTTCGAACGTCAAAATAGATAAGACAGTCCTCCAAAAGGCCCACCGTTCACCACTTCCTAGTGCTTTAGCTGGGAAGAAGAAGTGGCGCAACAAACTCCCCAGCAGCACAAGCTGTCTGTTTAATTAGATAGACTTAATGATTTAATAGGTACGATTTCAGTATTGTAAGTTTAATCATACTCTCTATACGAGTTTTTAACCGACGAAAAAACGGAGGAGGTTACTCAATCCGACGCGTATTTTTTTTTATTTTTAGACCACGCATAACTTTTTCCAGAGTAGTCCGATTTTGATAATTCTTTTTTTGTTGGAAAGGGTATACCCCGAAATTGGTCCCATATAAATTTCGAAGAAAAATTACAACTCTAAGGGTAAGAAAACAGGGGATGATTGATTGTTTACTCACAGATTTTAATACTGATTTGTGTATTACAAAAAGTAATCAAAAATTAAGCATGTAGTAATTAGTAGATTATAGCCACAAAAAAATGTAAATAAAAACTTTTCAATAAAAAAATTAAACCGCCGAAAAACCGAAAAGTAAAAAATAATAAACTTGCTTTGTCCAACCCCAATAACTAAGTTCGGAAGTCGGTGACTTTGGATATGTATTTAATTATATGTCACCGCCTTCCGAACTTAGTTATTGGGGTTGGACAAAGCAAGTTTATTATTTTTTACTTTTCGGTTTTTCGGGGTTTAATTTTTTTATTAAAACATATTTTTTTTTTATATATCTGGATCAATTAACTCACCTGTCTAACGTGGTACCTAGTCATCACGAAATATGTTTCACAGGAAGAGTTTTTGCAATTATGGGCCCAAATTGATAAAGCTTCTTGGTTTATGTAACATTTAAAGGCTTCTTCAAACAGACGCGACGCGACAATTGTAAAACAATTTCCATTAAGTTTTCATAGAAATTGTTCTACGAGTGTCGAAATCTACTTCACAATGATGTCTCCAAGCCAAAATTAGAAACATTTTTTAACAATTCCTTTCAGGAGTGTCAACCAGTTGACTTACTTTTTCTGCTTCCTGAAGGGGTTGCCACAAATCTAACCAACAATGAGGGTAGGACCATATGTTCTACTTTAATATAAATAGAAACAAATAAAAAACACATTCTTTAATGAACATAATTCCCGTATAAAAGGGTTACTTAAAATAAATCGGTTTGGGGGAGTATTCTGGTGAACGATAATTATTTTAAAAACCATTCGTTGAGACGAAACTTCTTTTGTTTTTATTCTTAGGGCAAAACTGAGTTTAAATGTTATTCTACTCTATTTTCAAGTATGGTAAGCGATCGATGTCGACCATAGCGCAAAAAAAAAAAAAAAAAAAATAGACCATTAAACTGTAGAAATTATTAAAATCATTCGAATGATTTATTTGAATTTTTTAAATTTAATCTAGTTATAAAAAGTAGAATTTGCTAATCTTTTTCTGTAATTAAGTTTCAATGTAATGTAAAATTTAATGCGTCATAGTCGTGAGTGGTTTTTTAAATTATTGACAGGCTAGATATTTATCAAATGATATTTTCTAAACAGCTTGTCAGCACATCAACTTGTGAAACTTTGCATCAACATTCTATAAGATACATTAATGATTAATATTCTTATTATATCTTAATCGTGGAAGATGTATAATAATATGATAAGTTTTAAGACATTTATTTTGTTACGACAACATATCGAAAGGAAACCAGCATGTTTTTTATTGAACCAAGAATTTGAAGAAATGTGAAATGACATCCAAATCCAACCTTATGATTAATTAATAGCCCTCTATGTCTCTCCAAGAGAAGCCCCACGTCTCAGCAATGGAAACTAGGCTGATAATCAGCCTAGTTTTCCTAGCTATTATCGAATACTTTGCTGAAGACATATATCGAAGGAAGCCATTCGACATTGAATCGATTCGAATCCGTTCACAAGAATAACCACCCCAGTTTTATAAGTAGAGTTGATATTATGATGAATGGTTCCAGTGTGTCCCGAACTATTTCTGTCACTATTCCAAGGTATATAAGTGTTCCTTAAACGATATTGTTTTATCTTATTTATATTTGACTGGTAAAGAGCGGAAGAGGGGAAAAGGGTGATTGTCATGTTGGTTTATGTTGTAAGATTTTAATGTTAAAGATTTCGATTTTAATTTATGAAATGGCTGAACCTCGCGGTTTCACCCGCATACGTCTCGATGTCTTGATATCGGGATGAAAAGTATCCTATGTCCTTATCCAAGTAATTCTACCCATGTGCTAAATTTCATCCAAGTCTGTTCGGCCGTTTAAGCGTGAAAGCGTAACAAACAAACATACAAAAAAATCAAACCTTTTCTCTTAATTGTAAGATTAGCTTTTGCTACCGGCTTCACCCGCGTGGAGCTCGAAAAGTATTCTACAGAACTACCTATTGGAATAAAAAGTATGCTATGTGTTATTCCAGGTAACGAACTATCTGCGTGCCAAATTTTGTTGAAATCGGTTCAGCCGTTTTTGCATGATTGACTAACAAACATTTAATATTATAATTTATATTATAAACATTTAATATATATATCCAAACATCAAACTTTTCACATTTATAATATTAGTGGGGACTGTAGTACTAGTTTAGACTTGGCTGTCATATGCTGGATAGACTAATAGGGCTGAAAACTAGATTTATAGAACAAACCCAAGTCAAAGTCAAAGCATTTATTTCAATTAGGCACTTAAAAGGCACTTTTGAACGTCGATATTTACATTAAAATAGAATTGATTCTAGTCGCCCATTCCAAAATGTAGTTTCGTATGGAGAAGAACGGGCAAGAAACTCCACCGTTACTCTTTAAAAAAAAAAAAAACAATTTAACATAGTACATTCATTATATAATTATGTGTGAAAACGATGCACCCAGAATAAAATTACTATACCAAAATAGGTAAATATGCAATTGAAGCAATAAGTTACACAGTTACATACATTTGTACCTATTGTGTTTAATATTTGAAATATTTTTATGTCGCTAAGCTACTCACAGGTGTGAATTTTATGTAACAAACTACATATATACAAAAGCAAGGCCTAAAAGAGAAACCGCACCATAAGGACAATCGGAACATCCTCAAAATTTAAATTATACCAAAAAGCATAACACAACATGATCATCTAAAATTTCGCCTACTCACGAATCTTCCCACACAACAAATCTGTCAGCGCAGATGTTCCATATTATTTACAATAAAACGGAAACGGAAAGACATGTGCTCTATCTCCTTCTAACGTCTCTCTATCTCCCTCTACGTCTTCCTATATTTTTTTGGGGTAGTACATTATATCGTTTAGGGTTTTAAGGCACAGATTGTAAGTTACGTTGGCCACCTGCCAGGTTTAAAAAACAACTGACTCTCGTATGGTGCGAAGGTTTCTGGTCCTTCGAGAACAGATTGTTAATATTTTAGCAATACTTGAGTTATTATTATGCTAAGTATGATTGGCTAAGATATTTCCCACACTCATCAGGAAATGGTAGAAAAAGTGGGTAGATCAGCTGCCTGTCAATCCGCAACGGATGTTTGTTTGTGTCGAGGCAAATTATTATTTGTGGCTCTTTGGATCTTGTGTGCCTACAGCCTAGGTTGGCCTGACATTCACAGTGTACACACGGCTACACATCAAGCTATGCATTTCCAGTTTACGCTGATCTTGCTCTGTACGGAAATCCTACACAATGCGAGATCAGCTTTTACTGGAAATGTATAGCTTGATGTGTAGCAGTGTGTACCAGCACCCTAATTGCGTAAGACATTGTTCATCAGAATCTGAATCATTGTGAAGGCATTGCTATTCCATTGCTTCATATGTTCAAAAAGTTTGCTCAATGTCGTAGGTAAATACCGCAATGAATGTTGTTGAACTGTCAAAATAAAGGGGAACCTAGTCGGTGGCTTGAACTCACTGGTAGGCCTGGCTAAAAAGCACGCTGTCTCGCCAGGCGTCGTGTCCGACAGAGGTAGTATCAGTGATGAGCAGTTAGACGCTAGAGTCTACACGCACAACGTTATTTAGTGAGATGCAGGATCATTTATAGTAATTTAATTCCCAATAAATTGATGGATTTCATTGCAGACATCTTATTGCAGGTTCCCATGAAAGCAAAACAGACGGTTATAATACTGGTCTGTTATTGATTTATAATTAAAAGAAAAACATACTCCACGGTGACCTTAATGGCGCCTCAGCAGAATTTGTGTGGTCACAGCTTCAGTTCCCGTGTCGGACAAATATTTGTATGACCTATTGAAATGTTGGTCTTAAGAGGTTTGTGTATGCAATTTGTTTATTTCATTTGTTTATGTAATGGCACTTGTACCGAGAAAATTGAGTGGGGTTGTCTACCAAGTACAAAATAAGATCAACAAGTCGACAGTCAACAATGGTTATACTATAGAGAGGTAAAAAATATGTTTTTGGATTTTGTTAAGGCCCCAGGAAACGGCTGTATGTGGAAAGCACAGAACCGGTCGAAGTGGCGGAGCTTGGGAGAGGCCTATGTCCAGCAGTGGACGTCTTTCGGCCGAAATGATAAGATAAGATAAGATAATATTTATTTGCTAAGACATGTGCACACATACAAGAATATAAACGTGCATGCAGGATAACTTAATGAGAATTTATAGGTTCAGACATGTTTGCCACATGCAATGGCGTGCAAATATGAATAGTTCTGATTGAACAAATTAATTTAAAGTCAATATACATTATTTAAAATTAATCCAATAAATAATAATAAATTTAAAATGTCAACGGTAAATAAAAAATCATTCATAAAAAAGTCAATAACAAAAATATACCTGTTTCAGTCAGGAAGTAATTCAATAATAGTAAACTTATGAACTTATGAAGTTTGTGTTAATCTCTGGAACTACCAGTCGGATTATTAAAACTACCAGTCGGATTACAAAAACTACCAGTCGTATTACAAAAACTACCAGTCGCATTACAAAAACTACTAGTCGGATTACAAAAACTACCAGTCAGATTACAAAACTACCAGTCGGATTACAAAAAAATCTTTTGGCATTCAATAGCCCAATTCTTGAGAAAGGTTATTTAACATCACGCTACGATTCTTAGTATCCGAGTGAAAGAAAAAAAAATTGAAAAAACGCCAAGCGAAAACGTCGTAATTTCGCTGGGATGCTATACGATATATTTTATGTTAAAACAAGAAATTTCACGCGAAGTCGCGGGCAGAAGCTTAGTAGGTTACAAAAATTAAGTGTAAAAAAAAAAATGTTTTTACACATAACACAACATCCTGGCAGTTTTCCACGGTTTGGCAGAGGCGTAGGTAAAAAAATCATCTGTTCCCTACATTTTGATGAGTTATACGAACATTTATTTATTTATTTATCACAAACACTACTATCATTACAGGAATTTCCTAAATAAGGAAGAGCAGCAAATATTTTTTTTCGCTATTTCAGCTTTGGTCCCACTGTAAAAGTTGTTCATAATGATGTGTACAATGACCTCTTAAGAGGTTGTTGGTGTTTTTCCAATAACCCTGTTTAGTACACCCAATTATGTTTGAAGTCCCATGTATGTCGAGCATTTTGTTTTTGATATATTCAAAATCCTTTTTCCTTTATTTCCGCTAATCCTGAACTTTGGTATGACGAAGCCAACTCACAATCTCGTGGGAGCGAGCAGAGTCAACAGTGATCAGCGTGTTTTCTCAGCGTATCATAGTGATAGATCACCAGTGTCAACGACCTACAGATTGATCGCTTTGAGATGCCGAGGGCGAACTGTGAATTTTGATCCTTCTTCTTCTTAGCGTGTCGATAGCAAAAATAACACGAAAAAATGTATTCAAATGCACAATTTTCTAAATTAGTTTGGCCCAAAATTCAGCTCCGCGAAAACCGTTCGCTGACGCAACTATTAGGTCCTCTTGTGTGCAGGTAACAGCGCATGCGGTGCAAGATGGGAGGTGGGCTATTGTCTATGGAGAGACTCCACATACACACCGGTGATCTGGCCGTCCGTGAACCGCATCTTGTGGAGGTTGTCTTCGCTGCGACCTACTTTGGTCCTGTCATGTTGAGTAAAAATGTTCGTCCTTACAAACGAAATTTGCAGGATTACCCAAAACCGTCTGGAAATTAATAAGAGAACATAACATCTTCTATACATCTTCAACTATCTGTACAGATAATCTATATCTATATAGGTACAGATAAATAAAATTGGAGTGTTTGTTTGTAATATTAAAATAACCGCTTTTTAACCCCCGACGCAAAAACGACGGGGTGTTATAAGTTTGACGTGTCTGTGTGTGTGTGTGTGTGTGTGTGTGTGTGTGTGTTTGTCTGAGGCAACGTAGCTCCCGAACGGATAAACCGATTTTGATTTAGTTTTTTTTGTTTGAAAGGTGTATTAGTCGGGAGTGTTCTTAGATATGTTTCATCAAAATCGGTTCAGCCGTTTGAAGATTATCAGCTCTTTTCTGGTTGAAAAAGGGATTTTAGCCTCTTCTATGGGTCTGATCAACTCAAAATTTGGGATTCTATTACTTCAATGATATTAGACGAATAAAATAACCTTGAACTGATGCTGGAGCAACACCTGGAATTTCCAGGAAACCCAAGTTATTCACCAACAAACAGCAGAAGTATCGTGTTTGGGCTCATTGAAAAGGTCTCAATGAATAGATTATAGATAAATGGTGATTTAAGGGAGACATTAATTTTAAAAAGCAAGAAATAAAAATTAAATTTAAAATTTAAAAAACCCCCGACCCAGACAAAAACTCAAAAAAGTAAAAAATAATATTTATAGGCCTTTTAATTTTAACGTAATATTTTGATCAGGGCATTGTCAAGTCGGGGGACGGCTAGGCCTCTGTTTGGCGTTTTCATTGACCGTCCCCCGACTTGACAATGCCCTGATCAAAATATTACGTTAAAATTAAAAGGCCTATAAATATTATTTTTTACTTTTTTGAGTTTTTGTCTGGGTCGGGGGTTTTTTAAATTTTAAATTTAATTTTTTTACTAAAAGAATATGGATGTATACGCGGTAGATATATACCTAAATAATATTTTTAACAATTCTTGTCTGTCTGTTTATTCCGGCTAATCTCTAAAACGGCTGGACCGATTTTGACAGGACTTGCACTGGCAGATAGCTGATATAATAAGAAGTAACTTAGGCTACTTTTATTTTATTTTGTCAAATTCCACGCGGACGAAGTTGCGGGCACAACTAGTTTAATATAACATCACTCCTTATTTTCCCGAAGGATTAGGCAGAGCTGTACCAGTAGTACACCCACATAACACCAGTTATGGTTAAGTACTATGTAACAGGGGGTGACCCTATTGCCATCAACTGGGCACAGATCCGGACTCCAAGCTGCCACTGATAAATTCCGAATAGGAAAACCCAATTTACCCAATAATATTTTACCCGACCTGGGAATCAAATCCAATACCTCATGTTCAGTAGTAGCGCTTGCGACTAAGCTAAGATTAGTTTAGTTGATTATAAATGTTGTGTTTAATTTGTTAATTACTCCATGTCCAATGTACATATTTAAAACAATCTTAAGAGCGTTTATTCCGAAAGTTGTCAACGTCGCAAATAGATGTCAAATATTAACCTGTTTTTATTTATTTGTTAATATTACTGTATGGAAATATGAAATATCGCTAACTAGTGACCTAGAATATAAATAATGATTTGCAATTATAACACTGAATTTGATGTTGTGACCGTTCTAGGTGTAAAAGGGCATTTGGAAAGTTTCCAAGTTCTTTTTTTACATCTAAAACTAAATATTCGGTGTTAAGATATTAATTATTGCATTTCATAATCAATATTTTAGGTCACTAGTTAGCGATATTTCATATTTCCATACAGTAATGTTAAAAAATAATGAAAACGGGTAAATATTTGACAGCTATTTGCGACTTTGCCAACTTTCAGAATAAACGGTCTTAAGTGTAGTTTATGTAAAACAATCTCAATAAATTATACAAAAAACATGTCGTCGGAAATTTAACACAAAACAAAGCTCTTGTTTTAAAAATAAAACGTTAATTAACATTATTAATACCATATGATAGTGTGAGCTGAAAATAAATCTGACACTGCTAACCCTTCCATATGTAAATCATAAAGTAAAAAGGGTAAGATTATGTTATGATTTATGCTTTTTTAAACCAATCAAGCGTAAAGAAGTAATAATAGGACTTGTTGGCATCTGTGCTGTCTAGTATTTATTAGTTCTTAATTTTAAAATAACTACGAGAAGAAGAAATTACAAAAGAAAATAAGTTTTTATTTCTTTTGAACATCGTCATCATCTGCCTAGCTTTTTCTCAACTATGTAGGGGTCAGCTTCCAGTCTAACCGGATGCAGCTGAATTTCAGTTTTTACATGGAGCGACTGCCTATCTGACCTCCACAACACATCATCATCATCGTTTCAGCCGAAAGACGTCCACTGTTGGACATAGGCCTCCCGCAGGCTCCTCCAAATTTTTGGGGGGTTTTGCCATAATTGACACGCTTGGCAGGCGGGTTGGCGATCGCAGTATGGTGGTAAAATGCATAGAGAACGCTGCTGCCCATTCTCTAGTAAGTCCCTTAGTCGCCTCCTACGACACCCACGGGAAGAAATGGTATGGTGCTATTCTTTTACGCCCGGCACCAAACGGGTCACAACACAGTTACTGGGTAATACGATAACCCCTTGGTAAAGACTGGTTGTCAGACTTTCGGGCTTCTGACGACCCGTAACGACTGTCAAAGATCCACAAATTACAGACGGGCCCAATGGCTTACCGTGCTTTTGAACAAATTTAACTAATTCCAATATAATGTTTTACCCCCTTATTCATAAACGTTGGTTAAAGTTAAGTAATGATTAGCGTCTGTTTAACCATACATTTTTGGCGTTAAAACATCATTTAACTTTAATCATCGTTTATGAATATGGCCAATGTCTAGAAGAAAATTTTATGGTTTCTTCTTTGCTATTAACATTTCCATTGTGACACAGATGTTACCTTTACCTAGTGAATTTGATCTATGGTCAAATCAAAGTATTGGTTGATATATGTGTCTCAAGGTTGCCTAGATCAGATCGTAGAAAGCATGCAAAACAATGAGCGGCCTCATGCCGCTTATTGTACCTATGTTTTATAGTGTTTTTTTTTTAATGTCTTTTCTGGTGTACAATAAACTGTATTATATAAGCAAATAAATATGGTTATGGCAATAGACAATTTACCTCTTTAGATACAGGTATTCAATATGTATGTCGGCAAAATTAAAGATCGATAAACATATAAAAAATTCCCATCTTGTCTAAGTATTTGTTTATTAATATTCATAGATGTTCAAACAATAAAGTATTGGAGTTATGTTCTCATGGTCTTACTTCTGCATTTTAAATTCATTTGTGACTTGTAAACAAGGCTGCTGAATAATTTAATAATTATACAATAATTATATCATGACCATTAATTTATTGGTATATTTAATAAAGAAATGACATCGAAAAAAGAAAATATCGAGTAAAAATAAAACTCATAAGCAAGCATTTGTTGTTTTAGAATATTCAATATTCATTTTATGTAGATATTGCTTTAAATGTCAAAGCCATGAAAATAATGTGAAGTTATAATTTCATGTTGAAATTATGAAAAATTAATTGTTGTAAATATTGAGAGTACGTATACTTACACCTTCAATACAGCTTTGTTTAGTGGTGCGTATGCGCATGATTCAAAATGATCAACAGTGACGTTACTATAAAATTGCTTTAAGCTTGTAAGGTTCTTAGTTTTAAAACAGAATTTACATAATAATTAGTCGGACAGGAGAAACTACACGTAAATAGAGACAATTAAGATAAAAATACTCTTCCTTTAAAGTAGGTACCTCAGTCTGCCTAGGCTTATCCCAACCATGTTGAGATCGGCTTCCATCAGTCTATCCGATGCAGCTGAATACCAGTAATTTACATGGAGCGGCTGTCCCTCTGACCACCACAATCCAGTTACTGGGTAACACGAAACCCGTCTTACCAAGTAAGACTGGTTGTCAGTGTTTTAGGTTTCTGACTACCTCTAACGACTGTTAAATATCTACAAATGACAGCTGGAACCAAAGACTTAACGTGCTTTCCGAGGCACGGAGAGGTATGATATGTGGGTGATCACCTATCCACAAACCGTCCGCGGCAAACGTAGCCTTAAGCCTTTGATCGTCCAATGCGGCTGATATTACTAAGCCATATAAGCCCTTATTTTTGAGTACCCAAGGACCACAAAATAAAACCAAAACCTATCACAGAACAACTGCCGATTCTCATCGCCAATTTATTCAAACCAATTCAAGGGAAACAAAAACAAAAATAAAAGCTGGACAGGTAAAAATACCACTGTTTGTAGTACACCGTGTTATTCCATGTTCACTTCGCCCCTTCGTTTTGCAGGCCACCTGTTGGCTGAAGTGATTTTATGGGGCCCATGGTGTATGGAAATCGGACTCTACCATGTTTTTATTTGGTTAGTGTATTTCATTTAGGGTTGGTTATTTGCAGGTGAACTTTAGAATTAAATGTATGCTTTTAAAGTTAGATTTAATATTCAGTTTAACGCAATTTTTTCCGAAAGATTATTTCAATATGTACCTTGCCTGACCCTTTGGACTCGTAAAAATGTATAAATATGACAAATCATCAATAGGTCTGTAATAGGTAAGTTACCGATCAATTGATCTGTAATGGGCAAGTTACCGATCAATTGATCTGTAATGGGTAAATTACTGATAAATTGATCTTCAATAGGTAAGTACCAGATCAATTGATCTGTAATGGTTAAATTACAGATAAATTGATCTTTAATAGGTAAGTTGCAGATCAATTGATCCGAAACGGGTAAGTTATAAGTCGTAGATAGCACATAGGGATTCACAGGTCTACAGGTCCAACGTTTTGTATTATTTTACCATATAATATAACATCACGCTTGTATTCCCCGAAGAGTCAGCCAGAGGTGTACCTATAGTCCACCCACATGTCGCCACTTATGTTTAAGCTCAATGTAATAGGGGGCGAGCCCATTGCCATCCACCGGGCAGATATCCACGACTCCGGGCTGCAACTCAGAAATGTTTATGTTTCACACTTTGCCTGACCTGGAAATCCAACCCAGTAACTCATGTTCAGCAGTAGCGCTTGAGACCACTAGATCAACAAGGCAATTTCTAATTTAATATTTGTATTATTTTAACGATCTTATTAAGTGTCTGACACTTAGCTCGCAATTTGACAGTTGTTCTAGAGTGGCGAAAGGTTAATAGGCTCGCTACAAACCTTCGAGACAAATCGCAACATTAACTTGACGATTTCTAAATCGTCAGTCAAATTGTTCACGATCGTCACTCCACTAATTGTATGCAATTGGTACTGTCTGTTTTTCCGGTGATCTATCTTAGCGGTAAGATTGGCAGGTGTATGGGTAGTTTTACACAGATTTATTGAAGTTCTATCTACATAGTATGTATGGGAATTAAAATAGATGGATGAGCCTGTACTGTTACGTAAATACAAATTCTGAAGGTCTATAAACGTGTGAATTTTTAATTACAATGCTATCTTTTTTTTAGTACTTACATTATATTTTAGGAATATGTATATCTGTGTGAGTATATTCTCATTTTTATTAAAACATTTTGATTCTATGTATTTTATTTTGCACACGGTGTTTATATCTCTTTTTACTGACTCTCCTATCGCAAGTATGCTGGAAGAGATTCTTAGAGAAGAGATCTTTAGAAATAAGCATCACCGTTGTACGTAGTTGTACTGTTTTTTTTTTTTCTTCTTGTCTGTTTACATGTGAAAATTTAAAAATGTTAATTTAATTGATAGAAAACACACAGTTCTTTTATCGAATTAAATTCCATTGGAAATATTTGGAAAACATACTTAACTTCAAGTATGTCCAACGACCCTGGTTACTTATATCCTTTGGATGTAGATAAGCAGAACGGACTCAATCTACACAAAGTCACTTTTGAGTTATGGGCGTTTGAAGTTTGACATTTTATATGCTTTTCATACTGTGGGTTGAGTCGGGGTAGCGAAAATAGTTATTTATGATACTAGTGCGGTAAGTTGGTTTTTACAAACGAGTAGACAAATGTAAGCCCGAGACGAAGTCGAGGGCTTACCATAGTCACGAGTTTGTAAAAACCAATTTCTGCACGTGTGTCATACAATGTTTTTCAACACATTTGCGAGAAAACAGTACAATATGTAATTAAACAAACTTATACATCATTAAATAGCGCTCTCCAATTTTGGCGGCAAGAGACCGTTTCCTGCAATTTGCGCCTCATTCAAAATATCAGGTGGAGTAGATTCCATATTAATATCAGTTTCCTCGCTTGAACTCATAATAAGAGTTTGTTTATAAATATCAGTCGGAAACTCGCAACAATCTTTGACGTTTCTAATATGAAAATGGCGCGAATTTACAAATGGCGCCACATGCCCGTGGTGAAAATTAGAACTACATCTTTCATCTCATTTACTCTTTATTATTAAAGTGAGACAAACGTATTGAGCAAAATCGCTTCCAAGGAGGTTCGATCAGTCAGCTTATTTATTCTCGTAATGTGAAACTCCTTGGACGAAATTCTTATAATATTTTATGGAAATTAAAAAAAAAACCGTAAAGAATACGCACGGTGCCATACAACGAGGTATGCGGTAAAATAGGTACTTAGGTGAGAGTACCTATTTTACCGCACGTTCCGTTGTATTAGTGCGTAATTTTTAACTTTCGAACCATGTATACAGGCTTCGTAAATGCAGTTTTTGAGCAAATGTGTTGAAAAAGTAGTTTTCGTGTACATTTTAAAAGTAGGGTTTTCACTAAATGGTAGATTCGACCCTCAGGAGTACGATGGCATACTTAACTAAATTTTGGCCAAAGTGTGGACTGATCCTTCCTGCTTAGCGTCCTTTATACTTTTGATGACTGTTCATAAATGGTTAAATAAAATAAATCTTCGTTTTAGTTTTTTCACAAAACATTTTCAAACATAGAATGCAGTTTAACCCGCTTCTGCCGCTGTAAAATTATTTAAGGAACCTCTCAAAGAAAATGGTAATAAAATAACCGAAACGAAGGGGTGCTTTTTTTAAATAAGAACGTCGAAGGTGAGGGATGCGCCGCTGTTTCCGCCACGAACGGGTTGCCTCACAGATTTCCGGTAAAGGCTTGGGCACCTGGTCGCAACTTAAAGACCCCTAACTTTTTGTGCCACATTAAAAGCCCCTTCGAAATTCGAGGGAAGAATCTTTACCCCTTTCTTTAATATCTGTTGTGTGTATATTGAATTTTGTTTTACTGTCTGTGCGTATACGTATTTTTTTGCTGTAAAGGTTATTAAGTTTCATATAAATCTGTTGTTTTGTAAACTGAAATGAAAGTCAGGCGGTGTTTGTGCTAAATGATTAATATCTCAATGATTATAACAATGGTTTGTTGGTTTCATTTTCCATCATGAACCGATGACATCCTAGTTTGAATGACCTTGTTAGTAACATTAGTCAGCTAGGTTATCAAAGAAATAAAAAACGAGGTTCTACTGTATTTTTTTCCAAATCCTACGACATACGTCGAAGTAAATCTAAAGTTACTGCAACCAAACCCGGGAGAAACACTACTCGCACATCCCTTTTAATTATTCGGTCGGTTGCGTTCCGTTTCAAGCTGTTGTTCTATTTTCAAATATCGCAACACTTCGATGCCATCTTAGAATTAGAAATAAGGTTAGCGTATGTTTGCTACCTTTTTTCTGTGTTTTTTTAATTGTGCATATGGCAGAATGGGTTATTTTCGGCATGGCATGTGCCACCACCATTGGCGACAGACGGTGATGTCACACGGTTATTTCTGGTTATATTTTGACTGTAAAGGGTTGTGTTTTTGCTAATGCAACGTGTGCATGATTAAGGATTCGTGAAATATTTCATGTGTCACGTTGCTACTCATAATATTAATGATCTTTGAAGTTTGTTTGTTCTGTTTTATGGAATGGTATCCGCAGTCATTCATGGCCTATATTCTGGGTTAAAGTGTGTAGTAACATACAAGTGATAGAAGTGAAATTTCTTAAACGATTAAGAACTAGTGAGATATAGTGTGACAGACAGGGGGAGTTAATTAAATCATTATTCTTTCTCATGTAACGAAATGTGCTTAACGTGATGCAAATTCTCCTCCGACTATTTGATCGCCTAAGAAGTTTCATTCAAAAATAGGCAGACTTACTTTCGCATCACAATATTGTATAATCCGAGAAACATTGGTCTGTCGGCCACTGTAACGGGTTTTTAAGAAATATCGCGCTTAGTTTCCCCGAATGGTTAGGCAGCGGCAGAGGTGTACCTATATAGCACACCCAAATATCGCCAGTTATGTTTCAGTTTCATATAATAGGGGGCGAACCTATTGCCATCGACCACTCCGGATTGCTCCTATCCTAATTCAAAATCCTAATTAAAAAAACTAACTTCGCGTCACAATATTAAGGATCCCGCAGACAGGCCCAACGCGACAGCACGACGCGACCACTGTAGAACAATTTCTATTAACACTTCGGGAACATTCTACCAGAGTCGCGTCGTTCCAGTCTGCGGGATCCTTTAAGAAATCTGAGTAACATCGGTCACTGTAACACGTCATTGTAAGATATTGTAAAAACTCTTTGGAACTCAAGCGAATGCATGTTATGACAGGTACTTAGCAGTTATGTGCACCACAAAACAGAAATAAAAGATCCAAAAATACATTCTCCTTGAAAAACATGCTCACATGATGCAAGACATGACCTACAGGATGTCTGCCAAAAAATAAAACTGCTTGACTTCATGACTCGAAAAGTAAATTGCTTTTTAAATTTCTTACGTAGTAACTTTCTAACTTCATATTTGACACGACTTAGTCATGATTAAGAAAAACATCGTGAAGACACCTTGAGTTAATTGTTTGCAATATGGCTGGACCTTGGTCCAAAACGATTTTTTGATAAAAGCGAGAGAATTATGAAAATTAAATGTAGGGTTCTCGAGTGGGGCTTGTACCCCATGGATGTTCAGCTATTTACCTATAGATACTTTTGAAGAAAACATAGCTTCAAACATAAATATTTTTTTGACGAAATTCGTTCTAGATTTTCTGACCCCAAAAATTTAATAAAGGGAGTGTGGCAAAAACTGCGGGTCGTCAGAAGCCCGAAAGTCTGACAACCAGTCATACCTAGAGGTATCTGCCAGGGGTGCGGGTTGCTCGAAAGAGATACCGTGTCCCCTGGCAAACAGGCTACTGAGGGCACTCGGGTGAGTTTTTAGTCAGTACAAGTCTGACAAGCCTGCTCCACCCAGACCGGGAGAAGTTATTTCATGATTTCCCACCCTCAAAAAAAGGGGAATCGAATTACCCAGTTGGATTGTGGAGATCAAATAGGCAGTCGCTCGATGTAAAATACTGGTACTCAGCCAGTTATACTGGACCCCAACAAAGTAGGGATAAGGCAGATTGAGTCTGGCAAAAACTTCTTCATAGTTTAAAAAAAATACTCTGCATGACTGTCCTTTTGAACCAATGTAAACGGGCCACTGGCCTTGTTAACACACAGTGACCCAGTGAGGTGATCAACGCTCTTTCTTCTTCTGTTTGCCTGGTATTAGTTATAGTATTAGTCTGGACTAATACTATTTATAGTCAAGAAAAGTCTTCATCATAACATTGGACTCAGCCTATAATTTTCCCACTGCTGGGAAACCTCCTCTCTTCGACAGGGAGTGGGCTATAATCTATCACGTGGGCCCAGCGCGGGTTGGTAGATGTCACATGTCTTCGATGTTTTGGTTCTAGGACATGGCGGTTTCCTCACGATGTTTTCCTTCACCGTTTTGAGAGCAGTGGTGATTATATTATTTAGACAAAGTACAGCCTGCGTGGGTTCGAAGTAACCACTGCAATTGAAAAAAGCCTTTGTTTTGTTTTGCATAAATAAACACACACTCGTCTTGCTAAACCAATTATAAATCATGACTTCGCACTAGTGTCTTATCAAAAACCACATTTATTTTTGTTTAAAACAATTTTCAAACAACTTTTAACGTCAATTTCGAAAGATAGTCAACAAAAGAAATCTCGAGACGTGTGGTAATGTATTTGAATGTTATTTTAAAAGGTAAAGAATCGTGTTTATAGCTAATTTGACTGAGACAGATGTGCTTGTCTGTCTAATGGATCTCGGATGGTGAAAGTGATGCCGCGTTTTGCACTCCGACCTGACCTAGTCTGAGCGCCTTATTCTGGTCGGTTTTTAATTTAATCATGATTTTCTCTAGCATTTTTATTGTGCCATAGGCTGGATTGATTGATTAAATTTATCCACCCATACATTAGGTATAAGGCAAACTTTTCTTAAAACGATAATATGAGGGATATTTTATGAAATATGAAACAAGACTTCAGACACGTAATTTCGTAATATTTCTATAGTTTTATTACAATTGCTTTTATAATTTGCGTTCATTTTCATGCGCTCGCGAGGTAAGGCACACAGGCATGACGCGAAAGCGCGATGTGAAGTGTCGCGTCCGTCGCCCTTCGTCGAAATTGGATTGATTTGCCTGATAAGTTCACCATAACAGATCCAAATTAAAATTTGTAACGTCACATTAACAACTTGGATAAAAACAAGGATTGCAGAAGTAACGTGATGTGGTGTCGAATTCTACTAACTTACTAGGCCTTGAATAATTCCCAAATTCGACATCGCTCATTTAATTACCTCTATGCGATATAGCAAATCACATTCGGAATAAGTACGCTAAATGAATTAGCTGGTCGTTTTCATGCGGGCACAAAGTGCAGTTATAGCAGGTAACCATTATAATACATTCCACACTTTGTAAAATCAATCAACTCACAAAAAAAATGCTCTTTGGGTTCTCTAAATTAACCAGACGTTATGCACCTAACTGATATTATTATAATATTTATTAATTTTTCACTTTATGTAACAAAATATCTGGATGATCGAGCTTTGCTCGGTTTTTTTTTGTTTGACGTTTTCTAAAAATGAAACCTAGCTAGATGGGTTTATCGCCCCCGAAAGCCCGTGAATACTAAATTTCATGAAAGCGTTGGACCCGTTTCCGAGATTCAGATTATATATATATATATATACAAGAATTGCTCGTTTAAAGGTATTAGTTATCAGTACTAGGAGTTCCTGTATCACAAAAGCCAATCAAATTAAAAGTTTAGTTACTGGTCCTTTTGCACGTAAAAAAATTATGGTACTTAATTCAATTAGAATCACGCCAAGAGTCGTCATCATTATCTGTCTAGCTTTGTCCCCACTATGTCGTGATCAGCTTCCAGTCTAACTGGGTACAGTTGTATACCAGTATTTTACATGGAGCGACTGCCTATCTGACCTGCACAACCCACTTACTGGGTACCTGAACGACTGTCAAAGATATATCTAAGACAGACGGAACCAACAATTTAACCGACTTTACGAGGCAGAGAGGTGTCTCGGTACTTAAGAATGGTCACCCATCCCATGATTAACCTCATTGATCGAACCGTGCAGCAGATTTTTCTTATCCAAGAGCTCCTCAGCCAAGCGTTATCATAGAAATTGTGAGCTTTTCCTGTGATTGGTTCTTCAGCCCAGCAATAAATGAGGCGGTCTGCCCAGCTTGGGCGGAGCACCGCCGTGTCCTCGTGGAGGCGATCGGCGGCGGCGATCTCTCGCGTCCAGCCCTGGTCCAGGCCATGGTACGGAGCGAGAGGGCATGGGGACCCGTCACCTCCTTCAGCGAAGCAGTGATGCTCGCGAAGAGGGAGGCGGCGCACGTGAGGGAGAGGCAGCATATGCGCCCTTGCGACCCCAGCCGCCGCAGGATACGGAGACGCCCTGGGCGTCGGGAATCCCAGGCCGATTTCCGGCCACCGTAGGCATGGGCTTGCGGACGGCGAGTAATGGGTAGCTCGCTGTCCGGTAAGGACCAAGCCCAAGTCGACGGCGCGTTGTGTTCCACGCGCGCCTCAAAGAGATGTCAGCATAAAAATGATGGGGCCCGCAAGGGCCGATGCCTGCCAGGGGTGCGGGTTTGTTTGAAAGAGATACCACAGCCCCTGGCATACGGGCTAATGAAGGAACACGGGTGGGTTTTAGTCAGTAAAAGTCTGACACGCCCTCCTGCTCCAACCAGAGCGGGAGAAGTTATTTGATGATTTCCCACCACAACAAAAAAAAAAAAGCCCAGCAATAAATGTTTCAACGGACTTAGATACAATTTGGCACAAATATACATATACATATACATAAATATTGGTTTATAACCTGTATTAACATATAGGATACTTTTACCTCGGTAGTACGTTCCCGGGTGAACCCGCTGGCAAAAAATGCTATCTATTATACGGACCCACCTACAAAAATATCCAAATCTCTCCACTTTTAAACACTCATCGTTACTCTCTACAATTGAACTATACAGACATCAATTTTTAAAACAGAAATCAAAATATAACGAATGCGATTTAACATGATTAAGTGTCGGATAGTACATTTTTCACCTAATATCAATAAACGGGTAGATATTCAATCATTCTAATAGAGTGAGACTCCATAAACACACATACCTACATATTTTATGGTGTTGTATATTGGATGTAGCCAATTATATACATGAGGTATGGCCTGTTTACCTAATATACACAAATCAGTTACTGTTATTGTGTATAGGGAAATGTTTTATCTGTGAGTTAAATTTTATCTTCAGGTCAGATGTAACAGATATGCTTGTTTTATTTTACAGTTTTGGAAAGCTATATTAGATGGCATGCTAAAGTGAAATGGGTGCTTTATTCCGTGGAAATTTCTTATTAGCTTATCACTTCTTCTCTTATGACTGATTCCTGTAATTTACGGAACGTTATTGATTAAAACGTGTGGTGCCGGACATAAAGAATAGCACCATCCCATCTCTTCCCGTGGGTGTCGTAAGAGGCGACTAAGGGACTTACTAGAGAATGGGCAGTAGCGTTCTCTATGCATTTTACTACCATACTGCGATCGCTAACCCGCCTGCCAAGCGTGGCGATTATGGCAAGCCCCCCTAAATTGGGGGAGGCCTATGTCCAGCAGTGGACGTCTTCCGGCTGAAATGATGGTGATGATGATGATTGGTTAAAACTAAGACTCTTCTATCTTTACCAATAACGAAGCAAAGACCTCATAGCTTTGCATCGTAGTATACCTGTGATAGCTACTTCCTTATGGGAGGGTTCCCATACGAAATACGTAGAATTAGCTTACGAATCTAATATATATGCCCAGTTTGGCAAAAAAATATTCTACCATTACTGATCAAAACGACTCATTTTTGTTTATAGGAACGGAGCATTAGCCAATTTGACATCGTCGGGAATCCCAGGCTGATTCCCGGCCACCGTAGACGCGGGCTTGCGGACGTCGAGTAATGCGTAGCTCGCTGTCCGATAGGACCAAGCCCGGGTCGACGGCGCGTTGTGTTCCGCGCGCGCCTCAAAGAGATGTCAGCACCAACAGGTGAGGCCCGGAAGGGTGTGACGCAGCATGGGAGAGGCCTATGTCCAGCCTATCGCAGTCCAATGACTGCGATAGGCTGAGTTGCTTGATTGCATTTCGTTATTTATGTTGTCGAGTAGTTTTTTTCAAACAAACGAAGTAATGGAATAGCAATATTCTTCAAAATGATTCAGATTTTGTGTCTGCAGATATTTTATTGAAATGCTGGTTCGAAACCCTGCTTCATAGTAGTTGCATATGCATTATTCAGTTCATACCTAATGTTCTCACTGCTGGGACACAGGCCTCCTCTCGATGAGAGGCAGTGGGCTGTAATCCACTTCGCGGCCCAGTGTGGTTTGGTAGATGTCACATTTCTTTTTTTGGTTCTCATGATGTTTTCTTTCACCGCTTAGTCACATATAAGCCTAGATAATATGTAGACAAAGCCTACACTAAATGAAATGATTACTAACAATATGAAAAATGATATTAAAATTTAAAAAAGACACTCAACCACAAAATCCCCCTGCATACAGATGTTCTTAAATTCCATCACCTATGCGCAAGCGCAGACGTAAGACGAAGTACAGTTATTGCAGATTAATGCTCGCTCTCTGCCTGACCCCTTGCCCCGTCGGCGTGAAGATACTACATCTGTCAATATTATTAAACGCGCATTTATTTTACTATACAAATGATTAATGGACGAATTCTTTATTTGTAGGTTTTTTATTGGATGCGCAAGAGTTGCTGAGCAGTCGGTTGGAAGTGAGAGGTTTGTATTTGTTTTGATTAGTGGGGCACGATTTTTAATGAAGATGTGTTGTTACATTTTGTTGTTGCGACATAGTTAAAATTGTTTGTAATTAATTCATTTAAAAATAATTAATAGGTACACAGATATTTGTGTACAACCGACATAGCCCGAAGAATTGCCAAACTTAAGTAGCAGTGGGCAGGGCACATTGCTCGCAGAACAGATGGCCGATGGCGACGAAAGGTTCTGGAGTGGCGACCGCGTACCAGAAGACGTAGAGTTAGAAGGCCTCTCACAAGGTGGAGCGATGACCTAGTGTAGGCCGCAGGAATCCGCTGGATGCGGGAAGCACAGAACCGGTCGATGTGGAGGAGCTTGGGGGAGGCCTATGTGCAGCAGTGGACGTTTTTCAGCTGAAATGATGATGATGATTTTTTATGAAGATATAACTCTCGAGAGTAGGTACAGTCGGAATATTACACCAGATAAACTTAGAAAATTCTGCATATAACATCACGCTTTTTTTCCCTGAGGGGTTATTCAGAACTGTACCTATTGAACACATACATTTCGTCCGTTAATTTATTTGTGGGCGCATTGACAACTCCAGAAATACGCAGGTATTAGGCAACAAGCACGTTTTGATTAAAAATAAAAGTATTATTTAAATGTAGATTCAACAAATAAGCCTAGGTACAGGACAATCGCCTACAGAAAAATCCTAGACACAACTTATTTATTTATTTATCACATGTATCCTTTGCCATTACAGATAATAAAATCTAATGCGACAAAGTAACTTCTAGTTTACTTATCTATACCTAACATGCACAGTACGTGGCCCTTGTGAACTCACCCAGTGTACAGGTGAATATGTCTATGGCATCCGCCACCGTGTTGATTTGAATGGCACCGCCATCGCCACTTATCGAATTATAACCTCTAAAATGCATTTCACTCTCCTTTTACCCGATCTCTCTGTTCATCTTAGAAACTAGAGATAGAATATCACATGTCAAGGATATCAAACGGTTTTCGGAAGAATTCTCTAAAGTCCCGTCATATAGTAAGATTAGCACGGTATCATTATTGTTACCATTGTACAAGCCTTTTCAATACACAGATCTCTAATAACTTGATATCAAACGTACCGGAAACTGCCTTTTTCATTCACTATTTCATTCAGAAATCATGAACTAAAGACCGACATAAGAAGATCTTTCATCTTCTTTTCTTCAAAGGCAAAGATGGGTCACGTTATCCTGGTCTATGACAAGTACTTGTGAGTGGGCGTGGTTTTTTTTAAGTTATTAGGATGTTGGGACTTCCGATTCTTTCTTTTGATAAAAAAAAATGGTCCTTTTAATACACATGTGCTTGAAACACGTGCGGAACGAATTATTGTGATTTTTTCTAACTTTTGATTTGATAATGGTGTTTTTTTATGTGTGTTTGTAATAGGGGAGACATGGCTTGCTTTCTATTTCGTTTAGAAATCAGTACTTTTCTCTTATTAACTAAACAATGTATTCTTGGCAATTTTATACGAATACTGGTAGTCTTGAGGGGCTTGTGGCTAAATAACAATAGCTGCACGGGTCGATCGGCCAGGTTAAGCTACGCTTGCCGCGGTTGGTCCGTGGATGGGTGACCTTCTTTACATACCAAGACCCCTCCGTGCCTCGGAAAGCACGTTGGTCCCGGCTGTCATTTGTGGATCTTTGACAGTCGTTACGGGTCGTCAGAAGCCCGAAAGTCTGACAACCAGTCTTACCAAGGGGTATCGTATTACCCAGTAACTGGGTTGTGGAGGTCAGATAGCCAGTCGCTCCATGTAAAATACTGGTATTCAGCTGCATCCGGTTAGACTGGAAGCCGACCCCAACATAGTTGGGAAAAGGCTAGGCAGATGATGACTGGTAGTCTTGATTTTTTTTTTAAACTTTTATGTGAGGGATAATTTAGAAAAAAATATGAAACAAGGGTTCAGAGACGTAACTACTTATGTAATTCTTTAGAATTCAAATACTTAAACATTTTGTAGTCACTGTCATGCGCTCGCGGGGTTTAAAGTTTCTGACTCTAATGGAAAGAACAATTTGTATGAAAACTTCATGGAAATCTACTACAGTGGAAAGTAGAGAGAGAGAGAGAGAGAATATTTTGCTGTAGCTGTAGCGGACTTGTACACACGGCTACACATCAAGCTATACATTTCCAGTATAAGCTGATCTTACATTGTATAGGATTTCCGAACAGTGCGAGAGCAGCGTAAACTGGAAATGTATAGGTTGATGTGTAGCCGTGTGTACCTTGTGCACCATTTCATCCTTATCAGACACACTGTTTTGAACTTCATTCAGTTCAAGTTAAGTATTATACTTAGGATGAATTTCACCAACCAAACTTAATTCGATCCACATCTAGATATGTCTGTTTCATCTTTGCTCTGGAATATGGACACTAACAGATCTTTATTTATTGTTTATATTTGGCTCCTGACATACAAGTATCTTTTAACTTCGCTCAAAAGCCGAAGCCAAGCCCTTTTGCAGTCATGTTTAGTGTATGACTTAATTTAAAATTAATTTTACTATTTTGATCTTGAACGAGTTGTAGATGATCACATTCAGTTTCAATGCTGAAATTCGGCCTTAATTCCGGCACGTCCTCCTTAACCGAAACGTAACTGAAACCCAACTTGTACATCAAACCACTGACTGTGCACTTGGTGAACAAAAACCTTACGAACTACAGAATGCGTGCACTTCCTTGTTTTTGTGACGGCAGCTGAAGGAGCACGTGCCTCGGAATACGGGTAGACCACACAGGACACGGGACTGGGCCAGGAGTTGCGTTGGAGTAGTAATTAGACAAGCTAAAGTATTTTTTTTGGTAAAGATGGAGGCGTGTATTTCATTGCAGGATTTAAAAAAAAGGACTATGTTTTAACGCTTACCCCTGGTCACTTTCTGATAGAACGCACACTCACACTCACATCTTTGCCCGTATCGTCTTATAAAACTGCTTGCTTCCGTTACTCTAGCTTGAAGCGATAGTCTAGTAATGAATTACTCAAATCAAATCAAAAGCTATTTAGAGTTAGCTCTTTTTGAATGTTCAAATTACATAACACAGTCCCCCAAAATACCAGCCCTTCACCACTTCCTAGTGCTTTAGCTGGGAAGAAGAAGTAGCGCTATAAACTCCCCTGCAGCAAAGACTATTATGATAACAACAACAATATGAAAGTACGTATAAATGTTGTGAATTCTAAAATTGGAAAATTGACAAGCACCGGACGTCAACCTCAGTAACGACACCAGTCGTTACGGAGGTTGACGTCCGGTGCTTGTCAATTTTCCAATTTTTCTGGGCTTAGATAGCAACAGTGAGTGACATAGCGGTCAGCAACGATCCTGTCTAAATTATACGATCACTGTTATTAACACTTAATAAAATGCTACCAGGAGAATAAGCCTATGCTTACCACCTTGCCAGATCTTTGTGTCTCTGCGTGCGCTCTATATACTCCTTCATACTTTGCTTCCAAGACTGTATGCTCAATGATAAGCGAATAGCGACAGTTGCTACATATGTCTGTATGATAAGCAGTGTTTGTTGTATTGAGACGCGGGTCCTTCAGGGTCACTATAAGTGGAATTAGGGGGCTAGCTGCAAGCGCTGTTGATAGCGCTGCATTTGTAAAGAGGTTGCTGTAGATAAGTTTGGTGTTCGGAATGATAATCTAATAAGACTTTATAAAATAGACGTAGCGTTTAAATATGTACTTTACAGATCAAGACAATACATAGTTGTAGGTTTTGTATTAACCAAAAATATAATGCTTTAGAACTTAATTAAACTTTCTCAGAGGTAGAATTTGAAATCAAGCACTTTTGAAACTAGATCTTGATTGTAAAAGTCCTGTGGTTTTAGTTTAATTTTAGATGGTGTCATTTAGATGCCCTTTTAATAATTAATACAAGCTCTATCTTACAGTTATACCAGAAAGGTGATTTAGATTAAACATTTGAAAAAAGAAAGCACAGACTAAAATACACACATGATACCTACAGTAGATATAAAACAAACAAAAAATTAAATTGAAATAAAAAGTGTTAAGTACGCTATTAGAAACTAGCAGGAAAGTGTACCTCAGGGCTGCACCAACCAGGAGTGCGGGTTTGTTCGACAGAGATACCGCAGCCCCTGGCATACGGGCTACTGAGGGAACACGGGTGGGTTTTTAGTCAGTAAAAGTCTGACACGCCCTCCTGCTCCACCCAAAGCGGGAGAAGATATTTGATGATTTCCCACCAAAAAAAAAGGGCTGCGCCAAAAAAAATCATTTCAGCAAAAATCCCAGACAACTACTGCTTGAAGTGGCCATTTCTAGAAGTTACGATACAGTTTAGCTCCTTTTACCGCTATACCAATCGGTTTGACAAAATTAAAGACCAAACACAGTTTCAATTGCCCGTTTATATCAACAGAATATATAATGTAGTAAAACACATCAATAGCTCTAATTTCAACACACATGAACTGGCGTATAGGACTAATGGCGGCTCTAATGTTACTTATTAAGTGGAACGGTGTTGAGTAAACTTTAGGTGCAGTCTTACTTAGTGACAGGTAAGTAAGACGTTAATAATAACGACAAGTTAATAATTTATTTGATGATAACTTAGTTTAATTTTGTAGGAGTCTGAATAAGTATAGTTAAAAACTTTAAATAAAAAGGTAGGACTTGACTTAATCGATAAAATTCCGTAGCGTATTTTGGGAGCGTTTCTCCAATGCAACTTGAAGCTATCTCTACCGCGTTCAAGAGCTGTAAGTGACAAAATTGCATGACCATTATGACACAGACTACTCTTGAACTCGATTTAGATGTAGAATAGAATGAATAGAATAAAGAATAGAAAACATTTCGACGCAGGCACAACACAACAGCAGCAAACACATAAAAAAAGAGAACAATAAACATAACAAAAGAAATTGCAGGATCAGTTGTACTGAGCGTGTCCATACCGAAAGGGTTACCATCTCAGCATATGCTGGGCGTGAGACACCCAGCGCTGGTTTTCAGTAGGCACCCCGCAGCGACACACGGACGTAGTGTCGTCCGCGGACGTAGGTAAATAAAAGTAAACTATTGCAACGTAAAATAGACACATACTTCAATATTAGTAAAAAACTTATGTAGTGTTATCTTACTATTAACGGCACCAACTTACGAGTTGCACGTCGTAGGTTTAAACCCAGTCAAGCGGGTTACTTTGTGGAAATCATTTCATCACCGCTGCTCGCAAAACGGCGAAGGAAAACATCATGAGGAAACAGGCATATTCGAGAACCAAAAATTCGAAGACATGTTACATCTACCAACTCACATACACTGGGCCCGCGAGTTGGATTACGGCCCACTCCCTCTCAAAAGAGACGAGGCCTGTGTCCCAGCTGTGGGAAAGTTTTAGGCTGATTATGTATGTATGTATGTTCAGTTTCATAGTTAAAATTCACCATTAGTCAGTAGGTCATGTAAGTGAGCCACAGTATAAGTTGGTTTTAAGTTTTATTCAATAGGATAAAATTGGGCATAGTTCCGTATTTCCTCACAAATTGTTTTTTTAATGACTTTACCAACATATTTTTAGATAAATCTCTTATACAGGATAAGTTTTTGACCAGTGCGCAAACTTTAACCATGAATTCAGCATATCATTCTAGAGCCCCCAGCACAGAAATTTTCGGCGGTTCTACAAAAAAAAAAAAACTATTCCATACATTTTGACGGCGCGGCGTAGGTATTGCACTTTTTTTATGAACAGACAGCATTGCTTAAAAACTTATCCTGTAGGTACTTATTTTTTTTAATTTGGCATAGTTTTGTCAATTTCACGGTAACGTCAATTGCATAGGATCTGGTAATCTTCCGAAGTATGCCATGGGAACCTCGACAAGGCTAAGCTATGTAATTCAAAATGGCCGCTTTACTTTGTAACTGTTGCTTAATATGTGCCCTTAATTAACAATAAAATCTCTGTTACGAGGTGTTAATTTACTTTTTTCTACTTAAAACAAGTGTTCTATAATCTAAAACTGTTAAAATAAAATTATTTGTTGCCTCGTAGTCGTAAGCTCGTAGGGAAAATTATTTTGTTCGTCAGTGGGAATTTCGGATAAAAGTATTCTATGTCCTAATCCATATCATGGTCTAGCTATGTGCCAAATTTTATCTAAATCCGTTCAGCCACTTCTGCGTGACAACGTAACAAATAAACATATGAAAGAATCAAATCGTTTCTTTTTAACCCCCGACGCAAAAACGACGGGGTGTTATAAGTTTGACGTGTCTGTGTGTGTGTGTGCGTATGTGTTTGTGTGTGTGTGTGTCTGTCTGAGGTAACGTAGCTCCCGAACGGATGAACTGATTTTGATTTTGTTTTTTTTAATTGAAAGGTGTATTAGTCGGGAGTGTTCTTAGACATGTTTCATCAAAATCGGCTCAGCCGTTTGAAGATTATCAGCCCTTTTCTGGTTAATGAAGGGATTTGAGCATCTTCCACGGGTCTGATCAACTCGAAATTTGGTATTCTATTACTTCAATGATATTAAATGAACAAAGTAACCTTGAAATGATGCTGGAGCAACACTTGGAATTTTCAGGATGCCCAAGTTACTCACCAACAAACAGCAAAAGTATCGTGTTTGGGCTCATTGAAAAGGTCTCAATGAATAGATTATAGATAAATAGTGATCAGGACGAGGAATGAGGATAAATTAGTAACAAACTTCACTGTGGGAACAATACGCAACGATGCGCAGATTTAAGCGAGCGAGACATTAAGTTTAAAAAGCAGGAAATAAAAATTAAATTAAAAATTTAAAAAACCCCCGACCCTAAAAAAAAAACTCTAAAAAGTAAAATTAATAATATTTATAGGCCTTTTAAGATGAAGGTAATATTTTGATCAAGGCATTGTCAAGTCGGGGGACGGTCAATGAAAACGCCAAACAGAGGCCTAGCATTTTCATTAGCCGTCCCCCGACTTGACAATGCCTTGATCAAAATATTACCTTCATCTTAAAAGGCCTATAAATATTATTAATTTTACTTTTTAGAGTTTTTGTTAGGGTCGGGGGTTTTTTAAATTTTTAATTTAATTATAATATTAGTTTTGATTTAGAGTGGTCTTTGATCGCAATTTCTTCTGTGTGTATTTTGTATTTCATCATTAATAAAAAAAAAACAGATCCCAGACTCCCTACTTATCTGTTGCTGAACGATCAGTTCAGTGGTTTAAGTGTGTAAGATAACAGATAGATAGACAGACAGCATTACTTTCGCATGTATGATATTAACCGTTACTAATATTATAAAGGCGAAAGTTTGTTCACGAAAAAACGGCTGAACGGATTTGGATGAAATTCGGCACAGGGATAGATTATAACCTGAATTAACACATAGGATACTATTTATCTCGGTAGTACTTTCCCATGGGATAAATTTTGACCTCCATTCAGGCGAAGCCGTGGGCGGAAGCTAGTTAAGTAATAATACGGATATGTGAGCAGTGGTGGCCCAGTGGTATCGTCCTCGACTTACGAGTCGTAGGTCGTGGGTTCGAAACCAGAAAGCAGCTTTACTTTGTGTAAATAATTTAATCATTACTCCTCCCAAAACGCTGAAAGAAAATACCGTGAGGAAACCGGCATGTCCTAGAACAAAAAAATCATGGTCACATGTCTTCGATTTTTTGGTTAGATTGGTAATTTTTGGTAGATGTTAATCTACCAACCCGCACTGAGCCCGCGTGGTAAATAACAGCCCACTCCATCCCAAAGAAAGGAGGCCTATATTGTCCCAGCAGTGGGAACATAATAGGTGTGATTATGATGAATAAGAAGTAGATCATATATGTCTAGTATCAGTGTTCGGGAAATCCCTCAGGGCATCAATATACTAAGTAATTCCTATAATATCAGTGCAAACTATTACACCACCGCCGAGCGATGCCAAAAGGTATTCGTGTCGATTTAATAATTAATTTGAAATATGTCATAACGAACCAAAGATGGCGGCTACTGAGAACTCTAGATTATTTATGGTCTGAAGATTAATAGAATATGGTGCAGATATATTAATGTTGGGATTCCGTTTTGAATTATAGGACGTGGAGTCGTGTATCGTTGCATTATTTCCGGTGTGTGAGCTGAGTAAAGATTCGGAGCGAATACTCTTTAAGATAGTTTTTTTTTTTTTTTTTTTTTTTTTTTATTGAGTAGCAGTAATTTCCAACATTATCCGACCAACGAGCGAACTTTCTGAGGTCTACATGAATAGAATAGAATAGACATTTATTTTGCAAATACGGGTAAAAGCAGAGTGTCTAAAAGACATTTACACTGATAATTACAGTAAGCTTCAAACGTGCATTGGACAAAAGAGCCTAGCTTGGTTTTAATTCTAAGGCTATAAGATTTCCTAGAAAAGCGTTGGCCGCCATCACATAGGTAACGGTGGTTGTGAAAGCATAGAGCCCTGGTAATTTTGAATGTACTCGTCGTATTGTCCTTATGAGCGATAATAGTTCTTACTGCAATCCGATGCGGGTTAAAATCTGTTGTAATAAATTCGAATAATAAATGAGCAACCATTGTCGTAAAATTGCAAATACAATCGTATAAAATTAGATATTAATTATTTGAAAATAAATGATCCATCACTGGATGCAGTTTGGCATTTAGAATTTTATGGTATATTTTTAATTATAATAATAATTGTTATTGAAGATATAAACTGGTTTTCAAGATAATTAAGAGGTGAATTTGATGATTTTTTTGATGCATTAAAGTATGTTTAATTATGTTTTCAGTATCATCACTATATGCAAAAAAGATTGTTTGCTTTCAAAATTATTTACGGTTAAAGAGATACACTGATTTAAAACCACCATTTTAGCGTTTTCAAGAAATCTCCGCCTTAAGCTACGTTTGCTGGGGTTGGTCCATGCCTCGGAAAGCACGTTCAACCGTTGGTCCCGGCTGTCATTCGTGTGGATCTTTGGCAGTAGTTACGGGTCGTCAGAACCTCGAAAGTCAGACAACCGAGGGGTATCGTATTACCCAGTTACTGGGTTGTAGAGGTCAGATAGGCAGTCGTTTTATATAAAATACTGATGTCCAGCTGCATCCGGTTGGACTGGAAGCCGACCCCAACATAGTTAGGAAAAGGCTAAGCAGATTGCGTAGTCAACAAGGTACTTATTTGAATTCTCTTTCGAAATATAAATCCTACTAATATTATTAATATAAAAGTTTGTATAGTTGCATGTTTGATGTTTCTCATTTAATAACGCAAAAAAAGTTGAACGGTTTTGGATGAAAATTGGCACATAGATAGTTTTTACCTGAATTAACACATCTCTAATAAAGGATATTCCATATATCCCTTAATAGGTACGACTACAAATCATAACGTTTTTTAAGTAAACAAAACCAAATGCAAACCATTCCACACAACAGAAGGCTCCCAGCATCCGATTTTAATTCTATCTCCACATTGATGCGGGCTCAGCATTGAGTTCCATTTTTCGCAATAAACAAAACGCACGGGATGGTGTTTTTTTAGTAAAAAATACATGAAAACCTATCGGTTTACCAAAAAACTGAACATATGGGCATCGGATACCTTGGCAGTGTGTTATAATAGGTGAGTGTAGTAGGATGGCGTGAGGTTGATGCTTGCATAGAAATGTTTTATGTATTGGAAAGAAATTTTGAGGCTAAGGAGGTATTCCATTTTATTCAATAACTAGCCGTGCTGGCAACTTCGTTTACGTGCGTATTGGATTTCGTGGGGGTTTTTTTTTTGTATAGAATTCATTTCCTTTTTTTTGCTTAAATCAAAGCTGAAGTTACTTCTTATAATATCAGCTATCTGCAGGTGAAAGTGTTGTCAAAATCGGTCTAGCCGCTTTGGAGATTCGCCGGAATAAACGGAGAAAAATGAAAAAAAAATTGGCAGAAGTACCTACCGTATACTAATACTTTCACATCTGTTTAGTAAAACGCTAGCATTTATATATTACAAATCGAGACTTCAATTTAATTTATTTGTATAGATTAAAACGATAAGTATATTTGAAATTTAGTCAAATATGAAAACGCTGGTAAAACGTATTATATTCCTTGTTTAAAAACAATACATGAAACAAAATTTCTTGATGATTGAGGAGAAATACTTTAACATTATTTTCTCTCTACACATCTATTTTCACCCTTTTCAAAATAAAAAGTATCAAAATCACACCTTCATAGTACACACCGGGACAGTGACAGTACGACAGAATCCCACATGTTTTGATTTTTTATGAAATATTTGTGTGGAATATTTTTCGAAAAACCATTAAAAAGTGGATTCATAAATCATGTTACATCTGCCATAGCTTCAGGCATTCATTATTTATAAAAAAATACTTTTCTGTCATCTGATTTGAAAATGATTGCGTTGAACGGATTTTAATTACAAACTGCGAATTTTATTATTTTACTGATGCTTTCGCGCTAAAGGCGTTAATATCATAAAATTACAGTTGTTTTTATGATGACTCTGTTTTAATTCAAGTTTAGCACTATTGTGGGAAACGAGTTGTAATTATTACTGTTATAATTTGTTGAATATTTAAAGCTTTAATTAGCTATAGGTACGGTCAACTGTGGCATCTTTATTTTCCATAGACTTTATCCATGAGTACTGTACATACATTTTCTCTAGAAAATTAAAAAACGATTGCCGCAATTTAATATCGAAACGATACAGAAGTGGAATAATTTACTAATTGTATCTAACAATTTTTTTATGTTCGAGACTTATTTTAATACAGTCCTCATTGATAAAGATGCCACAGTTGACGGTACAGTAAGTGCCAGGGAAGTTTGCGAAATTCATTTTTTTTAACAACGGAGAACAATAGGAGCACCTTCTACAGGATAAGTTTTTATCCAATGCGCAAGTTTTAACCATGAATTCAGCATATCTTTCTAGAGCCCCTAGCACAGAAATTTTTCGCCGGTTATACAAAAAAAAATCAGCTGTTTCATACATTTTGACCGCGTAGGTATTGCACTTTTCTATGAAACATGTGTTTTTTTTTTTTGTTTTACCGGCGAAAAATTTCTGCGGTCTAGAATGATATGCTGATTTCATGGTAAAAATTTGCGCACTGGATGAAAACTTTTCCTGTATATTGCGCCGCACGCCCTGTCACCTATGCATTTGATGATCTCATCACTGCGTCAGTGAGCAGAATTCGCGCGGCTGAATTTTAAGCCCACACTTCAGCTGCCTATTAGTACTAAGATATACAATGTACTATGTACTATATGCCATCGCAACGTTAAGAAGAAGGTTATGGTGTGGTAATGGTAGCTTTTAGACATACAAGTGTTACACTAGACAATTTTTGGCAATTCCACACAGGGACTTTGACCTCTTAGCCTTGAAATGCGTCTACGCATAAGTAATTTAACACAATTGCCTGCTTAATGTCAAGATTGAATGTGATAAAGATCCCAAATTACCAGATGATTACCTTAAATACTTAGTAGAGATACAGAAATACTTTATTCTACGACTATTTAAATAAAATTATATCCTCAGCTAGTTGGCAATGCGGTCAAATTGCCCAATTTGCGGGCTAAATTGACCAATTTGACAACTTTGGAGGACATTGTCGGTGATAAATCATGGTGTTATTAGGATGTCGAATAATATCGTTTTTTAACAGGAAATCGATAAGGTTCAGAGACATTACGGTTATAATAAAAAATGCAATTTTAATAAGGGCTTGTAATTCTTGCTCGGCAGTGAAAACGTCTTTTCTCGTAGAGATAGAAAGAAACTCAGATTATAAAACAAAGGCAGATAGACCGCGCGGAACACCAAGAGTGAAGCCAAAAAAACCAACTTGGTGTTCCGCGTGGTCTATCTGCCTTTGTTTTATAATCTGAGGAAAGAAAGTAAGAAAAATAATGCATTTAATTTGCAGACTTAAAGGCACAGAGAAACTGGACCATGGACCTTGTGAGGGCCGCAGGAATCTGCTGGATGCGGGAAGCAAAGAAACGGTTGAAGTGGTGGACCTTGAGCCTTATGACAAGCAGCGGACGTCTTTCGGCTGACATGATGAAGATAATGAATAAGCATACAACATATTCTGTAAATAAAAATAAAATAAATAGTATTTCACTACCTACTCCGATTCAATAAGTGACTGAGTGTATAGGGTGAAGTCTGGTTTCGATATTGAAGCTTGGCGATTTTTGATCACATTGTCCAGATTTTTTTTAAGGATGTTTTCATAGACCTGTAACTATCTAAGTTCTCAGAAAATAGACAGTTTTTGGTTTAAAATAAGGGATTATTATGACGTTTCATGTATGCACGTAGACGAAGCAGAAGGAGTACCTATTTAAGGATCGTAGTAGGTAGCGTTTTGTTGTTTCTACCAGCCCTTATGGGCAAAAGGCGTGAGTTTATACAGGATAAGTTTTTAACCAGTGCGCAAACTGTAACCATGAATTCAGCATATCATTCTAGACCCCCTAGCACAGAAATTTTTCGTCGGTTATACAGAAAAATAAAAATCTGCTCTTTCATAGACCAAAGGCTTAACGTGCTTTCCGAGGCACGGAGGGGTCTTGGTATGGAAAGATGGTCACCCATCCACGGATCAACCGCGGCAAACTTAGCTTAACCTGATCGATCGACCCGTGCGGCTAATAATACTTACACACAAGCCTCTCCGGTACTAATAAAACTTCAGACACACAGACAGACATTCCCATTAATCCATGGGCCGACATAACATGCTACCGTTGACACTCGACTACAGAAAGGTCCATCCCCCACCATTTATAACACGCGTACCCGGCGGGCGTTCAATTTGATTACAATATAATGCGTAAGCAATAAAAATGCGCATTATAAAACAATCATGGCGGCTACAAATGAAGTGGTAAGCACAATAGTGACAGTAATGAGGCACGTTTTGTTGAGAGCGTTTTGCGGTGGTTTTAAAACGCTTTTTGTGAGCATTTCAAAAATCGTTAAGCGTAGGAAAGATTTGTTACTATATACTACAGAATGTTCCCATTGCTGGGACACAAGCGTCTTCTCTGTGAGAGGGAGTGTCCCATAATCCACCACGCGGGCCCATTGCGGGTTGGTAGATGCCACATGTCATCATTTCAGCCGAAAGACGTCCACTGTTGGACATAGGTCTCCCCCAAGCACCGCTACTTCGACCGGTTCTGTGATTCCCGCACCCAACGGATTATTGTAACCTTCACAAGGTAATCGGTTAACCTTGTGGGGGAGGCGTTCAAACTCTACCTACGTCTTCTGGTATGCGGTCGCCACTCCTGAACCTTTCGGCGCCATCGGCTACTGAGTTGGGCTGTGAAAAGCAACTTTAATTTATACAATTAATTTATTAGTAGACTAGCTTCCAACCGCGGTTCGCCCGCGTGGAAGTCGGAAATTATCCCGCGGGAACGCACTACCAGATTATAAAGTATACTATGTGTTAATCTAGATTGTAATCTATCTGTGTGCCAAATTTCATCCAAATTCGTTCAGCCATTTTTGCGTGAAAGAGTAACAAACATCCATACATCCATACACACAAACTTTCGCGTTTATAACGTTAGTAAGGATAGAGCGGCGAGAAGTTTGATAAAAAAGCAAATATACACAACGGCTAACGTTGACCATATTAAACCAAGAGACCGTGACGACCTCTCATTGGTTAACCAGCATAACACAAACTTATAGCCCAAAAGGTACATAAAATCATCATCGAAGACATTACAATTACAATAGATTGATCGATCATCCACGTCTACAGCATCCAAACCTCCAAAATTGGATATTTACGAAAAGGTCAAAGTGATTTTATCGACTAATCCCATCCCTAGCAATGTGGACGTGCCGACAAGGCAACGACAAGTAAATTAGCGCGTTACTTATCGATAATGACGGACCATATTAAATCTGCAATCCCTCACTAGTGTTCGTTAGGGTCGCCATGATTTTTATGAATTGTTTTGTGCCAAATCACTTTTATGTTTTCATAATTATATTGCGAATGAAATGTTATTTATTTAAATATGAGGATAATACCATATTTAACACAAGTAACTAAGTACTTAATTTAATGACTGACTAACTAACTATAGAAATAAATACAAAAACAAATGGACATTCACGCATCGAAGTACTCGCCCGCATCGCTGTCATTCGGAAACGTGAACGTGAAGACTGCAGTATTGCCATTATGTTTCGTTGATTTCTTAACCTTGTTAATTTTTAACCAAAGAACAACCCAGCCTGGTCGACACTTAACGCAACATGAGTGTTACGTTAAGTGTCGACCAGTTGACAAGAGACGTGCCCTCGGGCCCCCATGACCCGAGTGTTTCGACTCCAAACGGCTCAAAACTGTAGTTACTCATAAGGTATTTGCGCCGCTTGAGGGTCTCAGCAGCCGCAGCAGCGGCGCCAGCACAGCCCGCCGTGCTAGGAACATGAGATGGCGCAAGGGTGTCGACACAGGTTGCGTCTCACATCTGAGGTCCACCCACCTTTATGTTATTTATTTTGAGGGTTGGTCGAAACGCAAGTACAGGATGTAAGGAAATTCTCACTGTTCGAATTAGCTCGAGATCAAGAGCAAAAGATTGGACATTAGTTTCACAATTCTGCTGTCTAATATTCAGAAAAATTATTTTCATACTGAATGCCCTGATTTATTTCGTTCATTTGGCCACCCTACAGCACTTCACAATCAATCACACATGCCATACCAAAACAGCTCTTACTACCTGGTAATAAAAGCTTCACCTTGTACTCAGAGCATTCCTGTACCCAACGGAACGGACCAACGTGTGACATTTTTATTAGTGCGGATTGTTTCTCACGATTTGTCCACTTTCAGCGAACGGTTCCAGTTCATTTTGTAACATCATGTGTTACTAGCTTCTGCTCGCAAATTCGTCCGCGTGGAGTTTCATGTTTTAACATAAAATATATCTTAGCATTGCATCGCCCGTTCCTGATATTATTTCCTTTTCTCTTAGCGTTCTTTCCGACTTTACCTATTTCTTTTAACTCTACTCCTTAGGGTCGTAGCGCGAGCCTAAATAACCTTCGTCAAGAATTGGACTATTAAATGCAAAAAAATATATTGAAATATGACTTGTAGTTCCAGAGATAACCCCGTTACCCCGGACACACAAAGAAACAAATTTCCTTCTTAAAAAAAAAAATACTGCAGCCCGCGGCTCCGCCCGCGTCTATGTTGAAAATTATCTGGAACGAGGATCTCTGGCCCATGGAACAGAATTTTTTATACAATCGGCCACCCCCTATTTCACCCCTTTTCAGGGCGAGTTTCCTTAAATACTTACGTCTCCTACTAATAATCTACCTCTGTGCTAAATTTCATCTTCGTAGGTGTAGACGTTTTTGAGATTTCGTGTTTAATCAGTGAGTGAATGAATTAGTGACATTTCGCTTTTAAATATGTAAATAGATATAGATAGAATATAAAAACAAAAGGTTTCAGTTCCAAAAAGAAAGTACAAACCTACCGTTTCAATAGCAGATGATTCGCTTCCGTGTTTTCTAAAGTTTCGAAACACCATCAGTGGGCGATAAGTTTAAACTGTGCAAAGATAACTAACAGTGCAGTTAGATTTCAACACTAAAACTTTGTCATGGCCGACAAATATTAGGTCTTTACCTATGAAATTGCCGTTCTGCAGTACTGGCCATTTCAAATCAAAATAATTTTTGTTTGGCTAAGAATTCTAATTTCAAATTAATTTTATTTTAAAAACATGGATTTTTTTTTCTAAAAGTAGTCATTTCTTTATTGATTAGTGTTACATTTTCTTCGCATTTCAATCTTTTTCGTCATCATGGATACGTTAAAAATTCGAGTAATTATGGAATATGAGTACCGTCGTGGCAGCAACGCGGCACAAGCGGCACGCAACATCAACGACGTTTACGGAGCTAACACTACAAACCAACGCACCACCTGTTATTGGTTTGCTCGCTTCCGTTCTGGAAATTTCGACCTGAAAAATGAACCTCGCGGTCGTCCGAAGACTTTGGTCGACAATGACGAATTAAAGGCGATTGTGGAAGCTGATGATACACAATCTACGGCTGAATTAGCAGCAGCTTTCGACGTTAGCGTCAAAACAATATTGGTCCATTTGCGTCAAATTGGCAAGGTAAAAAAGCTTGACAAATGGGTGCCCCACGAACTCAATGATCGCCAGCGCGAAGTACGCGTCGAGACGTGCCTTGCACTGCTCAACAGACACACAAATGAAGGAATTTTGAACCGCATTGTTACCTGCGATGAAAAATGGATTCTGTTTGATAACCGTAAGCGCTCAGCAAGTTGGTTGGATCCTGGTTCAGCACCTAAACAATGCCCTAAACGAAAACTTACCCCTAGAAAAGTGATGGTCACTGTTTGGTGGTCTAGCGCCGGTGTGATTCATCACAGCTTCTTACCAAACGGGGTGAGCATTACTGCAGATGTGTACTGTGAAGAACTGAACACAATGATGGAGAAGCTGGCGCATCTCCAACCAGCATTGGTCAATCGCTCGTCTCCGCTGCTCCTGCACGACAACGCGCGACCTCATACTGCACAGCAGACGGTCTCCAAGTTGCAAGAACTGGGGTTGGAAGCTCTCCGTCATCCGCCCTACTCACCAGACCTTGCGCCTACAGACTACTACTTTTTCCAGAATTTGGATAACTTCTTGGCGGGAAAAAAATTTAATACCCGAGAGGCAGTACAAAATGCCTTTGAAGAATTTGTTGCCTCCCGTCCAGCTGATTTCTTTAAGAAGGGCATCAATAAACTGCCACTGCGATGGCAAAGATGCATTGATTGCATGGGTGATTACTTCGATTAATACAAATAAAAAAATCATGAAAAAAAATCGTTTAAATTTTTTCATACAAAACGGCAATTTCATAGGTAAAGACCTATTATTTATTTCATAACATTAACAAAACAATGGAGAAAGCGATGCAAATTAAATATGCGTACAAATAGGATTTCACCTAATAAACAATACGACGTTAAACGAATCGTTATATTTTTGGAAACCAAACCAAATACGATTAGATATAGTGATTAAGATTAGTAGAGTTAGCGGTAACTGTATCCGGCATACGTTTTTATGATGCTGAAAGTTGAGAGGTATATTTTATCTAGGTTAGTGATTGCTTGTATGTAAGAATAATATCTTACCTAACGAATATTGTGGAAAAAAAGATACAAGACCGCCCCATCCCTTGTAAGTTGTTTATTAACAAAGCAACTACAGCAGTAACAAATAACAGTATGTCACTAGGTTCACATTATATAGGTTTCGACCTGATTTTCACCCAAAATGGAATCGTTCAACGTGACTGGCAACAACAGTAGTAATGTTGACCACAGTAAAAAGCTTAGTTCACAAGATTACAGCTACAAGGGCTACGTGTCTACCTTCCAACACACTTCATCTTCTACTTAGGGAATGTGTAGGAGACGAAACAGTTACAGAATAATAATAAAAAAGAAGAAGAATCCCTTCTTCTTTTAGCACAGATAGGCAGTCGCTCCATGTGAAATATTGGTACTCAGTATTTTACATCGAAGTACAGTATTGTCATCTTCTATGTGCCGCTGCTTTGAAAAAACTTCTTTGACTATATTGTCATCATCAGCTTAGACTTTTTCCCAAATATGTTGGGGTCGGCTTCCAGTCTTACCGAATGCAGCTGAGTACCAGTACTTTACATGAAGTGACGGCGTATTTGACCTAAATTAACCTAGTCACTGGGTGGTATAATATCCCTTGGTAAGACTGGTTGTCAAATGATTATCGGTCTTCTGACGACCCGTAACGACTGTCAAAGATCCACGAATGACAGCCGGGACTAACGGCATGACGTGTTGAACGTTGAACGTGATGAAATCATCAAATAACTTCTCCCGCTCTGGGTGGTGGGGGTCTTAAGTATGTAAAAATTAGACCAATCTACGGACCCGTACAGCCTTTATTATTTAGCCACAAGCCCCTCATGTGGAATATGGGAAGTTTATGGCATGGAAGTAGTTAGTAATGGCAGAAATAAACAAAGTTGGTACGTTGAACTCTAACATCGAGCTATTGTGCCTTCCGCGGTGACGTCGGCTTCATTTTTCAGGAACTAAAGAATAGCATGGACGTGATTTGTTACGGGTTGGAAGTAATATGAGCACGTGCATGACGTAGATTCTTAAATGGTATTGTAATGCTAGAGTAACTAGTAATCAAATTCAAATCAAAACTAATTTATTCAAATTAGGCTGAGAATCAACACTTTTCGAACGTCAAAATACATAAGACAGTCCCCAAATACGCCCCCACCCAAACCACTTCCTAGTGCTTTAGCTCGAATGAAGAAGTTGCGCAACAAACTCCCCAGCAGCACAGCCATCTGTTTAGTCGGATATACTTGATTTTATACATACATAGACAAAGTAATAAACATTACGAGTCACAGAACATTTATTGAATAATTAGTGACATATGTCAGCGTGACATATGTCACTAATTATTCAGCCAGCCATGCCAACCAACCAAATCAATGAAAACTTAACCCGAGCACATAGAATAGTTTAAAAAAAGCATAATACCAAAATAAAAGCCTCTTGGTATAAAGGATGTAATAGCTTACATAATTATACTTTGATACAAATTGTGTTGGCTTCTGAGTTTTTCTCTGAACGGAAAATCCATTTTTTCACCTATAAGAAAGGTTAAATAGACAAAAGTTGATAATTAAATACATAATTCAATTCAATCAATCAAATAATCTACCTATCCTTTTTCCAACTATGTTGGGGTCGGCTTCCAGTCTAACCGGATGCAGCTGAATATCAGTATTTTACAAGGAGCGACTGCCTATCTGACCTCCACAACCCAATTACTTATAGTTTTAATTTATTTGGAAATATCTAATTGAGATCATCATCATCTTCATTTCGGCCTAAAGACGTCCACTGCTGGACATAGGTCTCCACCAAGCACCGCCACCTCAACCAGTTTTGTGCTTTTCGCATCCAGCGGATTCCCTTGGCCTTCACCAGGTCATCGATCCATCTTGTGGTAGGCCTTCCAACGCTACGTCTTCTAGTACGCAGTCGCCACTCCAGAACCTTTTATTTGAGATATTCTAAGACAATTCACTGACACAATCAAAGGTACTCTACTAAATAAATAAATAAAATAAAATTCATTTTTTTCAGGCAAGAAACCCATATTTCAAATTAAAATTAAAATAAGATAAAATTTTACCATACTGCAACAGAAAAGAACAAAATTTCATTAAGAGAGTAAAAAATAAAACCACAGAATTGAAATAAAACATCATGTAACAAAATCGGATTTCCAATAAACCGTCAGATTGAACGGTCAGAGTTCCTACTGGTCGATGATGATGATGATGATGATGATGGGACTCCCTTTTCCGCACGTAGGCTCCCATTCGGTCCGTTGTGCGTGGGGATGCTGGCTAGCAGAGCCAGCCTAGCTCCGCCCAAAAGCACAGAAGCTTCCTGGGAGCTTCACAGGCTTCGCGGAGCGACCTCACTGTTCCGAGGATTTCTTCGCGTTGAGAAGCCACGGCCTCGCATTCCAGGATGACGTGGGCGGCTGATTCCTCGGCGTCAAGGCAGCCCCTGCAAAGCGGGCTGTCTGTGGCGCCTATGTTAAAAAGGTGTTTGTTAAGGGTGTTATGGCCCGTAATTGTTCCTATTATTATTCTAAGGTTATTTCTGCTCAGGCTGAGAAGTTTTTTGGTTAATCGCGGGTGTACAGTTGGTAAAGCCAATTTTGACTGTCTACAGTCTGTTGCCCGTGACCATCTGTTGTTATGGAGTTCGGTCGACCTTTGGCGAATCCACGCACGAAATTGTGAGAAAGGCAGGGGGAGAAGTGGGTACGGGCCTAGCACTTTCATATCAGAGCCTCTCTTCGCAAGTTCATCTGCGGCATCATTGCCTAAAGATCCACTGTGCCCTTTGATCCACTGGAGTGCAATACGATTGGACGTCGCTAAACTCTCCAGGGCAAGATGGCACTCAAAAATTAGTTTGTTGTTAGTTTGTTTGTTTTCTAAAGCTTTGAGCACAGATAGGCTGTCGGATAGGAATTTAATGCCGTAGTTCCGGATGCCTAAGCGCTTTACTGCTGTAGCGGCTTGTGTTAAGGCAACACATTCACACTGAAAGATTGAACTGTGTGTGCCTAGCGGTATGTGAAAGTTGATGTTGAGGTCAAGGGAGTGTGCGCCAGCACCTGAACCGTTTTGTGTTTTTGAGCCATCTGTGTAGATGCGCACTTCATTGGCTCCCGACTGATCCCTTTCTTCCTCTACTGTTTGTATAATATAGTTTTTGTTGAACATAGGTTGGTTTGGTGTTCTATCACACGGGGCAGCGATGAGTGGCTGGTACTCAATCGCCCGGTCCAGGATTTTAGCGTGTGGGCTGGTTAAATTCTTGCCCCATATGCCCAGATGCATTAGCCTGATAGCAGCTAGTGCGGCCTCCTGCTGTATGTACAGGTCCAGGGGAGTTAATTGAAGGGCTATCTCCATGGCTGCTGTTGGGGTGGTTCTCATGCAGCCAGTGGTAGCTGAACAGGCCAGTCGTTGGAAGCGCTGTAGTCTAGTAATGGTGGTCGAGAGTTCGGTCCTCGTCCACCAAACCAGAGCGCCATAAGCCAACATTGGCCTGATCACCGCTTTATATAGCCACAGGGTAATCTTCGGAGAAAGCCCCCATGTTTCCTGTGTGATGTTCCTGTCCTACTGGTCGAGTAATTCGTACAAGTTATTTCTGTCAGTATGCCCGCTAGCCAGTAATAGGGGGAAATTACTTACCGAAACATCTTATTTAACTTTATTTAGTTTTGTTTTCAAGATACTGCTTTAACGATTTTTTTTTAACAACTAGAGATCATCATCAAAACAGGGAAAAATTATGAAACAACTTTCTAGAGGAATTTTTCATTTGATTATTCCAAAATTCTAAATGAAAGTTAACTAAAAGTATCCCGTCAGCTCCACCCTATTCCTATCCGTAACATCCCGGCACGGATCCCGGACCGCAATAAATCCCGGCTACTCCCATTGTTGGCATCACGACTCTAGACTCGTATCGACGCGGGACGTATCGACGTGCACTCTCATCACGCTATCGACCAATATCGATGCATAATAGCTTCGATACCTAAATAAAAATGTTGGCTTTACGGGATTTTATGGAAATTTAATGTGTGTTGTACATAGTTCTGGTTTGGCTTGGCTTTTGCCTAGTGACTCTTGGCAGTACTCTTGGCTGGTTGGTAGAGGTGGTTTAAATGACTACAAAAAAAAAGACGATTTTCTTTACATTGCCAAGAGATTAAACCTACCTCCGTGTGTTGTAGGATCCTGTTGATTCCGTTATTTAAAGGGAATCTAGTCGTGGGCCCGAACTCACTGGTGGGCCTGGCTAAAAAGCACGTGTTTTCACCAGGCATCGTGTCCGACAGAGGTAGTACTCGTGATGAGCAGTTAAACGCTAGTGTACACGCACAACATTATTGAGTGAGCTGCAGGACCATTTATAGTAAAGCAGGTGCGTAAAAAATTAAAAGTCCTTCGGAAGATCGGATCTTATGAAAAAGCACTGCATAAATCAATGACCATTACGTTAAAAGTGATTGAATTTGACGTGTGAAAGTGTCACAAACTATCTACTGATTTTGCAAAATAATAAATGCAGATACTAAATCATTGATCAAATATATTGCGATCAATACTGCTCTCTTCACAAATGAAAAACCGCCTGAACCTATTAAAACATAACCAAATGTGCCGGTGAAAACTGATCTTGGTATTATCTTCAGATTTTCCCCACATAATTACGACACAGTTTGACAGCACAAACCGGTATAATTAATAATATTTCGTGAGCACTTTATCCCTAAGTGATTGAAATGACACTGGCGTAGGTGAGAAGCGAGTCTACCAAAATTAGTACTACTGTAGACTTAATTTGAGCCGTTCGGCACGGCCAATGTGTCATCTAGACAAGTATCTATTCAAAGCTCGCAGCGCTACGACCAGGACGCGACGCCAGTTCATGTGTCTCCCAGCAACTGTTGCCAGGGCTGCGCCAAAATGCATCGGTGGTGCAGCGCCCTAGGCCGCCAGCGCGACTGCGTCGTTCCCGTCAACAGTCGTTGTCATCGGTGTCACATAGACATTTTTGTGTTTATATTCGTTTTGTTTGTTTTTTATGTTATTTTTATCAAGGTATAATATTTAAGTGATTATAAATGATTAGCGGCAGCAGCGATGTGGTAGATAGTAGTGCATGTCAACCTTCAACATCGCTGACCATCCTGGAGAGATGTCCGCTGTGTACCCAGGCACGATTTTTCAAAGGTAAGCGGGGTCTGAATGTGCATATTGGAAAAGTACACAGACAACAAACTACACTCACTTCGGACCCTGTCTTAACTTCTAGTCCTACAACACCAACTACATCCACTGTTGACCCGTTTTGGAAAACCCTCTCCAAATTCAAAAAGTCTATTCCTGTTTTAAAGCGAGTTCCCCGCGGGGCTAGACGTCTTGTGGCACAACACCTAGCAGGCTGCGTTCGTCTTGCCGCCCGGGAGAACTCACAAAGTGCTTGGGAACAGCTTCTCACCTTCCCTTACAGAATCCTACATGTACAAAAGGATTTGGCAACCAAAAAGACATTAACTGCACAAATTAAAGAAAACTGTAATGTTTCGGCCCAAAATTTGGATTTAAAATTACCGACACAGCGATATACCCCTTCAAGAGGCATATCCCATCTTGTAGAGTCTAAGTTAGCGGAAGGTGACATAAGCGGAGCAGCCAGGATTCTTTTCAGTAGTGATGTGGTGGCACCGTGTTCTCCAGAAACGCTCGCAGCTTTGGAGAGCAAACACCCTGCCCCAGCGGATGACCTTTCTTTTCCCGACCCCCCTAACCCGGATAATCACTCCCTCACCATTTCAGGTCGCGAGTTGATCACAGCCGTCTGTTCCTTCCGGAGCGGCTCCGCTGGCGGCCTCGACGGTCTGAGTCCTCAGCACCTAAAGGATCTTATCTGTTCAGGCGCCGGGGAAGCTGGTGAGTTGCTCTTGAAGGAGCTCACGGCTCTGATTAACCTTATGCTCTCCGGCAAGGTGAACGAGGCCGTCATCGACGTTCTATACGGGGCCAATCTATGCGCCCTGCGTAAGAAGGATGGCGGCATTCGTCCTATTGCCGTGGGAACTACGTACGCGTGCGGCGTATGGCAGCCAAAATTTGTTGCAAATTTTATGGTGAGGTGGTTTCGGAAAAATTTCAGCCCCTTCAGCTAGGTTACGGCTCCAAAGGGGGCTGTGAGGCTGCCGTACACGCCTTGTCGACCTACCTAAATTCCGGCAAAGGAGAGGTCATCCTGAAGGTTGACATAAAGAATGCCTTTAATTCAGTTAATAGGGACACCTTGCTGGCAGAAACTAAAAAAGAAATACCCCAAATCTATAGTTTCCTTTGGCAATGTTACAGACACCCTTCAAAATTACTATATCGGGACAACCTTTTGGAATCTGCTGTTGGCTGCCAACAAGGTGACCCACTCGGGCCAGTGATTTTCAGCTTAGCCATTCATCCAATTATTCGGCAGCTAAATTCCAAATTTAATGTTTGGTATCTTGACGATGGAACTTTGGGAGGCGATGTAGAAACGGTCTTAAATGACTTTAAATCCTTGAAAAATGAATTTCATTCGATTGGCCTTAACCTTAACCTTTCGAAATGTGAAGTTTACATAACGGACAGTACTGACAGACATCTGACACTTTCCAAATTTAACGCAATAGCTCCAGATATTAAAATAATTGAAAAAAGCTCTCTTCGTCTCCTTGGGTCTCCAATCTTTGAGAATTCTTTTCCCGTTTTTATTGAGGAAAAAATTCAAAATTTCAACGACGTTTCGGAAAGATTGTTCCAAATTAACATGCATTCGGCCATCACCTTAATTCGCTATTGCTGTTTCGGTCCCAAATTAACATACTTCCTTCGCGCTTCCCATTTATGGAAACACACTCACCTATTAAACAGAATAGACCAAATTATCCGGCACACACTAACTACGATCTTAAATGTGGCCATGGACGACCGAGCTTGGGCACAAGCTACTCTTCCCATTCGTATGGGAGGCCTCGGCGTCCGCAAAATTTCTAGTATTAGTTTACCGGCTTTCATATCCTCGGTCCACGGCACTGAGAAATTAATCAGGAAAATCCTAGCCTCCACACTGATTAATTTTGACGTGCCGTACTTCACCGAGGCTTTGGATGCCTGGAGACTCGCTTGCCCGAACTCTGATCTACCCGATAATCCATGTTCCCAGAGAAGGTGGGATGAGCCGCTCTGCAGAGTAGTACAAGACAATCTACTTAACACGTCTGCTACTACTGCGGAGCGTGCGCGCCTGCTGGCTGTGGGTAAGTGGGAGTCGGGTCTGTGGCTTCATGCACTACCGTCGTCGAACATAGGCACTTTGTTCGATGACACTACTTTCCGCCTCGCTGCTTCCCTACGACTGGGAGCTCCTTGTTGTTCTCCTCATCGCTGTCACTGCGGCGAAGTTGTCAACAGTCTAGGACACCACGGCCTGTCTTGCAACCGAAGCGCGGGCCGCTTAGCGCGGCACGCAAACATTAACGACATCATCCGACGAGTTCTTGTCACCCTCGGCGTTCCAGCTGTATTAGAACCCAATGGCTTGGCACGCGACGATGGCAAGAGACCGGACGGAATGTCTTTATTTCCATGGAAGATGGGTAGGCCTTTAGTGTGGGATGCAACGTGTGTCGACACTCTTGCACCATCCCATCTTCCTGGCTTGGTGTGCTGTGCTGGCGCTGCCGCTGCGGCTGCGGAAAACCTCAAGCGGCGAAAGTATAACAACCTAATTGGTAATTATATTTTCGAGCCGTTTGGGGTTGAAACCCTCGGGCCGTGGGGTCCGAGTGCTCACGGCCTCTTTAAGGAAATCTCGAAAAGGCTGGTTGACACTTCCCGTGACCCAAGGGCTGGTTTCTACCTTGGCCAGCGGCTAAGCACTGCCATACAACGTGGTAATGCTGCCAGTCTCTTGGGAACATTACCAGTCGACGGCGATGAGGACGAATTTTTTGACGCTATTTTTTAATTTGTGATAACGATTAGTTAAGTTAGTATTTCATTGTTTTTTATTTATTGGCAAATAAAATGACCATTACAGTTTATTGAACTTTTCGATAATTGGACTTTGTCGGTACCGACTTGGTTTTGGAGATTTTACACTTCTTTTATTACTTAAACACGCCCAAAGTTAGGTTAAATTAGCAAAAAAACTAATCTTTGTCCGCTCCTAACTTTTTGATGGGTTTTTATTTTAGTATTCTGCTTCTGTACAGACAATATTAATAAATAATGAGACAAAACCATACCGTGTTTAATATTTGATATACACTGTCGAACAGTGAAGTAATACACTCCCGAAGTTTGTATGGAAAAAATGTCGACAAGATTCACCTTAAGTAACCACGGTCGTCGGATATATAGTTGAAGTTTACTAAGAAACTGACGGATGTTTTTATTTAGATTTTATGTAGAAAGCAAACAGTTCATTTATAAAATTATACTTCATTCGAAAACATACATCGGTTTCATTCTAAACTTTAACTATATCCGACGACCGTGGTTTCTACATAGTATTTACATTCACAAGGCTTGAATAAATAGTGAAAAACTGTTAAAAAAAAAAACAACTGACTTCCAAAAAAACACTACAAAGTGCAAAAATTACTTCAATTTCGGAAGGCGGTGACAAAAAATTCAAATACATGATAGCCAAAGTCACCGACTCTTTTTAAATATATTTTTTTTCATTTTTTAGTTTTAGTAGCTACTCCACACCAATTCGTTCATAATCCTTAGGGTCAAAATGAAAACTCCGCAAAAAGCCGTACACAGACTTATCTTACATCGTCCACGCAAACAGAAATGTTCATAAATAAAAAATATAAAAAATACTGAACCAAACTATGTTAAATTTTTATGGGACCAAATTGCAACTATTCCGCATCAAACTAAAGAAGAATCACGTAAATTGGATCATAAATCTCAGCGTAAACGGTGTACATACCTACATTATAAATTAAAAATTTATTACATTATTTACATTATTTTCCATTTTTTAGTTTTTATTTTTATCGGGAAAATTTTAAACATTTGTTTTTTTTTTAATTAATTAACTTTTTTGAAATTTTGAATTTTTTTATCGGGTTATTGCATTGTCATCGGCCCTTAAGACGTGTGCAAAGTTTCAAGTTGATCAGACCTCTAGAAACCAGTGAAAATTAGGCTCAAAGATTCCGTTACATACATAGATACATACATACATACAACCCGAGCTAATAAAAGCGTTATAAAAATACCAATCGAATTGAGAACGTCCTCCTATTTGAAGTCGGTTAAAAACCAGTAAGATATTATTTTAATCCTTAAAAAATCAAATCACTATTTTTAAAATAAATAATTACTTCACAAGTTGAATTCCAAAGAACGACTTAGTATCCCCTCTCCCTTTGCGAAAGGAATCTTTTTATTCATTTGTCATCCGACTCGTTTTAACATAATCTCCTTCAATTGTGAATATCACAATGGGAATTCTAACCGACAACATTTATCGAGATTTTTTTCCACCCTTCCTTGTTGAAAAGAACCTTAACACTTATAGAATAGAGGTGGTTATGTAATTTCGTAACTGCATTGTAAGTTTGTCGAGGGGTTAAAGTTCGTCTTCCGATCATAGAGAATAGATTTTCGGTTGAAGTCGTATTTTGCACGGTAGCATTGTGTTTAGTATAAGTTCATTCTTTATGGTCATTCAACTATTTTATGAAAGAAGTGATTAAAGGGAGGGTATGACAAAGATTTAGGGGGAATCCCTAAGAAGTTTGTAAGGTATCATGTCGGGTTACTGTGTGAGAATTACGTGAATTAAATGTCTACTAAGAAAGAAAAAAGACAGAAATTATATTTGGAAAAACTAATAATGTAACTAATAGCTAAAGTTTGTTTGTACAGAGGCCAGCACATCAAGCTACCCCAATCTGTCAAATTTCTTTAATAGTTTTTCAACTTGATTACAAAGGAATAAGGTTTATGTTCAATTGGGAAAATTTGACAGTTTGGGATAGCTTGACCTGCTGGCGACTGTACCTTGACTTAGTAGTCATAGTATTTGCAATCCCGGGATAGTTCCCGGGATTGCAAAATACATATTGAAATTGCCGCCATAGGAATTGTAGGTACCTACTTGTTCATGTTGTCTCTTAGGTTTGGGTATTTGTACCTCCTTCCTGTTGTGTACCTTATGTCTGTTCTAAAAGTTTCTTCCAAAATTGTAAGCAAACCCTGTTCAAGATAATGGCATACTTACGCAATCACTTTCAAAATGGAATTAATAACACATGTGTATTTAGAAGGGTTCAACTTTACATCTCAACACTTTTCCAGCAATAATTCTTTGAATAACAATAATAAATTGTAAGTACATTGAAAAATCTTCGAAGAACATTGACGGACCTCAATTTTTTGTCGAATGAAAAACTCTTCAAGGTATTTTAAACCAGAAAGTTGGGTTCATTTAGTAAAATAATTAAAAGGACGCAATTTGTAAGTGCCAAACAAATTGGCGGTACAAATAGAATCGGCTACATGTGATGATGGCACGTTTTCTGATTCATTTGTTTATATTTTCGTCAGATACTTTTGAAATAGACTATATATAATGTTTATAGATTCAGTAACAAAATCCACCAGGTGCACTGTTGGTCTTTTTGCCAAAATTATAACCAAAAAACAAAAGAAGACAACCCCTTATTTTAAAACAAGTAATTTAAATATATCAGTTCGCAAATAAAATCAAAACTGGAACAACAACTCGACAGGTGTCTTGTGCGATGGGGGAGCGAGCTAGGGGTAGTGGGTTCAATGCCGGACTCGGACAGATGCGGGCTCGTTACCTGTGCAAGCGCCTGTTTGTTCAATAACTGTAATAAAAATTATAGCTGTCAAAATGTGGTTAGTCTATGTTCATGTTTATGTTTTGCGTCTTCATTACAAGTATTGGGTATACTATTCTGAAAAAGGGTGTTTTATTATATTGAATAAGCGCAGTCAATTTCAGAATGAAAACCATAATGTGTAATAGATTAAATATCATTTATGGACAGTTCATTTGATTCTTAATCATTCAGAGGCTAGATAAAAAATGTTTTGATAAATAATAAAGTGCTGTACATATTATAACGTTGGTCTCGAATTGGTTTTCCGACGACTTTGTTTAAAATTTCAATCCCAGTTTTGACCCTCTTAGGGTTGAGTTTCGGATAAATCTTATTAGTTCTTTAGAGTTTCTGTTTTTCTCCCAATAAAAACAACACAATATACAGATAAAGATAATTGAAAAGGTTTTTTCACAAACTAATGTTTTTAAACCCGTTTTTCTTTTTTACTGTGGGATATTTCTGTTTATGAGAAAATTTCCCCCATCATTGAAGTCCATAAGGAATGTCATCTAGTTAGCGGTAATTTCAACTTTGTGAATTAAAAACATGAATAAATTTGCTTACTACAAGAACCATAAACATAACAATGTAGAATAGTCCTGTTCAAGATCAAAGATTATGTTTATTGGACTATAATACGAGGATGTAAAGCCAAGTACTGCAGTGACAAGGAACTAGTAAAAATAAAATACTTACAAACAGGCAATAAGGACCAGAAATTGATTATCATCTATTTTATTCAAACATTTGCCCTTACTTGGTATTTTTTTCGTAATTTACTATTCATTATATACTCTTTAACAAGTTTACCCACCCATTTATTTCGCAAAATATTTTCTATTCAATAAAAATGTTATTTTAATTGCAACGATAAAGTTTTTAGTGGGTAGTCTTGTTTTATTCTTTGGAACATAAAAATATAATGATAACTTTGGCACTGATCCTAAATCTTTGATATACATAAAAAAAAACTGATATGAAGAGTCCTGCATGCTTGATTAGGGTTGTCACTTCACGCAATTTCATGGTTTTCCGGATTGAAGGATCAATATGTAGGGGGTCAGACCTGGACTCTTCCAGAGATGTAGATTATTTTATATTTTGTAAATGTGAGAACGTTGTAGGCCTTGCAAGCAGTAGATTTGCAGTCTATTTTCTATTTTATTAAATACCTGTTACTAGTTGACAGTTCACTGGCCTACACTGTAATTTGAAAAGTTTGTAAAACCAATTATTTAAAAAATAGTAAACTGCAGAGTTTACTGTCGGGTTTTTTCCATAGAAAACGACCAATTGGAACTGTGCAGCTAGCGTTGACGTTTCATAAGTGCCCATATAGGTTTATGTGAAATATATTTTTTGATTTTGAAGGACCAAACCAGAATACGGCTGCTTAGCTAAAAACTCTGTTGGACATTCAATTAAATAGTTTATTGAAGGGCGTAACTCTCATGTCTAAACATTTCTGATTCAAAGGCAGAAAGGTCCGCTGTTGGTCCGTTGATGAGTGACCATCTTTACATACCGAGATATGTCCATGCCTTGGAAAACACGTTAACCCGTTGGTTCTGGCTGTCATTCGTAGACCGACAGTCATGACGGGTCGTCAGAAGCCCGAATGTCTGACAACCGGTCTTACCAAGAGGCGTAATACCCAGTAACCAGCTTGAGGAGGCCAGATAGGCAGTCGCCCCATGTAAAATACTGGTACTCAGTTGCATCCGGTTAGACTGGAAGCCGACCCCAACATAGTTGGGAAAATGCTAAGCAGATGATAATTCAAAGGCAGAAAGGCTATCAAAGACAGTATTGAAACCCAAAGAACAAGTCTGAACTTGATTTTTCTCCTCAGTGGGAACCCTGGTCATGACCTACACGAGTCATTGGTACACTGTACCATACGGCTAGACGGCGCAACGTATAATTAAAGACAACAGTGACAGATTGATATAACAAAAAATATTAACTTATTAAATGATTTTGATCTGGCTAAGAGTGTTCTGAACGGCCGACTAGGACTGTGGCGTTTAGGGATAATGTTAAAATTGCTTTACTTTATAAGGCTTAATTTTCTAGCTCTAATAATTCTATAACCTATACTTGAGTGAGTACAATCACTACATATTATAAAACAAAGTCCCCCGCCGCGTCTGCCTGTCTGTCTGATCACGATAAACTCAAAAACTACTGAACGCATTCGCATGCGGGTTACACCATTAGACAGAGTGATTCAAGAGAAAGGTTTAGGTGTATAGTTTGTTTAAGTTTCCCATAAATTGGATAACTCTGGCAAAATCTACTTATATCATAATCTGCCTAGCCTTTTCCCAACTATGTTGGGGTCTGCTTCCAGTCTAACCGGATGCAGCTGAATACCAGTATTTTACAAGGAGCGATTACCTATCTGACCTCCACAACTCAGTAACTGGGTAATACGATACCTCTTGGTAAGACTGTTTGTCAGACTTTCGGGCTTCTGACGACCCGTAACTGTTATACGACTAGTTATTACTTGACTGTTATATGTCATCTATTAAATATGCTATGCTCAAAATTGTAGGCCTTATTAGAAGGATTAAAGTCACCCAAAGGGCAATGGGGAGCTGAGCTTGGAGTTTCCCTACGTGACCGAATCAGGAATGAAGAGATCCGCAGGAGGACCCAGGCAACCGACATAGCCCGAAGAATTGCCAAACTCAAGTGGCAGTGGGCAGGGCACATTGCTCGCAGAACAGATGGCCGATGGGGCCGAAAAGTTCTGGAGTGGCGACCGCGTACCGGAAGACGTAGAGTAGGAAGGCCTCCCACAAGGCGGACCGATGACATTGTGAAGGCCGCTGGATGTGGAAAGCACAAGACCGGTAGAAGTGGAGCAGCCTGGGAGAGGCCTATGTCCAGCAGTGGACGTCTTTCGGCTGAAATGATGATGATGATGAATTGCAATGAAGTTAGCATTTTTATAAATAAAAATTTCAGTATCAAAAAATAATTTCCCTCAAAAAAATACGTCCTCTTGCGTCATCCATCAGGGGGCCTCGCAAAATGTATCTTGCCCACATAAAATTTAGGTCTTGCCCCGCCACTGTCTTTGTTATTAGCAGATAGATAGACGCTACTACGTATCCCAATCCTGACTAATATTTTATGATATTTTACGGTCTAAGAGCTAAAATCTGGCACAAGTCAACCAGCATAGACAGAGTAAATCCAGTCGGGACTTAAATACTCCGGTTTTATAAGTAATGTGATTATCTCGCCATCTGCCGTTTCTAAATCCTCATTGGTCAACTGAAGGACTTACGTGGAATCTGGACACATTTTTAGACTCCCCTACAATACATAACCCTAGGGAGTAACGAAAGTCGAAACGCCCCAAACAGTATCACTCTACCGTTTACTAAACACTATAATACAAAAATAAACCAAATATTATGATTTTATTAAGAAGGCTTTACCCAAGAATTAGCGTAACTCCTTTATCAGATACCTTTTGACATAACTTATGGATAGGATCCTAAACCATGTAATTATTAAATATATGCGGAATGGTAAAGTTTTAAGGTGACATTTTGAAATGCCATCTACTTCTGATGACGACATTGGGGCGTGTGCTAAAATCTGCAATGTAATTAATTGCTTATGTCGTTGCAGAAGTCATATTAATTAGCAATACTAAGATAAGATTCAAACAAGTATTTTTGGGTTTTATCGAAATGTATAAATACACAGCGAGCAAGCTATGCTCAGAGTTTCTTTAAAGGATGAAATTAGAAATGGAATTATCCGGAAAAGAACCGGAGTTACCGACAGCTTGCAGATTAAGAAAACTGAACTGGCAGTGGGCTGGCCATGTCTGTCGAAAGACCGATGGTCGGTGGGACCCTGCCCAGCTAGACGGACCGACAACCTAAAGAAAGTGGCTAGGACAGACTCGATGGGGAAGGCGGAGGACACAGGGTATTGTGGCGAAATTTGGGACAGGCCTATGTCCAGCAGTGGACTGCGATAGGCTGAGTTGAAAGACGCAGAGTTAACTTTTGACCATGCATGCAACCCTCAAATATTGGAAAACTTAAAAATTCTCCGTCTGGGGAACCAAATAGGATCCTATAGAGTCCCATTTAGTCTAGCACTGTATATTTCTGGGATCACATTACAGTTTCACCACTGCTGCTGGATTTTACAAGTCGTCGGTTCAAACCCAGAAACGTGCCCTGCGTGTCCTGTTGTCTGCACGCTACAGAAGTTGATGGACGCTACTGAAAATTTGGCATTTTTGCCTCGTAGCCAAATTCTGGGTTGAGTGTTTAGATATAGATTGCTATAGACACGCTAAGAAGAAGAAGAGTGCCTGTAACTGCCCTAAATATATTTGCATGAATACTAAATCTACCGTCCTTTAATTAGAAAGGAGTTAACGCTCACTTGGTAAATTTTTACTTTTTAATCGAATCTAAGAGAGTTCACAATTATCTATCTTTCTGTCTAACAAACATTTTTAACCGACTTCAAAAAGAAGGAGGTTATCAATTCGACATGTTTATATTTTTTTTTATGTATGTTCGGGCATAACTCCGTCGTATATAGACGGATTTGCAAAATTATTTTTTTGTTCGAAAGGGGTTTGTTCCGAAATGGTCCCATATAAATTTCATATAGATCTGATGATGCGTTTTGGAGACAGACAACGGAACTCTTCAAAACTTTACAGCAAATCAACCGCGAATGCGGCTATCGCATAAATATGCACTGTTTTAACCCCGAGGATGATGAAATTTCGAATTGGTGTGGCGTAGGTAACTAAAAAGTGAAAAATAAAAACTTTTTAAAAAAAAATATCAACCGACTTCCAAAAAAACACTACAAAGTGCAAAATAACTTTAATTTCGGAAGGCGGTGACAAATAATTAAAATACCTACACATCCAAAGTCACCGACTTCCGAAATTAAAGTTATTTTGCACTTTGTAGTGTTTTTTTGGAAGTCGGTTGATATTTATTTGAAAAAAGTTTTTTACAATTCAAATAGTTCCCAAGATATGAGAGTTTGTAGGCCGTCAACTGGAAAGGTTTCTTTAAGATAAACAGAAAGAAATATCAATTGATGTGTCCTACAATAAGTAACGTAAGTATCACAGTTTATAAGAAATAACGATTCGCGCGTTTTTTGCCATTTTCTCGGAAACAACTTTTAGGGCTTTACGCCTGTCTAGCTAAAAGGACGGCAGAAATGTTCCATAACGAACAAAATCCGAACGAAAAGAGCGATGAACCGTTCTATACCATAGCCTAACCTCGTCCAAACTTTGGGCACGCCACGATTGCGGCGGTAAGACCCCTCTTTGAGGAGTGGCTTGAGATGCGGCATGGCTTCCTCACCTTCCGCCTGACGCAGGTCCTCACCGGACACGGTTGTTTCGGGAGGTTCCTGTTTCGGATAGGGCGGGAGGAAACGCCCGGGTGTTTCCACTGCGAAGATCGCCCTGAGGACACGGTGGAGCACACGGTGGCTGTCTGCCCGGCTTGGGTGGAGCACCGCCGTGTCCTCGTGGAGGCGATCGGCGGCGGCGACCTCTCGCGTCCGGCCCTGGTCCAGGCCATCATACGGAGCGAGATTGCATGGGTAGCCGTCACCTCCTTCAGCGAAGCAGTGATGCTCGCGAAGAGGGAGGCGGCGCACGTGAGGGAAAGGCAGTCTTTGCGCCCTCGCGAACCTAGCCGCCGCAGGATACGGAGACGTCCTGGGCGTCGGGAATCCCAGGCCGATTTCCGGCCACCGTAGGCATGAGCTTGCGGACGGCGAGTAATGGGTAGCTCGCTGTCCGGTAAGGACCAAGCCCAAGTCGACGGCGCGTTGTGTTCCACGCGCGCCTCAAAGAGATGTCAGCACAAACGTGATGGGACCCGCAAGGGCCGATGCCTGCCAGGGGTGCGGGTTTGTTCGAAAGAGATACCACAGCCCCTGGCATACGGGCTACTGAAGGAACACGGGTGGGTTTTATTCAGTAGAAGTCTGACACGCCCTCCTGCTCCACCCAGAGCGGGAGAAGTTATTTGATGATTTCCCACAGAAAAAAAAAAACCTCGTCCAAACTTTAATGTGGTCCATATTACAATAAAGAATATCCCATTTATCTAAAGATTAATCTGCGTGGTAACAAAAGTCTGTTACCACGCAGATTAATCTATAGATAAATGATCAGTAACAATAATACGGTATGGCCCTACTTAATAACCAAGTAATAGATTATGAGCGATATAATCACGATATTATTTAAGTATGTGCTCAGTATTTAATTTATGCAAGTTTAATGGATGTGCAATCTATAGATTATGATCAACGTGTCTGCATAGTTAGAATATTTCTTCATTTTCCATATTTAATTATTATGTAATGTTTCTAGGTAAGTTTACCTACCACCATTTTCCCTTAAGATATTGGGGAGGAGGTTCTTTTTTTGTTTGTGTTTTTTCTTCGCATCATATTTACCGCAAATAAATGTTTAATTTATTTCTTATGATGGTTAAAAACTGTTGCCTATTTGATTTGCGAAAATTAAAAATTTTAAAAACCCCCGACCCAAATAAAAACTCTAAAAAGTAAAAAATAATATTTATAGGCCTTTTAATTTGAACGTAATATTTTGACCAGGGCATTGTCAAGTCGGGGGACGGTTAGGCCTCTGTTTGACGTTTTCATTGACCGTCCCCCGACTTGACAATGCCCTGGTCAAAATATTACGTTCAAATTAAAAGGTCTATAAATATTATTTTTTACTTTTTAGAGTTTTTATTTGGGTCGGGGGATTTTTAAATTTTTAACTTAATTTTTATTTCTTGCTTTTTAAACTTAATGTGTCCCTTAAATCACCATTGATCTATAATCTATACATTAAGATCTTTTCAATGAGCCCAAACACGATACTTCTGCTGTTTGTTGGTGAATAACTTGGATTTCCTGGAAATTCCAGGTGTTGCTCCAGCATCAGTTCAAGGTTATTTTTTTCATCTAATATCATTGAAGTAATAGAATCCCAAATTTTGAGTTGATCAGACCCATGGAAGAGGCTAAAATCCCTTTTTCAACCAGAAAAGAGCTGATAAGCTGATAAACACACACACACACAGACACGTCAAACTTATAACACCCCGTCGTTTTTGCGTGGGGGGTTAAAAAAGAAAGAACGTCATTTCGGTTTCGAAAGTACAGCTACACCTATTGAGAAAAAAAATGCATTTCTTATGGGAGACCCTCAACATTGTTTACCATTACAATGAGAGAATACAATTAACCCTTTCGCTGCTATTTCAGTATGCAAATAAAAAAAACTTTATTTTCCTTATAGTTTAATCATATTATAATTTCTACGTATATTTACACCGGGGAAATAACTTTTTACGTCTTTATACTTAGAATGTCTAAAATATTGTTTAGCATAAATATGATTTTTGGGACTTTGAAACTTCTAATAGCAGCCTGTTTCGTTGTAATAAAGAAAATTCAAGATGTCATTTCCCTTATGAAACCAGAATTCGTATTTCTACCTTAGTCAATGATGTCCTTTACTACAATGTATTTTGGAAAATCCTGGGGTTAAGGAATACATCATTTATGTCCTAAAATTGATCTTGTACAATTTTATATAAAATGAATCGAAGAAATACATTTTAAGTAGGAAAATAACTAGTTTTAATGTTTATGTAAGAAATGAAGTAGTAGGAAAAACTAATTTTAAATGCTTTTTACCAAACAGTCAGATCCTAGCCAAATGTTAACACACGTCACTTTTGACAGACTTCAAAAATACTCCATACATTTTTTTCCGATGTACAATCAAGGACAAAATACAAAGCGTTTGTTTTTGCAACCCATCATCGGCACTTAGCGTATCAGTTATCAGATCCACGATCCAATAAATAAGGAAGATCGTGATTTCCTGACCAGTACATACTGGTACATTAACTACAAATGCTGGTAAAGGGACCTAAAATACGTGGGATTTATTGGCATTCAGTTCGTAAAAGAATAGCACCATCCCATTTCTTCCCGTGGGTGTCGTAGGAAGCGACTAAGGGACTTACTAAAGAATGGGCAGCAGCGTTCTCTATGCATTTTACCACCATACTGCGATCGCCAACCCGCCTGCCAAGCGTGGCGATTATGGCAAACCCCCCCTTTTGGGGGAGGCCTATGTCCAGCAGTGGACGTCTTTCGGCTGAAATGATGATGATGATTGGCATTCAGTTGGACGCTGTGGAATTGAAAGCAGCTGCGTGGCTCTATGACTTGGGAAAATATTTTGTTCGTGAAAATACTCTTGTAATTTTGAATTGTAAAATGTACGTGAAGTAGATTCAAAACTGGTCAAGAGGGAACATTGTTAATGACACAGGCTTCCTCTCTGTGAGAGGGAGTGGGCCGTAATCCACCACGTGGGCCGCAATCCACCACGTGGGCCCAGTGTGGGTTTTTAGATGTCACATGTCTTCGAATTTTTGGTTCTAGGGCATGCCGGTTTCCTCACGATGTTTTCCTTCACCGTTTTGAGAGCAGTGGTGATGAAATAATTTACACAAAGTAAAGCGTACGACTTACAACTCGTAAGTCGAGCCTGTTACTAGTAGCCCACTGTTCTGGTTACAGCTCTTCAATATTATTGGATCTTCCTAAATTCATGCTACCTATTACTTACAAGGATCTAAAGGATAAGTTTTTAACCAGTGCGCAAACTGTAACCATAAATTCGGCATCATTCTAGACCCCCCAGAGCAGTATTATTTCGTCGGTTATACAAAAAAAAATCTGCTGTTTCATAGAAAAGTGCAATACCTACGCGCTCAAAATGTATGGACCAGCTGATTTTTTTTGTATAACCGACGAAAAAATTCTAAATACTTAAGTTTCTGCGCTGGGAGGTCTAGAATGATATGCTGAATTCATGGTTACAGTTTGCGCACTGGTTAAAAACTTATCCTGTATCGAGGTATTGTAACCAAAACAATTAAATGGCTATTGACGCCTATTTTTCCTAAAGAGTTATGCAGAGGTTTACCTACTAGTACACCCCAAATACACCCACAACGTTATTGATTGATTCCGATAACATCATCTACGTATGCCATTCACGGTATCACAATCAGAATAAACATTCTCCGTATATCCTCCTGTACCGTATCAAGAACAATCTTCCATTTTTCCTAAGAATTCCTACATTATCGTATACCATACAATCATCTTGACGACCATCATTGCAATACACTATGACGTACAAATATTTGCGGAGTTTGTTTGTCCATATCCGAATGCTATTGTTTCTTGTACTTGTTTACAAAACATGGCGTTCCAAGATGGCGACCGCCGCGAGTGACGTAAACCTGTGACGTCACATTCCCCGTACGCTTTCGTGTTTTGAAAGCGACGCGTGCGCAACTGAAAGATAAATGTTTTCTTATATTTAGATTTCGAAAAAATGTGTCTGTAAATTGATTCATTATCAGAAACTGTGACTAATGTCTAGTCTTAGAATTGGTATATTTGTATTGGGTTTTTGAGGGTATTTTAAACGCTTTTTCCTTAATGATTTATTTTTTACTTAAGCATTTTTCAGTGACGTTTGACATTGAAATGGGTTATTTATCATTCGTGGTTTTTAATAGCGTGTGTAGTAGATATTTCGATGATTAGAATGGGGTTCAACAATAAAGATACAGTTTAGACACAGCTACACTAACAGGTTTTTTTTTTTTTTTGAGACATTCGGCAGTCGTAAGATGAACCTAGACTGCATCCTCCTTCACAAAATATAGATTGCAGTGAACTTTTGAGCTCATTGGAGATTTAAATCTCAAATCGAATTCCCGGGCATGATACGTACGATTTATTTTACATCCCTTGCTCAAAAATTAACCTTGGTCATTACGCCGCTGTGCCAAGACGTTTGAGGTAATATAACAAGTTAGCAGCTAAAACTAAGAATTTAGACATCTGTGAGTCTGTCAATAGATTTAATTTAACTAACGTATCTTATAATGTAATTTCTGTATATGTCTTTAAAAATATATTTTCCAAATGTAACTAGGTATTAATAATATTTTAACTGTGTTGGCTTAGATTTTAACTTCTCTTGTGCATACTTTGGTCTCCTATAAGTGAAGGAGTACACCTACATAATCAAAATCAAAAGTCATTTATTGAAACTAGGCTGGTGTCAGCAGTTTTTGTAACGTCAAAAATTACGAAAGACAGTGTCCCAAAAAACGCCCGCTCTTCACCACTTCCTAGTGCTTTAGCTGGGAAGAAGTGGCGCCACAAACTCCCCAGATGCCTGATAATACCTGATGTTGCCTTTATTTATGTGTAATGTATTGTGTCTATCTTTTGTTGTAAATTCTACATAATACAGGGTGTAACAGAAACCCTATTGCTGTCCTTAAGCACTAAAAATTACCTACAGCTGGTATAGAATTACAATACATAGTTTCAGCTCAAAATAAATTACTCTAAGAATCAATACCAAAATTTTCGGTTTCATATGTTTCTTGAAATCATAACAAACGTGTCACCGCACCACGTAGGTCAATAACTTTCCACGTTACTTGCCAATATCACGATAAATCTCTTTCCCAATGATGTGTTTATTTCAATTTGATGATTTTGTTTCTGGTATCAATGTATTAAATATTCTCATAACTTCCGAACGTGTAGAAATAGGATTAAAAAACCCTTCCAATATCGTTTGATATCATCCAAAGAAGCCGTGCCTTTGGTATGTATATACCCTTTCCGTTACACGTTGTATAATAGTTAATTACACACAAAGAATTAAGAAAAATTTCCCCAATAATATATTTTCATTGCTTAGGTCCTAAATGATTACAAACTATCAATGAATTCCCCTACTGAGCTACAAATACACGGCAGTATAGCGACAATCATGAAATGGATGAGGTAAGAGAATTAAAACGTCAATATATCCTCCAACACCTACTACAATAGAAACAACATCCCAATTTAGTCAGTTTGATGAAAAAAAAAAACTACAATAATATGTTATCTTAATAGAGACAAGCTGCCAATGCTTTGCCAAATGAAACCATTCTACTTTCCCCCATTCTACCCGAATGCTCATCAGATCGCTATCACCAACATAATGCTATCACCATTCGGCAGCTGGCTGTCATAACAAACTTTTGTTCACTATAAAGGTGTTTACAGACAAGAGTGCGTTAGTGAAGCGTCTGACGGTATCTAATTGTTCCATCTTTTTATCTGTTTTGTTAACGAATTATATTCATTGCCTATTGTTAGGGACTGGCGGGTGGAGAAGTGTTAGATGGTTATCTATTTTAGATATAGTTTTGACTCAGTTTGAGATACAATTGGCATTTATGTAAGTGCGGGTTTGGTTGCTTTAGATATCTTAAGAAACCAGAATAAATAATAATAAATATATTCAGAATAATTTGCATTATTTGAAACTAGCTTTTGCCTGCTGCTTGACCCGCGTGGTGGTCGGAAATTATCCCACGGCAACGTACTACCGGCATTTAAAGTATTCTATGTGTTAATCCAAGTTATAAACTATCTGTGTGCCAAATTTTATCCAAATCCGTGAAGCCGTTTTTGCGTGATTGAGTAACAAATAAACAAACATACGAAATTTCACATTTATAATAGCAGTGGTATATATTAGTAGTATTAATAATAGTTTTGACGCAATTTTGAGATACAATTGGCATTTAAGTAAGTGGTTTTTCGGCTTTGGTTACTTTAGATATCGTACAATCACATTGCATAATCTTTAATCTTCAGATGAAGACCGAATAATTTGCATTATTTTGAATTAAGATTTCTCAATTAGCGATTTTAAGTTCATGTTGATTATGCTAGGTTATTCTATAAACGCACGACAGCGTGCTTATATTTATATCTGTCTGTGATTTGCTTTAAATTCCCTAACTTCCTATCTTAAAAATATTGAGTGCTCAGTATCCCTTAAAAGTGTGAACGGTAATTTTTTATTTTTATTTGATTTGATATCTTGTCTTTGATTTCGTCTTTTATTTTTACAAGGTATTCCTCTTTCTGTGCCTCTGCTAGGTTGTGGTTAGAGGTCACTTAAGAATTAAACTAAACATCCGAGTTTGAAAATATTTGTAACAAATTTCCACACGACTGTACCATAAACGTTATTTTATTTTCGACGCAGGCGCATGATTTGCAATACTCCCAGCTTTATGGATCAACGGCTTCATAAACGGCTTCCAATAATAAAGTCGTTAAAACTTAATAATAAAAACCCTAACCGATTAATAGGATAATTTATTATGTTACAAATTAAAGTAGATAATTATATTAAAATGTTAACAGGATCGAGTTACGAGTATTATTTTATTTCTTTAAAAATACTGAAATAAGCCCCACAGATGTTTTTAACTTAACAAGTAAATTACATGGTGTAACACGATCTTAATATTTTAATATAAGTACATTAAAACTGGATTATAATTAAAGGTACATTGCTATTTGTTTATCTTTTTTTTTTTAATTACATTATCTTACAACATTTAGGTACTTGTTAAAAACATACCACACAAACCACCATCGCGGGTTTAACAGCGGTGCCACTATGTAATTAAGAATAAAACTTATTTTTCTTACTAGATAACAGAAGAAACTCTATCTAATGTTATTATTTTATTGCACAAATGCAAAAAGTACCAATTGCCTACTACGTATTTCTGGTACCGTCGAATTGCCCACAAATAAACTATCTTCGTGCGAATCGCCAAAAGAAAATAAAAAGAAAAAAAAATGAAATAAAATAAGAATATTACATAGAAAATTATATTGTTCAAATATAGTTAGTTCCGATTCAGATCTTGTACAAGACACTAGGCTGAGAAGACTTCAGTACTCGCTACCTTTGACAGTGGATTATAGTATTTTCATTTAAGTACTTCCACCATGGTCCACCGTCCATCTTCACAATGACATAGTGTCCTGTCGCACAGTGCGCAGTGTTGATTCGCCCGTTTCGGGCGAGCAAATTCGTGTGAATCGACGAATAAAGCCTATACTTAAAACCTAAAATCAATTTCTCCGCCTAATTAAATAGTAGACATAGAAAAATATTTGCATTGCTCCTTATAGTATGGAATTAGCCAAATAGGAATGCTCTCATAGAAGATTTAAGATCTTAATACCCATTGCGACATCCACTAAATTATTCAAAACAACTGGAATGTAATTTTGATCAGTTCCTAAAATATCGCTCGGGAATAGGGTAGATGACCTAGAGTCTACAGCCATTTTAAATTCATTGTCGTATGTAGTCATCCTTATTGTAATAGATTATAGTCAGTAACTATTTTAAAATAGATGCGTCCTAGAATTTAAATATGGCCAGACATTTTATTTGAATATTTTTGGAAGTTTTAGGATTTTCCTTGCATAAAGTTATCTAACGTCTCCTCATCATCATTTGAGCCGAAAGACGTCCACTGCTGGACATAGGTCTCCCTCAAAAGGGGGGTTTTGCCATAATCGCCACGCTTGGCATGGTGGTAAAATGCATAGAGAACGCTACTGCCCATTCTCTAGTAGCCCTTAGTCGCCTTCTACGACACTCACGAGAAGAAATGGGATGGTGCTATTCATTTACGTCCGGCACCACACGGAACCTATATCTATCTGCTCTATACCCTATCAGCTGATAAAAGCCACTGGTACTGATCATCAGTCAAGAATGAGAATTATAAGAAAGAAGAAAGAAAAATAGTTTTTTCGTCACAGAAACACGTGCATATAAAAGATGACGTAACATAAAAAAAAAACATGATAACAAACACAGATAAGTTTAAATAGGCATAAAGAACATAAATAGTCGGAAGCTGCACGCCATGACTGTGACAAGAAGGCTTCCACTCAGCATGATGCTGTGCTATGGGATCCACAGCACAGCGCTGATTTTCAGTGGTCACCCGCAAATTATGATTTATTGTTAATGAGATGCTCTATGTAGCTAGCTTCCATCACCATGCAATCACAGATAGAGCGACATACAATGAGTTCATTTTAACAGATAACCATTGTTCACGCTGCACACATTGTCCTCTTTTCATACATTTGTAAGGTATTCTTGAATGATGATCAACCTATTGTCAACAATCATCAGTATTAGATTCTTGGCAGTTATTCCTGCTTAATGGTATGCAAGCCACTTTTGAAGATGTGTGTCAGTGTCAACTTTAACCTTTTCTTCAAATATCCTTCTAGATGACGTCACTCAGTCATTCTTTCTTCCATTACTACCAGGGTCTCAGCGGGGCGGGGGGGTGTTTCCCATAAAGCACGTCGTTAGCGCGGCCACCCGCCAGAACGCGATGTAGGAAGTCACCGCTTAGTCGCCGGCGCATGCTGGCGAGTGAACTGGACGCTTGCGGCACAAATATTAACGGAGGGCATTGACAGACATGGTCAACACATTTCAAACGTTTTGAAAGAGAATTAATAATCTTTCTGTTCACTTTCGCTGAGCCTAATGAGTTCTCAGGACATAATTTGAACACTAAAGGATGAAACGCTACGGTAACCCACGCAATTCAAATTTGCTTTATCATATTATTTTGTTCAACGTATGTACAGCCTGACACTGACCTGCAAATCGCAAAAAAACGTAAGAAGATTAGAATTTCGCGAAGCAATGAACCAATGACATACAAATAACATAGCTGCTCTCATTTGGTAAAGGAGACTGACTGCGTTATTTAATTTTTTTTGGCAGTTCAGTACTTGCTGACAAGCTCTGAAATTCTCTGAGAGCGTAGTACTTATTTAAAAGTATTTCAAGTATTTTTAGATTTAAACTATTCATAATCAGCCTATAGCGTTCCCACTGCTGGGACACAGGCCTCATCTGTCAGAAAGTAAGAAGTAATTCATCACGCGGGCCCAGAGTGGGTTGGCAAATGTCACATGTCTTCGTTTTCTCGTTTTGGAACATGCCGGATTCCTCACGTTTTCCTTCACCGTTTTGAGAGCAATGGTGATGAAATAATTTACACAAAGTAAAACGCCTTTCTTGTTTCGACCCTAACAACTTCCAACTCTGCTCCAGTATAAATCAAGTAGCAAGTAAACAAGCTTCGTTTTCTCTGTGTCCGTTTGACCGGCCAGCACGCGCGGTCACGGCCGGCGCTCTCTTGATACACGCTCCAAGAAGCTCGATGTTGGCACCGTCTGTCGGTTACTGCCCAGTGTCTCTGTTACATTACACTTGTTACCTCACCGAATAACTTTGCGAGGATGACTTAGAACTATCAATGAACGTAAGACTTACATACAGATCAAAAGATATTTCTATATTCCAACATCTTGAGTGTCCGTGGAGCTTCTTGCCCGTTCTTCTCCATAGCAACCTACTACGCATGGAATAGACAACTTGCTTCCTTGTTTTGACTGAACGGCTCTTTAACAAATCAAAAGTCCGTGTAAAGGGCTTAAGTAATTAAAATACACAAGTACATGATTTCCCCCTTATTTTTCTGTTTCCAAGTTTAAACCGCCAAGCCAGTTTTTGAATTAAGAACCATATTTACAAATGCAGTTCTTTTTACAAAACTGACAACTTATTCCAGTGCTAAGTTGTCATTTTTGTATTAAAAATTACTTTACTCATATCGAAATGAAGTATGAAATGGCACAGTACAAAATACACGCAGACATTAATGGCCTGGTCACCTTGACCTTGACCTGTGGAGATCTAGACGTAAACGGACACGCTTATCAGCTGATCATCAATAGTATTAATTCTAAAAACGATCGAGACTGAGATAGGCCCGAATATGTAAATGACAACCTGTTGGTTAGTGCCAAAATGACGGCAATAGTTTTAAAGGAGTAGATAGCTGACAGAGACCGAGCTTCGTACAATCATGTTTAGGTGGATATCGACGACCAATTGGAAACGTGCACCTATCTTCTGACTTTCACTAAGTACCCATGTAGGTTTATGTGAAATAATAGTTATTTATGATACTAGTGCGGTAAGTTGGTTTTTACAAACGAGTTGACAAAGGTAAGCCCGAGACGAAGTCGAGGGCTTACCATAGTCACGAGTTTGTAAAGACCAATTTTTGCACGTGTGTCATACAATGTTTTTCAACACATTTGCGAGAAAACAGTACAATATGTAATTAAACAAACCTATACATCATTAAATAGCGCTCTCCAATTTTGGCGGCAAGAGACCGTTTCCTGCAATTTGCGCCTCATTCAAAATATCAGGTGGAGTAGATTCCATATTAATATCAGTTTCCTCGCTTGAACTCATAATAAAAGTTTGTTTATAAATATCAGTCGGAAACTCGCAACAATCTTTGACGTTTCTAATATGAAAATGGCGCGAATTTACAAATGGCGCCACATGCCCGTGGTGAAAATTAGAACTACATCTTTCATCTCATTTACTCTTTATTATTAAAGTGAGACAAACGTATTGAGCAAAATCGTTTCCAAGGAGGTTCGATCAGTCAGCTTATTTATTCTCGTAATGTGAAACTCCTTGGACGAAATTCTTATAACATTTTATGGAAATTAAAAAAAAACCGTAAAGAATACGCACGGTGCCATACAACGAGGTATGCGGTAAAATAGGTACTTAGGTGAGAGTACCTATTTTACCGCACGTTCCGTTGTATTAGTGCGTAATTTTTAACTTTCGAACCATGTATACAGGCTTCGTAAATGAAGTTTTTGAGCAAATGTGTTGAAAAATATATTTTGATTTTGATTGATTTAGTGGCAAGGAGCAATGTAACGCAATTAAAAAAAAAAATGACTCAAATATATTTTATCGAAGTTAAAGACAAGAACATTTTTTTTTGATTCTCTTTAACACGCTTTTATTAATTTGGTATTTATGTATCTATGTAACGGAAGCTTTGAACGTGGTTTCCACCCCTTTCAAAACATCGGATTGATTTGAAACATTGCAGCACACTTATCAAGGACCAATCACAATTCAATCATTACATCAATTTGTTTCATCATGATGACCTAAAAAAAATGACAAAAACTAACTGAACAATCACGCTTTTGTAGTCAGCCGAACTAAAAACTTGCTACAAAACACGACATTACGTTATTCCTCAAAATGAGGGGAGCTAGAGAGGTTGTGACTTTATGGTCTTTAACTTCGAAAAAACTATCATACTCAAAAATTGCTCGTTTTTAAATTATGTTAAGCTTCTCGCAAATTTATGATGAATGATACGTATGAGTGACATGGCAGTGGGCGTATTGATTCGCTGATATTACGAATACACAAATATCTGCTGGTAAAATAAATCACAGAAACTGCATCGAAACTGTTTTCAAGTAGACAAAGAGAAAATAACGTAAGTGATTTGACCCTTGCCACTGGCCCAAACCAAACCCCTATATTAATCTGTCTAGCCTTTTCCCAACTATTTTAGAGTCGGCTACCAGTCTCATCGGATGCAGCTGAATACAAATATTTTACATGGAGCAACTCCCAATCTGACCTCCACAAACGATAATACGATGCCCTTTAGTAAGACGCGTTGTCAGACTTTCGGGCTTCTGACGACCTGCAACGACTATCAAAAATGTACAAATAAGCTGGGACCAACGGATTAACATGCTTTCTAAAGCACGGAGGAGTCTCAATATGTTAAGGATGGACACCCATCCACGAACCGACTGCGGCAAGCGTAACTTGAACTTCGATCCTCTCCGACCTCCTCCGAAGCCCTACATAATGAGTGGCAAATTATCAACGTCAAAATATCGTGTGCATCTCTGTTAGTGAATTTCCTATCTACTCAGGTGCCAATCGTGTGGGTAGAGATGACAGTTTTAAAAGGTTAAAAGTTGGCAGTCATCGTGAGAAAACGTGCGATAAGTATCGTATCGTTTTGGAAACTGTATTATATCCAAAACTGGCATATTATGTGGTAATTTGTGGATCTTTGACAGTCGTTACGGGTCGTCAGAAGCCCGAAAGTCTGACAACCAGTCTTACCAAGGGGTATCGTATTACCCAGTAACTGGGTTGTGGAGGTCAGATAGGCAGTCGCTCCATGTAAAATACTGATATTCAGCTGCATCCGGTTAGACTGGAAGCCAACCCCAAAATCGTTGGGAAAAGGCTAGGCAGATGATGAGTAACTTAAAACGATGAATCAGAGTTGAAAAATGAATAATGATTGACATTGAGCATTTTTCCCGTACTTGAGACCCCTCTGTACCTCGAAAAGTCCATTATGTCGTTGGTCCCGTCTGTTATTTTGTAGATCTTTGACATTCAATACGGGTAGTCAAAATCCCGAAAGTCTTACAACCAGTCATTCCAAGGAGTATCGTGTTACCCAGTTACTGTGTAGAGGTCAGATTGGCAGACGCTTCATGTAAAATACTAGTATTGCGCTGCATCCCGTTAGATAGGAAGCCAACTCGAACATAATTAAGAAATAGACTAAGCAGATGATGAGTGTAGTATCTGCCGCCATGGTAAAAGGATACAGGGTAATTTTTTGACCAGTGCGCAAACTGGAACCATGAATTCAGCAATCAGCATATCATTCTAGACACACGTCGAAATATCAACTGTTTCATAGAAAAGTGCAATACCTACGCGGTGAAAATGTATGGAACAACTGATTTTTTTTTGGATAACCGACGAGAAATTTCTACGCTAGGGGGTCTAGAATGAGATGCTGAATTCATGGTCACAGTTTGCGCACTGGTTAAAGATGTATCCTGTATAGTATGCTGAGCTACGCTTGCCGCGGTTGGTCCGTGGATGGGTGACCATCATTACATACCAAGACCCCTCCGTGCCTCGGAAAGCACGTTAAGACGTTGGTCCCGGCTGTCATTTGTGGATCTTTGACAGTCGTTACGGGTCATCAGAAGCCCGAAAGTCTGACAACCAATCTTACCAAGGGATATCGTATTAACCAGTAACTGGGTTGTGGAGGTCAGATAGGCTGTCGCTCCATGTAAAATACAGGTATTCAGCTGCCGACCCCAACATAGTTGGGAAAAGGCTAGGCAGATGATGATGATGATGAGTACAAAGTAAAGGAACAACATAATTTCAATACTGTGAGAGGGAGTGGGCTGTAACCACCACGCGGGCCCAGTGCAGGTTGGTGCATGTCACATGTCTTCGAAATTTTGGTTCTAGGACATACCGGTTTCCTCACGATATTTATAAGTCACGGTGTCCTAATTCTGGTATATTATTGCATCAGGTAAGACTGCAAGGCCATCCTAACCTCGATAAGGATCGGCTTCTCTACTCGTCATCTGCCTAGGCATGAGTATGATATCATTCGCCATCATAGAAGGGTACACAGTATTGAGGAACAATATACCTATATATATGTATTTTTTCAAAGACAAGACCCTATTGGAAATGTCTTTATTGAAAAGTCATGTGTAATTTAAGTACTGGCTATTACTGAATGAACGAAGAGACACGTGAATGAAAAAGAAGCAAAAGAATATGCAAAGATTAGCTCGTGCCGATCTGTAGGTCTGTAATGTCCGTCAGACCATTAGCAATTACCTACTACTCTATAGAAAGAAAACAAAAAAGCTTTAATAATAACTTTATGATAAGTAAGCATCTAACTCAATTAGTACCTATCTCTCTTATAGCTTCAATCCACCATCAACTAATTTGAATTCGCAACTTGAAACCATAATACGCCAAAATAAGTGTCATTTTTACTCTTTTCTAACATTCGGTGTCGGATTGACCTCGGGACTCCACGGGTGTGCTCGGACTGGCTCGTGCGAAGGGTGCCACTGTTATCTGGCACGAGGCGCGTCAGTGGCGCGTGCGCAAACCACGTGGACATTCGACCTATGAGTAGTGCGGTGCTGGGTGCAAGCTTTTTATCGAAATTGCTTGTTTGGTTTTACTTATTTTGAGTGTCATTTTAGAATCTAGTGAAAATTATGCAGGATTGTCATAAAAATCGTATTTTTTTCATAATGATTTTATATATTATGTATATTTTATAAAATTGCATCTACTATATTTTGTGTTTGTTCAATTTTACTCTACCTAATCTGAATTGCCTTCAGTAATTACGAGTACCTATAACTTTTTTAACGGTCCTTTAAAATCAATCTATCTATTACAAAAAGAATACAGAATAATTAAAATTTACTTTCATTCATTAAAATCGTATGAGATATAGATAGATTAAAGCCGTAACAGCTGAATTCTTTATCGATAAAATTGTTGAATTAAAATTAAAAACCATCGTTGCCGATGCTTATTCCCTTGATATAACAGCAACACCTGTACATGCAAAACATTACGGACAGCAAAAATAACTTTCAAAAAAATTAAACGAATGTTAATTACCCACTAAAATTATAATATCTACCTAATTAATAAAAAGCATAACATAAATATGTCTATGCCCATCACTATCACTTATCGATACGCCGGGGGGATAGGGTAAACAAGCGGAGAGGGGTAACCTTGGATGCGCGAGCGCAGCTGCTCAATGATCACCTGCCTCCAGCCGCCATATTGGATCCAGCAAGCAAACAAGTACACACACAGCGCAAAACATTCACGTCTTTTTGTATTAATAAAAATTTCGACAATTTCGTTTTAAAGTTCATTTTATGACATTTATTGATCGGTACTTTGACTTCTTTTATTTTTGTTATGTTAAGTTTATCTCTTTAGTAATGGAAGTTTTTTGGGGCAGTTTTATATGCCTCATAATTTTAACAGCTTAGGCAATCGAAATTGAATCTGAATTCCTACAACTAGATACTTACTATCAGCAGTTTTTTATTGAGTATCAAATGTCTGGTATCAATTTAATTTCGCATATCCAAACGTATCATATGTCTACAAAAAACTTTATATTATTATAAAGTGATAATTCCTATTTTATCAGTAGTCTATAATTCTATTTAGAACGAACATTTCAGAAACAGGTCTATACTTTAAGATTGCTTAATCGAATATTTGGTATTTTTTTACAAATGTGTCATTGACAAACGATGCTCCAGAAAATAACCATAGAAATTAAAGCCAAATGCACATTTCCATGTCACCATTAACAAAAACAAAAACAACATTTAAAATTAATTTTCGAAAGCACGGTGGCAATGTCAAAAATCTAATGTTCCGAATTCAAATCGAATGCAAGAAACACCTTGCAAGCGACAAAAAACAGAGCTAATGCGAAAGACAGGTGTTTCAAGTTAATAACTTTTAAGACTGGCCACGATTCAGACAGTCGAATTAAGTTTAAGATTAAGAACGAAATACTCGTTTACTCGGATTGAAGGTAATTTTGTGGATTGCATAATTCGGTTGCTATAATCGTGATTCTAAATAAGAACCTCTTTCGGGAACTTTTGCATTAAGCAGTCGGAGTCGTTACGTTATCAATAATTAGAAAAAGTGTTACATAAATAATGTCATACGTCTTTTGAATACCTACTTTTCCTGAAGACTTACGCTATGTTACCTGCCATTGCGGTGCTCTCCGGACTACTCCTTGATATGCAATGGCCGTTAGCACCATGCAATATGAGGCTTCAAGGACTACTGCAAAACTTGGGGGTCATTCAATTAATCGTGTTTGCAGGTCAAACCACGATGGCGTCGGTACATTTCATTTCGAAAAGAGGCGAACACGTCATTGAAAGGATTTGTCCGAAGTATCATATTATTTCCAACCCCTGAGCTGCCTATCACAATCTATAACACTATCCAAGCCGTAAATCAAACTTCTTCGGATCTACGACCGCGCCTACAACCATGGAGGTTACAAAGTAAAGTTTTTTTTTTTTAAATAAAATACTTCGTTTTACACCTAACTTCCTAGGATAGTGTTACAAGTTTCGATACATATTCATGATTTTATAACATACGACGAATTTTAAATACATATTTAGTTAAATATCAACGTTTTGTGACATATCAAGATAACATCTCAATCATTAAAAAACAAAACAAACGATGAATAATAGAAGATCAAAAGATTTTAAATCCGGCCTGTTTATGCAAGTTATTTGAAAAGCGAATGCCTACTCTATGGTCTATATTGAAACACAAACAAACACTTCGATTTTCAAACGCATGAAGTCCATAGACTGAAAGAGTTACCATATCATAACATCACGAATTTATCAAAGAAGTCTTTATTTCAAAATAAAATTGACATATAGCTTTACAACTTTTTTATGAGTTCAGCCGTAAAACGTTCCGCATACTCCAATAGATTCATGGAAAGCGGCCATTTTTCATTTAGTTTGTTTTAAACGGAAATTCTTAATAAACATTTGATTGTATACTGAATATTTTCATGAGGTAAGTATACCTATATTCTCGAGTAGTATAAATAAATATGTCTGTTTATTACGCCACTTCTTAAATATGCAGAAAAGGAAGGAACTGCCGTAAACTTCTAATTCCATTAGAGTTCCTCGCGGGGCTGTAAAAGCACTTAGCTTAAGCACTCCTAAAGCTCTAGAATAAGCAAACAGTAGAGTAGTTTCAAAGCGCTAAAGTAGCCAAAAGAGTTTATGATACATCCTAACTTTCAGCCTAGTTTCAGAGTGGCTTATAAATCGACTCGAACGCTTTAACTTGCCCGAAACGGTGGGATAGTCACATTTAAATGATATAATATTTTATATAGCCAACTCGCACGAAGTTAATTTGATTGTGGGCGAATTGACAAATCCAGAAATACGTTAGTATTCGGTGATTAGAAGGTTTATTTTTTATTTTATTTATTTATTTATTTATTCGTTCTCATGCACATCACACATTTTACAATATTATTGTCGGTTATGTAATAAAGTTAGTGTACTTTTGCATTAACTTTCAACAAAAACTTAATAATTCCTTATCGTTTTATTCAAAACATGCCAGTTGCCTAAAACGTGTTTCTGGAATTGTAAATTCGCCCATAAATAAATAAACATTTTGCATTATAACTTTTATAACATTAAAATGCTTACTAGCCAGCCCGTATTTAGACAGGTAACCATATCTAAATGGTGTCTTATGCGTCATAGAAAGCCGCTGACACATCCAATCATTCCTCTTAACTCCGCATGAAAAGTAATTTCATCAACAATTTTCCCGGAAATTCCAAAAAATCCTACAGAACTATTTTAAACGTGCGGTATTTCCGTAGTGAGTTCAAATACACTTATAATCATATGATAAATCGATTTTCTCGTTAACCATCGTGATTAATGACTGTTGTGAATTTATTTTTTATTAAGAACAACGAGAATGACTGTTGTAAACACTTAATTGCTAAATCGAACACCTTGTTAGGTGTAATAAGATTATAATTTGATAATTTTATTAACTTTGTTGCAGGTTATTATTTTATTAAAGAGTTTATATTTATAATGTTTTGTCACTACGTTGTGTTCAAAGCTTGAGCTAAGGACTTAATTAAGACTTTACCAAAGTAATTAGAAATTTAAGGTTTCAGAATCAATAACTTCTTTTTGTAAATCATCACGGTAAGACATTACAGAAACTTAAAACCTTTTCCATTTTGCCGATGCTCCCTTATCAACCACACGCAAATAGATTTAATACGCAGATAATTAAAAAGTGTTGTTCATTAAAATACGCCCACTGCTAGACATAGGCCCCCCAAACTCAAACATTTCGACCAGTTCCGTGCTTCCTGCATCCAGCACACTCTTGCAGCCTTCACACGGTCATTAAATCACCAAAAGTGAGCAAATTCATTGAATTTCAAGCCGAATTAGTGTTTGCGTTCGTATTTTTTTTTCACTCAATTTACCGCTGCTAAATCTTAAACTACCCAACTGTAAAGTTCCAAGTATCTCACAATACTGACAATACACATTTAAAAGACAAACAGACGAATTTCACAGCTCGTAAACCTTCAAACGATAAGCTTCAGTGACTCCTAATGTCAAAAATTGTAACCGTCTTAAGAAAATCGTTACTTAAGTACATACAAAAAACGTTTTTTCTTCAATCCTTTTTACGGAAGGGTTAAGGCAGATGCGTAGACGCAGATGTTAAAAAATAAGATTAATGATTTGGCTACTGTACGGTATGTAGGTAAAGTGTTTCTTTTTGTAATATTAATTGTTAATGCCGTTAACTTTTCAAGGAAGCACGTTCGTGTTATGGTTTGTTGGGACTTATGAAAGAAAATATGCATTTTGATACTCTGACATTGAAAAATGGGCCAGCCCTCTGGTCACGTGAAGAGTTGACCAACCGCTTGGCAATGTCCCGGAAAACTACGTGGGCACTCGGATCCCTTATTCATCCTACTGAATGAAGAATAATAGCCAGGCTTTTCTTACTGCCTTCATCATCATCATCATCCACCACACTTGGCAAGCGGGCTGGCGATCGCAGTATGGTGGTAAAATGCATTGAGAACGCTGCTGCCATGTTATCATCATCCGAACTTAATTAAGGGTATCTTTGTTCAAGAGCAATTAATTATACTTTAATTATATTTTGAATTAAATAATTACTCAAAAAATGTGTTCCAATGTATCAGAAGCACATTTTTTTTTAAAGTCATTTTACTTAGAAGTATTTATTTAAAAAGAGCAGAATAGAAAATAAATCACAATAATGTGAAACCGTTTTATTTTTTTGGGTGGGAAATCATCAAATAAATTCTCCCGTTCTGGATGGAGCAGGAGGGCGTGTGAGACTTCTACTGACTAAAACCCACCCGTGTTCCTTCAGTAGCCCGTATGCCAGGGGCTGTGGTATCTCTTTCAAACAAACCCGCACCCCTGGCAGGCAACGGCCCTTGCGGGCCCCATCTTTTTTTTGTGCTGACATCTCTTTGAGGCGCGCGTGGAACACAACGCGCCGTCGATTTGGGCTTGGTCCTTACCGGACAGCGAGCTACCCATTACTCGCCGTCCGCAAGCTCATGCCTACGGTGGCCGGAAATCGGCCTGGGATTCCCGACGCCCAGGGCGTCTCCGTATACTGCGGCGGCTAAGGTCGCGAGGGCGCATATGCTGCCTCTCCCTCACGTGCGCCGCCTCCCTCTTCGCGAGCATCACTGCTTCGCTGAAGGAGGTGACGGCTACCCATGCCCTCTCGCTCCGTACCATGGCCTGGACCAGGGCTGGACGCGAGAGATTGCCGCTGCCGATCGCCTCCACGAGGACACGGCGGTGCTCCGCCCAAGCAGGGCAGACCGCCATCGTGTGCTCCACTGTGTCCTGAGGGCGATCTTCGCAGTGGAAACACCCGAACGTTTCCTCCCGCCCTATCCGAAACAGGAACCTCCCGAAACAACCGTGTCCGGTGAGGACCTGCGTCAGGCGGAAGGTGAGGACGCCATGCCGCCTCTCAAACCACTCCTCAAAGAGGGGACTAACCGCCGCAATCGTGGCGTGCCCAATGTGAAACCGTTAGACACCGAAATTATTGAAATCTACAATTAAAGTTCGGTGAAAAGGAAAGTCAAGGAAAACATCGTTAGGTAAACGACATATCCTAGAACCATAAATTCGAAGAAATGTGACAAGTACCAACCGCACTGGGCCCACTCCCTCTCACGAAGAGGAGGCCTGAGTCCCAGTTGTGGGAACAATATAGGCTGATTGTGTGTGTGTGTGTTTGTGACGCGGGCAAAACCGCGGGCAGGAGCTATTAAAGTCATAAATAATGATTTGCCAACAAGTTTGGCATGCGGCAGTAGTAAGAAGCTGTATAGGTATCTTAAGATTATCATATGAAATATGTACGAGTATCACTATTAAATACAATGCCTTTTACAGATATTACTATAAAATGGCGTCGTTGCATTATGGATTAAAAACATAATTAAATAATCATAAAATTGTTGAAGAAAAGAAAAATACGTGCGATTCTTGTTGTACTTGTTACTTTAAACATTTTTTTTTTTTCTAAATCTTTCTATTATAGGCTCCATCGTCATCATCAGCAGACCACTGCTGAACATTGTCCTCTTCAATTGCACGTCATTCTGCTCGATTCTCGGCAACTCTCATCCAGCTGCTACTAGCCACCCATGCTAAAACCCCATTAACTGATAATATGAAAGCACTCCAAACAGAGAGATTGACAAATCGCCGCGATGGTCAAAATCAAAATCAAAATCAAAAGTCATTTATTCAAACTAGGCTGGTGTCAGCACTTTTTGAACGTCAAAAATTACAAAAGACAGTCCCCCAAAAACGCCCACCCTTCGACACTTCCTAGTGCTTTAGCTGGGAAGAAGAAGTGGCGCAGCTGTCTCTTATGTTAGAAGAACTTGATTTTATACAATGGTAGGTTACGGAATATCAAAATTGAAATTAGTTCTAGATATAATAGATCCATTATCGGGGTCGCTAGCTAGCTACATCTTGCAATTTAACTCATTATTAAAAATAAAAAACAATGAGTAGATTATGTCAACACTAAGTAAATTCCAATAAATTTATATAGTCAAATAAAAAACAAACAATTATGTTCATAAAGATATGACCTGTCAGTAGGCAAGGAAACTCTGGTGAAAGAACACAAACATTGTCTTGAGTTAATCACAGCGACCAACTATTCTTATCGTTTAAGTAGTCGTTGATAGCATAGTATGCCTTTGCGCAAAGGTTGGATTTTACTTTAGCTTTAAACGCATTAAAATTCAAATCTAGCACAGAAGAGGGAAGCTTGTTATAAAAGGTTATACCAAGACCAATAAATGAGTTATGAACCTTATGAAGCCGGTGAAAGGGAGCACGTAGTTTGTCCTTATTTCTAGTATTAATATTATGAAAATCACTGTTTTTAGTGTACAAGTGTGTGTTTTGCCTTATATATAAGATGTTGGCCAAGATGAATTGCGATGCCACGGTGAGAATACCAATATCTTTAAAAAAATCTCTAAGAGAAACTCTAGCACCTAGTTGATAAATTGCTCGAACAGCTCGTTTTTGAAGAACAAAAATATTTTGAATACCTGCGGCTTTGCCCCACAGCAGAATGCCGTAGGACATAATGCTATGAAAATAACTAAAATAGACTAACCGCGCTGTGTCAACGTCAGTGTATTGTCTTACTTTCCTGACGGCGTAGGCGGCCGAACTGAGCCTTCCCGCTAGGCTTGATATATGTGAACCCCACTGAAGTTTGGCATCTACTGTTATACCTAGGAAAACTGCAGAGTCTACAGTTTCAAGTACCTCATTATCTACGACGATGTTCGGTCCTAGATTCCTAACATTCGGTAAGGCGAACTTTATACATTTAGTTTTCTTGGCATTGAAAACTAGGTTATTTGTTGTAAACCAATCCGTAACCATTGCGAGTGCACTGTTTACGTCGTCAAAATCTTGTCTATTCCTATCTACTTTAAATATAAGAGAGGTATCATCAGCAAACAGTACGATGTCACAGATACCCTTTAAATAGAATGGTAAGTCATTAATATATACTAAGAACAATAATGGACCCATGGAGCCTTGAGGTACACCTAATTTAACTGGTAGCCCGGAGGATTTTACACCATTAACATCTACACATTGATGCCTATTTTGCAAATAAGAACTTAATACGTTGAGTGCTTCGTTTTGAACACCGTAATGACGTAGTTTACGCAAAAGCGTGTCATGGTGCACGCAATCAAAGGCTTTGGAGAGATCACAGAAAACTCCAATAGCATTTTGCGAGTTCTCCCATGCGTCAAAAATGTGTTTCAGCAGAGCAACACCTGCATCGGTAGTCGAACGACCTTTTGTAAAGCCATACTGTTCATCGTGAAGGAGTTTATTTAAATTAAAAAGTCTTAGCAACTGCTTTAGTATCAGCTTTTCAAATATTTTACTAAAAGCCGGTAAAATAGAAATAGGCCTGAAATTGCCAGTGTTATTTTTGTTGCCCGATTTAAATAAAGGTATGACTTTACTACTCTTCATGAGGTCAGGAAAAGATCCTAAATCAACACATTTATTAAAAGTAATAGCTAGATAGGGGGCTACGATATCGATTATATTACTTAAAAGTTTAATGGAGATGCCCCAGTAATCACCAGTGTTTTTAGACTTAAGTGTGTTAAAAATATAACTACTTCACGAGGCGTTACATGTTCGAAACTAAATAAACGACTACATTTGGGCACACTACTATGCAAAAGGTTTTCAGCTTTAGACGGGGATGAATTTAAAGAGTGAGTCGTAGTTATAGGTATGTTTGCAAAAAATTCATTAAATGCCTCAGCTACGTCAGCAGCTTTATCAACTAATTTGTTGTTGACCATAATCTCTAATTGTTTTTCTTGTTTAACTGATTTACCCGTTTCACTGTTAATAATTTTCCATGTGGTTTTTACTTTATTATTAGAATTTTTTATAGTATCGCTTAAAAATTTAGATTTAGCAAAAGCACAGATTCTTTTAAATAATTTTGAATAATTTCTGATATATTCTAAGAAAGGAGTGTCAAATCTGTATTTTTTTAAACCGTATAACTCGTATAGTCTTGCTCTACTTTTATAAATACCTGGGGTGGCCCATTGGTTGAAGCCAACGGAGGTGCCATTAATATCAATGGTTTTGGTCTTAAAAATAGATTGGTAATCCTTTTGCACAACATCAAAAAGGGCTCCATAGATTTCATTAGGATTCTCGTGTTCTACTATAGATGATGTAATTCTATGAGCTATAATATTTTTAAATTTAATGCAACGACTAGCTGTATATGGCCTGCATTCTATTTTATGCGGCTTTTTATGTGAAGGCAAAGGGAAGCTAGCTAATAAACCGCAGTGGTCGGACGTTAAATCACTTAAAACCAATTTATTTTTGGCATCACAATCACTAAATATATTATCAAGGCAAGTCGACGAAGATGCCGTGATCTTAGTAGGTTCGAAAAACAAATTAATTAAATTAAAAGATCTGAACAGATTGAGAAGTCTAATACTTAATGGAGTAACTTCTAAAATATTAATATTAAAATCTCCACATAAAATTATACATTTATTACTTGATTTTAATTTATTGAGTGAATCCTCCATTACCGATTCGAAACGAATGAGATCCCCTGAGGGGGGTCGATAAACGCAAATTATAACGTAACGCTCGAGTTCAACACAAGACAATTCAATAGTGCGCTCGATGGAAAGATTAACTAGATCTAAACGTTGTTTACATTTCAACTTGTTTGAAACAAGAATTAAAGAACCACCGCGAATAGCATTTTTTCCTCACAAAAGCACTATGCACAGTAAAAAAATCATCATTTATCAACACTACTTCATGTTCTTTCAACCAGTGTTCAGTCAAACATAACACCTGAACATCATAGTTTTCCATAAATAAACTTAACTCTAGCTCTTTGCCGGACAGACCCTGCATATTTTGATGTACAACGTTCAAAACATGCAGCTTACCCGTTGTCGCACCTAATAGTTTAAACTACTAGGCGAATCAAAAGTGGCGTTAGTACCACTACTAACAGTAATCGATGGTACACTACAGGTACCAGTGTTAAGGTGTAAATTGTATGCTAAAAGATTAACAACTTGTCTCCTACAGCTAGGTGGCAAATACAAGGTATCATTTGTCAGTTTGTAATCAGTAATAAATTGATTACAATCAAAATATAGAATGGCGTCACTGTGACGACTAGTCCTATTATAAATTAACATAATTCATATTATAAATGTGCCTATTCTGCTCATAAGACAAGTATTGTGAATAAGGCAAGGCAGAGAAAATAAATCTACAATTATTTGTCTCATTGAGATGTAACATCAACTGGACACATTTAATTATGTCCTTTTTTCTAACACTTAAACTATCCCCGTATAGTAATATAATAGTAGAACTGGGGTTTATTCTGGACAATTTAATATTACTTATTAATTGGCTAATACTGGCACCAGGTGAACAATTGTTTATTACATATTGTTGAGACATCATCTTCATCAACAACTAAGTGCAGAAACTCTGGAGCAACAACTAAAACCTGTTAGATGAATAAATCCATAAATAACTAGGCGTGGTCAAATTACACATCCTGAACAGTGTAAGAAAATCAACTATCCATCCTTAAGTGCAACAATATGCATAGCAACTGATTATCTCAATCTTGATTCAAACTCTGCAACTCAGCTTTATCCATTTATTTATTTCTTATATTTTGGAAAGGCATCCCAAAATTCTTGGGATGCCTTGGGAGAAGCTACGTACACCAGTACTATACCAACAGAACCATCTCATATGTTAGTCCAAAAGGCTGATCGTACGACAAACTCATAAAAAATGCAAACCAAAGACCTGATTCTGGTACCTTTTTGGGATGCGCAGGAAGCAAAGGACGTTCAAAATGAATGGAAGCTGGCTTACCAGATATTTAACTTTAATCAGACATTATACCTTAGTCATATTACAACACACGCGAGCTATGTGCGATCTATTTATAAGTAAGGACCACATGGTGTTTAAATCCACGTGTCTAGCTCTTAGGTTTTTTTTTTTTTTTTTTTTTTTTTGAATTGATTTTTCTAAGGAATTCAGGTTACTCATATAGATTTATTGAGGTGACTAGCTTAATCATTTAATTTCCAAATTTCTATAAAACACTTTTTTCTTCATGTAGTCTGGTTTTAGACTTAGCTAAAGGAACGCAAAGAAGAAAAGTGTACACTGCAAATGAAAAACCAATACCAACCGTGCCAATTTAAATAAATTATACTAGCGCCTCGTCCTCGAGATTAGTAATTTACACATGTAGTTACGCTAGTTGTCACCACTCATGCACTAAGTTGAGAAAAAAATCATATATTTTATTCAATTTTTCTTTATCTATGGCAATTTAATTTGACATACCCACAACTGTTCTTTTTTTTTTTTTTTTTTTTTTTTTTATTCATGTGGGTACTTCGTCCAGTTCCGCTCTCAGCCGTGCTCGCCAATCATTCGCATTCTAGTGCTTAACCACTCAACATCTATTTCGCGTCTACGCACAATTTATAATAAAAATGCCGAAACGTAAGAATTCTAGGTCTCGTGAAGAAGACATTAACCATTATAAAAATAAAATAAGAAAGTTGGAACGCAAAATTCGTGTTAGACAAATGAGTGCTTCGGAATCTGTATCAGACTTGGAGGAATCGATCGTTCAGCACGATGAGGATATTGGACCAGGTATTTATCTAATTACCTACTCATTTTAAAGTGATAACTACCGCCACCCTGTTACGTATCTACGTATTTAATTAATTTAATGCAACCTGAACAGTCACTGGGGCTGTTTCAACGCATTTAAAATACGGTTGGCGTTCCTTCCGCTGGGGATTGTAACCTAACCTACTATTTTTTACGACTATGACTAATCTAAATTCTAAGTATAAAGATAAATATTAGTCATGGACTTATTTAAGTCCACTTATGTTTAAGTAAGTTATTTAGCTTACATTTGAAAAAATTATCATATCTATGATAATTTTCAGATACTCCCGCACTGCGACCAGATGATTGGTTATTAGAATGGCCACCTGAAGATGAAACCGTTCAGGATTTGAGTAACACCTGTGAACCTCAGCCAGGACCTAGTACTTCCACGGATGTACTCCTCGAAGAGCCTATTACTCATGATGTTCATATCCCTGCTCTGGATACGGAAATTCTAGAAATTTTAGGCGATGACCCTACTAACACTGAGAAATACGGGCCCGAAATTCGCAACGAAGTCGCAAATCGTTTATTACACATTGTTAAAGACGGTCTGAGTAAGGAAAATCGTAAAAATTTGATCTCAAAATATCTATTACCCAAAAATTGTATCCAAGTCGATGCCCCTAAAATAAATCTTGAAATTAAGGCGGCAATTGCTGATACCGCAGTTAAACGCGATAAAGGCATAGAAAACAAACAGAAACAAATGTCTAGTGCAATTGCTTGTTTAGCCGAAATAATAAATTCCCATTTACAGTCAAAATCAATAACTAATGGCGTGCTGCAAAAATTAATGGATGTGAGCAGAATTTTATGCGATTTACAACATGCGGATTCGACCACGCGTAGAAACTTCATTTTATTTGCCCTCAAAAATGACATGAAGGAACACCTTAAAAACACCAAGATAGATACGTATCTGTTCGGTGAAAATTTAGCAGAGACATTAAAATCAGCAAAGGCTGTAAATAAATCAGGAATCGAACTAAAAGCCGAATCTATCAACAAAACTGCGAATACTTATTATAAAGGACCAGCATCGAGAGCTTTAAACCGCAGGGCTCCCCCCCAGGCGCGCAGGCCGCCTGCGGGGTCGGCGCCAGCGCCGAGGAGCCGCGAGCCTGCTGCGCCGCGCGCGCAGTATCCCGCACCGCAGATGCAGTACATGCCACCGCACGCGCACTCATCGAAGGCGTCATCGCGGGGCCATCAGTCGACGTATCCCCGTCGCCGCTTCTAGAGGCAGTTAAGTATGCAGGCCGCTTATCTAAATTCTATGAACAATGGACCGCAATCACGAACGATCAGACTATACTGTCTTGGATAAGAGGTTATAAAATACCATTAACATCACCCGTTGTACAACATACACTCCCCCCTGCTAAGACATCTTACTCAGGTATGGAGAGATCGCATTATTTAGAAGCTATTAATAACCTACTCAAAATTGGCGCAATATCAGAATGTTCTCCATGTGAAAATCAATTTGTCTCAAATATTTTCTTGGTAGCCAAACCAAATGGCAAGATGCGATTCATTCTAAACTTAAAAAACTTTAATAAATTCGTTAAAACAGATCATTTTAAGTTAGAAGATTTAAGAACTGCAATAAAAATTGTAACCTATAATTGTCACATGGCGTCAATTGACCTCAAGGACGCATATTTCTTAATTAAAATGCATAAAGAATCTCGGAAATATCTGAGATTCCGTTTTGAAGGTAAATTATTCGAATTTAATGTTTTGCCATTTGGATTAAGTACAGCCCCATACGTTTTCACAAAAATATGTAAACCTATAGCTAAGTTATTGCGCTCTGCGGGCCTTCTGTCCACTGTTTATTTAGACGATTGGTTATTGTTTGGATATTCCCATCTGGAATGCCTAACTAATATAGATCTAACAAAAAGATTATTAACTTCACTTGGTTTCATAATTAATGTAGAAAAAAGCGCACTTTTTCCTTCGACCAAATGCAGATTCTTAGGGATGATTATTGATTCACACAAGTTTCAGATTAGTTTACCAACAGATAAACGGTTACGAATAAAAGCTCAGCTCGAAATTTTTTCAAAATTAAAGCGTTGTAAAATTAGGACTTTTGCTCAGTTACTGGGCTTATTAGTTTCTTCTTGTCCAGCGATCGAATACGGATGGCTGCACACTAAAGAAATGGAAAGATGTAAATATCTCAACTTGAAAGGTCATGATGATTATAACAAATCTATGAATTTACCTGAATCTCTACAAACTGAATTTGACTGGTGGCTAAATAAAATAGAACATTCTGTTCATCGAATAAAAATTGATTTTTACCAAGTTGAAATATTTTCGGACGCCTCAACTACGGGGTGGGGGGCCGCCTGTGAAGGAAGGTCTGCGAGCGGACAGTGGTCGAATACCGAACGAGAACAACACATAAATTATCTAGAACTGCTTGCCGCATTTCTTGCCTTAAAAGTTTTTGCTAAAGACCTTTTTAATTGCCAAATATTACTACGCGTTGACAATTCAACAGCAGTAGCATATATAAATAAAATGGGGGGTATACAATACCCACATCTTACAAAAATAACTCGTGATATTTGGAACTGGTGCGAAAGCAAAAAGCTTTTTGTCTTTGCTTCGTACATAAAATCTAGTGATAACATTATTGCAGATTACGAATCACGAAGAACTCATCCGGACATAGAATGGGAACTGTCTGATTGGGCCTTTGACAGTCTCACCCGCGCATTCGGTCATCCAAAAATTGATTTGTTTGCTAGTCGCATAAATAACAAATGTCCCACATACATATCCTGGCACCGAGACCCGGACGCACTCGCGATAGACTCGTTTACTGTTTCATGGGCAGGTTATGATTTCTATGCATTCCCGCCATTTTCAGTCATACTTAAAACCCTTAGGAAAATAATAACAGACAGGGCACGGGGTATCATGGTCGTACCTTTCTGGCCAACACAGCCATGGTACCCCGTGTTTAGATCCCTCCTCGTTTCAGAAACTGTTATATTTTCTCCTAAAAGCCATGCCTTACTGTCTCATTCCAGCTCCCGTCGGATACACGAGTCGATTACCCTGGTGGCAGGCGTATTATCCGGGAAGCATTTTTAAGGAGAAACTTACCAGAATCATCACTTGACATAATGTTAGCATCATTGGCACCTAACTCCATGAAACAATACGACGTTTACTTGAAGAAATGGTGGGATTTCTGTAAAACTAATTCGTTTAATGTTTATGACGCCTCTGTACCCACAGTTATTTCCTTTTTAACCCAAATTTTTAATGACGGTTCCCAATATGGTACACTCAATTCATGCAGATCTGCTCTTTCACTGGTGCTGAGCCCTGTTCTAATTAGTGACGATATAATAAAGAGATTCCTCAAAGGGGTTTTTAGACTAAAGCCACCAAGACCTAAATATGAAGTGACCTGGGATACCAACCTAGTATTGGATAAATTGGGTTCATGGCATCCTAATGAGGAATTAACCCTAGATAAGCTTACAAATAAAATCATTACCTTACTGGCTCTGTCAACCGCACACAGAGTTCAAACTCTCTCGAAGATAAAAGTTAGCAATGTGCAAAACCTTTCTCAGCGTATCACAATTAAAATCTCCGATATTATAAAAACTTCTAGACCGGGATTTCAACAACCTATTATACATTTACCCTTCTTTAAAGATAAAATATCCATATGCCCAGCCACTACATTATTGTGTTACATAGAACGCACCTCATTACTAAGAACGTCTGACGATTTATTTGTCGGTATTAGGAAACCTCATAAACCAGTGGGAACGCAAACGCTTAGCCGCTGGATTAAGCAAACACTCAGTGAGTGTGGGGTCGACACGAGCGTGTTCAGTGCACACAGCACGAGACATGCAGCATCATCGCGCGCGCACTCACTGGGTGTTAGTCTAGTTACTATCCGTAAAACGGCAGGCTGGAGTAGAAACTCCACAACCTTTGCAAAATTCTATCAGAGAGATATTATCGAGGATGATAGCACTACCTTAACAGAATCAATAATCAATCAACATCCATCATAATCAAATTACGATCATTTAAAATGTCGCACATGGCAGAATATCATTCATTCCTAATTAGTTTATTGTCATTATACATAATTGCCTACAACTAACTATGTTAGCTAATATAAGAATAATTATTCCTTAGTTATGTAGGTACATAAATATTCATTTGTTTGTGATTAATTTTACCGTTTGAGCAAATACTCAAGAAACCGCTTAATTATTGTTAATCCTAGAAGTACAATATTGTTATTTCTGTTTATTGATTGTACCAAAATGTTAATAAAATTATTTTGATTCTTAGAAACAATTTATTCATTGATGATATTCCCATAATACTCTCAAAGTCTACATGTGTAAATTACTAATCTCGAGGACGAGGCGCTAGTATAATTAATGATTAAACGAACTTACCTGTACGTGAAGTTCTATCATAATTATACGAGCGCCGAGTCCGAAGAGATTAGTAATCCCTCCCTCCCAGTTCTGAACATACACACCCCAAATTATCTATAGTATCTCGGAAATCATCAATGAAGCACAGGATCTTTTACCCTAAACTAAATGATTGGCGAGCACGGCTGAGAGCGGAACTGGACGAAGTACCCACATGAATAAAAAAAAAAAAAAAAAAAAAAAAAGAACAGTTGTGGGTATGTCAAATTAAATTGCCATAGATAAAGAAAAATTGAATAAAATATATGATTTTTTTCTCAACTTAGTGCATGAGTGGTGACAACTAGCGTAACTACATGTGTAAATTACTAATCTCTTCGGACTCGGCGCTCGTATAATTATGATAGAACTTCACGTACAGGTAAGTTCGTTTAATCATTAATTATCCCTTAAAAGAATTAATCACCAGCCACCAAGAATGCGGTGTCAAAACCCATAATAATCGTGCATTAATACCGTGCGCGTGCGCACAGCACCTGTTCGGAATGTAACGGGACGCCATGTTGTTGACGGTACGTCCAGTAATTAAATGTGCGAAAAGAATAAAACGAAACATACCTGTTAAATTAATCAAGAACTAAATGATACGACTTTACGGGTATTCGAGATAAAAAGCTGAGTTCGACTCCTGATAAGGGGCTGATAAGATTGGTTAAGGGCGTATTAGCTTCATTAAAGTGGCTGCGATGTAAAGTATCGTTTCCACTAGCTATCAGCAGCCTCAGTTTGTCACTAGTCGAGGCTACTTAAGTGAACACGATACCTCATCCTGAGGCACGCAGCACAGTTACTAAGACTCATTTCGTAACCTCAGAAAAAGCAAATTTTTAAGGTCTGAATTTAGATGTTTATTGAAGACACCAAAGAAAAGATGGAAGTATTATGTGCTAGATGATAATTACTAGGAAGGAAGAGAACGAGCTACTAGCGTGGGAGTGAGAGATACCCAACAAAAGTGGTGTCTATAAATCTGGATGACTTGTTCTAGGTAGACATAATCCTTCACGACTTTGAGATGCAACCTTTCGATGTGTATTGGGTCCGGCGAGACGTGTGAATTGTACCTACACGGCTTTCGTTTTGTCCAAATTCATACCAAGGCCCACCCCGTCGAGAGGCTCCAATTAGGCTGTGCAGAACACCTTCGATGCTGGAAAACAGCTTGTATAAATGGCTCAGAAGTGAAATTTGTCTATAGTTCTTCAGCAAGGATTTGTTACCTTTTTTGAAGAACAGGACCACCGCTCCTCCACTCCACGTCTCGAGCGTTTTACCCTCTTGCATGACGGAGCTGAAAAGAGTCGCTAACTCTCTTAGGACAGGAGCCCTGCCCGGTTTAAGGAGCTCTGTCGTTATTCCGTCATTACCATGTGCCATTTTGTTCTTCAGCTGGTCGAGAGCCGCGATAATCTTGTAACATGCGGACTGTCCTCCTTGTAGAGGCGCATTAATTTGGCTCGATGGATGGTCATCTGCACAATGTCCCGCTGGTTCCGCCGTCCGCGTTGAGTATAAGTGCCCGTAAAAATACTGGACTTACTCGAGTATCTCAAACTTCGAAGTCACGATTCTGCCATCCCTAGTTCTTAGTTTCGTCAGATGGGACCTCCCTAATTGTTGAGCGAACACTTTCGACCCTCGGTTCTGCGGAGCGCACGGGCGTTTCTAGTTCTGTTCTAATCTATGGTTCTAATTATTCCTAACACATTGCCTGGGTGCGTGTGTATTATAAAACCATGAAGCCTATCCTATATTCTTATCATAATATTCAAATGAGACCAGTTGCATCACATTAAACCGTGAGATCCAGAAATAATTGATAAGGAAAATCTTCGTTAAGTTTGTGGATATAACAAATAACTCACTGCATGACAACCAACAACATTCAATGCCCCCCGCACTGGTTTCGCGTGGTGAATCTTACAAATCTTACAATTTCCCAGCAGTGGGAACATGGCCCTGATAATGTCATGATTTTTTCATTGATTTGCAAGAATACACTCAATGAATTTGAAAACTTTTTGTGGTCTGTACCGTTGTGTTTTTCGTATGCCATGCATGCTCTCCAATTTTGATAAAAAGTGAGTTGTTTATTAAATACCCTCTTAGGATGATTTCAATCAAAGGGCAACGTTCAAAATCGAACTCCGATAGTTTGAACTGAGTCATGTGTGTACATTGTTGCCATTTTGTAGGTTCACGTGTTGTAGATTTTCTACCGAAAAACTAAGAATTTACACTCGGGCATCGTCTACATGAAGCAAAAACTTTGTGCCCCTTTTTACGAAAATTTCGCAGACGGAGGAGCATGAAATTTAGCACAATTGAACTTTATTTATAGAAGGAGAGCAGAATGCTAATATTTTTATATAATAATGCATTTAGTAATATACTCGTATAAAGTTTAAAATGAATTATAGTCGAATTTTGACACTGGGCGACCACTTGTCATAATTGGACTACTTACATTTTCCAAAAATGGTACACACTTCCACATTTTAGCCAAAACATAGGTATGCCTATTGTATCAGCGATCTTACACTAAATTATAATGACATTTAATTACCCTTATCGACACATCACAGTACTTAAATAGTACTCAAAAGATAATAATCCATTGGCAAAGAAGAAATATGGGCCATCTAATGTTCAACTGTAAAATTAAAGATCATGGATAGCTGTAGTAGTGATGTTTGAAATATATCAGCGGCCATAACTTTTATTCTATGTTGTGCTATTTTTAAATATGGTTATTGAGTTAGTGATACTTTTAGCTTACGCTGCACTATACTTAGCTTACACTGCACGCTGGTATGAAAACTATGGATGCTTCACATTTTCAGGGGCCTAAGTCTCCTATTTTTATAAATTCGTCATTCCAACACAATCCCATCGTCATTTTGCTAATCTGCTAAATTCATAATAGAATTGTGTTGTAATGACATTGTCGTATTGCCATTATTACACCAGTGGGGCCAGAACCCATTGCGCCACTTCCCTTCGGGTATCTACGCACTCTGGTAAGGAAACGAACCAGGGATCATCATCACAAAATATGGATGGACCTAAGTGAGTGCAAGCAGGCTAAGGAAGCACTTCCTGCGTTCGATGTCTGCCTCACGAAACAGGTTCTCCGTTTAACAAAACCACAGCTGCGTACAGTTACAGCAGCCGTAACTGGCCATGGGTCATTTAATAAACATCTCTTTGTCATAGGAGTAACAGACAGTCCGCTGTGCAGGGCCTGCATGGAGAACGACGAGACAGCGGCTCATGTGCTGTTCAACTGCCCGGCGGTTGCTAATTACATGGCAAAATACTTCGGTAACCCAGGTACCCTAAGTGAGATTGTCAGCAACACCAAGGCGTTGCTGGCCTTTTTCGAGGAGCTGGGGTGGATCGAATGACCGATTCTCCCACCCGTACGCAAAATACGCGCTTTGACGTGGAGTTGCGGACAACAGCCAGTTTTACCTATTGCCATTATTATAAAACCCGTTACTAGAAATTATTTTCGAAAAAAAAAAACTACTAAATTAGAACATTTATTCATGCCAGATTTCATTTATATGTATATTTTTTTTACATATTATTTTAGGAACTGTCAAAATTTTAGCAGATTACCGCCTGAGTCAGTCATTCATTTGTCATTATGTACGAGATTGCCAATAAATGCTATTTCTTTAAATGGAGTATAAGTGGCTGACCACTGGAAAGTCATAATGATGCCATTATATTAGTAGATTACCATACTTGCCAAAATCAACAAATATGAAATCAATGATAGACCATTCTAACACTATTGTAATAGCAGACTTGAGGCCCTGGTTTTTTGGAACTAGTGTACGACCAGTGGCTGAAACTCGACCGAATTCGTTTAAATTTTAATCAACAATATTTAAACGTTTTCTGCACTCCATCTAAAGTTTAACTGTGCCAAATTTTATACTCAAAGGGGTACAAAGTTTTTGCTTCACGTATTAATAGATAGAGAGACGAGAGAGTAGAGTGGCAAGGCCTCTTACAAGGTGGACCGATAACCTTGTGAAGCCCGCGGGAATCCGCTGGATTTGGGAAGCACAAGACCGGTCGAAGTGGAAGAACCTGGGGGAGGCCTATGTCCAGCAGTGGACGTCTTTTGGCTGATATGATTATGATGATGATGATTAATATATATAAAATATAGATTATTATTATTATAGGAAACTCGCATTCACGATGAGTGCGAAATTGATGAATATGATTGAGCTCAAAAAATTCTGAAAGGGCATTAGGCCACATTTGTAACAAGCTACCTACTTGTTATTTGTCGGTTGACCGATCCTGTTTAACATTTTGTTAATGCCCTAATTAATTAGTTTTGATATAATATTGATCATATTGAGATCTCAGAATAAAAAACAAAGGCAGATAGACCGCGAGGAACACCAAGAGTGAAGCCAAAAAACCAAATACTAAAGCGTCGCATTGTATATAATGCGAGGCTTTATTTAGTTTTTGGTTTTTTGGCTTCACTCTTGGTGTTCCGCGCGGTCTATCTGCCTTTGTTTTATAATCTAAACCAAAAAAAAAGACTAAAGCGTCGCATCATATGTTACATAAAATGCGACGCTTTCGTATTTGGTTTTTTGGCCTCACTCTTGGTGTTCCGCGCGGTCTATCTGCCTTTGTTTTATAACCTGAGATTGAGATGTTAATTAAGGTATCGTTGCTAAATAATCAGATCCTCACGGTTGAATTTTCAAGTTTAAGCAACGCTTGCCGTAGCCGCTCCATCATCATTTCTTTTTGTGAAAATAAAGATATTTCAATAAAGATTTCAATTAATTAGAAAAATAAACTTACATAAGTACTATGAACTCTCCGAGCCTTGGAAAGCAATTTAAGCTGTTGGTCCCGCCTGTCATTCGTGGATCTTTTACAGTCGTAACCGGTCGTCTGAAGTCCGAAAGTCTGATAACCAGTCTTACCAAGGGGTATTGTGTTACCCAGTATTTGTGTTTCGGCGGTCAGATAGGCAAACGATCCACGATTTTTTTTTTCAGATGCATCCGCTTAGACTGGTACGATAGCCGCTGAAAGACAACGCTGTCTAAGGCGCGAATTACACAGAAACGGCGTAAGGTGAAGGCGCGGCGCAGGCGCAGCGTACGCAGTACATTTTTTATGTAGGCATGATGCCGCTTTTAAACTTTTTAACACAAAAAAAAGCGCCTGCGCCACGCCATCGCCTTACGCCGTTTCTGTGTAATTCGTGCCTAAGAAAGGATTTAAATCGAAACTTCGGGAGCTCTGTATCTAGCATAAGCTAAATATGCTTCGCCAAAGCCTCAAAGTATGCATACATCGTCATTTTATTGTATTACAAAACTTTAGCCTACTGTTTAATACATAATGAAAATTAAATTCTTTATTCCAGTCTAGTCTTAATTTACGACATGAAACTATACTTTTAAGGCCTTATTATGGACGATAAAATAATTTTCTCCGCTTTTTTACAGCTGCATTGTGGTATTGCTAGAACTGTACTTTGTTGACAAAATAAAAATAAACGGCAAAGGATGACGATAATTCAGAGGCTTTAGTGTGAGTTTCATTTAACCATCTCGGTCAAACGATCGATTAATAATGGTCTAGTTTCACCCATTTTTGTTTGTGCACTTTATGCAGGGACACACTGTATTACCCGCCCATCATACGTACAAAAAAGAGCTTAAAACTGAGTTTTCAGCATCTCTGTCAGCAGTTCTGATAGCATTCCTGAAAAGGATGACTTGAATATTGCTGAATAATTGTACCTATTGAATTCATTTTTGTTGACATTAATTTGGACTTAACTTTAATTTATAATAATATATAAAACAAAATAACTTAATAATAATAATCTTTAATGCATGCTAATTTTGGGGCAGGCGAATTATAACATTGCAATGCTTGTAAAAGGCTGCTAAGTCATAAGTACTAACATCATATAACACCAACATTGTACACTTAGTTCGCAATAAACGTTTTGACTTTGACTTTGACTTTGACTCTTTTTTTTTTCTTTTGAATTCTTGAGGAATGCTTTAGACTATTTATCTTAACGCTATGACCCTGAAGAGCCGAGAATTAGTAAGAAAGAGACAGAGAGAACGCTTAGCGAAACCGAAGTAAAAGCGCGGGTGGGTGGTCGATGCAATGCCACGGGGTGGGTCGGAGGAAAAGAAATTAAACGACTGGGTAGGTACGTCTTTCATTGACTTGAATGTGCCCTGGCAGCTGAGAGTATGTCATGCTCACTCAAATGTCTCGCTGGTGGTGGCGTGTGTGTTGTATCATTAAGTTCCCTTCAAATGGTTGAGCTGAATGGTGCTGATGCATACGTCATGTCCGTGAACGGGCGCCGCCAGTAGGGACTGGTCATCTCTTAGCTCCCACGGCTTATTTTAATTTCTGAATTGTAATTTATTTTTGTTGTAATTACGGACGCTTTTAATGTGCACTTTTTACATCGTTCTCACATTAATAATTTCAACATAATGATGTAACCAACTTTTTGTAACAAAATCATGATTTTAAAAGAGTGTCCTGATGGAGTTTCTTGCCCGTTCTTCTCCATAGGTACCTACGCTTTGGAATGGGCAACTAGCTTCATCTTTCTAACTCACCGACCTTGACAATTCAAAAGTGCCTGTAATTGGTTTATTTGAAATAAATGCTTTGAGTTTGAAGAAGTTGCCGGCAAAAACTAGTGTCACTATTATAATTCCATATACCTATGTCTAATTTATCTATACGATATCTTCATTAATGTCCAGTAGCCTAACAAAACATCAGCGGGCTCAGAATACAGCTTTACCTATTCCTCAACAAAAGTCAAAATTGTAAACATGTCCTTATAATTTTAACAGGTATGTCAATTTCAAGTTCAACCTATCATCCGCTAATAAATAGGTCACTGTGCAAGCCGGCAAGCCGGCTTTCAACCTGTCAGTGTTTATGCGGTCCAGCGCAAAACAATGCGTTATTGATATCTTTGCCTTTGAGCGACTCTTGCGCACCTTGTATGCTTTATGAGTGGGACACAATAGTCATGTGTCGGTTGAGGTGGACATCTGCTTATCTTGATAGGTGATAGGGGCATGATATGGGAAGGACTTTAATTTTATAACTTATTATTTAAGAGCTAATTATTTGAGAGCAGTGGTGGCCAAGTGGTAACGGCCGCGACTTATGAGTTGTAGGTCGTGAGTTCGAACCCCGCCAGGCGCTTTACTTTGTGTAAATTATTTCATCACCACTGCTCTCAAAACGGTGAAGGAAAACATCGTGAGGAAACCGGCATATCCTAGAACCAAAAATTCGAAGACATGTGACATCTACCAATCCGCACTGGGCCCGTGTGGTGGATTACGGCCCAATCCCTCTCACCGAGAGGAGGCCTGTGTCCCAGTAGTGGGAACATTATAGGCTGATGATGATGATGATTATTTAAGAGAGAAAAGAGGAAAGTTTTGTTTGTATTTTATTTCGAGATGAAAAAACAGGAGCATCTACAATTCACACAGGACACACACATACACATACAGAAGCATAATATCTTACTAATTAAACAAAATACTTATTATACGAATAACTATCAGAAAACAAGCAGGCGAAGAATAGATGAATTGTGAAAGATGATGACTCGGAAGGAAATTAACATTGAGATTCATAGTCAGCTTACAGCGTTCCAACTGTTGTGGGACAGGCATCCTCTCTGCGAGAGAGATAAGTCCGTAATCCACCACGCAGGCCCAGTGCGAGTTGAGATGTCACATGTCTTTAAACGTTTGGTTCTGGACATGCCAGTTTCCTCATGATGTTTTCCGTCACCGTTTTGAGAGCAGTGGTAATGAAATAATTTACACAAAGTAAAGCGCCTGTCTGGGTTTGAACCTACATGCACCTCGTAGGTTGCGGCCGTGGCCACTGAACCATCACTGCTCCTCAGCATTGAGACGATACAGGTGTTACTAATAGAATAATGAAATACTGCACTAACCTCGAATAAAGTGAAATAGGGCAATATAATGACGATATGGTGAAGCAAGGTAAAGAATTACAAAAGCGCATCATCTTACTGGGTCTGCGTCGCCCATAACTACACCCTGTTTGCATACTATCAGATACTAACATAATAGGGGTTCACCAGCAATTAATAAAACAAATCTCTACCAAAAATATCCAAAAAAAAAAAAAAACATTATGTCCCAAAAACAGGATCGAGCCACTCAACAATATCGATCATGGTAACCCGTATTATACAAACATTGGAGCATTGTTTACCAACACATAAAGATATGGCCAATGTTTGTGGGTGGTCCGAAGCACGTGCGTTTTCAAGACTCCCCTAGCTTCCGGATGCGTGGTTGCGGTTTCAAGGGTACTTAATAAATTATTTTGTGAAGCTAATCAGTTTATCATATCAGGAAAGATTGATGGGAAGTGAAGATTTGATTAAGATAAAGAAATTGTTTGATACTAGAAATTGTTTGCTATTAGATAGTGTTTTTAATTGAAAGGTTGTGCGATGGGTTTTAACTGGAAATGTGGTCACAGCTGCTGTAAACCAGGAAATTAGGGTTCTTGAAACAGCTAATCCAACTGGTAATTCGATGGAAATAAAAGCTTATATGAACGTAATCATTTTGAAAGACACATTACCTACTAATTATAAGTGGTTTTAGCTATGGTTCTAGTTAACTACCAACTTGAACCAAAAAGTTTTCGACAAAAAATACATTCTAAAAGTTCCTATGTAAACTCCATAAAAATATATATCAAACTTCCCGAATTAATACGAGTATAACATTCATGTATTTAAAAATAGCTAAAACAATTTTTATTACACTATAAACGACTAAATATATGTAACTAAGTGTGAATAAGTATTTGTATATTAACCATATTTAGATTTTTTTAAACATAAAGGTAATATGACAACGTGGCAATGCTGCCAGCCATTTGGGCACTTTTCCCATTGACAACGATGCGGACATATTTTTGATGCCTTTTGATTATTTGCTTTTTATATAAACATATTATAATCTAAAGTTTTAAATAAACATGGAAATATGACAATTTTAAATATAGTTCAGAAGAATGGTAACCTAAGTTTTTCAAAGGTTCCCCTCTCCTATTTTGCTATGTCGACAAGGTCCATAAATTATCACATATTGATATAACTTTTATATTACCACCTAAGAACACTGCAAGAATGCAAATAACCTACTTATTGAGTATTGAACCACTTTTAATTTGCAAAATATTCTGGTAAATTCATAATTTTCAGAACTACCAGAATGGTTGAATAAATAAATCATGAAACTAAAGTTACAAATATCCAACACACATGCAGTCACACAACATGCCGTTTAAAAGAAAACCACAAAATTCCCGCGATTCGCGTGAGACCTTACAAAAAGCAACACCATCTTTAGCTCATATGCCTTGAACATAATCCTAGGGCTCAAGCAGCTGCTCAAAACCGCTATCATCAAAAATATTCATTTCACGCGGTTATTCCAAGAAATCACGTGCGCCAACGCCGCTTTTTTTTTCGAAAAAGGTGTCGCATGTCTACTTGTGCGCGCTTGCGATTTTTTTCCAGCCAGCACGTGCTCGTTTTTTGTCGGTGCCATACATCTGTCGCGGCAATCTGTGGTTTTGGATATAACCCGGCAAATTTCCAAAGACTCCCAAAATCTTTAACGTTACGCGTGAAGAGGTACTTGTTAATTCGGAAGGGTGTCGCAATTTGCAAGATGATGCTGCTTGTCGTACCTGCTATGCATCTGGTGGTTTTTGGTGCATCAAAAATAGAACGCTAATGTTAAAATTTTGCAGCCGGTGGAGAAATTTGGTTCTCTTATACTTTTGGCACGTATTTCCGCCAACTGCTGTTTCCGCGGGCCCTGATTTGAGCAGGATAATTTGGGTCGGGGCCAGGATAACAACTATAGGATACTAAATGCTATCTTAAACTAAATTCAAAAATAAATATAATGATGATTTGAAGGAATATTTTGATAACCGTTCATTGGAAAAAGGTATCTGGTATGAAACAATTCAGGGTCAGCCTTTTCATGTGCCCTGGTTTATCTATAGTAATTTTAGTAGAAAATTTGTTGTTACAGCTCATTTAGACTCAGATCTGGACACATACAATGTAATATCATGATGAGAAAGACTCCTAATTGCGTGGAGTTGTGGAAGACTTACATCACATATTGATGGATTGTGTTCGGTATGAGTCTCAGAGAAATGATCTGTTTGGGGCCTTGAGGTTGAACCGACTTGATACTCGTATGAGCACATCTTATAAAATTCTGTGCCAACCAAATGGTGATGATACGAATACTCTGTTCAAGTTCATGGCCCAAATGTAATTAGAAGCATTGTACTTAGGGTACAATGGGACTGTCATACGCATTTATAAAAGTCCTTATATAAATAAAGATATATAACAAAAAATGTTATCTTTAGTTTGTTGTGGATTTATTTTGGATAGAATGCCTAGTGCAAATGTATTCATTTGCTATATTGCAATTAACTATAGACAAAGACAAAAATTTATCACTGGCTTGATATAAGGCATTTTTTAAATGTAGGTGTAGTTTTACTGCACGTAATGCAGCTATAATAGCTCCAAATTACTAAAAGGTCTTGGGGTCGAACCCAGTCAGGCACTTTGTGTAACTAAATTCATCACCGCTCTCAAAACGGTTAAGAAAAAACATCGTAAGGAAACCTTGTGAGTATGTTCTACCTAGAACCAAAACATCGAAGATATGTGATATGTACCAACCCACACTGCACCCGCGTGGTATAGTCCACTCCCATATGAAGAGAGGAGTCCCAGCTGTGGGAACATTATTGGCTGAATATGTAAGTTGTTCTCAAAAGCTACCCAGGGAATTGGCAATTAAGTTTTATCCCACCAACCAACTCCTATCTTCAAATGAACTGCACGCAGTCGCAGATGGATTTTTCTATGAATACGTATGTATTCATAGAAAAAATATTTTAGAAAAAATACATCGGCGCCTCAGCTCCATTATAACAAACAAAATTAAACGAAAGAATCAGTAATAAAAATACTCATGCATAATAAATACAAGAAGTCAATCAAAGCAATTATGTACTTCTATTGCCATCAATAGTTATTGAAGTATATTCCATCAATTCGTTTATTTATTCTTCTTTTATGTGTTAAATCAAGAAAGAATGCCCATATTACAGCCATTGAATCACAAAACTAATATGATGGAGAAATTTTACCGTTTCTGAACACAATCGTAATGATCTTGTATAGATGAGTATTATTCACGTCAATCCATCAATCGTAACTTAGATGCCACTTAAGTTGAGGCGTTTGGTTTCTTTTTCATACAAAAATAAATTATAAGTTACACTTTGTTTAAGTTTGAAAATGTTGGCAATTTGTAGCCTTCGTCAATTGCAGTGGAATAATAAATACATAGGTTTTAAAACAATTGTGTTAAGTAGATAGTAGAAAAGAATATTTTAAGCATGAAGATAAAAAGAGATGTAGACAACGTGTGTAAGAGTAGACGGGAAACCCAAGTAACATACCTACATGAAATCAAAAACAATTCTCGAATTTAAAATAAAATTAAATATAAACATACATTAATAGATTGTACTAATATCCATACCTACATAGTAGAAGTTTAATAAAAGAAATAAATTAAACAATTATATTTTTTACTAATTTACCTATCTCTCGTCTCATCATCATAATCAGCCTATAATGTTCCCACCGCTGGGAGACAAGCCTCCTCTCTGTGAGAGGGAGTGGGCCGTAATCCACCACGCGGGCGGAGTGCGGATTTGTAGATGTCACATGTCTTAATTTTTTTGGTTCTAGGACATGCCGGTTTCCTCACGATGTTTTCCTTCACCGTTTTGAGAGCAGTGGTGATGAAATAATTTACAAAAAGTAAAGCGCCTGTCTGGATTCGAACTTACGACCTGTCGACTCGAAAGTCGCGGCCGTCACCACTGGGCCACCACTGCTCTCGTCTATTTTGGTTAATAGAATCTAATTCTATATGTCATTTTGTTACAGATACTTTGAATATATTAGTTACAAATATGTGGTGTCCAATAAGATTAATTCTACAAATAAGTAACGAAATTCTAAAAAAAGTTAACGAATCAATTCGGCATAAAATTTTGTATGAAGAAGCAACAAAATTCGCCCCTCAAGAAAACCCCTCACATCACCATCACAGAACTAGTGACTACCATAACAATACCACGAATAATAACTACTAAACCGTTACGCATCCATTCAATTTTTTCAAGACGCATCCTGGGATGCACAATAGTCCATAAAGATCACGTGAAAACGATATGATCTCTAACCAAGTCTTGTGGTGGCCATTGTCCCACCGAGATATCTATCGATGGTACATATCGAGTAAAAAAATAAATCGATTCAGCGACATTGATCGAGTTCAAGCTCAATGAGTATAACGATTGTAATGCCATATTAGATTAGTTTTTACCTTGTTCGGAGTATAATGGTGGGATTGTTAGTTTCAGACTAGGATCGTAGAAATGGCTGATGTGGTATTACTTGTCTCTTGGCTTCTGTTCGTCTTCCATTACTTTGACAATTGAGCCACCTTATCATCATCATCAGCCTATAATGTTCCCACTGCTGGGACACAGGCCTCCTCTCGGGGAGAGGGATTGGGCCGTAATCCACCACGCGGGCCCAGTGCGGGTTGGTAGATGTCACATGTCTTCGAATTTTTTGGTTCTAGGACATGCCGGTTTCCTCACGATGTTTTCCTTCACCGTTTTGAGAGCAATGGTGATGAAATAATTTACACAAAGTAATCCGCCTGTCTGGGTTCGAACTCACGACCTACAACTCGTAAGTCGCGGCCGTAACCACTGGGCCACCACTGCTCCCGCACCTTATAATAACATCGAATGTCATTATCATCATTTCAACCGAAAAACGTCGACTGCTGAACATGAACCTCCATTAAGGCCTTCCACCGCTACGTGTTCCGGTACACGGTCGCTACTCCAGAACCTTGCGGCCCCAACAGCCATCTGTTCTGTGAGCAATGTGACCTGCTCATTGCCACCAATCTTTCGGGCTATATCGGTTACCTTGGTTTTCCTATGGATCTCGTCATTTCTGTTTCGATAGCGTAGAGAATTCCAAGCATAGTCCTCCGAATATGCGAAAGTGACATTAAAATACTTCAAAAATGTTGACATTATAATTTTCATGATTGTGGAAATTTCTAATAGTACCAAGTACCACATTTTCTTTGTTTCTTCAACCTATGTCGAAGCGATTGAAACTGTTTATAAACCATTTAATGGCGCTGAGAGAAGCGTTTTGAGAATTAACACTATAGGTACCAGTTTAGTTATTGGAAGAAAATAGCGAATAACTTTGTAAATACTAGTCTTGGGCGTAAAAGTTTTTATGTGTGAAATGGAGCCCAACTTTAATGTTATATTCTTGTAGTACTTACTCGTAATTGTAATGTCCATTATATCTTCGATCATAAAGTCTTAATAGGTGAGCTTGAGACTATAGGACCTAATTAAGTCGTTTCTGCAGTAGGTTTTAATCCTACTAATTGCATCTGTGGCCCATCTTCTTTAGTTCTTCAATAGTTTGTAGCATGTTTCTCTTTTGTAAGCAATTTCCAAGATAGTTGTCATCTTTAAGGCTGTAGCTAGCAGACGCGTCTTTGGTAGAACTACGAAAACGTTATGAAAATTGTTCTTTCATTTGTTTTTTGCGCCTGTTTGACCTTTTACCCAAATGTCTAAATGTATTATGTTCATGAAATAAGTCATATTATGAACTTGTGATGGGTTAGCTTATTTTTTTGTAGTTCTAATTTCAAAATAGAAGATTCACTGACTCCCTTTGTTCAAATACATCCCGTTAAAATATTTGATCCATATGAATAAATTATCAAAGAAAGCAAACAATACAAAGACCATCCCTACAGCATTGTTTAACATTGTCATACAAAGCATGATAAAATAATTCCGTTACACGAAATAAGGTTTAATACCACAAACTGGAACTATTGAATATAAGCACAATACCTTAAGTGTACACCCAACTTTTCTTTTGACAGCTGTCAAACTTGACATCCGTCAAATTTCAACTTTAGCCCTAACAAAATAAGGATCATTGGTTACGTGAAGAATAGTATATATGAAGTGGTTTTTAAATGTAATAGCATTTTAATAGAGTGAAGTAAAGTCGTCCTTGCGTTGTCCCATTGTCTGCAATGATAGCAATACAAAAGATTGCATTCTACTTCTCAAAGATTTGCTCAACATTCCCTTGAAGTTTTTGATATATTGATGGCCAGCTGGTGCTATTATGTTCACTTTAGTGTATTTTATATGCTTTGGTACATCAATTAACGTTCATCGTAAGAGTTGATGTAAGGGTGGTTTTTACTAAATAACTTTAAATAAATGTCATGCTTGGTAGGCTCGTCTGTTAGTCAGTAAAAATTACAGTATTTTGCCTTTTCTAAAATAAGTGGAATGGATTCGTCGCAGGAGACGCCCTGGGCGTCGGGAATCTCAGGCTGATTCCCGACCACCGTAGGCGCGGGCTTACTGATGGCGAGTAATGGGTAGCTGACTGTCCGGTAAGTACCGGAATGAAGGTTGTGTTCCACACCCGCACGCATCAAAGAGATGTCAGCACCAACTGGTGGGGTCAACAAAGGCCGATGCCTGCCAGGGGTGCGGGTTGTTCGAAAGAGATACCGTGGCCCCTGGCACACAGGCAACTGAAGGAACACGGATGGGTTTTGGTCACTAAAAGCTTGACACGCTCTCTTGCTCCACCCAGAGCGGGAGAAGTTATATGATGATTTCGCACACTCAAAAAAAAGGGGGTATCGTATTAACCAGTAACTGGGTTGTGGAGCTCTGATAGGCAATCGTTCCATATAAAATACTGGTATTCAGCTTCATCCGATTAAACTGAAATCCGTTCCTAAAATAGTTGGAAAAGAGCTAGGTAGATGATCAGCAATCGCTTTTCGTTTTAAAAATACATATTTATTAGCCCGTCATTAAAAATTCTTCAATTTTTTGACACTTACATGACATTCTTTAAATATGAACTCAAAAAGAAAAAAGCCTTGGTATTCATGTCACGTCCCTAATAAGAAATTAACACTATTACACTTTCAATTACGATAAAATATATGATATGGTTGACAGTTTTATTAATATTAAAATAACATTTTGCATATTTCGAAGACATGCTATTAAAACTAAATGAAATGTAATTGGTATCCGTTCAGTATTAAATTATGTTCGTTATTCATTTAATAGGGTTTGAAGAATGAAGCAATTTACTTAGTTAATTTTATGAACATTTCGTTATGTCAATCAGTATATAATTTATAATTTTGTTAATAATTTTGACAGAATGAAACGTGGGCTACGAAAGAAGCAAGTGCTTGTGGTATTACGAATTTTCATTTATATCCCGTATCGTTGTTTTCAAAGTTATTGACGCGGAAAAGTATAATTAGTTTACGAACAAAAAAACAGTTTTTTAGTCTATCGTCATGTGTGTAGGTAGGTAGGTAGATACTTTTTGTACCTTGATCTTTTAACTTTCCCAGGTTCGCCCGGGCTCTTTTAACGCAAAGATTTTGCGACATATCAGTGAGCGATAAATAACCGCCCATGCGTAGGTACCTGGGCTAGGTTACTTCACCGTCCTAACAAACACCACAAATCTCACACATTCTATCAATTTAACCTTTCATATATCACCCCTAACATCGTAAACATAAGGGTGATCATCGCTTATCAATAAAACCCGGAACATATCGTGACTGTGACCATTTCTTCAGCGATTTAGCGTTAAAAGCTAACGCTAAACGCTATTTAACGATGTTACACACAAGACCATGTCATTCATTAATCTGGCACGCGACTGAGTACTCTTGTCTAGTTTGGAGATCCTTAGTAAAACATTTAAAACCTTTTCTAAGTATAAATATCTAGATGATTTTTGTTTCTTTTTTTGGCGTTTTCTAAAAAAGAAACCTAGCTAGATCGATTTATCGCCCCCGAAACCCCCTGCATACTAAATTTCATGAAAATCTTTGAAGCCGTTTCCAAGATTCAGATTATAACATCTGGATGACCGAGGTCGGCTCGGTTTTTTTTTGTATCACGTGTTCCAAAAATGAAACCTAGCTAGATCGATTTATCGCCCCCGAAACCCCCGCATACTAAATTTCATGAAAATCGTTGGAGCTGTTTCGAGATTCAGATTACTTAGACTAGTAGGTAGACAAGAATTGCTCGTTTAAAGGTATTAGATAAGCCGACTGTATCACGAAATCAAGTTCTGTAATCAAGCGATCAGACTGAGAGGTTTTAGATGCTGAAGACCGAAAGGCTTCTAATTACAACCTGTTGCACAATTTCCGTCTATTTCGTCCAAATTGCCACAGACGTAATAAAATCACGGTGGGATTTTTTCGCGCAGTGGATTTTCAACTCTCGGTGTTGAACCGAGGATTGCGAATCCAACAGAGTACAGCGCGAGTGAATCTCAGTGCGTCGAAAAAACAAAAAACACAGTGTCCGATTTTCAACTCTTTGCCCTAAGTTAGTGCATTGAAAATCAAATGCGCGACAAAATCCCGCTACGACATTTATTTTATTTTATTTATCCTTTATTTCAGGCAACTGAGGCCCATTAAACACAGTACATATATAAATATAAAACAATAACTATAAATCATCGGCCTAGCTTTTTACCAACTATCTTCGGGTCGGCTTCCAATCTAAACGGATGCAACTGAATTCCAGTATTTTACATGGAGCGACTGCTAATCTGACCTCCACAACACAGTGACTGGGTAATACAATACCCCTTGGTCAGAGTTACGGGCTTCTGACGACCCGTAATGACTGCCAAAGATCCACGAATGACAGCCAGGTACCAGCGGCTTGACGTGCTTTCCGAGCCACGGATGCATATTTCATAAAACAATCTTAAAAACTACTGCACACGATGTGACGGCGTCGTGTTACGCAGGTTACGCTGTGAGGTGTCGCGTTGCTGGCCGCGGCAACGCCGATACCGCACACCTTTCGCCCAAAACTCGTCTTTGAGGAAGATCATCACATGGTGAGTTGGAACGACTTTATTACGTAGGTGTGAATGTCAACTAAGTGCCAGTTCGTATCACAAGTTCTTTGGGTTAGTTGAATCCACCTATCAAAAATCATATCAAAAATTAAAAGTCATTTATTCAAACTAGGTTGATAGTCAGTATACTTTTTGAACGTCAAAATTACATAAGACAGTACACCAAAACGCTCACCCTTCACCACTTCCTAGTACCTACTTTAGCTGGGAAGAAGTTGCGCAATAAACTCCCCAGCAGAAGCTTTGAAGATTGGACTCCTAACTTTACCCATAACCTAAGCTCCCCAGCATAAGCTGATGAGAAGACATCAAACAGTAGGTCCCCATAATCTTTTAAAATATTCCTGATTTTAGTATCAAAATAAGACTTTGACACATGCGTGCAGCCAAAGCTAAGTACAGGCTGCAAAAAAACCCTCAGAAAAAATAATACAACTTGCATAATTTACTTACGCAAGTTTGCATCACATATACCAATTACAATGAAAATGCACGAGATAAACCATACAATTTAATGAAGACAGCTCTCCGAAAGTGTTATATATATTTTTAAGACCTGCACAATCACTTCCCAAGTCTTTGTAATGCAAAAGATATTTTTTCCCACAATTTGGAAGGATTAACGTCAGCAGGATATTGCCTAATCTCCGCTTACATAATTAAAACGTAGATATTTAAATAAACGAGATACACAATGACATTTTATATTGGGTTCCTTATCGGAGTTAATGTACCGAAGATTTAAAAAATCCTTGGGCTAATGTTTGGGATTGTTTTATTTAATGGTTATTTTTAAAAGGAACTTTATAAAGTAATGATGAGAATATCTAAACTCGTCTCGAATAATATCTAATCTTCAGGATTGATCTCGTGGATTTGTGCGAACCGGACATATTAGTTCATCCTTTTTGGAATAATTCAAATCGTTCTTATCGTCGAAAACGTATTGCAATTAAAATTCGCCGAAGATAGGCATACAGGCATAGTACCTCATCACTGCCTTCTTTTGTAGTACTCCAGAATTTCCAGTATTTGCAGAAGAGCCTTAACATTTTGATTATGCTTATGTATGTTATTTTGGGACTCCTGCAGCCTCTGCTATTTTAATTACGGGGTTGGGTTTAACGACAGCATAGTCCCATGTGATGTGATGCCAAGTGATGATGATTAATCCCATGTCCGATCGTACAGCAATGATTCTTATCGTACGGCATGAACATTCCTACGGAACCATATATTCTGTTCGCAGTCGCCAACTTGCCGCCACATTGATACAGATTCGTCACACGAATTGTTACAGTTTTTATCATCAAGTTTTTTAACGGTCATATAAGTAACGTTATTTCTAAATACTCTAGTATTTTTCTTATTTATTGCTCCAATAGTGTGAGGTGTAATAAATTGATCAATTCCATACATCACGTTGTACAACATGTTATGGGTTCACGTTGTGTCATTTATGGTCATGGTATTTTGAAATGTTTGAGGCGTTCTTGGATTCGTAAGAATGTGGTAAGAATGGATTACCTTGGATGGCATACCAACGAAGCAAAATGATATAACTCAAGAAAGGCTACGTCCGGGGGTAGCCTACTGTGGCATTATGAGGGATGAGAGTTCTTTTCTTATTTTTATAAAACTAGCTTTTGCCAGCGGCTTCGCCCGCGTGTAGGATGGAAATTATCCTACGGGAACGTACTACCGGTATAAAAAGTATATACCTATGTGTGAATCCAGGTTATACTCTAGATGTGTTCCAAATTAGATACAAATCCGTTGGGGCGTTCTTGAGTAATTGACTAACAAAAATCCAAACATACAAACTTATACATATCATCATCTGCCTAGCCTTTTCCCAACTATGTTGGGGTCGGCTTCCAGTCTAACCGGATGCAGCTGAATACCAGTATTTTACATGGAGCGACTGCCTATCTGACCTCCACAACCCAGTTACTGGGTAATACGATACCCCTTGGTAAGACTGGTTGTCAGACTTTCGGGCTTCTGACGACCCGTAACGACTGTCAAAGATCCACGAATGACAGTCGGGACCAACGGCTTAACGTGCTTTTCCGAGGCACGGAGGGGTCTTGGTATGTTAAGATGGTCACCCATCCACGGACAACCGCGGCAAACGTAGCTTAACCTGATCGATCGACCCGCGCAGCTATTGTTACTTAGCCACAAACCCCTCAAACTTATACATATATGATATTAGTAAGATTAACTCATGCATGTATCCAATCATTATGAATTTAAGTTTGGTAATGGACTTACCCTCTGGTGGTAAGTCGTAGGTATGGTCATAGGGTAGGTGTGTAGGTCGTTGGTTCGAAACCAGACAGGCACTATCATTATCATTTCAGCCAAAAGACGTCCATTGCTGAATATAGGCCTCCCCCAAGTTCCGCCACTTCGACCGATTCTGTGTCTCACAAGGTCATCGGTCCACCATGTGGGAGGCCTTCCAATTTTACGTCTTCTGGTACGCGGTCGCCACTCCAGAACTTTTCGCCCCATCGGCCATGTGTTCTGCGAGCAATGTGCCCTGCCCGCTGTCACTTAAGTTAGGCAAATCTTCGGGCTATACTTTACTATACTTTGTGTGAATTATTTCATCACCACTGCTCCCAAAAAGACTAAGGAAAACATCTTGAGGAAATCGGTTGTCCAAGAACATTCGAAGACTTGTGACATCTACCAACCCGCACTGGGCCCGCGTGGTGGGTTTTGACCCACTCCTTCTCACGGAGGAGGGCAGTGTCCCAGCCGTGGGAACATTATAGGCTGATGATGCATTGGACATTGTTTTTAAGGGTGGGAATACATCAAATAACTATTCTCGCTCTGGGTGGAGTAGGAGGGCGTGTCAGACTTTTACTGACTAAAACCCACCCGTGTTCCTTCAGATGCCTGTGTGCCAGAGGCCACGGTATCTCTTTCGAACATCCCGCACCCCTGGCGGGATGCAATGGACTGACCAACCCAAATCACTTAAAATAAAACTTTCTTAATTGAAAACGACACACTACGTGTGTTTGCGCCAAGGCTTTTCGCACTGACTTAAACCCACTCGTGTTCCTTCAGTTGCCTGTGTGTAAGGAGCCACGGTATCTCTTTCGAACAACCCGCAACCCTGGCGGGATGCAATGGACTGACCTACCCAAATCACTTGAAAATAAAACTTTTTTAATTGAAAACGACACACTACGTTTACTTGCGCCAAGGCTTTTCGCAATATGAAACCTTTCCAGAAAGCACAGATGCACTTTGATCCAAAAATTGCTAAAAACACTCATACTGCAGCAAATCTATGCGAATTGCGAATTTCTTGTATGTGTCTGCAAAAGTCTATAGAATCTTTTGATTGTCATACCAGTCATTGAAATCGCTCCAATAGTTCAAGAAATTGTAGCTACCGACCTACTATGTTTCCTATGCATAATAGTCCCTAATACTTGATATCAAAAACCCTTGTCACCGCTGGACGCCAATCAAACTTGTATGAATCTGTCAGCAGTACTCTTTGTCACGACAATTTCCTTTTTATAATCTAGTACATATTCTTCAAACCTTCGAAATGCTTTTCGAAAGTTTTTTGCGTAACTCAAGTAACAGTTAGCACGTGTTACGAAGATCTCGCTCCCACGGTCCTTGCGCAAGCGCAGAAAAGATTTTTTGTCAGATAATCCTTAAGAAAAAAATCGCAAATACAACCTTTTCACGTGTGCGAAGCCTTGGGAATCAGCTGATTTGATCCGTTGGGCTGTGTAACCTAAAGTTGACCGTATTTGTGAGGAGTTGTGGTCGATATTTGAATGATGTTGATTTGTATGAAACTTATAAGTAATGCCGTGTAAAAATATTTCTTCAAGTTCTATGCAAGTAAAATCCACGTGCAAATATATTATTATTACGACATACAATTTGCGCTTCCAAAAAGCTGTTTTTGTAAAAAATGTTCAGATCCATGTGAATTCTCAACTGATTTGTGACAGTCTTGTCTTTTCAGCTGAGAATTCACATGGATCTTAGAACATCCTTGAAAAGAACAAGTTGCGTGAAGATTCGTCCCGGACTTTTACGCCATCATGAGGTCGAGGGTCGCGTCTTTTTGGCGAAGTTTGAGACGCTCCAGTAACAGCATTTTGAGGGTTGTCACGGACAACTTAGCAAGCTCTATATTTGTGCACTGGATTTCTGTTTATCTAAACGGGAACAAAAAATGACGAAAGAATTTAATGTATTTTTGAAGACTATGGGTACCACCTATACCTACATGCCTCTAACATGCCTCTATGTTTTGAATTTTTATTTTAATTATTCTTAATGTCAATATCTGTTTATATAGGTAAATTGCCTGCAATAAAACAAAACGTATTTTATTTTATTTTTATTTTAGAAATAATGGAAAAAGGAAGGATTAGAATATGTTCTTAGTATCAGCTAGTTAAACTAGCAATTATTAGGGAATTTCTTGTGTGCCATGTTTTCGATCATCTTCTTCTTTTCAGCGTGTTGATAGCAAATCTAAATACAGTCAGAATTTAGGTACGAGAATAGCAGTTTTAGCAACGTCCATGAACTCCTGTAGCGTGCAGACAGCAGGATACTGGACAACATATTAAGTGCCCCATTGTTTCTGGGACAGCACCACATTTACACTCCAAGGCGAAGTCATCCGTGAATGACCTTAGCAGGTTCTCTTTACTTCGGCCTACCTGAGTCCGGAGTCAATTCAAAGTCTTCGAGTAAAGCCAAGGCAACTCATGCCCAGGTGCGAGAGTTTCAGCAGGTGGAACGAATGGGTTTGGTAGGGAACCACGATGGCAAATCAAAGTTTTCGATGAGGTACCCGAAATTATGATCCCATGAAACGCAGACTGTGTACTGTTATGAGGCCCAGCAGTGAACTGTGATGGGATGAATAACAACATAAAATCACGACTGTAATCCAGGAATCTCGTTCAGCAAGAGGTATACGCACGGGCACGGCTACATATCAAGCTAAATATTTCCAGTTTACGCTGATCTCGCACTGTACGGAAATCCTATACAATGCGAGATCAGCTTATACTGGAAATGTATAGCTTGATTTGTAGCCGTGTACCTAACATTTCGACAGGTATATTTGCCAACAACTCAATCACTGATGAAAAATTCCAATAACACTTTGCCCGACCTGAGAATGACCGAAGGTAGCCCGCAAAATTAAAATTTTCTTGCGTAACATGAATGTATTTGCACGTAACTTTATGCAGAATTATTATTCATTCTCCTGGCCTTATCCCAATTTATTTGGGGTCGGCGCAACATGTCTTACTTCCACACCTCTTTTACTCGTCATCTCCGTAGTCACACCCTTTCTTATCATACGATCACTCACACAGTCCATCCATCGTTTCTTTGGTCTCCCTCTACTCTTATAGCTATCAACATTCATACTCAAAACTTTCCTCACGACATTTTCCTCATTCCTCCGTATCATATGCCCGTACCATGACAACCGATTTCTACACAATTTTTCAGTTACCGGTGCCACTTTCAGGCTTCCTCTTATGTACTCATTTCTTATTCTTGCTATTCGTGTAACACCACACATCGCTCTTAACATTCTCATCTCAGCTACATGCAATTGCCTTTCATTCATCCCTTTTTTGGCCCATCATTCTGACCTTTACAAGACAGCAGGTCTAACCATGGTTTTATATTTCTTCCCCTTAAGTTTAAGAGGAAAATGGGAGTCGCAGATTGTTCCCGTGACCCATCCAGTGTTAATTTACAGAAATATAACAATTAAAATCATCAATGTTAAATAAATCGCGTTGAATAACTATTTCATGAAAAAATCATTCATGTTTCACTGTTTTGAAAAAATAAACTTCTTATTAATTTACTCAAACACAGCTTACTTCTGAAATATCACCCCCATACGTACAAACTTTACCTTACTTGAATAACTTGACTTCCTAATAGCACAGAACTTATAACAGAACTCTCAAGTCCCAAAGCAACTGAAGTAAACTTGATAGTTAACGTTCGTTAGCAGTTAGTTCCAAACTTACTCGTTAACTTAAGAACTTTACCTGACGGGGACATTAATTGTTCTTACTTCTTAGCTCGTTAGGGGAACTTAGCTCAAACTTAGTGCTTCCTAATGAAGTCTAAGTTAAATTCCAAGTTATTATTCTTTACTTGGTTCAGTCTCTACGGCATGAGCCAATGAATGGACGCAATGGTGGATGAATGATCTGAGTCAACGAACATTAAGTAACTGTAGAGATTTGGAATCTAAAGGTAAAGCTTCCATGCTGTTATCCCACGGGAACATACCACCGGGATTAAAATTTTAATAAAAAAGATAATAATAGAATAATAGATTTAAAATTATAAACTATGTGCGCCAAATCTCATCTACATTCGTTCGGCCGTTTATTGGTGATCGAGTTGAGTAACAAACATCTAAGCGTACATTTTTTTTTTAAACGTTACCCCACACTAGGAACTTCTCCTGTATTGTGGGTGCGTTTACAAACATTTAAAGTCACATACACAAACACCCAGCTCCTGTATTGTGGGTGCGTTTACAAACATTTAAAGTCACATACACAAACACCCAGACCCGGAACAACTACTTGTAGGTCATACAAATATTTGTTCCGTGCGGAAATCGAACCCGCGACACGCAGCGCAACAGTCAATCGCTTAACCACTGCGCCAACCGTGCAGACTTGCATAGTTATAATGTTATAGTAGGAAGTAGGTTAAATAATCCTACCTAGGCAGTTATTGGTAATTTTAATACACCAGTCTTCGTTTAGCTAGCATCTAGCATATTTTTACCTTTATGCTATCCTCATTACAACCCTCTGCTTAATCTACTCCATAGTTTTCAGCCATTTCCAAACAAGAAGCGTCAAGCTACCTCCGGATAATTGTTTGTCCATCTCAACGTACAGTAGCGATCTCCATAAACGTGTCCTCCTCCTGCTAAGTCCCTATTCCAACATATTCCGTGACAAGAAAACGTGGCTAAACAATCCTGCCTGGAGGCCTTAATTTATTTAGGCAGCTTTAGGCAAGTCCGGTTAACTTATTGAGGTAGCCACAGGCAAGTCCGGTTATTTTATTGAGGGAGCCACAGGCAAGTCCGGTTATTTTATTGAGGGAGCCACAGGCAAGTCCGGTTATTTTCTTGAGGTAGCCACAGGCAAGTCCGGTTATTTTATTGAGGGAGCCACAGGCAAGTCCGGTTATTTTACTGAGGCAGCCACAGGCAAGTCCGGTTAATTTATTGAGATAGCCGAAGGCAAGTCCAGTTATTTTATTGAGGGAGCCACAGATATGTCCGGTTAATTTATTGAGATAGCCACAGGCAAGTCCAGTTATTTTATTGAGGCAGCCACAGATATGTCCGGTTAATTTATTGAGATAGCCACAGGCAAGTCCAGTTATTTTATTGAGGCAGCCACAGATATTTCCGGTTAATTTATTGAGATAGACACAGGCAAGTCCGGTTATTTTATTGAGGCAGCCACAGATATGTCCGGTTAATTTATTGAGATAGCCACAGGCAAGTCCAGTTATTTTATTGAGGCAGCCACAGATATGTCCGGTTAATTTATTGAGATAGCCACAGGCAAGTCCAGTTATTTTATTGAGGCAGCCACAGATATGTCCGGTTAATTTATTGAGATAGCCACAGGCAAGTCCGGTTATTTTATTGAGGCAGCCACAGATATGTCCGGTTAATTTATTGAGATAGCCACAGGCAAGTCCAGTTATTTTATTGAGGCAGCCACAGATATGTCCGGTTAATTTATTGAGATAGCCACAGGCAAGTCCGGTTATTTTATTGAGGCAGCCACAGATATGTCCGGTTAATTTATTGAGATAGCCACAGGCAAGTCCGGTTATTTTATTGAGGCAGCCACAGATATGTCCGGTTAATTTATTGAGATAGCCACAGGCAAGTCCGGTTATTTTATTGAGGCAGCCACAGATATGTCCGGTTAATTTATTGAGGCAGCCACAGGCAAGTCCGGTTATTTTATTAAGGCAGCCACGGGCAAGTCCGGTTAATCAACCAACAACCTCTGAGATGCGGCTCCAAAAAACAAACCTGGCTAAACAGTCTCAGGCAAATCCTGCACCCGTAAATAACATACTTATTCGTCCATAAATCTACCAAGAACTGAATAAACACGACGACACACAAAGACTCTTTCAACAGATCATCTTAGATCCTTACAACAATCAGCCGTTTCTTCCATTTTTTCTGTCACCTTATCTAGAAAAGGACAGCGTATATTTCCTTTAAGATTAGAAGGAGATGCAGATATGATCGATTTAAGTGATGCAGCTGCTACTAGTGCCAGGTAGCTGTCTTCCTTGAAGATTCAAAGCCTATTTATTTTTTGAGGAGCTTTTTAGATTAATGAAATTCGGAATACTTATGATAATATTGGGAAAGGGTATGGGTTAAAGAATGGCGGTAATAGTGTTGGCAGATGGCTGTAAATATTTCTTCAATTGAAAGAAATGGATTTTAGTTAAGAGGGCCAGATGACGCCCTATCTGATCAATAAAGATCTAATTAAGCCAAGACCTTCATAAATTCAGAAGGGAGTAATATTGGCCCGGTGGAAGTGGTCTCGATTTATGAGTTTATAGGTCGTTGGTTCGAACCTAAGCATGCACTTCACTTTGTGTAAAAAAAAATATCACCAGTTCTCTCAAGAAACGGTGAAGGAAAACATCATGAGGAAACCGGTATGTTCTAGAACCATAAGTTCGAAGACATATGACATCTACCAACCCGCACAGGGCCCGCGTGGTGGAACCCACTCCCTCTTACAGCGAGGAGGCCTATGTCCCAGCATTGGGAACATTATAGACTGAATACACTTCATAAGTTAAGTAGTTTAACTTTAAACGAAATGGTATATCTAAAAGGTTTAGTCGTCAGTCGGTTTTTTGTTTTTTTAAATAATATTGATCTTTGTTTTTTTTTTCTTTAGTTTTCGTAGTTGTCTGCCATACACACTTAATGTAATTAATGAATAATCATGAAGTTTATGTTGAAACGTTGACTAAATTGTTGCTTTTTTTTATTATTTTAGCATTTTTCATTCCAAATTACATGTAAACATACAAGTTGCATTAATTTTTGCAAGCTATTTATGAAACCCTTTATTTTGATACCCCATTCAATAGGTTTTGAGAAAAAAATATTTTTTTCGAAAACAATTTGGCGCCAAAAATCGGGCATTTTTTATTTATTTTTTCAATTTTGGTATACCCAGTGTTACTCTCACAATTAAGACGAACGTAATGGCACCTGTCAAGCTGAAATCGATCAAGCCGTTTAGGCTACAGAGCGTGCCAAAGATATATACATACATACATACGAAATCGGTGGTACCAAAGTATGTAAGAAATAAATACCGCGATAAATATACTGGTCTATTTAAACATTGCAATGTATTACCAGTTCAAGCCCGCGCTGAGTACTTGTTTCTCATCGAACATTTTGACAACATTGAGATCCAGATTCCAGTGAAGTATGATGTGAATACCCGACAGTCAAAACTAAAGTGCCACGTAAAAATAACTTTTATGGTAGGCGCAATGCATCTGTCACAATACCCGTCTTACTAAACCAAATACCTTCAGACATTCGCCACTCAATGAACAGGAAAAACGTAAAACACAAGCTCAAAGAATATTACAAATCCATTTTACCTTAATTTCCTAGTAGCGCGTTGAGTAATTCCAGACCATGGCATGCTAAGACAGACCCCAGAGGTCTAATAGTGTGCCTTGTATAATTATAAGTACAAAACGTGTGTTATTAAATAATAATAAAAATACACTCGAAAAAAAAACAACCGACTTCCGGAAAAACTCTACAAAGTAAATAATAACTTTAATTTCGGAAGGCGGTGTCATCGACTTCCGAAATTAAAGTTATTATTTACTTTGTAGTGTTTTTCTGGAAGCCGGTTGTTTTTTTTTTTCACTTTTTAGTATAGTACCTACCCCACACCAATTCGAAATGTCATCATCCTTGGGGTAAAAACAATGCATAGTTATGCGATAGCAGCAATCGCGGTTGATTTGCTATCATTTTTTGAAGAGTTCCGTTGTGTCTCCGAAACGCATCATCAGATCTATATGAAATTTGAATGGGACCATTTCGGAATAAACCCCTTTCGAACAAAAAGAAAGAATTTTGCAAATCAGACTAAATATGACGGAGTTATGCCTGAACCACCTAACTCCTAACCGTTATTGAGTTGTACCTTCCTTCATCAGCTCAGCGTCATGAGATGATAATGACCATACGCAAATGTCTCAATAGCTTTAGAAAATATGTGAAAAACATTGTCAATACCCATAACATTTGAGGGCTGTCGTCGATTTGCCTGGGATTCCATTATCAGATCCTGACTTTGTGCCAATGGGACCATCTCCTGAAGTACCTCTTTAAAATAAAAAAAAAGAATTTTGAGAATCAGTCCACAAATGGGGGAGAAAACGGTGAAAATACATAAAAATAAAAAATACACACTATCGAACATAGAACCTCCTCCCTTTTAGAAGTCGGTTAAAAAATCAACATTGAAGATACACTTTTAAGAAATGCAACCAATAATATTTGCTTATAAATTATTTTTCGGATAAACACGATATCTCTTGCATGCAATCAACAGGCATCATATAAATTTAATCTAACTCCAAGAAAACTTAGTAATAAATAATGATTGGGGCTTCACACGTCATGCTTGAACAAGAAATTGTTATCAAAATATTTGAACACACGTAGATGGATATTTTGATTCTCAAAAACCTACTGCAAAATTGCTCTACGTAGTGAATGGTGAATCAAAACTTCAAGGTGATAAATCGATAGAAGTCAACGTAAATTAAAATCATTAAACATTTAAACGATATCAATTATATTGTCCGTAAAATGGACCATGGGAACATCTACTCGTATAAAGGAATAATTACAATAATTGATTGATATCGAGAAAGTAGAAATCATAGGAGATCAATCGAAGACACTTTCTATGTCAGACCATCCGTCAACTACAAAAGAAATTGCTTTAAACGGATCAATTGTTGTCATACATTCATCGCGACAATTGCAAATGGCTACTTCGAGAAAATAAATCAAGCTGTCCATCTTAGAGCCGACATAAGTCATATTCCTTATCACGCTATTGTGCGGAAGTTCGGAATTCAAACACCATCGACCAATCACGTCGGACCATCTGCCGCGAACGGCGCGTGCGCCGATCTTTGATCGATCGCGCACTTTTACGCTTGTGTGCGTGCTCCTTATACCATTTTTTTGTGTGTGAGCACGAATCTATCCCTTTGTGTGAACGTTTCTAAGATTTGGCAGATGGCACGTGCTCGTCTATGCTTCTTTTCGTGCATCTGTCGTTTCTTCAACCATTTTTTCTTAATCTTTGGGATTTTTTGTGATTCTCACAGTGGCATGTGTCGCTGATGCTGGGATGCAAATATGACGTTTTTGGGGAAAAAACCCTGGATTTAATTCGTGCACATGGTGTTTGAAAAAATAAATCGTTCGGCACAAGTGCTTTGTTATATCGTTTGCCATCTGCTTGCACCTTATTGTGGAGGTCTGTGATAAACATTGATTCTTCAGAAAGGTACATCGAGTAATCGGACACAGATCTACAGACAGGTAAAGGAATAGAAGTAGGGTACTAAGTTTTCGTTCAAAAAAGTTAAAGGTGCGCGCGGTACGTGCTTTTTTATCGCAATGTGACCTTTCAATGAGAGGTTTGTCAGTGAAGTAATGCACGACAAAAGGCTTTAGCTATACAGCCACGACTTCTAAAGAAGACTTGAGAAAAAAAAACATGTTTAAAAATGTCGTCTTATAATAAGTTGCACGTTTTTGACGTGACGGAATTAATTTAGGAATATACACGCTCTCAAAACTTATGATCCAGAAAGGAATATTCGTAGATAAGATACAATTTAACGCTCCCAGCAGACCCGCACGACGCGTCAGCGCGTATTTCAATTATCATGAAGTTCTCATAGAAATCGTTCTAGTAGGATGTCGGTGGGGGCCTTTAAAAAGCTTTTACTGTAGCAAAAAAAAAATCAGTAAAAAGTACCTAGTCATCACGAAATTACTACATGACGTCATTCCAACAAATAAATCTTCAAAGGCCCCAAAATATAGTTGTCAAAAATCATCACACAAGCCAGTAGCCAGCTAAACTCAAAACACAACACCGGAAGTACCCACACGAACTTAGGCTACATTCAGCGGAAACTAGTCCCATCCCCGTCCCTTATGAAATACGAGCCCAAGGCCATAATGCACCTTCCACACTACCCACTACCTGAACGAACAGGAAGTGACACAAAGCATTGCGCTTGCGCAAAAACCCACCGAATCTCATCTGCTCACTTCCGCAGGATACGGAACCGTCTGCGAGCGCCAGGAAGCGTGCAAAAACTTAGCTGCGCGGGCGCAGGTTGTACTGCGCTCCTCTTTGTTTATGGTCTGTTTGTATGTAGGTACCCGTTGAGTGAAATTGCAGGTGATGCCGTAAGTACCTACACGTTTGTTTTGTGAAATTACTTGAAAACGTTTTTAGTAATTTAAATGATAATTTGAGAGGTTTTTTATTTAAAGGTACCCACAGAAGTTTTTAAAAGTTATGTTCTGTATCTTCATATTTTATTCCTTTTACATTACATTTAGATAAAAATATTAAAACCACAATTCGCGGGCATAACAATAAAGAATAAAAAGGCCACACAATTTGGTCTTATTTGTTTTACAACGAAAAATGCAACAAACTTGTTAACTTACACTTACAGTAGACCTACTTATTGCTGCATTAAATGACCGCTCTTTTAAAATATCAACCTTGTTTTCTGACAGCACTACCATGTAATTAGGCCTATAAAACCGACAACTAATATCGATTAATTAAAAACAAATATCCCGGCGAGCACATCACTAGGAAACGCACAGTGCTACCAACTTATTGCAACAAAATGTCAAAAACATTACCTAGATATAAATGGACCGCAATGTCGCCACAACTAAAAACAACGGTCGTTTACATTAAGTTGCAATTTATAAATGACTGCAAAATGCGAGGTGGGAATGTATTGATGTGGTTCCGTGCGTTATTTTTGTAACATATTCTGTTTCTTTTAGAGATACCTGGCAAACTTCGTCCAACATACCACAGGTCCTCACAGTCAGTCATCATCTGCTTCGCCTTTTTCCAACTACCTAAGTTGAGGTCGTCTTCCAGTCTGACCGGATGCACCTGATTACCAGTATTTAACATTGAGCGACTGCCTATCTGACCTCCACAACCTAGTTACTACGTAATACGATACCGCTTGGTAAGACTGTTTGTCAGACTTTCGAGCTTCTGACGACCCGTAACGACTGTCAAATATCTACAAATGACAGCCAGGACTAACGGCTTACGAACTTTTCGAGGCTCGATAGGGGATCCATCCAAGGACCAACAGCAGCAAACATAGTTTAACCTGATCGACTGTTACTACTTAGCCACAAGCCCTATCAGTTAGTCTTATTTAAATATGACCGATTTTGGAACTAACTCTTACAAACCAGGTATTTCTTACTCTTAGTAATGGAACCAGACTGTTCTAGTTCATAAGTTAACACCAAAGAGAATTAAACCACGGTAGCACTGTTCAAATCTTTCTCACAAATCCTCACCTTCATGATATAAATCTACTCCCATACTTAACTGCTTCATACGACCTTACTTTGTCAGTAAATTGTTTTAGACTCAAACATCCAGTGCTTAAAGATCTTCTTATTTGGCTATAAAGTACTAAATCACAAAGTACAAACAATGAAAAATAATACTCGTAGCTTCTCTGTATGTGAAGCCATGAATGCTAAGGATTAGAGTCTGCTAGAGCTCCAGGCCACCACAGCATTTTAGCTGAAGTGAATGTCCAGTAAAACAATATGATAATTTTATTTTGGTGTAATTTTACCTTGCTCCAATTCGATAACTCGCGTGATTGACAGCGACCCATAACTAAAAGTTCATGGTTTTTCTATCCATCAACGGACCTCTCAAAAATGGAATGTGATCGTCTCGCGGTAATGATGACCGGTGTGCACGCGCCACCGCCATATATGGCCGAAGGTTTCCGAAGGTGGCCGAACGAGCATTCGTAAATGATCGACACCTAATTCTTATGGCTTTACCGAATAATTATGAAGGCAACAGTGCTGCGATGCCAATCGTATTAATAAAATTTTAATAAGATTGCTTCGTAATTGTAATTTGCATGCTGCTTTCAAATTGAATGTTCAGCTGCTTGTTAGCCTACAAGCTGGAATTTGCTCGAAAATTGGGGATGTTTAAAGGAACCTACTACTTTGTAGTACTACATAATTGGCGGTATTTAATTTGCACTAATAACGATGTCGGAAACTGTTTAATGTTTTCGTGGAACAGAAATTGTTGAGGATAAAAGTTAGTAAAATTTATTTCTGTCATCGTATCTATCTTAATGAAAGCAATTATCGTAAATAGTATTTCTAAATGATGACGTTACATCCTTAAAATCAAAATCAATCTGCGTAACGTTTTCCCAACTATGTTGGGGGTCGGGTTCCAGTCTAACCGGATGTAGCTGAATACCATTAATTTTAGATGAAGCAACTGCCTATCTGATAAGACTGGTTGTCAGACTTTCGGGGTTCTGATGACCCGTACTCGTCCATAAATCACGTCACACGGTAAGAGAGGGGGAGGGTCAACGAAATGTGAGATTGTGTGACAAGGGACGGGGGCAAAAGCTTTGTGATGTCACATGTTAAAATCTAAAATACTATAACTCTAAATTTATATGTAAATCAAAAACCTTAAAATATTACGTACCTACTCGATCTGTATAAGTTATAAGGCTTCTCTCTATCTAAAATATTTGACTTTATGTTTTTTTTTATTGAAGACCATTTTTTGTGGATAGCCCCTAACGACTGTCAAAGATCCACGAATGACAGCCGGGAGCAACGGTTTAACGTGCTCACAGACTGTCTTGGTACGTAAATAAGGTCACCCATCCACAGATCAACCGGGGCCAGCGTAGCTTCACCTGATCAATCAACCTGTGCGGCTGTTATGACATAGTCACAAGCCCTTCCCTTCCCTTCCCTAAAATATGTGGGAATATCCGTTATGAGCGTAATATTCATAGCTTCCAATAATGCCGACATCGTTTATGTTTGTTCTCCATAGATTTCGGCATACATCACAGAAGTAAAAATGAGCAAAACAATGCAGCATTTAAAACTATTTTCGACAAAGCACGGTCGTGACATCCTCACTTTATAAATATCGTTCCAAAATTAAATATTTAAATTGCTGTCATCGCCGCCGATTTGAAAAACGAACGGAAGTACAGGTGATTGTTTTTTTTTTCTTAAATCAAGTTACACGTAGAACAGATTCATCGGTGGTCGGCCATTACTCGACTAAATCGAAAAGCGACAACATCGACTATGATGTCTACGAATGACGGGAATATTCAAAATAACAGGTTTGTGAACTGTTTTTTTACATTGAACTCAATCGCATAGTACGTGACAGCGTTATGCTTAATTTGACTAAATTACGTAGTGTGATTTTTTCTCTATTTTCTGTGGGTTTCAGAAGTTTTTGTACACATTATACGATTTTATGCACGCGGTAGGTTGTTTTTATATTCAAATAAGTCTCTAGGCTACGATCTAAATTACACGTCGGATTTAATTCGAGAAATAAACGTAATAAGATTCTTTGTTAAGAAAAAAAATGGGGCATCGCGTTATGATGTCTATAATGATCAATAACCCTTCATCGATCGTGATGCAACGGAGTGAGAAAAAAAAACAAATTACTGCGTCGTGATTCTACCACTTAATAATCGTAGTATACACAGTATCTCACGACTACTTAAAAAAAAAAATGGGGTGAAATAACCGGTTACGGGGCATCATTAAATGTTAACATTATTAAGTTACGATGGGTCAGACGGAGCGCATCATAGAAGGCTTTAGAGCTAGCTAACGAGAGAAGTTTTTAATTGCTGTGGAGACAAATTGCATAAAATATAAAGGAAAATGCATTTAAGTTATGTTCTTTGTAATTTGCACTAGATCATGTTTGTAAGCTGAACTATTGGCCATTCAAAAAAGTTGCCAAGAAGAAGCAGCATTTTTTACAATAACATTTTTATGCATGTTACCAAAGTATCGGACCCATCAACGAACCAATCAGCCCTACTCATAAGAATATCGGCCGAACGATAGGTTCATTCGAAAAAAGAACGCAGTGATTTTTTTATCGAAAGCTGCGAACGGCTAGCAGGTGTAATCCACAATGAGGATTTGAAAAAAAGAGTTTGGAACAGAAGGCCTTTTTCCCACGCCCCTATAGATATTTTTGAGTTTCGAATTCAGCACATATTTAAATTTAGAATTGCTTGTAAAACATGAAAAGAGCCTGGTTGTGAAAAATATAATGTATATATTTTTAAGACTAGCCGTTGCTCGCGATTTCGTCTGCGATTCAAGATGAAAAGTAGCCCATGTCGAGTTTTTGGCGGGATCGCGTTGGAGCATGTCGCATGAATTTTCATTATCATTAAATTTTGTGAAATAGCGAATTTAATTGTATAATTTTGGTAGTGAATTATCCAATTTAGTTACGTGTGAGTGCACAAGTGTAGTGAAGGTGAAAATAAGTGACTAACGTGGACTTTTCGTGTTCTCCCAAAAACTCCTAATAGGTTATTGTAAAGTTACTACCGCTTTACAATAACTTTGTTATGACTAGAATACGTTCTTAATAAAGACTTGGCTAAAAGGTCTCTGAAACCAGGCCAAAAAACTAATAAAAATAAATAAAAAAGTAGCCCATGTCCTTTTGCAGGTCATGGTCTACCCATGTGCCAAATAAAAATAAAAAAATAAAACTTAATCTCTTCATATACCTATGTATTAATATTATTAGTTTAAACTAGCTCATGCCCAGCAATGCCTTTTTCTTTTTTATTGGGATTCTTCTCCAGCGTTCACACAACAACTTACCAAAGTGCCATCAACAATCGGTCGAGCCTCCATTTTCGAGTTTTCCAGAAGAGACCAGAAGTTTCTTAATATTGATATTTCGGTAGATGTTTTGTCTTACCCAAGCCCCAATTTCCAGTAGGTGGATACAACAAGACGGACTACTTGTAACGTGAGACTTATAATTATAAAGATTGTAAAAGATTATTTTAAGAGACACCGGCAAAACAAAATATACCGATCATTAAAGTATCGATATTGTCTTTGATGAGGTTTAGACTATGTTGAGGTTACTACCCAATAAATAATTATGCAAAACTGCTAATACATTGTTTCAAAAAATGTCATAATGTGAAATTTTGTTGTAATGAAAACCACAAACTACTATCACAGGATCTGCGATAAAATGTAACATGGGAATAAAAGACAGATAATAATCATTTTAATCCATACTAAAAGGTGCATTAATATTTTAAACAAAAGCTACATTTAACGGCCATTTTATAAGTCGTCATAAAACTGGACCTAACTCTCAATGTTGCCAACATCCCGTTATTTCATCATCAGTGTTGCCATATACATAAGTAATGAATAAAAAAAATTTAAAAAAAATGGCCGCTAAACAAATATTGCGAAATAAAAATGTCATTTGCACGCACAACAGTAAAACAGTTGGTGTTTACATTCCGATGTGAATTCATAAAGTGGTCACCAATATTTCGGGCGCGGGTTACACCGTAGTGTAACGCGTATATCGCATGTATTCCGAAGACAAGTAAACGTACTTGGCTTACTGGCAAAATGTAGGATTGTTTCTCTGCCCAACCCTTTGGGGAAACAAGGCGTGATGTGCTTGCTTTTTCCAAGATTTATTGCTGTTCTCGTGACTTTTACAGAAACAAAGTTAAACGCTTCAGACAGCAACAATGTACATATCTGCATTAAATCTTTTGCTCTGTTTCTGTAAACCTTCATAAAATATTCTGAACAGCTTTATTGCAGTGCGAAACTTTCACCCGTGTCTAACCTGCCTCATGCTACAGTTCGGTGTGAGAGCAACCCGTTCGTCTCAAACGACATCTTGAACATGACAAGGCCCTGACATTTGGCCGGCGACGCAAAAACCGCAGGCGCAGGCTCAGGCCGGTGCTCTATCGCATTTCACCGTTATCTCGCTCATTGTTTCGATAATCGCGTTTACGGGTTAAAAGTAGGTTTTAACTGCCCGTTTGAGGGTTTGTTTATCATGAATTAGCCTTAAGGGCTAAGGGTCTATCTAAAGGCTATGTGGTGGATAATGTTGAATAGTATATGATACGAGAGAAAGGGGATGTAGTGAAACTGTGAAATAAATGTCTACTTATGGTCCATAATATGCTTGACCAGGTTTTCAAAGATGCCATGTGGTTATGTGACTTCATTGTCTAAAATCGCCAAAAGAGGCTTCTCGAGAAGATTGAGAATACATTTATTATTAAAATGTTAGTGGTTTTCAAATCAATTTTATTGCATTAATAAACTGACAAACGGCGAAAGAAAAAGACTAGTGACGCTTTAGAACCGTCAAATTAAATTACGTTTCGAGTGCCTTGAATTTGGCGTGATTTTAAGTATGAATAAATTTAGTTCGTCGAAGTTGCGTGTTAGAAAATCTCCGTTTTTTTTTGTTTGGAAAATCATCAAATAACTTCTCCCGCTCTGAGTGGAGCTGAGGGCGTGTCAGGCTTTCACTGACTAAAACCTACCGTTTTCCTTCAATTGCCTGTGTGCCAGGGGCCACGGTATCTCTTTCTGACGACCCGCACCCCTGGCAGTAGAAAATCTCCGTTCAACTTTTGACAGCTCTAATTTATTTCCGTCTCTTTCTTGTTTTTATAAGAAGAAAAAAGACAGCAATAGCCTAAATTAAAAGTTTCGTCGTTGCCCAACAGAAACATCAGCAGTGTCGAACTTGCACTATACATAGACGAGGGACCAACTTGAAGTAACAACGAATTACTCTGCAATGGCTAATAACTATGATTGTTATCTTGTGAGACCGATGGACGTTGAAATGTGACCGACACATGAGCATTAATGTGCCGTGGTCAGTTTAAGGACTGACCTACAGCTGACATTTACCTGTATAGAGAAATTCTCTCTTTCTTGGGTTTTATTTAGTGTTATTGTGGAAACTTGAGTGAGGTACAAATTGAATTTGAAAGCGGCTTTGTTACCTCAGAGTAGTTAATTTAATTAATTACTTTAGTTCTGACTACCGTGTGGTGCCGGACGTAAAATAATCCCATCCATCCCATTTCTTCCCGTGGGTGTCGTAGAGGGCGGCTAAGGGATTTACTAATGAATGGGCAGCAACGTTCTCGATGCACTCGTACCTAATCGTTCAAGTTTTCACTTCGGTCGACACTCCCGGAGTGCCACAGTTTTTTTTTTATTTTCCATTCATCTGATTTGCCTCCCCAACTTTCTCAAGGACAAAACAGCCATAGTATAATCTACTTATAATATTTTATCAAGTATTGACTGCAAGTTCATTTACAAACTTAAAATATCGATACGTATAACCCCCACCTCTATACTTACAAACCCGTACGATTAATCAATGAGTTTCCTCGCAAAATATCCATACTTATCAATACAACACACTATTATAACTAAATTATTCCCTACAGCGAGAAATTATTCCTCTCTCCAATGATAAAAGTGCTAGTTATTAAAATCTACCTCGAAGCATGGAATAGATGACTGCAGAAGTATCATTCCTTTAACCGTTCATGATATAAATATGTACTAAATGTATGAGTACATGCATATAAATATATCGGCGCGTCTAAAGGTTTAACGATGCTAAATTTACAGAGTCGTGCGAAGCCAAAACCCAAACCGAGTTTCGTCAAGTTGACAGCTGTCAACCCGATTTTGACAGCTGTCAACTTGACGAAACTCCGGGTACTGAGGCAGTGAGAGCCCGCCAAAAGTTAAGATCGCGAAGACAGATCGAAGTGGACATGGATTTGGAGGATGTTGATATTGAGTGGTATATATTAGTGTTCGGTGATTGTCATACACAGCCCTCGCAATGCAGTGAATTGATTGATTTGCTCTCGAGCCTCACGTACTCGACATTATTCATTCTTTAAATACCCACGACGGAACAAAGACGGTAAGTATATGAGTTTGGGGTGAGAGGATGTTTATTAGTGTCCATGTTGCAGTTTTTGTGATCACAGACCTACTATTTCGAATATTAGTGACTTTCATTTACGTACATCTGCTCGCCCGTATCCCATGCATTGGAGACAATAAAACCTCTTCTGATAACCACCACGAAATGCCACAAAATACGAATCTTGTTGTCCTAATAAAATCTTACAATACAATTGACTCTTCCGAATCTTCCTATAATATAACTATATCTCTTCTGTGTAGCTTTTTCCCAACTATGTTAGGTTCTTCTAGTCTTACCGGATGCAGCTGAATACCAGTACTTTAAATGAAGCGATTGCCTATCTGAGCTCCACAACCCATATAATTATTCAGTAACACGATATATCTTGGTAAGACTGGTTCTCAGATGGTGTCACGAAAACTATATTACATTTTAAATACATAGAAAAGTTGAAGAGAGGCACCCTATATTCTGCCATGACTCTTTCCTAGGTCTGTGCGACTGCTGAATATGGGGTCCTGGTCAACCTCCAAAGTGTTATTGGGTTTTTCATTAAGATGTTTTTCGGTAGCAGCCCGGAGCTTTGTGTCTACTACTGTCTAGAAATGGTTGGCGATGGCGAGCCATTAGCCCTTGAGCGCGAATGGCTGGCCATTAGTGGCTTAGCCAAACATTACTGGCTTCGGGAATATGGGATTTATATTATAAAACTAGCTGTCCCGACTGACGTTGTCCTATCCATCCAAAAGTCATTCATACAAAATCTATACCCTACCTACCCTACCTACCCTACACTACCCTACACTATCCTACCCTACCCTACACTATCCTACCCTACCTACCTACTCCACCTACGCTGCCCTACCCTACCTACCCTACACTATCCTACCTACCCTACCCTACACTATACTACCCTACCTACCTACCCTACCTACGCTACCCTACCTCCTACACTACACTACCCTACTCTACACTATCCTACCTACCCTACCTACGCTACCCTACCTACCCTACACTACCCTACACTATCCTACCCTACCCTACACTATCCTACCCTACCTACCTACTCCACCTACGCTGCCCTACCCTACCTACCCTACACTATCCTACCTACCCTACCCTACACTATACTACCCTACCTACCTACCCTACCTACGCTACCCTACCTCCTACACTACACTACCCTACTCTACACTATCCTACCTACCCTACCTACGCTACCCTACCTAATACCGGGATAAAAAGTATCCTATGTCCTTCTCCTGGCTCTAAACTACCTCCCTGCCAATTTTCAGCTAAATCGGTTCAGCCGTTCTTGAGTTATAAGTGAAGTAACTAACACGACTTTCTTTTATATATATAGATGTGCCTACCAGTGGACTGCTAAATGGGCTTATCTGTAATAATAAAGTCACCCGAATCGGACTAATCGTTAATTTGAAATAATAATATAATATTTTACACTAATCGTCACTTTTCAATAATAAGAAAATATTATATAATTATATTAATATTATATTATTGATGAAATGTGACGATTTGCCCGATCCGGGTGAATTAATTCGTGCGAGTCGACTAATAAGCCGCCAAATGCCGAGTGTAGATTTGATTTAATTGTAGATCACTGCGTTGAAATAGACTTCTGAACTTTTCTACAATATGATGTTAGCTTACCATATTGGTCTAAAAAATTAATGTACACCAATATATTGCGATAATAATATAGCTGTTATAAACACGTTGTTTACAATGTTCCGTCGACGGCGGCGCCATCTGCCGACGTCCCGTTAGTCTCAGGGACAAGCGCACGCGCAGCCTAAGTGAAAACAGATGATGGATACTTTAGTAGTCGAGTTCTTACTTTTGCGTGCTTGATAATTTATTAATCTTGTAATTAAAGTTTGTAAAGTTTTTTTCGGTATCTTGAGAAGGTTATATAAGTGCGTGCTGTTGTTGGAAAGAGGAATAAAACACTTATTAATTGGGTCAAGGTTTTTAATAATTAATGAGTTGCTATGCTTATTGGTGGTAAGGATAATTTTTCTTTGAAAATTGCTCAGAATTTAAATTATTTTTTTACTTGCTCTAATTTAGAGCGGAAATCATAAAGATTTAAAAAAAAACAACCGACTTCCATAAAACACTAGAAAGTGAAAAATAACTTTAATTTCGGAAGTCGGTGACTTTGGACATGTATTTTATTAATTTCTTGTCACCGCCTTCCGAAATTAAAGTTATTTTTCACTTTCTAGTGTTTTTTGGAAATCGGTTGTTTTTTTTTTTTGGAAAAAGTTTTTATTTTTCACTTTTTAGTTATAGTACCCACTACTCACCAATTCATCATCCTTGGGGTCAAAACAATGCACATTTATGCGATAGCAGCAATCGCGGTTAATTTGCTGTCATTTTTTGAAGAGTTCCGTTGTCTGTCTCCGAAACGCATCATCAGATCTATATGAAATTTAAATGGGACCATTTCGGAATAAAACCCTTTCTAAAAAAAAGAATTTTGCAAATCGGTCTATATATGACGGAGTTATGCCCGAATCTGCACCTAACTCCTAAGTTAAAGAGTTGTACCTTCCATCATCAGCTCAGCGTCAAGAGATGATGATGACCATACACAAATGTCTCAATAGCTTTAGAAAATATATGAAAAACATTGTTAATACCTATAAGATTTGAGGGTTGCCCTCGATTTCCCTAGGATTCCATCATCAGATCCTGACTTGGTACCAATGGGACCACCTCAGGAGTATACTCTTTCAAATAAAAAAATAATTTTGAGAATCGGTCCACAAATGGGGGAGAAATCGAGGAACATTAATAAAAATAAAAAAATACGTTCGGTGGAACATATAACCTCCTCCTTTTTTGGAAGTCAGTTAAAAATACTTAATCATTACTTGCAAGCTAAATTCTAGATCTGCTATTGTCTTTCACTTTATGCTTAATCTGTGAGACATTGCTCTTTCACTGTTGTCTTGAAAAGATATCATAAAACGCTTATGTATTTTTATTTTTACTGACTATTATTTGGCTCATTTGGCTACTTTTTATGGTTGAACTGTTGTTGTACCTTGGACCAAAGACATTGAATGTGCGTGGCGAAACCCAGTTTAATTGAATATTAGCCCTATCTACAGCAATTATGATGGCATCAGAGTGTGCTGGTTGTAAACAAGTTTTAGAAGATAGCCTATTCCTAGCTTGTAGTAATTGTAAGTGTTCGTATGATTTGGAGTGCGCTAATGTTCTTCAAAACCAATTCATACATATGACTGCCAAGCAAAAGTTTAGCTGGGTATGTCACGAATGTCGCTGTAAAAGACCAAAAGTTATAAATTCGGCCACCCCAGCAAGCCCAATGTTGTCCCAGCGCTCAGTTGCAGATGTTAATGACTCAGCTAATGTAACAGTAAGGCGGAATAAAACGACGTTACCTGCTACTCTGTCAAACGCTCATAGCCCAAAAGCACCCGACTCAGCGCTAAATGTATGTACTCTTGAAACTGTTCTGATTGAGCTGCGGGCGTTCCGCGAAGAAAGCGTGACAAGGTATCATACTCAAGAAACCTCTATTAATAGGATGGCTGAGGATATCAAAGAAATAAGATGTTCTATAAACAATCTTCATAGTAAATATGACAACCTTCGGACGGACGTTGACAAGCTGATGGAGACATCAGATATCACTTCTAGCGCACAAACTACATTGCAACTGCAGTGTGATGGAAATACCAAGCGAATAGCTGACTTGGAGATGAAAGATTTTGGCTGTGAAATTATGATCCAGAGGCGACGTATTGATGGCATTGAGAAACAAATGGTTGGCAATGGAACATCTTCGCACGCACATATGAATTTGCTACATAATAATAATCACCGCTTAGCCTTGGATGTACCTAATTCCATAGCTTCGTCTCTGCAGATGCCGAACCCTCTCTCACCACCATGTGCCTACAGTACAGTGTCGCAGCCATTGATAAGTAGCGAGCCTCCCTTCACTAGCACGTACAACACAAGAATATTTACGACGGGTAAAACCCATTCGCGGCCTCGCCGATCTGTCATACGCGCCACTGGTGCTGCCGATACTGATTTAAAAACCCTGGAACCTGTCAAGTACATTCATGCTTGGAATTTCCACCCAGACGTATCTGTGGAGAGCATCCGCTCTTATCTACACAAAAAACACCCAAACATCGTGACCTTCTCGATAAAAAAACCTGATCCTGAACACTCCCGACACAACTGTTTCATATTGGGAGTACCGTTACATCTATTTGACTACTATATGTCACCCAACAATTGGCCAACTAATACGTCAATCCAAGAATGGTTCACCTACCGGAATGCGAAGAAGAAGGCCGAACCCAATGAATCCAGTGGATCATTTTTTCGTGAGGAAAACTAAAAAGGTGGATATGATTTTCTATCAGAATGTCCGGGGACTAAAATCAAGGCGCACAGAAACGAAAAATTTACTCCACACCTTTCCAAGTAATTTGTTAGCTTTAACGGAAACTAGGCTTGATGACAGCGTGTTTGACTCTGAGGTCTTCCCGCAAGAATACGCCGTGCTGCGGTGTGACCGTGTGGGGCGTAGCGGTGGCGGCGTGCTGCTGGCCGCCCGCGCGCCCTACACACTCACACGTTTGGACTGTAAGTCTGATCAGTGCGACGAAATTATATGTGCAATAGTCACCAAAGGTCGATTACGCTTTGCTTGCTGTGTTGTTTACTTAGCACCTAATGTACCTGACGCTAGATATTATTCTATATTTAATTGTTTAAGAAGGATTCTGTATGACATCAATAAACTGCCTCTGATTGTACTAGGTGATTTTAACCTTTATTCCGCTAATGTAGCCATACGTGATGATTTTGATATGTTTCTTTCAGAGTGTAATTTAATGCAGAAAAACATTATTTTAAATGATCTTGGCAGAATGCTAGATTTGATTTTAGTTAACCCATGTGTGGCGGGAGTCTCAGTTTCAGCATGTTCCGGCATTGTCCCGTCTGAAATGCATCACAAGCCGTTAGATATCTCTATCAATATTAACACGCCGTACGCAAGCTTGAGTATAAGTAATACCTACCGTCCTAATGACTCGGCCCCTAATGTAACTTTAGAGCGTAACTTCCGAAAGGCGAACTTTTTAGTGTTATACTCTGAACTGGCTGGTATGGACTGGGAGCCCGTGTATTCATGCGATGATGTTAACGTTGCTGTCGACATCTTTTATGACCTAATTAACAATGTCATTTGTCAGACTGTTCCTCTAAAAAAGAGGAAAACGTTTCGACATAATTACCCCAAATGGTTTACGTCTGTTTCTATTGAACTAAACAAGCTTAAAAACCACTATCACAAGCTCTACAAACAGAATAATAATAACCAACTGCAATATGCATTCTTTACCTACTATAGGCGTTTATTGAGGAGAAGTGTGGATGTAGATTTTGGTACTTATACTAATTCTATTCAGTCAAAGATAAAATATGACCCTAAAGCCTTCTGGGCCTATGTGAAAAGTAACCGACAAAATAATGAGCAGGCTACCTTTGGTGACATGTCGCCAATGCAAGTGGCTGACGCGTTCTCAAAATATTTTAGAAGCGTTTTTCTATCAAACTTACCATCTTTAGATCCCCAGCATGCTATCGCTACTGCGAATGCGTCGCCGAATAATTTGTCTCATCTTGTTAATATTGATTACGTTCACGAATCTGAAGTTCATAGCACAATGGCCCGACTTCCTCCAAAATCTACCCAAGGACCAGATGGAATACCACAGTACTTGGTTAGGGACGGTTGCGAAATTTTCAAATTGCCCTTACAATTTATCTTCAACCTGTCGATTAACACGAACATATATCCAACGGAGTGGAAAATATCTAGAGTACTTCCGGTCCATAAAAGCGGCTCAAAGAGTGATGTTAAAAACTATAGGCCAATTGCTGTTTTATCTATTTTCGGCAAAGTATTCGAATCGGTACTCTATAAAAAAATATTTGTTAAACTGCAACGGTGGTTCGCGGAAGAGCAGCACGGATTCCTCCCGAATCGCTCAACCGCGTCCAATCTACTTAACATTACCACATTCTTAGCCAAAAATATTAATGACAGAAAGCAGATCGATGTGGCCTATTTTGACTTCCAGAAGGCTTTTGACCGTGTTGACAACGACATACTTCTTGTTAAACTGGCATTGGCAGGTTTCTCTGAAATGTCACTAAAATTCTTCGCAAACTATCTGCGCGACCGCAAGCAATTTGTATCATACAAAAATGCCAAATCGGAGCGCTACTTGGTCACTTCGGGCATAGGGCAGGGCACTAACCTCGGGCCCCTGTTTTTTCTAATAGTGGTTAACGATCTTCCCACATGTGTAAAACACTCCACAGTTTTAATGTATGCTGATGATGTCAAAGTTGCACTCCCAGTAGCTAACCCTAGCGATACGGCCACACTTCAACTCGACATCGACAATATTCACACTTGGAGCACTATAAACAATCTCGACCTAAACATTGATAAGTGCACCGTCATGACCTACACAAAAGCCACACAACCTATACACAACATCTACACAATGAACAATGAACCCCTGAAACGCGCTTTAACTGTACGTGATCTGGGCGCTCACTTTGATCCACACTTAACATTTAACCAGCACATAATACAGACATGCAAAAAATCCCGAAAAAACTTAGGTTTTGTCTTGCGTCAGGCCAAGATTTTTACTAATCGTCAGGCAATAACCATACTCTACAACTCATTCATCCGTAGCTTATTAGAGACTAACAGTGAAATCTGGAACCCCCACGAAAAATTGTACACACTGGCTATCGAAAAGGTTCAGAAGTGTTTTGTCCGCTACCTGTACTTAAAACTTTATGGTTATTACCCGTACATGTATCCAACACCATTTGTGCTGGGTATGGTGGGTTACCAAAGTTTGGAAGTTAGGAGAAATCTTGGTCTGGTAAAGTATTTCATCCGCTTGATTCGTGGTGCCCACTACAATTCCTCGTTGCTTCAGTACATCCCCTTTAGCATCCCACCACCTATTAGACACACGCTTCGCCCTCGCCAACGTCCCCTTTTCTCAATACCGCAAACCAGTACCATAACCCTTAAGACCAGTCCATTGTACCAAGCCCTCACCCACATTAACAACATTTTGTTATACGACGAATCTTTAGATGTTTTCGCGACTGCTGAGCTGAGATTCCTGAACACGGCTACTCGATACCTGGAGTCCATTGCCACTCCCAGTACAATTTCTATGGAGTAAATGTTTATATTTGTATCTCAATTTCATCTTGTTACTAATTAATGATTTTGTATCCTAATTTTATCCGTCCTGTCTAATTTTATTGAATTTTATCTAATGTTATCTAATTGTACCTAATGTTAACTTTTACCTTATTTTGACTAATTTTATTCAATCGTTTATCTCTTCAATTTTTGTCTAGTTTTATATTTATGTAATTTAACGTTGTTCTATTTTTCTGTGATTGTATATGTTATATGTAACTTGTATTGACCAATAACTTGTATGTGTAGTGCAAACTGTTAATATAAGTTGGTTATTAATAAATAAATAAATAAATAAATAAATAAATAAATGTCCGCAGGCATGTAGGTTTCCGCACTTAGTCCTTCAAGAGGACCATTTTGTGCGTGAGCCATGGTGGCTATCGGTTGTTATTCCAGCCAGCCCACCTCCCTCCAGAAGTTGGCTATAACTCCTAGTCTGTTGAGAATATCCACGTAAAAATTGGGTGCCCCGAGGGTTTCTGTTCTAATCTGGGCTACGCCTGTGCATTCGAAAAGCACAAGCGCAACGGTTTCCTCAGCCTCCATGCAAGCCCTGCACAGGGTCCGTTATGCCTATTGTGTAGAGTTTGTTTAGTGGGCAGTGTCCCGTGACGGTCGCAGTCACCAGACGCAGATCCTTTCTGTCCAGGCGTAACAGGCGTCTGGTCAGCCTGGTGTCAGGGTCCACCAGTTCTACGTTTGTCTGTGGGTGTATTCTTTAAGCCACCTGCGTAGTTTGCTGAAGGGGATGGGCACGGTGGGCTCGGGTCCTGCGGGATTCCTGCGACCTTCACCAGGTCATCGGACAATCTTGTGGGAGGCCTTCCAATGCTACGTCTTCCAGTACGCGATCACCACTCCAGAACCATTCGGCCCCATCAGCCACATGTTCTGAGTCACGAGCCTTGCCCAATTCCACTTAAGTTGGGCAATTTTTTGTGCTATGTTGGTTACCTGGGGTCTCCTAGACATCTCTTCATTTCTGATTTGATCCGGTAGGGAAACTCCAAGCATAGCCCTCTTCATTGCCCTTTGGACTACTTTCAACCATCTTACGAGGCCCCTTGTGAGCAACCACGTTTCAATGTGTGTATATGTAGTTCTTCACTGGCAACACTCCATGGTTAAAGTCTTTCGTATTGAGACACGACGGTATGTGGGACGAGAGGATATTGCATAGCTTCCTGAACGCTGCCCAGCAGAGTCAGATTCGACAGTTGACATCTTTCTCGAAGTTGGACTTACCTAACCGGAGAGACCAGAACTAATAGCTGTTTACTAAACGCATACGAAATTAAATGCGATAATTAAAAAAAAATCGGTCTGTTTGTTCCGGCTAATACACGAACCGGGTGGACCTATTTTGATGAAATTTGGTAGATATACGAATACCTTGAAAACTGGGAAAAAGGACATGGCTACTTTTTACCGACATACCACGCGGGCGAATCAGCGCGCGAAAGCTTAAAATATAAACCCTACGAGGAGTAGCGGCCTTATTCAAAAGACACGGGAAGTGTAGAAACAGTCACTCAAAGTCTAAGACACGATCAAATGTTCATCAACGAATAAAATCAATATTACATCCTGTCCAAACGTAAAAGATTATAATGATGACGAGTTTTGGCAATAATCGTAAAATTGCAGGAAATCAAACCTAATGGATGTTATTACTTCCTCTTTACAATTACTTACATGGTCTGTAATTACGTCTTCGTACAATAAAAGTTGTATTAAATTATTGTTAATCGGAGTTGTGAAATTCTGTTTGGAAATGTCAAACAAAAGAATCATGTGTGGTCTTTTATGTTATCATGCTAGCTGATTGGACTAACGTTGCCCTGTTTCCTAAAACTTGATCGTACTGCGTCCAGTTGTAAATCTAAACCTCGGTCCAGCCGCTTAGGAGGAGCTCAGTGACATACACACATACAGAAGAATTGCAAACACAGTATACATTTTTATCCAGTGCGCAAACTGTAACCATAAATTCAACATATCGTTCTAGAATCCCCAGCGCAGAAATTTTTCGTCAATGATACAAAAAAAAAAAAAAAAAAGCTGTTCCATACATTTTAACCGCGTAGGTATTGCACTTTTCTATATAAACATATATGAAACAGCTGATTTATTTTTGGATAACCGCCAAAAATTGTCTGCCCTGGAGGATGTAGAATGATACATGCTGAATTCATGGTTACAGTTTGCGCACTGGTTAAAAACTTATCCTGTATATAAAAATGTAGTTAAGGCATTATGAAAACAAAATAACAACAAACTAGATTTGTTTGAGATGTAATAAATAAATTATGTGTTTGACCTTTTGCCTTTTTGGTCTAGCGGTGGTAAGCGCTACAGCTACTGTCAGGCAAAGTGTTATTGTGTTTTGCATCTGAAATTTCTCAGTAGCAGCTTGAAGTCTAGATTTGTGATCGGTTGATGGCAATAGGCTCGCCCCCTATTACGTGAGACTTATACATAACTGGCGAAATGTCTGCCTAAACCTTCGAGGAAACAAGGTGTGATGTTATTATGTTAAGGGGAATCTAGTCGCGGACTCGAACTCACTGGTGGGCCTGGCTAAAAAGCACGCTGTCTCACCAAGCATCGTGTCCGACAGAGGTAGTGTCAGTGATGAGCAGTTAGACGCTAGTCTACACGCACAACGTTATTGAGTCAGATGCAGGTCATTTAAAGTACAACAGGCGCGTAAAAATTTATGACAGTCTTTCGGAAGATCGGGTTTTATGAAAAAACCACTGCATAAATCAACGACTAATAATGTTTATTGAACTTTTTGAGATTTGAGTTTTGTCGGTACCAACTTGGTTTTGGAGATTTTACACTTTTTTTACCTAAACACGCCCAAAGTAAGGTTAAATTAGCAAGGAAAACGATTTTTTGTTGGCTCCTAACTTTTTAATGGCTTTTTATTTCAATATTCTGTTTCTGCACAGACAATATTAATAATGGGATATAACCATACCATGTTTAATTTTTGATGTACATTGTCGAACAGTACACTCCCAAAGTTTGTATGGAAAAAATGCCGACTAGATTCAACTTAAGAAAAAAAAATGGATTATTTGAGGCTAAGAATAAAAATAATGGTTTAGTTTTAGAAAGAGATAGTTTTCCTTCAATCAAATGTAATTGATGGTAGCTCATACGATACAATCTATTTCTATCGGTAAAATCATTGCTGTTCCCTCATCATGCTTAAAGTTTTCGCGATGAAATTGGTTAGGAATTTTTCAACTTTGTATCTACAAAGCACTGCAAGATGGAAATCAGGTATCCTCAGGTTAACATTTTTATTTATTTATCACATAGGTGTTCTTCCTAAGCACCTGACATAATACTTTAGTCGTTGCTTTGCGCTATTTTTAACAACACAGGTTATTTAGCGATTATTATTACAGTTGCATCACATGCGTTTGAAGCGAAGTGACATCCCCAGTCTGAACAGCAGATTCGCATAAAGAGAAAGAGTTTTGGAAAAAGAAAGGGACTCTTAAAAACATATAAACATTAACAGATGGTAAATCGAACAAAAGTGTGGCTTATTGTTTTCTAAACAGATTTCCATAAAAATAAAAATAAAATCAAAAGTAATTTATTCAAATTAGGCTGAGAATCAGCACTTTTCGAACATCAAAATACATAAGACAGTCCCCCAAACACGCCCACCGTTCGACACTTCCTAGTGCTTTAGCTGGGAAGAAGAAGTGGCGCAACAAACTCCCCAGCAGACCATAACAAAAAAAAAATCTAAAAAACATAATTATAGTTATTACATTCCCTATAACCAATTAGAGAACTACCCTGCTTCGCACGGTTTTTACAACTTAACAACACATCGAGATTTCTTAAATGTATTGAAGTTTAGTAGTGCACTTATGCCTTCCGGAACAAAATTCTCTATAAGATGGTGAAAACCGCATCAAAATCCGTTGCGTCCTTTAGAAGAACAAGAGGGGCTTGTGGCTAAGTAAAATCAGCCACAAGAGTAGATTGATCAAGCCAAACTTGCCGTGGTTGGTCTGTGGATGGTTGACCATATTTACATACCAAGACCTGCGTGTCTCGGAAAGCCGGCTGTCATTCGTGGATCTTTGACAGTCATTACGGGTCGTCACAAGCCCGAAAGTCTGCCAACCAGTCTTACCAATAGGTATCGTGTTACCCAGTAACTGGTTTGTGGAGGTCAGATAGGCAATCGTGTCATGTAAAATACTGATATTCAGCTACAGTTATTTAGGCGGAGATTTCTTGAAAACTATCAAAAAGGTTGTTTTTTAAAGCAGTGTATCTCTTAGACCGTAAATTATTTTGAAAACAAAAAAATATATGATGTTTTCAAGTCTTTTTTCCATACAGTGATGGAACTCAAAAGATAATTAAACACACTTTAATGTAAGAAAAATAAAATAATCAAAGTCACCTCTTATTTATCTGTAAAAGCAGTTAGTTTATCCCTTCAACACTGCATTCCGTGATGGATTATTTATTATTAAATAGTTAATATCTAATTTTAATACGATTTTATTTGAATTTTTACGACATACGCTTGCTATTTATTATTCAAATTTATTACAACAGATTTTAACTCGTATCGGATTGCAATAATAACTGTTATCGCTCATATCGACACTATTTAAAGTTAACATGGTCTTAACTACTAACTATCCTCGATAATCAAAAGCCTTCTTTCCATTCAGACTGCATTTTTAGCCACGTGGAGTTCTAAGCACGTGGTTTCTGATAACGTGTTACTTGAAACGTTGAATGCATGATGCTCTATTCATACAATTATAAGTATCTAGGGACATAATTATGTTATTTTAACACTAGTAAGTATTGTTATTATTATGTTAAAGAAAGATCGAAAAGTTAGAAACCACTTTCGCAATATCTATCTGAAACACGTGTCCAGTGCTAGTGTCTACTGTCTACACTAGACACGTGTTTCATATGACTAAAACAAGAAGAATTTACAACATTTTATGAGAAAGTGAAGGTTCAAGACTACAAGGTTTTTTTTTTATTAATTTAATTCCACAGGAACAATAAAATTCCATAATATTACAGAACACAATACATGGTTCACAGATTACACGATACTTAAAATTGAAATAAATGCCCCTAGCATTTATTTAAATTTTAAGTATCGTGTGTTTATTACAAATACAATTAACTAAGCAAGACCAAAGCTTGTGATTTAGTAGGAGTGAGTGGTATCAAAAGTAAATGATTAAAAACCTCGTGAGGTTAAACCCTTCATTAAACTCACGAATCTTTTAAACATAGGTTATGTAAGTTAATCAACAACTACAAGCAGTCTTAGGAAACCCAGAAACTCATCTATTCTATACATATAATAAATCTGTAAAGGAACTTTTTCTGTACATTTAAAATATTTCGAAAATAATTGCTTGGGGTGGTAAGGGATAATCAACAGATGACATTTTAACCCTTATCAAAATTTTTGTCTGTAGCTCGGTTTTCCAGTTTCTATGTTGAATAGATCAAGTATCACGTCAAAAGAACGAAACTAATATGGTTATCTTTCATACTCAAATATTGTTTATAACTCAGAGTTTATATTAGTCTTTGTTTCATCGCAATCGCTTCGGTCAACCTATCTAAATAATTTAAAGTGTTCAAGAAGAATTTATTTACGTAAAATGTTGAAACACTTAGCGACATCTATTGGCGTGAAACGGTACTAACGAATACTTAATAATAACACGTCATTCTCATTTAAGTTACTGTGTCTGTGTTATTTCAAAAAGTAATGATACTGATTACTAAAATCGCTTTCCGTTGGTGGTAGATTCCCACGAATCAAAAAAGCTAAAAGAATTTCAAATAAAAAGTTGTGATAATATTAGGTCTTTACCTATGAAATTGCCGTTCTGCAGTACTGGCCATTTCAAATCAAAATAATTTTTGTTTGGCTAAGAATTCTAATTTCAAATTAATTTTATTTTAAAAACATGGATTTTTTTTTCTAAAAGTAGTCATTTCTTTATTGATTAGTGTTACATTTTCATCGCATTTCAATCTTTTTCGTCATCATGGATACGTTAAAAATTCGAGTAATTATGGAATATGAGTACCGTCGTGGCAGCAACGCGGCACAAGCGGCACGCAACATCAACGACGTTTACGGAGCTAACACTACAAACCAACGCACCACCTGTTATTGGTTTGCTCGCTTCCGTTCTGGAAATTTCGACCTGAAAAATGAACCTCGCGGTCGTCCGAAGACTTTGGTCGACAATGACGAATTAAAGGCGATTGTGGAAGCTGATGATACACAATCTACGGCTGAATTAGCAGCAGCTTTCGACGTTAGCGTCAAAACAATATTGGTCCATTGCGTCAAATTGGTAAGGTAAAAAAGCTTGACAAATGGGTGCCCCACGAACTCAATGATCGCCAGCGCGAAGTACGCGTCGAGACGTGCCTTGCACTGCTCAACAGACACACAAATGAAGGAATTTTGAACCGCATTGTTACCTGCGATGAAAAATGGATTCTGTTTGATAACCGTAAGCGCTCAGCAAGTTGGTTGGATCCTGGTTCAGCACCTAAACAATGCCCTAAACGAAAACTTACCCCTAGAAAAGTGATGGTCACTGTTTGGTGGTCTAGCGCCGGTGTGATTCATCACAGCTTCTTACCAAACGGGGTGAGCATTACTGCAGATGTATATATACCTAAATACTTATGTGCTAATTTTCGTGATGTTAGTTTTCGAGGTGGGGAGGGGTTCAAGCGAGGTCGGATGGTGAAAGTCAGGAAAAAAAATCCAAAATTGCGACCATAACTACTGGTGGATTTGAGTAAATAGATAGGTTTTCACACGGGCAACTGTAGTTATGTCGATGCTCTTCCGAGCAACATCGCTTACAGAGAAGCATTTTCTTAGTTAAAACAAGTTTATAAATGTATTTATTTATCCATTTGGCATCTCCAACAAAGGATACATTACCTACACAGGAACAATAGAAATCACAATAGTAAAATATTGACAATTTTAAAGTCGCTTCTTTAAATATAATTATTTATTGGTCTACAAATAAATGTATGGCTGAACAAAAGAAACACTGAAACATTTTTGATTACAATTTACAATAAAAAGGCATCGCAACTGAGAGTCGCGGAGGATCGCTCTGTTACGTCCATTATCCTCGGGATCGGGCTCTCTCTCTTCCTGCTGCCTGCGTCAGCAGCGGGGAGAGAGGTGGGGGCGCGCGCGGTATGGCACTACGTAGCAACAACATCGTACTTACTATGTTCATAGAAAACCCGTGCTATACAATTAAATAGTTTTTTTTGCCTGGTTTGGTTTTTTTTTCAACAGCGCTTTTAATGTGGATAATGACCGACGTTACGGGGCGTAGGTAATGGTAACATTCGCAGCGAGCATGTCTTTACGCCGTGTGCTAAAATCAGTGTTGCTCGCTCGCATGTTTTGCCGTAGGTACTACTGACTGCACGAATACTTGCTTGGTAACATATGCATTGTGTGTGGTGCATTTTGACCCGTGACGCCGGTCAGTATCCACCTTTACAGCGTGATCTTTCTTCATCGTGATAACGCCATGGTCCCACGGGCCGTTAACTGACAGGTGGCGTCAGGTGTTACTGCACTGCTACCTGTCGAGGCCTATCGCAGTCCGTGCAGAGCATTCCCACTGCTGTGGTTTTATTCAGTGGTCAACGTTTGATAAACAAAACTAAAAGACACGCGCCTGTACGGGCCGAGATAGGCGCCCGCCCCCGCGTGGAATAATGCTTCAGCACACTCAACCAGACGCGCAGTCGATTTATTGAGTAAGTACAGTAAAAGCTCCTTATTCGTGCTTCCTTCATTCGCGTTTTCACTATTCGCGGATTAAAAAAATGCGACCCAATTCCTATATCCGCGGCTAAAGATTTATTTCTTTGCGGGTCTAATCGGTACATCGGTACATACATATTAACAAATAACAAAAAGGATTCCAATAGGTATCCAACCCAATATCCTTTGTAAACGCGTCGTCAGATGGACTATAAAAAAGTGAAATAGACCTTATTACAACTTCGCCTAAAGTACATTGTCAAATGATATCGCCGCTGTATTGGTTCGGCCTTTGACATCTACAATAGCCGCCTTCGCCGCGGTCGGTGTTTTTAACCGACTTCAAAAAGAAGGAGGTTATCAATTCGACATGTTTATATTTTTAATGTATGTTCAGGCATAACTCCGTCGTATATAGACGGATTTGCAAAATTCTTTTTTTTATTCGAAAGGGGTTTACTCCGAAATGGTCCCATTGAAATTTCATATAGACAGGGCCCGATCTAGCTATTTAGCCGCTCCGGGCAAAAATAACATTCGCCGCCCTTTGCACTAACACCATCAAAGATGGTATGACCATAATTATGTGATATTCTTTTAACTATATAATATTCACATACGTTAGTCTACTACGGCTTCTGAACAAGTATACAAAAATTCATGAGAGTAGGTATGTTTGTAAGTATACATTTTGCCGCCGCTCATTTTTGCCGCTCTGAGCATTTGCCCGGCTTGCCCCCCCTTAGATTGGGCCCTGCATATACTGGATAAGTTTTTATCCAGTGCGCAAATTTTTACCATGAATTCAGCATATCATTCTAGACCCCCTACCACAGAAATTTTTTGCCGGTTATACAAAAAAAAATCAGCTCTTCCATACATTTTGACGGCGTAGGTATTGCACTTTTGTATGAAACAGCTGTTTTTTTTTTGTATAACCGGCGAAAAATTTTTGCGCTAGGGGCTCTAGAATGATATGCTGAATTCATGGTTAAAATTTGCGCACTGGATAAAAACTTATCCTGTAGATCTGATGATGCGTTTCGGAAACAGACAACGGAACTCTTCAAAAAATTACAGCAAATCAACCGGGAATGTTGCTATCACATAAATAAGTATGCATTGTTTTGACCCAAAGGATGATGAAATTTCGAATTGGTGTATGGTAGGTAACAAAAAAGTGAAAAATAAAAACTTTTTTCAAAGAAATAACAACCGACTTCCAAAAAACACTACAAAGTGCAAAATAACTTTAATTTCGGAAGGCGGTGACAAATAATTAAAATACACATCCAACGTCACCGACTTCCGAAATTAAAGTTATTTTGCACTTTGTAGTGTTTTTTGGAAGTCGGTTGGTATTTTTTTTTTTAAGTTTTTTGAGAATGTAAACAAACATAATGAAACCAACCTCATCACCATAAAGTATATTTATATATCATCATCATCATCATTTCAGCTGAAAGACGTCCACATAGGCCTCCCCCACATTTATAAATGCTGCGACTTAATAGACATTCCATCCTTTGGTACGAGCCGCTTTGCGTGTTTTACCTATTGTTTCATCTTTCCATTTATTGCAAAATGTTGAAATTTTTTTTTTACTTAAAAACGATTTTCGACGCGAAAAAATCTGTTTAACGCATAGAAATGCTTGATCGTTTACGCCTTGGAGAGTCGCTTGCATCCATATCACGCTCATACAATTAATCAATATGGTCAAAAACTTCAATTAAATTGTTTTTTTTTTTTTTTGTCACCTAGGAACGTATCCCCTATAATCCCATATAAATTACCATTCCATAGTCACGGTTTCTGTATTCGCGGTAGGTATTTTACGGAACGTATACCTCGCGAATAAAGAGCTTTTACTGTACCTACGGCAGGTGCACATTTATTATAAAATGAGCCTCGACCAGGCGCTTTGATCTATATTTATTCTTAAAAATCTGAGTGAGACTTCGTCGCAATATCATTATAACCCCTAAAGACGCCTGCAGGCCTAGACAAAACACCTTTCTGTTAACGTTCACGCTAAACTCTACGCCAGAATATATGGGAATGACATGACCGTGTCCTTTCCGCAGGTAATGTCATTCCCATACATTTTGGCGTACCGTTTAGCGTGAACGCCAAGAGTAATGTGTTTTGTCTCTAGGCTCTGGACTGCATTCGAAAGCTGTGGTAGATTCCTACCAGGATAGATCGGAAGATCGGAGGAGTGGTACCTACACCGTCAAAGCGACACATTATTGTTTTCCGACATGCACGCGAACGAAGTCGCGGGCACAGCTAGTCAAATATAAGAGCTTCTTGATGAGAAAGTAGCAAAAAGACACTCATTGGCACGTACGCACGTAACAGTTTCGCAAAGTATCCCACGAAATTCAAAATATCTTACGTGTTTAGTCAGAATGGCTAAGAGACAGGTTGGCTAGCTTCGCGATATCATACTCTTGGAGCATGGGGCCTGTCTAGTAAACAATAGCATCTTGTAAGGCCACCGCAAGATTTTGGCGGGAGCGGGCAAGGCTGTGCGCCTAGTATGGCGTTCACCTGCGCGCGCGCCACCTGCCGCACATCTGACACAGATGCAGAGTAGTGATGGGACAGTGATGATTTCGATAGAAATGATATTTGACAAATATTGTAGGTTTCCTGAACAAAAAAAAAAGGAAAAATGTCAAACTATTTCAATAGTGATTAGCCCAATAAGGATATATTGAATGAACTTGATTACTTCTAGAGTCAAAATGCCACTTTGCTACAGATAATTATTTCTGGGACACCCACACAGAAATCATGAATAAGTATAAAACAATATAATAAAAATAACTACCCACATAAATTATTGCAGAAACACGTTAACACAAAAACCAAGAGGACAAGGGAAGTACTTATGTATGTAAGCAGAGTACTATTTTACGTGATACTACTATAAAATGTAGATTCGACGAAAAAGTTTGTTGTTTCTGATTTACATCTGTGATTTACATAGATATCGCACAATTCTAGACTATTCTAAAGGACACTCAATAAATAAGTCGAGCGATTTGCATTTAATTCTCAGAAAAACAAAGGTCTTACTTTTTTGCCAGCGTTTTTGCAAATAAGCGTTGAAACAGTGACTGTTATTACTGACTTTTTACTTTAAAAATATTATTCTCAAGAAATATTGATATACCTAGGCTGTTGTTTTTTTTTTTTTTACATCATTGTAGCATTAGAATTTGTAGCATTTCTTGACCAATCATATTTAACAAAAATAACATCGATAACATCTTCATCGATACTTCATCATCACTAAAAACTTCTCTTCGCGCATCTCAACACTTGACGAATGCGCTTTACGCTGCACAACTAGCCTAATTATTACGTCGAGTAGACGATATACATCAGAAAGCGATGCAGCCGCTATAAACTGTTACACAACGATTGATTAATTGTGTTAAGAATACTGAATGTAAATAGTAATTGTTTTAAAGAGATGTGTTGTCAGGCAGTTACGAATGTTTCCTATTTATATTTTTATTGATTGTTGTTGTCGATACTCTGTGTTTGGAGTTAGTTGGGGAGGTGGTAGAACCTTGATGGACTTCTTACTTGTCCTATCCTTTTACTCTGTTGAATCTTATACTATACATTTATACATAATGTATTTATTGCATTTCAGAGAGTCAACAGTGGTGGCCCACTACTCTCAAAACGAGGAACAAAAACGTGAGGAAACAGGCATGTCCTAACCCGCACTGGGCCCGCGTTGTGGATTTCGGCCTACTGCCTCACTGAGAGGAGGCCTGTGTCCCACTCCCAGCAGTGCGGACATATTACAAAATAACCATGTCGTAAAGTTACAACTCGCACTTGACCATTACGAAACACGGCGTACCCTCCGATACAGTTTTTTCATTGAATACGTTGCATATTTTAATTTACTTTGTACATGAGTATTTTAGTTCGTCGTTAATATGGGAATCGTGCGCTGCGCAGACGCCGCTCGCATCCAAATGACTTTACAAAGTTGTGTTGCCACGCCTAATATGGCGTTGTTTTATTAAATTATTATGTGCTACATTTATTAGACTGGTAAAGAAATTTTAAATTCTTGGTGATACACCATGTTCTGTTTTAAAAAGTTAGACGTAGGTACCTACACAGGTAATGTTACATGACTGTGTCCATATCTTGTATTTTATCTACAAAAAACAACTAAAACTAAGAAAGAGGTTTTACTCATTTCGATTTTTAATCACTGGCAACAAAGAAATTCGGAAGCCACACGTATTTTGTTTTTAATTTGAACTGCCCCCTGTTCTTTATATACTTGGCAATACCATTCCAATAACCTACAGGATGAGTTATAAGTACTTACCCGTGTATACAGAGTGTATAAAAACACAAACAGGGTAATTTTACCTAGATCGAGTAGATGCTATGAATCGATTCGGATGCCATTCGTGTCAACTCGGGTTGTGAATACATAGCACCTATAAATAGGTCCGTTAGGGGCTTACACTAGACACGAGAACTACGGAGGCTAGACACCTTTTGAAGTTACGCTAACCTGTAAACTTAATTCTGAAGTAACACTCCCGTGTTACTTCATAGTTCTGGAAAAAAAAAACTGAAAATCTGAAATGGAAAAAAGTGAAAATCTAGTACATAGAGTTAAAATAATAAATGAAGGTAGGACGTAAGATACCTACAGGATAAGTTTTTAACCAGTTTGCAAACTGTAACTATGAATTCAGCATATCATTCTAGACCTAGCGCAGACATTTTTCGTCTGTTATAGCAGCTGATTTATTTTTTGCGCACTGGTTAAAAACGTATCCTGTATATTATTACATAATCTGAACCAATTTCCTTATTTCGGAGCTAAAATGAGAAGCACTAATAATATGATACTTCATACTAATATTATAAATGTTAAAGTTTAGAGGTTTGTATGTTTGTTACTCAATCACGGACAAACAGCTCAACGGATTTGGATGAAATTTGGCACACAGATAGGTATAATCAACGTGATACCCTATTACTTCTGTACACCAACAAAGCAACAAATGATATCTATTAATAAATTACAGATGAGTTCTAGAGATTCCGTAAAATATATATATATATATATATAACACGCTTTAAAAACCAAACTAAAAAAGCAGAAAATAATTTCAAAAAAAGCTATTTTCTATTTTTTCGTTCTGCTAACTACAAACGCGTGATTTATCAGTTTTTTACTATTTTTGTTATTGAATTGTCATCGGTCCTCGATAAGTCTACAAAGTTTAAATGAAATCTGACCGTTTCAAGTGGGTCAAAATCAAGTCCAAAGGAGTCGGTGACAAACAAACATACAGGTGAAGCTAATAAAAGCGTGTCAGTAAAATCACGCCGTCGCACACTGGTCCCAAATTAAAAAAAAGTGGACATTGATAGTAGACCGCTGATATTTTTTTTTATTGTTGATATAATGATAACAGATAAGGCAAAAAAATATTATTGTCCTACTTCAAATACTTTTCTCTAAAAAAAATTTTCCTTTTTTTTTTGTATGGGAGTGATTACATTTTACTCAATTTCTCAAAAACCTTAAGGGATGTCGAGATGGCATTCACATATGTTAGAAAACTAATAATTTTGAGTATTTGGCTCGAAGAAACTTATTGCTTATCTCTGCGTACTTTCGAGATAATAGTGACAGAAAATAACAATTTTTTTTAATGTTAATTGTTCGCTTTTTTTTATTCATAGCCTTACTCATATCGCAATAGGTCCGCTGGCCAGCAAAATGGAGCTTCGACGCAAGTTTGCCGGGATAACAAGATGGCCGCCTCTCATGACGTAACGTAATACGGTCACGAATCGCGCGCGTACACCTCAGTGTACAACTAAATGTGGTTGCGATAAGACGTGCCCTTATTTTTTCTGTGCGCTTGAAGAAATGCTTGTTGTTTGTTTGTTTTGTTATTGTTGTATTTTGAATCTTTGGATTTTATAAACAATTCAGCACAACTCTGCCGACAAAAAATCGCTAAAACTAATAAGCAAATGGGGTTTTGACGGGTCATCTTCTCAAAGGAATTATAAACAAAAGTCACACTCCGACACTAAAATTGACGATTCTTCAGTTTTCATGATTAGTTTGGTTCCGCTTCGTTTGGAAGAAGAGAGTGGTACTATCTTGTGGCAAAATCCTGCTCCCTCTTCAACAAACTATTGTCGTTCAATTGGCTTTATATTTGCAAAAGGAACAAATGAATTGATAAAGAAGGAAAGTGCATCCTTAGAGGAAGAAATTCGTAATCTTGTTCCCACAATTGTAGATAATTTTGATATTAAACATGTTTTGTACATGACTATGATTGATGGGAAAATTTATACTGTGATTTCCAATACTTCTTCTGCAGCTGTTTGTAATATTTGCAATACCCTACCTAGCAAAATGAATGACTTGGACTTTGTATCCAAAAGACTCATCAGAGAAGATATGTATAAATATGGTCTGTCTTCGCTTCTTATGTGGATAAGATGTATGGAATGTATTTTACACATTTCGTACAACTTAGACTTCAAAAAGTGGGCTGCACGAAAAGAAGATAAATTGTTAAAAGAAATTAAAAAGAATTTGACACAAGAAGAATTCCGGGAAAGAACTGGTTTGTTAATTAACATAGTAAAACAGGGATTTGGTACAACCAATGACGGTAACACGGCAAGAAGGTTTTTTGAAAATTATGAAGTATCTGCTGAAATAACGGGTATCCACCCTGTTTTAATCAAAAGATTTGCAGTCATTTTACAAACAATTTCATCTGGTCAACTTATTAATACCAACTTGTTTAGGGAATATTGTAAAGAAACAGCAATGCTGTATGTAAACTTATATCCATGGTATTACATGCCTTCAAGTGTCCATAAATTGTTGATACACGGTATAGGCATGCTTTCCGAAGAAGCTTCCGAAGCGAGGAATAAAGATTTCCGGAATGTTAGAATGGCACATACAAGAAAAATCGGTAGAGTTCAGACTAATTTAGACATTATCCACAGCTTTCTAATTAGCTCAGATCCTTACATCAGCCATATCAAACCAAAGTTTGCTCGTTTACATAAACAGTTGTTTCCAGAGGCTAGTGCTTTGATCTTGAACAATGAATTGCTTTCGTTGGAAAACGAGGAAATAGAGATTTCTCAAGAGAATATAGACCCAAATATTAATCTTTCACCATAATATTTTTTCAGAATCGTTTGTGAACATATTCAACTTTATGTTTGCAGCTTTATTTGTCTTCATTTTGATTGTTTTTTAAAACTGATGAAAATACTCCTTCAGAAAGGTCATAGCTTTTCAGTCATTAGTGAGCCCCCATAACCTCTTTTACAGAGAAGTCTCTTTTTATTTATTTGACATTACGCATACATTATAATTATGTGCTAAAGTAAGGCTATGATTAAAAAAAAGCAAACAATTAACATAAAAAAAAAAATGTTATTTTCTGTCACTATTATCTCGAAATTACGCAGAGATAAGCAATAAGTTTCTTCGAGCCAAATACTCAGAATTATTAGTTTTCTAACATATGTGATTGCCATCTCGACATCGCTTAAAGTTTTTGAGAAATTGAGTAAAATGTAATCGCTCCCATACAAAAAAAAAAGAAATATTTTTTTTACAGAAAAGTATTTGAAGTAGGACAATAATATTTTTTTGCCTTATCTGTTATCATTGTATCAACAATAAAAAAATATATCAGCGGTCTACTATCAATGTCCACTTTTTTTTAATTTGGGACCAGTGTGCGTTGTTGGGACAAAGGGGTAGGCAGGCAGAACTGTATAAGTAGTTCACCCATATAATAGCCCATGTAATAGGAAGCGAGCCTTTTGCCAAAAAGTGGAAACAAATCCAGCCTCCTGCGAAATGTGCCACCATAAATCCATGAGAAATGTTACTTAAAACATATAAACACAACAAGTCAAGTTAAACGCATAATCCTGAAGGTGCTCTCACACGGGCAATTTTTTGAGCAATTATTGCTCGGCAACACTAATGGATCAATCTGGATCAATTAAATGGAGCAAACTACACAATAAAATGCGGAAATTGATTCCGATTGCTCCTTAAATTTCACATTTCTCAATGTCGCACATATGAGTTGACGAATATCCAATCGGTTTGGTAATTTTCTTTCTTTCTCGTTTGTACGTATAACCTACGTGTCGTTTTTGCGAGAGCAACCGGGCGGCGGCAGCGGGAGGCGGTGGGGTTTTTTTATTTTTTTATTAATCAAAAATATAAACTTACAACATATAGGTACTTGTTAAAACATACCACACAAACCATCGCGGGTATATTGCCTAGTTTTTTAAGTTGCTCAATATTGCATGGTTTTGTGTGGCAGTATCTCAAGCAACAGGTTGCTACATTTTGCCATTGCCTTAAATTGCTGGATGTAGTCGTGATATCATAGTTGACGAGAATTGACCAGGATGAAGCAATTTTAGTTGCTCGTGTAAGCGCACCTTGAAACCAGTTTGATTCAATAAATTGACGTGAATATGAGACATCGTTAACATTTAGCGTCCTCAGCTGCTACGCATTCCGTGTACATAAACGTCGAGTTTTTCTCTTCCGGGCTCCGTAATACTTGGCGAGGCTACTTTTGCTAAATTATTACTCAGTATGACAGGTTGAGATTAGGGGCAGTTGCAAATCAGTGGTAACGGCTGCAAATACGAGTTGTAGGCTGTAGGTTCAAAAGACAGGCGTTTGTACTATAGGTTATTTCATTACCACTGCTCTCAAAACGATGAAGGAAAACATCATGAGGAACGTAGAACCAAAAATTCAAAGACATTGACATCTACCAACACGCACTAGGCCCGCGTGGTAGATATCGGCTCGCTCCCTCTCAGAGAGGCCTGAGTCTCAACAATTGAAACATTATAGCCTGATTATATTATGTTATGCCCTATCTTTTCGTGATGTTCCTTGTGCTTCCGGACGTAAAATAATAGCACCATCCCATTTCTTCCCGTGAGTGTCTTAGAAAGCGACTAAGGGACTTACTAGAGAATGGGCAGCAGCGTTCTCTATGCATTTAACCACCATACTGCGATCGCCAACCCACCTGGCAAGCGTGGCGATTATGGCAAAACCCCTTTTTGCGGGAGGCGTATGTCTAGTAGTGGACGTCTTTCGGCTGAAATTATGATGATGATGTCTATCTTTACACACCTTAGAACTTCTATTATAACCAAGCGATAACAGTAGGGGAAGACCACAGAACATGGAAACGCCTTGGCGGCCGCGAGAGGTGGCATTGTTTGCAAATCCAGCGTGTTACCGTTTAGGTGCTCGTACTAGTACTTGACAAGTTATCCTCTTCCGGGCTCCAGAGGCAACTTTTTCTAAATTACTGCTCGGTATTTCAGTTATAATTAGGAGCAGTTGTGGCTCAGTGGTAACGGCTGCAAATTACGAGGTCGTAGGTACGAACCCTGACATACGTTTTCATAATCAGCCTATTATGTAAAGTCACAGGTCTGGGCGTGGGTCATAGTCCTCGTCATCTAGACACACTACTAGTGTGAAAGAAAAATACATGTGCCGACCCCAAATTATTTGGGGTAAGGGCAAGAAAATTACAATATTTATAATACTTACAAGTAATGAAAGAAGTTGTACTAAGTAAAGTGCACGCCTACTTGGGTTCGAACCCAAGAAAGATAAAAAAGATAAATTCTAATCCCTAATTGAATTCTCACCTTCACATAATGACTACAATAGGAACAAATAAACCAATTAATCAGTGAACGACTATTGTTTGATCAAGTGACCTAGCGAATGCCGGAAGCGCAGGCGCAGCCGTACGCACCTGACCAAATATGGGTGACATCTCAATGTGTTTGGCAGGTTCATAAGGCAGCATTGTTGTATTACCTACATAATGATTTCCAAAGTTTACAAAAACAACGTAACAATGGCTATATTACCTACGATCTGCTAGAGAGTATTGGTAGTATCAACGTCTGCTTTTCTCTATTTGGAAATTCTCGAGGCGCACCAATAGAAAATGGCGCCTAGGGCACGCATCACATTTGCGGCCGTTAGTAAATTTTCTTCTTGGTCTACACGCACGTCGCATAACCTTTTTTGACCAATTACAGCCTTCATTAACAAAGGTATTAATTTCAACTTGCTAAAAAATTGCTGGCAATGCTGAAATTTTAAGAGAATTTGTATAAAAATAGGCAGATTTGGAAATAGGCTTTCATCCTCGTACTTAGGGTTGCCACCTTTTTTTTTGCAGATAAAGTACATTGGTCATATATAGGTAAGAAAAAAATTTACATAGTAGCAAAATAAAGTACAATTTATTTTCTTTACTATTATGTAAAAAAAAAATGCAGTTTTTTGCAGTTTTTATCAAATTAGTATATCTCCTAAACAATTGCACAGCATCTTTAGTCTATATTTAAATTAAAGTAAATAAGTAATTCATTTTTTATCAAATTCAGAGACGCTTTGTTTCCCTTGTCTCACCATTTGCTATCCATCACTGAAAAAACTCTTTCTGTGAATGCTGACGTGGTGGGAATAGACTATAAAAATGAAGAAGAAGTAGTAGTAGTAAGATTGCTTTTTTCATTTTTTTTCAATCTCTCTCTAACTCAATGATAACTCACTCATATTTTTTTCATTTTGACAAAATTTGTGAGCTTTTCAGACCAAAAATCTTGCTCCTTTAAAGCCCCTTTTTTGTTGCTTTTTCAAATTCATGTAAAGATTTCAAAAATGAAAAATCTATATCCTTGTACAGACGCCAGCAGGTCAACCTTTTTTTTTTTTTTTTTTGATTACGGGGGGAAATCCTCATGGATGTCCTCCGCCCCGGGGAGGGCGGAGGGGTCTGTCAGACTCTTACTGACTAAAACCACCCCGGTGTTCCGTCTCTCACGTACACCGGGGATCACGGGAACTAGTAAGTCTTCCGCGATCCCCGACTAGTGCCGGCCCGCCTATGCGGGCCACCTCGCGATAGGGCCAGCAGGTCAACCTATCCCAAGCTATCAAATCCCAATTGAACATGAACCTTATTCCTTTGTGATAAAGTTGAAAAACTATCAAAGAAATTTGACAGATTGGGGTAGCTTGATGTGCTGGCCTCTGTACAAAATATATTCAAATTTTTGAAAACCACCTCAAACTTCCTGTGCAATCATTGGTTGCCGAGATATTGATACTTAACGGCAAACAATCCTTTTACGTTCAAAGACCGATATCGCAGCGAAAATTGCTCGTATCGAGGTCTTTAAAGAAAGAAATTCGAGCTGAATAAACTAGGCATCCGGTCCAAATGGAGGTTAAGTAAAACAAAAATTCCAAGTCCATAGACCACAAAAAAACCCAAATATTTTGAATTTTTTTTTTGTCAGTAGTTGTCGAACGATTATTCGAAAAAAAAAAAAACAAGATCCAACAACTAGACACTTGGAGCCATCTTGGAGCTATAATTTACTTTTTTTAAATTTGCTATACGTCTATTTTTCTTCAAGATGCCCGTTGAAAATCGATCTTTTGTTTTGCTCCCTGAATTTTTGTGAGAAGTGTATTTGATCTGTTTCACTATCGTAAATACGTTTTGTAGATGTATGTGGAGTATCTTGTCCTTGATTTACTAAATCGTATTCATAATCATAATCAGTGTTGCCAACTCCTATAAATTCGAGTCGCTAGACTTAATGTCAAAAGTCGCCAGAAAGTCGCTTAAACTGATTTTATCAGCAGGATTAGCACGAGAACCGTAGAGAAGCGTTTTATCGACGGAAGAGTAGACAAAAATAACGTTAACGTGTAGACAGGTGACAGTGTTGTACCCAGAAATGTAGACAAGCGATTTCTATTCTACGGTAGAGTGGACATAGAAAGTGTCATGCAGCCTCCTGGAGCGGACTCAGGACTTTGTTCAGGGAGGGGCATAAGAGGCTAGTGGCGGTATTTAATTATAATTTAAATACATAAAAACACTAATGTTTATTTAAACTAGATGATTTCCGAACGCTTTCAATTTTTCTATCTAGAGTTTGGGGTAGCTTGATGTGCTGGCGTCTGTACTCCAAAAGTCGTCAGATAAGTCGCTAAAACATTTTTGTCACCAAATCTTATTTTGTGTCGCTAAGACAAACGAAAGTCGCCATTTCTAGCGACAAAGTCGTTAAATTGGCAACACTGATCATAATGCACTCAAACCGCTTCGCAAAAAACAAACAAGAAATTGTGACAATGACACTGACATTCTTGACATTTGAGTTTAGGTTGCGTTCCTAATTGTTAAAAACGAGTGCTTAGGTGATGTGGCGCTGGCGAGTGACGACTTTGATTCAGCACCAATCGATATATTTCGTTTAACGAAAAAAAACTGACGACTAAACTTTTCAAAATCCCAAAGAAATCAAAAAATGCGAAATAAAGTATTTTCGTGTACTTTATTGTTCTCATAAAGAATAGAGTACAATTACCTGAAATAAGGTACAATACTTTATTATAAAGTACGGGTGGCAACCCTACTCGTACTGCACAATATATTCAAGTAGATCTTCAGATTTCTTAGATATAGGTAAGTAACAGTATGGAATGGTTTATTGATGTTTTTATTTAATAATTGGCGACTTTTTGGGCCCCCCTTCGATAGACGCCCGGGGCTATTGCTCTGCCTTCCCCACCCTAGTTACGCCACTGATTCTCAATTATGAACGACTAGCAGCGCTTCGCGGTTTCACCCGCATAGTTCCTGTTCCCGTGGGAATACGGGGATAAAATATAGCCTGTCTCCCGGGGATAGTGTAGCTTCCCAACAGTGAAATAATTTTTCAAATCGGTTCAGTAGTTTCGGAGCCTATTCAATGCAAACAAACAAACAATCAAATCTTTCCTCTTTATTATTAGTATAGATGAGAGATGTAAGCTGCGGTACGAGCTTCAACATTCTGACTGAGCGACTCCTTGACAATTCAAAAGTGCCTGCTTTTCTTGGATAATAACATAAACATAATAACACGACTTGTTTCCCCGAAAGGTTGGGCAGAGTTGTACCCGTAGTACACCAACATTTCGCCAGTTGTGTGTAAGTCCCATGTAGATAATTGGGGGCGAACATTGCTATCAACCAGGCCATCGAAACAAGAATAGCACAGCATCAGCCTATAATGTTCTCACTGCTGGGACACAGCCTCCTCTCTGTGATAGGGAGTGGGCCATAATTCAATACGTGTGCGTGTTCGTAGATTTCAAAAGTCTTCGAATTTTTGGTTCTAGGACACCTTTCACCGTTTTGAGTTTTACACGAAAATATACGCCCCAAGATCAACAATGGAACAACTTTATCTAATCATAGAAACCTTAGATAGAAACTCTAGACCAGTAGCTAGGTAGACATGTTATTTTGTTATGATTTACACAAACCTACGGAACACACTTATCTTTATAACTACTACGTAATTCACATATTTTTCTACGAACTGACTCAACCTAGCACAAACATGGTTATGCTCACGTTCATAATTTATGACATCAAATTATTTGAAGTTCGATAAGTTTGGGCGCCAATCTTTGACGCAAACTGTTGGCCCAATTTTAAGGTACTGCAAATATTATAATTTTACGGACATCGGAAGTGACGTCAATGATAGTGTTAGTACGTTCAAACATGGTGTTTAATATCTTGACTATCTTTATAACTTCATATTCAAAGACGGCTGGATAACTAATATTTTTTTCGAGCTCTTATGTAACAACATGTTACGATATAATAAAAAAACTGCTGGATAACAATGATTGCCAATTTATATACTGCCCCGTAGGTCTAGTAGTCGCAAATGCTACTGCTAAGCATGAGTTCGATTCCCAGCAGGCTTAGCACGAGCACCGATTTGTCGACGGAAGAATAGACATGACTATTTACTAAATGATGTACAATAGGAGAAGATAGCTATGTTTTTCTATTAATTATCACAGTGATGTGTTCTAAACGAATCATGATTTTGTAGATAATCCTATATACTTTGTGGCCGTCGTGTAGAAAGTTTGTTGTCAGTGTGATTTTGACAGTTTGGGAAGAAATATTCTTCTGAATTAGTCTACATTTATAAGGACCTAGACAAAGATCGTTAGAAATGAAAGACAAAATGACAGATTGTTGAAGGATATCTACGGTGCGATGACATAAATGGAGAAACGAACTGTAACTTTGTATTGAAAAAGCACTGTCTATTCTTCGTAGAAAAAGAAAGCGTCATGCTAAGCTAGGTCGGACAAAGTATGATTAGGTTTTTCTATCTGGAATTTCTCAATAGCAGTCCGGAGTCTGGGTTTGTGCACGGTTGATGGCAATAGGCTCGCCCCCTAATACATGGGACTTAAAAACAACTGGTGAAATGTGGGTGTGTACCATAGGTACAGTCACGAGCAATAATATGTATACACTTACCAACTTTTAAAAGTAATTTTCTCCATTTTTACTAATTTTAATCTTATTTTATTATGAAAATAAAATTTTGGAACCCACACTGTAATTAAATATCTAAGTTATCTCAAGGCTGCAATCGCTATTTAAAAGAAAATCGCTTTTGAATTTGGCGATGTGTTTACATGTTATTGCTCGTGACTGTACACCTCTGCCCAACCCTTCGGGGAAACAAGGCGTGATGTTATTTTATATATCCTTCGGATAAGTTTCATTTCTGTTAGGTAAGTTTACGAAGTATCTGTCAATGGTTACAGTGGTTCACAAACTGCCGATAGAACCAATCACTTCAGTTATATTGTCACGAAATAAAAGGGAATTACCAGACATATCAAGATAAAATACAGGATAAGTTTTTATCCAGTGCGCAAACTGTAACCATGAATTCAGCATATCATTCTAGACCCCCTAGCGCAAAAAAAATTTCGTCAGTTAACAAAAAAAAATCTGCTGTTTCATAGAAAAGTGCAATACCTACGCGGTCAAAATGTATGGAACAGCTGTTTTATTTTTTTTCGTTAACCAACAAATAATTTTTGCGCACTGGATATCCTGAAACATATCCTGTATAGTTTATAAACTAAATCGTTAGTACGCACGGCTACACATCAAGCTATACATTTCCAGTATAAACTGACCGCGTATTGTATAGGATTTCCGTACAGTGCGCGATCAGCGTAAACTGGAAATGCATAGCTTGATGTGTAGCCGTGTGTACAAACTGCAAATCGCTAAAGTAAAGCCCAGAGGCTAAGTTTATAATGTTACATTAATTAATATTAAAAAATAATTACAGCGTGTAAACTTTATGTCATTAAACAAACACAATTTCAAAGTAAAGAAATTTGCTGACTTTTATTAGTTACTCTTAATTTAACCCCGGGCTATGTCTGCCTAATTATTAATAACATAATTATTCTACAATAATTATTATTATTATAATATTAATTATTATTAATATTAATTCCTTTATTTATTTTCATTTCTTATTATTTACATTTTTAAATATTTTTATAAAAGTAAATAAACAAAAACATTTAAAAATATAAAAAATAGTAGCCCACCGGTATCGGGAACAGAGTCCAAGCTACCGGTGGTCAGGGCTGCTGAGAGAGGAACCTCCTCACTAAACGCGCCGTGTCCAGTATAACTGCTTTCTGGATCAAGCCCTTGATCCAGCCGCCTAACGAGAGCCTCCTGAGGTGTTGGTCGAGGCTCTTGGCTATAATGCCATTGGCTGTCACGACTATCGGCACAATGACTGCTGTATCCACATCCCACATGTCGACAACCTCGCGTGCCAGGTCAAGATACTTGATTTTTTTATCTTGCTCAGCTTTCACGAGGTTCTCGTCATGTGGGACTGCTATATCAATAATCATTGTGCGACGCTCTAGTCGATCTATCACCACTATGTCCGGCTTATTGGCAACAATAGTCCGGTCAGTGATGATAGATCGATCCCAATACAATGTGATAGTGCCATTTTCGAGAACTGGGTCGGGCACATACCTATAGTACGGTACTTCTGAATCCACAAGACTGTATTTCAGAGCAAGTTGCTGGTGGATAATCCTGGCTACAAGGTTGTGCCTATGCAAGTAGTCTCCGTTAGCCAGACGAGAACAGCCAGAAATAATGTGTCGGATTGATTCCCCCGGACGGTGCATGCCCGACAGATGTCAACCGTGCCATCCTTCACAATATATTTCCGGTAGTTGTTCGTCATCATAACTTCGTCCATAATTGCAAAGGCAAAACCTTCGGTTTCTCCAAAGAGATCACCGAATCGTAACCAGGATACGGACGCTAAGAAGTCTACATCTGGTCCATGTAGGACCCGATAAAAGCGCCCGTGAAGCTCTTTGCCCTGCCATACCTCCCTGCGGTCATTAGTATCTAATACTTTAGGTTTGCGCCAGTTCTCGTTAGCCAAGGAGAGCGGGGTGAGTCCCTTGTCCACTGAGACCACATCTCGGTGCATCCCCACGTCGGCTTCTAAGAAATATTCCCTGAGACTGCATATCTCGCGATTGTGGAGGGTCTGAGCGTTTAAGAAGCCTCGACCTCCACATTTTCGCGGGATATACAGTCTCATCACCGATGACCGTGGATGATGCATCCGATTTGTGGTAAGTAGTGTGCGGACCCTCCTATCCAGGGCGTCAAGTTCCGTCTGAGTCCATTTGAGTTTGCCGAAAGAGTACAACAAAACCGGCATGACCCAACCGTTGAAAGCGCGCACCTTATTTCCGCCTGATAAAAGACTATTTAAAACTTTATTCAGGCGGCAGAAGAAGCGCTCCTTCAACGATTGTTTCATGTCAGTAACATTAATACCCAACGCTTCCGACATACCCAAATACTTGTATGTTTCGGTTGAGGAGAGGGATCTAAGGTGTATGGAATCCGAGAGTTGGGTTCCCACGGATTCCACAATCTTCCCTCGCTTTACATGCATGACCGCACATTTGTCCACACCAAATTCCATCCTGATAGCGCTACTGAAAGTTTCAGTTACTTTCAGTAACTCCATCAGTTGCAATTTGTTGGGGGCAAAGAGTTTTAGGTCATCCATGTAGAGGAGATGAGATATAACCTGACCACCTCTCCTCAATCGATAGCCTATACCTGAATGCTCCAGCAATATGCTAAGAGGATTCAAGGCTAGGCAGAACCAAAGCGGACTCAGACTATCGCCCTGAAATATGCCTCGCTCAATCCTTATCGGCTCGCTATTCCTCTGGATATTTCGACATCCTGGATAGCGAAGGACCGTTCTCCATTGCCCCATACACGAAGTCAGGAAGGTACACAGAGTTGCATCTACTTTATACAACTCCAGTACCCTCCTAAGCCATGTATGTGGCACCGAGTCATAGGCCTTCTTATAGTCTATCCAACATGTCAAAAGATCCTTTCGGGAACGGCGAACCTGTTGGCTAATGGCCATATCAATGAGGAGCAACTCCTTAGTACCGCGGGACCCATTCCGACATCCATTTTGAGAGGCAGACATAATAGTGTTGGTCTCTACATGATGGTAAATTTTAGCTCTCAAAATGGATGTCAGAACTTTATAGACCGTCGGTAGGCAAGTGATCGGTCTATAATTTTTGGGTTCCGCAGTACTACCTGATTTATGGAGCAGGTGGGTTATCCCTGTTGTTAAAAACTGTGGCAGCGACCCTGACTCTAAGGCTGACTGAAACTGGGAAGCCAAGCGAGCATGTGATCTTTGGAGCCATTTTATCCAAAAGTTGTGCAGCCCGTCCGGCCCTGGAGATTTCCAGTTAGGCAACGGACGGACTGCACGTGCTACATCTTGGGGGCTGATGGTAAATGCCCCCATTTCTGGCATTTGACCACGCTCGCTCGACTTCCCTAACCCAATCACCTTCGGTGTGATTGACAGGCACCGACCAGATGTTTCGCCAGAACGAACACATGGCGTCATCACCCGGCAGGTGCGTGTCAACCACACCTTGGTCCGGTCGCTCCCAGGTTCTGTAAACCCACCTTTCATCGCTTCGGAATGTGCGATTCTGAGTGTACCGCTCCACCCTCCGCCTGTACCGACGAATACGATTCGCCCATGCACAGATCTTCTGCTTCAGGAAGTCGATACGCTCTGTGACGCGGGTCATATAATCTCGAGAACTAATATCAGTCCCGGACAACGCCCGCCTCACAAAGCGCATCACTCTAGGGCGAGTATTGCCCTCCCTGAAGCAGATAAGCTTGCCGATGAGTGCTCTAGCCTCACCGATACGACGCTCAATCCTGCACTGCCAAGCTGGTACGGCTAGTTTTGGTCGTGGAGCTCGGTCACTGTTAGGAAATTTAACATGAGCCACACGACATGCCGCTACAGCTACACAGTACAGGATTGAGTGGGTATCAGCGAGATCTTTGCTATCGTCAAAACATGTTGACAACTGTGAGTCTAGAGCACACACCAGCGCCCTGTTTTTCTTGTGCATGGGCAAACGAGGTAAACGTGGTCTAAGTTCAGGCAGAGTGGAGCGATACTCCCGGAATGCATCCTCCAAAGCGCTCCTCAATCTTGCATTGCATTGGGAACTCACGGATATAGCCCCGTCATCATCCTCTTCATCATCGCGGTTGGGTCGCGGTGAAATACTGGACGAATTTTGCGGTTGCACCGCTACCCGTGGTGAAGCAGGCGTAACGTGGCTATTCCGTGATTCAAGGCGAAGTCGATCAAGTACGGCGGCATCCAGCATATGGTTACGCTGGATAACCCGCACCTGATCCGACAGTCGTTGCGCCGACACGTTGACTGCTGGCTCAAGCACCTGAAACAGAGACATCCGGCCACGGTACGCAGTCAAGTTACTTCCTCCCTCTGTAGCCCCATAGTATGCGCGCATGACATTTTCGTTAACAGTTTGTGTCCACTTCATGCGCTGCACACTTCCACCGGGAGCGGGGACCCTATCAGAGACCGGTGGGCCTCGGAGTCCCAAGCTGGCCGGTGGTCGGCCTCTTCCGCGCCGACGTACAGGTGGTGGTGTCGTCGGCGGCGAGAAGTATTCGTCGCTCGAGCTCGACGCAACTGCAGCGGCCGGTATCACTGGACTCACGTCTGGAGCAGGTTCCGGCAACTGCGAGGCGGAGCTGAGCGACGAACCCGTAGATGTTGGGTGTGTGTTTGCGCTGATATCTTGCCCGACTTCTCGTCAGCATTGCACTATTTTCAGTTTTCTAGCATTGAGGTAATATGTACTAACGTTTTCTTGTCAAATTCTTCTTGCATGTTGTTAGAAGTAATATGTTTTATCATGATGCAAAATATGGTGATATACGCATACGATGTTGTACGTTTCAATAAATTGTTTCATGATTTATGCTTAAAAATACTAGAAAAAGGCACGGTGAAAAAAATTTCTGACCGTCATCTTGACAGTCGGGCCACAGATTAATTATTATTATAATTATTATACAGAGAAGGAACAAACGTTGATCAGCCATCTTGCTTATTACTTTTTTTCTGATGACGTTGTTTGTGACCACAAATTGACTTGAAAACGAAATTGACTTGAAAACATAAAATTTCAGAATGGCACTTAAACTTCTGGCAAATTTAAGTACCATTCTGACATTTTATGCTTAGTCTAGAACATGCAACTAATTTGCAATTTTCTTTTTCTTTCTATTTTTTCATATTTAGTTACTTCACCAAAATAAATGTAAATGTTTGCCTTACTTGGGAAGCGACTGGACCTCACGACACAGGTAATCCTAGAAATCCTTCAGTAATCTGTTGACTAGGGTTTTTTTTTAATAATTGTACCGTGTTTTTTTCTGAACTGAATGAAGTTTTTATTTATTACCTATCTAAAACCTGCACACTAATTGCGTCAATCAGAATCTGAATCATTTTGAGGTATATTGCAAATCCATCGTAACACAACATCGAACAAATCGTCCGTAAATAACGCAGTAAATGGAGTGTTTGGCGGGATCGAGTGGGCACATGTCGCACGAATTTTCATTTCCATAAAATTTTGTGAAATAGCGAATTAAATCGTATAGTTTTGGTAGTGAGTTATCCAATTTAGTTACGTGTGAGTGCACAAGTGTAGTGAAGGTGAAAATAAGTGACTAACGTGGACTTTTCGTGTTCCCCCAAAAACTTCTAATAGGTTGTTGTAAAGTTACTACCGCTTTACAATTACTTTGACTTGACTGACTAAAGACGACTATGACTTTTTTGTAACTTCGTGCCTGACAATGGGCCATTTACTTGATCGAAAAGAAAAATTACTTGACACTGGCTAAATGCACAAACCGTGCGAAGCCAATATAAAATAAAAAATCCGCAGTAAAATTTGTTGAACTGTCAAAACCCGGAAGCCATTCCTTCAGTAAGTGTGCTTCACAATTACCCCTATGATTCTAAATAGGTAGATAAAAAAATAATTCTGCCGAAATCAAAATTAAAACATTCGCACAAAAACTACATCAAAATCCACCAATCAGTATTCAAGATTACACACACGTCAACGGCTTAATTTGACACATAAAGATACTCGATAAGGGCTATAAAAGCAATTTTGCATACAAAAAGGAAGAAACTAATTAAATAAGTATGCACATTGCATATTCAAGGTTCGTTTACCACTTAACAGACTGCGACCAGTGTTGCCAGATTAACCTGAACTGATAGGTAGGACATACGGAATCCAAGGGTGTTTTATTGGCAACATTGGTTCTGGTAGGAGGACTGTAAAAATTCGTTAATCAGTATGTTCAGGCCCTTAATTGATGCTTGCAAGGATGTTGTTACAATGGATCTTATCAATCGAATTATTCTGATGGGAAGTTATTATATTCTGATACCCACTCTGATTCCACCTTTTCGCAGTTACATTTAGGTTTGCCTTATCATAGAGGAGCAGGCGAAGGAGACAGAAATACAGCATAAAATCTTAACCAGTGCGCAAACTGTAACCATGAATTCAGCATATCATTTTCGACCTCCTAGCGTAGAAATTTTTCGTCAGTGATACAAAAAAAAATCTGCTGTTTCATAGAAAAGTGCAATACCTACGCGGTCATAATGTATGGAATTACAGTTTTTAAACGTAGATCCCTATGGAGAAGAACGGGCAAGAAACTCCAAGGACACTCTTTTAAATCATGGGTATTACAAAATCTTGGGAACATTATTCTTGGTGCTTCTTTATGCGAGAACAATGTAAAAAAAAAAAGATTCTAAATAAGCCATGGCAGTTAGGAGATGACCAGTCTCAACCGACGGCGCCCGTTCACGAACTTGACGCGTGGATCAACACCATCCAGCTCAACCATTTTCTAGGGAACCGAATGATCCAACACACGCGCCACCATCAGTGAGACATTTAAGTGAACATGACATACTCTCAACTACCACGCTTTTTCAAGTCGAGGTATACATCAAAACAACATTTTATAAGGATGCATGGTAATCATACTCATGGTACGCACATTTACAAAATTTTAACAAAATGCTTCTAAATTATACAGAACTATAGTTTCAATGTATTTGAGAAATTAATAAAATTCGACTTCCAAAAAGAAAGAAAAATATGTAATATATTATCTACTGATATTTTAATAAATAATATTTGGTTCAGTAAAATCAAAAACAAATTCATAATGTCAGAAAAATAATAACAATAGGAACAGAAATGTTCGTAATGACAGAAAACATAAAAAACGAGGGGAAGCATATCTTCCAAATATTAAAATGTTAACTAGTAAGCCCAGGTGGCTGTGGAGCAGGACCAGCATTAAGCCAAGCATTTTATCTACGATATTATCATCTAACTTATAATATGCTTGTCTACATAGTGTGCGTTTAATGCATGACTTACATTTATTTTCACTTAGTTCAAGAATATCCACTGGTATTTTATAATAACATTTACACAGTACCCCACAAAAGAAGTATAATAAGAAAAGAAGTAAAATAAGACCCGTAACGACTGTCAAAGATCTACAAATGACAGCCGGGACCAACGGCTTAGCGTGCTTTCCGAGGCACGGAGGGGTCTTGTTAGGCAAAGATGGTCACCCATCTGCGGACCAACCGCGGCAAGCGTATCTGATCGAGCGATTTCATAAAAACCTTAAATAGTCCAACATTTTCTATCAGTACCGTACATAGTTCTATCTCTTGGAAAGCTTCAATGAACGGAAATGTCTTACCAGCTATTAAACACAGCATAATCAACTTTCAGTACTTAATTACAAATGAAAATCACTAAACCACAAAATCCATCCGTAGCGACTAATTGTCCCGCTACGTGTAGATCATTCCTCTGCGCGCGCGCACGCGATGCTTGGCGTGGCGATTATCGCGACATCTGCTGGGAACATCGCGTTTCACACAACGCTTGTTATAATTACGCTGCTGCATACAGTGACGGGCAACACGCGAAGACTTTGAAATATTGTTGGTGCAGACTTTCAAAAATGTAAAAATTTGCGGTAATCTTGGAATTTCTGAAATTTCGTTGAGCTACCAACGTGAATGGTTTGTATGAGTTCTCTATTAGTCATTAATAAGACCATCTTAGGCGTTTCTGTTAAGAATTTGTCTCTTTTGCAAGTATACGCTGATGATGATGAAGAGCAGCAGTTCCAGCCATGCCTCCGGAACCAGTATGCAAATACAGGTGCAGAAAAAGAACTAAAGTTAAAAGCAATGTTAAGAACACAGTCGTTCCACACGACAAATCAACGAATGAAGAAAGAAAATAACCCCGAGAGTCCTGCCACTGCGTGCAATCGGAGCACTGATCGTTGTGAGCCTTACATATAGCCCATAATGTTCCCACTGCTGGGATACAGGCCTTCTCTCAGTAAAAGGGAGTCAACCGTTATCCACCACGCGGACCCAGTCCGGGGTGGTAGATCTATCATGTCTCCAAAATTTTTGGTTCTGGTACATGCAGTTTTCCTCACGATGTTCACCGTTTTGAGAGCAGTGGTGATGAAATAATGTATGCAAAGTAAATCGCCTCTTGAGTTTCATACCTACGACCCGACGCGACATGTACCTCTTGGCCACCATTGGTCCCACTGTGAGTCTAATTTGGTCAAATTAAGAGTTAGCCACCTTTAACGACCAATACCAGAAGATATTTCAGGATAACATTAGATATACCCACCTAAATGCTTATCTTAGTGAAGTTCAATTAGGAATTAATTTTACGGATGCACACAATTTCCAACATTTCCATATAAGTGTGTAATTAATTATTGTAAACACATCCTACAATTGGCTTTTACTCAGATTCTAGTCTACCTTCTTTCAATCGCGTGCATAATTATAACTCTCCTAATTACATTCCCAGGGCCTTAAGGTTATAGTGAAAGTGTAAAAAGTTGAATTAACTTATATATGGAGTAATTATGCTATGCCACAATAATCGGGAAGTTGACGGGTGATAGCAGGGTCGTGGGTCTAAACCCGTATTACATTGTTGAAGTGAATTTGTGGCAGTTTTTGGCAAATCGTTTAGAATTCACACATAAACTCGAGAGCAGTGGACTTACGAGTTGAAGAGCGTAGGTTCGAACTCTGACAGGTACTCTACTTTGTGTAAATTATTTCATCACCACTGCTCTCGAAACGGTGAATGAAAAAATCGTGAGGAAACGGGCATGTTCTATAACCAAAGATTCGACGATATGTGTCATCTACCAACCCGCACTGGGCCCCCGTGGTGGATTACGGCCCACTCTCTTTCACCGAGAGAAGCCGTGTGTCCCAGCAGTGGAAACGTTATAAGTTGATTATGCTTAAGCTACATAAACTCACGCCTGCTTCCCATGGGGTAGGTAGAAACTTCTACAGGGGTGAGTTAATGTATGTAAGGAAGTATTTAGAATTCATATTCTGTAAAGATGAGCCTCCGTGCCTCGGAAATCACGTTATCAAGTCACTCATATATGGATCTTTGACATTCGTTACGGGTCGTCAGAAGCCCGAGTCTGACAACCAGTCTTAGTACGGGGTATCGTATTACCCAGTAATTGTGTTGTGGAGGTCAGATAGGTAGTCGCTCCATGTAAAATACTGGTATTCAGCTGCATCTGGTAAGACTAGAAGCCAACCCCAATATAGTTGGGAAAAGGCTAGGCAGATGATGGATTCTGTAAAGTTGAGCATTGAAGAGATTAGAATATTACAGATTTGGTGTCAATGAAAGAAATCGTGGCTGAGAAGAAGATTCGGCATTGGATTGGAATCGGTTGAAACTATTCTTGTCAGAAGATCTACACGACAGGTTGTCGATTTTATTGTATTTATGATCAAAAGTTTCGCAGGGCGTAATCCCAACTTGCAGCTAGCTAGAGTGGCAGCAAAAGTAGAAAAATGACGTCTACGTAACATACGTCGATCAAGAAACAAGGATTGTCCTTGGGAATGCATCAATAACAAACAATTCCAATTTTATCTATCTTTCAATGTTTCTAACCTATTCCAACCAACAAATATCGCAAAATATTAGCCACAAAATACAAGTTCAGCGATACCTAACGATAACCAAATTCACGTAGGTTGGCGGTGACCCGATATTCATATAAACTATCTGTCGATAAACATAATATCGTAATGCAAACACAACTATTTGCCGACACGCTACTTGCATGTTTTGACAATGATTATTTATTTGGGAATTTGGAGATATTATTATAAATGTGCGAAGAAATGTATGGTATCACCTGCTGTAGATTATTTTGGCTTAGGTATGACAGGTTGCTGACCGATCGATTATGAAATACGTAGTACATCTTGTATTAGCCTCTAGGCACTGCTGTAAATTAAATGTTCGAAGCCTACAGGATAAGTTTTTAACCAGTGCGCAAACTGTAACCACGAATACAGCATGTCTAGCCTTTATCAATGTCCCCCCCGAGTGGGTTCCCGCATTGTCGTTGCGGGGGGGGCTTAGTAACCGTGGTCTCCCATCCACGGTGAAGCCAAGAGGAACCCAACGGTGGGGCCGCTCGTCAGGGCTTTTGCCTTCAAGCCATTGACGTAGCGGCCAAAAAGTAGGTTGCGGTGAGGTGCACCGCAACTGAGGTGGGCCGCGATGTCGAATGGGAGGCATCGCGGCTGAGGGTTACAGGCTGCGGTAGAGGAGGAGTGCCGGTGCTTCTGAGCAGCGCTCTTCCCTTCCGTGGCCTGGACGGGGCCGCCACCGTTTGATGGCGGACGCGGTGGGGCCGCAGGGGAAGAGGAGTGTCGGTATAGCGTCAGCCGCTCTCCCTATCCCCTGCGGCCGAAAAGTGGTAGACGGGACGGCGCGTTGTGTTCCTCACGCGCGCCGTCAAAGATGTCAGCAACCACTGGTGGGGTCCGCAAGGGCCGATGCCTGCCAGGGGTGCGGGTTTGTTCGAAAGAGATACCACGGCCCCTGGCATACGGGCTACTGAGGGAACACGGGTGGGTTTTAGTCAGTAAAAGTCTGACATGCCCTCCTGCTCTACTCAGCAGGAGAAGTCATTTGATGATTTCCCACCCAAAAAAAAAAAAAAAGCCTTTATCAATATTTAAGTTTCAATAAATTTAAATCGTTCATCAAACGTAAGTTGTGCCTGAAAGCCTTTTATACCTTTAAAGATTATATTGAGGACAAAAAAGCTTGGGATTGACCTGCTCCAATTTTTTTTTGCTTTGGCATGAATATGAAAGCTAAAAAAAAATCTGAGTTTTGCGAACATAAATGTAGGGAACAGCAGATTTTTTTTTCGCGATTTCAGGTTTGGTCCCATAGTAAAAGTTGTTCATAATGATGAGTACAATCATGTGTTTAAATGTCGGTCACTAATTACCAGTCACCCTATAAATGTCCTCAATAAGGATCCCGACAACGCAGACAGGGCCAGACAGGCCCACCTACTGAGCGATATTATAATGATAAAGTAACACCGAAGTATAAAACAGACAGTCTGTCTTCTTATTAGTACACGAATAAACAAAAGGTCTGATTAAAATTCTAGAGAGCATTTTGTTATTATTTTTACGAACACGAACAATGAACTTCTTAGGTATCCTTGGAGTCTACTCTCTATATACGTCAACGAAAATGCGGGCCCGTCCAAAAGTAGTAATCAGTCAAAACAAGTGAAAATTTCAATTTTTCGGACGGACAAAAACCTATCGGGATCAGGGACAGCTGTTAAATTGTGTTGTTATTCAGTCTGTGTTCGGACCCCAAACTTATGTTATGTCTGGAAGTAATGCGGCGTCTGAAGCGCCCGTAGCTTCGACCGAAACTATGGACTTCGTGCGCAGATTGTAACGGTATACCACAATCTATACGGACACAACACCCTCACTACTCTGATCTCTGAACGAGTCTAAACCCAAAATTCTGAATATATCATCTTTATCAATGCAGCCGAGGCCAGGGTGATCTAATTCAGGCATGTCTGTGCTGCCAGAAAATCAAAAGACATTTGTTCAAACTAAGCCGAGAGTCCGCATTTTGCAGAACTTACGGAGGAATGATTAGTTCGGAGCCCGACCTAAGAATGAATGACAACACGATTTGACAGTTCTCCCTACTCCCGATGTGTTTCTGCCCGTCCAAAAAAAATAATTTATCGGCTGTAAAATTCACTTCGAAGTTTCGAACTACTTTCGGACGGGCCCGTATCCTTGTTGACGTAGTTAGAGAGTAGGCCCCTTGGAGAGCGTGAACATTAATTAATGTAATATATTCCCTGACTAAATTATCTCAAGGGATCCTACACAGTCAATCAACTCAGCCTATCGCAGTCCACTGCTGGACATAGGCCTCTCCCAGGCTGCGCCACAACACTTAATCCTCCGCCTGTGTGTGCGCGCGTGCGTGTGTGTGTGCTAGATCCAAATCCATTAAGCCATCTTTGTGTGATTGAGTAACAAACATCCAAACTTTCACATTTATAATTTTAGTAGGATAGTAGGAAGTACGTTTAATCTACGTAGATGAGATGCTTTGTGCGTGAGATACACCTCTCTAGATAAAATAAGACTCTCAAGGCCGAGAAGCTGTGGTAGATTGGACCATATACCATGAGAAACTTACTCTAATTTACCACAAAACGAAAAAGAAGCACCTTCTCAATTTATTAAGCCATTTTAAAACACAGGCCCTTGACAAAAAACGCAGAATTCAAAATAAGTGGTGTTTAATCTATAAATAAAGGCATAATAACGTAAACTGACGCAGTTTGCAAAGGTCAGCCATGTTGATTGATCGCCGGTGAGATGAAGAGATTCATGCTGTGTACAATTTCTGGACAAATGATGGTTAATTCAGTTGAATAATGACATAAGTTTCATGTTTATTGCTTACTTTTATTCTCGTTTGGTAATAAAGTAACTAGCTTTTGTCAGCGGGTTCGCCCGCGTGGAGGTCGGTGGATTATGCATTTAAACCTTCTTAAATCACTCTGTCTTTTGATGAAAACTGCATCAAAATCCGTAGAATAGTTTAAAGATCTAAGCGTACAAACACGTAAAGCGACTTTGTTTAATACAATGTAGAGAAGATGCACTTCTTCGCAGTGGTAAAATAATCGGACATGTAAGAATTGACTCATTGAGCTTTTGAAACAAAATCATAATATTTTATTTCACATAAACCTGCATGGGCACTTATGAAACGTCAGAAGCTAGGTGCACGGTTCCAAATTGTCGCTTCCTATGGAGAAGAGCCGGCAAGAAGCTCCATGGTTATTCTTTAAAAAAAATATTGGCTTTTACAATGTTTTCAAAATAAAGTGATAATAGGTATGGAAGAACAGTGCAGGCTTTTCCATATCAACAATTTCTACGCTACGCCGCGGTCTAGCTAGAATCAAGTGCTGTGTTCATGCTTTCACGTTGCGTTTCCATGCCACCCTGTCTATCCTCATAATTGTATGTTTTCAAATGGATGTTTACTCTGTCAATCACTGTCTCGAATGGCGTTTTCCAATACTTAACTTGACCTAGATCGTTGTGTAAGGTTTCAAACTTGGGGCAGTAGCGATGCATTTTAGATCATACAGGCACAATTCCCTTACACGCGGCCATTACTTATTCAAGACTAATTATTCTAGTTGGCAGTACTAGCTAAGTGGCTACCCTTCTTCTGTTTGTTTCAAAACCTTAGCCTTTTCAATTTCAAGGTCTTAAAATTGATTGGCGATCGGCGATTAACTAGAAACGAGTAGAGCTAGCGAGTGGTGAACTGAAAGACGTAGCGTTGAAAGGCCTACCACAACACAAGATAGACCGATTACTTGGTGAGGGCCGCAGGAATCCGCTGGATGCGAAAAGCACAGAACCAGTCGAAGTGGCGGTGCTTCGGGGACGCCTATATCCAACAATGGACGTCTTTTGGCTGATATGATGATGACCAGTAAAAAGTTGGCGACTAATGAGCAGCGAGTGCGCGACGGCGACGAGCGATTACTCGACGAGCAATTACTCTTTCAGCGAGTGTCCTGTCCGCCAAGCGAGCTTCGATAAGCGAGTACCTCTTTAATAGCTCTTGTCGCTGCGATAAACGAGTACTTGACGACGGTGACCAGTCAGAGATCTACTAGTTACAGGATGGCTGGGACATCGGTGCACAAAGCTGTCACCATGAATTCAGTACATAGTTCTGAACCCGCGTGCATGGAAAATTTCTCAGGACCTATTCTTCTGTACGTTTCTTGAGCTAGAAAATCATTGATAGCTAATCGCTTCCTCATCCGCGGTGGCACAGTTGCCTTATAAATATTTTAAAAAAAAGTTAAAAATACTGTAGTGTGTTGCATGGAATAAAAGGCATTTTTTTAATTTTTATTATTTAAATACATTTACCTTATCCACCATTAATTCTACCCTTTTTCAAACACAACCTTGTTTATGCAAAGGGATCAACTTAGATTTAGACCTAGATAAAGAATTTAAAATTCGATTAGGCACGTGTTTACCAAACTTAATCGACACACGTTCCAACGTCCGCCCATATAGCACCCCTATGCATGTGCTTTAGTAATAGTTTTAAATGTCAAGGTTGAATTTAGATCACGAAAGGGTTTCTTTTAATTACTTAATTGGAAAGTCAAACTAAGCTGAAATTAATTAAACACTTGTTTCATTGGCAACATTGCAGTGTAGTTTTATTTTTATTTTTTAACTTATATCTGAGTCAAGGAAACGGTTTTAGTTTTGACAAGCGTTTTATGAAAGAATACTTAATGTCGTTTCAAGAACCAGAAGTTGTGAAACAAAAACCTTCTATTTGTAATTAGAATAGAAACAGACTATCTTCAAATAATATCTTCAGACGTCAATTCAGAACGCAACAGTAAATTCAATTTACAAAAATCGCAACAAAATCACAACGTCAACCTGCCACAGACAATCAAGAATTTACTTTTTTTTTAACTTAATTAATTGTCATAAAAATTGTTCAGTCTCCAATTAAAGGTTGTACATCCGATAACGATCTCCTTTCTCAAAAATTAAAAGTTTCTTGGCACCCTAAGTTTGTATCGTCTACAGCTAGGGGGCGTGGCGACATCCGGCCTGTTATCACTTCCTTGGTAGCCGTGTTTAATTACGAACAACTTGTGAGGATGATAAGGTTTTTTTTTAATGTTATCTGTTGATTTAAAGAAAGAAAGTTTGGGTAGACGTGATATGATTTTGTCGTGATGCTTGTGTGTAGATAGAATTGAATGAAAAAAGTCTATAGGTAGGTATTGTACTATGAAACACATGAATTTACCTCACACCTGTACCTATTCCTGGAGGGTGGACAAAGAGGTTGGTATAGGACAGTATTTTATCTCAGTTAGCGACTCGCGCTTTACTTGTGTTAACAAGGGTACAAAACACGCTGTAACTGTACCGTCCGAAACTGGTGAAGTAGGAAGTGCGAGTGTGTGTGTGTGCTACATGCTGACACTATTCATCACCACATACATTCACTGCATGCTTGTAAACTTGTTTATCACAAGTAAAGCATGCGTCGCTTCCTGAGGTCAAAATTGTATGACACAATGTAGTACATAATTATATTTTTCTCGATCATGGTTGCGTTTATTAACATAAATAACATCCAAACTCGAAACACAAATACATATTGGTTTTGTGCGGGAATCAAACCCATGTCTTAGTACTACAGATGCTACTCGATCAAGCACTGCGTCATAGTAGCTGTCTGTACCTACCTTACGAATGCAATGAACAAAGAAGTGATCTTTTGCGTTCTCTATAATAATGAGAGAAGTACCTATTTGGTATTTTTATCCAGGACCTCATTCTTATTTATTAAGTTTTAGATAAGCTTTATCTTCCTGTTGTTCCTTATCAATGATCGGATGTTAATGTCTAGACTTGCAGCTACTACTTGATGCTATACATACATATCGTAACGATATGTATTACTTAGGCACGCTTTACTTATGATAACCAAGTGTTCCTGAAAAATATAATTATTTATTTATTTATTTAAATAACATGGGAGACTTACAGCTAAATCAAACAGTATATAGTGTTGTGTGTGTGTTGTTGTGTTGTGTTGTGTGTGTGTGTGTGTGTGTGTTAGTATATTGTATATTTATTATTTGCGCCAACAACATCCCCATTTTAAATCCAGATCAATCGCTATCCATGCCAAGGTTGCCTGGAAGAGATCGCGGAAAGCGATAAGGCCGCCCATTGTATATTTTGTAGTGTACCTACCTTGTTTTTTTTGCAATGTATTTTTGTGGTGTACAATAAAGTATTTATAAATAAATAAATAAAATCAAGGACAGTATATTAGACAGAAAGCCATTACAGGTCTCCACTTATAAAATGCAGATTTAAAAAAAAGTTAATTCTAAGGACATTCACACTAGGTTACTACATATTACAGCATATGTTGCTCGCACAGCATAACAATCATCTTAACCTAACAAAAGAAACTACATGAAAAAGTTATCCTGGTTGACGACACACCGGTGTGGCCGTTACCACTTGGCCACACCACTGCTTGCACGCACAACTATGTACAACATTGTGTTATACAATTTTTACCTAAGAAAGCGACGCATGCTTTACTTGTGGTAACCAAGTTAAGTAACACGCTGTCAATATGAGCATGGAGACGAGTAGCACATAACACACACGCACTCTTCCGACTTCGCCATTGTGTGAGACATTCACAGCGTATTTGCACACTTGGTAACCACAAGTAAAGCGCGCGTCGCTTCACAAGATAAAAATATTGTACCAAAGGCAGGTACGATGCGGTTAATTCAATTTACTACAAATTAACGAAGCATCATCAAAAGCCTATATTGTTTACCAAAAATCAATACGGATATAAATCATCGGAGGCTTTATTATATTAACAGATTAAGATGCACGATAAGATAGCAACGAATAAATTACAAAAAAAAAAATGTTACTTCTTTAGTACCCACTTAGTACTTTGTTACTGAAGCCTTGACCTTTCCTTAGCATATTATTAAGCCGAATATATTTTTTATACTACATATTGTTTAAAATTAACAAGCCTTTTTTTGGGCTAGTAGCATATTAGGCTCGAAAGCATTAGGTACCTAAAGTTATTTTTGCCTATCGCCCCTTGACACAAGTACGTACCTATTTTTTTGTATTGTTTTAAGGGTTTGTGGCTATTTACGCCGATCGATCCGTGTCGCAGTTGGTCCGTAGGTGGATCATTCATTACGTACCTAGACCCCTCCGTGCCTCGAAACGCACGTTAAGCCGTTGGTCCCGGTTGTCATTCGTGAATCTTTGGAAGTCGTTACGGGTCGTCAGAAGTCCGAAAGTCTGACAACCAATCTTACCTACTTAGGTATTACGCAGTTACTAGGTTGTGGAGGTCACATAGGCAGTCGCTATGTAAAATACTGTGGTGTATTCAGCTCCATCCAGCTAGACCAGGGGTCGGCAACCTTTGAAGTCGGAAGAGTCAAAAATGACAATTTACAAAGTTTTAAAAGAGCCACAATTTTTTAAATATCATACAGATTACGAAACAAGTCACAGTTATGATTGATTTCATAGTAAAGGTGAAAGGGCGTGGCTAAATCTACGCCATTTGCAAACTCGCCATTTTTTTTTTTATTTGATAGCTCGCCAAGTGAAGGGAAAATAAATAATATTTGCGAATGAAACTAAAGAGCCGAAGCGTCACATCCAAAGAGCCGCATGTGGCTCGCGAGCCGCAGGTTGCCGACCCCTGAGCTAGACTGATAGCAGACTCCAACATAGTTAGGAAAAGACTAGGCAGATTTGATTTAAGTATAGTATTTTTTTGTTATAATTGAACAAAAAGATACAAAAGTCTATTAAATCAGGAGCGAAACTCCATGACATAATCATCATAGTCAGTTTTATATCTGGACCGTTGGTGACAAAACAAGTTGCCAAAATCAGAAGACTTAGTAGCTATTTAGATGTCGTTAGTTCTGAAAAGAAATGTAACACCACACAGACACAGTGTGCACAAGGTTTTATAAAGTAGAAACAATAAAGAATTTTATTACGTTTTTCGTCAAGATTAAATTACTTTTCTGCTCACAATAGAAACAAAAAAATTTAATTGAAGCACAACAGAACAATGTTGTATTTAAGCAGGAAAAGTTTTTCAGTCTGTTTTAAGTTGGCATTCAGAGTTCAAAGCATTACTCACTAGTGTGCTCTATACTTATTCAGCCTATTATAGTCCACAGCTGGACAAAACCATTGTGAAAGACCCATAAAACAAAACTGTACTACGGTAAATCTCGAGATGCATTAATATTAACGAGCATGTGGTGCCATCTAGCGTTGAGTAGCGAAAGTTTTATATAATGGCGCCGAGTTTCAATTTTGATTATTTTCATTTTGTTGTTGCGGAATCTTTAGTATCGTCGATGTGACTAGTTTATTGTTCTCTAAAACTCTTAAAATAATAATTACATTTCGGTAAACAAAAGGTGAAATAATCAAAGCGCATAAAAAGTTTATCCGCATTGCTGTCAAAAAGAAAAGTGCCCAAAAGGCTGCATTTCCAATGCCACGTTGTATGGCAATGCTGATTCTTTGGCATAATGGCATAAAAAATAGACCTAGTCCTCTGATGGTCACTGTACGGCACAATGTAGCAGAAGTTGAATAATATTTTCATCGAACGTTTTATTACTTTTGCTATATTTCACTTTGCCTGAAAAATCTTACGTACGGCCAATAATGAAGTAGCCAAAGCTATTTCTAAATAAGATTCATAGACAATTACCGTTTGTTGATAGATTGATAAACAACGTTTACGTAGGATGCTATTGAATATGCAATGAATTTGTCTAGACAATAATATATTAATAGGATCTCTATTTTAGTTTATGACGTAAACTTATTTACATTATTACGTAATTAGGTAGTATGACCTAACTGTGTTGGTCAAAGGGTGAGATGCCAATGATAATACACCTACAAGTCATGACGTCATCAGGGGCGAATTAATCGCAAAGCATAATTATTGAAAAAATATCTAAATATTTATGTCGAGATAATACAGTAAGCAGTTTCACAGTTGAGACACCAGAACCAGACACCAAGTTGAGACTAGCTTGCTAGGTTAAAGTATATTATTTGCCAGTGAGCCTCCCAAACTAGACAGTCTGTATCTTGGGGCTCGGGGTACGAATTCCAGAGTAGAGAGGTGATTTCGGTAGATGGTATGGATTAGTGTAAGTTCAGGGTTTGTGTGGCGTGTAGCGTGTGCACTGTGTGTGTGGTTGGTGCGTGGTGTGTGTGGCGTGTTTGTGGGTGTGTGTGTGTGTATTTTTGTTCGCCTTATGCTTGGAGGAAAAAATATAAGCATAAAGCCGTATGTGATTTCCCATAAACACCAATTACGAACTTCCATGCAAAGTTACATCCGTGTCCAAAAGGATTATTGAAAATTAATCCCGAATTTGCAAAAACCTTTCTCAGTGGTCACTTTCGCTATATAAGAAGCTCTTGCGCAAAATTTTATGTTTCTATAGCTACGCAGAGGTGCCATGTCTGTCAATTAATTAATGAATACAAGGTTTTAAAATTAACATACGTTAATGTAGGTAAATTACCTACCAGGGAAATTTTAATTTAAGATTTTTGATGTTGTAGATAATAGCTAAGCAGATGAAAATGTTTAGCTAGATTACACTTTTTCCTGTAATTCGAAAATCCCAAAAGAATTAAGTATAAGCAGACCATACCATAACCTAATGTATTCCTCGAAGAGATGGCAGAGGCGAAGTCAGCTTTTTCAATACTGATGAGTTTGTTAAAATAACATGTAGTTAAAATTATGCTCTATATAAGTATATATTATTCTCTAAACGATTGGCACACCTCCCTAAGAATTACCTACTAACATCATTCTCGAAAAACAAATCTCTACACTAAACTAGAACAATCCCTACTATCCCTACTAATATTATAAATGCGAAAGTAACTCTGTCTGTCTGTCTGTCTGTCTGTTACGCTTTCACGCCTTAACCGCTGAACCGATCGTCATGAAATTTGGCCGAGATATAGCCTGGGATATGGGTAAGGACATAGGCTACTTTTTTACGCGATAACCGACATCCACGCGGGCGGAGCCGCGGGCAAAAGCTAGTTACCCATAAACCCCGTACTAAACGGACACTATGTAAATATTTACGTCCCCATTTCTATTACATCAAGTCTGTTTTATTACAGGAATACGTCCTTTATTGCGTTACAATTGCATGCGTTCGTTAAGTGAATCGCATGCAGTGACGCACCTGCACGCAATCTGGCCAGGTGAACGCTTAGACCACAGAATAGGGACATGCAGAAGGCCAGCTACACGTAGCGAGCTTTTCTAAAAATTACTGCAAAATTAATGTGTAAAATGTCAAGTGCGCGCTAAAAATCTGTAAAAATGCTGCAATTGGCTGTTTAATGAATCATTCAACGTGCTGAAAACCACAGCACGCGACCTTGACAGTTTGTCACATTAATTGTACGATACTTTTCGTTCGAGAAATGGCCCATAGACGCGTACTAACAGCGGCCACCACCGCTCCTCCTTCGTAGGTATACGAACAATAATCTACGTATCGTTTTACAGTAGAGAAAAATGTTGACGATAACGACTCAGGCTGTAAAATGACTATATTCCTATTTTCATACTAGAATCTGTAAATATAATTATGTAGTTAGGGCAATTATCGCTACTGCGATGCTAAAATGCACCAGCTATTTATATATGTCAAACAAATGCCAGTCGAGAGTGCACTCGCTTTTGGGTATGTATGACTGTAGACGCATGTGTAGTCACCAAAAGAAATAAGTAACCAGGGTCGTCGAATATAGTTGAAGTTTAGTTAGAGACCGATAAATGTTTTCAAAGGCAATTAAATTCGATAAATGAGACACTTAAAACAAGTGGCTCATTTATCGAATTTAATTGCCTATAGGGCTGGCCTTCTGTACAAATCTATGCTGTGGTCGGGGCGGTAAACGCACGCTCTGGGACGACGCGACGTAAATGCACGCATATTTTATTGACTAGCTGTGCTCGCATCAAAAGGTGCCAGCATAATTCGTAGAATGTAAATCTTGTACAGTAGGTGCAATATTTATTGGGGAAGTATGCCTGGGGCGTGATTTGTGTCAACTGTTTTGCTTTTCACAGATTTGCTGATATTCTAAAGTGCTTCAAAATAAAGTGTTTCCTGTATCATCATCTGCCTAGCCTTTTTTCCAACTATGGTGGGGTCGGCTACCTGTCTAACCGGATGCAGCTGAATACCAGTATTTTACATGGAGCGATTGCCTATCTTACATCCACAAGTCTACAAAGGTCTACCACCCAGTTTCTGGGTAATACGATACCCCTTCGTAAGACTGGTTGTCAAACTTACTTCTGACGACCTGTAACGACTGTCAAAGATTTTTTGTATACCAATACACAATTATACAGGTTTTAAAATGTTTGCCTTTCTACTGCAATGACTGAAATTAATAGTAACCTACTTTAAGATTGGTAATTGATACTGGCAGAATAGTCGATACCGGCTCAGTTCCCAAAAAGAAAAAAAATGCAGATTATTGAGATTTCTACTTTCAGATATTTATGCTTCCAGTGGGATGTCACATAATTTTGGAATACAAACGGCTCCTAATTACGAAATAGAAAAAGAACGTCAAATTAACATATTTTTTATTTTATTATGTTTAGATTAGATCGATAATGGTATCGATCTAATCTAAACGCGTCTCCGGATTTATGCTAGCTAATTTAATTTGACCTGACTATAACTTTTTGCCTTTAAACAAAAATACACATCGTAAGTACATACAAAATGTTACAAAATAATTTACACCAACAATAAATAAATATATAAAACAAATCGATCATAAACTCCCCTACAACCAATCCACAAAAAAAAACGCATCACAATCTGAAACACCTTAACATCTTTACCTCACCCCTATTCGACATTCAAAAGCCAAAAAAATAAAACAAAATCATAAAGTTATCTGACCATTAACCAACGGTCTTTTTTACGACAAATTGTTTATTTCGTCGTTATGTTGTAAAAGACGGCTGCATCGAAAGGGGTAGTGGCCAAATTACGCTTCACCCTACATGCGAGAATTCGGTGACTTTGGGTTGGACTGAATTATGCGCAAAGGTGCAAGCCAGAAATTGTTTACGACATAAAATTTTGTTCTTAATAGAGCCCGGAGAGAGCTTTTTAACGAGCTTTTTAGTGCTATTCTTTTATTTAATCTATTTTTTTAATATTACAACCATTATTGACAGCTTGTGCTGCGTATACATTTCCTTTTATTTACCTAAGATGATAATCTTCCCTGTGGCTGTAGTCGCATCCTGTGGTTTGCTCTAAACTGTTCAATAGTTTAACAACTGGCCAGCATTCCAGCATTTTTTTAAATAATGTACATGTTATTAAATGCCTTTAATCTTATCCTAAAGTTATGGTTAATTATGGGGCCAGATGGGAGACGTCCAGTTCTGTAAGAAGACCACTAATATTATAGTGCTTTCAGGGAATGACCATTTAATACTTCCTACATTTTATCCAGTTCTTACTGTGTTTTTTTACTCAACTGTATTTTTACTACAAGTGTGGCATATTAATCATTCCATAAAACTAATTACATTCATTTAATGATTTTGTAAATGAAACAAATCTTTTAGTTCATTCAGACTATTTAAAAGTAGTTTTTTTTTTTTGTATTACATCATCTTAAAACTATGTTAGTCATGAGGCAATCAATAAGTACTTAATGTATTTAAGGAAAACAAAAAATAAAAATGGAAACGGGAAAATCAACAAAAAAATAATAGGCAGTAAATAGACAAAATATAAAATAAATTTAAAATATAAGAAACCAGTATAATACAGCCTGCTAAGCCTTCCCACAGTTGCCGATACCGATATGTCTGCAATCATCCTTAGGATTCCGTTGCCAAAATCTGACTACTCTGAAAAAGTTATCGTGGTCAGTGGTCATACATAAAAAAATAAAATATACGCATCGACTTGAGAACCTCCTCCGTTTTTTCGTAGGTTAAAAAATGTTTAATACTGAATATTATTTAATGTACTCATATGTAATCAGTGGTAGGTACCTCAAATATTTCTAGTTTGTCATTAGAAAACCGTTACCTATTTATACCAGGGTGGTTGCTTACTGCATAGCCTCTGTCACATCCAACAGGTTGATGGAAATCTTTTTTTTTTGTCACTCTAACGGACGAATGTCCAGTGGCATGTTATTTTGACACAGCTCTATTTTTTATCAAACATATGGTAGTTTGGATAGCCTTGGTAGATAGATTAGGAACGTAAAGGGTTCTAATATTTATTTTTTGTAAAATATTGTGGTGTTCTTGAAACCGCTTCTAGATTTCACTGATTCAATAGTTAAAGCAATTGGGACATCAATGGTACAACTTACCCGTTTCACAAGCATCAAAGCTTTTTATTTTGCAACACCCTAATTTTGTAACACACTATCAATCAGAATCTAAATAATTTTGAAGAATATTGCTAATATGTACATACAATTGCTTCCTACGTTCGAAAAATTTGTCTGCTCAGCAATACAAATAACGCAATGCATATTGTTGAAATGTCAAAATGAAAGACATTCGTAGGTATTGTTAGTTTGTTACACAATTATTCCGCTAGTTACCTTTGCCAACGAAATCTTGTCATGTCAAAGAATTCAAGTCATCTTTCGATAGAATTGAAGCAAGCTCAAAGGACATTGAAATTGATGATCACCCAATTCCTACTTGACAACTGGAAAATAGTAAAACTATGTGTAATCCCTACTATTCCCTACCAATATGATGAATGCGAAAGTAACTCTGTCTGTCTGTCTGTTACGCTTTCACGTCTAAACCGCTGTACCGATTGTCATAAAATGAAGTAGTGATATAGCCTGAGATATGGAATAGGATATAGGCTACTTTTTTTACACGATAACCGAAAGCCATGCGGGCAGAGCCGCGGGCCAAAGCTAGTTAAAGCTAGTTAGCATAAACTTCAACTTCCTTTGTCTCATGTCCTGTTCTAACCATACCAACAAAGTAATAACCTCCCATATTTCTCGCAACTGGTAAGGTGTTCTAGCGCCATGAGCCATCAATACACAACATCGTGGGCACGTGCTCACGCGGTTGTGCGGCTGCATATTACCATGCGCCTGCGCAGTGCGCTGCGCCTGCGCCGTGACGCGCGTCTAATAAAATAATAACGTATGCGCTTGCGAGGCATGGGCGCTTCGGTCGCCGGGACAGGTAGGGAGTTGGATGGTGAATTTAATGTTGCATTACTGTAACCATATTTTTAAAGCCTTTTTGACAATATTGGGCGTTTTGAATACCTTTTTAAAGTTAATAAATTTAATTTACTAAACTTTCGCTGAATGTGAAAACTTATTATGACATCCTCCTTTTTTATATTTACTAGGTACTCGCTCTTTGATTAAGGTCTAGCTTTCCTGCCAGGGGTGCGGGTTTGTTCGAAAGATATACCACAGCCCCTGGCATACAGGCTACTGAGGGAACACGGGTGGGTTTTAGTCAGTAAAAGTCTGACACGCCCTCCTGCTCCACCCAGAGCGGGAGAAGTTATTTGATGATTTTCCACTCAAAAAATAAAAGTCTAGCTTTTGTCAGCGATTTGTGGAGGTCAGAATTTATCCCACGAGATGGATAGATAAAAAGACCTGGACCTGGATAAAAAGTGTCCAATAAAAACATCCACAATCTTAACATCCAAACATACAAACTTTCACATTTATAATATGTGTAAGTTAGTATGGATAGTAAGATGGATAGTAAGATAGTTCTAAATCTTGTGACACTCTTAATAAATCGAATAATTATTTAATAGATTCACAGTAGTTTTTTTTATAGTATCGCGAATTACTTTCTTAAATTTTAAAAATTTAGCCACCCAAATCCGTCCCGTCCTCACAGACCAACGGGCTAACAGCGGGCGGCATTATTTTTTTCCACAAATTGTAGCACACAATAGGACGGAACTCGAAGGTGTTAAAGATACAACCCTTTATCTAGCCGATGGCCGATAGCCGACATATGCCGCCGTTTCCGACTGCGACTACAAAACGACACATGTGATCGGAAGTGATAATTACTGAGGAATTACTGTCGTTAATGTAGGGATACTTTTTAATTAAATTGGAGTGGGATTTCTGGAGTTTTAGTAAGGAATATCTAAGCACGAAAAAGTATGTCTAGTCTAACATAGTCAAGGAGGTTAACCAGTAGGAAGCTTTTAATTGTTTTTTTTTATGAATTTTATTGCAATCAATCATTCTTGAAGATATTCAGTAAAGTGTGTGGTGTTTTTAACGGGTTTGCACGAAAGCTGTAGAATGACTATTCCGGCCTCATGACTTCATGAGGAATCTTTCTTTCTAGTCTTCTCGCGACTGTTTGGGTGTCCATCAGGTTTACTACTGGCTATTTTGTCCTTTCTGAGATTTCTTCTGTAATATTTTGGATGTAGTAGGCTTTTAGATTTAAAGAAAGGTGTCTTAATAAATATCATCATCATTTAGGTCGTGAACGGACCTATGGTACTAATTCCACTATTTGTACAAAACTCACAAAATTTTCGCTAAATATACTACCTACATCTTTAAAAGAAATTGGTATTTCAAAAATGATTGCGAAAAAATAATTCAAGAAATACTAAGTTCTCAAAAACCCACTATCCATGCAGAAGCACATTCGCCATTTCAAACGACCAAAACTTCAAAGTAACACCTAACAAATAAATGGCAACCAAACTGTCCTTGCACTTTTGTGCAACGGTGCATGTCATTCTCTTTTCAAAAGGTGCACCTCAAAATGTGCAACTGACGCATGACACGTGCGCAACAAATCTGCGCAAACGCACATTTTGGTGCAATTATTTGTATTGTATGACTTGCTTTTGGTGTTTGGGATAGTCCAGGAAATTGTGGTTGTAAAGGATTGATTGATGGTATTTGGCCATGTGTTTCTTTTTGCGGTGTTTATCTTTAATTTGTAGGCAATGTGACGTTGAATGCACAATGTGCATCGCTGTTACCTAATCTGTTGTAAGGTTGAGGTGCAGCATTTGTTAAGAATGCAATCTGTTTCCTTTTCTATTCATTGCGTTTCAAATCTTTTGTAAAAGTCTCATTTGTTTGGAGAACATCTGATTGTAATCATATTCAAACATATTGTTCCCACTGCGAGGACACTGGCCTCCTCTCCGTGAGAGAGACTAGTACGTGGCGGTAGATGTCACGAGTCTTTGAATTTTTGGACATCCCAGTTTCCTCATGTTTTTCTTCACAGTTTTGAGAGCAGTGGTGATGAAATAGTTACCACAAAGTAAAACATCTGGTGTTCGCGACGATGCGTCACTATATAGCTTAATAGTTTGTTTTTGACATTAATTTAAAATCGTAAAGATAAGTGATAGTTAAACCAATAAACAATGGTGATAAGTGCCTACTATAAGAAAACCGTAAGTACCACCCTTTCAGACCTCATTTAAGTGGGCTGTATAGCCGTAATTTATAGTCTCAAGTACGTCCAGGTAACCTAGAACCGAGACCTAGCCCTGGGCGTAACTACCCCTAACGTAGTCTAAAGATAAACCCACTTAATTGAGCTCTGAAAGTTGTGTTGCTTTAGCTAAGTAATTTTTAAGATTTGAGTTTTGCTAGCCATCTTTCAGGGCGCGTCACGCCCTGAAAGTCATATGTGTAACGTTCTTAATATTAGATTGCTTTGGGTCTGTGAACCACCCTGAGGTATCTGTAACCAGAATTGAAATAAGTTCAGTAGTTTTCGAGAAAATCAACTTTTAAAATATTTATTGGTAACATTTTTCATAATTTTTCGGATTTTCTTGAAATAATCTTTCAGTACGGGAAGATATAGTACATACAGATATCTCAGGGGAAATTTCAAGGGGAATACAGGGATATATAACATGCCATATGTACAGTAATTTAATAATGTTTTGTATGCTATATTCCATTGTATCGATAGACAAAAATAGAATAAATAAAAGTTAAAACAGGAAGCAATTTGCGGCCCTCGTTACGGTAAAGTTTCGAGGCACCTCAGAAAATGTAAATTTAAACCAATTCGTAGTCATCGGCAAGATAAATTTGTTATTTTAAACTTAAATTAATTAACATGTAGTACAAGTAAAAGTTCTAAATTGCTTCCTGAAGGTTAAATCAAAATGTGTGTTATTTAATCAGGTAAAGTACCCCTTCACAGAGGTGTCTCAAAAACAACCCCTTCCTAGACGAAAGTCTGGAACCCGTTTCTCTGTCAGTCGTCAAAACGTTGGTAACGTCGTGAAGAACGGAAGATAGTAGCCGCCCCTGAAGATATCTGGAACCTATAGGTGCAGGACGTCAGCGCCGCGTGGACTGGGAGACCTACATACACACTGGGATAAAACCTGGATAGGAATACACCCTCCCTACACACCCTTCGTGTCCAAGCGATCACGCCCGTCCGGTACATCTGGGTTCGTACCTTCGAGTCTTAAGTCGGCCACAACTGCATGCTCTCGATATCTGAAGGCCAATTCTTGTAATTAAAAACGTTCGCAGTGTCATCTCGGAGACAATGGAATTTCAAAAATTTGACAAAAATGCATAGGAATTTTTGACAGATTGACACTGAGATCAGACTGTGAACGTTCTTAAAATTATCAGAATTGCCCCTCTGATTGTACAGACGCTAGCACATCAAGCTACCCCAATCTGTCAAATTTCTTTGATAGATTTTCAACTTTATCTTTATACTTTATACATAAGCATAAGGTTGATGTTCAATTAGGGAAATTTGACAGTTTGGGGTAGCTTGATGTGCTGGCGCCTGTACCACCAGCAACGATTTTAACCTGAAGAGTCATAAGAATGATTGACTGGCAGATATTAAACAGCATCATTCATAATTTTCCTGTCCATATCCTAATTTATTTAGGGTTGGCACAACATTTCTTCTTTTTTTCACACTTCTCCGTTGTTCGGTCATCTCCGTAGTCTAGTCACACCCTTTCTAACCATATCATCATTCACACAGTCCATCCATTATTTCTTTGGTCTCCCCCAATACTTATAGCCATCGACATTCATACTCAAAACTTCCTCATGACATTTTGCTCATTCCTCCATATCACATGCCCATACCATGACAACCGATTTCCAGCTCTGGCAGATATCTATACCAATTTTATAAAGAGGGAAGATTTGATTGTTTGTTTGCAGTGACTAGGCTCCGAAACTACTGAACCGATTTGAAAAATTCTTTCACTGTTGGGTCACAAAATACAGCCTAAATCACCCGGGGATAGTGTAGCTTACACTATCCCCGGGTGACATAGGCTATATTTTATCCCCGTATTCCCACGGGAACGGGAACTGAAACTGCGGAGCGTTGCTAGTAAATCAAACATAAAGAGAAAATTGTGAAGCTCTTCGTCACATTAGATGACATAAATTCAAAAATTACAACATCATTACAAACTTCAACAAATAACTCTAAAACCATAATTTTCGAAATAAAAAATCACAATTTCTCTGGTTCCCATATAGTTCATAGTGAAGCTGCCATAAAGGCTATTACACACGTCAAGCACCGAACATTAGGGCAGTAACACAACATCTAATGGACTGGCTCGTTACGGAGCCTTAATTATAAAGATGGGACTACACTATCAGATATAGTTTATGTTCTGTGATGAGATTTTATCTAAAATTTATATACCTACATTATAACGCAACGTATCTGAACGGCTTAATGACAAAACATGACAAAGCTTCTAATATCTATCACACTGAATGACTTTTTCATGAAATATCATTCAGAGAGATTATATGAACTTGGAGGGTTGAATTGATTATAATTCTATGAACTCACATTTGTTACGGTCAGGAATAATATTTTAATTAACATACAACCTGACCTGCTAATTGCAAAAAACGTAAGTAGTTAATAGAATTTTAATTTCGCGAAATACATAATGCATCCTCCTTATGTGGCTTTCTCAACACAAAAAATAACGAAGCATAAGAACGTTCAAGAAAAAACAACGAAATTAAATTATAACATTATACCTATTTAGTTCAGCAAATTAATTAGCTCAATTTTCAGTTTCCTCTCCTACTATTTTTCTGTGCCCAACAAGGTCTATAATGATAACATTATATATAGTTTTAAGTTACACCACCTAATTTTAAGTAATCATAAACTTAAAAAAAAATAACATACGAGTAGGTAAGTGGTTCATAAAAACAGTCGAGCAATCTTATCTCGGTCTACGCTCAATTGCTATTCCATTTCAATAATTATTATTCTATTGAAGATGCACTGTCAAAAACCAGCACCACCAGCTTCTCTTAATTTATCCAACAAATTTAACTTCTTAAAGCACAAAATAAGACCAAGGACATCAAATAACATGAAACTCCCTTTCTCCATTTCCCAAACCTTCGCAATATATCAAAGTAAAACTCTATGAATAAATATGAACGTATTAAATACAAACACATATTAATTCGGGAGATCGAAAACGTCATAAATGTCGGAGATACGTTAAATAGATGTTTGAGTAACTATTGATGCATCTCTATACGGTAATATACGGCTGTAACGATGGAAATTAAATCGTAATGTGTAGTTTGTTTCGTAATTATTTTGATTTTGAATCAATAGGAACGTAGGCCATTGATGGCATAGTGGAAACGACCGCGACTTACGAGCTCTCTGTGTATTATTTCATCACCACTGCTCTCAAAACGTTAAAGGAAAACATTGTGAGGAAACTGGAACTTCCTAGAACCAAGAATTCGAAGAAATGCGACATCCACCAACCCGCACTAGCTGGCGTGGTGAGAAAGAAGAAAAAAAGTATTTTTTGGGACGATTACGGTCCAATCCCTCCCAAAAAGAGGAGACCTGCGTCCCAGCACTGGGAACTTTATGGGCTGATTATGTTGGGAACGTGACCTGCTCGTGGTTATACCTTATGTCTCCAGGGAAAATCTCCTGTTAGTCTTACATGTGGAAATATTCTGAAAAAGATTTTATTTGTAAGGAAAACAGGCAATCATTAAGTTACGAGTATCTGATAACATAGATGAAAGAGACATGCAAATTATTCTGTCTTGAAAAACAAAAGTATTGAGTGCAAAAGAATATACTTTCAAAGTAACTGAAATTCAGAAACATATTCCAAAAATGCTGAAAAACACGTTTAGACTTTAGAAAAAGTGCCAGATTGTAATAAAATCACGGCGAAATATCACCAAAATTAAATCTCTTAATTATCATTCAACTATATCACTCCAAAAACCATGAATAAACATGCGTAAGAGCATAACCCATCTTGATTGCGTTTCGTAACATCTTATCTAAGAACCAAAAATCACGACATATTACTACGATTATAATTCTATAAACAACTCAATCAGGGATGATCTGGTGATTAACAAAATAGGTGATTAACATGCTAGTGAGGTCGATAGGCTCGTGCGACGACACATGTGGGCGGGTGCGCGTGCGCAGGTTACATGGAAACGTGGCGTTATGCATTTTTTTTGAAGAAAGTTTTATTATTTTGTTATGTTAATTGCATGTTATGGTTGTAGGACAAAATGTTGGTAGTTTTCTTGAGATAAGGTACCAATTATTTGATTTCCCAAATTCCTTTTTTTTTTCAATATCTTGAAAGACTTAGGTACCTGGTATTTAAACATAAGATTATTATTAGTGGCAATAGTGAATTGAGATGTTGTTTAGTACAAGTTGGAGTATTTTGATATTTACTTTGATTTTTATTTTGATTTAATTTGGAACCCGTTAGTTTTTTTATTTCACCAATCCGCTTCTATTGTATTCTTTAAGAGGAAAGAAGGCCACAAGAAACGGCAGTAAAAGATTTTTTTATTTAGGGAACAGTAAAACCTAAAAAATAACATATTTCCTACCTCTATAATATACCTCCATATAAACCCACCACGTAACCCACAACCACCGAAAACCAATACATTTTTTATTTAAATGAAACAGAACCATTTACATTCTGATAAGTCGAGCTTCGTCCAAAAGCTCGGGTAAGTCACGGCTCGCGTAAGGCACGCGACAAACGCACGGCATCACGACAAGTGTGCGCGTGCCCTTATGTCGTGCCGTTCGTGATTCGAACTGCTATTTATGTTGTATTGTTTCATTTTATTTTATTGCGTGTTATAATGATTAGAAGGAAAAAATAGATTGTGGTGGTTGAACCTGGCCTTTCAATGTCGCCGACAGGTGTTGCGCGTGTTGGATCCTTTAATGCTTAATAATGGTGTTTGTAAAAGACGTTTTAATATATATTATCTGGGTATCAGAGAGCGTATGCCTGAGAACTTCTACACTAAGCAGATCCTGAACAGTAAGTAACCATGCTAATTTCTGCGCATACGAAAAAGATCCAATCATCCAAGATCATTGACGCGTCAAAATTCAAGCGATGCGATTCGCTGTTGAATTCACTTAACCAATCACAGCAAGCGACTTAGCAATTTTTCTTCCGGAAACCGGGCCTTAGGGACTTAAATAAGGACAAATCTGATAGAAAAACAATTGAATGAAGAATGATATTTGATCCAGAATCATGTTGACATTGCACCTGGGCCGCCACAAAGACTCGATCAAGGCTATTTTCACACAAGTAAACAATAACTAAGTACTTAAGGCTGTAATTTCTTGAAAACGCTCAAAAAGGTTGTTTTTTAAACCAGTGTATCTCTTTAACCGTAAATAATTTTGAAAGCAAAAAAATATATGATACTTTCAAGTTTTTTTTGCATACTGTGATCGAACTCAAAACATAATTAAACATACTTTAAATGCATCAAAAAAAACATCAAAGTCACCTCTTAATTATCTTTAAAACCAGTTTAACCCTTCAATAACAATTATTTTTATAATTAAAAATATTTAACGAAATTTCAAATGCCTAACTGCATCCAATGATGGATTATTTACTTAATAGTTAATATCAAATTTTATACGATTTTATTTGCATTTTTACGACAATGCTTGCTCATTTATTATTCGAATTTATTACAACAGATTTTAACCCGTATCGGATTGCAGTAAGAACTATTATCGCTCATAACGACAATACGACAAGTACATTCAAAATTACCAGCGCCTTAAAGCTTAGTATTTAGGTCACTCTGAAGAATGCTAGAAATTGAATTATCTCAATTTGGTATTAACCCTTACAACGTATGGTAATGTGTGAAACCTACTACAAAACTGAAACCTAATCGAAATTGAATATGTAACAGGAGCATTTGTAGAATCTAACATCACCTAAAAGACTTTAATGTCGCCAGATTCTCAGGTATGCAAGTTAACATTGTAAGCCTTAAATGTTTAGATACTAAATTATGCTGAAGGTAGCTGGGGGCCTCCGGCCTACATACATCCTTACATCCTTGAATGATGATAGGCTCAGTAGAAAGAAGTATTTTAGTCTTCTCCGAATCAAAGTAGGTACAGGGAACACCAAATGTTGTGCCGAAGGAAAACGTTGAAAATGTCGTGTGACTTTATGTATACAACGTGTAACGTTAAATGCGCATAACTTCATACACCCCAATTAGAGTATTGAGTTAAAAGCTTAATACAATGACCAAAACTTAAAAAAAAAGTTAACCGTTAGTATTAAGGGTACACTAGTCGCGGGCTCGAACTCACTGGTGGGCCTGGCTAAAAAGCACGCTGTCTCACCAGGCTTCGTGTCCGACAGAGGTAGTATCAGTGATGAGCAGTTAGACGCTAGTCTACACGCACAACATTATTGAGTGAGCTGCAGGATCAGTTTTAGTAAAACAGGCGCCTAAAAAATTAAGAAATGTCCTTCGGAAGATCGGGTTTTCTGAAAAAACCAGTGCATAAATCTATGACCAATTAAGTTCATTGAACTTTTCGATAGTTGAACTTTGTCGATACCGACTTGGTTTTCGAGATTTTGTACGCCTTTTATTACTTAAACACGCCCAAAGTTAGGTTAAATTAGCAAGAAAAACGAATCTTTGTTGGCTCATAACTTTTTAATGGCTTTTTATTTTAGCATTCTGTTGCCGTACAGATAATATTAATAATGAGACAAAACCACACCATGTTTAATTTTTGATGTACATACATAGCCAAACAGTGGAGTAAAACCCTCCCGAAGTTTGTATGGAAAAAATGTGGACAAGTGTCACTTTAACATAAAATATTGACCCAAGCATTGCTTTATGCATTTAAAATTAAGTCTTATCGCATTGAAATAAGATAAAATTTACTTTGGCACAATCCGTGATAAGTATGGCAAAAAACATAATTTTTGAAAAAATCGATTTCATTAACTTTTAACATAGATAATGTTAAAAGATACTGAAATCGATTCAATAGTCAATTAGAAACAAACTACTTTTAGGTTTTGCGTATATTCTGTTACACCTTGTATGAAGACTTCCGACCGGAACATAAGTTGCAAAATGAATATTTATTCTCTTAAGTCGCAGACAGACGACTTTTAAGGACTTTGTATTGAAGATCACGTCTTGAAGATCACGTCTAAATGTCTTATGTATTTGAAAAAAAAATATGTTAAACTAGACAAATTTTTTTTGTCATTTGATATGTGAACATTTTAAATCCTATTTTATAACATAATGTAATTAATTGGTAAATTATGTCTATCGCGGACATAAAAACGATAATCACGCAAAAACTATTGGGTGTATTTCCATGAAACTTTCACCATCTAATAGACAACTTAACCATCCAAATTTTAGTATACGGCTTTTCTTTGAATTGTGTTTGATAAATCAACATGGGTTTTTTTTTTTCGAAGTCCTCGATGGGCGTTGATGCGGGGTCTCTTGCGCGATGGGCGGCAGTTCTTCGCTGTAGATCGCTGTCATTTAGTGTCGCCTTAATACAAAACCGTTTTTTTTTTTTTTTTAGAAAATTTCTGGATTAGCGACCGCGCACCGGAAGATATAAAGTTGGAAGGCCTCCCACAAGGTGGACCGATGACCTTGTGAGGGCCGCAGGAGACCGCTGGATGCGGGAAGCACAGAACTGGTCAAAAAGCTTGGGGGAGGCCTATGTCCACCAGTGGACGTCTTTCGGCTGAAATGACTGGCACACCAATATATCAACGCGCAAAATGTAACCATGAATTCAGCTGTTTCATAGAAAGTGCATTACCCACATACCGATCAAAATGCAGAGAATAGATTTATTTTTAAATAAGGATAACAGTTGAACTTCCGCTTGCACGAGAAACTCCAGGAAGACATGACAATGACAGGTCTTAAGTTATCGAACCTAAAGATGTCAAGTTTTATGACAATACAGGTCTAAGTTCAACTGAAACCCCTGAATTCCAGGTACAAGTATTTTCACGCATACGGAAGACGTCATAAATCTCTTCATCCCTTAAGAGGTGACGAAATTTTACCAACATAACCTAAAAATTCCCAACCACAAACCCCCATGGCATTTCCTACCTTAGGATATCGAAGATAGAGTTGGTTGTTCAATGAAAGATAGGTGTGTCAGTAAGTTTGCAGGAATGGATGTAAAATTTCAAAGATAATTAGGTGTGGCATCAATCAGAGAGGCTCAACATGTGTTAGACGTCATCGCTGCTGATGTAGAGTGATTCAAAGGTTAGGGGAAGCTTGTACCTAAGTAGGTGGGAACATGACTTGTAATTGCATCCAGTGAATATGGAATTATGTTGAGTTGCTTTCTTGAAAAGCATCTATTTAGGGCAGTCCCGAACTAGATACTTTGCAAGAAAGCACTCATTATGGAGGCTATAAATTGACCTTTTCATTATATCTAATTAAATTGCGATACGGTTAGTGAAGATGTGAGCATTTACCTTATAGAAAAACACTAGCCGGCGTGGATTTCAGAAGTTATCCCACAGATACGTGCCACCGGTACAAAAAGTAGTAGTAGTAGTTTATCCTTTCCCAGGATGCCATCTATTTCCTTGCCAAATTTTATCGAAATCCATTAAGTGGTTTAGACCTGAAACGGTAAAATTCAGACAGTTAGAGGCTTCCAAATTTATAATATTAGTCTACATGGCCAGTAGACTCGAAATTCGAATTTGATATTAATTTCTCAGAATTAATATCATAATCGAATTTAGAACGGATATTAATTAAAACAAATGAGTTCCATAAAGCAATACCATTACACGTTTTCATTCAGTCAAAATAAATTCTAAAATTAAAATTTATTTATTTATTCAGATCTAATTACGTCAACTGAATATAAATCTCACAGCAAACAACATTACACGCTAAACAACTCCTAAATCTTGTAACATTCACCAACTTTTGACAATATTTACGAGTTTACAACCAATAAACAGTTCACACGTCGTATTTATTGTGTCAGGAAGCAATTACGTAACAGACGAGCAAAAATATGGGATGCAGTCTGTGGAAAATCGCTTTCACATTGTGAATCTGTGGCACAGTTATGGAGGCAAAAGTTCAAATTGAACAATGGGGTTGTCTATGCTTCACGATGGCGTACCTGAAGATGCGCTCGAGACTTTCGTTGATTAATATTTATGGATCTATTCGGTTGGAGGATTTTAAGTTAGTCTACAGAAGTTAACTTGCATGCAAGATGGCATGGAAACCTAGAAATATGTCCAAGTTGTCCCTAGCATATGCGATTTAATTGAATATTTAGCAATCTAAATAACACTCATGTGTTTTGGTAGCATGTTGTTGTTCTGAAGCCCCAAAAGCAGCTTGCATAATCCATATACATAATTTGTAAAACACGATTCGTTCAAGAAACTTATAACAAAACTAAATAAAATCACGTGTGGCAACACCGCAGCTGCATATTAGCCAGAGACGGGAAATTACTCAGGCGTAATGCCAAAACATTCGTATTACTTAAAAACCGACCACAAACCGTCGAAAAACGCGATTTTTCACACTCCAAAAACAAATATGTGGGGCGTACAAAAACAGTCATTTTTTCACTGTGAACAGCTATTAATTCATATTAGTGTTCTATTTGTGGTATTTCGGAAAGGTATCCGAACGTGAAAGGTGATCGGCTGACAGAACGTTTCTTTTGAAATTCGAACGCGTTTTACTAATTGCCATGATTATATTTAAAAAATAAATAATAATGTTCATATTTTGTGATTAATTTTAGAAATATTTAAATTGTACAGGCAGCTTTACGTGCAAATGATCACTTCAGAAAACATGCTTTTCTATTATAATTAAACATTTTCAATCGGTTCTTTCATTACAAGATTCTCATTTCCGCTTACTGATTCCCCAATGATCAATGAATTCAATAACTAAGTAAAACAATCGATTACACTGATACAAACTAATACATAAGTAATAATTTGCACATTTGCACACATTTGCATTTGCACATGCATGACACGATGAATCAGAGAAATAAGCTAACTTACCAAGTAATACAAGCAGTTGAAATATTGGTAACTTCGAAAAAAAAAACCCATTTTATTTGAAATCTGAATAAAACAATCTTTACACCTTCATTAAATATAAATAAAAAATATTTTAACTATATAACATAGATGTTCCCTTGCTCCATTCCATAAGATGTTCCATTCAATTATAAGAAGTTACTTATTCAACAATTCTCTTTAGAAACAAAAGCTTACAATCAAATTAAGCCAATATTTCCAGTGTAATGTAAGTTTTAACAGGCATTTTAATCACTCTATTATTCATGTAGTATTATGCAGATTTTCCACAAGGAAGAGAGTGCGCGTGACTGCTCATGGGAGCGGTAAGGCAACTATCGACCACTATTGTTGGTCTTGAATAATGTTAAGCGATTCGCTATAACGCTGAACGCGGGCCCTATAAACAATTTCGTGAAATAAATCCTGTGCTCTCGAGGGAAATGTGGGAGGCTTGCTGTGGAGTGGCGTCTGAATTCTCTGCCGTATTTATATCTTCCGATTTAAGGAAATTACGTGCATTTACTAAGCAGTTGCAAGCTTCAACCCCTACTGCATTTCAATGAGGAATAGACGACGACATTAAAAAGGTGGCTGGGACAGACTGGATGCGGAAAACAGAGAATAATAGAGTGTTTTGACTGGTTTTGACGCAGCCTGGGAGAGGCCTTTGTCCGGTGCGGTGCGATAGGCCCTGTAGATTGTTTCATTGTTGATAGTGAAAAAGTAATGGGCGATTTAGTTTCATGATTTAACATGACTATGTGCAAGATCTAGTGCCTGGCAATCGACGCGTCGACTAACTTGGAATCAAATGGAATGACTTTGAATACTTTGGTTGCATCGATATTGCGAGTCTTCGTGCAATGAACAAAGAACTTTTTCATTCCAAACCGAAACCAATACACCGATGCACTTTTATTTTCTTATTTTTCTTGAAAAATTAAAAATAATTGTGGCCAATACTCAACTAAACCACTAGGGTGTAATCCCTAGCGGTAGAGATAGCATCGACAGCGGCGTCTCGATGCGACACGAGCTCTCTTTACATTGTACACCGTACTAGTCTATGGCATCGTCTATGGTACCACTGTACCACAGAGTAATTGGTATGCCGAACGTTTTTGTACCGCCAATTCTTATTTATGGTTTCAGTTTTTAGTTTATTGTTTTACGGTTTATCTGCAGTTAGGTTTGCACGACCGTGTATTACGGAGACGTGACGTTATAGTAACGCCGTTAGTCCACCGCCACGTAAGTGGGACGTCAACGAGAACGAGATGACGTCGCCGAAGTAGCGATACATAGATTTACTGTGGCCGCGTGTTCACCACACTTTAGTCAACTCTGATAATATCCTTTCTCGTTCCATCCCGTCCTTTGCTCGAGTCAGCCCACGCGGCTGAGCCCAACGAAGTACGTCCTCTAATAATAATCAGTCCAATTCAGTTTGTCCCTTGCTGCCCTCTATCAGCAATGCCCTAAGCCGTACTCCACAAGGGGTGCCCTTAGCGAGCTGTCGCTCTAGTTTTAAGTTTCTAAAGCCCAGGCTGGTAATCTTAATTTATTAGGATTATTACAGGCAAGTCCAGTTAAGCAGACGACAACCTCATAGGCTGAACAGCGAGGGTGTCATTCTCAAAAAAAAAACTCCTTTCTTGTTGACGTCCCGTTGATGGTGATGGTGGACAAACGTTGTTACTCGTTTATTCATACAGAAATCTGCGTTACATGACATTATGACATTCTTCGTTCAAAACATTTTGTCACTAGAGACAACCGCACCCTAATTGCGTAACTCACGATTAATCATAATCGGTTTCAATTTGAGAGTTCAACAGTATTCATTGCGTTATTTATGTTGCTGAACAGACACATTTTTCGAACATATGAAGCAATGGTTTAACAATCTGTTTTAAAACGAAACATATTATGATGAATCGTGAGTTACGCAATTAGGGTGCTGGTGTTTTAATTTACTTCATACTTTGCGAAAGTTTCATTCGATGGTACAGACGTAGGTAAAATATCTCTTATAGGTACTTAGTTCAACACACTGGCTGCTGAAAAATGAATTTCTAAGCTTTCAGTCGTGCGCCAATAACAAGACCACCGTTTCGTTAAATTCCAAAATTGTAACAAAAGACTAATTGAAGAAATTGTACTGGAGTGACAAATTGAAACACAGTTAAATACCTACTGCTTTTTGAAATAGTAAATTCAAATATACTTTTTGTAAAACAGAAATTATGACAAAAATATTTATTCATTCATCACAATATCATCAAAAAATAATTATAAAAACATCTCATTCGGGCTCGCAGCATGCACCACAGCTACGCAACAAAACATCAATTAATAATTGTCTATGCACGATAAATAAATACCATAGACACACAGTATTAGAGTGTCGGTGTTGCCAGCATTATGTATGGTCCGCTAGCCAGCATTTGTGTAATGCTTAATAAATAAACATTTAATAAATAAAGAGGAGTAAGTCGTGTTATTGAAAACGCCTGCTCTTGTGACGATGACATATGAATTAATAAACTATAACACAGTTGGGTTCCGTTTTTGTAAATGGATTGCATAGTGAGTTAAGGGACGACTTGTACTGGGACATAACTCCGGTAAAATAGCATGAGTTTATTGTCTATGACTAATTTTAGATAGGTATATTTATTTTATTCACAAGCTTGCTTCTCCTAGTCTATATTAATGAGACATTTTGGTAAACAAATAAGTTTGAAATTTGGCTATACGATGAAAATATGCTTAGATACTTATTTTGTTAATAATTAGGCCTAAATATACAAATTAGCGAAAGCAAACCCCAAAAATGTATACATAATCAGGCTTTATCGGCCATAGACGATAAGACCTGCGCAATGACAAATACAGTTTTTTTATTTATTTAAAACAAAACATCCTTACAGAACAACGTTTCCAATAACTAAGTTTGAAACACACAATCATACAAAATAAAAAGGTATTCTGCATTATTCTAACAAAACCACAATTTATTAATCAGACCATATCAGGCACTCTATGAAAACATCTTTGCGTGTTTTAAAAATAAAATTAAAAACTTAGATGTTACCAGCCGCCTCAAGTAGGCATTCTGTATTCCCATGTAAATTGAAAAAATAATTTTAATATTTATCATTTTGAGAGTTCATTAAACATCTTTACCCCTGCTTAATTGCTAAACTTATTACTTGCGTTAATAACTTAATATAATTCATGTGTTATGATAAATATGGTATTTATACATATATTTGGAAAACAATGCAATTGATATTATACATGCAATCAATGTCATAATCAGGTAATTTTGGTGGGAGGCAAAGATAATTAAGGTTCTTTAAAATGATTTTCATGCCTCATTAAATGGCTTAGGTAAGTAGTAACAGCTGAAATTTAAAAAAAAATCTTTAATTACAGTATGAAATATTCATCATCATCATCATCATCATTTCAGCCGAAAGACGTCCACTGCTGGACATAGGCCTCCCCCAAGCTACGCCACTTCGACCGGTTCTGTGCTTCCCGCATCCAGCGAACTCCTGCGGCTCTCACAAGGTCATCGGTCCACCTTGTGAGAGGCCTTCCAACTTTACGTCTTCCGGTACGCGGTCGCCACTCCAGAACCTTTCGGCCCTATCGGCCATCTGTTCTGCGAGCAATTCTGTGTGCCCTGCCCACTGCCACTTAAGCTTGGCAATTCTTCGGTCTATGTAGGTTACCTTGGTTCTCCTGCGGATCTCTTCATTCCTGATTCGATCACGCAGGGAAACTCCAAGCATAGCTCTCTCCATCGCCCTTTGGGTGACTTTAAGCCTTCTTATGAGGCCCATTGTGAGCTATAAAATATTATGGCGTAGAAATGAACACAGAGTTTTTTTTTTTTTTTGAGGCTGGGTAATCATCAAATAACTTCTCCCGCTCTGGGTGGAGCAGGAGGGCGTGTCAGACTTGTACTGACTAAACCCAACCGTGTTCGTTCAGTTGCCTGTGTGCCAGGCGCCACGGTATATCTTTCGAACAACCCGCACCCCTGGCAGGCATCGGCCTTTGTGGACCCCATCAGTTGATGCTGATATGTCTTAGAGGCGCGCGTGGAGCACATCGCGCCGTCGTCGACCCGCACCCTAATTGCTTAACTCACGATTAATCATAATCGGTTTAATTTTGCCAGTTCAACAATATTCATTGCGTTATTTACGTTGTTGAGCAGATACATTTTCCGAACATATGAAGCAATGGTTTAACAATCTGTTTCTAAACGAATCAGCACCCTAATTGCGTAACTCACGATAAATCATAATCGGTTTCGTTTTCACAGTTCAACAATATTCATTGCGTTTTTACGTTGTTGAACGGACACATTTTTCGAACATATGAAGCAATGGTTTAACAATCCGTTTCAAAACGATACTGATTATGATGAATCGTGAGTTACGCAATTAGGGTGCTGATTATGATTAATCGTGAGTTACGCAATTAGGGTGCTGCGCGTGATTACCGGACAGTGAGCTACCCATTACAGACTGCGTCTATGGAGGCCGGGAATGAGCCTGTAATTCCCGACGCCCAAGGCGTCTCCTGCGGCGACTAGGGCCATGAGGGCGCATATACTGCCTCCAAACGGTCGATTCACTCAAATAATAAATTAAATCGAAGATTCAGATGTTTATCCACGCTATCCTCAAAGAAATTGGAATCAGAGCAGGTAACCGATTTTACATAACATCATCCCTTCTTGAAAGTTTGTACGTTTATATATTTGGATATTTAGTTTGTACGTTTAGATATTTGGATATTTAGTTTGTACGTTTAGATATTTGGATATTTAGATTTTTAGATGTTTGGATGTTTATTACTCAATTCCGCAAAAACGGCTGAACGGATTTGGATGAAATTTGGAAAACAGATCGATTGTAACCTGGAATAATACATAGGATACTTTTATCCCGATAGTGTGTTCCCGCGGGATAATTTGTGACCTCCACGCGGGCGAGGCCGCTGGCAAAAAGCTAGTAAGTATTAAATATTCGTTTCACGCAGTAGCTTATTTACAAATGCAAAATTTTACACCTTTAGATAAATTACTAGATGCCTACTTAAAACTACCCAGTAACAGGAATCTTTTAAAATAAATAGCTAATAGAAATCCATAAAATCCAAAGAATGGCCGTTAACAAATAATTGAAAACATTTAACGAGAACTTAAAGCGAAAAATTCCATTGTAAGTATATAAAATCTGACATAAAAATGTGACATAAACTTAATTTTACTATCAATAAAAGTAACGCGAGAGGGAGCCACGGTCGTGACGAATGCGCAGAAGCAAGGATTAACGCTTTAGTGCGCAATATGGTGTGCGCAAAGCGTTGACAGATCCGAATTTAGATATTAAATTGTTATTAATACAAAGCAAACTATGAATGAGCATAATTTTAGGAAGATTAATTTTTATGTTGATTGAAAGATTTATTTTATGATACAAATCTTTTGATGTGACATTTATAAGAGTATCGTAAATATCCATCAAAGTGGTTTTCTGGACTGGACTGGGGTATCCCAAAATCTATTTTTAGTAGAATCATTTTACTAATCTCATCGGCCGATTATTAATCGTAAGATTACTTTTAACTGAAAAATAAAAACTGTTTTTGGATTAGTAAATAAGTATGTTAAAGTGATTAGTTTTTTAGAAAAAACACCCACACCCATAGATAAGTAAATAATTGTTTAAGGACTGTTTTAGACTTGCATTGGTTAAAGAATAAAGCTTTCTTTAGTAATGAGTCGATTGGTTTGCTAATACTTGCTAACTTAAAGCACGGAAGGCACGTCTAGAAAACAATAAACTAAGCACAACTTGCAAGCACACTTATGCAACACATAGGTATCCTTAACTTTCAACATCGACAAACATCGATTACTTAAGCCAACAACACAGGGTAAGTTTTTATCCAGTGCGCAAACTGTTTATGCTGAATTCATGGTTACAATTTGCGCACTGGATAAAAACTTTTCCAGTATTTAATCAAAGCCCTGAAGATTTTGCATACCCCCTTAGGACGAAGGTATGAATTTAAAAATATGTGTGCTACATACCTACACACATTTTTGAACTGACATTAGTGTATTAATTTGACGGGTCTGCTAGACGGTAGAATCATCATCATCATTTCAGCTGAAAGACCTCCCCCATGCACCGCCACGTCCGCGTCGACAGGTTCTCTGCGTCTCGCATTCAGCGGATTCCTGCGGCCTTCACCAGATCATCGTTTTCCAAGGCTACGTCTTGTGGTACGCGGTTGACACTCCAGACCCTTTCGGATCCATCAGCCATCCGCTGTGCGAGCAATGTGCCCGGCCCACTGCCACTTAAGTCCAAAACTCTTAACATAAATCAATCAAATACGCCCACAGTTCACGCACTAACAGACCCTTGTTAATTCGCTAATAGAGAGATGAAACGTGTCAAACAATAGTAGACTACGCCTTAACTATTTGCACAATACCCTTAACATTACAGGATCATGCCTTCCCCTTAAAATTGCGCGATCACTATGCAACCGGAGATTTAAGCCATGACCATAAATGGCAGATGTTTTTTTTTTCAAAATGGCGCTAATATCCACATTTGTATTCTGGATAGACAAAACAAAACTATGTAGGACACGGATGATTTGTTGGCATGTTGAAAGATTTGGAGATGTCTCTTTATGTTGTGGTGAAGAGAAACTTTTGACATCATGTGTGTGTGTGCTTAATGTTTGAAGTCTTGTGTAGCATTGATAATGAGATGGATTTCTTATTTCATGACATGATTAAGATCTTAAGCAATGATAAGATCTTCTATGGGAAAAACAGCAGCAATAACACTGTAATAACAAAATTCCTTAAATGCTATGTAATTTTGTAAGACACTAACAGTAGGATTGGGTGAGCTGAATGGTGCTGATCCATACGTCATGTCCGTGAACGGGCGCCGCCAGTAGGGACTGGTCATCTCTTAGCCCCACGGCTTATTTTAATTTCTGAATTGTTATTTTATTTTTGTTTTTTACGGACGCTTTTAATGTGCACATCTTTTTACATCGTTCTCACATTGAGAATTTCAACCTAATGATGTAACCAACTTTTTGTAACAATATCATGATTTTAAAAGAGTCTCCATGGAGTTTCTTACCCGTTCTTTTCCATAGGTACCTATGCTTTGGAATGGGCAACTAGCTTCATCTTTCTAACTCGGCGACCTTGACAATTCAAAAGTGCCTGTAATCGGTTTATTTGAAATAAATGCTTTGAGTTTGAGTTTGGGTTTCATTTTGACAGTTCAACAAAATTATATTTCATCAACAATTTATATTTTGTAACTATGGCTTCTCAAACACCCCGCTCCGGCTGACTATGTTGACCTTGCAGAAAAGCTTCCAGCGGGCCACCAACTGCCATGGCTCACCTGGAAATCTCTTAATCGACTAAGAAGCCAGGTGGGCCGCTGCCGGTACAACTTGGTCAGGTGGGGTACATATTCCGATGAGATGCAGTGCGACTGTGACGCCTCATCGCAAACTATGCCCCGCCTCTTGTCGTGCTCTCTTTGCAACTCCTGCACTATGAAAGACCTTTGCGAGGCCAACGATAACGCTATCGACGTGGCAGAATTCTGGTCGAAGCTTGTTTGTGCTTAATTGGAATCATCGACACGACGACGAAGAATTTTTAAACTGGTGATGAATTCATGGGACATAGAAAATCTCCTAAGGAACATATTTTCTCCAAATGACCCACTAAGGTATTAATTCGGATGGATAGCAGTCCTTCTAGAGAGTAGCGGGGTGATTGCATAACACAACTAACAGTAGGAAAAGCTTTCATTTCGACAGTTCAACAACATTTATTGTGTTATTTATTTTGACGAGCAGACAAATTTTTCGAGCATGGTCATGAAGCTATGGAATTCAATTAATTTCCTTCGGAATGATACAGATTGTGAAAAAAAAAAAATGGATGGTGTGTAACGCAAGTAAGATGCTAAATAGAGTGCTAGAATAGGGTATTTTCCAATTTTTCAAAAAGTATTCTAATTTGATGATTGGATCGATATATTTAACAGAAAAATAAAAATAAAGTAATTTCTATCCATTTTCCCAATTAAAAACGATTTAAACCAAATTAACCAATTTATTTTTCGTTGTTTTGAATTTACCGCCAAAACGCTTCTTACGATGACTTTTTATCACGTGACGTCAACTTTGTGTAAACTAAAGTAGTTAGTAAGTAAATAAGTGAATGTCGAGTTTATAATTAACAAGATTTTTAATGGATATAAAGTGATATTACTGGTGTGCGGTGCACAAATACTTCTAAAACGGCGCCAAACTAAGTATTTGTACCGGTGCCGTATAAACAAAATTGACGTCAGATGTCACGTGATAAAAGGACCGTTTTTGGTAAATTCAAAACAACGAAAAATAGTTGAAATTGGCTACAATAGTTAGCCTCATCGGGCCTGCAAAACTAAATATACAAATTAAGGGATAAATTCCTATAGTAACATTCAAAGAATAAACTGAAATAAGTTTTAGAGAGCAGATGTACGAGTAGTATTTGTAGATAGAAACCACTTAACACAAAACGACTTACCACAAAAAGAAAATAGAATATTGAAAACCCTTTGCAAAGCCGGTTCCAATTTGGAAATCTAACATCGAATAAAATAAAAGAATCAAACAGTTACGAATAATTTTAGTAGCCCAATTGTATAAGGCTGAAATTATGCACAAAAGCAACGTGTTTAAAAAATATTCATTCTTATTAAAGCCTATTCAATGAATAGCTTTAATTCAATACCTCCAAGCCTTTCAAACTGGTTAAAATACCTGAACATAACCGATTTCATTCATCCAATTTACTCAAGAATTGCATGTCAACTCTACACGGTCCAAGCAAGCCACGTATACTTCTTTGGTTTTATGAATATCGTCCACACTCACGCCAAGCTACACTAACTATTTTATTACATGATGAAAAACTTGTTCTAATTCCATACATTGATATTCATACTTCAAAATTGATTTAGGGTCTTGGAGATATAGGGTAAGGTAGCCCAAAATGGGGGTGTATTTCGCTGTCTGTAATTTTGTCCTTATCTGTAGATCAATCGTGTATGACGGAATCAAAATAAACTACGGGAAATGTAAAGTTGACTATTGATTGTCTAGTTCATGATTTATTGGTAGGCTTTCGATAAGAATTGTTGGTCGCTGTGATTAACTCAAGACAACGTTTGTGTTCTTTCACCAGAATTAGCTTACCTACTGACAGGTCATATGAGTTACTCCATAGCATTGTTTATTTTATTTGACTGTATAAACCATTTTTTTTTTTTTTTTTTAATATTGATATTTCCATTTTTTAATGAAATTTAATTATGTACCTATTACTGTATAGAATCAAGTTCTTCCAACTTATCAGACAGCTGTGCTGCTGGGGAGTTTGTTGCGCCACTTCTTCTTCCCAGCTAAAGCACTAGGAAGTGTCGAAGGGTGGGCGTTTTCGGGGGACTGTCTTATGTAATTTTGACGTTCGAAAAGTGCTGACTCTCAGCCTAGTTTGAATAAATGACTTTAGATTTTGATTTTGATTTATGGTTTGTAAACCCAGCAATCTATTTGAAATGTTTTGTATTAATTTAGTAGCAACCAATTCGTTACACAAGCATGTTAAGGAGATAATATTGAATTGGAACTAAAATCTTGTAATGAAAAGTGTTTTCAAAACCATCGGAACATTCAAGTTTGGAATAAATGCAGTAATGGTTTTCATTGGCATACAATATGTCGATGCTTATAACGCGCTTAGCACAAAATGAGTTTTTTTGGGCGAATCGACAATTCCAAATGAAAGGAAAAGGAAATTTTTGGGACCCATTCCACTTAGTAAGTTGCGTGCAACATAACTTATAAACTGCTATTACGGGTTGTACCTTTGGATATACTAATATTTTAAAGAGGTAAAATTTGTGTAAAAATTCTTTCTCTATTAATAAAAAACTATGCTATTGCCGAGCCATAGGTATGATATGTTGTAAATATTCGTTTGTGTTTTTTTAAATTATTATTTATAAATAATAATAGAAAATACAGTCTTAATAATACAGGTTCTTGTTTGTTTTGTTACATTAAACCAGAAATGGTTTGTATTCGTAGTCATATTCGCTATAACAACACTGCTAGGTTTTAAGCAAATAATGTAGGTAAATATCAATAATATTTTGCACGTAACTACTTAAGTCGTAAACATTTACCAGTAAGTACGTAACCTACGTGAGCCACATGTAAAGTTTTGGCTTATTGCTCGATTCGCACGAATTAACTCGCCGCGAATCGGGCGAATCGTCACTTTATTGGCGAGTTAATCCGTGCGAACAAAGCCAGTGTTTTGAATCGGTTGCTGTTGCCGCTCATAAGAAGAGTCGCGAGCAGATGCTAGTGTAATATAAATTGTCAACCATTCTTCTGAACCGAACTAACAATCCACGACATAATTTCAAACTCACTCCACAAACAACAAATTCTAAACACTGTACATTACACATAACATGTAAATTCACTCCCAAAAGCGTCCATTAATTAGAATTTTCGTCCATAAGTCAAAAGTTGCCGCCACACCACACATGTTAAAAGTTCGCGTGACAGAAACACATTGGCGCGCGCCATATTAGCCGCCATGATGGTCGTTGACCCCCGCCTGAAATAGGCAACCTTGACCGCTTGGTGCCCTGTTTACCTCCTGGTGGTACAGACTAGCGGTTGGCTGATTGAACGAACGTTTTCTTCGGTGGTTAGATATAGTTATTGGTGGTTTAAGTGTGTGATTGCTGGTTATAGATTAGTTGTATGATGAATGGTATGAGTGAACTTGAATTTCATTTATTTCAATTGAAGGTTTTTTGACTTTTTGGAAGTTTCAATTTTATTTGTGGTCTTCTACAGATTAGTAAATACACATTTTTCCAATGATTTATTATGAAAATGATTTTTCGTAGCTTTTCAAATCTAACGCCCGGTTTCTGGAACGAAAATTAACACAAAAATTAGCTAACAAATCGTCAAAGCGCGCGTAACCTGCTGTGATTGGTTGAATTAATTATCAATAGCCAATCACCTCACTTGACTTATGTTTATTTTTGAAAGTCTGTAATTTTCCCAGAAACTTGTCATAAGAGAATGCTTTTTCATTGCTTTTCAATTAATTACTTTAATCTTTTTAATTTGGGAAATTATTTTTTAGATTAACTACTTCTATCATAAGTAACGTACGTGAGTGAAATTTTATTCATATTTAGGAGTGAGTTGGGTTTTTCGTTACAAGGCAAACGGAACTTTATTTGTATTGTATGTTCCTTGTAGTATGTGTTAGACAGCCAAACCTATTATTGAGGTTATTATTCCGCCGCCCGTGGTGGATAAATATTTGGCAGTAGAGTATAGACGTAATTACATTACAATTGTGTCAATGGTTCACGCCCAAGTCTGGAATAAATAGCTCCCATGGGAATACAAAACTAATTTCATTAAACTTTTTACATGAAATTGGCGTTCGTCTTTTATTTTTCCCTTATTACTGAAACTTTTACACATGGCGTTTTATATATAAATGAGATTGTTGTTTTGCAACTGAAACATTTAAAAATGACTATAGAAAAGCGAAAAACGATTACCATTTATGACTTTTAAAATAAAATTGAAACTTATTATTTTGTTTACATATCTACCTGTTATTATGCAAAAGATTGCTTTACAAAGCAAAAAACCAACACTAATTAAAAACGCAAAAGTTTTTTTATTTCAACAGAACTCTTTGCCTCTTTTCTTAAGTCCTTCATACTTAGATTAAACGTTACACAAAGACTCCTGAAACTTATTCTACCCACTTCAAAGCCAGCTTAACAATCCTAAAATAACAACATAGGTGCAGCAGACTCCTGAAGTAGTAATTTCAGTGGGATGTTACGCTTATAATTCAGTACGACGGGCGACTCGTCGGCGCCATGCACCGGTGCTCCACTTTATGTACATGTTCAAGTATATAGGTGCTTATGTATATGTGCATGCTTTTCCCCATATGTGGGAGGATGACAGAGCAATGAGACAGGTTCTAATTATATGATGAGTCGGCAATAAGGAAATCCCTGAAGATAGCACTGTATTCTTGGGCTTAACTTTGGATACCAAGCTTCAGTGGGGCCCACATATACATATATATAGCTAAATTGTCGAAAAAGCTAAGTTCTGCAGCATACGCTGTTAGGAAAATTCGTAATTTAACTGATGTAGAGACAGCCCGCTTAGTGTACTTTAGCTATTTTCATAGTGTAATGTCGTATGGTATTCTATTGTGGGGAAATGCCGCCGACATTCAGACTATTTTTGTCTTGCAGAAAAGAGCTGTCCGATCAATTTATAAATTAAGTCCGAGACACTCTCTCAGAGATAGATTTAAGGAGATAAATGTAATGACTGTGCCTTCACAGTACATTTATGAAAATCTTTTATATGCTCATAAAAATATTAAATTGTTTAAAAAATACAGTGATATCCATAGTATAAATACTAGGAACAAACACAAATTTGTTGTACCATCAACAAGGCTCAAGAAAATAGGTGGGTCATTCAGATGTCAATGTATACGCTTTTATAATAAACGTCCAAGCCATGTTCAAGATCTAAGTCTCAATAAATTTAAATCATTCATCAAACGTAAGTTGTGCCTGAAAGCCTTTTATACCGTTAAAGATTATATTGAGGACAAAAAAGCTTGGGATTGACCTGCTCCAATTTTGTATACTGAATGTTGTTTTTTCTTTGTTTTGCTCTTTGACATTTGATTATTATTATTTACACTTTGACATTTGATTATTATAATATACACTTTAACATGAATATTTACTTTGAGAAGTATAATATTATTTTTGCTTTAATTATTGTGAATGTGAGGACTATGTGGTATTTTTGTTTTCGTGTTTCCTCTCTTTCTCAGTTCGTTTTTAATGTTAATCTGGCAGTTTGAGTACTTTATGCGGCCTACCCAAATGTCCTTTCTTTGGTATTGTTCGTCAAATCGTTGAGCTCCTCAAGTTCTGAGTTGAGCCGTATGATTACTGATACATGCGTGCACTGAATGAACAGGTCCACTCAACCTGTGTGGTTCTTTCCTCAAAAGACCATTTCAGACACCAATCCACATGGTCTTCACATGATCTGACCAAGATTATGTCTGGACTTTAAAAGAGACTGTGACCTCTGAGTTTGTTTCGGCCTTTCTTCTCAGAGTAGTCAGATAGGAAACGCCGACCTCATCTAGTTTAAAAAATATGATTGACGTGTAAAAGTGTTTGTACAAACCTACTTACAGAAATAAAATCATTTATCATTTGAGTTACGAGTACAAACTTCTATAAGTAGCTTTGAAGAGCAAGCAATGCATTTTTTTGCGGAAAGTAATGCAAAAAATAAATCAAGGAGGCTATACCGTGAACCGGGGTTACTTTAATAAATATTGAACTTTGAAGGTTCATATCTCTTAAATTTGTGGTTATAAAAAATACAAAAAATGTCCAATAATCGGTTTTTTTATAACTGTCGATTCCTGTAATAATACGTGAATAAATATTAAATTATAATGAGAAAAAAATAAAACTAAGTGATCAAAGTTATACGTAGGTACGATGTAGGGTTACTTTGATACCCCTCTATTTTATTGCTTATTTACAAAGTAGCCCCAATTATAATTCCAATACAATTTCAAAAATCAAAATCTGCCAATACGAAAAATAATTAACTTTTTTAATTAAAATTGTTAGTGAATTCCTCAGGAAACGATTTAACAATTCTTCAGTGTCCATGTTGCGTTTCATTTTAAGCAATTAGCTATTTTATATGAAATGGAAGTTATGATCAAACTCATCCCGCGAATCAATGTAACCGGTACTAATTTTAAAATAGCACGATCTTGTAAAGGTAACAAAAATAAAAATGATTTTTTTTAATCTGATTTATTTCCGAGGTACCTATATAAGCAACTGCATCGGTTCTTAAAGTGGAGCGACTGCCTGTCTGACTTCTACAACCCCGTTACTGGGTAATACGATACCCCTTTGTAAGACTGGTTGTCAGACTTTCATGCTTCTGACGACCCGTAACGACTGTCAAAGATCCCTGAATGACAGCCGGGATCACGGCTTTACTTGCTTTCGAAGGCACGGAGGGGTCTAGATCTTCACCTCTGTCAGCGGAATTCTCTTCAAACCTCAGCATCAATAGGTATTCAATCGCACACTCCTACGTTTATTAAACACAGCTGTAACTTGCAAGTTATCCCCATTTCTCCCCGTTATTAGCGCATACCTTACACATCGCGATCTGTTAGCTATCAACAATATCAGGTCAATCACTCCTAATAAAACAAAAACATGTTTACTCCTAAACGGGACGCGAAGAATCTATTGATAGGGTTGGTCTCATAGCACTAACCGATGGACGATTGTTTTGTGTAGTAGATTAGTAGATATTTGTTGTATTCTGAAAGCTTTGCAGTTTTTTATGAACAAACAAAATAGATAACGAGGTGAAAAAGAAATATGATTTGATTTGATTTTAAATGTTTTTCATGCTTAGTCAAATACGTAAAATAAAAACTCTTTATATTAAGGAAACATTAAAAAGGATTACCATAACAATTTACAAAATCAAATTTCATATTCCCCTTAAAATAGGACCACCAAAAGCTAGCCCTTAATTACCTAACATCCACTTAAATCAAATTCAATCAAATCTCTTTAGTCAATCTATAAATACCTCCACTTCCTCTCAACTCCCAGCCCTGTAGGTAGCTACCCAGCAATGTGGAGCAGATAGTCCGACGTGTCGCTACTTGCGCGGGCGCAGGCCGCGGTGGTCGACACGTGGTCGCGCTCCCACGGTCCGCGGGGGGCGCGCCGACCAATCACGGGTCACCCGCCATTTTTTTACAGATACCCACATTTCAGACCTCCACTGATTTTTTTGGGAAAATAAACATGTTTGTTTTTGGGTGGGTTCATTTCTATTGTTATGAGTTGTGAGCTTTTGTCACTCTTGGTTTCAAAGTAATTGAGTACAAAACTGTAAATAAATGCGCGACAAGGCAAACGGAGTAAGAAGTCTAAGAAGAATGCTGTAGTACCTATGCCTACACATGCTTACAAACACAGATAAAGACACACGCACACAGGCGACGGTGTGGCGAGATTCTGATAGAACAATTTCCATGAAGTTTTAATAAAAATTAGTGATGTACCGACCAGTCGCCGACTAGTCGGGAAAGCCGACTAGGCGGCCATATTTGTAGTCGGCGATTACTCGGCGACTAGTCGGCTAAAACCCTAGTCGGCACATTTTTTACGCGTATGCTTAAAAATTTAAAAGACGCTGATTGTAATGAAATTGAAATCTTTACTGTTATTATTTTCACTATAGAATCAGTTTCACAGTTTACTTTCAGTGCAATCTAGAATAGGATAGGATGAAACGCCAGCTCGCACTTAAACAATGATATAATAAATGCAAAGCAAATAAAAACGTCCTGAAAATTCCGCCCGGGCCTTGTTTAATAAACGTTACAAATTGTAATTGAATCTTACAATTCTTCAAGTTTCTGTTTAATAAATAATACAATTTACAAATTCACCATGGTGGAAAACTGACAAACTTCTAAAATTGTACCTACCTACAATTTTACATATTTCTGTTTGATAAACATTTTCTCTTTACTGGTGACAATTTACATATTTGCAAGGAAAACTATTTTATTGAACGCATAATTGTATCTAAATACAATTTTACATATTTTGTAAATTGTAGAAAAATTCTAACAGGTGGACTCGCCTTGTGTCATAATTTTACGTGTACGTTAATGTAATATGTGAAACATTAAAAAATGGTTCTAACAAATAGAAGTGGAAGTAGTGATAATGACAGTAGTGATGATGACTGTATGAGTGAGCGGCAACGGCGAGTTTTCCATAAAAGGATAAAGTTTACTTTTGAAGTGACAGATTTTACGTTCAACGAAAAATATCGTGTCTGCAAAAGAACCGTCGAATATTAACAGTCTTTATTAAATATGCCCAAAGATTTCAACTTTTCTGCGAGGTCTTTCCACTTTTGAATTTTTTATATCATGAGTTAGTTTTTCACTAAACCGACCGAATAATTTATCTTTACTCTCATAGAGACAGAATCGTGATTTTGTTATTTTGCTCCATGAACTGCGTTATGGATCAAACAAATGGAAAAAGTACGTACTCTGTAAACAAAATACTAAATATTTTAAAATTCTAAGATTTTGAAATGTACCCTCGTACCTTCGAATATTCAACAAAACTTACATTTTAAGGAATGCGTAACTTACAATTACAATTTGTAGATACAATTTGGTCATCGGAATCTACAGGCGTTTTCTACAAGCGTAAACGTTTTTTAAACAGCATTTGTTAAGGTAATATTTGCAATGATAACCAATGATCGGCCTGGCCGACTAGTCGGCCGATTAGTCGGCCATTTTACAGCCGACTAGTCGGCTAGTCGGCCAAAGTCATAGTTTGCCCATCTATCTATACATATAATAAATCTGTAAAGGAACTTTTTCTGTACATTTAAAATATTTCGAAAATAATTGCTTGGGGTGGTAAGGGATAATCAACAGATGACATTTTAACCCTTATCAAAATTTTTGTCTGTAGCTCGGTTTTTCAGTTTCTATGTTGAATAGATCAAGTATCACGTCAAAAGAAAGAAACTAATATGGTTATCTTTCATACTCAAATATTGTTTATAACTCAGAGTTTATATTAGTCTTTGTTTCATCGGTCAACCTATCTAAATAATTTAAAGTGTTCAAGAAGAATTTATTTACGTAATGTTGAAACACTTAGCGACATCTATTGGCGTGAAACGGTACTAACGAATACTTAATATTAACACGTCATTCTCATTTAAGTTACTTACTGTGTCTGTGTTATTTCAAAAAGTAATGATACTGATTACTAAAATCGCTTTCCGTTGGTGGTTGATTCCCACGAATCAAAAAAGCTAAAAGAATTTCAAATAAAAAGTTGTGATAATATTAACTGACGTTGCAAAGTTAGATAAATATTTATTAGTTTTATCAATCAAATTAATACAAATAGTGGGGAAGAAATCTCATTTTTAATTGTGATAAAAGTCTTAGTAGCGCCATCTAGCATAATATAGCAAAATTAGAGCGGCTAGAGGAACATCTCCATAGAAATTCTTAATCTCTAGCGTCAGTAACGCCATCTAGGTTTGAATAGCAAACATGCAAAGACAACAACTTGATTTCGCGCGAAATTTGATAATGTTAAATTTAAATGCGTGTTTACAGCATTACTCGATTCAAATAATGGGAGTTTTGGGAGTAAAGAGTTTTAAATAGTTATGTGCTAATTTTCGTGATGTTAGTTTTCGAGGTGGGGAGGGGTTCAAGCGAGGTCGGATGGTGAAAGTCAGGAAAAAAAATCCAAAATTGCGACCATAACTACTGGTGGATTTGAGTAAATAGATAGGTTTTCACACGGGCAACTGTAGTTATGACGATGCTCTTCCGAGCAACATCGCTTACAGAGAAGCATTTTCTTAGTTAAAACAAGTATAAAAATGTATTTATTTACCCATTTGGCATCTCCAACAAAGGATACATTACCTACACAGGAACAATAGAAATCACAATAGTAAAATATTGACAATTTTAAAGTCGCTTCTAATATAATTATTTATTGGTCTACAAATAAATGTATGGCTGAACAAAAGAAACACTGAAACATTTTTGATTACAATTTACAATAAAAAGGCATCGCAACTGAGAGTCGCGGAGGATCGCTCTGTTACGTCCATTATCCTCGGGATCGGGCTCTCTCTCTTCCTGCTGCCTGCGTCAGCAGCGGGGAGAGAGGTGGGGGCGAGCGCGGTATGGCACTACGTAGCAACAACATCGTACTTACTATGTTCATAGAAAACCCGTGCTATACAGTTAAATAGTTTTTTTTTTTTGCCTGGTTTGGTTTTTTTTTCAACAGCGCTTTTAATGTGGATAATGACCGACGTTACGGGGCGTAGGTAATGTAACATTCGCAGCGAGCATGTCTTTACGCCGTGTGCTAAAATCAGTGTTGCTCGCTCGCATGTTTTGCCGTAGGTACTACTGACTGCACGAATACTTGCTTGGTAACATATTAGGTGCATTTTGACCCGTGACGCCGGTCAGTATCCACCTTTACAGCGTGATCTTTCTTCATCGTGATAACGCCATGGTCCCACGGGCCGTTAACTGACAGGTGGCGTCAGGTGTTACTGCACTGCTACCTGTCGAGGCCTATCGCAGTCCGTGCAGATCATTCCCACTGCTGTGGTTTTATTCAGTGGTCAACGTTTGATAAACAAAGCTAAAAGACACGCGCCTGTACGGGCCGAGATAGGCGCCCGCCCCCGCGTGGAATAATGCTTCAGCACACTCAACCAGACGCGCAGTCGATTTATTGAGTAAGTACAGTAAAAGCTCCTTATTCGTGCTTCCTTCATTCGCGTTTTCACTATTCGCGGATTAAAAAAATGCGACCCAATTCCTATATCCGCGGCTAAAGATTTATTTATTTGCGGGTCTAATCGGTACATCGGTACATACATATTAACAAATAACAAAAAGGATTCCAATAGGTATCCAACCCAATATCCTTTGTAAACGCGTCGTCAGATGGACTATAAAAAAGTGAAATAGACCTTATTACAACTTCGCCTAAAGTACATTGTCAAATGATATCGCCGCTGTAATGGTTCGGCCTTTGACATCTACAATAGCCGCCTTCGCCGCGGTCGGTGTTTTTAACCGACTTCAAAAAGAAGGAGGTTATCAATTCGACATGTTTATATTTTTAATGTATGTTCAGGCATAACTCCGTCGTATATAGACGGATTTGCAAAATTCTTTTTTTTTTCGAAAGGGGTTTACTCCGAAATGGTCCCATTGAAATTTCATATAGACAGGGCCTGATCTAGCTATTTAGCCGCTCCGGGCAAAAATAACATTCGCCGCCCTTTGCACTAACACCATCAAAGATGGTATGACCATAATTATGTGATATTCTTTTAACTATATAATATTCACATACGTTAGTCTACTACGGCTTCTGAACAAGTTTACAAAAATTCATGAGAGTAGGTATGTTTGTAAGTATACATTTTGCCGCCGCTCATTTTTGCCGCTCTGAGCATTTGCCCGGCTTGCCCCCCCTTAGATTGGGCCCTGCATATAGATCTGATGATGCGTTTCGGAAACAGACAACGGAACTCTTCAAAAAATTACAGGAAATCAACCGCGAATGTTGCTATCACATAAATAAGTATGCATTGTTTTGACCCAAAGGATGATGAAATTTCGAATTGGTGTATGGTAGGTAACAAAAAAGTGAAAAATAAAAACTTTAATTTCGGAAGTCGGTGACGTTGGATGTGTATTTTAATTATTTGTCACCGCCTTCCGAAATTAAAGTTATTTTGCACTTTGTAGTGTTTTTTGGAAGTCGGTTGTTATTTTTTTTTTTTAAAAGTTTTTTGAGAATGTAAACAAACATAATGAAACCAACCTCATCAACATAAAGTACATTTTCAACACACTTGCTCATAAAATGGCTCTAATTTCACTACAGTTAGGCACATAATGACACCTATTATCAAACTGTGACTTTTTCATTACTATTATTCACTAGTGAGTTATAGAATTGGTTGAGTTGCTTTGTTCTTAGTGAGTTATATATAGGTTGTTTTTTGTTTGAGTTGCTTTGTTCTTAAAAACGATGATGATGATGATGATGGATGATGCTGGATGATGATGGATGATGCTGGATGATGATGGATGATGCTGGATGATGATGGATGATGATGATGGATGATGATGGATGACGATGGATGATGATGAATGATGATGATGGATGATGCTGGATGATGATGGGTGATGATGAGTGATGATGGATGATGAAAGATGATGATGGATGACGATGGATGATGATGGATGATGATGGATGACGATGGATGATGATGGATGATGATGGATGATGATGATGATGGATGATGCTGGATGATGATGGGTGATGATGAGTGATGATGGATGATCATAGATGATGATGGATGACGATGGATGATGATGGATGATGATGGATGACGATGGATGATGATGGATGAAGATGGATGATGATGATGGATGATAATGGATGATGATGGATGATAATGATGATGATGATTTAGTATTATTTTCTTCGCAATCGTGTTGAAAAACGTCGTATGATACACGTGTGTATTGATGATTATCGTCCTCGGCTCTCTTAAGACCCTCGCCTGACGGCTCGGGTCTCAATGGCGCCTCAGCGATAATCACCAACGTTACACACTTGTACCATAATGTACTATTATATATCATCATCATCATCATTTCAGCTGAAAGACGTCCACTGCTGGACATAGGCCTCCCCCACATTTATAAATGCTGCGACTTAATAGACATTCCATCCTTTGGTACGAGCCGCTTTGCGTGTTTTACCTATTGTTTCATCTTTCCATTTATTGCAAAATGTTGAATTTTTTTTTTACTTAAAAACGATTTTCGACGCGAAAAAATCTGTTTAACGCATAGAAATGCTTGATCGTTTACGCCTTGGAGAGTCGCTTGCATCCATATCACGCTCATACAATTAATCAATATGGTCAAAAACTTCAATTAAATTGTTTTTTTTTTTTGTCACTTAGGAACGTATCCCCTATAATCCCATATAAATTACCATTCCATAGTCACGGTTTCTGTATTCGCGGTAGGTATTTTACGGAACGTATACCTCGCGAATAAAGAGCTTTTACTGTACCTACGGCAGGTGCACATTTATTATAAAATGAGCCTCGACCAGGCGCTTTGATCTATATTTATTCTTAAAAATCTGAGTGAGACTTCGTCGCAATATCATTATAACCCCTAAAGACGCCTGCAGGCCTAGACAAAACACCTTTCTGTTAACGTTCACGCTAAACTCTACGCCAGAATATATGGGAATGACATTACCGTGTCCTTTCCGCAGGTAATGTCATTCCCATACATTTTGGCGTACCGTTTAGCGTGAACGCCAAGAGTAATGTGTTTTGTCTCTAGGCTCTGGACTGCATTCGAAAGCTGTGGTAGATTCCTACCAGGATAGATCGGAAGATCGGAGGAGTGGTACCTACACCGTCAAAGCGACACATTATTGTTTTCCGACATGCACGCGAACGAAGTCGCGGGCACAGCTAGTCTCTAATAAAAATTGTTCACCTAGAGTCGCATCGCGCTGTCACGGTCAGTTTTAGCCTTAAACCTCTTTTATCTATTCTGTGCCTAAAAATCTACTTGGTTCGTCACAATCGACAAAAATGTTCGAAAAAAAGAAAATCCCCTTTTATTGTCTCTCTTTAACAGTCTACTCTTGGACTTAGGTCAATTAGACTTCAACTGCAGCCTACAGCAGTCCACTGCATAGGCCTCTCCAATTGCACGCCATTCAGCTCGATTCTCGACAACTCTCATTCAGCTGCTACCCTTGGAAGATCGCCGTTGCACCTAGCCTGAGGGCGTCCTACCTCACGTATGCCGATTCGCGGTCTCCACTCAAGAACACGACTACCCCAACGATCATCGGTTCTACGGCCTCTCCATAAGCAGTAAGTAGGTACCTAAACATTTCGGAATAATCTTAAGGCTTCCGCAGACCGGTGAGACGCGACACTAGTAGATTAATTGCCACAATTTTTTCATAGAAATTGTTCTATGAAAGTCTCGTTGCGCTGTCGCATCGCCTCTGTCTGCAGAAGCCATTATTAATAATAATAATATTATTAATAATGGCAATAATAATATTATGAAACCTGGCAACACTGATAAGTCAACGACGTCAATTTTTTTTCATATCTGTTATTTTTCGGTTTTATCCATATTTATTAATTTCTGTTAGTTACATATATATAAAAAACAAGTATTAAACCTTTTGGAAGAAAGCCACTAATAAATTAACAGACAAAAACGTTTACTATAATGAAAAAAAAGACACAAACTGAAAACTACTTTTATTGACGGCTGTCAAAGCCCGCTATGGAAACATGGAAACTAAATAATGAAAAATAAAATGAAATGTTGACGAGATCAGCAGCTCGCCGTGCACGCCCACCATCTCCGGACTCGTCGCTCAGCTCCGCCTCGCCACCGCCGGAATCCAGCCCCATCGAAAGTGCTGTGACACCGGCCGTGGCAGTCGCGTCGAGCTCGAGCGACGAATATTTTTCCCCGCCGACGTCGCCAACACCTGTACGTCGGCAAGGGAGAGGCCGGCCACCGAAGAGCTTGGGACTTAGGGGTCATCCGACCCCGAGCCGGGTCCCCGCTGCCGGTGGTTGTGTGCAGCGCATGAGAAGGACTCAGTCTATGAACGAGAACGTCATGCGCGCATATTACGGGTCTACAGAGGGGGGAACTAACCTCACTGCGTACCGCGAAAGGATGCTGTCTCTGTTTCAGGTACTGGAACCAACCGTCAACGTCTCGGCCCAACGACTGTCGGATCAGGTGCGGGTCATCCAACGCAATCACAGGTTGGACGATACCGCACTTGATAGGCTGCGCTCAGAAGTACTGAGCAACCTTATGGTCTCGACTCCGACACAAACCGCGGCACATGCGTCAAGGATTGATGCGATATCGCCGCGGTCTAATCATGTTGAAGAAGATGATAGGGTTGTCACAGTAAGTAGCCAGTGCAACGCTCGACTGAGGAACGCACTGGAAGATGCGATTCGCGAGTTTCGGTCCACCCCGACCGAACTTAGACCCCGACTACCACGGTTGCCTATGCACAAGAAAAATAGGGCGCTGGTGTGTGCCTTGGACTCGCAGCTCAAGAATTTCTTCGAGAGCAGCGAGGATCTTGTTGATACACACTCGATCCTGTATTGCGCGGCTGTTGCGGCATGTCGTTTAGCTAATGTCAAGTTCCCAAGCGCACCAGCCTGGCAATGCAGGATCGAGCGTCGTATCGATGGGGCCAGGGTACTCATCGGCAAACTATACTGCTTCAGGGAGGGTAATACACGCCCACGATGCGCTTTGTGAAACGGGCTTTCTCGGGGACTGGAATCAGTCCTCTAGAATATATGTCCCGTATCACAGAGCGCATCGACTTCCTGAAGCAGAAAGTTTGTGCATGGGCAAACCGTATTCGGCGGTATAAGCGACGGGTGGACAGGTACACGCAGAATCGCATATTCCAGAGCAATGAGAGGTGGGTATATAGAACTTGGGAGCGACCCGAACAAAATGTGACAGAGGAGTACCGCCCAGATGATGCCGCCACGAGTGCATTTTGGCGGAGCATTTGGTCGGTACCCGTCTGTCACGTTGAGGCAGACTGGATGCAGGATGTCAGGCGAGTGTGTGAACCAATACCAGAAATGGAACCAGTCTTCATTACACCTGTAGACGTAGCCAAAGCAGTCCGTCCGTTACCGAATTGGAAATCACCAGGACCGGACGGACTGCATAACTTTTGGCTAAAATGGCTCACTAGTTCACACAGTCGCCTGGCATCACAATTCCAGTCATCCTTAGAGTCTGGGTCGCTACCACAGTTTCTAACAACAGGCATTACCCACCTGCTCCATAAATCAGGTAGTCCCGCGGAACCCAAGAATTATAGACCGATCACATGTTTGTCGACGGTTTATAAACTTCTTACATCCATTTTGAGAGCGAAGATTAATACGCACATTGAGAAAAACTCGATTATGTCTTCCTCTCAAAATGGATGTAGGAACGGGTCCCGCGGTACTAAGGAGCTACTCCTCATCGACATGGCCATAAGCCAACAGGTTCGTCGATTCCGCAAGGATCTGTCGACATGCTGGATAGACTACAAGAAGGCCTACGACTCAGTGCCACATGCATGGCTCATGAAAGTGCTGGAGTTGTACAAGATTGATGCAACTCTACGTACCTTCCTTGAGTCGTGCATGGGGCAATGGAGGACAGTCCTTCGGTATCCGGGGTGTCCACAGATCCAGAGGAATGATGAGCCTGTATGGATCAAACGGGGAATATTCCAGGGCGACAGCTTGAGTCCACTTTGGTTTTGCTTAGCCCTGAATCCTCTAAGCACACTGCTGGAGGATTCAGGTCTAGGCTATCGGCTGAGGAGAGGTGGTGAGGTTATATCTCACCTCCTATACATGGATGATCTTAAACTCTTTGCCCCCAACAAATTACAACTGATGGAGCTACTGAAAGTAACTGAAACTTTTAGTAGAGCCATCAGAATGGAATTTGGTGTGGACAAATGTGCAGTCATGCATGTAAAGAGAGGTGAGATTATGGAATCCGAGGGAGTTCAACTCTCGGATTCCATAAACCTCAGATCCCTCTCTTCATCCGAATGCTATAAGTATTTGGGTATGTCGGAAGCGTTAGGCATCAACACTGCTGACATGAAGCAATCGTTGACGGAGCGCTTCTTTGGTCGCCTGAAGAAGGTATTAATCAGTCTTCTTTCAGGCGGAAATAAGGTGCGCGCCTTCAACGGTTGGGTCATGCCCGTTTTGATGTACTCTTTCGGCATACTCAAATGGACTCAGACTGAACTCGACGCCTTGGATCGACGGGTCCGTACATTGCTGACTGCTAACCGGATGCATCACCCACGATCACCGGTGATGAGACTGTACATCCCGCGGAAGTGCGGGGGTCGAGGCTTTCTGAATGCCAAGACCCTCCACAACCGCGAGGTGTGCAGTCTCAGGGAATACTTTATAAAAGCCGAAGTGGGTATGCACCGTGATGTGGTCGCGGTGGACAAGGGACTCACCCCGCTGTCCATGGCTAAAGAGAACTGGCGCAAACCTGTAATACTAACTACCGATGATCGCAAGGAAATATGGCGAAGCAAGGAGCTTCACGGGCGCTTTTATCGGGCTCTTCATGAGCCCGGTGTTGATTTCTTAGCGTCCGTATCCTGGCTACGTTTTGGTGACCTTTTTGGGGAAACTGAAGGTTTCGTCTGTGCAATTATGGATGAGGTTATCTTGACGAATAACTACCGGAGACATATTATGAAGGACGGGACGGTGGACGTGTGTCGGGCATGTCACCGTCCGGGTGAGTCCATCAGACATATTATCTCTGGTTGTTCTCGTCTGACTAACGGCGAATACTTGCACAGGCATAACCAAGTAGCCAGGATTATTCATCAGCAACTTGCTTTGCAATATAAACTTGTGGATTCTGAGGTACCGTATTACAAGTATGTACCCGACCCAGTTCTTGAAAATGACCATGTCACGTTGTACTGGGACCGATCTATCATTACTGACAGGACTATTGTAGCCAATAAGCCTGATATAGTGGTGATAGATCGGTTAGCGCGCCGCACAATTATAGTCGATGTTACCATTCCACATGACGGGAACCTCGTGAAAGCTGAGAAAGAGAAACAAGTTAAATATCTTGACTTAGCTCACGAGGTTGTTGACATGTGGAATGTGGACTCGGCTGTAATTGTGCCGATAGTTGTATCAGCCAATGGACTGATGGCCGAAAGCCTCGATCAACATCTCTCGAGGCTCTCGTTAGGCGGTTGGATCAAAGGCCTGATTCAGAAGGCAGTACTCCTCGATACGGCTCGCATCGTGAGGAGGTTCCTGTCTCTGGAGCCCTAACCACCGGTAGCTTGGACCCTGCTCCCGATGCCGGTGGACCACTATTTTTTATATTTTTAAATGTTTTTGTTAATTTACTTTTATAAAAATATTTAAAAATGTAAATCATAAGGAATGAAAATAAATAAAGGAAATAATATTATAATATTTATTTTTATTTCGGAAAAGAAATCCATAGAGTGTTAGTAACATAATATGAAAATAACGTATTATCTAGTGTTAGTACCAATCACCCTCTGCACAAACTGCTTTACAATTGGAGAACCGAAACTCTCCGCTACAGTTCTCAGGATGAGGTTGCGACTGCCTCTCACTCGACTTAGTAGCGAAGCGGTTTTTTTGCTCACAATCGCGTGAAAACCGTCGGTATGAGCTTGTGCAAACATCTCCGACGCGCTGCAATAGCAAGGAAGTCTCAACAACATCCTGAAACCATTATTATACTGGACGCGCAGGACATCTAGCGATCATTTGGTGTAATTGACCCATAGATTACACGTGTACATACTCTGGCAGTAAGCCTTAAAATAGTAATTTTTACTTGGTCCGTACACCGAGCAAATTTACGGGCCAACATATTGCACCGGACGGCGAGTGCTCTGCGCTTCCTCTCTATATCTACATGGTCCGTAAGATCGTCGAAAGTGACCCAGGTATTTAAAAGTGGATACCCTTTTGATCACTGACCCGTTTATTAGAAGCTCGGGTCCCACTTCACGGCATTTTCCGCCAACCTTAAAAACCATGTATTCACATTTTTTACATTATAAATTAATTCATGTACGGCAGCGTAGGCTTCACAAGTCTCAAGCAACTCTCTGATTGCCCCTGCAGACGGAGCCAGCAGCACCATGTCGTCAGCATAGCTGATGTTGTTAATGCTAACCCCATCATTATTAGTTCTAACTATACCATAAAGATGATTCACATTCAAGTCCTAACAAAACATTACTACCAAACAACTTTTCAATACACCACACAACCACTAGAGTTCACTGAAATTCTCCTTGTAATAATAGTTTTTCTACGAGTATAGTTAAGCGCGTCAATAAATCTCTACTAAGGCGACATTATCGGTAGTCAAATCGAAAACTTTTATATGCGGTCGGCGAACTTTTCTTTACTAAGCAGACATTTTCATGCTAGACCTACACAAGGCCGCAACTCAAACTTTTCTTTTTTCTTGGATAAAAGTTCGTTTTGCTGACTACTAGGTATCTCCTGTTGACAACGGGCCTTACTACCATGAAGAATTACCATGCTTGACATATGGATCATCAAGCAAAAAAAAAACTTTTACTTTACTTCGACGGGATTCTTCACCGACAGGACTCTTCACCGACAGGACTTCGCCGACAGGGCTCATCTGGGTGCTTACTCTCGAATATAATTCCGATAGATCGACATTGGAATTGTCAGTCAAACGTCAGGGATTGGCTAGAATCAGTGAGTCCAGCCAATCCCTGACGTTTAACTCAACCAACTGACGTTTGACCAATGTCGATCTATCGGAATTATATTCCAGAGTAAGCACCCTGGTAGATAATAGGTTAGGTTAGGTTAGAATTGCGACAAACCGCGCGCAAGGTGTGCGAGCGAAGCGAGCAGTGCCGCGACAGCGGCTGGCGAGCGCTACTTCCATGTTAGTGGCAGTTTCTTGACTATTAGTAATAACGCAAGGATGAACCCTGTCGGCGAAGAGTCCTGTCGGCGAAGTTTCCTATCGGTGAAGAGTCCCGTCGAAGTAAAGTCTTGTCGGTGTTCAGTCTGTCGGCGTAGTTTCTGTCGGTATTTAGCCGTACACTCGAAAAAAAGGAAGAAACGAAGAAATACAATTTATTTGACTCCGACTAAGGACCTTTACATAATCTAAATCAGAACAGGCATCTTCTGGTCACGCTCGTTCCATTATATATCTCTTCCATCGCTTTCCATCTGACGTGATCGAAGTCAAGAGCAGCCATTCAGCAATTTGATTTAATTTTTAATTAGGATGTAAACATCGAATACTTCCAAACTACACCAAAACAAAGTACTTTTTTTTGTTTTTGGTTGGGAAATCATCAAATGACTTCTCCCGCTCTGGGCGGATCGGGAGGAAAGCAAACAACCTTGCAAGTTGATAAACACTATAACCATTAATAGAATTTGGCAGTTCCTAAAAGCGTTCCACTAACTTTTAATGTCCTTTCGCTGATAGGCCTTTTCTAATTTTAAGACAACACAGTATGCAAAAACCACGATCAAGTCATCATCATCATCATTTCACTCCGGAATAACCCACTGCTGGCTATAAGGCCTTTCGTTTTTCTGCCATACTTACCAGTTACGTGTGTCTCTCATCCAGATATTTCCCACGAATTTGACGATATCATCAACCCAACGCGCTTTTGGCCGGCCCTGGTTTCTTTGACCAAACGATCAATCACATCAATATTAGTTAATGCTAAAATCCAACGAATCAGATTGTTGGTCAGATAATCCAGCCCAGAATTTACAATACACAAAGAACATTCAAGATTTCTAGACTGATATCTGTTCTGTGGGATAGTAACGTTTCGACTAATACAGGAAGTGTTCACATGCAAATAGTTCACTAATAGCTGAACTTAAATCCAATCATTCAGTTTTAGATTACTCAGAACCCATTCAGACTAAGACATAAGGAAGGGATTATCGAAGAAATTCGTCCTAGAATATCTGAGACTACTAGGAAACTTCTATATTCAATATCTTCGTTTACTCTCGCAAATCCTAGTCATAATATTATGCAAGGCTAAGATCTCTAGACAGATGAATTATTCTTGAAATAATAATCCACGAATAACAGCATTCAGTATTCGGTAATCCGCCAAATAAGAACATTGAAACAACCACGAAAACAATGATGCGAGTGGCGCCATCTTGTATCGAATAGAAGAACTAACCTTTTTAAATTTAGCACAAATTCCGAATATGGATTTAATTTCTTTGTTTGCGCATTCGAAGATATAATTTGTAGAAATTTTAAAATAAATAGAATGATATCTACGTATTATGTAACTATAGTAAACATTTTGGACAACTTTTTGGCAACAATTTCAATAGATCGAAAGTTAAATAATAAGGCGGAAGTATTCAATAGAATGATCTCGTACTGGTAATTCATTCAGTTACTTATAAATATTTTTGTAATTGGAAATGGTATTTGAAGAAAACCTTATAAATAAACTAGGATCTATTTTCTTCGGTATAATTTCAGTAACAGCCCTAAAAACACAATCATAATTATCAACCACTTATATAACAAACGCAATCAGAAACATTTGTGCGATCACTTAAGCTATTTATAAGCTAGTAGGAGTCATCTTTGCACCTAAAATAGCCCAGAAATAGAAACATGCCTGCGTTTGTCTGTAAAATAGCTCCGCGCAAAGTGACCAACATATCCTAACACATCGGGGTGGCGCTGCATGCGCTCATCTGTATGACAGCTGTCAAATTCAGTACATCGCATTTTAGTTCGCAATTTCGCCATGGGTCAAATTATACTGGTTGTATGTTACTTTACAGCAATGGCGCCAAGTCTTTTCTTGTACACAATCGTTTTTTATTTGATTTGCTAAGTATAAATAGTAGTTGAGAATCGCTTCATTTGTGTTTGGATATTTTGGAGGGATTTTTACTGCTACCTAGGTACCTATTTTGAGGTATGTTTACAGAAAGGGTTTAAAGATTTTGTTTTAAACAAAATCTTTTACGAATTTTCACTTAAGTTAAACAATAGCGTAGTTCTCTTTTTGTTATTATAAGTCTCGATCAACAATCGAGGTTGTCAAAACATTTTTAAATGACCCGCCTTTAAGTCTCCTGCTGTCTGTGTTACGTATTTTAGCGACAGAAAGATTTCACAGAGAGCATTTTTCAGATTCTTCTTAAATCTGGTTTGAGTGTTCGAATGTAAGAGATGGAACACAATTTGGACCCAATCTGCCCATTTTTTTTTTAATCCAAACGTAATCACTTTAAAACCAACTAGCTAATATTATCTCTAAGTACATAGTATTAATTTATAAAATAGATATAGGTAATTAGGTATGCTTACACAAGCTCCGCAAATAAATAAATCAAAACCACCTGAACGTCACATGACGCAACAACACGATGCACATAACATGCGCAGACTCATCGATGCACTAAGAATTGTCGTCAAGACGTAAGGATGGGACAGAAGACCCACTCATTTCATGTAGGTAAACGTGATGACGAAATTATTGACGTGTAAAAGTATTTTTGCAAACCTACAGAAATTTTAAATACCTTTTTGATATGAAAGGCCGAAACAAACTCAAAGGGTAAAGTCTCTTATAAAGTCCAGACATAATCTTGGTCAGATCATGTGAAGAGCATGAAGATTGGGGTCTGAAAAGATATTTTAAGGAAAGAACCACACTAATTGAGTGGTCCTATCCAGTCAGTGCACGCATTTGTCAGTAGGTAAGCTACTCAAATCAGAACTTAAGGAGCTCAATGATTTGACAAACAATACAAACGAAAGGACATTTGCGTAGGCCGCATAAATTACTCAAACTGCCAAAGCGTGATTAAAACTAAACTGCCTATTCTACTATTGTACTGTAACTGTGTCCGGAGGCCCTGGGCCCCAATTCTGTATGGTTTTATTGATTCCCCGCGGAATCTTACTACGTTAAAATTACGTCAATATCGTGTTTTTTTTTAAACCAATGTAACGGTAAGGAATCGAAATGTCATATTCTGTGTGTTCGAAGACAATTTGTCGATATTATTACGAGTATTACGATATTGGCAGATTTCGTGTGATTGACGTGGTTTTTTTTATTTTTTTCGGTGGGAAATCATCAAATAACTTCTCCCGCTCTGAGTGGAGCAGGAGGGCGTGTCAGACTTTTACTGACTAAAACCCACCCGTGTTCCTTCAGTAGCCCGTAGGCCAGGGGCTGTGGTATCTCTTTCGAACAAACCCGCACCCCTGGCAGGCATCGGCCCTTGCGGGCCCCATCATTTTTTGTGCTGACATCTCTTTGAGGCGCGCGTGGAACACAACGCGCCGTCGACTTGGGCTTGGTCCTTACCGGACAGCGAGCTACCCATTACTCGCCGTCCGCAAGCTCATGCCTACGGTGGCCGGAAATCGGCCTGAGATTCCCGACGCCCATGGCGTCTCCGTATCCTGCGGCGGCTAGGGTCGCGAAGGCGCATATGCTGCCTCTCCCTCACGTGCACCGCCTCCCTCTTCGCGAGCATCACTGCTTCGCTGAAGGAGGTAACGGCTACCCATGCCCTCTCGCTCCGTACCATGGCCGGACACGGGCCGGACGCGAGAGATCGCCGCCGCCGATCGCCTCCACGAGGACACAGCGGTGCTCCACCCAAGCCGGGCAGACCGCCACCGTGTGCTCCACCGTGTCATCAGGGCGATCTTCGCAGTGGAAACACCCGGGCGTTTCCTCCTGCCCTACCCGAAACAGGAACCTCCCGAAACAGCCGTGTCCGGTGAGGACTTGCGTCAGGCGGAAGGTGAGGACGCCATGCCGCCTCTCAAGCCACTCCTCAAAGAGGGGACTTACCGCCGCAATCGTGGCGTGCCCAGTGATTGACGTGGTTACGAGTAAGGAATCGTGAAGTGGTCATAGTGAATTCAGGGTCTGGCTAAAGTGACATTTTATTCACGATGAAGTCAAATGTGTAGGACCGGACAAAAGCATTTCGGTATAAGCTACCGAAAAGCTTTTGACAATTCCGTAGAAAATAGCTGTAGAAATACAAAACGCTTTAAAAGCTATTGCCACTTGTCTAGCCCCTAAGGTTTTGAACCTTGACAGGCTTTGCATTATCATGAGTCAGCCCATAATGTTTCCACTGCTGGGACACAGACCTCCTCTGTGAGAGGGAGAGGGCAATAGTCCACCACGCGGGCCCAGCGCTGGTTGGTGGATGTCACATTTCTTCGAATTGACAAGCCGGTTTCCTCACGATGATTTCCGTTTACCGTTTTGAGAGCAGTGATTATGAAATCAAATACACAAAGAAAAGTGCCTTCACTGCCTTCATGGGTTCGAACTCATGACTAACTAGGCCACCACTGCTTTCAATAAGCTTTGGCGGCATTCAATAAATTCAAACACAAGCATTTATTTCAAATAAACCAATTACAGGCACTTTTGAATTGTCAAGGAGTTTGCCAGTCAGAAAGATGAAGCTAGTTGCCAATCCAAAGCGTAGTGGGTACCTATGGAAAAGAACGGGTAAGAAACTCCACGGACACTCTTTTAAATTAATATCAAATAAACCTTCTGTCTCCTTTTTTGCACATCACTTCACATTATGAAGGCCGGTTGCATCACAAACATAAGTATTTGACATTATGTAAACTAATACAAAGTATTTCAAAAGACTTTGAAATTGTTGTCCTGTAATCATGAAAAAATCGATGCAAATCTAGTCGACGTAAACGGTGCAATTTGTGACAATGAAAATGACATTGTGGAGATACGAGGCGGCTTATCACGCAACAGCTAAGTATTTTTCTTCTCTCAAATCTATGGCAATGTATATAATGAGAGTCATGGCTCATGCCTTGGTGGAAATATAAGACATCAGCAAGACGGCAGCAATGGAAGCTGATTACCGATATTGCGCTATTTCATTAATAACTTTGTTTGCTACTGCCAGGATGAGAAGACATACATATTATCTTGAATTTACATACCCCCATATAAATAGCCGTGATTTTGTGTTCCCTTTCTTGGTCATGCAATCATTGCTACAAATCACTGTATTTTTATTAACGTATTGATAAAAATGCAGGCGCATCGAGATTAAGGCTAGCTTTTCAAATCTGGGTGCTTACTCTCGAATATAATTCCGATAGATCGACATTGGAATTGTCAGTCAAACGTCAGGGATTGGCTAGACTCATACCCCCTTATTACAAAACAAGGTTTTTCTTTAGGTATGATTTAAACCAACGAGCCTGTTTTTGAAATAAGAACTTAGAAATGAAATAGAATTACAGCTCCTTTTCCAAAACTGACAATTTAGCACTGGACTAACTTCTCAGTTTTGTAAAAGGATCTGTATTTCGATTTCAGTTAGGTTCTTATTTAAAAAAAAGGCTCGACGGTTTAAACCATACCTAAAGAAAAACCTTGTTCTGTAATAAGGGGGAGTGAGTCCAGCCAATCCCTGACGTTTAACTCAACCAACTGACGTTTGACCAAAGTCGATCTATCGGCATTATATTCCAGAGTAAGCACCTTGTTCTATTTCCATTTTTATGGGACTTCTAGAACATAACACCACGCTCTGTTTTTCGAAGGGCTGGGCAGAGGTGTACTTATTAGTACACTTACATTTCGCCAGTGATGTTTAAGTCCCATGTAACAGGGGGCGAGCTTATTGCGTTTGAGTTAAGTGTTGGTTCATACAGATATGTACCTATCTTAGTACCCACGTACTTCTTGCACATCATGAACACAGTCAAAGTCCAACCACAAAAAAAAGTCACACGCCTCTAGAGGCTTATGAAGTTATGCATAATGTTTCTAGAAACATTATGCATAACTTCAAAAAAAGAACACAAACTCTATGAATCACCGCATACATTAGGGCCGGGACTCGTGTACAAAAATTGCAACTTCTCAACTAAATCATGTTGGCTGTATGTTCGTAGTTATGGCAGTTTTGCAACTCCATGGTATTTTATAAGGTTTCCACAATCATTTTTATTAATACACAAACTCGTATGTCTCAACTTTGTCTAGATGATTGTGCGTTTTCGTTATACGGAACTGTACATAGAGATCAAGAAAATTTGCCGAAGCTAACAAAGAAAAAAGCTAAAAGTAAACACAATCATACGTGGGTAAAAATCTAGGTGATCAAGTTAAACACTCAATCACCTTTGTTAAATCGAGGAATCGAACTTTTTAAGGGTTGCAAGGCCAGAAAATACAGATAGGTACGATATAGGGCTACTGGCTAATCTAAGTACCGAAAATTCGTAGTTTCGACCAAAGCTATCGGGTGTTTCCTTCTCCGTACCACGGACATAAAATTAGTTTGAAGCGCGAACTAATAATAATAGACAACACGATTTGACAGTTGTCGAATGTCGAATTGATGTTGTTACTTGTTTTGACGGTTCTATATACTTTCGTACGGGTCCGAATCTTCGTTGACGTACTTAGAGAGTACCCTCGGGTACTAAGCCCAATTTGAAATACGTAAATCATTAACATCATTCAGGCTAACCATTGATAGACACAGTACCGGTCGAAGTGGCGGAGCTTGGGGGAGGCCTATGTCCAACAGTGGACCTCTTTCAGCTGAAATGATGAAGATGATGATGATTGATAGACGTGAGTCCTCAATTTCCTTCACACCATTCACGAGCCAGTTTCCTTTGAAGATTTCAAAAAAGATCCGCCAACGGCAACACTAGTGGGAGTACACAATGTTTTGATTTTCCTATGAGAGAGAGGAAATTAACGGCTTGCATGCCGTGATTTACCTGTTTCAGGTAATGAAAATGCACTCGTCGTCGTTGCCAGTTAGTTTTATTCGCTGTCAGAGATTTAAATAGTAATTGCGTAACTTAGACTAACAGTAGCTGTCAATTTCATTTTGCGTTATTTACGTTGTTGATTTTTTTTCAAACATACTTATGAAGCAATGTATTAGCAATATCGTTCAAAATTATTCAGATTGTGAGTGTGTTACGAAATTAGGGTGCTGTTTACTGTAAATCCTTAGCATTATTTTTTGACGGTACGATAATTGTAAAGAATCATCAATTTTCGTACCGTGAACAACAGTGCGAACACACACAAAACCTGCATTAGTATGCTAGAAGCGGGCGCAGGCGCACGACCGAGATTTACTGTTACGATGCCGTGCATCTCAGGCTCGGACGGGACGAGAAGACGTGGCTGAACGTCCACACTTACTTATCCTAACTGTTAGACGAGGTAAGTAAGCAGGTAGATAGGCTTTCAAGCTACATGCAGCTTCACTTTCAGTAGGTTATTTCTTCGAAAGCCACCTGTATGCTACTATTTTTATATGAAGACCTAAGAGAAATTATCGAGTTCATTGACTGGATTAATTATTATGTTCTATTTATTTATTTATATATTTTGTGTTTTTGGTGACCAGTTAAGTTAGGTATGTGATTTCATTTTAATTTCTAAAATAATATAATTTTAATGCATATAATTAATTTTTCCGATACCTATGTGTCGGTCTATTGTTATTGTAATTGTGGGCCTAATAATGAGTATATTGGTATACTTGACGCCGAATATGTATTTTCTTTTTTAAATTGACAAATGGACACAACCTCCAAACAGAATTGTGCCTAAGTTCTTGGAGATTATTGAAATATTGAAAGAGTTTCAGATGGCTCTTGCAATTCCCGAATGAGTAGTTAATTGTGTTTTGTTCCAAAAAATAATTGACTTATGGCTAGACGAAAATTGCTTCAGACGATAATAATGTTCATCATAAACGTCCTGGTTCAAATCCCAATAATTATTTTGTTGCCGAGACAGTACCTACATCTTTTTCTTCCATATTATTCTGTCTAATCAGCCGTCATCTCAGAGAGTTTAAGGGCGAATTTCACCAATGAAACTGAACGCAATCAGCACATCTAAAAATTCAAGAGCTGAGTGTCATATTTGTTGAAGAATATTAACACTGGCAGCTGTTGAACGCAGTTTAGATCCAATGGTCGCGTTCAGTTTCATTGGCGAAATCAGCCCTTGGTGGTTGATAAATTAGGATTCCAAACAGCTTTTTACAAATAAACTCAATTCATCGTACAATGCGCAATATTTACACTGTTCTACAGACGGTATTGTGAGAAATATGCATCAGCTTTCGTGACAGCAATCAACACATAGTGATAATAGAGATATCTCAAAGACAATTCAAAGCTGTTAGCATGCCAATTACCTATGTTCAACAGGTTGTTAGGAAATACAGCAATATCATTTCGATTCCCCATAAGTAATGCCACATTAGACCAAAACATTGTCTGCCTCTAGCAGAATTGTGAAGAAAATTAGATATAATAAGGTCTTGTACACGCAAATTCACCAATTTACATGATAAGCAACAATATACGAGTATATTTTCCACCTTTTTTAGAAAATAACAAAGTAATTTTGTGTCGCCGAAATTTTCACCGCAATAATAATGTGGACCAATTGAGCCAGCCAGTTACAAAGCAAGCTCAATTGAACCATTTGTGATAGACGGCCAGACAGACTGCGGGCCCGCCCATGAGTTGTGTAGGGTAGCTAAATTGTAGGTGGGAAACTGAAAACACGAGTTACATGATTTATTTAAAAAAAAAAAAAAACAAAGTGCATATTGATATTGTCACTTTTTGAACTGACGAAAAAACGGAAGAGGTTACGCAATTCGACGCGTATATATATTTTTTTTTTTTTTTTATGTATGACCACGCATAACTTTTTCCGGAGTAGTCCGATTTTGATAATTATTTTTTTATTGGAAAGGGTATACCTCGAAGTTGGTCCCATATAAATTTCGAAGAAAAATTCCAACCGTAAGGGTAAGAAAACAGGGGATGATTGATTGTTTACTCACAGATCTTAATACTGAGTTGTGTATTAAATCAAAAATTAAGCATGTAGTAATTTGTAGATTATAGCCACAAAAAATTATAAAATAAAAACTTTTTAATAAAAAAATTAAACCGCCGAAAAACCGAAAAGTAAAAAATAATAAACTAGCTTTGTCCAACCCCAATAACTATGTTCGGAAGGCGGTGACATATAATTAAATACATATCCAAAGTCACCGACTTCCGAACTTAGTTATTGGGGTTGGACAAAGCTAGTTTATTATTTTTTACTTTTCGGTTTTTCGGCGGTTTAATTTTTTTATTAAAAAGTTTTAAATAATAGATATTATATTTTCTATAGGCAACTCGCACGAAGTTATTTTAATTGTGGGCGAACCGAGAAAATTCCAGAAATACGTGTACGTTTCGAATATTTTTTTTAGAAAACAACGAAAAGTTAAGAAAACACTAACTTTATTAGATAAAATACAGAACGTGTCAAGACTATGTCAGAGATGTATAGGATTTCCGTACATTGTATAGGATTTCCTTACAGTACGAGATCAACGAAAACTGGAAATGTATAGCTTGATGTGTAGCCGTGCGGACTTCTATCACAATATAATGTTCAAGACACACTTGTGAAAATTTCACAGTAAAATATGTGAAGACACAAAGTTTTTGAAAGTGAACAAAAATGTGAGGCGTAAAGTAAATTGCCTACAAAGTCTTTTTTTTGCTTTTTCGCATTTTTCTTTTATATCTACTGAGTTTTATTTTGAGTTAAAGAGCAGACTTTTACAAATAATCAGGAATTTTAACAGCTAGGTCCTGGTAACCCTTTATAGTCGTGTGCCGAGCACGTTACAACGGGTTACCAAAGATTTGGACATGAACTGTCCTAATCTAGCGTGGTCACCGTCTGGGAACCACCGAGGCCTAGTTCGCACGGTGACTCATTAATAATAATATGTCACATACGGCCATTGTACACTGGGAACTAAGTAGCCACTAACCCATTGTCCTCCATATTATTATTTACCTACTTCAAAATAATATACTAATGTAATGGCTGACGACTTTCATTGTTTGGCTATATTGTCAAAAAACCATACGCGATATCTATTTGACAGACTTTCATAGTCACTAGCGGTACCACTAAACAATGATATTCATGAATGGAATGAATTAGATAATTAGGTCCGTATAAGTACTCCTTAAGCGGAAAGCGGTAACCCAAGAAATTCAAATTTTCTTACGTTTTTTTTTGCAATTTGCAAATCAGTGTCAGACTGTATGTTAAACAAAATAGGTATGATTCACTACCGTAAAAAATAAGTATGGCTTTAAATAATTATAATCGTTAAAATCATCAACACAACGCTCTAAATTGGTTGAATGACTATTTCACCAAAAAGGAAAAAAATAGAATTTCGCGGGGTAGGTACCTTATCACATCCACCTTTTTTTTGAGGTTAGGAAATCATCAAATAACTTATCCCGCTCTGGGTGGCGCATGAGGGCGTGTCAGACTTACTAACGTGGTGCGTGTTCCTTTAGCTGCCTGTGTGCCAGGAACCACGGTATCTCTTTCAAACAACCCGCACCCCTGTCAGGCATTGGCCCTTGGGGACCCCACCAATTGGTGTTGACATCTCTTTGAGGCGCGCGTGGAACACAACGCGCCGTCGCACATCCACCTTAGGGCTGAGAAAATATTACATTGATGAAAATGTAGGATTGCAGAGCTATGTGAATTTTTGACATTACTTACTACTATTTTTTTTTTTTGTTGTGAATTCATTGTTTTGAAATTGATGAAAATATTGTTCATAGAATTTCTTCATACTTAGTTCACCTTCACAATACAGACATTTTCCGACTTTTTTGAGTGACGTAATTAATAACGACGTTTTGGTTTTTGGTCTTATAAATAAAAAAAATTAAAGATCAGATTGAAAATGTATAAAATAACGCTAGCACCGAAGAAATAAATATACTCGACAGCGGCTCATTATTTGTAAACTTGTTCATCTCCGACGAATCATAATCACCCATTTCCTTCATTAACACATTCTTTTGAAGTTTCAACGGAAGGTAAAGCTACTTGATCGATTTATTTTTAGTTTAAAAACAACACGGAAATCGCATATCATTATGCAAATTAATCTTATTAAAATACTAGCTTCTGCGTGCAACTTCGTCCGTGTGATCATTTTTGTTCTTTGGAACCACCGCGTTGCTGCGTCGCGTCGTGTCGTATCGCCCGCGCGTTGTTTTTGCTTGGCATTCTTCCGGTTTTTTTTTTCTTTTTAATTTGTTACCTTCCTCATGAATAGGGCCTTTAAATGCATTTTCTTTTTTCAAATTCTACTAGCGCGTTCAAACAAACAAACTAATCAGCTTTGTTATTAGTAGAAACGTAAATTGACAATTCGCTCAACAATACTGAAAAGCTTTTCGCACGGTGTGCAACTTAGCGAAAAATGTGGACAAATGTAATTGTGCCAGTGTTGACGAATTAAGCCATTTGTGGTCATTGTGCCATTATTTATTTGTCAGTGACCAGTGGTCTGATAAATAAGTCTGGTTACCAGTTTTGAATGGTCTCGATTTACAAAGTAATTTGTTTTTTAATGGGACGCGCATGAGAACCGATGGTCAATGTCTGTCTAGATTTTCGTAACTTTATGTTTTGCTGTGATAACTTAATGATATAACTTATGTCAAACTTATACGCAGCTTAAACTTTTGTAATGTACCCATCACACCAAAAGTTACAAAAGTTAAAGCTGCGTGTTACTTTGTTTGAAGCTTTTTTTGAATATTTTTACCATTAATTTTTATTAACTGCATCGTTCAAATTAGTACTCGACTATTGCAATAAAGTCAGCAGTTTAATATTGTCAGATGAATATTTTTATGAGTGTTTAAGCCTTGTATGTAGCGCCAACACCCATTAAAATATCGAAATCTAATGCGTTTCTAGGTTAATGACTTGTAACTACAGCATCATTTGGGTAAAATAAAACCTCATTCATTTAGAAACTGTTTTTATTACGAGCACAAACAATTAGGTAGACCTTACGGACGAAAGCTTAATTTTTGTGTAAGTATTACTAGTTTCTACCGACGACTCCGATCTCGTGGAAGTCGTCAGATACAGAATATACTAACTAAAATAACAGTCATATTTTTATAAAATCCCTCGGCCCCTGACCCACCGGATCGCATCGCATCGGCCGCCCACTTCACCGTTATTGCTTCGGTTTCGCTTAGCGTTCTTTCTAACTTTTTCATTATGGTCGATTTCTATGGGTTGTAGCGTCATATTACATAGCCTATTCGCAGAACTCGCAAAAGTCTATTAGAGTTTTCTGTGATCTCTCGAAAGCCTTTGCTTGCGTGCACCATGACACGTTTTTGCTTAAACTACGTCATAACGGTGTTCAAATAAAGATATCAACGTAATCAATACATAGGTACTTAGGTATATAATAGTGTGAAGATATTATTGGCGTGAAATCATCCGGGCTACCAGGCGCCTTATTCTGCTATTTTTATAAATTCGTCATTCCAACACGATCCCATCGTCATTGTGCTAAAAGTTAGTAATCTGCTAAATTCATAATAGTCGATCAGTGGTCGGTCAATGGTCTCGTAATAGAATTGTGTTATAATGGCATTGTCGTATTGCCATTATTATAAAACCCGTTAGTAGAAATGATTTTCGAAAAACTACCACTAAATTTGAACATTTATTAATACCAAATTTCATTTCGAAATAATTTTTTATATTATTTATTAGTGTTGTAAGCAATCTGAAGTAGTAGGAAGTTCGTAAATAGCAAAAAACTCACAACTCAATAATATTTTATTTGTTTAGCTGTCAAAGTCAAATGCGTTTATCTGTTTTTATTTCTAGCGACCGGTGTTTTGATAGATATTTATTTATATTTGAGTGTTAGATTTTTGTTTAAAACAAAAGAGTTTGTGTCAATTTTTTTGCAGATTACCGCGTAAGTCAGTCATTCTTTTGTCATTATGTACGAGATTACCAATAAATTACCATTACCATTTCTTTCAATGGAGTGTCAGTTGCTGACCATTGGAATGTCATAATAACGCCATTATATTAGTAGATTACCAAACTTGTCAAAATCAATAATTATGAAATCAATGATAGACCATTCTGACACTATTGTAAAGCAGACTTGAGGCCCAGTTCAGTTGGGTGTACCTCAAGGCTCAATACTGGGTTCATTATTCATCTTAGTGTATATTAATTACTCACATTACGTTAGACTTCACAACATGCGTTACTATAGATTGCAAAGGTTATTTTGTGTTTAATACTGGTTTATGTACTTTTCTGTTTAGTTTAAGCTGATTTATCAAATTGAGTTGTCTAATCGAAATGCTAATGTTTCAATCCTTTCAAATAGGTAAGTCAATAATCAGACTCGAAAATGATCGTAATTGTATCGGCCATAATGTTGTTAAAAAGAGTAGCATAAGCATAATCAGACTATAATGTTCCCAATGCTGGGACACAGGACTCCTCGCTGTGAGAGAGAAAAACGGGAAGTGGAAAACTGGGCCTCCTTTAAAGGAGTGTCTCAGCATAACTAATTTGCTCCACCATGACCTGTTGTTGCGATCACTTATACTTCTCAAGGCATTAAAACGTTTGTCCAAAAAAAACAACCGACTTCCGCAAAAACACTACAAAGTGAAAAATAACTAGTTTCGGAAGTCGGTGACTTTGGATATGTATTTTAATTATTTGTCACCGCCTTCCGAAATTAAAGTTATTTTTCACTTTGTAGTGTTTTTGCGGAAGACAGTTGTTTTTTTTTTCACTTTTTAGTTATAGTACTACCCCACACCAATTCGAAATTTCATCATCCTTGGGGTCAAAACAATGCGATAGCAGCAATCGTGGTGTCATTTTTTGAAGAGTTCCGTTGTCTGTCTCCGAAATGCATGATCAGATCTATATGAAATTTTAATGAGACCATTTCGGAATAAACCTCTTTCGAACAAAAAAAGAAGAAAAAGAAAGAGAAAGAGGTCAATCGTCGAATCCGACTCGGCTGGGCAGCGTTCGGGAAGCTTCGCAATGTCTTCTCGTCCCACATACCGCAGTGTCTCAAGACGAAAGTCTTTGACCAGTGCGTGTTGCCAGTGATGACACATGGAACCGAAACGTGGTCGCTCACAATGGGCCTCATAAGAAGGCTTAAAGTCACCCAAAGGGCGATGGAAAAGGCTATGCTTGGAGTTTCCCTGCGTGATCGAATCAGGAATGAAGAGATCCGCAGGAGAACCAAGGTAACCGACATAGCCCGAAGAATTGCCAAACTTAAGTGGCAGTGGGCAGGGCACATTGCTCGCAGAACAGATAGCCGATGGGGCCGAAAAGTTCTGGAGTGGCGACCGCGTACCGGAAGACGTAAAGTTGGAAGGCCTCCCACAAGGTGGACAGATGACCTTGTGAGAACCGCGGGAGTCCACTGGATGCGAGAAGCACAGAACCGGTCGCAGTGGCGGAGCTTGGGGGAGGCCTATGTCCAGCAGTGGACGTCTTTCGGCTGAAATGATGATGATGATGAACAAAAAAAAATGTGCAATTCCGTCAATAAATGACGGAGTTATGCCCGAAAATACATTAAAAAAGAACATGTCGAATTGATAAACTCCTTCTTTTTGAAGTCGGTTACAAATATAATTAATTAAATTATCTTTAATAATATACATAATTCATAAAAACTGATCAGGCTTTTTAAAACAAATACATGTATACTTAAATAAAACAGCAAACAAATAATGAAGAAACTATTTGCTCAATCAAACACTCTCTCTCTCAAACCAATTACAATCAGAAACGTGAAAGAGCTAATTGTGGCTGTTTATGTACAAGAGTAACTGCACAGTGGGCGGGACAGCCATATCGTTCGCGTAATCGACCGTGAAACTACTTTCTCACGCCGCGCTGTCCTACCTACTCTGTACTTTGTCCACATAAATAGAACTAATGGAACACGATGCAATATGAATGTACACGTTTAAAAAAGAAGCAACATTCTATTTTCAAAATTAAAATCATCATTCGAGAATCTGGATATTATAATTATTTTGATTAAAATTTTAAAAAAGGAATGGCATTTATTTGATAAAAAGAATTCTCTATGACAGAACTGGCAGCTATCCTTAGCCGGAGTAGTGGAAAAAGGGGTGTATTCCGAACCTGACCCGAAATCCTAACCCGGTAGCGGGTTAGGTTCGGAACTTGAAAAAAATAATAATATTTATTCCGAACGCCGTAACCCTATTCCTAACCCGCCTGACGCAGGTCCTCACCGGACACGGTTGTTTCGGGAGGTTCCTGTTTCGGATAGGGCGGGAGGAAACGCCCGGGTGTTTCCACTGCGAAGATCGCCCTGAGGACACGGTGGAGCACACGGTGGCGGTCTGCCGTGCTTGGGCGGAGCACCGCCGTGTCCTCGTGGAGGCGATCGGCGGCGGCGATCTCTCGCGTCCGGCCCTGGTCCAGGCCATGGTACGGAGCGAGAGGGCATGGGGAGCCGTCACCTCCTTCAGCGAAGCAGTGATGCTCGCGAAGAGGGAGGCAGCGCACGTGAGGGAGAGGCAGCATATGCGCCCTCGCGACCCCAGCCGCCGCAGGATACGGAGACGCCCTGGGCGTCGGGAATCCCAGGCCGATTTCCGGCCACCGTAGGCATGGGCTTGCGGACGGCGAGTAATGGGTAGCTCGCTGTCCGGTAAGGACCAAGCCCAAGTCGACGGCGCGTTGTGTTCCACGCGCGCCTCAAAGAGATGTCAGCACAAAAAATGATGGGGCCTGCAAGGGCCGATGCCTGCCAGGGGTGCGGGTTTGTTCGAAAGAGACACCACAGCCCCTGGCTTAAGGGCTACTGAAGGAACACGGGTGGGTTTTAGTCAGTAAAAGTCTGACACGCCCTCCTGCTCCACCCAGAGCGGGAGAAGTTATTTGATGATTTCCCACACAAAAAAAAAAAAAAAACCCTATTCCTAACCTGACCAGACGTATCGTTCTTATTCTAACCCGAATTGCAATGTAGATAGGTTCCCCCTCTCCTCTTTCTTTTCAAAATCCTACATAAACTTGAGAAGATTCCAGTTCGGTATCACTGTTTTGATTAAATCAAAAACTAACTTATACAAAGCCTCGTTCATTTTGGTCACGAGCATATTTATTGATACCACAATGTCATTATTATCTGCGGTTTAAAAAGTTCATTTTGGTAAAAACAAATTAACATGAATTTTTCTATCGATTCGAGGTTAGCGATTGCGGGGTATTTTTGTAAATGTTCAGTGTATTACAAACATTTCTTTTAGTTTTGTAATGTTTTTAAAACGCCGCTTCATATGTATAAGTCAAGGTAAATGCATAATTATTAATTATGCTTTCGCAAACGAAACTGAATTAAAAATCAGCCATGAATAAATAGTCAATGTTCGCTCGGACATAAAATATCGCACCCTGATATTATCGCGCACTGAATCTTCAAAAAAAATTATTTATTTATTTATTATTTAATACTTTAAGCACACGTACATGTACAGAGGCGGACTTAATGCCAAAGGCATTTTCTACCAGTCGACCTTTGGGTGATGCAGAGACAAACAGTGGTAGGTGCAATAAATTAGAGGAATAATAAGTGCATAAAACTATTTAACCTAAAAATAAGATATATATATACCTAACTATATATAAATATAAGCACAAATAAATATACATAAATAAACGAATTTACTAAAATAAATGAGACAAACAATGAGAGAACATTACCGTTGTAATGATACTGCCAACTTTTTGCGAATGTGTTCGCGAACTTTAACTTTGAAAGTCAATCGGTTGGTTGCCATCCTGATTTCTTGGGGGAGCGCATTCCACAGAGCGATGGACTGGACGAAGAAAGAAGAGTGAATGAAGTCTGTGCGGTGAGTGGGACATTGAAGAAGACGATTATGCGATGAGCGTAGATTTTTATTGTGGTTTGCGCAAATGTACTGAAAGTGGGGCGCTAGATAAATAGGGGAAGAGGGAGAATCAAGAAATGAGAACAAGGTGGTCAGCGCCCTTTGCTCTCTGCGCTGGCGTATGGGCAACCACTTAAGAAGGGACCGATGCGCAGATACATGATCGTATTTACGCAGATTGAAAACGAATCGAATGCAGTTATTGAGAAGACGGTCAAGTTTATCGAGGAGATCTGCATTCAGGTCATAGTAGCACACATCACCATAGTCGATAATGGGGAAAATTAAGGACTGCACAAGCATTGTCTTCGTACTCGATGGTAGTAAATTTTTCAATCGGTATAGAGCCCGCAACGTTCCAGTAACCTTCTGGCTTACCCTAGCGACTTGAGTATGCCATTTCAGGGAACTATCAATATGCAGGCCTAGGTCCTTCACGTCAGTGCTAAAAGGAACGATCGTACCATTGAAAAGCACTGGTGGCAAGATTGTACCACTCACCTTGCTAATACTATGGGGACTGCCAATGATGATCGCCTGACACTTCGTAGGGTTTACAGCTACACCAAATCTATCAGCCCAGGTTTTTATGGCTCTCAAGTCCCTATTTAATTTGTCAATAGCGTCAGATAATTCATCAACCTTCCCTTGAGAGTACAACTGCAAGTCATCTGCATACAGATGATACGCACACTGAAGTTCGGAAGTTATGAGATTAATAAAGATAGAAAACAGAAGAGGAGAAAGTATACCGCCTTGAGGAACGCCAGTTTTCAAATCACACCAGCAAGAAGAAGAATCTCCAACATGGACGGACTGCTGACGTTCCTGAAGGTAAGAGGAGAACCATTCCAGTGCTTCGGGAGAGACCATAACATGTGACAGAATGGCTAACAGAATGTCGTGACTGACGGTATTAAAGGCATTCGAGAAATCAACCAATACTAGAGCAGTAACTTTGGTGTCTTCCATTCCTGCCCTCATATCGCCAGTCACTTTAAGGAGAGCGGAAACAGTGCTATGCCCAGGCCTAAACCCAGATTGAAGGGGACTAATGAGTGAGTTAAGATGAACAAAGTTGGAAAATTGTTTGTGGACACAGGCCTCAAGCACTTTGGATAAGAAGGGAAGTATAGAAATTGGACGGAAGTCGGAAGGAAGAGAGGGATTAGAAACCTTTGGTAGTGGGCGAACATAGGCTTTGCGCCAAAGGGAAGGGAATACTCCGGTGTATAAGGAAAAATTTATAATGTGGGTAATCGAGGGTAGCAGATGATCCAGAATAGTTATAATCATACCACGGGTGATATTGTCACATCCTACCGCCTTCGATTTGATGGAGAGGATGATTTTTCTGATCTCTCCCGGTTCGACTGGAATGAAACTAAAAGGATTATTATGAGGACGCGTTAGACCATAGATTAGAGAAAGAGTTTGTTGCTTGGTTAGACGATCCATGGTAGGCACAGTGGAGAAATGGCGGTTGAGATCGTCTAAGTCAATTGAACTGGGAAGATCTAAATGTCGCGATTTGCCGATACCACAATATTATTAATATAACTATAATTTTTTGAAGATCCAGCGCAGAATCGAACAGTGTGTTTTTTTGAAGATTCAGTACAGATTCGAACTGGGCGTTTTTGTAACTTCTTGCAAATTTGTACGAATATTTTTCTTTCTTTAATTTATTTCTAACTGGCTTTACCAGCGGCTTAACTCGCGTGGAGGTCGAAAATTATCCCAGGGGAACGTACTATCGGTATAAAAAGTATCCTATGTTGTATTCCAAATTACAAACTATCTGTGTGCCAAATTATTTCATCTAAATCCGCTCAGCCGTTTTTGCGTGATTGAGTAACAAAAATCTAAACATACAAAATTTCATATTCATAATAATATTACTTATTAATTATCAAGTAGGATACCATCATGCAACTCACCAACGAGGTATTCCTCGAAGCGCTACCATTTTGAGGCGCACCTAATGAGGCGCTCCTTTTTTATTCCTCGGAGAGCACCTTTTAGTAGCGCTCCCGATAGCAATTAAAAATATTACAATTTTATTCCTTGAAGCGCACCCACGTTTAAAAATAGGGAAGAGCATGAAGTAAACGAAATAAATTATATTTTTTTAAACTTGTGCATCACCATCATCGAAGTTGCGTAACCAAAAGTACGAAATTGACAGAAAAATATGTTTTTGCTTTCGGCACTATAATGTGTATTCAAAGACCAATGTTATTCTGTATTCAAAGAGGATTAGGATACTAACTGAAACTATCGATATTAAGTAAAACACGTTATTTTACACAATTTGCAAAAACTCTATACTATAGCCGTAGCCGCCGACACGACTATCTAGGATACAATGGGGAGGCGGGGCTGCGGCTTACGTTGCAGTGCTCCCGCGCCGCGCGCGCCGCATCGCCAGAGATTAAAGTACGTAGGTGTAGTTGTCTTTGTTCACTTTACACACACAGGCTCACTTTTTTTTAACCTATTTATGGTCAAGGAGTATAGAGTTTTTGAAAATTGTATAAAATAACGTGTTTTACTTATCATCGATAGTTTCAGTTAGTATCCTAATCCTCTTTGAATACACAATAACACTGGTCTTTGAATACACATTATAGTGCCGAAAGCAAAAACAGATTTTTCTGTCAATTTCGTACTTTTGGTTACGCAACTTCGATGATGATGATGCACAAATGAGTTTTAAAAATATAATTTATTACGTTTACTACATGCTCTTCCCTATATTAAAACGTGGGTGCGCTTCAAGGAATATAATTTTAATAATTTTAAATTTTAATTGCTATCGGGAGCGCTACTAAAAGGTGCGCTCCGAGGAATGAAAAAGGAGCGCCTCAATAGGTGCGCCTCAAAATGGTAGCGCTTCGAGGAATACCTCTCACCAACATCTTCAACCGAATTCTATCCTATCCTTATCTCAAAGTTTCAATGTCACCTACAACTCCGCCTACCCCACTAACGACACGAACATAACCACATTCGTAAACAACTCGTTTCCCTGCAACAGGCGACTAGGCTGTCGGTTGCGATCGACTATTACCTAACACTACCTTGCTGCACTAATAACTTTGTGTACATTCGCAGACAGTGGCGAAACATGTGTACGTAGGTTCGGGAAAGGTAAAATTTTACTGGTGAATATGATGAATTATTATCAAAGGGCATTACCGTACGAGTAATTACCAAAACTTGCTGAAGCGACATCTACCGCCCATCATCATCATCATAATTTTAGCCGAAAGACGCCCACCACTGGACATAGGCCTCCCCCAATTTGGGGGGGTGCAAACCCCCCCAAATTGGGACGCTTGCCAGGCGGGTTGGCGATCGCAGTATGGTGGTAAAATGCATAGAGAACGCTGCTGCCCATTCTCTAGTAAGCGTTTAGTCGCCTCCTACGACACCCACGGGAAGAGATGGGATGGTGCTATTCTTTACGTCCAGCACCGCACGGAACAAGAGAACATGGCAGTCAGCAAATCCATAATTCGTACCTTTCAACTAATTTACATTAAAAAAACTAACTTACAAAAGAACTTGATTCTAATCAATCTGTTACAATCTACTTTTAATAATCTTTGAGCTGTTGGTAATAATACCAACGTAGGTACCAACGAATAATAGCTCATTATACATTAATATCATCAAAGTTTTCCGTGATTATCAATAAGTACATTATTATATGTTCGTTCACTCTCTGACGTCCGTCTTCATAATTTCGATAAAAATAAAGTACCCTAATAATGCAAAAAAAATACCTACCTGTTTTATTTATTGCCCTGGAAATACCTAATTTATCTTTGCATGTTAGGGACGAACCTACGTATTTGCTGATGGCTGTTTTAGTAAAAAAGGCTTTATACTTTTTAGCTACACTAGCTGTGTACGTGCATCCGCCTGTCAAAAAAGTTTCTACAGTTCTCGGCAGAAAAAGGTCAAAGGTAATATGTAGTACAATCAAGAGTAACTGATATCTAATAATTCCACGCTAGCCCGTCTCTTGCTACCCTCTTCCAATGACCGAAGCCGTGATCCGTAACCCCTTAGCGTGATATACGTTTTTAAGGTAGCCACAGGCAAGTCGGTTTAAGCAGCCGACAACCTCTTAGGTTGACTATGACAGCAAGATGTCATTCCCAAATAGAGATGCGCAAAATGTATCAGTAAAAAGAAATGAATGAAGTATATCTTTTCGCTCAACGAAGTAGTCCACTCATTTACTTCAGTACTTCATTTAGTTCAGCAAATCAGAACGAGTCAAATCAGAATAAGATGACGACCGTGATTGACAAGCTACGAAAAATGATGTACTTCACTAGTTCAGTTTTATACGTATGTCGATTTTCCTTCATACTTTATACAGGCTTAGGACTGTCAACCTAGAAAATTAGAAATATGAATTTAAGCATAACTATTTTTATTAAGTAAGTAGTGTTTTTTTTTTACTGATACGCACAGTTTGTGCGAGCGAAAAGTAAGACTGAACACTCAGTGTTAGGAAGAACACAGAGACATTTGAATGACAACTGAATGAATGATAAGTTTATTTTGTGATATGAAGTAGTTCATTTCCTTCAATCGTTCGCGAACTACCTATGTCTATTCCCAAAACAAAACCTATAGCTAAGTGGAACTTCAAATGCACCCTGGGCTGTTAACTCCGCTATCTGGTTTTCCGAAATTTTCACCATGGCAGCGTACCTACCTCATGCCGGGATTTGCGCATAACTCGTGTCGTGTTGCCAACTCAAAAGAAGAACAATCTAGCATAATATGTTCCTTCTGTTCCTTACACAAATGAGTTGATAGGTCCATTCTGTAGTTAGTGCTCTTCGGTTCCCGACATCCCTGTGGATTTCTATCTATTCTTCGTTCGCAATTTCGTTTCAAGAAATGTAAACAAAATATATGTGCATTTGAAAAAATAACTAAACTACATATATTTAGGGGTCAATTTGCGCTAAATTTCACCAAATATGACTTTGACATTAGAACTAGTTATTCCAAAATCGATGTAATTTACACAGAATTTAGGTACCCAGCGCAGATATTTTTCTTCAGTTTGACAAAAAAAATATCAGCTGTTTCATATGTAGAAAAGTGCAATACCTAAGCGGTCAAAATGTATGGAATACCTGTTTTTTTTTTTTTGTATAACCGATAAAAATTTCTGCACTGGGGGAAATCTCTAGAATGATATTCTGAATTCATGGTTACAGTTTGCGCACTGGTTAAAAACTTATCCTGTATATTCGTTACTGTACAGCCATGCTCGCCGAGCTCAGAGTGCTTTTTAATAAATGGCGAAAAATATAAACAAACAATCAGACTCAGATAACCAAAGCAATAAGGAAGGCATAAAAAATAAAGTTAAGAGAATAACCGGCATGGTCATAATTAAAACTAAGAGATTTTATACCCAAGATTAATTTATATTGCTCAATGCACATATTACAAACATAAGTACTAAATTTTTGACGAAGGTCTTACTAAGTAGGTAGGTAGGTACCGTCAGCAACAAAAGTCGATGAACAGTCTTTTAGATCTTAATTATTGAGCCAAATATTTAAGTAAAGTAGACCCAAAAGTAGAATTATAATTTTGACGTATGAGAGTGTTTTGTACAATTCTACTCCAGCTATCAGGACAAACCTGAAAGTACGGTCAAGATACCACTGATGCTACCAGCATCTTACTGGAATACTTCCTCTGAGCACGTTTGGTCTTACGAATCTCCACTCAGACCAGCCAATAAAAGCAAGAAAGTGGTGGGAGCTGTTGTGATTTATTATAAATTTTTAGCTATTACTTATAAATATGAAATGCTGAAATATTCACATACCTAACGAATATTTTGTGCCAATTTAAATGTTGTGTAAAACTAGCAGTGTCAATCGAGTTTTGTCGCTGACCGTACAAGTACCCACCGACTTTGCGTAAACATGTATACATTTTTTAATAACCTCCAACCCAAACAAAAACCTCTAAAAAGTAAAAACAAAATATTTATTAGCCTTTTAATTTGTAGGTAATACTTTAATCAAAGCATTGTCACGTCGCGTCGGGGCACGGCTAAGTAATGAAAATGTTATCCTTTGCCGATGCCCAGCAATAATGATTATGACTATACTATATAGTCACAGCAGTGGTGGCCAAGTGGTAACAGCCGCGACTTACGAGTTGTAGGTCGTGAGTTCGAACCCCGCCAGGTGGTTTACTTTGTGTAAATTATTTCGTCACCACTGCTCTCAAAACGGTGAAGGAAAACATCGTGAGGAAACCGGCATGTCCTAGAACCAAAAATTCGAAGACATGTGACATCTACCAACCCGCACTGGGCCCGCGTGGTGGATTACGGCCCAATCCCTCTCACCGAGAGGACGCCTGTATCCCAGTAGTGGGAACATTATAGGCTGATGATGATGATGATATAGTCACAATCATTATTGCTGGGCATCGTCTTTTTGGCGTTTTCATTGACCGTCCCTCGACGTGACAATGCTTTGTTCAAAATATAACCTACAACTTATACCTATTCATTGAGACCTTTTCAAGGAGCCCAAACACGATACTTCTGCTGTTTGTTGGTGAGTAACATGGCTATCCTGGAAATTCCAGATGCTCCAGCATCAGTTCAAGGTCACTTTGTTCGTCTAATATCATTAACTTCAAACGGCTGAACGATTTTGATTATAGATATCCAAGAACCAATCTAAAACGCATCTAAATCGGTTGACCCATTTAAGAGCTACGGTGCCACAGACAGACAGACACATATAGCGGTCAAACTCATAACACGCCGCTTTTTGCGTCGGGGGTTAAAAAACTAAAAATCATTGTGACGTTTTCTCATAAGAAATACAATAACAAGACCTAAGGGGAACTATTTATAACTCTAAGTTTTAGCTGTTAGTGTTTTTTTTTTTCCACGACTGTGTTTGGGTACTTATTTACAGGTTTTAATGTTATTTTGTTTCTTTCAAATTTAAATGCTGCAGAAATTAATTGAAATTCACCATTTAAAAGGTCTTTGGTGTTTCTTTATTTTTAAAATTATTTATACGTGCTCATGTGACAATTTTTTTTATTTTTATTATGCTACAAAATGGATGTAAAAGTAGTAAATGAATTCGGAGTTCAACTACCCATGAGCTGTTTCATTAGGAATGGCTACAATAATTATAGTAAAAATCACATCAAATATGACCTTCAAATTATGTTTTCTTGACTAACTTTAAACCATTTAAGGTACCGTAGCTGCTTGATTAAAATATATAATTATCACTGCAAGACTCGTTCAAATGCGAGTGAAAGTTTCTGAAAAGATATTCGGTGTTAATAATGAAAGACAGAGACACATTCTCTGTCAAATACACGTAGATTCAACTGGGTACACAATATTCTTATCGATTTTTTTATAATATCTTGGTGGCAGAGCCGCGGGCATAACTTATGAATCGGTTCATTTTATTAATCAGGTATTAAAATACATTTCAATAGGTACCTTATAAAAATCTTGATTCAATTCGAGATGGAAAAACAAACAGAAACTGCAATAAAACTCTTTACAAGTTCAAATAAACTATCAAAGCACATAATTACCTAATTATACACTTTTTGTAACGCACCAAGTAATTAATAATACATTTGGAATTCATTTGAAATGACTCGGTACGGTTTTTCCGTTGACAATCCGAGAAAATTGCAATGCTCGTCCGGTAATCTTCGAATCGCATTATTGCTGTATGTATACCACAAGCTTTTGCTCGCGGATTCGTCCGCGTTGATGTCAGATAATTCCCATGTAAACTGGATAGAAAGGGATTAAAAGTACTCTATGTGTTAATCCAGGTTATAAAATCTATGTGCCAAATTTTATCTAATTCCGTTCAGCCGTTTTTGCGCCATTTTAAAACATACACCCAGACAAAAATTCTAAGAACTGTATTTTCCGTATCAGGGTCTACTCTCTACCGTCAACGAAGATACGGGCCTGTCCGGATGTAGTTCGAAAATTCTTAGTGAATTAACTAACTTTTTTGGACGGGCTAAAACATAACGGGAGTAGGGACAGCTCGGGGTTTCATTCGTTCTTAGTTCGGGCTCCAAACTCATCTTCTATCCGTAACTGGGGGCCTACTCTCTAAGCACGACATCCGTAATCTAGGTCGAAGTTACGGGCGTTTCCTACTCCGTATCTCTTACGGATCTATGATTAGTTTGGAGCCCAAACAAAGAATAAATTACTACACGATCGACTGCTGTCCCTACTCCCTATATGATTTTACCCGTCCAAAACAGTTAATTAATCAGCTGTAGGAGTCACTTCGAACTTTCGAACTATTTTCGCACGGGCCCATATTTTCGTTGTCGGAGTTAGAGAGTAGCCCCCCTGACACGAAGTTAGAAACGCCCGTTACTTCGACCGAAACGACGGACTTCGTGCTTAAGGAGTAGGCCCCCGACTGACTCGTTCTAATAGTTCGTAGGAATTACTTTTTTTCGAAAATATTCAATGTAAGTACAGTTTTGACTTCGTTACTATTTTATTATTTATACATATAGATGATGCATTACTTACCTAACTACTCTTATGCCATAGATGACGGACTAAAGGTCGGTCGCAACCATCTTAAACCAGAGTTTCCTTGGACACTGCGATTTTTATGCGCAATTAAAAGTCGTAGTTTTATTGATCTTTAATTTTTATGACGGTACGCCCTCGAACTAGACCTCTGTGTCAAGTTGTAAAAATATCTGTTTATATGTTAAGAACACAGTATTATGGACAACAAAGTGAAGAAAAGAAATCATGAGTTCATAGATTTTATAGAGGTTCGCAACAAAAGATTTACGATCTCTATGTTTATGTTTAGTACTGAAACCGTAATCGATAAACCAGCTCTTCTATTGGAAGCTTACAATAAAACCATTTGCATAATTATGTCACAAGACAGTTACGACACCTAGCTGCGTGCGTGTAGCAATAACAAACGCGCGAACGTCGTCGCGTCTGCGGCCTTCTGCGACTCAGTCGTCCCAATGAAATCACACCTTAAATCCTTGAAGTGTTGTTTAATCACTACGAAATTAAAGATCATTTAGACAAGCAGCCAGCGAACATTCGTGTAACAGGCCTCGTATGCAACAGAAGTGCGCTTTGAAAAATAAGGCGAAGAAGGAAAATTGTGAATTAAGAAAATGTCGTATGGACATTACGTGTTTGTGGTGTTGAGTGTTTGTGTTTATGGCAGCTTGCAGCTGATTCCATTGCGTAAGTTCTGTTTTTAAATGGAGCGTTTTAATTTCGAACGTAACCGTTTATTCATTGTTTGAACCTGGTTTGTAAACTACCGTTTTTTTATCGAAAAAGTACGTTCGTTTAATTTATTAAAATTTATTCCTTCCGGAATCTGTGCCTACTATGCTTTTTTTTAACATCTAATAAATGGTTCCTTGACTTACTATAGGTACTTGGCTATTGATATTTTTGGAACCACTCTGTGGTTTGAGCTAAATTGGAACATATGTGCAATTTGTTTATTAGGTGCGTTGTGTCACGTAGGAAATTAAAGCCTTAAGACAAACCAGCGTCCTCAAAATTTATAGAAAACTACATTTCGACCACCAAATCATTTATCCACTGCATCAACAATCCAGGAATGGCCAGAAAGAAGAAGAATCTCTTTCACCTTGAAATTAATAAATCTTGTCCTACTTCATTTACAGCCGACTACATTCATCCATGCTCAGAGCTCAGCGATGAATGCTTCACAAAAGCCACCCTGGATGCGATCCCGGGCATTGTTCAAGGAATCCCGGAAGCTGGCATCCCATCGTTGGACCCGATGTACTTGGACAAGAACATCAGTATGACGCTCCCCGGAAATCTGAGGATGACCTTCCACAACGCTAAGCTGGTGGGATTGAGCACGTGTATCCCGGATAAAGTGTCGTAAGTAGAGCTGGTAATTTTCACCGTCTTTGAGCCTTTCTTCTCAGAGTTATCAGATAGGAAAAAAATACGGGAAGTGTTTATACAAATGTATTAGTCAGAATAATAAAGTAGCTGGATAGACTGAATGCATGCAATTAACAAGCTTCCCTCTTCTGTGCTAGATTTGAATTTTAATGCGTTTAAAGCTAAAGTAAAATCCAACCTTTGCGCAAGGGCATACTATTCTATCAACGACTACATAAACGATAAGAATAGTTGGTCGCTGTGATTAACTCAAGACAATGTTTGTGTTCTTTCACCAGAGTTTCCTTGCCTACTGACAGGTCATATCTTTATTAACATAATTGTTTGTTTTTTATTTGACTATATAAATTCATTTGAATTTACTTAGTGTTGACATAATCTACTCATTGTTTTTAATTTTTAATAATGAGTTAAATTGCAAGATGTAGCTAGCTAGCGACCCGATAATGGATCTATTATATCTAGAACTAATTTCAATTTTGATATTCCGAAACCTACCATTGTATAAAATCAAGTTTATCTAACATAACAGACAGCTTGTGTTGCTGGGGAGTTTGTTGCGCCACTTCTTCTTCCCAGCTAAAGCACTAGGAAGTGGTGAAGAGCGGGCGTTTTTGGGGGACTGTCTTTTGTAATTTTTGACGTTCAAAAAGTGCTGACACCAGCCTAGTTTGAATAAATGACTTTTGATTTTGATTTTGCGATAAGTGGAGGACAGTGTATTGTGGCGTAACCTGAGAGAGGTCTATGTCCAGCAGTGGACTGCGATAGGCTGAATGGTTGGTTGTTGAAAAACTAATTAAGTAATTGTCTTTCTTTCTTTTCCTTCTAGTTGATTGATTTATAGTCCACAATATTCCATTTTGTTCCAAAATATGGATACTTAGGTCAGACTGGATGCGGCAGACGTAGGACAGAGTTTTGTGGAACAATTTCGAAGTTGCCCATGTCCAGTAGTAGACTGTGTGACATAGGCTCTGCTAAGTTCGATTGGCTGATCCATAGGACGAAAAATATTCAATCGCCCATAAAATTTGAATTGAATGAAGATATAAAATGAAGCTGCTTAATGGTATTAATTCTATAATGTTCTAGAGTACGATGTACTACTCCAAACAAGAACATGGTCCAATTTGATCTAGACATGATCAAGCAAACATTTTGCCATAACAAATGACACCATTTCTAGAAACAACCGGAAACAGAAACTTTTAACAGTCCTTGTATAAACCAACATAGACAATACAAGTTCTTCGTATTTACAAGGAAATAACTTCGCCATTAAGGAAAATTGCAATTAATCATTACTTTTTGTAAAACAAATAAATTCTACATCCAATGATAGGACTGGCACGGTCTTGTGACAGTGACGCAAGGCTTCTTAAAGACGAAAAGCATTTCTGCCAGGGGTGTGCGGGTTGTTCGAAAGAGATATCGTGGCCCCTGGCACACAGGCAACTGAAGAAACATGGGTGGGTTTTAGTCAGGAAAAGTCTGACAGTTAATTGATTTCCCAACCCCAAAAAAAAAGCATCTTGTCTTGTGACTCACTTTTTAATTACTGAGTGACTTCTAACCTCAAAACGATTTTTTTCAAATAAGGTCCCGAAAAGTACTTATTATTTGTATTTCTTTGGAAACCTGAAAGTTCATGAAAGTTTTTAAAACTACTTCGGGGTCATTGCAAACCTTCTTTTTTCAAAGACTGAAAATCTAGAACGAATCTCGTCGAGCAGAATTTTGTCCTTTGAGCTAAGTTTTAGTCACTTCTGGTGATGTTTAGACACATAGTATTTTTTAATCGATTGTAGACCATAAATTTAAGGATTTATAATAAATAATTTATAGTTTATTTATCACGAAAGCGTTGTGTGTGCAATCTCGAATATTGTAATTTCACAAAAAATAACACGTTATTGCAAATTCCTAACGATTTACAAGGTTAACATTATTGAACTAGCCTTGAATGCCAATATCACTACCAACAATCCAAAATGTAAATACAAATCTGTCATTGCCCAACATTCCCTTCCTCATATCGATGTCAATGAGTGATGTTAAGAAAAATTACAACAAAGATCTTTATTGCCACCTAATGCACGAGTTTTCATAAAGTATACAGTTTAATAGTCAATTTCTTAAAACAAAAGTTTCTTTTTTTTGGGTAGGAAATCATCAAATGACTCCCTCCCGCTCTGGGTGGAGCAGGAGGGCGTGTCAGACTTTTACTGACTAAAACCCACCCGTGTTTCGTCAGTTACCCGTGTGCCAGGGGCGACGGTACCTCTTTCGAACAACCCGTCGGCCCTTGCGGACCCCTCGGTCACCATGCGACGGGTCAGCACATTGGCCCCGCCGCCTACCACTTTTCGGCCGTAGGGAATAGGGAGTGCGGCCAACGCTATATCGACACTCCTCTACCCCTGCGGCCCCACCGCGTCCGCCATCAAATGGTGGCGGCCCCGTCCAGGCCACGGAAGGGAAGAGCGCTAACCTACTTTTTTTGGCCGCTACGTCGTCGGCTTTGAGGCAAAAGCCCTGACGAGCGGCCCCACCTTGGGGTTCCTCTTCGCTTCACCGTGGCTGGGAGACCACGGCTACTGAGCCCCCCCGCAACGACAATGCGGGAGGGTACTCGGAGGGGAAACAAAAGTTTCTTGCTTCCAGCATCTTTTTTATTAAAGTTCACTTTAGGCAGCAGTCTGGTTTTTATTTTATATTTTTTATTTTGCACCTTTTTGTTACTATAATTATTTTTGACGTTAATAAGACCTATTTACGAAACCCTTCATACCCCCATAGATATATGAAAGAAGTATACCCCAGTCGATGGGTTTTAAGAAATTAAATTTTAATATGTCGCCAAAAATCAGACACTTTCATAATTTTAATATACCCAGTGTCACTCTCACAACTCGGACGAATCTAGCTACGCCTCTCGAGCAAAATCCATCAAGCCGTTTAGGCCACAGGGTGCGACAAAGAAATCCACATACATACTCACCACACTCCAAAAACATAATCCTCCTTCTGGCGCAGTCGGGAAAATAATTCAAAAATATATAATCATGTTCGTACTACTTGTCATTTAAACATTAATCCGTCCTGCAACCATTAGAATTAACATTGTACGACAAACATTTCAACAACATACGCGTGGAGTTTCTTCACCTCTTGCAAAACTCAGATACTCGAGGTCGCAGTTAAACTACCTGCCACTTAAATCAAGCAAAAACGGATATTTGAGACATATTGGCCAACTCATACATTATTCTGGTTATTTTTGGCGACAAGACTAGAGCGGTAATGACAGGTTTTAGAGTATGTAGGATAGTAAATAGGCAACTAACAGTCGAATTCCTAAACGCGAAACGAATTGTAGGTTTCTGCAAAGTCTCATATAGTCACTATCACTAAGAAATACATACAGTAGGTAAGTAACGAAAGAAGGGCTTTTTTTTAGAGTAGGTAATCATTAAATAACCTCTCCCACTCTGTTTGGGCGTCTCAGACTTTTACTGACTGAAACCCACCCGTGTTCCTTCAGTTGCCTGTCTGCCAGGGGCCACGGTATCTCTTCCGAACAAACCCGCACCCCTGGCAGGCATCGGCCCTTGCGGGCCCCATCATTTTGTGCTGACATCTCTTTGAAGCGCGCGTGGAACACAACGCGCCGTCGACCCGGGCTTGGTCCTAACCGGACAGCGAGCTACCCATTACAAGTATAATGCGGTCGCGAAACATATTTCAACATACCTACAGCCTGCCACTTATCTACAAATTGCATAAAACTAATCCAATTTTCAAAAAAAACCGGTCAAGTGCGAGTTGGACTCGCGCACCGAGGGTTCCGTACAAACCTGTGGGTATATAAGTAAAAGTTCAAAATTGTCAAAAATATTTTTTTTTATATGACGAAACTAAAAAATTTCGTTTTTCGTAATTTTTCCTATATCTGTACTATAAGACGTGACTTCGTACAAAATTAAAAGATTCTCAGTTCACGGGAAGTACCCTGTAGGTTTTGATTCCCGTGCGAGTTTCGAAAATTTGCGGAATTTTGCGGCCTAAATGGCTGTATCTTTTGATTGCGTTGACTTAGAAGGTTGATTTTTCTACAGCTTCCAGGTACAGTAGAACTAAGTATCATATAGAAATTTCAGTTTGATACCTCCACGCGTTCCTGAGAAAAACGGTCTTGACAGACGGACGGACGGACGGACGGACGGACGGACAACAAAGTGATCTTATAAGGGTTCCGTTTTTTCCTTTAGAGGTACGGAACCCTAAAAAGCGACACAGTAAAAGAAAAACAAAATGTCTAGAATTTCCCAAAAATATTAAAAGCTCCTAAACAATCATCGCTAAACATACAAGCCTCTTAGAATAGCCTCATAGTAGCCTCTAATTTCTTCTTCTTTTTAAAAAAATTTTTTGGTTGGACCCCGATTCGTAGCCCACCCTGTATCTGTATATCCTATAACTATATCAGGGTCAAACGTTCCAGAATATGGGCTGCCGGATTTCAGTTTCAGTCAGGGATGGGAACATAGGATCAGATCGTCTCTAAAACTAGATCAATTTCACATGACATTAGAGATTGTTTCGTATTACACGAACACCGGAAGGCCCTGACCGGGAAATATATGAATATAGTTTAACATTGTATTGCAAAATGCCTTAAAGAAATCAGACAACCTTGGGATAGCATATCTCTGTTTTAAATATTTTAATGATTGAATAGCGGAGGTCACATGAAACCGGTGTATGTGAAATATTGATAATAATCAGCCGCATCTAGTTAGACTCAAATGTTAACACTAAAATAGTAGAGAAGCCGAGGCGAAATGGTGCAAGTGTGTGGTTGCGAGATTTCAATCCTTCGATGGATATCTTCTGAACATAGTCTTTCACAGGTGAACAATACTGAGAAGCGGTTGGCATAATCTTTGCTTGGCAACTTGGTAATACAGTATAATATATTATCATAGCGCAGTGTGTTCTTTTCACTATCGTTCCTATAAAATCTGTATTCAACTCTTACGATATCGGGTTCGACTGAAAGGGTTATCAGTTGATTATAAAAACAAGACACACAGTTTCGTAATTGATTGCGTTAGTAAATAACGCCCGGGCGTAAAAGAATAGCACCATCCCATTTTTCCCAGTGGGTGTCGTAGAAGGCGACTAAAGGACTTACTAGAGAATGGGCAGCAGCGTTCTCTATGCATTTTACCACCATACTGCGATCGCAAACCCGCCTGCCAAGCGTGGCGATTATGGCAAAATCCCCCTTCTGGGGGAGGCCTATGTCCAGCAGTGGACGTCTTTCTGCTGAAATGATGATGATGAGTAAACAACTGTTTACTTTTTTTGTTCTGAAGTTATAGTTAAGAAGTTTAGATAAGTTACTTCAAGTTTCAGCTAGATGAACATAATGCAGCATTGCATATGTAGGCGAGCACACCCTTTATTATGCCTGGAAGCTTTAATTTAGGTATTACTCGTAAGTCCTGTTTCAGTTTTATTTTATTCACAGCACCCCAGTAAGTGGGTGGTGGAGGTCAGATAGGCAGTCACTCCATGTAAAATACTTGTACTCAGCTGCATCCGGTTAGACTGGAAGCCGACCCCATGATAGTTGGGAAAAGGCTAACCAGATGATGATGTCATATAACCTGTAACAGAGGAACCGAAATAATCTATCTATTCTAGTACCGTAACCGCAAGGATGCTTACATGTATTGACTTTACTTGCTTTATAAACCTTGATAATTATTATAGGTAGGTACCACTGTATGCAATCACGCAACATCACACAAATCTCCACTATTATGCACTTGCCGCGTGCATCATCTCACTATAAGGTATTTGTTGCACCATAATTCACACACACTGGCGTAATAACGTGCGATTATGTGCGGTCTGAAATATTAGCGGTTGCAGTCGCAAGGTTGATTCTAAATTGTGACAGCAAAACATTCACGTACCTATTCAACCGTCCCGAGTGATCGTGATCGAATCAGATATGAAGACATCCGCAGGAGAACCAAGGAAATTAATCGCTCAAGATCGGCTAATGAGACACAATTGATTTTCTATTGTAATGGAGCCCCAAGGCTCCGCGCCGATGTCAACCGATTAAACCGACATAGCTGGAAAATTTCCAAATTTAAGTGACATTGCTCGCAGAATAGATAGCCTATGAGGCTGAAAAGTTCTGGAGTGGCGGAAGACGAAGAGTTGGAACTGCTACGGAATCATTATTAGTAATTGACGTCATATTCAGAATTAATGAAACATCATTAAATATAACAAGACTGCAACCAATTAGGTATATGATTATGCCACAAGGGAGTAGGCTACAGTGGTGCCTATTCACCAACAACTAATTTGATACAACTTTGAATTTATAATCCGTGATAATTAAGCAGGTACCAAGTTTTGAAACAACAAATTAATGTTACATGACACAGTTCAAACTCTATTGGAACCAAAATTATTTTACGACCCACTACGAGACTGATGCTGACATGTCTCATGCGACTGTCTTCGAGTGTGCGCGGGCACTGTGCTTCTAGTCGCTGCGACAAGAAGTGTGCGCGTGCAACTCCTCTAGCCTGTAGTTGCAACTCTGTAACTCGACTCCAAGTGTGCGGAGCTTTGATTGAAAATTGTTGTCCTCAGCCAAGTAATACTTAACAGCTGCACGGGTCGATCGATCGATCCATGGATGGGTGAACAATTGAACATCTTTACCTACTGAAACCGCTCCGTGCCTCGGAAAGACAACTGAAAACAAGTTTTACCAAGGGGTATCGTATTACCCATTTACTGGGTTGTGGAGGTCATATAGGTAGCCGCTCAATGTAAATATTGGTATCCAGCTGCACCCGGTTAGAATGGAAGCCAAGCCCAAGTTGGTAAAACCTGGGCAGATGATGTAAGCCGCAGCTTTTCGATGCGTCTAATCGCTGAGCTGACGCAGTCGTAGGTATGTCGCATAGTGTGCGCCATATCCTACAGTTGTTTTATTTATACCTAGCTTTTGCCACCGGCTTCGCCCGCGTAGTTGTTGAAAATTACCGGGGAAACAGTATCCAATTGTAAACCATCTGTGTGCCATATTTCATCCATATCCGTTCCGCCATTTTTTGCGTGATTGAGTAGGTAACAAACATCCGAATTTTTCACATTTAGTAGGATTAGTTTTTAATTTTATTTTATTCCCATTTTCATTGTTTCTTGTAGATCTCGTCGCAAGAAGCGTACCTTCGTGTTTGACATGCACTGCAACTTCACCGTCAGCGGTCTGTACAGCTTGCTTGGAAGACTTCTACTCTTCAACCTGGACACCGAAGGACAGGCCAAGATCAAGATTTGTAAGTATAGCTAATTCTTATTTCTTTCTGCAGAAGATGCTTTACTGTTGAGTTTTAGGAAGGAAAGAAAGAAGAAGTATTTATTGGGACTTGCGCAGGGAATTAAGAACACAAACAGAAAAATAAAACATCATACAAACAGTATTAAAAAAATTATATTTTGCGAGGCATAGTTGGGCACATTTACGGGTTCTAGTAACGTCGGGGAAATCCTAAAAACTCTTTAAACCAAGATTTGAATGATGTGCAGTATCTGTACAAATAAATAAAATTCAAGAATCTATTTGTAATTTCAAAATTAAAACTTTTTATTAAATGCATAAAAAAACTTTTTTTTTAATATTTTGTCTATCTACTTGTTCCGCTTTCGACTAAATATCCGAATCGGCTGGACCAATGTCGACGACACTTTCACTAGCAGATAGCTGATGTCAAAAGGAGTAACTATTTCGTGTCTCTGTTGCACATTCCCGTGAAATATCCACGTGAGCCAAGCCAGGGCAGCAGGCAGTTACAAATAAATGGGGGTTGAATAATTCAATGACGACTTGCAACTGACTGACCTTGGCCTCATTGGGTCAGTGTCTCGGTTGTATAATGTACGTTACTGATATCGCTGTTAATTCCAATTGAGTTGAATGCGGTTATTGAACTAAAAACAAGTTTACAACCTTCGTTGTGTAAATACTCTTGACCTTGACCAATGAGTTTTTCCTGACGAAGTTTCCTATTCCTATGTTTCCGTAATAAAGCTTACTATTTTCCAAACTTATCTGTACAACACTGTTTCTATATGTTGAATGTCAACTAATAGAGGATGAGATGAGTTAAGGAAAGAACGAAGATGGTGTGACTTCGTGCGCACGCGACTTCGTCTGCGATCCAGGATGAAAAGTAGCATATGAAAAGTAGCATATGAAAAATAGCATATGAAAAGAAGCATATAAAAAGTAGTACATGTCCTTACCCAGGTCATGGTTTATCTGTTTGTCAAATTTCATCCAAATCCGTCCTTTCAGCCAATTTAGCATGAAAGCGTTTCAAATGAAAAAAACTTTTTTTTCGCATTTATAATAATTATATTAAGTAGTTAGGAAATTACGAAAACGAATGTATATCCATTATTTCTATTTTTTTTTTTTAGTTGCAATTAACATGGTACAAGTATAAATATATTTATTGAATAATTATGAAAATCGTACACCACACAATACCTGCAGTATTTAATCCATCCAAAGGTTGTCTTTAAAATAATGATACCTATAAGCGATAAGACCGCCCAAGTGTCCACCCTATGTAAAATTTATACTTAGACTAAAACCCACCCGTGTTCCCTCAGTTGCCCGTGTGCCAGGGGCGACGGTTTTTCTTTCGAACAACCCGCACCCAGGGGTGCGCAGGCATCGGCCCTTGCGGACCCCTCGGTCACCCTGCGACAGGTCAGCACAGTGGCCCCGCCGCCTAGCACTTTTCGGTCGCAGGGGATAGGGAGAGCGGCCAACGCTATACCGAAACTCCTCTTCCCCTGCGGCCCCAGCTGCGGTGCACCTCACCGCAACCTACCTTTTGGCTGCTACGTCATCGGCTTGAAGGCAAAAGCCCTGACGAGCGGCACCACCTTTGGGTTCCTCTTCGCTTCACCGTGGCTGGGACATCACGGTTACTGAGTCCCCCCGCAACGACAATGCGGGAAAACCCACTCAGGGGGTACTTCTATAGGGTGACATGGACATCGAACCGCAAAAAAAAAGCCCTGCCTTATACCATTTTTTTTTCGAGCGTGGTATAGCATCAAATAACTTCTCCCACTTTAGGTGGAGCGGAAGAGCGTGTCAGACTTTTACTGACTTAAACCCACCCGTGTTCCTTCAGTTGCCTGTGTGCCATTGATTCATTACAATATTATTCCGAACCCATCTGCGTTGCAATTTTCCGTCGGTTATTGTAAAAAAGATACTGTTCCATAAATTTTGTTCGCGTAGGTCTTGACTTTTCGATGAAACAGCTGATTGTTTTTCAATAACCGTCGAAAAATCTCTACGGCAGCGCCTAGAATCATGTGCTGAATTTAATTGGTACATTTTGGGCATCAATCCAATTGTCCATGGCACCCTGTATTTCTGTAATATACATGGTGGACTTAATAGATAGTGTGCTGCTCTCGACAGAACTAGCTTACGCTTAATAACCTCTTCCTATTACTCTTATTTTTTTTTCTTTTTTTTTGTTATATTATTGTTTGTATGTCACCATTCTGTTCTTCCCGTAAGTTTGTATTTCCTGTGCGTGTCTCAAATAAAATATTTTTATTTCTTTCTTCATCCATCATCTTATATAAATCCTTTTTACTCAGACAACCAACGCATTCGCCTGGAGGTGGTAGAACGCGTGATCCTGAACGACAAAGGCGAGGGCCACTACAAGATCAACTCCTACAAGTACAAGGCGGACTACGGCACAGACCTCAAGCTGAACCTGACTAACCTCATCAGAGGGAACCCACAGATCAGTAAGTTTTAGAAAGTAATATATCGCATCTATTACTGCTATTAACGTGGCCACCTTTTGGGCCCAACCAATCTAAAAAGTATCATCAAGTGTCGTAGGTGACTAAGGGACTTACTTAAGAATGGGTAGCAGCGTTCTCTATGCATTTTACCACCATACTGCGATCGCCAACCCGCCTGCCAAGCGTGGCGATTATGGCAAACCCCCCCAAATTGGGGGAGGCCTATGTCCAGCAGTGGACGTTCTTCAGCTGAAATGATGATATTGATGATGATGATGAACCATATAACATAACCCTCCTTTGTGCTTCGCCGTGGCCGGGTAAAATCAATGGGCAACCACAATAGCAGGATATCGTTTTTAGTAAGACAGCTAATATTAGGATTTTTATAGGATCAAAGGATAATTGGAAGGACTTAGGTTAGGACAAAAGTTATTGAATACATAAAAGATGTCATCTTGTCTGTTTATATGTGTGTGCATATGTGATTAAATAAATAAGATCTTGCACGAGACAATTGCCCAAAAGGTGTTCACTCCTAAAAATGTAGTTAAGTATGCAAGCTGGATATATACCTATGTTATAAAGTGAGAAGTAGATATAAAACAGTAATTTGGAAGCCTCATCCAAAATCTAGCCGTAATCAGAGTCAGCTATCAAAATATTGAGGTAAAATGGTTGTTCTAGTGGTAGCAACTAGCAAGCACCAGTCTTGAGCATGAGGTCCTCAGTTCGATTCGCGTGTGTCGGTGTTATTGGATTTTTGTCCGTACCAGCCCGGAGTCTGATTTCATCCCGGTGAATAGCATTGGCAATGTAGGCCTAGTATAGGTACTCGTACCTACACCTCTGCATAACCCTTTGGGGATTACAGATGTGCTGTTCTAATTATTAGTTAAACACAAAAACAAGCCAATCGAAACGCTTGCAAAAAGAACGTAATGTTTAACTACTTCCGCTGAACTTGACTACAACTGCCAAAGGCGATGTGAAACCGCATCAATTATAAACAATACTTAAAACGTCACGTTTGCCTATTCACAAAAACATTAACAAAAGTAGTGAAGCAATCAAAATCGATAACATTATTGATCACAATAGCCTTACCGTCCAGAATATTGAGAATTAACCTTGGCCCCTATTTATTATGGCCAAACACGTTTAATGCCATTATGTGAAGAAGACAAGGAAAAAGGGTTCGGAATTTGACACATTATTGTCAAATATCCTTCGTAAGCAGGGTAAACATACGACGGACGCACAGCTAGAGACAGATACAGCACTACCAGTCAGTCACATTCTGACGTCATAGTAAAAACGCCATAGAAAATCATAGTGAAAATGTCCTAGAACCAAAATTTTAATAATCATATTTTTATTTATTTCGATAAAAAATTTAAACTAATTAACTAAACAAATCAATACAAAAACAAAAGGACACTTTTAGGCGTCAAAGTATTTATCCGCATCGCTGTCATCAGGAAACGTGCCCGCGGGCTCAGGGCCTAGAGACAAAATACATTTCTGTTAGCGTTCACGCCGAACGCTACGCCAAAATGTATGGGAATGACATTACCTGCGGAAAGGTTACGTCGTGTCCTTGTTGTGTGTCGTCGTGTTTTGTCTAGGGCCGCTGGTCATGTGAAGTGTCGAACAGCTGGCGAGAAATTTCGTTAAAGAGGAGACGTGCACTCGGGCCCAAATTCATAGAGGTGACATCCATCAATCCACACTGGGCCCAATACATCTTACAAAGTAGGCCTGTGTCCCTGCAGTCTGAACGTTATTTGCGGAGTATACTATGGTTATACTATGCTGAATCTTCGAGGTAATTGCGTCACATCATCTCCAGTTCATCAGTTCAGCCGAAAGACATCCACTGCTGGACATGCCCCCAAAAGTGGGGATTTGCCATAATTGCATCACATACTTACAGTGGAATGGCTTTAAGTTCGACATTTCAACAACATTCATTTTCGAACATATGAAGCATACCTATTATTAGCAATATTCTTCCAAATTACTCAGATTCTAATAGATAGTGCGTTACGCTATAAGGGTACCTGTCTTCCCAGTACCTGTTTAGAGTAACTGGAACGGAAAATTCCTCTCTTAGAAGTTAAAGCAATCCGCGTACAGGCCTATCATTTTCGTTGCATACGTTCTTGTAAATCTTCCAAAGATTTGTCGCGAGTACGTTACTTGCAAAAATAATGTCCAATTCAGTTTCCTGCCCTCGCTTCGTACGCTACATGCCTTCAATATTGACGCTAACTACCGTCCTTGACCGGACGGTTTCATCGAACTACTAACGACCAAATATTGACCAATGTTCAATGCCAATGTATAGCTAAAGTCAATTTTGTGGAGGTTCTGGGTTTTTCTAATGGCTTAAGGAAATAGCGAACTTTAGATACCATTAAATTCTGAACTGGTTATGTGCTAGTGTGTCTTGATTGGTCTTCCATGATTTATTTGAGTTGTGCTTGGTAATGTTTTGGTTGATCTGCACCCTAATTTTGTAACACACTATTGATCAGAATCTGAATAATTTTTAAGGCTTTCTTTCTAATCCATACTTTCAAAAAAAAATCTGCACAGTAACGCAAAAAACGCCATGAATGGTGTCATCATCATCATCATTTCAGCCGAAAGACGTCCACTGCTGGACATAGGCCTCCCCCAGGCTCCTTGTCATTTTTGGGGGTTTTGCCATAATCGCCACGCTTGGCAGGCGGGTTGGCGATCGCAGTTTGGTGGTAAAATGCATAGAGAACGCTGCTGCCCATTCTCTAGTAAGTCCCTTAGTCGCCTTCTACGACACCCACTGGAAGAAATGGGATGGTGCTATTCTTTTACGCCCGGCGACACATACGGGACATGAATAGTGTAAAACTTTCAAAATGAAAGCGATTCCTACTGATAGAGTATTAGGTGCGTAATTACCCCTCTGGTTTTTGATGTGGACTGGTTATCGGTTTCTCATCATTGGATATATTATAATAGGTGCATTGCGTACGAAATCATAAAAAGTATCATATTGTATAGATAGACCATACGACACCAAAAGGAAATCTATAAAAAAAAAACTGTTTGTACGTCCACCCGAGGAAAGGGAACAGACAGACTTTCACATTAACAAAACTGATGTGAAATATTCATCATCAGAATACGATTCTGGATGGAAAAACTTACAGGCCGTTTTCATGACATAAAGAAAGCAAAGTAATTGAAATCAAATTCTCACCCTCTTTTCAGGTGCTAACGTGCTCCAGGTCCTAAACACGGACTCCCAAGCCCTAGCCAAGGACTTCGGAGGCCCTATCCTGGACTATGCTATAGACTACGCAATGAACGTGACGCAGAAGTTCTTCGATGCGTACACTTATGACCAGATATCACACGTGCCTCTAACTGACGACTTCTTTGAGAAGGAGAAATAGAAGATTGCCCTTGTGGAGACTGAAGAGAGAGAGGGAACATAAATATAGTGAAGAAATTAAAGTTACCTATATTGTAAAGTGAAATTGCGTTCGACTGTTTTCCAAAATTCTGGCAGCTATGTAGTTAGGTTTGAGCACGGGTTTGAGGGATTAATGATAATTGCTTTATTGTCAGGCAACCAGGCCGATACCATTATTTAAAATACGAAGCATACGGCGTTTTCTGACGCGCCGTTGATGCGCGTATACGCGCTGCAAACGCAGCGAATGTTGATTTTTCCAGGCAGTAAACATGTCCTCGTCGCGCGGTGCACGTGCAAGTGTGCAGAATACCGTGCATAATTTAAAAGTTGGATTCCAACATGAAATGATATTATATCTTCGAAAGAATAGCCAAAAAAATCTGCTACTCCATCTTAGACCTTTGATATCTTGCTCAAAATACCAATGCGGTTCGCAGTTTCGCACATTACAAGGTGTTTTAGACATGTTTAACTGAAAAGTACATGTTTTGTGATAGTATTTAGTTATAATTATTAGATTTAAGTTACATTACAACTGCTAGAACTGTTCAAATAACTCTAAAACTTAGCATTTCGACTGTAAACTAATTAAGAAAAAGGTAAGCAGGAATAATCTACTATGTAATAATTTAAAACCAATGGTCACCTTTTCATTCAAAAGTCTAGTTCTGCATACTGGAGTGACCAATAAATGGTGATAGCTCATAAAAATCCACATCACATTTAAATCTCGATCAGAGATTTAGTAAAGATTAAGTATTATCGATTTAAAGGTATTCTAATGGTAAATTATAAGTAAATATAGTACTTGAATATTTTGATAAACGACATTGTTTTTTTTTATTTGTTTTTTTTCTTTCCTTCGGTAAACAATGTGACAAGAAGTAGAACAGCATGTACCTATGTGTTTGAGGTGAGTAAAAGACTGTGGTTTTTGTTTAAGCTGGTCACGAAAAAGACACACTAAAGTTGATTAGTAGACACACAAATATAGCATATGGTATGTATATCTGAAAGGAAACAATCAAAAGATCAAGAAGACGAAAGGGAAAAGATCTTGTAAAGCCACAGGGTAAGAGATATTGAAACAGTTTATAATACATGGTAAGTTTTTAACCAGTGCGTAAACTGTTACCATGAATTCAGCATATCATTCTAGACTCCCTAGCGTAGAAATTTTTCGTCGGTCATACAAAAAAAAATCTGCTGTTTCATAGAAAAGTGCAATACCTACGCGTTCAAAATGTGTGGAACAGCAGATTTTTTGACTGACGAAAAATGTCTACGCTAGCGGATCTAGAATGATATGCTGAATTCATGGTTAAAGTTTACGCACTGTTTAAAATTTTATCCTGTGTGTGATTGTTAGCATAATAGTATAATCAACCTATAATGTTCCTGGGTCACAGGCCTCCTCTCGCGTGATGGTCCAGTTTGGGTTGGTAGATGTCACATGTCTTCGAATTTGCGGTTCTAGTACATGCTGGTTTCCTCACGATGTTTTCCTTCACCGTTTTGAGAGCAGTGGTCATGAAATTATTTACACAAAGTAAAGCGCCTACTTGGGTTTGGACCCACGACCTACAACTCGTGGCTATTACCGCTGAGCCACCACTGCTCTTATTTATTCAAACTAGACTGAAAGTTAGCACTTTTTGAACGCCAAAATAACCTAAGACAGTCCCCCTAAAACGCCCGCCCTTCACCACTTCCTAGTGCCGTAGCTGGGAAGAAGAAATGGCGTAACAAACTCCCCAGCAGCACAGCTGTCTGTTAAGTTAGAAGAACTTGATTCTGTACAATAATAAGTAATTAATATTCAAATGTACCTACTTCAAGCGCACCCTGGGAAGACACCCGCTTCCACCGTGTTCTGGCTCATATTTGAACACATCATAAAATATTTTCAAACAATTCGTTACGATACGAAAGAAAAAGGGTAAAATACCTTATTTATTAAGTAAGTAAACATTTCTCAAAGCCTCTATCGCAACGTGCGAGTAAATCGCAGATTTGCGCAAGCGCAGCGCTCCTCCCAGCCTATGTTACGTCACAGATATGCAGATTGCACCCAACGATACGGATGACTCTCATTCGTGTGCATTTGTAATTAATTGGGCAATGGAGTTAATGATTTGTGATTATTTACTTAAATACATGTGAAAGCTGCAAGCTTGATTTTTCACTATTGGTACTTATCCTAACAACATCCAAAAAAAAAATGTACTGATTATTTTGTTATGTTTTCCATTTTTAAGATACTTAAGAACCAGAGGGTTCTTAAGTAGCGGTTTCGTCTTGGTTAACTTTTGGCAAATCTTCAGTGAAATGGCGGGCTAAGGTGGCTCTCGAATTCTTATTTTCGACAATTGGCCGTAGAATACTTCTTCAAAAGGACCTCCGGCTTCGAAACGACAACATCTCCACTAGATTTGGACCAAATCACTTGGTCAACTTCGTCAAATGGACAAAAATGAAAGACAACTATCAGTGCTTATCGTTAATATTTAAACTAATATTATAAAAAGGTGCTTCTTTGTAAAGGGCCTTGTACTGATCCAATAGTAAAAAAATGACTGAGTGGCGTAGGATATGTTTCTTCCATATGGATGAGGTCACGAGCAGGAGCTACTGTGGAATATTTTCCGTGCTGAAGACCGTCACCAACATTTCTTATTCTGATGTCGTGACCGTCTTAAGGAATACTAATATTTGCAACTGTGATGTTATCACCGTAAAAGATCTCATCTGAACTCTAACATGAACGTTAGCATTGGTCAACACTGTTACGGGGTGAACTACTAAAGTTCGCACATTATCGTTTAGTTCACACATTATCGAAATACTGTAACTGGATGACATAATGTCTCATTGAAGTTGTGCTGAAACAACAATAACGAAACAAGAGGTCTATATGCTCCATAGAGGCCATACATGAGGGCCTGTACCGCAGAACAGCATATAAATGCCTGTACAAAGTGATAATCTTTATCCAATTACCATGATGGAAAAGTCAAAAATGACTGACCCATGGAATTAGTGTGTATCTAATTATCTATATATTATTAGGTATGTAGGTCAAAGGCCCTGGACTGGATAGCAGGTATAGCAACAGAGTTCAAAGTTACAATGCCATAAGGATCTAATCTGTTCCAACTACAGTTTCGACCAATACTAGTAACACGTTGTGTACTATTCCCTATTTAGAGCCCACTTTGTAACAATATACAACTGATATCTACAACAGACCCAATTACAATTTCCCACAATCAGCTCACTACAACTCGCTCGTCATCAGACACCACTGTTCATACTCAATTCCACCCACGGCGCACTTTCTCCGCGCATCGACTCTTGCACATTATGAAAGCTATGTACCCGCCCGCGCAATTGGGATCAATTTGCCTGTAGCTATTGTGAATTATTTGAGACTGTTATAGTGGATTTATAAGCTTACTAAACGGCTCATTGGGATAGGTCTAAACATGGCAACGGATGTTGTAATCTTGAGTTTCGATTTTCCGGTTTTAGAGTTACAATTTCAACAAAGCTTTTTGATAATTGATTAATGGCTAATTTATCAATAGTCAGATAACTTTTATCTGAAGAATAATTATGTCAATTAGACATATTATCTATAAAAAGCGTCAAACCGCAATATTTATTCCTCAGTTTTATGTTACTGACTATTGAAAAATCAGCCATGTAGGTTTTACTTACGTGAATATTTCTGGTTCAGCCGACGTAACGTAGAGAGGCAGCGATTCGAAATGAAAAAAAAAACCAAAAGAAAATTAAAATATTTTACTCGTTCTAGCGACATTTAGAAGTGCAGCTCCCAAAGCCTTAAAACGGACAATGGAATATCACGCATGGGGATCTACGCATAAAGCTTAATATTGAGGTATGAGGGGTGACAGATTGCGACCCCATCGAAAGCTTTGTCCCTCTGCTATGTGTACCTAGATATGACACAACCTAGATATGGTCCTACTCTTTTCCTACCTTGAGCCCCTTTGCCTACCAAAGTATCAATTCCAATACATCATTGCATCTATCCTTCACAAAATAACTCAATAGATACCCTTGTATCTAAATGAAAACCATCGTTATTCGCCGCACAAATGTAATTTCCCTCTAGAACTGTCATCAAAACTATTTTATTTGTTGAAGCAACATTGAAAAAGCAATTTGTTTCTGTCAAATTACTATTGCGGAGTCACGCAAGTCGCGACTCGGTCGGGATATCGTCTGAAAACTTTTTAACGATTTACGTCTCATTTTGTTTTAGTTGGCTAGGTTTATGGTGTGGGGTTTATATTGTGGTTTTCATTGAGTTTTTTCAAGGTATCTTCTTCCTCGATTGATTTGTTGGTGGAACTCTTATGATTAACATTTTAGTGGTTCAAAAATGGTGATCTAGTGCCGTTCCCGTGCCCGTCCAACTGTATATTGTCCTGTCCTTCGTTAACTTTCAATATACATTTTAATATTGTAAGAAGGCTGACACAGGTGGATACATATGTACATGTCGATGATTCTACAGAACCGGTGAACTGTGTTACATTTTACAGTTTTATAAAAGATCCCGTATTTCCCCACAGCAGCCCTTCCTCTGCCATTTCCACACATTTCTGTAGACAAATGTAAGTAAGTAACTATGGAAAGCGTCATAAACTAACAAACAAACTCAAAACGATCCATTATTCCATTTAACGATCGCAGTTTATTTTGAAAGTAAATAAAAAAGACATAATTCAAAGCAAACGGAGGCTGAATGCACTATAACTTGAATTCACGAAATTGCTGAGCGAGCGAATAAATCGAGCAATGAACTTTGTGTGTCACGAATATTATCAGAATAATGTGCAACATTGACATTATAATAAGGGGTATTATGGAATAATTCGACAAGTATTGTAAAGAAAATATTCTTTCGCAGCTATCATTGAAAAAACATACGAAGAAAGAGTAACGAAGATTGTTTGGTAAATGAAACTGATAAATCATTTTATTTCAGTAAGTAGGTTTGTACAAACACTTTTACACGTCAATCATATTTTTTAAACTAGATGAGGTCGGCGTTTCCTATCTGACTACTCTGAGAAGAAAGGCCGAAACAAACTCAGAGGTCACAGTCTCTTAATCTTGGTCATGTAAAGACCATGTGAATTGTTGTCTGAAATGGTATTTTGAGGAAAGAACCACACAGATTGAGTGGACCAATAATATAATAAGAAGGGCTTGTGGCTAAGTAACAATAGTCGCACGGGTTGATCGATCAGGTTAAGCTACGCTTGCCGCGGTTGGTCCGTGGATGGGTGACCATCTTTACATACCAAGACACCTCCGTGCCTCGGAAAGCACGTTAAGCCGTTGGTCCCAGCTGTCATTTGTGGATCTCAGACAGTCGTTACGGGTCGTCAGAAGCCCGAAAATCTGACAACCAGTTTTACCAAAGGGGTATCGTATTACCAAGTAACTGGGTTGTGGAGGTCAGATAGGCAGTCGCTCCTTGTAAAATACTGGTATTCAGCTGCATCCGGTTAGACTGGAAGCCGACCCCAACATAGTTGGGAAAAGGCTAGGCAGATGATGATGAGTGGACCAATAACTTAGTAATTAAATTAGACCAAATTGCGAATGAATATTATGATTTTTAATGTCAAAATTGTATTTTCCATCTCCACAGAAGAAAGAGTCGTTTAAAAAAATAATGTGTGTGTTATTTTTTACGAGGAAAGAGAGCCACAGCGAAATTTGGAAGATCGAGAAGAGAGAACATTATTACAAAATTGGTCCATGACGAACTGAACGAAGTCTCTACATTTTACTTCAGTTAGAAGTCAAATTTGGAAACTTCAGTTCATCAGAAGCAGCAAACAATTAAGTTAAATTAGTTATAATTAACAAGAGAATTATTTCTCCTAACGAGTCTAAGTCGACCCAAGTGTTCTTATCGTAAGGAAAGGACTCGACCATATTTCTAGCATTTTAAAAAACTTTCTTCGTTTTGTAAAGAATTTCAACTAAAGCTTCTCTGTAAGAGCTTGTTAGAATTCAAACTTATAAATTGAACAAATATTGACTCTTTGACCTGGATCTGAAAAGTTATGCTAAGTTGACAATATCGAGCATTCAGCATTGAATTTTACTGTAGTAACTGCATGGCTTTTGAGAATAAAAAAATCTCTTATCCATGACACGATCCTTGACATTATATTTTCCATAAAGTATATCGTACCACTTACATTGGCTATATCAGCTGTATTACTAAACCTACAACCGTGTATTACAGTTTTTTTTTTTTTTTTTATAATCAAAATTCTAAGTTTTAAATACAGATATTTTCTTTGCTCAGATAATGAAAAACTAAAATATCTGTATTTAAAACTTTGATTTTTGATTATAACAGATTTCATATAGCAGATTTGTCGTAGCGTCATACAGTATATAAATAATTCAAAACTCTTATAAATTGTGACTCTTATCATAGGATCATGCTTCAGCAATGGTTCGTAATTCTTTTTTTTTGGTATTATTTACTTTATTTGTTTTGAACAAACTCTGATTATTTCTGTCTTCCCTATATTTTTCCAAGCCCCTGCCTAATTCAGTTCAAACGACAGACATATCCGACGATTATATTTTTAACCGCGTCAATGGGGTGCGAAATTTTGGTGAAGATAAATTGATGAACGACGATGGATAGTTTTTTTTTTTTTTTTTTTTTTTTTGTGAAAAACTAACGATCTTCTGGCTTTTTAACGGAAACACTAAAAAATTTGGAGGAGGAAAGTATCTCCCGCGATTGTCGTATGAGTTACATAAATAGAGTAAACTCGACCACGTGTAGGTAACAAAGTAAATACACGGCTGTAGTTTGATAGTTTCCAATTTGCTTCCTTTGTCTACAGGTTAAAATTACCTATGAAAGTTTTTTTAAACGTCTTCAAAAGAAGGTTATCAATTCGACATGTTTATATATATTTTTTCATGTATGTTCGGGCATAACTCCGTCATATATAGACGGATTTCCAATTTATTATCTTTTTGTTCAATAGGGGTTTATTCCAAAATGGTCTCATTTAAATTTCTTAAAGATCTGTTAATACGTTTCGGAGACAGACAACGGAACTCTTCAAAATATGACAGAAAATCAACCGCAATTGCTGCTATCGCATAAATAATTAAATATGCATTGTTTTGCCCCCAAGGATGATGTTTCGAATCGGTGTGGGGTAGGTAGTAATTACTAACTATAAAGTTGAAAATAAAAACTTTTTCCAAAAAGAAAACAACCGACTTCGTATTTAGTAATGTTGTCACCGACTATCGAAATTTGCAGTGTTTTTGCAAAAGTCGGTAATTTTTTTTTTTTTTTTGGAAAAGTTCTTTAAATAGCAGGACTAACTAGCTAAGTAAATAAAAATGTTCCCATTTCTCTTCAGAAGTACTAGGATATTTAACAGACTTCAAAAACGGAGGTTCTCAATTCGGTTGTCCTTTCTAAAATGTTTGTTACCTCAGATCTCCGTCATATATAAACCGTTTTGAAAACTTCTTCTTTGGTTTGAAAGGGTACCGAGTGGCCCGATAAAAATTTGGTCAAGTTCTGATGAATGTTTTTTGAGTTAGCTTCTACAATACGTGCCACCTAGTTAATATTAATATTATAATAATTTCCTATCACTATTATTTACTTAGAAAGTGAAGGTATGCGAATGTACGTGGGGTTTTTTTTTGGGGTGGGAAATCATCAAATAACTTCTCCCGCTCTGGGTGGAGCAGGAAGGCGAGTCAGACTTTTACTGACTAAAACCCACCCGTGTTCCCTCAGTAGCCCGTATGCCAGGGGCTGTGGTATCTCTTTCGAACAAACCCGCACCCCTAGCAGAATGTATGTTTGTTTTCATGTTTTTTTAGGGTTCCGTACCTCTAAAGGAAAAAACGGAACCATTATAAGATCATTTTGTTGTCCGTCCGTCCGTCCGTCTGTCAAGACCGTTTTTCTCAGGAACGCGTGGAGGTATCAAACTGAAATTTCTATATGATACTTAGTTCTACTGTCCCTGGAAGCTGTAGAAAAATCAACCTTCTAAGTCAACGCAATCAAAAGAGACAGCCATTTAGGCCGCAGATTTCCGCAAATTTTCGAAACTCGCACGGGAATCAAAACCTACAGGGTACTTCCCGTGAACTTAGAATCTTGAAATTTTGTACGAAGTCACGTCTTATAGTACAGATATAGGAAAAATTACGAAAACCGTAAATTTTTAGTTTCGTCATATAAAAAAAAATATTTTTGACAATTTTGAACTTTTACTTATATACCCACAGGTTTGTACGGAACCCTCGGTGCGCGAGTCCAACTCGCACTTGACTGGTTTTTTTTTTTGTTGGATACCTAACCCACAATGTATGTGGGTTAGGTATTCAACAAAAAACATAGTTTAAAAGAAACAACAGAGTTCCATAAGTTTTGGTCTTGTATTTTCGTGTTATTGCCACCGACTTCCGAAATTAAAGTTATTTTTCAAATTTGTATTTTTTTGGAAGTCGGTTTTTTATTTAATAAACACCACGTTACCAAAACAGACCAAAATGCTATGGAATTTATAGAAAATTACCATCTCTAAGTATTGGAACAAAATTTCTAGCAATCGCTGTGGTCATTGTACCGCCTGCCAAATTAAGGCAATATAATGGACATAGCAGTACCATCATTATGGAAGGTTATGGGGAAGACTGCGGAACATTGCAGCAAGCACCAGTTTGTTATGACGGGCTATGAGACATACGTGTTCGCAATATTGCAATATCATGGCTTGGTCTAGCCATAACAATTACGTTGGCACATCGAGTTAAGAAATAGCAAATTCGCTAACTCGTGCTTATTAATTATTTATTATGTGTTATTATTTTGCATTAAGACTGTTATTAGGGCGGGCATGGTTCAGGTCCAGGCCTGTCGCTATTTGATTTAAACACTTTACAAACACGTTACTATTCCAAATGATAGTAAATTACACTTCTTTGTGTGAAATACCTAATATGAAATTGAGAAAATAAATTGATGTAAGACTATTTCCTGTATTATAATATAGGTACTATTTACGACCATTAATCTTTACTAAAACGCAAATGTTGACAGATCCGTTGGAATTTGCTTGCCAAACCTTATTCCACTAGCATGTGGTGTTCAAAGGAATATCTGTCAAAAATTCTGCTTACTTTCAAGATTTGTACAAATAGACGGAAAAACGGAACTATACGGACTTTAGGTAGGACTTCTTAATTTTATTTTCATTTTCTAGGAACAATTTTTTTTTTATATTTCTTCTCATTCATGATTTACATGTTGATTCGGATTAGAAATTAATCTTATAAGTAAGATTTATGCATTCGACATTACACAATACTGCTGCAAACCCAACACCAAACATCACAAACAAAACATAACCATCACACGATGGTGTCCACAGCTTTCCCATAACGGACGCAAATTGCTCAATAATCCAGGCAGGGAGTGTAAATTTAGCCAGATCAATAGCTCGCAGTCTGGCCTGGCTAATGGCTTGTGTACCATCGCGCACAGAGTGGCGACAAATTGAATTAAATATGCATGGGACATCGGTGAAGCTTTTAGCGACTAGACTTTCAGGATGTTTTCAGGACTTTTTTAAATGGGAAAAGCTTTTAAGCTGACAGGATAACTATGTAGGTAGAGGTGCGTTTATATGAAATATGTGATAACTTTTCTGTATGCGCTAGTGGAGTTTTAAACACCTAAGTGAGATATGTGTATCGAATTTGTCTCCGTATTTATTTGAATTTCCATAATTTATTAGGTATCAGTCCACGCACAATGGTCCATTTGAAGGACTAAGTGCGGAAACCAAACCCAGAACATAGACCATAGGTATCAGTCTTAAAATAAAATAGTATAGAAGTAAAAATAATATAAAAGGAGGGGTAATAATAATATGGCATCAAAAAACTCGTCCGCATCGCTGTCAATAATAAAAATGCCCACTTTTCTTGTTGATAGCGATGCGGACGAGTTTGGAGGCTGGTAACATTACCAGTTTGCCACGTTGAAATTGGCCTTCGTAGTTCTTTTTTTCTGGTATCGTCAGAAACTTTACAAGAATAGGTCATGCCACGGTTATGTTATACTAACTGTTACCCGCGACTACGCCTGCGATCCAGTATAAAAAAAAGCCTATGTCCTTCTCCTGGTTAGAGGTTACGATCTGAGACCAACGGCTTAGCGTGATTTCCACGGCAAAAAGGAGTCTTGAAATGATAAGCTCACCCATCCACGTACCAACCGCGGCAAACGTAGCTTAACCTGATCGATCGACCCGTGCGACATTAATTACTTAGCCACCAGCCTCTCAAAAATCAAAATCAATAAGTCATTTATTCAAACTAGGCTGAAAGTCAGCACTTTTTGAAGGGCAAAATTACTTAAGACAGTCCCCCCAAAAACGCCCGCCCTTCACCACTTCTTAGTGCTTTAATCTATACTAATATTATAAAGAGGAAAGATTTGATCGTTTGTTTGTTTTTTTTGCATTGAATAGGCTCCGAAACTACTGAAACGATTTGAAAAATTATTTCACTGTTGGGAAGCTACACTATCCCCGGATGACATAGGCTTTTTTATCCCCGTATTCCCACGGGAACGGGAACTACGCGGGTAAAACCGCGGAGCGCTGCTAGTATATTGTATATGCTTAAATTAATAAGAACGTAAGTACTAAATTATATGTGGCCATTATCAATAACTTTTCGCTCTCACTGTACCGATTCAAAACAATATTTCAGGTACAATTGTCTGGTGCGTACTTTAATTAATAACGGCATTCAAATTAATTACCGGACAGTTGGGATAATAACCGTGAGTTATGGCACTTTACCCGCAATCCGGTTATTACCCGGTTATTACCCCGGTTGAAGTGGACAATGGACTTCGGAAGCGGTATATTTTATGGCACTTGTGTGTAGTGAAATATGATGGGGGTTAGGTTAGGTTAAAGCTACATAGAATAAATATAAAATACTTAAGGGGGATGCACTTTGGAAGCCAGCTAAATACTTACATTTCTTGCAATTTACAGCAGTGCGATTCTGCAAATGTCTCACCGTGATTCTTTAAGGTGAAGGTGGCAATTCAGTGTCAGATAACAATGAAAGCTCATAGTCGTTTGGGTATGAACAGGTAACAGATAGACAAATCAGATTGACCAACAAACGTTACTTTTGCATTTATAATTATTATATCAGCCGAATGCCGTCCACTGCTGGACATAAGCCTCCCCCAAAAGGGGGAATTGCCATAATCGCCACGCTTGGCAGGCGGGTTGGCGATTGCAGTATGGTGGTCAAATGCATAGAGAACGCTGCTGCCCATTCTCTAGTACGTCCCTGAGTCGCCTTCTACGACACCCACGAGAAGAAATGGGATGGTGCTAATCTTTTTCGTCCGCGGCACCACACGGAACATAATTTTATAATAATATAGTTAATATGGATAAGTTGCCTCACTCGAGTAATGTTAAGTAAAGGATTTTTTATTAATCCAAGTAAGTTGTTCAACTGGCGATTTCAGGTTAAATAATTAAGTATCTAGTCAAGACTTTTAAAATAGGTACCCATTTCAGACAACGAATACGTTCCAATAGACCTACACTTAGTTACAATGAAACTGGGTTAACAGGACAACTTGAAAGACTTCTGGATGAAATTGCTGAAGCCACATAAATTACAGATACAGCATCTTGTCTCCACAACAAAATGAGCAAAGTAAGAAACATCTTCTCTTTCCCTCAATGACCCATATACCTACAGTGACCCTAATTGCGTAACACATTATTATTTGACATATTATTGTGGCTAAGTAATAAGAGACGCACGGGTTGATCGATCAGGTTAAGCTACCATCTTTACGTACCAAAGACTTCTCCGTGCCTCGGAAAGCACGTTAAGCCGTTGGTCCCGGCTGTCATTTGTGGATCTTTGACAGTCGTTACGGGTCATCAGAAGCCCAAAAGTCTGACAACCAGTCTTACCAAGGGGTATCGTGTTATCCAGAAACTGGTTTGTGGAGGGCAGTCGCTCCATGTAAAATACTGGTATTCAGCTGCATCCGGTTACACTGAAAGCCGACTCCAACATGGTAAATGGCTAGGATTATTTATCACAATCTGAATCATTTTGAAGAATATTGCTAATACTCGTACATTGCTTCTTAAGTTCGAAAAATTTGTATGATCAACTTAAATAACGCAAATCTTGTTGAACGAATGAAACACCTTCCTACGATTTAAGCAAGTACCACATGCACTGAACGTGATATCTGTACTTATAAAAATCAAAATTTTATTAATATACGGGTATCCGTGACTAACTAAACCAAACATACCAAACTCAAACAGATCTTCCTTAAAAATATCCCTTTAAAAAACAGTATCTCCATCATAACAAAATCATCACGTAAATGAAACACACGTTTTGCGTTATTTTAGTGTCACGGCACGTGGTACTGACATTTGACACGGCACTTTTTGTGCACCCCTACAGATTTGATTTCACCGTAAAAAATAGGATGAGGATACACTTATCTTTCGCGCGTACGATATGTTATCGGTTATGAAGATGTGGTTCTCAACATTATTTATTTAATGTTTAGAGAAATAATAGATGCACAGTGAACATGTAAAATACTGAATTTCATTCGAATCAAGAGTAATATTCAATAACAAAAACGACAGGCGACAAATGATAGACAACAATTCGACAATCTGACTTTTTTGCACAGGTAAGTTTTTTTCATAGTTATGTATGATACAGCACCTGTCGTGAAAATATGACAATGATGTCATTTTCTGACAAATATACTTACTTACTTTCACATTTATATACAATTAGTTATTTTATTTTAACAGAAAATGTAACTCCTACGCTATTAGGCGGAAAATGAAAAACGGCCATTCCAAATTTGTATAGGACGAGCGGTTTGCTCTTTGAGCATAAATCTACATGTTAGATCTTAACAGAGGGTACAAGATAACTAAAAGCAACTGTTACAAAACAGTTGCTTTTAATTATATTTTCTAATGACTTAGCAAAATTACGTTGTCATTTTTAATTTACTGTAACTGAGTGCCAACGCGTTGAGAAAAATTTAAAATGCGTCAACCATAATTCCTATAGGTATTTGTTCAGCTGTCTAATAAGTATATACAGAAAAAGGATCTATTAAAATTAAGAAGAGCTACTATTGATAGGTTGTTATTTAGATTAACAATAAAAAACAATTTGGTCGTAAATATCCTAAGTATGAAATAATTTACGTTTAATAACTGGTGACAGCGTTCATTGTGAACGAAACGTGCAAATAATAATAATCGAATAAAAAAGATATCCACCTAATAAGTAACCACAGTAAATTATTATGTAAATAAGTAGCCATTATTTGCAAGAAACCTAGTTGTGTATAACTAACGCTTGACATTTATAATTATTGAAATTCTTTGAATAAGATTTTTTTTCGCCTAATTACTTAATATTTAAATACAAATAATACAATGATTTAGAGACATTGAGGATGTTTTCATCTCTTTAAGCCTAATTACATTTTTGGCTAACGTTTATTGTATTATTAATAAAATCAAATTTGATTTATTTATAGGCTCATAAAAAAAAAATGCAAATCTCATTCAGATTAATCATTAATAAATTAAGTTAATCAATAAATTAGAATAGATTTAATCCGTTGATTGTTGTAACGGAAAATGAATAGATATTAATAAATAATGCAGATAGGATTCCTTTCACAATATTTTTATGAGTATATGCTAAATGAACATCTGCGCTAATCTCGGCCTTCGTCCACATTCTTATGTAGTCAATAATAGTCGCTACTATGTTGAATCAATGTTGCGCTTTATTTTTTACGATGATCAAAGTAATTATGAACAGAAGGGACTTGTGACAGTGTGCGAAAAATCTTGATACTAAATGTCATACGGTGATAAGGTAAATAATTAAATGTAATGTTTTGTGTTTCGTAATTTTTATAACTTACAGTTGTGCTGCTGGGGAGTTTGTTGGGACACTTATTCTTCGACTACGAAGTGGTGAAGTGCGGGCGGTTTAGGGGACTGTCTTATGTAATTTTGATGTTAAAAAGGGCAGCCTTATTTGAAAACCTTTTGATATTATCCCAAAACAATGACTGACGAACTCTACGCAATTTAATCAAAGTTTCCTCTTTGCCATCCCTACTTAATCATTTATCTTTTGTATGCTTAAAGCTTCGCTAAGGCGCGAATTACACAGAAACGGCGAAGGTGAAGGCGCGGCGCAAGCGCAGCGTACGCAGTACATTTTGCATGAAAACGATTAAAAGCGGCATCATGCCTACATACAAAATGTACTGCGTACGCTTGCGCCTGCGCCGCGCCTTCACCTTACGCAGTTTCTGTGTAATTCGCGCCTAAAAGTTTGGAATCCTCTTTCCGTCAATCCCCACTGACAAGTCGTCTAGCTTGTAAAGACATCCGTCATTCCACACCGCGCGACTATTTATCCTCCCCTGTGTTTATAACATCGCTACTTATAAACCGACCGTTATCGCAAGACCCCCGCCTTTGCCTTATTTGTTCAAGAATTTTGAAGCTTTGGGAGGTATTGCTCAATTGGGCAGGTATCATAGGGGTGTAATGTGCCATTTCCGATAAAGATTACAGTATTTTGTGTGATTTTTATTGATTTTGAAATGTTTTAGACGTTAGCTTTGTTGAAAATTGAAAGGACTAAGGGTATTATGTATATGCATTTTAATTATTTAATTCACATTATTATTTATCGATAGTTCAATCATATGAAATGTACAGAGGCTAACGTTATTACTCATAAGTACAATTGACTTAATTAGTGTATTAAAAAAACTTTGTTAATTAGCCACATATAGGCAATATTTTTAGCGTGATATTATTTATGGATATATATAAAAAAACTGACTACTGACTCAAACTGCTAGATTAGCTGTGTTATTATTTATGATTGATTTAATCTGATTAAAATTCCAATCAAAGAATTAATTTGAGTAAAAAACCTGTGAAAAGAATTTTTAAAAATGGTTTCTGATTCGCCAATAAATTAAGTCAGTCTTACGACTTTTTCTTGATTTTTAATGATGTCTACATAAACTTAAATCTTACAGTATTGCCTATTGATTGATGGCTTGTAGTAAGACGCACATCAGTGGTACCTAAGTGGTAAACACTTTGACCTACAGCAGGCTTAGCATGACGCATTTGCATTCGCTAGTCTACATTTCTCGGTGAAAAACTGTCAGCTACGAGTATCTATATGGAAACGTGACCTTTGTCTACTCTTCCGACGACAAGGTGTGCTAAGCCTGCTGTTGGCCTAGAGTTTCAATAGAAAAGAAGGCCCGCTTATTAAACTACGTGATAATTGCGTAACTCACTAATTACAGTAGATTCCCACTGTATATTCCTGCTGATAGAAATACTCGTATATAGGGTCAAATTAAATTAGCGGGCAATACTTTTTTCAAAATCAAAAGTTATTTATTCAAATCAGGGTGAGAATCAGCACTTTTCGAACGTCAAAATACACAAGACAGTCCCCCAAAAACGCCCACCCTTCGACACTTCCTAGTGCTTTAGCTGGGAAGAAGAAGAGGCGCAACAAAGTCCCCAGCAGCACAGCTGTCTGTTTAGTCAGATGGACTTGATTCTTTACATACATAACTAGGCAAAGTAATAAACAATAACGCATAATACCAAAAATAAAATCCTCCTGGCTCCTTTATCACGTGTTGGGTATTGATATTGAAAACCAATGGAACATGGGGAGTTTGTTGCGGCACTTATCTTCTTCCCAGCTAAAGCACTAGGAAGCGGTGGAGGACGGGCGTTTTAGGGTACTGTCTTAATTTTGACGGTCGAAAAGTGCTGATTATCAGCCTAATTTAAATAAATGACCTTTGATTTTTAACAAAAGTACCCAGTATATATACTGGGTACTTTATGTACTTCCTGTATATATACAGGATAAGTTTTTAACTAGTGCGCAAACTGTAACCAAGAATTCAGATGATAGACCCCTAACGCAGAATCTTTTATTTAATTCAGCTACTCGTATTTCATAGAAAAATGCAATACCTACACGGTCAAAATGTATGGAACCGCTGTTTTTTTTTTTTTTTTGTATAACCGACGAAAAGTTTCTGCGCTAGGGGGTCTAGAATGATATGCTGAATTCATGGTTACAGTTTGCGCACTGGATAAAAACTTATCAAGTATGTATTCGCGTCATCCTGCTTCTGTCACATTATGTCATCTTATCGTCTATTACTTGACATTTAACTCATAGAAACAGTGCTGTACAGATAATTTTGGAAATTGGTATTGAATTAGGCTTTAATCGGAATCATACTTATCTATAGCACAATGATTAGGAAGCTTCATCAGGAAAAAAGCCTTGGTCAAGGTCAAGAGTACTCGCGCAACGAGAATTGTAAACTCGTTTTTAGTACAACCGCATTCAGTTACTGTGACTTATTGCGAATGGATTTTATTTTGACAGTTCAACACCATTCATTCAATTTTTTCGAATACGCAATGGATTAGCTACAGGATAAGTTTTTATTCACTTTAAAAAGAAAATCTACTGTTGTATACATTTTGATCGCGTAGGTATTGCACTTTTCTATGAAACAGCAATTTCTTTTTTGTAAAACCGACGAAAAATAACTGCGCTACGTATAGAATGATATGCTGAATTCATGGTTAAAGTTTGCGCACTGAATAAAAACTTATCCCGTATATTTTTCAAAATGATTCAGATTGTGATTAATATCCTTACTAACATTACAAACGCGAAAGTTTGTATGTAAGTATGTATGGATGTTTGTAACTCTTTCACGCAAAAACGGCCGAACGGATTTGGATGAAATTTGGCATACAGATAGATTATAGCCTAGATTAACACAGGATACTTTTATCCCGGTAGTACGTTCACGGGGGATAATAGTTTAAAATATAGAAACAAATAAGATTTTTTTACCTAAATAAGTAGATCTTTTGTAAATTGGTGTTCTGTACCAAGTACCAGGTTGTCATAACTTGGTTGGAGCACACCTAACATAGTTGCGTCAGCTAGAAAACGCTTTATGCCTTCGAAGTACCAGGTTGGCATAAATCTGTAGGAGCACACTTAACATAATTGTGTCAACTAGCAAACGTAAATCCTACTAATATTATAAATGTGAAAGTTTGGATGTTTGTTACTCAATCACGCAACAACTTCTGAACGGATTTGGATGAAATTTGGCACACATATAGATTATAACCTGCACCCTAATTGCGTAACTCCCGATTAATCATAATCTGTATCGTTTTGAAACGGATTGTTCAACCATTGCTTCATAACGTTCGAAAAAAGTGTCTGCTCAATAACGTAAATAACGCAATGAATAGTTAAAAGTTACGCAATTAGGGTGCTGGATTAACACACTTTTTTATCCCGGTAGTACGTCCCCGTGGCATAATTTCTGACCTCCGCGCGGGCGAAGTCGCTGGCAAAACCTAGTGTAGGTATCATGCAAATACCACTGACGTGTCCTCTACTTTCTAGATGTACAAAATTGAATTTTCTTGTAAACCTTTCAACTTATTTTATTCATGGGGCCCGAGTGCACGCCTCCTCTTTAAGGAAATTTCTCGCCGGCTGGTCGACACTTCACGTGAGGGCTGGGTCATTCTTCGGCCAAAGAATTAGCATTGCCATTCAACGTGGCAATGCTGCCAGTCTTCTGGGCACGTTTCCTGATGACAGCGATGCGGACGAATACTTCGACGCCTAAGTGTCCTTTTGTTTTTATTTGTTTAGTTAGTTAGTTTACATTTTTGTGATAAGCTTACGTATTATTTGTAAATACATAATGATGATTTTAAAATTTCAAATAAAAGGTTTCGCTAATGAATATCAAACTTTTATTCGTCAACTTATTTTTACTTTTCCAACAATGTGCCAAACAGTTTCACGACTCAACTGAATGGTACTAATTGCCTACACGACTAAGGAATTTCAGAAATGTCACAAATACTTGCAAAAACGCCCGGAAATACCGGGTTCATATCCCGGGGCGTTCTGTGATGATGAATGATCGCAAAAACTGACACATCACCCGTTTGTAGCTGTCATCAGGTGATGAATGGCGAGGAGAGTAGAGGTGGAACGAAGTTTGATTTATTTAATGGGGCTGGTAAATATAGAATTGAGTTTTGAGATGATTTAATATTAGGTCTTTACCTATGAAATTGCCGTTCTGCAGTACTGGCCATTTCAAATCAAAATAATTTTTGTTTGGCTAAGAATTCTAATTTCAAATTAATTTTATTTTAAAAACATGGATTTTTTTTTCTAAAAGTAGTCATTTCTTTATTGATTAGTGTTACATTTTCATCGCATTTCAATCTTTTTCGTCATCATGGATACGTTAAAAATTCGAGTAATTATGGAATATGAGTACCGTCGTGGCAGCAACGCGGCACAAGCGGCACGCAACATCAACGACGTTTACGGAGCTAACACTACAAACCAACGCACCACCTGTTATTGGTTTGCTCGCTTCCGTTCTGGAAATTTCGACCTGAAAAATGAACCTCGCGGTCGTCCGAAGACTTTGGTCGACAATGACGAATTAAAGGCGATTGTGGAAGCTGATGATACACAATCTACGGCTGAATTAGCAGCAGCTTTCGACGTTAGCGTCAAAACAATATTGGTCCATTTGCGTCAAATTGGCAAGGTAAAAAAGCTTGACAAATGGGTGCCCCACGAACTCAATGATCGCCAGCGCGAAGTACGCGTCGAGACGTGCCTTGCACTGCTCAACAGACACACAAATGAAGGAATTTTGAACCGCATTGTTACCTGCGATGAAAAATGGATTCTGTTTGATAACCGTAAGCGCTCAGCAAGTTGGTTGGATCCTGGTTCAGCACCTAAACAATGCCCTAAACGAAAACTTACCCCTAGAAAAGTGATGGTCACTGTTTGGTGGTCTAGCGCCGGTGTGATTCATCACAGCTTCTTACCAAACGGGGTGAGCATTACTGCAGATGTGTACTGTGAAGAACTGAACACAATGATGGAGAAGCTGGCGCATCTCCAACCAGCATTGGTCAATCGCTCGTCTCCGCTGCTCCTGCACGACAACGCGCGACCTCATACTGCACAGCAGACGGTCTCCAAGTTGCAAGAACTGGGGTTGGAAGCTCTCCGTCATCCGCCCTACTCACCAGACCTTGCGCCTACAGACTACTACTTTTTCCAGAATTTGGATAACTTCTTGGCGGGACAAAAATTTAATACCCGAGAGGCAGTACAAAATGCCTTTGAAGAATTTGTTGCCTCCCGTCCAGCTGATTTCTTTAAGAAGGGCATCAATAAACTGCCACTGCGATGGCAAAGATGCATTGATTGCATGGGTGATTACTTCGATTAATACAAATAAAAAATTCATGAAAAAAATTCGTTTAAATTTTTTCATACAAAACGGCAATTTCATAGGTAAAGACCTATTATGTGTCGAGATTCTTATCTAATTACCTACTCGTACTAACAACTGTATCTCTGTATGATAACAGGAGCTCGTAGTATTATATTACAACAAGCACAAAAACTGCTTACATTTCTTTTTTAACGCGTAAATCAGACATTTTTAACGGCACGATTGGTTTGTGTATGTGAGTTTAAATGTTTGTAAACGCACCCACAATACAGGAGAAATTCCTAGTGTAGGGAAACGTTTAAAAAAACAAAACAACTATACACTCATTGCGAATGCCCCTCACTGGTTCTGCAATCGTAATAACAAAACAAAAGAGTGTCGTGACCACTGACCCATAAAAACGACATGCGAACCTGCGTCACACTCGGAGCGGAGGAGTAAGCGGAACGGAGAGCGAGAAAGCGACAACAGCCACCCCTGGCGTTGAAATTAATGAAAATTAGGAACTATATTTGGTGAAGAAGAAGCGTTATGGAATCCTATGATCTAAGAATCTACCACACCCTATCTACCCTGTAGCTACATGATTCTGAATACACCCGCGTTGAAATATTACGTCAGTTATTAAAAAATATGCTGTTCCATACGTTCTGACAGCGTAAATATTGTACTTTGCTATGAAACAACAGTTTTTTTGTTTATAAGCCACGGAAATTTCAACGATGGAAGATCTAGAATCATTTTGTGCTGAATTCATGGTTACAGATTGCAGTTTTTCAGCAGCTACTCAGTTCTTCGATTTGGTATTATCATATTTGAGCAAACTGTGATTTTTATCTAATACCTTTAAACGAGCAATTCTTGTATATGTATATTATACAGGGTAAGTTTTTATCCAGTGCGCAAATTGTAACCATGAATTCAGCATATCATTCTTGAACCCCTAGCGTAGAAATTTTTCGCCGGTTGTACAAAAAAAAATCAGCTGTTTCATAGAAAAGTGCAATACCTACGCGGTAAAAATGTATGGAAGAGCTGATTTTTTTTTGTTTATCCGGCGAATTATTTCTGCGCTAGGGGGTCTAGAATGATATGCTGAATTCATGGTTACAATTTGCGCACTGGTTAAAAACTTTTCCTGTATACATATATAATCTGAATCTTGGAAACGGCTCCAACGATTTTCTTGAAATTCAGTATGCAGGGGGTTTCGGGGGCGATAAATCGATCTAGCTAGGTTTCATTTTTACAGCAAAATCGACATAAAATCTGACAATAAAGATATACACTCTAAGACATACATAGGTACCTCACCTTCACTGCCTCTCACGGCTTCTCTGCCTGCTATGTTCTATGGGACTTTGTCTTTAAATCTTTTGTTCGCAGAATTGCAATACCCACCTTATACATACATATCCTTAGGAAACGTGTGGTAGATTCACATGACGCTGTGCTAATTTGTATAAGCGAGGGGCACCCTAATGCTCTAAAAAAACTTAAGCCCCGGGGCTTAAGTTAATGGAAAGGCTTATTAGTCGACTCTTTAAATTTTGTAGTATCCTACTATTAATATATGAATCCTACTATCCTACTATCCTTACTAATATTATAAACGCGAAAGTTTGTATATATGGATGTTAGTGACTCTTTCACGCAAAAACGGCTTAACGGATTTGGATGAAATTTGGCACACAGATTATAACCTAAATTACATAAGATCCTTTTATCCCAGTAGTAGGTACATACCCGTAGGATAACTTTCGACTTCCACGCGAGCTAAGCCGCGGAAGGAAGCTAGTATTTTTAATACTATATTCTTAGATATTCCTCCTTCCAACCTACTTGGTCTGAGTGGCAGTGTATAAAAAAGGCATAGTGCGCTGTCAATGGTCTGTTTTCAGCTTGGTTTCCGGATGCAACGGACGTATTCTAGAGAAGATAAAGTCTGATTAGAGGATCTTACATAATTATTATGTACTTATCATTTACCTATGTGCTCGTTTCTAATTAAAAATAATTTGTAAGAAACACAGCTTTTTAGGTTATTTTGAGATTTGTCTTTTTTAAATATATTCCGCTTCTGGTTTCCAAGAATTTAATATTATAAATATGAAAGTTTGGATGTTTATTACTCAATCAGGCTAAAACGGTTGAACGGATTTTGATGAAATTTGGTAAACAGATAATTTGTAAACAGGATTAACACATAGGATAGTTTTTATCCCGGTTTCTGAGGTGTGGGATAATTTTCGACATCCACGCGGGCGAAGCCGCCGGCAAAAGCTAATAATTAAATTTAATCCATTGAATTTTCACCTAATAACTATAATTTTATAGTTCATTTTTAATGCAAAGGTTTTAATGTGTAATGTTTTAATCCTTACATTCTTTGTAAATTGTAGTGCTGAAACAAGGAATAATTACCCGAAATAAATTTTATTTTATAAGCGAATCGCACGAAGTTAATTTATTTACTTATATGTTAGGAATTATTCCAAATTATTTAAAAAAGTTTGTTGGATGGCCAAGTCGCGTTATTTGAGTTCAAAGATTAAAAACAGTAGTAATGTAACTAAAACGACTTGGAATATTATTAATAGTGAAACGGGAAGGTCTAGCAACCGAAATACTGACTACAGCCTGTCTATCAATGACAACATAATCACATCGGATTCGCAAGTCGCCGCGGCTTTTGAAAATTTCTTTACAGATATTCCCGTTTCAACTACAAAATCACTAAACTCATCACCTTCTGTTGCTGAGTCTTTGCTTAAGGAAAATGTTAATGTTTGTGATTCAGAATTTCATTTTGAACATATCAGCTGTAGAGATATAATTAAAACCTTTCACACTTTAAATGTAAAAAAGACTGCAGATCTGTGGGGTAATTCTGTAGAAGTTACTAAGTCTATTATTGACATTGTAGCACCTACTTTAGCTCTTATATTTAATAATTGTATAGACTGCGGGGAGTTTCCTGACCTAATGAAGAATAGTAAAATAATACCTTTGTTTAAATCAGGTAGTACATCAGACCCCTCTAATTATAGACCTATTTCAGTACTACCTACCTTTAGTAAATTTTTTGAGAAATTAATTTTAGACCATTTGCAAAGATTTTTAAATAAACATAATTTATTACATAGCAAACAGTTCGGTTTCACAAGGGGTCGTTCAACTACCGATGCCGGTGTTGAACTCTTAAGACATATTTACAATGCTTGGGAAAATAAATACGATGCCTTGGGCATCTTTTGTGATTTATGTAAAGCTTTCGATTGCGTGCTTCATGAAACTCTAATCAGGAAACTCCGCCACTACGGGATCCGGAACACCGCTCTGGATCTTCTTATTTCATACTTGTGTAATAGGATTCAGTGTGTTGATGTAAACGGAAAAAGATCTCCGGGATCCGTAGTATCAATGGGAGTCCCACAGGGCTCAATTCTTGGTCATTTCTTGTTTCTTATTTATATTCATGACTTGCCTTACCTCATAAAGGATAATCATGATATAGTGTTGTTTGCGGACGACACTTCACTTTTGTTTAGACTTAAACGTCAGCAACTTGTTAATGACGATGTAAATAGCGCAATGTCAAAAGTAGTTCACTGGTTCAATGTTAATAATTTGCTTCTTAATTAAAAAAAGACCAAATGCATTAAGTTTACGCTACCTCACGTTAAGCAGGTGAAAACTAATGTGTTGATAAAGGGCGAAGAATTGAATCCTGAAGATAGCACTGTATTCTTGGGCTTAACTTTGGATGCCAAGCTTCAGTGGGGCCCACATTTAGCTAAATTGTCGAAAAAGCATACATATAGCTCTGCAGCATACGCTGTTAGAAAAATTCGTAATTTAACTAATGTAGAGACAGCCCGCTTAGTGTACTTTAGCTATTTTCATAGTGTAATGTCGTATGGTATTCTATTGTGGGGAAATGCCGCCGACATTCAGACTATTTTTGTCTTGCAGAAAACAGCTGTCCGATCAATTCATAAATTAAGTCCGAGACACTCTCTCAGAGATTTTAAGGAGATAAATGTAATGACTGTGCCTTCACAGTATATTTATGAAAATCTTTTATATGCTCATAAAAATATTAAATTGTTTGAAAAATACAGTGATATCCATAGTATAAATACTAGGAACAAACACAAATTTGTTGTACCATCAACAAGGCTCAAGAAAATAGGTGGGTCATTCAGATGTCAATGTATACGCTTTTATAATAAACGTCCAAGCCATGTTCAAGATCTAAGTCTCAATAAATTTAAATCATTCATCAAACGTAAGTTGTGCCTGAAAGCCTTTTATACCGTTAAAGATTATATTGAGGACAAAAAAGCTTGGGATTGACCTGCTCCAATTTTGTATAGTGAATGTTGTTTTTTCTTTGTTTTGCTCTTTGACATTTGATTATTATTATATACACTTTGACATGAATATTTACTTTGAGAAGTATAATATTATTTTTGTTTTAATTATTGTGAATGTGAGGACTATGTGGTATGTTTGTTTTTGTGTTTCGTCTCTTTCTCAGTTCGTTTTTTTAATCTGGCAGTTTTGAGTACTTTATGCGGCCTACCCAAATGTCCTTTCTTTGGTATTGTTCATCAAATCGTTGAGCTCCTCAAGTTCTGAGTTGAGCCGTATGATTACTGATACATGCGTGCACTGAATGGACAGGTCCACTCAACCTGTGATGTTCTTTCCTCAAAAGACCATTTCAGACACCAATCCACATGGTCTTCACATGATCTGACCAAGATTATGTCTGGACTTTAAAAGAGACTGTGACCTCTGAGTTTGTTTCGGCCTTTCTTCTCAGAGTAGTCAGATAGGAAACGCCGACCTCATCTAGTTTAAAAAATATGATTGACGTGTAAAAGTGTTTGTACAAACCTACTTACAGAAATAAAATCATTTATTTGTGGGGGCGAATCGACAATTCCGTAGGTATTTCTGGAATTGTCGACTCACCCATAAATAAGGGACTACTCACACGCAAAACGATTTTGTATAGAGTCCGTTCAGCTTTCCGCGCCTGAACTGACGCGTACGCATCTCATACAAAACCGTTATTTTCTAAGGACAAAAGCTGAACGGAGCTGAATAAGTGTGAGTAGTCCCTAAATTAACTGCGAGTCGCCTCATCAATCCTGTTACCCAAAAACCGAGTTGTAGAGATCAGTAATAAGCAGTCGCTCTATGTAGGTAACAATAGTGGTAATCAGCTGCATCCGGTAAGACTGGAAACCAACAAAGTTGGTAAAAGGCATGATGAATTTCCCTGTCCGTCTTTAATCATCATCTCAATCACTGGCAGCCTTCTTCTACACACTGCTGAGTCAGGAATCCTCCATTTTGCAGCTTTCTACCTATAATATCAAACAGGCGTACGTATGAGTATGTCATCGTGGACGTGTCGCCCAATAGGTACCATCCGTATCGAGGTCAGCGCATTAGCTCACTCGCTCGTGTGCACTCGGCTTCAGTTCACTGAAATTACTCACAAGCCTAGATCGCTAATGATGTGAAACTAGCCATATGTGGACCTAGATCAATGTTGTGTAATAGGAATAGATGAAAGGAGAACTAAAGAGGGAAAGGACATCAGCGCATCGTAGATATAGCATATTCAAGGACAAATTACCAAAATGAGCTAGCAGAACTGCGGACGTGATAGGTATCGATCAATATCAAAACACGATAAAATAAATCGAATAGAGGATTTTTTTTAAGGATCAATTACCGTGACCGCCAAATGTATTCGGTAGCAGTGTGTATTTAGGGAACGATGAGACTGTCATACGCATTGCGGTTATAAAAAAGTCCATAACAAAGAATTACAAAAAAAATAACTGCTGGTAGTTTTGTTACTCGAGTTATGTTATCTTCATAATGTTGGCAATACAAAAATTTCGCCTCTTTCGTTTGTACGGCCGCCCAGCAGTAGCGGGTATTGCAAGACTCATTTATTTGACAGGCATTAACTGATAATTAAGTAAGCTAAACAAACAAATAGTAAACAATGCCATGGTCTCGGTAAAACAACGCTGTACGGAAGCGATGTTTAACTTAGTTTCGTGGTAGCGCCCGCGTGCGAGGCGCATCACAACCATGCGCCTGCGCCGACCGGCTTATGCAGGTACAAGTGATGGACTGTAGCGATAACATTCTTACAATAGGTACTCATTGAACAATTCCATTATTTGCAATCATATTTCGCAACGCATGAATTACTTATGTAGGGGGTTAGGGTGTCTTACTTTTCTATGTATGGAAGAAAAGAACATGTGGCGTCGACCCCAAATAATTCGGTTCAGCATATTTTATCATTCTAGACCCCCCGGCGTAGAAACTTTCGTTAGTTATACAAAAAAAAATTGTTGTTCCATACATTTTGACCGCGTAGGTATTGCACTTTTCTGTGAAACAGCAGATTTTTTTTTTTTTTTGTTTAAACGACAAAAAAATCTACGCTCTAATAATAATAATCTAATCTACAGTTTGCGCACTGGTTAAAATTGTATCCTGCATAGGTGTTTTGTTTCTGCTAGTTCACACATCCCTTGTCATGATGATTACCTACTGCCTAAGCAATGTCCTGAGCCCAACGTGGCAATTGTAAGGTAGGACCCAGGGCAGGTGGAGCGACGACTCTTGCAGGGTGGCTGGTAACAGCTGGATAAGAGTTGCCGAGAATCGAGTTGAATGGCGTGCAATTGGAGAGGCCTATGTCCAGCATTGGCTGATAATGATGATGAGCCCAAAGTGCTTCCGGACTGCAAAGTAGGAACCTGTGTAATTTCAAACCTCATAATCTTCCATCTTGACCCACAGCCAATTCTAAGACGACTAGGACTGGCAAATTACTCCACGTCGCGTTTTGAGGAAAAGTCACCATTCACACGATGACTCACTAGTATGATGAGAACCATTGCTGTGTGTATGTGTTTGTGTGTGTGAAATTCTAATCGGTAATGTTCGTGACAACCGATTTATTTCGAGTCATTCCGATTCTGGGACGGTTTACCGTATAACTGCGCTTGCGGTTGCGTATCTGGATCTCTATGCTGGCTGTTTAGCAAAATTGAGGATAAAACATCGTGTTGAGGTGAAGGAAATGAGTCATGGTTGTAAAGGAGATTTAAAACTGATGACGACAGATCTTTAGTTTTTATTTGGGATATTTGTCTTTGGGTACTTAATATGCTCAGCAGTCTGCAATGACACTTGGATTCAGGGAACCGGTACCAAAAACTCACCTAGATGTGAGTAATCGTTTTACCTACGACAACATAAAACCGAAATTGAACCATTTTCTTATTTGATGAAGAGCCAACAACTCTCATTTCTTTATCGAAAGGTCAATCAAGGCCCACGCTATAAGACAAAATAAAACATTAAAAGCGTCATACAAAATACATAATTTCCAAATCTCTTCACAAGCCCATAACACCGACATCGACACCATAAAAATGTAATATTAACAAAGCATTGACAGAACTGCGCGCACGCATGTCACAGGCGCACCGCGTTACTAATTAGATTGTTTAGCGCCCATCCGTAACGGACCTCCCTAAATGACAGAGGTGCAATATGACGCTATGGTGCCGTTAAGTTATTTTCTTTCTTTATAAAAAGCAATTGATGTTCTTGAGAAGTATAAGAAATGTGTTTCGAATTTATGAGCCATAGGGGTTAGAGATATATATTTTATTATGGGATTCCCTCAAAACACCTTTGTAACTTACATCCGTGTGTGCTCTTCTAAGATCAAACTCAACTAAGTCAGAATAAATAGTCGAAAAAAGTCTAGTTTTTCGGAGAAATGATTGGCCTCTAAAACGAAGATGACCCGGCAAACGTTGTCCTGTCCGAAAAGTAATTCATAAAAAAATCCCATGGAAATAAGGACGTAAAGACATTAATTTAATCCTGTTTTTTTTTTTTATCCGGGCAACCTTCCAATTTTGGTTTCTATAAAAACCTAATTCGGTCCAGCCGTTCTCAAGTGATGCACATAAGTATAAAAAAACAGCATTTTATTTTTATTTATTTAAATAGGTATTGGAATTCACCACATTATAAGCATCTGAAATTCGAAGAAGGGCTAAACAAATAAATTTTCCGTGCGATTTATCTATTACAAAGGCTTGGCTATTCGCAAGAAAACCTACCTAATTTCGGTTTGTAATTGATTAGCAAGTTCCACTGAGCTTAGGCAAAAGAAAGGAACCCACTTAGCTAATTGGCGATCGCGTGACTTACTCCTCCAGCAATCCATAACTTTTCTTTTTAGTAAACAGGACGCGCCTGCAGAATGAATGCTGCACCCTGAAAATGTTCTAGGTGTTTCTTCAATGCGATTTTTTACCCCATATTAACAAACTGAATGCATATTATAAGCCTCAGACTCCAAGGAATAAATAGTAATGACAAATTATTTTAGTTTTGTACAGACGCCAGCAGGTCAACCTACCCCAAACTGTCAAATTTTCCCAATTGAACATGAACCTTATGCTTACGGTATAAAGTTGAAAATCTATCAAATAAATTTTACAGATTGGAGTAGCTTGATGTGCTGGCGTCTGTACAAACACGTCAATCATATTTTAAAAACTATAGAAGAGGTCGGCGTTTCTTATGTGACTACTCAAGCTAGGAAAGGCCGAAACAAACTCAGAGGTCACAGTCTCTTTTAAAGTCCAGGCATAATCTTTCTTGCTCAAATCATATATGGACTAAGGACTAAGATGAGTGTCTAAATTGGTCGTTCGAATACTTTTTCTTGTTAGGTAACGAAACTTGAGAATCGGATAAATATCAGCACGCTTAGCATGACGCTTTCTATTTCTACTCTACTGTAGAATAGAAATCGCTTGTCTACATTTATCGGTGAAAAACTGTCAACTGTCTGTACGGAAACGTCATTTTTGTCTACGCTTCCGAAGACAAAACGCTTGCCTACGGTTCTCGTGCTAAGCCTGCATGATAACGTAAAAAAATAAATCTAGACTGTAGACACAATAATTACGCCACAAAAAAAAAACCGTAGCCAACCTATTGCTCGCAAAGACACACCATTATAATAATATGTAAAGAATATCGAGAAAGTTGTATTGTAAGATACATATAACATTAAATCGAATAATCTCGTGGGAAAAAGAGAAAATATGTAACATCGCCTTTCATTTAAAGCACGTAGGTAGGTATTACCGGTGCGACGAGCGAGCCAACTATTCAAAGATGAGAACTTGATTAAATATTTCTGCTTATCCCGGTGGACAACGTGCGTTATAATAATATATGTATTATTATTCAAATCGTGCGTGTGAACTTTGATAAACTGTTGAATTATGCAGTTTCTTTTGTTTCATGAAGCTCGTCAAAAGCAGGAAAGTTATGGAGAACGCTTGGTGAAAAATATAAGCTTTTAAAAGTCCCTTAATTACAAAATGTCAGGTGCCTTGGGAACCTAATTTTGGTGAATATTTTTCTAAGAAAGTCTAGCTTTTGCTTTTCTTAGAAAGGGTTTAGGTTTTCTTAAGAAAATATCCGAAAGTACCTACATGCTACATTTAAAATCTATATAAATAAAAAGAGAAGTCCTGACTGACTGCCTGACTCATCAACGCCCAGCCCAAACCCTTGGACCTAGAAAGCTGAAATTTTGCACAGAGGTTCCCTTTATAATGTAGACCAGGAATAAGGAAGGATTTTTCGAAATTCAACCCCTAAGGGAGTTAAATAGGGGATGAAAGTTCCGCGCGGGCAAAGCCGCGGGCACAAGCTAGTTACAACTATTAAGACTCCCGCAGACAGGCGCGACAGTACAGCCTGACGCTTGAAGTTTTCATAGAACTGTTCTAATAGTAGCAACAACAGTAACATAATAGAAGATTTTTTAATTGTCGCAGCATCATGCTGAGAATGCCTTTTGGCCTCGTACAGGACTTTGTTTTTTTTGTATAATTTTAATTTTATTAAGTAGTGTAGCGTAGTAGGTGTTTAATTGTATTGTGTTGTAGTTAAGTTTGTGATATTCCTGTGCGAATCTAATAAATACTTTTTCTTTTCTTTCTTTCTTTCTTTGAAAATAACTTCGAAGACATTTAAATGATAAACGATTTTATTTCTGTAAGTAGGTTTGTAAAAATATGATTGACGTGTAAAAGTGTTTGTTACACGTCAATCATATTTTTTTAAACTAGATGAGGTCGGCGTTTCCTATCTGACTACTCTGAGAAGAAAGGCCGAAACAAACTCAGAGGTCACAGTCTCTTTTAAAGTCCAGGCCACACACACAGTCCACTAAGCGGGCTGTCTCTACATCAGTTAAATTACGAATTTTTCTAACAGCGTATGCTGAAGAGCTTAGCTTTTTCGACAATTTAGCTATATGTGGGCCCCACTGAAGCTTGGCATCCAAAGTTAAGCCCAAGAATACAGTGCTATCTTCAGGATTCAATTCTTCGCCCTTTATCAACACATTAGTTTTCACCTGATTAACGTGAGGTAGCGTAAACTTAATGCATTTGGTCTTTTTTTCATTAAGAAGTAAATTATTAACATTGAACCAGTGAACTACTTTTGAGGTTGCGCTATTTACATCGTCATTAACAAGTTGCTGACGTTTAAGTCTAAACAAAAGTGAAGTGTCGTCCGCAAACAACACTATATCATGATTATCCTTTATGAGGTAAGGCAAGTCATTAATATAAATGAGAAACAAGAAAGGACCAAGAATTGAGCCCTGTGGGACTCCCATTGATACTACGGATCCCGGAGATCTTTTTCCGTTTACATCAACACACTGAATCCTATAACACAAGTATGAAATAAGAAAATCCAGAGCGGTGTTCCGGATCCCGTAGTGGCGGAGTTTCCTAATTACAGTTTCATGAAGCACGCAATCGAAAGCTTTAGATAAATCGCAAAAGATGCCCAAGGGATCGTATTTATTTTCCCATGCATTGTAAATATGCCCTAAGAGTTCAACACCGGCATCGGTAGTTGAACGACCCCTTGTGAAACCGAACTGTTTGCTATGTAATAAATTATGTTTATTAAAAAATCTTTGCAATTGGTCTAAAATTTGATTTGATTGAGAACTCATCGTGAGGTGACTTGGACATTAGGGACGTTCAATCTATCACCTTGCTGAATGACCTGAGATTCCAGCAAACGTAAAAATGTTAAACTGACCAAATAACAAATAAATATCTGTCACATAAAATTAAGAAACCGACTACTGATGCCCACACAAAACTCCGACATTTAAGTACTTGATATTAGTATAAAGTGGTCGTTTTGCTCATAAATCCGTAATGCAGGCCTGCGGTCAGACACTTACCAGAATATTAACTTATTCTTGGTTTTCTGCGTATTGACAATATTGGCATGCATTTACTTATGGATCTTTATTGAGACAGCACAACTTACCTTTATAATTTATTTTATACTTCTTCTGAAAGATGGTCTTGTCTATTAGTTTGTTTAAGAACTGCACCCTAATTGCGTTACTCACGATTTATTTATTTATATACGCTTTATTGTACACCAGATTCATCATAATCTGTTTCGCTTTGAAACAGATTGTTAAACCATTGCTTCATATTTTCGAAAAATGTGCCTGCTCAACAACGTAAATAACGCAATGAATACTGTTGAACTGTCAAATTTAAACCGATTATGATTAATCGCGAGTTACGCAATTAGGGTGCTGTTCGACGTCTGGTTTTAGGAAAATAAAATAAAAAGCAACAAATACTTTAGCTAACAATGTTAGGACGATGGACAGCACTCTGTTAGAGCAACTAATAGATACGTATTCGGAAATATTCTATAACAGCTTTCGAGTTAGTCAATTTACGAGTACATTTGTGATTCAACATTATTAACGTATTCTAAAGAAACAATAGCATTTCAATATAAAGCACACCATTAACGCCACATTTACGATTTCAAGCTGCCTATTTTTAGCCACAACTCATAAAAATGCGCAAAAATGGCGCAAAACAAACATTATTCGTAGCAAGCGCAATTGCGTGTGCGCATCGGGATGGCATTCGTATGCGCGACGCAGAATGTAATTGATACTGTCACAGTTTGCATTATGTGGTCCTCTTATGACAGTTTATGGAAGTACAGAGGTCCTTGGGCCTAGAACGAACGCGCGAGGTACCTAAATGTAGAACCTACCTCACGTAAATACGGATTATTATACTGGTTTCGCACATAATATTTACTTAGTTTTAAGACTTTATTGTTTGGGTGGTACTAATTCTGCTGGTCGCAAAAACCGCGAAATTCAAATTTTCTTCCATTTTTTTGCAATTTGCAGGTCAGTGTCAAGGTCCTGCCAGGGTTGCGGGTTGTTCGAAAGAGATATCGTGGACCCTGGAACACAGGCAACTAAAGGAACACGGGTGGGTTTTAGTCAGTAAAATTCAGGTTTTATTTAGTCAATCAATAAATTCTTAAAAATTTATCAAAATCGGACTACGGACTACTTTAAAAAGTTATGCGTGGTCATACCTCCGTTTTTTTGTCGGTTAATAAATTGTTCTACATGAGTCGCGTCGCGCCCGTAAGCAGGAGCCTTAGGGCGCAGGCCAGACGGAAGAGACGTAAAGACGCAGAAGGGGCGCGGGCGCAACGCGTTGCACCCGCGCCCCGTCTCTTTTGTATGTTTTACGTCGCGACGCTTCTATACATTTTGTATGAAAGGGACGCGGTAGAGACAAATGTCTGCGCCCCGTCTGCGTCTTACGTGTCTTCTGTCTGGCCTGCGCTGTAGGACTACTCACACTTATTCAGCTCTGTTCAGCTTTTGTCCATAGAAAACAACAATTTTGTATCAGATGCGTTCAGCCGCGGAAAGCTGAACGGACTCTATACAAAATCGTTATTTTGAATGGACAAAAGCTGATAGAGCTGAATGAGTGTGAGTAGTCCCTTAAAGGACGAGGACGATGGTTGACTACGATGATATCACAAAAGGTACTTGTCTTGTATTAGGTTGTAATAGTGTCTATTGTTGATGAATGTCGATGCTTGCATGGTGCTTATGTTAGCCCTTAGACGGCCACTGGAAATTAAATAACCCTACCCTTTTCTGTGCCTTTACTGCAGCTATGGATTGTGCAGTTTCTACTTTATTGTTGTGTGTGGAGTTTCTTTGGTACACACGGCTACACATCAAGCTGTAAAAAACCAGTATAAGTTGATCTCGCATTGTATAGGATTTCCGTAAAGTGCGAGAGCAGCGTAAACTGGAAAAGTATAGCTTGATGTGTAGCCGTGTGTACCTATGTACCTACTGTTGTAATAATAGCCGCAAGGTTCGATCCATCAGGTTAAGCTACGCTTGCCGAGGTTGGTCCGTGGATTGATGCCCATCTTTACTAAACGATACCTCTTGCCTTGAAAAGCACGTTAAGCCGTTATAGTTGGGAAAAGGCTAGGCAGATGATCAGGTACTTTTATACTGGATAATTTATGCTGCACCTACTTCTACGTCTTTCTTTGTCTTCAACGTCATACTAGAGGTATTCACTAATTACTACATAATAATTATCATAACATCATGATTATTGATTAAAGCTTCGCGCAGACTGACGGTCCCTACGTACCTACAATCCCCTAAGTGGTAGTAAATACGTGATTTGAATTTTGTTTTCGTGACCTTCAGGCCAGCCTATACAAAAATAAGTCTAAGATGGAAAAATTTACTTTAAATCCATCATGACATTACATTCATTAGAACATGATGTACACGTGTTTGAAACTTTGAAACGCTCTCTCCTGTATAATTTGTCATTTGTAGTTAGGGTGAGGTGAGGTGTAGGTACCTAAGTAGGTATAGTACCTACACCCACATTTCATCAGTTATGATTAAGTCCCATATAATACGGGGCGACCCCATTGCCATCAACCGGGCACAAAGCCTGCTTCCGAGCTGCTACTGCGAAGTTCCAGATAGAACCACCCAATAATACTTTGCCAGATCCGGGAATCAAACCCAAGACCTCATTTAAATAGAAACTCTAGCGACAACTAGGCAAACGAGGCCGTCTACTTGGTTACTAACTTAAAACTATATTAGTGGTCCTGCCAGGGTTGTTCGAAAGAGATACCGTGGCCCTTGGCATACAGGCAACTGAAGGAACACGGGTGGGTTTTAGTCAGTAAAAGCCTGACACGCCCTCCTGCTTCATCCAGCGCGGGAGAAGTTAATTTTGACGATTTCCCAACCTTAAAAAAAAAACTATACTAGTGGTCGTCCAGTGTCTCGACCAAATTCATTTAAAATTTAATCGAAAACACATTAAATGCCTTTATTTACCTCATTAAAGAACCCTTACTTTTGATGAGCTTCTTGATGTAAGGATCCAAGTTGATGGTGAAAAGCAGGAATATCTTGAGATCTGCAGCCATGAGCGTGGCGCGGTGGAAACTTAGGAACACTTCCAGTTTGCGCTCATCATCTCCGTCCAGCTCCATCAGTGTACCTACTCGCCACCAACAATCAGCAGCGTTCTCTATGCATTTTACCACCATACTGCGATCGCCAACCCGTCTGCCAAGCGTGGCGATTATGGCAAAACCCCGGCCTATGACCAGCAGTGGACGTCTTTCAGCTGAAATGATGATGATGATGAATCAATTATAGCTTTCTGCACTCTTTCTCCATATCAATTTTAACTGTGCCAAATACCAGGAGTATTTGGCACGAAATTCTCGTAAAGAGGGGTACAAAGTTTTTGCTTCTTAAAAGTACCTATACTATAATACCTACCTACATAGATGACAAATCCACATGATTAAGAACATTGGCGGAGTATCCATTACATATGTTCATTGTTTATTAATTTAATTTAATCCACACAGACCACACATGTCACATGGTATGAATAAACTTCAAGTCTATTTTCATCTTCCTTAATTTTCTCATAAACCTACTTTGGCCGGCTGCTATAGACAATTTGCATTGCGACCGGGCTGGTTACTCCCAGTATATATGAAGAACCACAAAATAAATTGCTACTTTACGAGTTTTTTACTTGACAATTACCAAGATGTCACCATAACACCATCTACGGAGCTTTAATGGACCAATAATGGAATAAACTTTATTTTATTATAACTTCAATTTCATTTAATGTCGAAATTAAATTAAAGGTAACGTTTGCTAAGAATATGAGACAGAAATAAAAGGTTGTAGGTATCTATTTTAGTACCTCATCTTAAATACCACCCCCCCGAGTGGGTTCCCGCATTTTCGTTGCGGGGGGGCTCAGTAACCGTGGATGCCGGCCACGGTGAAGCCAAGAGGAACCCAAAGGTGGGGCCGCTCGTCAGGGCTTTTGCCTCAAAGCCGACGACGTAGCGGCCAAAAAGTAGGTTGCGGTGAGGTGCACCGCAACTGAGGTGGGCCGCGATGTCGAATGGGAGGCATCGCGGCTGAGGGTTACGGGCTGCGGTAGAGGAGGGGTGCCTGTGCTTCTGAGCAGCGCTCTTCCCTTCCGTGGCCTGGACGGGGCCGCCACCGTTTGATTGCGGACGCAGTGGGGCCGCAGGGGAAGAGGAGTGTCGGTATAGCGTTAGCCGCTCTCCCTATCCTCTGCGGCCGAAAAGTGGTAGACGGGACGGCGCGTTGTGTTCCACACGCGCGCCGTCAAAGATGTCAGCAACCACCGATGGGGTCCGCAAGGGCCGTTGCCTGCCAGGGGTGCGGGTTTGTTCGAAAGAGATACCACGGCCCCTGGCATACGGGCTACTGATGGAACACGGGTGGGTTTTAGTCAGTAAAAGTCTGACACGCCCTCCTGCTCTACTCAGTAGGAGAAGTCATTTGATGATTTCCCACACAAAAAAAAAAAAAACTTAAATACCAGCTACCAGCAGGCTTAGCACGAGAACCATAAAGAAGCGTTTTGTCGACGGAACAGTAGACAAAAATTACGTTTCCGTGTAGACAGTTGACAGTTTTGAATCGAGAAATGTATGACAAGCGATTTCTATTCTACGGTAGCGTAGAAATAGAGAGCGTCATGCTAAGCTTGCAGAAATAAATTCAAGTACCTACCTAATATAAAATGGGAATGCACTTCATTCCCACTTACCAGGCTAGAGCTTGCGGGCCTCTAAGTATATACCAGAAATAAATTGTGTTGATAGTCCTCATTCTCCTGGCGTTATCCCAATTTAGTTATTTTGTTCCATACTTCTCTATTAGACATAATCTCGGTAGTCACCCCCTTTCTAACCATATTGTTGCGCGCCACAATTAACACATAATGACATGACATCTGTTCAGTCGGGGCCGGTATGTACTCGAACATTCTACAGTAGAAGGTTCTTAAACTATCCGAGGGTCCTATAAAAGGCCGGAACGGATCGCGACCCGGGCTTATTTTGATCCAGCCTGTACCCACTTGCTGCCCCCCCCCCCCCCGCCAGTGACGCCCTAAGCCGAGGTCCGTACCCCACAGGGGGTGCCCTCAGCGTGCAGTCGCTTTAGTTAAAGTAGGTTTTATGCGATGGCTGGAAGCTTTTAGTTTTACTAAAAATACCTTCACAGGAAAGTCCGGTAGAGCAGTCACGGCCTCTCAAGGTCAACTGCGAGACGCCATACAAAAAAAAGCGACCGGGCAGTAGAATTTGACAAGCGATACATGCGAGAACATCGAAAGCGATCTTCAAGTGCGACGTTGAGTGATCAGTAGTACATTGTGTTTTGTAATTAGTGTGTTTAAGTTATTATTAGATTGTTTAATTAAAGTGTCATTTTTGGTAATTCATATCGGCAGTTTTTAATTGTCACGAACCCCAAGCTCGTAACAATATCATCATTCACACTGTCCATCCAACATAATTTTTGTCTTCCCCTACTCTTCTTCTTAGCGTGTCGATAGCAATATAGGTGTGTACAGTCTTCCCAGAATTTGGCTACGAGCTTGGCAGTTTCAGCAGCGTTCATCAGCTCCTGTAACGTGCAGACAACAGGACACACTGGACAAGGTACGTTGTTTATGGGACAGCACCACATTTACACTCCAGGGCGGAATCTTCTGTGAATATTCCCCTACCCTTATAGCCAGCATTCATACTCCAAACTTTCCTCACGACATTTTCTCCATTCCTCCGTATCACATGCCCGTACCATGACAACCGATTTCCTCACAACTTTTCATTTATCGGTGCTACTTTCAGACTTCCTCTTATGTAGGTACTCTTTTTTTATTCTATCCATTTGCATAACACCACACATCCCTCTTAGCATTCTTATCGCAGCTGAAAGCAATTGCCTTTCATTCACCCCTTTTATGGCCCAACATTCTGGCCCATACAACACAGCAGGTCTGACCATTGTTTATAAATCTTCCCCTTAAGTTTAAAGAGAATGCGGAGGTCGCAGCTGTTGTTCCCGTGACCTGCCGCCATTTCATCCTTCCAGTGTTATTTCTGTGCTAACCGTCCGATCCACTTCGTCACTGCTTTGCACGAGTCGATAATGACGGCCGAAAAAGCATAGAGGTTTGAGATGGCCAATTTCACCAGCTCGTTTCAAATCAAGAATATTATCATGTGCGTTATTACATGCCCCCAATATTATGGCGCGACGTGAATCAGGTGCAGCGTTGATTGCTCAGCCTTGCTTGACAAATTATTTATTGATGTCGTGTCGTTGGATTATTGCGTTTCGCTTAATAACCACGCGCTCGCACACGTATGGCCTACAAGTTACGGCTATCATTACGCTGAACCGGCCGCTTCGTTCAGAAGCAACGAGCTGTGTGTCGCTGTCATAACTGAGCCTTTCTCGGACATGAAGCAGGAGCAAGCGGAGGAGATCCGTCAGACGATAGAAAACCAGCTCCGGGCTCTGCTGAAGGCAGCTCCTGAACAAACCCGACATAAACAGCGCGATCCACTTTAGAGGCCAGGCCCACTTCTCTCGTTCTCAAAACATGGTGTGAGGACGACTACACACTGGCCTGGCTCAAGGGGATCGTAAGCAAAATATCGTCCCCGCTCCCTGGGACCAACTCACCGTTTCGCCCCAAGGCGACATACCTTAAAAAAGCAATGTGCATGCTGTATAAAACCTTTTGCATAGTAGTGTGCCCAAATGTAGTCGTTTATTTAGTTTCGAACATGTAACGCCTCGTGAAGTAGTTAATATTTTTAACACACTTAAGTCAAAAAAAACCCGTGATTACTGGGGCATCTCCATTAAACTTTTAAGTAATATAATCGATATCGTAGCCCCCTATCTAGCTATTACTTTTAATAAATGTGTTGATTTAGGATCTTTTCCTGACCTCATGAAGAGTAGTAAAGTCATACCTTTATTTAAATCGGGCAACAGAAATAACATTGGCAATTTCAGGCCTATTTCTATTTTACCGGCTTTTAGTAAAATATTTGAAAAGCTGATACTAAAGCAGTTGCTAAGACATTTTAATTTAAATAAACTCCTTCACGATGAACAGTATGGCTTTACAAAAGGTCGTTCGACTACCGATGCAGGTGTTGCTCTGCTGAAACACATTTTTGACGCATGGGAGAACTCGCAAAATGCTATTGGAGTTTTCTGTGATCTCTCCAAAGCCTTTGATTGCGTGCACCATGACACGCTTTTGCGTAAGCTACGTCATTACGGTGTTCAAAACGAAGCACTCAACGTATTAAGTTCTTATTTGCAAAATAGGCATCAATGTGTAGATGTTAATGGTGTAAAATCCTCCGGGCTACCAGTTAAATTAGGTGTACCTCAAGGCTCAATACTGGGTCCATTCTTGTTCTTAGTATATATTAATGACTTACCATTCTATTTAAAGGGTATCTGTGACATCGTACTGTTTGCTGATGATACCTCTCTTATATTTAAAGTAGATAGGAATAGACAAGATTTTGACGACGTAAACAGTGCACTCGCAATGGTTACGGATTGGTTTACAACAAATAACCTAGTTCTCAATGCTAAGAAAACTAAATGTATAAAGTTCGCCTTACCGAATGTTAGGAATCTAGGACCGAACATCGTCGTAGATAATGAGGTACTTGAAACTGTAGACTCTGCAGTTTTCCTAGGCATAACAGTAGATGCCAAACTTCAGTGGGGTTCACATATATTAAGCCTAGCGGGAAGGCTCAGTTCGGCCGCCTACGCCGTCAGGAAAGTAAGACAATACACTGACGTTGACACAGCGCGGTTAGTCTATTTTAGTTATTTTCATAGCATTATGTCCTACGGCATTCTGCTGTGGGGCAAAGCCGCAGATATTCAAAATATTTTTGTTCTTCAAAAACGAGCTGTTCGAGCAATTTATCAACTAGGTGCTAGAGTTTCTCTTAGAGATTTTTTTAAAGATATTGGTATACTCACCGTGGCATCGCAATTCATCTTGGCCAACATCTTATATATAAGGCAAAACATACACTTGTACACTAAAAACAGTGATTTTCATAATATTAATACTAGAAATAAGGACAAACTACGTGCTCCCTTTCACCGGCTTCATAAGGTTCATAACTCATTTATTGGTCTTGGTATAACCTTTTATAACAAGCTTCCCTCTTCTGTGCTAGATTTGAATTTTAATGCGTTTAAGGCTACAGTAAAATCCAACCTTTGCGCAAAGGCATACTATTCTATCAACGACTACTTAAACGATAAGAATAGTTGGTCGCTGTGATTAACTCAAGACAATGTTTGTGTTCTTTCACCAGAGTTTCCTTGCCTACTGACAGGTCATATCTTTATTAACATAAAGTTTGTTTTTTATTTGACTATATAAATTCATTTCAATTTACTTAGTGTTGACATAATCTACTCACTGTTTTTTATTTTTAATAATGAGTTAAATTGCAAGATGTAGCTAGCTAGCGACCCCGATAATGGATCTATTATATCTAGAACTAATTTCAATTTCGATATTCCGTAACCTACCATTGTATAAAATCAAGTTCTTCTAACATAACAGACAGCTGTGCTGCTGGGGAGTTTGTTGCGCCACTTCTTCTTCCCAGCTAAAGCACTAGGAAGTGTCGAAGGGTGGGCGTTTTTGGGGGACTGTCTTTTGTAATTTTTGACGTTCAAAAAGTGCTGACACCAGCCTAGTTTGAATAAATGACTTTTGATTTGATTTGATTTGATTTGATTTGTATGTCCCGGAGGCTAGCGAGGACACCACAGAACTGCTTAGGACGCTGGCGAGGCAGAACCCGAACCTGAGAATGAACACCTGGACTCTGACACACGAAAGGATTAGGCGAGAGCCCCCAGGTACCCGTCTCTTCTTTCGTGTGCCGGAATCCATGGTCAAAACCATAAAGGACCAGCAGCGGCGAGTGTACTACCTTATGGGTATTATATACATCCGCTTCCTGGAGGAGGGTGGAACCAGGGAGGCTGCCGCTTCGTCAACATCAGCAACAGCCTCGAGTGCGGCTGGAAGGGAGCTTGGTCCACCGTTACCTGAACGTTCTCCGACGTACCCCGCGATGGGGACCGTTGGGGAGGCGGTGGAGTAGGCAACTTCCATAGCAGCATTGGAGGTTGTCTCAACAGCGGGATCAACGAGAGATCCACCCTCATCCGAACTAACTTCAGACGAGGACTGCATTCCGCCAGGGGAGAGAAGTGAGGGCGAGGGCAGCAGCATGAAATCACATCCATCCTTCTATCTAGCTATGATTCTATGAACAGTCGTGTCCCCTCACGGTACCTAGGCATTACTGGTGGAATCCTGAACTGGAAAATCACCGACACCAGCTGAGGAAACTGTTCAACGGACCTACGAACACACGGTCGCCAGTAGGTTGGAACCGCTATACAACAGTACGTAAACCATATAAAAACTGATCCGCCTCAGAGGAAAGTATAATTGGAGGCGTTTTTTTACTAACATTGAAAGTAACAACCAGGCAATGAGGGTCAAAACCCATCTTGCTCAAGACGGGTTTTGACCCTCATTGAGACCACTGAGACCACTCAATAGGATACCTGAAAAAACCTGATAACACCTACACTACAAACGACGAAATTCAACCGCATGCTTTTCCAAAGACAACTCGCTTACAAATATAGACGCGCAGGGTGACATAGATAAAATAAAAAAACAATTAATTTAACTCATTTATTTAGTTATCTCTTCGTCAAGTTACAGTCATATAGTTTAGAAGGCCCGTCTATTTCATGGAACACTAGTGATTTGTTCTTTATGAATCCAATCATTTATCACTTTGAAGCTTAGTTTTTGGCAGTACAAGTTTATACCTAACAATTTAACTATTCAAATAACTTTATATCGTTGAGGTAGAATGCAACAACCTATATGAAGTCAAATATGGATGGTACTAAAAGGCAAAATGTATAATGTCTGGTACATTTTTAAGGAGCATCTATTGGGGATGCACCAAGATATTGTGCGAAATTTAATTTTTCTTGCGTTTTAATGTATGTATTTACAGAATAATTATTATTAGATCATCAATCTCTTTAAGTTAGAATTGGCCTGCAGATGCATTGCAGATGGCGTGATCATAGCCCTATATGGTCTACCATAAATTTGACTTCATTCCTATTCGTGGTCATTCATGAGTTGGTTGGTTTTATTTCACTATTTCTTTATTTTTCATGATCTTATGTAAAATAAGTATTTGAAATGAAAAGTATCATAATTTAAAACCATAAATATCTCCTAGTAATCAGTTTCTTCAAAATGTTTCCTCAAACTAGGAATAGCTTAAACCACAATCTTCTAATTTTAGGGTATTTCGGGAAATGGTTGACTTCAATTACAGAGTAGTTAGGAACAGAAACACGCGCCATTTTCGTCAAAATTAAATAAAACCATAGTATTATTAGCTTGTGTTGGGAACAAGCTACGACAGCACCATTCCGACAGTTGCCTTCTCCATTACGAAATTAAATACATAGTTAAATATGACAGAAATATCAATTCATAAGCTCTACCTTTTTCTCAGGCCCTTACAAGCTAGAAGTCACTGGATAAGTGAAATATACAAGTTAGTAAGTAATAATAAATCTACTTTAATTAATATTATTGACATTACACTTCCCCGATTTTGTAACAACTACCAAACCAATTTACAATTTCACAACAAGGCCGTTCAAACGGCATTACATATAGTGTGTTTTTCTTATATTTCTTCATTGGTAAACAAACATGAGTTATCGAAACAATCCGGCACGTAAAACCGTTTCAAATTAAAAACTATTTTAAACACATTAATTTACTGAAAATCGATATCTGAGTATGCTGTACATATTTGTTTACCAAATATGATACAAAATAAAAAAATACACTTTACATATTTCATTTTATTTACAAGACGTTAAAGGTTAAATATTATTAGTTAATTTTTAATATTCCGACTATTTACATTGTTACTAAATAACTTAACGTTCAAAGTTAAACTTTGCCATAATACTTGTATCTAAAAGCGTTATTTGTACATTTATCTGTTAACTAGTTTGGCGACGACAGACTGACCAGTATTTCTTGACATCTAGGCACTGCATTTCAAGAAAAAATATCGGTACACTTAAATCTAGTTCGCTGTTTTCACCTGTGTCAAGATGTACTGGGCATTCGGTGATTATATTAATTGCACTAAAGGTGGGTATATTGTTGTGAGCTGTGAGCGTTGAACCGCGATTATATGGCTTCTGAAACAATTTAAATACATAGATATCATCATTTAATTTTGTTGCAAAAGGATGGCTGAATAAGAGGTTTTATTTGTGATAAAAAATATTTTACAGAATAAGCATAAATGATTCTGTTATAAAATTCAGGCTGAGATTTAAGTTATTTATACTTCACGCAAATTAAACACAGTAGTGTTTCAACGAAAACGACTCCAATTTATACCAAGCTAATGTCAATTTTTTATTTATTTATTTATATTTATTTATATATACTTTATTGTACACCACAAAAAAAAACATTACAAAAAACAAGGTACACTACAAAATATACAATGGGCGGCCTTATCGCTTTCCGCGATCTCTTCCAGGCAACCTTGGCATGGACAGCGATTGGTCTGGATCTAAAATGGGGATGTTGTTGGCGCAACTAATAAATATACAATATACTAAAATAGATATAAACATATCCTATCCTATATAATAGATACATACATACTAAATATATAAGGAACGAAAATAAATGAAGACTTTACATCGAAAATTACAGTAAAGTATGAGAACTATATTACAACGACAGGTCTCCATTGGCATGCTAAGAAGAAAAATGTTCATATCGAAATAAAGTGTTTGATCACAGTCGTTAATTTGAATCAGCGACTGTGATCGTGATGTGTGAGATAACTGTGTCAGAGGCAAACCTGAGCTTGAGGTGTATTTTAATACAATGTGTACAACGCAAGACCACAAACACTCGAATTAGGGTATTGCGTTAAAAGCATAATATTTTACCATTTTTTTTTGGCATTTATTATTATTTAGAAAATAGCGTTGACTCAGTTTACTTTTTACGTTTAAAATTGAGTCTTATTGATTTAAAATAAGGTTTCTTTTTTGCGTAATTGATGGTCAGTTTGATAAAAAAACGTTTTTTTTTTAAGTAACTCTCTTATCAAAATTTACTGAAATGAATTCAGTAGTCAATTATGAACTAAATCAATTAGAAACTACTTTCAGTACTTGCGCTTGTACTGTTAGACCTTGTATTTAATCATAATAATAACGTATTTTGAAACAAATGTCAGTAACCTGGCAACAACAGTACATACCCAGGTCTTGCGCGGCTAGGGCGGCGGCGCCAGCGGCACCAGCAGAGGCTCGCGCGCGCGGCGCGGCCGGCGCGAGGGCGCGCGCGCCGGGCCCGCGCCGCGCAGGCGGGGCCGACCCGGCCCGCGCCGCGCGCGCGCGCACGCCTCCGGGCCCGCGGGCTGGCAGATCGTCTCCAGGGGCGCGTCGGATTCCAGGAGGGCGGCGCCTGACGGTCGAATAAATCAATTTAGTCTTTAACGTAAGTAAGTTACTAATTCATATTCCTAGTCGCATATTGCTACAAACGACGGTTATCACTTTATATTATTAAAACGATTTTTCAAATACCAGAACAACACTGTCTCATTTATAAGCTTTAGTTTCAATTTTTGAAGCACACAAAAATAAATGGAAGTAACGCGTGAAAGTTATAAAATAGTAAACCACTTGGAGAACGCGCTAGTCCATATTAAATTCGGGTTTGAGGGGTATGAAAGCTTGTCTTTACAGTGGAAATATGAAACAACGTAAAGGACAAACTTTAGATTATCAGGAGAAATAAACTAATCCGATCATAACTTTTATCCACAAATACTATTTTAAAACGTCTATGAACACATTTCTTAATTTGTTTAGTATTTTGAACTAAAAATTAAATGATGCATATAGTTTTTTAAAAGTTAAAAAATATGAGTTGGGGATAACAAAATTTGGGGTGAAAATAAACTAAAAGTCTTATAATAATATATTCTCTATAATTCACATTACACAACTAACAAACTAAATTAATAGGGTATTTTCCAATTTTTCAAAAACTATTTTAATTTGAAGATTGGAACGAGATATTTAACAGAAAAATAAAAGAAAAAAGATTGGGAAGCTTCAAATTAAAATAGTTTTTATGAAATCGGAAAATACCCTATTGAATGTAACATATTCATGGCAAATTATTCGCTTAGGAAACGTCTTCTATAGTGCAAGTGTTAGTGGACAGTGAGCACTATAGGCAATGGGGAATAGTTCTCGAACTGAATGAATCGAAATTTAAATCTTGTATAAAACGCACACTATGCAGCCATGCTTATTATAAGTTGGGAGATTACATCGCTGACAAAAATGCTTGGCTAAACGCTGCTTGTCCTGCTCCACAAGGTAGCAAACTAAATTGAATAACATTTGAAAACATTGCTCGAGCTGCTGAAGACTGTAAAAGCTAGATATCTTTGCATTGTATAAATTCAAATTTTTGTATTGTATAATTGCATAGCATATGTATGAGCACTATGTTCCTACTATAAAGCAAACATTTACAGGGTACGTCTTTCATTGACTTGAATGTGCCCTGGCAGCTGAGAGTATGTCATGCTCACTCAAATGTCTCGCTGGTGGTGGCGTGTGTTGGATCATTAAGTTCCCTTCAAAATGGTTGAGCTGAATGGTGCTGATGCATACGTCATGTCCGTGAACGGGCGCCGTCAGTAGGGACTGGTCATCTCTTAGCTCCCACGGCTTATTTTAATTTCTGAATTGTTATTTTATCTTTTTTCTAATTGTGGTCTAACTCACCGACCTTGACAATTCAAAAGTGCCTGTAATTGGTTTATTTGAAATAAATGCTTTGAGTTGAGTTTGAGTTTGGACGCTTTTAATGTACACTTTTTACATCGTTCTCACATTGATAATTTCAACATAATGATGTAACCAACTTTTTGTAGCAAAATCATGATTTTAAAAGAGTGTACATGGAGTTTCTTGCCCGTTCTTCTCCATAGGTACCTACGCTTTGGAATGGGCAACTAGCTTCATCTTTCTAACTCACCGACCTTAACAATTCAAAAGTGCCTGTAATTGGTTTATTTGAAATAAATGCTTTGAGTTTGAGTTTGAGTTCGCAACAATTCAGGTCAAAGCTTATCGGAAACAAACAAATGGTATCATTGATACGACGAAGACGTTCAAAATTACTTATGCTAGGGACAATATGAAACCAACAAAATACTTCAAAACTTTTATTTATGCTCATTTATCTTCTTTTATCGTGTTTTCCGAGACACAGAGGAGTCGTTCGTCACCTTATAGAAAAAAATATTTTGAATTTTTCCATACAGACGTTAATTTTATTCCAATGATAAAACTCTCTGAAGTCTGTAAAATTAACGTTAAATAAAGTTAGTAACATACCGGCAGCGACAGCACTGGCGTTATCAGCAGGCTGCGGTTCCGGTCGCCGCGACATGCCGTGCCGGGACCCGCGGGGCCGCCCACGCCGTGCGCCTCGCCCCGGACGGGACACGCCCCACGCGCCCGCGCGGCCCGCGCCTGAGTACGACGCTGGGGATAAGCAAGAAAATTCATTATTGAATTCGCCTGACGTCTACTCTCTACAGACGATGTCCATAGTTTCCGCCGAGGTTACAGGCGTTTCCTACTACATATCGCTTGCAGATATAAGTTTAGTTTGGCGCCCCAACTAAGAATGAATGACAAGATTTAACAGCTGTACCTACCGTCGATACGTATTTATTGGCACATTCATAAATTTTTATTTGACACGTCATTTGGTCCCATCGACTACTTTCGGACGATCCCGTATCGTCATTGACGGACTGAGTTTTCCGCGTTTTTCAGATCACCAGTCCATGTATAAATATCAGTACAAATGTCAAAGAGTGGTCAAACCACGCTGGGATCGATGCATTTCATTCATCCGGAATTCTGTTTATGGCTGTCTTAACTGAGGACCTAAAATATAGCAAAACAAGGACATTTTGGCGCGTACTCAAAATCATAACTAAACGCCGTCATCTTCTGCCAGGGGTGCGGGTTTGTTCGAAAGAGATACCGCCGCCCCTGACACACAGGCTACTGAGGGAACACGGATGAGTTTTAGTCAGTAAAAGTCTGACCCGCCCCCCTGCTCCACCCAGAGCGGGAGAAGTTATTTGATGATATCCCACCCAAAAAGAAAAAAAAAACGCCGCCATCTTGTTTTTTAATACATTTCACAAAAAAACAGCGCAACGTCATCGTCAATCCAAAAAGATCTTTGAAGCACTTATACTTACGTATGGGCGCAGGCGACACCGGTATGTCGACCACCAGCTTGTCTCCATCGTCATCGACCTGCAGTGGACTGCCGGGCTCCGACGCCGAGTCGCGAGCTCGCTTGGCTTCTACTGTCACTGGGGCTGGCTGCTGCTGCTGTTGAGATTTTATTGTTGGTTAAGCCCAAGCCCGGCTTGGCGCCGAAAGTTGAAAATCAAACATTTCTTTTTTACGCTCTTGTGCATCCTCTCGATGGATTCTCAATGCTCGACTCAACGACCGAGACTCGAAAATCCAGTGCACGGTGAAATCCCGTTGCAATATTTTTACGCCCGAAGGCTAAATGTTTGCTAAGATAGGCTTTGTTTGAAGTCATGGGGAGAGGCCTTTTGCCCAGCAGTGGGATGGTACAGGCAAACAGAAACTGGCTTTATTTCGGTGGTTCTTTGCCAAGTAATAGGGTATTTTCCGATTTCATAAAAACTATTTTAATTTGAAGATTGGGACGATATATTTAACAGAAAAATAAAAATAAATTTATTAATACACATTTTCTCACTTAAAAACGATTAAAATCTAATTTATTTTTCGTTGTTTTGAATTTACCGCCAAAACGCTCCTTACGATGACTTTTTATCACGTGACATGTGATGTCAACTTTGTTTATACGGCACCGGTACAAATACTTAATTTGGCGCCGTTTTAGAAGTATTTTTGTACAGAGGCACCGCACACCAGTAATATCACTTTATATCCATTAAAAATCTTGTTAATTATAAACTCGACATTCACTTATTTACTTTAGTTTACACAAAGTTGACGTCACGTGATAAAAGTCATCGTGAGAAGCGTTTTGGCGGTAAATTCAAAACAACTAAAAACAAATTTGGTTTAAATCGTTTTTAATTGAGAAAATGGATAGAAATCAATTTATTTTTATTTTTCTGTTATTATCTCGTTCCAATCTTCAAATTAGAATAGTTTTTGAAAAATTGGAAAATACCCTATTGGATAGGAAACACCAACCTAATCTTGTTGTAAAAATATTTTTATTGGTGAATATCATTTACCGTTTACATTTAGACACTGTCTACTAGACAATTGGAACAGACTTTCTATAAAACTATCTGTCACGACAAGTTCTTGTTGACTTAAGTAAAATTTTACCTGGGAGAAGTTTAGGGGTATGAGGAACAGGGTGTAAAGTCCGCTCATACCTCTAATGAAAAGGAGGATCCTCCGACCAGACGGGTATTGTGTCTGGTCCGGGCAACTGCCCGACAGTTGATGTCGGAATATTTTATCTATCTGAGTAGCGTGGTAAACTCTGATTGCGCGATGTAGAATTGCTCAGTTAGTTCGCATGTGGCATTGTAGATGGCGCCACTTTTCTTTTTGTGTTTCTTGATATTTGTCGTGAAGCATTTTTATTTTTAGTGCCGCTACATCACTCCCCCCCGGAGACCGGAGGTCGATAGTGGGCTGAGTCAGTGCATGTTATGCATGCTTGCCAGTGCCAGTTGTGGTTCCAGTGGGTCGGAACCGGGTGTCACATAGTTCGCGGTGAGTCGGAACTGTCTGCGACGATTCCCCAGTGAGTCGGGGTTGCGCTGCGTTATGCTCCAGTGAGTCGGATCTGGTACAGCGCTGGGTTGAGAGGTTGAGGCTGACTGCTGGCGTCGACCGGGAGATTGGGCTCTCGACCGGCCGAAAGTGCAGTGTGCTGGGCCATGGCTGCTGATGAGGCTGTGGGTGATGACCAGGCATGCGGTTCGCTGCATGCAGGTGGTCAGGATACCCGTTGAAGCCGTAGGGTGCTGGCTGGCTGTGTGACTCGCCGCTCGAAAGCTTGAGGAAGTGATCTTGATGTTGATGATGACGTCACGCTGAAGTGTTGCACGAAGGCTGCGCTGACGTTCTTTCACGGGGTCACCAATTTAGGGGTATGAGGAACAGGGTGTAAAGTCCGCTCATACCTCTAATGAAAAGGAGGATCCTCCGACCAGACGGGTATTGTGTCTGGTCCGGGCAACTGCCCGACAGTTGATGTCGGAATATTTTATCTATCTGAGTAGCGTGGTAAACTCTGATTGCGCGATGTAGAATTGCTCAGTTAGTTCGCATGTGGCATTGTAGATGGCGCCACTTTTCTTTTTGTGTTTCTTGATATTTGTCGTGAAGCATTTTTATTTGTAGTGCCGCTACAGAAGTAAACTGATCGTAGATCTGAATTGTATGGTATAAGTCTATACTATTTCTTTGTTGTTTGGTAATACTTACAACTTGAGGTAATATGCCTAACTTCCTTTTGCGTTCTCTTTCTTCCATTAGTTTCTTCTCTTCAGACTTCTGGCGATCTGTAAGAGAAACATAATTTTATTTTTGGAACGTAATTTCTTATCGCAGCTTGCGGTATGAGTTGACTAGTAGAATTCGTCATGTAAGGAAAATGCGTTATTCCCCTCTCCATGCGACTCTCTCTCTCTGTATTTTCTACTATATAGGAATATCGCTCGTGTCCCTGTCGAGGGTCCCGGGCCACACCATTTTTTAGGACCGCACTTTTTTTAGGGCAGTGATATTCTTACGTAAATATAATTTATATACTTACATTTGAGTTCGATTTCTTCATCATCTAACAGTAAAGACACGACTTCCTTAGGCTTCAACGTGTCTGGCTTGAAATTGCCTCCGCTAATCACCATCCTTTGGATCTGTAGAATAGTGTGTTATTAGTCATTTCGTTACGTTTAAAAAAAAATGCTTTTTGCCACATAGCGCAATTTTAATTCGTTGGCAAAACTTCACAAACACGGCGGGTATGGATTTTCGTTCATTCATTGACAACACAAGTTTAGCAGAAGAACCTCGAATTCAACTCTAAATAATTTGGTATTTATTCCGTTTAGCGCTAAACGTGCATAAAATACGTTCTTAGTAGCATGTTAGTCTCAAAGATGAGTAATGTTCTCTCTTTCTATCTCACCTCTGACTTCTCCCTCGCGCGCTGCATGATCCGCTCCTCGATGGTCCCCTTGCAGATGAGCCGGTACACGGTGACCTGATGATGTAAATAACTTTGTTACAATGTAATTTAAGAGTGTCAATGGAGTTGCTTGCCCATTCTTCTCCATAAGAACCTACTACCGCTTTGGACTGGGAAACTAACCGAATGACAGACGTTATTCAGAAATATGAAAGCTGTGGAGATAAAAACCCTTCAAAGGAGTTTTCCTTTGACAGGTTTTTTGCAATTTGCAAGTCAGTTTTAGTTTGTATGCTAATCAAATATAATTTCCGACCAGTACAACTATGTTTTTATTTACAGAATGTTCACTACATAATATTTTAAAACAAAGTTCCCACTCCACATGTGTCCAGCTATCTGAACACGATAAGCTCGGAAACTACCGAACCGATTTTCATTCGGTTTTCATCAATGGACGGAGCGATTCTTGACGAAGGTTTGGGTTTTTTATTTATTATGGTTTAGTGTCAAAGATTATTTTTGGAGATGTCTAAAATCTGGATTAGCACACGGGGTACTTTTGATCCCGGTGGTACGATCCCGGTGGTACAGACGCCAGCAGGTCAACCTACCTCAAACTGTCAAATTTTCCCAATTGAACATGAACTTTATGCTTACGGTATAAAGTTGAAAATTTGACAGATTGGAGTAGCTCGATGTGCTGACGTCTGTACGTTCCCATTGGATATTTTCCGTCACCCCTGCGGGCAAAAGCCAGTAATCATTAAAATCATCGATACAACCCCTCAAGTTGATAAAACCTCATTGAATGTCAATTTCATGAAATCATGACATTTGAGGTCGATTAATACTTAGAAAATTGTATTGATGATTCCAATGATTATAATTTTGTATGTAAATATTTTGTAACGGTCGCCATATTTTGATCAACATACAACACGACAGTGACCTGCCCATACAGGGTAAAATTTTAACCAGTGCGCAAACTGTATGGAACAGTTGTTTTTTGTATAACCGACGAAAAAATTCTATGCTAGCAGGTAGAGAATGATATGCTGAATTCATGGTTATAGTTTGCGCACCGGTTAACATTTAATTCTGTATAAAAAAACGTAAGCAAATTTTAATTTCAAGATTTCGATTAATGCTTTGAGTGTGAGTGTGACCTGCTTGGTCTGCCCCAGTCGGTGAGCGCGGTCCATGGCTTGCTGGTCCACGGTGGGGTTCCAGTCTGAGTCGTAGAAGATGACTGTGTCGGCCGCCGTGAGGTTGATGCCCAGGCCGCCCGCGCGCGTGGACAGCAGGAACACGAATATGTCGGAGCGGGCCTGGGTAGTCCAAAAATAAAATGCATTATTCTGTGTGTTCTAATATGTTTCTCTTCCGAAATCACATACAATTCAATCAACTGTCTTATCTCTTTTATAATCTATAGTAATAATAACCCTGAAGAGATTTTTTGTTACAACGCCGTAATCTCTGAAATTCATCATCATCATCTGCCTAGCCTTTTCCCAACTATGTTGGGGTCGGCTTCCAGTCTAACCGGATGCAGCTGAATACCAGTATTTTACATGGAGCGACTGCCTATCTCACCTCCACAACCCAGTTACTGGGTAATACGATACCCATTGGTAAGACTGGTTGTCAGACTTTCGGGCTTCTGACGACGCGTAACGACTGTCAAAGATCCACAAATGACAGCCAGGACCAACGGCTTAACGTGCTTTCCGAGGCACGGAGGGGTCTTGGTATGTAAAGATGGTCACCCATCCACGGACCAACCGCGGCAAGCGTAGCTTAACCTGGTCGATCGACCCGTGCAGCTATTTTATTTAGCCACAAGCCCCTCTGAAACTACAAATCGGATTTTAGTAATAATTATTTGCATTTGGTAACTGAATTCTTGAGAAAGGCTATTTAAAATCACGCTAGGACTTTTAACAGCCGAGCAAAAATAAATAAAAAGGAATGCTAAACTAAAACGAAGTGATATCACAGGCAGGACATTTTCATAACAACAAACATTAACATCATTTGACCAAATATTTATTGATCACTATTTGATGAATAATCGGTAAAATAAACAGGGAATGGTTAAAAAACAAAAAAAGTCCATTTGGGAGCAGTTATATTTTATACGACCCAGAAATTATCTCTATACTTGGTTGAAAACATGACAACCATATAAATAATACAACTGTTACATACCTGAAAATCTGCCACCATATCTCGTCGAGCTGAGATCTTACTTGATCCATCTAACCGCATGTATTTATGCTTTCTATGCCACATATACTCCTGAAAGGTACAAATAAGGTAATTATTTCGACGACGGTTCAGAATTATCCAACCTTGCCAGAACTACAACTAAGATATGCTTAAATATATATTCTACAATAATCGAAACTCTTTGTTTTTTTTTTTCTCACATTTTTGTCCATTGCGCTTCTATAGCATATTCCCTGTAAATTGAGAGGTGGGATTGGGTGTGGGCTTGGGATACAGGAGCTCCAAGTACAGACGCCAGCACATCGAGCTACCCCAAACTGTCACATTTTCCCAATTGAACATGAATCTTATGATTATGTTATAAAGTTGAAAATCTATCAAAGAAATTTGACAGATGGGGTAGCTTGATGTGCTGGCGTCTGGCTGTGTGATGTTGAAGTGAAAATAAGTTATCATTCTCCAGCGCTTATCCCAATTTATTTGGGGTCGGCGAAATGATTAAATACGGTTACCTATATCCAATATATGGAAACTGTTAACATACCTCTAATAAGTCTATCATCTTGGTCATCTGGCTGTATATGAGCACTCTGTGACCACGTTCTTTCAGTCTTCTCAGCAACGAATCCAATGCAGTAAGTTTGCCTGCATCGCTTACAAGTTGATTTTTATCTAAAACACAAGTAAGTACTTAATTAGACTTGTTGAATAAAATAGTTATGACTTGTAGAGAAACAGAGAACTCGAGTCTGTCGATATTTTATTCAAACTCGAAGTATTTTTTTCGATTAAATCATTTACAGGCACTTTTGAATTGTCAAAAAGTCGATCAGTTGGAAAGTTGAAGCTGGTTGCCCATTCCAAAACGTAATAACTATATTACGTTTTATCGAGTACAGTTTTCAAGCTCATCCGTTTTGTTGCAAAATAAACATTAAATGTCGCGAGACCGATTTCATTGTTTAGCAGCGTTATGGAACGGATGTGGTTCCTAGCGATGTCACAGACTTGTTCAGTTATTCAACTATTAACGGCTGCAATGCAAATTTGCGTTTTCAAAATCTTCCTAGATTTTTATTATCTATTTTAGGGTCGACTTCCAGTGTAGAGGTTGCTGCTGCCCCGCTTAAACGTGTATTTAAGAAGAAAACCACCGCACCCGGCACCTGCAGCTCCGCCCAGCCCCAGGGCGGCCGGGCGGCGGCGGCCAGGCGCGCCACGCAGCGCCAGCCCGCGCCGCACTCGGCCTGCTGGTGGCGCGTCACGTGGTACGCGAAGCTGCGGGAGGCCGCGAATGGGGCGCGCGTGCCTGTGCACACCTAGGCGAAAAAAATAATAGGATAATGATAAAAACATGACACTAAACCTCGACGAATCACTGTAATCAGGGGAGCTACTCTCTAACTCCGTCAACGAAAATACGGGCCCGTCCGAAAATAGTTCGATACTTAGAAGTGACTCCTACAGCTGCTTAATTAACTTTTTTGGACGGATAAAACCATATAGGGAGTGGACACAGCCGTCAAATCGTGTAGTAATTCATTCTTAATTTGGGCCCCAAACTAATCATACGAGGGTCATTCAATAAATACTTAGCCTACAAAAAGTAAACGAAAATTTTGGAAAAGTGGCAATTTATTTTTCAACATAGTCTCCTTTTAGTTCGATACACTTAGCCCAGCGATGCTCCCAACTTTTTTAACCCGTCCAAAAAATAGTTTTTGTCAAACTCTGCAAAATAGGCCTCCGTGGCGGCGATGACCTCCTCATTCGATCCATATCTATTCCCGGCGAGTGATTTTTTCAGATTAGGAAACAGAAAGAAATCACAAGGGGCCAAATCTGGAGAATACGGTGGATGGGGCAGCAATTCATAGCGTAATTCGACCAATTTGGCCATGGCAACGGCAGACGTGTGAACCGGTGCGTTGTCGTGGTGAAACAGCACTTTTTTCTTCGCCAGGTGGGGTCGTTTTTTCTTTAATTCGGCGTCGAATCGGCCCAATAAATCGGCATAGTAAAGCCCTGTAATTGTTTTACCCTTCTCGAGGTAATCGATGTAGATCACACCTTGTGAATCCCAGAAAACGGTAGCCATAACTTTTCCGGCCAATTTTACAGTTTTCGCCTTCTTTGGAGCACGTTCCCCGGTCTGGATCCATTGTTTTGATTGCTCCTTGGTCTCTGGTGTGTACCAGTGGATCCAGGTTTCATCGACGGTCACAAAACGACGCAAAAACTCCGCTGGATTCCGCTTAAACAGCGCCAAACACGTCTCCGATGTGGTCTTACGGTTGCGCTTGTTTTCTGGTGTGAGTAAACGCGGCACCCATCGCGCCGACAGCTTTCTCATGCCGAGTTCCTCGTGAAGAATATGATGCACTGTTCCTTCTGAAATGCCTACAGTCTCAGCTTGCTCCCGAACCTTCAATCGGCGATCTGCCAATACGAGATCATGGATTTTTGCACCTCGTAGGTCCGAGTGATACGGAGTAGGAAGCGTCCGTAACTTCGACCGAGATTACGGACTTCGTGCTTAGAGAGTAGGCCCCCCAGTACCGTGACAGTACCAGCTTCTGACAAAGTAAGTGTGGGGTGTTTGTATGTCCGATTTCTCGTCTTTGCTAAGTCAATAAATTAAAAATACTATTTTACTTCGCTATTTTTAAGTTAGAAATTAAAGCGTTATTTTGACGAACATAAAGTTAAAAGACTGGAAAAATTATTATTTGCAATATAGTTGGTAGGCAAATAATATTACAACTTGAGAGGGTGACACAATGTACAGACGCCAACACATCAAGCTATTCGAATCTGTCAAATTTTCCCAACTGAACATGAACCTTAAACTTTTGTATTAAAGTTGAAAATATATATTAAAGAAATTTGACAGAATAGGGAAGCTTGACATGCTAGCCTCCGTATTACTCTTGAAATTTGTTCCAATAATTGTCAAATAAACCTTTAAACCTTTATGAACATACTAGCACAAATATATCACAGCCTAAAAATTACATCAATATATTACTAGCTTTTGCCAGCGGCTTCGACCGCGCGGAACTTTCATCCCCTATTTAACTCCCTTAGAGGTTGAATTTCGAAAAATCCTTCCTTATTCCTTGTCTACATTGTAAAGGGAACCTCTGTGCAAAATTTCAGCTTTCTAGGTCCAAGGGTTTGGGCTGGGCGTTGATGAGTCAGCCAGGTTTTTTTTTTTTTTTTTTTTTTTTTTTTTTTTTTTGGAATTGGCATCTCACAGTTGACCTTGAGAGGCCGTGACTGCTCAACCGGACTTTCCTGTGAAGGTTTTTAGGAATCTAAAAGCCTCCAGCCAGGACTTTTGATTTTATTTATATAGATAACAGCTTTACCTTTTGTTGAGCAAAGTACAGGAAGGTAGGCAGAGGCGTGGGCATCTCGGGGTAGGAGATTGGCTGCCGTTCCATAAACGGCACTTCCGGCAGTTCCAGCTTAGGCACCGCGATCACACCGCCTTCTTCAGTCTTGATTTCGCTAAGCATTTCCGTCTACAACAGAAAATTCCACGTTTAATATGGCAACTATAGGTTTACCGGTTGAAATAAGTTATTATTTAGAACCAAATTTTTTACTGATGCTAATGTTAGAAATATAGGTGAATACCGGCTTCAAGGAAACTATTCATTTAATAATTATTAAGATAATAAGAAAGATTACGCCTAAATGCAATCGCATATACCTTCTTAAAAGAACTATGTATTTATAAATCGTGTTCAGAATTACCATTTCAGTTACATAAAAGACAGAAAATCAGATTAATATTTCAATATATTTACAACAAAAAGAAATTACGTGAGATTGTCAACAACACCAAGGCGTTGCTGGCCTTTCTCGAAAAGCTGGGGTGGATCGAATGACCGATTCTCCCACTCTCGCAAAATACGCGCTTTGACGTGGAGTTGCGGACAACAGCCTGTATTACCTACCTATTATATTATATATTTATTATTTATTTCAGACTAGGTGTTGTCCTATTAACACAAAGAAATAAAATTAGATAGTGTTTAAGCTTACCTGTCCTTGTCTCTCCCGCATATTCCTTATCCTCAATGCTTTATGTTCAATCGTTTCCGGCGTGTAATGTATTGTGTGCTCCGCGTGCGTGTAGACCGGACCACCTGATCGCAAAAACCAACTTGCTATTTAACATTTGTGACGATAAATCAAATGGCTAAAATTAAATGAATGAAAATACCAATAATATTCGGAAAAATTGCCATTATTTTTAAGTTATTTACAGCAGCGACGGCCCATAGATCTCTTTAATATCAGCTCTATCGTCAAAACGGAAATCTAATTAATTTGCAACTGTTTCAAAATTCCAGACTTGACACTTTCTAAAACTCATTCACCAGTGATACTGAATGCGATCTGAGGGCGTGAGAGTTTTTTAATGATCTCGATCGAACGCATTGGGGGCATTCGGTGCTCCGATTGGCCCTGGACGGGTGACGGACCCATTAGAGCACCGAATACGGTCGATGCGTTAGATTGGAAAGGTTAATAGAAACTCACACTAGGGCCACAGCATATTTAAACTGCGTTAAGAGCTGTCACTGTTTATTGGTATGAAATATTAACACTGACAGCTCCTGAACGCGGTCTAGACGTGCTGATCGCGTTCAGTTTCATTAGTGAAATTGGTCCTAAAGACTTGCGTAAACTAAGCCAAGGGTTTAGTATGATGAATTTCGGGTAAGTTCGAGATTGAACCATCCAACATGATAGATAATATGATTTTATTTATCTTAGAAACTTGAACCCACCTTGTATCCACAACGCGTCAGTAAACAGCATTTCCCTCCACATCAAGCTATCCTCCTTCCTCTTCGCCAAAACATCGCCATTGGGACACACCAACAGCATATCTTTCTTATTCACTCTGTCATAGTAGTCAGCGCGTATATCTGTCTCTGTCTCCTCCTGTTTGACGTCACAGATAGGTTTTGAGTTCCACCAATAGTGCCGGTGGCGGAGTTTCTCGTACTTGTCTAGACATTCTTCTATGTGTTGCATCCTAAAATGTTTTGTTGTTGTTGGTAAAAAGGCTATAAACTAAAAATAACGTATATTTTCTTCACTTTTTTGCCCAGTTGAACTAGCTGAGACTCTATAATCAATAGTGCTAAGTCTAACGAGTCTCAGGAGTTAAGTACACTATTATAGAGTTGTCAAAACTTTTAAATGGATCAAAATTTATTTTGTTCCGTTGCACATATAACTATTGTAGCTATCATCGTTCCCACTGTAATTTATGTCAATATATTTTTGTTCCTAAATAAAAAATCTTTTTACTTTACATAGTATTATTATGGAAAATCAGACACTCAAGACAGCAAGTTCCATTTAGTACCATTTATACAGGATGCATTTTTATCCAGTGCGCAAACTGTAACTGTGCGGGACAAGTGATAGAACAGTGTATATAACAGAATAGTGTATATAAAGTGATACATAGACACTCATAAGACAGTAAATAAGTGCTATAGTTTTAACAATTCGTTCATAGTTGTGTACATCGTAAACTTAGTACTAGGGGTAAGCAGTAATTAAGTGTTTATGCTATATTTTATATTGTTTTCTTTGATTTTATATTTTTCTTAGATAGTCCTTATTACATAGAGTCGAAATATATATAGTTTTACCTATGTAAATGTAATAAAAATAGTGAAAAACGCGAATAATGTAGCGCGGTCCTCATTACGGTAAAGATTGGAGGCATTTAGGAAAAAATGTACTATAAATGAGCTTCGCTCTGATTGGCCAACAGTTTTCGCGCATTTTTTAATGATGTTTTTCCTTTTTTTTATGTATAGCTGACGATTTTCGCGCGCTTTTTGATTATTGTGATTGGTCAAATCGATTTCGAAACCTTATCGAAAATTGTATAAAAGTAGGAACATTTTTGTAATTCGACACATTCAGCAGGCGAGCTACCTATAAGAAAGTACTCCAAATATAGAAGCAAGAAGTCTCCAGTGGTTTCATTCCCCGCCAACCCAGCACACAAATGTGGCAGTAGCCCACATTTAATGGTCCTTCGAGCCGGATACTGCGGGGAAGAATTACCTGAAGATTACTACAGCGTTATAGAGAAGATTTCTCAAGAAAATAGAAGAGTACTTTCAAGATTTGAAGAAAATCAGCTGACAGCATGCCCGTTACGCGCTCTACGGGTAGGGGCCGCAAGGCGTCGGGAGAACAGAAGCCGCCGTCGTCAGAGACCAATACCTCGGCGAACGGCACCAGCGCGGAAGCCAGCACGGAATCGACAGTTACAGGGACGACCGCCACGGAGACTTCGGAACAGACAGACACCTCCGCGGCAACTGATCCAACCACCGTGACTTCCGCGACAGCAGCAACCTCCTCGACCGCAGCCGCCTCCGCCCCAGCCGCAACCGCCTCGCACCCCGCCAGCGTCGCCGCTGCCTCCGTAACCCCGTCCGCTGCGACGACGATAACTGCAGGTGTGAAGGACAAACAGCTGATGAAGCCGCCCGCTACTGTCATCAATAGTGAAGCTCGCCAAGAAACAGAAAATTCGACAGTGAAGCGATTTATGAAGAGCACCGCCGGTCCATCGAAACCGACCGGACCACAGGAACTCCGCCCTCCTAGCAGCAAGGGGGGAGGGGGGGGATCCACCCACAGCAGAATAAAGCAACTAAAGCTTGCGAAGGCGAGAGAAGATTTACTACGCCTTCAAGTGAAACTAGCCGCAGCACGCCTAGCTACATTGGAGAAAGAAGACTCAGAAGAGGAAGAAGATGACGTCTCCCTCTACTCGAAGTCAGAAGTTAACGCAAGAGTGGACAACTGGTTGGAGAATCAAGTGAATCGTCCGGTGTTAGCGATCACCAACGAGCCACACAGCCGCCCAGAAGAACCAACCGTCGTCCGCACAGAAGAACCAATGCCAGCGAAGCATGAAGAAACACGTCAGTCACCGGCGGGAGGTCAAACCGACCTAGCCCTCCTAGCTGTAGCCATCACCCGGGCGGTCAGCGCCGCTCAACGACCCAAGTTCGTCGAGTTACCGATCTTCAGTGGGTCTCATCAGGAGTGGCTACCTTTCCGCGCCGCCTACTACGAGACAGAAGCAATGTTCAGCGCAGTTGAAAATACGAATCGACTCAGAAGAAACCTGAAGGGGAAGGCCAAAGAAGCGGTTGAAGGTCTACTGATAACCAACGCGCACCCAGCCGAAGTGATGAAGACTTTGGAGTCAAGATTCGGAAGACCAGAAGCAATAGCCATGCTGGAGATGGAGACGCTTCGAGGTCTGCCACGCCTTACTGAGTCGCCAAGGGACATTTGCATATTCGCCACAAAGGTCTCCAACGTCGTAGCGACATTGAAGACTATGGGTTGTTTCAACTATATGTACAACCCTGAACTCGCGAAGAATATAGTAGACAAGCTGACGCCGACTCTACGTTATAGATACTACGATTTCTCAGCCACACAGCCACGAGAAGATCCTTGCCTCATCAAGATAGAAAAGTTCTTCAAAAGGGAAGCGGAGTTATGCGGACCTTACGCGTTGCCTGAACAGATGGCAGCACCTGCTACAGCCGCCTCACAAAAGAAGACACAAAGGATCAACAACGTGACTGAGAAGACGCAAACAACGAAGTGTTTCATATGTGAAGATACGGGGCACACCAATGCAACAGAATGTGAAGAGTTCAAGAAGTTAGATGCAAACGCAAGATGGGACATGGCCAAATCCAAACGTCTCTGCTTCAGATGTCTTCGCTACAGAAACAAGACACACAATTGCAAACCCAAGTCGTGTGGTGTCAACGGGTGCAAGTACTCTCATAATAAGATGCTGCACTATGAGAAGAAGGCAGAAGCAAAAGAAGAGCCAACAGAAGTCATCAACTCAACTTGGACAGTCAAGAAGCAATCGTTCTTGAAGATCCTTCCGATCCAGGTGAAGGGACCGAAAGGAGATGTCAACACCTTCGCATTGATGGACGACGGGTCAACAGTCACGCTAATCGACGACAGCGTGGTAACAAGCGTCGGAGCAACAGGACCCATAGATCCACTGAAGATTGAAACCATCAATGACATGAAGACATCAGAGTCAGCATCCAGAAGAGTCACCATCAAGCTGAAGGGGCTCAACGATCACGAAGAGCAAATACAAGCACGCACAGTGAAGAATCTGCAAGTTTCATCTCAACGGGTTCCACAAGAAATAGTGGAAGGATGTCAACACCTATCTGACATCCGAGGACATCTCACATATGCCAATGCGAAGCCACGAGTTCTCATCGGTCAAGACAACTGGCATCTTCTGCTGACGTCAGAAGTAAGAAGAGGAGACAAGAATCACCCAGTGGCATCTCTCACGCCACTAGGGTGGGTACTCCACGGCAGCCAGACACGAACCTTCGGAAAGCAGATCGATTTCGTGTCACATATCACAGAAGATCCAGAAGAGAACTTAGAGGACCTCGTGAAGCAATACTTCGAGATGGACGCGCTCTGCATAAACCCCAAGAGACCGAAGACTGATCCAGAAGAGCGAGCACTTCGTGTTCTAGAGAAGACCACCACGAAGATAGAAGAAGGAAGATTCCAGACCGGTCTTCTCTGGCGCAAAGAAGATGTCAAGCTCCCAGACAACTATGAAAACTCACTGAAGAGGCTCTTCAATATAGAGAAGAAGATTGATCGTGAACCCGCATTGAAGAAGAAGTACGTCGAACAGATGGAAGCTCTCATCGCGAAGGGGTACGCTGAGCCTGCCCCGAGACAGAAGACAGCTGACAAGACTTGGTACCTACCACACTTTGCGGTAGTCAACCCGATGAAGCCAGAAAAACTTCGTGTAGTCCACGACGCCGCGGCCAAGACCAAAGGGGTGGCACTCAATGACATGCTGCTCAAAGGGCCTGATCTACTACAGTCGCTACCAGGCGTCGTCATGCGATTCCGACAACACATGGTCGCAGTTACAGCGGACATCAAGGAGATGTTCATGCAAGTCAAGCTGCGAACAGAAGATAGAGATGCACTGCGGTACTTATGGCGCGGGGATCGTCGAGACGACAAACCTCCAGAAGAGTATAGAATGACGTCGTTAATCTTCGGAGCATCGAGTTCGCCTTCGACAGCAATCTATGTCAAGAACCTAAACGCCAAACAGCACGAGGAAACTCACCCAGAAGCCGCAGCTGCCATCGTACAGAAGCATTACGTCGATGACAATTTAGACAGCTTCAGAAGCCTAGAAGATGCCAAACGTATCACGAAGAGTGTGCGAGAAGTACACATGAAGGCCAGCTTCGAGTTAAAACAATGGAAATCGAACTCAGCGTCACTCCTAGAATCACTTGGAGAAGACAACCAGACAGAAGACATGGAACTCTACAGAACAGAAGAAAAGACAGAAAGAGTCTTGGGTGTCATCTGGAAAATCAACTCAGACGAGCTCACCTTCAACCTCAACTTAGCCAGAATACCTTCCACACTCATAGAAGGTAAACAGCCGACAAAAAGGGAAGCGTTAAGAATAGTGATGTCACTTTTCGACCCACTCGGGTTCGCTTCGCCTGTCACAATCAGGGCGAAGCAACTCCTTCAGGAAGTCTGGCGCAGAGGAACAGAGTGGGATGACAAGATCGACGAGGATCTGGCAGAGCAGTGGGAAATGTGGATGGGGCATCTGAAGAGCCTCCACGAAGTAGCTATCCCGCGGCAGTATCTCCACTACAGCGACGCCGCCTCCTTAGAACTTCACGTCTTCAGCGACGCCAGCGAATCAGCCTACGCTGCGGTCCTCTTCTGGAGAGCAGTGACAACGGACGGTGAGGTCAGCCTATCCCTCATCATAGCCAAAGCGAAAGTGGCGCCGTTGAAGTTGACGTCGATCCCAAGACTGGAGCTACAGGCAGCCGTCATGGGCACCAGACTCGCAGAGACAGTGGTCGAAGAGCACGAGAGGAAGCCAGATCGCAAAGTGTTCTGGACAGACAGCAAGACAGTACTAACCTGGATAAGAACAGGATCACGTTCATACAAACCCTACGTGGCTCATCGTCTGGCAGCAATAGAAGAGAGTTCCAAGGTCAACGACTGGCGCTGGATTCCAACGAAGCTGAACGTGGCGGACGACGCCACACGAGACGTACCATCAACATTCGACAGACATCATCGATGGTTCAAAGGGCCAGACTTCTTATACCAAACAGAAGACTCCTGGCCGACGGAGACCGCGAGGACAACACCAGAAGAAACTTCTGATGAAGAGAAGACGCATCACGTGAGCAACAAGAGAAGACTGAAGCTTGCAGAGGGTCTGCCTGATCCAGCTACGTTCTCCAACTGGGACCGACTCCGATACTCAACAGCCCGTGTTCTGCAGTTTATTCAACTCTGCAGAGCAACCAAACAGAGAGTCAATTACAGAAGAACGAAGAAGAATAAAGAAGCAGATCCCACATGGAATAAGAACAAGGCTACAGTGAAGAAGCAGGCACCCACGATGACAAAGAAGTCATCACAAGAAGAGAAGAAGCGGCTACCAGTCACAGCCGAGCTGCTCAAGGCAGCTGAAGAACTCCTGATGCGGTCCTCTCAAGAAGAGTCCTTCGCGGAGGAAATAGATAGTCTGAACAATGGGAAGCCGATAAATAAAGAAAGCCGCCTTCACCAAATCAGCATCGAGTCAATAAACGGTGCACTGAGACTCAGAAGCCGTATTCAAGCGGTCCAGGACGTGAAGGAAGAGCTAAAAAACCCGCTGGTAATCGACGGTGATCATCCTACGGTCAAGCTCTGGGTACAGGCTGTACATCGACAACTTCATCACGCCGGTGTAGAAGCCACCGTCAACGAGTGCAGGCAACAATATTGGGTAATAAGATTGCGCCCTATTACACGCACAATACTACGACAGTGCCTATTCTGCAGAATGAAGACACAAGTACCTCCGCATCCAAGAACCGGGGACCTGCCAGCGTGTCGCTTAGCTCACCACAAGCGACCCTTCACCTTCACTGGGGTCGACTACTTCGGACCTCTCTCAGTGACCGTCGGACGAACTCGACAGAAGAGATATGTGGCTATCTTCACATGTCTCACAATGCGAGCCATACATCTAGAAGTCGCCGGCTCGCTTAGCGCCGACTCCGCGGTGATGGCAGTAAGAAGAATGATCGCCAGAAGAGGCTGCCCGACTGAAATATGGTCGGATAACGGCACCAACCTGAAGGCCGCCGACAAAGAACTACGACAGGCAATCGACGCAGCGACTGCAGAAGAAGCGGCGAAGAGGACCATCTCCTGGCGCTACATACCGCCTGGAGCTCCATTTATGGGCGGAGCGTGGGAGCGAATGGTTCGCTCCGTCAAAACGGCCCTCACCGCGACGTTACATGAACGTCACCCGACAGAAGAGGTCCTCACGACTCTACTAGCAGAAGTAGAGTACACCGTCAACAGTCGTCCGCTGACTCACGTCTCAGTCAACCCAGAAGATCCAGAAGCCCTCACTCCTAACCACTTCTTGTTGGGAGGGCCGGGGCGCGTGCCGCAACCAGGCACTTTCGCCGAGCAAGACACCATTTCACGGTCCAGTTGGCGAGCCGCACAAAGACTAGCAGACGTCTTCTGGCTACGCTGGGTGAAGGAGTACCTCCCTGAGCTCCAACACCGGCGGGAGCCCCATGGACGAGGTCAAGCAGCGCAAGTTAACGATCTCGTACAAATCGTCGATCCAAACCTGCCCCGCAACGTGTGGATCCGTGGAAGAGTCGTCGCTACGTATCCAGGTCCCGACAACGTCGTGCGAACGGTGGACGTGCTGACAAAGGGAGGTGTGCTGCGCCGGCCAGTGAGGAAACTGGTAATCCTGCCCCTGTCTTCGAGCAACGAGCCCGCACCGGAAGTTGATACGACGCGGTCGCACGGCGGGAGTGATGTGCGGGACAAGTGATAGAACAGTGTATATAACAGAATAGTGTATATAAAGTGATACATAGACACTCATAAGACAGTAAATAAGTGCTATAGTTTTAACAATTCGTTCATAGTTGTGTACATCGTAAACTTAGTACTAGGGGTAAGCAGTAATTAAGTGTTTATGCTATATTTTATATTGTTTTCTTTGATTTTATATTTTTCTTAGATAGTCCTTATTACATAGAGTCGAAATATATATAGTTTTACCTATGTAAATGTAATAAAAATAGTGAAAAACGCGAATAATGTAGCGCGGTCCTCATTACGGTAAAGATTGGAGGCATTTAGGAAAAAATGTACTATAAATGAGCTTCGCTCTGATTGGCCAACAGTTTTCGCGCATTTTTTAATGATGTTTTTCCTTTTTTTTATGTATAGCTGACGATTTTCGCGCGCTTTTTGATTATTGTGATTGGTCAAATCGATTTCGAAACCTTATCGAAAATTGTATAAAAGTAGGAACATTTTTGTAATTCGACACATTCAGCAGGCGAGCTACCTATAAGAAAGTACTCCAAATATAGAAGCAAGAAGTCTCCAGTGGTTTCATTCCCCACCAACCCAGCACACAAATGTGGCAGTAGCCCACAGTAACCATGAATTCAGCATATCATTCTAGACCCAGCGCATAAATCATCGGTTGTACAAAAAGAAAATACCCTGTAATTAAGTATTGTGGCATTGCGATAATATGGCGTAGTATTACCAAAGTATGAGTTTGCTAATTGCAGACTGCAAATTCTTCTGAACTTTAGTTATACATAAAAGTAAAGCTTTTATAACATAATACATACAGAACACTTACGCAAAAAGCCATCCGGACAGCATGATCCTGTATAGTTCCATCGGCGATAAATCAATGAACCTCGTGAAAGCAAAGCACCCATTATCACTAAACACCCTGCTTTCATCCCCACTACCCCCTCCATTAACACTCCTCTGAACATATTCGGGGGTGAGAATAGAAAGCTTGTTGTATAGAAGATGACGGTTTGACGGGATTGAGCGGATTAGTATGCATTCTTCTGCGACTAGCTTCGGTATGTGGTAGTCGTCGACTTGCATTGAAAAGGGTGAGCGTACGTCTCGGCGTTCGAATAGCTCTGGGTGGTTGCATACCTGTGGAAAAGCAAATAAACATGAATAAAGACGATCGTGAAATATAGTAATAGTAGAAGACTATGCCTTGTAGTACAGTCGCCAGCAGGTCAAGCTATCCCAAACTGTCAAATGTTCCCAATTGAACATAAACCTTATTCCTTTGTAATAAAGTTGAAAAACCATCAAAGAAATTTGACAGATTGGGGTAGCATAATCTGCTGGCCTCTGTACAACATATTTGTGAACATACGCCAATGATAAATTAATAGCATGATTGAAAGTTTGCTATAACGCAAAAATCACCGTGAGGAAACCTGCATATCCTAGTACCAAACATTCAAAGACTTGTGACATCTGATCTAACAAACCGCACTGGGCCCATGTGGTGGCTACTTGGCTTACTCTCACTCACTAAGGAGGCTTGTCTCTCAACAGTGGGAACAGTAAGAGCTGATTTTCTAGAGGGAAAAGCTTTTGCCACTCATAGAAAGCTACCCTATGAGTGACATGTATGCTTTCATTCCCGAAAAATGCTCGGTTCTTTTAGGAATCTCCATGTGGGGGAAACAATGCATAGATCTTGAGACTACATAATGAAGTATTTAGAGAAAATAAATATGTACACATACCTTCCTAAATTGCATAACTAAGTTCATTAGATTAGATGTAAAGTTCTTATCTACATTGTGACCTGTCTCCGCTCCCACTGAGTAATGGAGCAGCTCTTCTATTTTTATTTTCTTTTTTAAAGCTGAAATAACATGAATCAACATTAATAACACAATTTAAAGCAAATTATCTGTTCCATAAAAAAATCTATGCTGGCAACACAACACCAATCAAACTTAAATATTGCCATTTAAAAACGTGTCTTATTTAATTTTAATTAAAAACTTACCTATATACAATAATTTCTGCCTAATAGTAAGTGGACAATGCACCATAATCTCAATTTTATCCGACAGCTCATTTTCAACATCCTTCTTGATTCTTCTCAACATGAACGGCTTTAGAATCATGTGCAGACGTGATAAATGCTCTGAAAAATATATAATGATTAGGTTACATAATGGGAGTGGATAATTAGTAAGCGCTAAGAATCTTGATCAATTTTAACTTGGCGTAAAGTGAGACTTTAGACGTTTGCGCAATATAAAGAAAGTATTTTCGAAAGTTGCGCATTCGATTTAAGAGTATAAATATATTTTTTGCACATTACGTGCTTATACACTGGAATATAAGCGGTAGTTCAGACTGGCCCCGGCCATTACCATTCTACAATATTACGAATGATAAGGTTCTATCAACAAGTAATTTATATAATATGTAACAAAAGATAATATTCTGTTGGATACATACTCTCATCAATGGTACTTTTATTCTCAGCATGACTTTCAATATCTTTCGAGAACCACTCGTTAAATTCATCATGCGAATCAAACAGCGTCGGCATTATAAAGTGGAGTAGAGCCCATAGTTCTGCCATACTGTTTTGAATCGGAGTACCTGGAGGGGAAACATGAATGAAATATTATCTAACATTTGATGTTATATTAAATACTGAGAATCAGCACTTTTGTACAGAGGCCAGCTCATCAAGTTACCCCAATCTGTCAAATTTCTTTGATAGATTTTCAATTTTATAACAAAAGCATAAGGTTCATGATTCAATTGGAAAAATTTGACAGTTTGGGATAGCTTGATGTGCTGGTGTCTGTACATCAAAACTTCCGGTAGTTCATATTAAATCCCTACTAATATTATAAGTGCGAAAGTAACTCAGTCAGTCTGTCTGTCTGTTTCGATTTCACGCCTAAACCGCTGAACCGATCATCACGAAATTTGGCAGAGATATAGCCTGGGATATGAAGGACAAGTACGATTTTTACTTATCAATATTTGTTTCCTCTAGGCTACAAATAGGTATAGCTTCTAGGCTAGAGGATACAAATATTAATTAATACTGATATAGATCAGCAATTGATACTAAGAATATCGAAAGCTATTATGCCATCAATATTAAAACAAATCATTAGATATATTTTTTTAAACTCACCCGAAAGCAGCAATCGGTTCCTACAGCTGAACCCGAGCAGCAACTTCCACCTCATGCTAGCAGAGCTCTTGATCGCCTGCGCCTCATCCAAGATCATGTACTGCCACGACACGCGGTTCAGGTACTTGAGATCTGACACCACGATCTGGTATGACGTCACTACTACGTGAAAAGCTGCTTGACGAGTGTGTAAGTCTTTGCGTTCCCAGAATTGGCGAAGGATTTTGCGTTCGCTTGGACTGCCCCAGTATGGTACCTAAATGAGAGATCAGATTGGGTCAATGAGTTTTTCCCTTCTGGACAAAAGGTGTTTCTTAACAGGAAGAATAGTAGTATTTCTGTAGTGGTTTGTGTTTTATCATTACTATTAAAATGATTTTTGAGACGACAAATTAAAGTTACAATTTCAATGGTTTTGAAAGTGCCTGGATTAGAAAATAATCCAATTAACCTAAAAAAAAACAATCTGCCCTAGCCTAGCCTTTTCCCAACTATGTTGGGGTTGGTTTCCAGTCTAACCAGGACCTAGAGACAAAATACATTTGTGTTAAACGCTACGCTAAAATGTATGGGAAAGACATTACCTGCTGAAGGGTTATGTCGTGTCCTTTCCGCAGGTAATGTCATTCCCATACATTTGGGCGTAGCAGTTGGCGTGAACGCTAACAGAAATGTGTTTTGTCTAGGCCTGCAGATGCAGCTGAATACCAGTATTTTACATGGAGCGACTGCCGATCTGACCTTCACAACCCAGTTACTGAGTCAAACGATACCCCTTGGTTACACTGGTTGTTAGGTTTTCGGGGTTCTGACGACCCGTAACGACTGTCAAAGATCCACGAATGACAACCGGGACCAGCGACTTAACGTGCTTTCCGAGGCACTGAGGAGTGTCGGTATGTAAAGATGGTCACCCATCCACAGACCAACCCCGGCAAGCGTAGCTTAACCTGATAGATCGACCCGTGCAGCTGATATTACTTAGCCACGAGCCCCCATATCGAATAGGGTATTTTCCGATTTGATAAAAACTATTTTAATTTGAAGATTGGGACGATATATACTTAACAGAAAAATAAAAATAAATTTATGAATACACTTTTTCTCAGTTAAAAACGATTAAAATCTAATTTATTTTTCGTTGTTTTGAATTTACCGCCAAAACGCTCCTTACGATGACTTTTTATCAGGTGACATGTGACGTCAACTCTGTGTAAACGGCATCGGTACAAATACTCGTACTTAGTTTGGAGCCGTTTTAGAAGTATTTGTGCACAGAGGCACCGCACTCCAGTAATATCACTTCCTATCAATTAAAAATCTTGTTAATTATAAACTCGACATTCACTTTACTTACTAACTACTTTAGTTTACACAAACTTGACGTCACGTGATAAAAAGTCATCGTAAGAAGCGTTTTGGCGGTAAATTCAAAACAATGAAAAATAAATTTGGTTTATAAATCGTTTTTAATAGAGAAAATGGATAGAAATCAATTTATTTTTATTTTTCTGTTAAATATGTCGTTCCAATCTTCAAATTAGAATAGTTTTTGAAAAATTGGAAAATACCTTATTAACCATCTAGATTTTATCTAGATAAATAACAGTCAGCCTTATTGCGTGTTCAAAAGTAAACTTACTACTTTAAAATCCGGAACAAATCTCTGCATCTCTTGCTGCCAGTTGTGTAGCGTAGAGGCAGGGGACACTACTAAGAATGGTCCCCATACCCCGAGCCGTTCAGCCACGTGGCACAGGAACGCTATGCATTGCACCGTCTTGCCTAGACCCATCTCGTCAGCTAGAATGCCACTGATACCCTAGGAAAAAATAACATCTTAACTTCGATTTCGTATTTTCGGAGGATAAAACTAAAGTTTTGAATCTGCCAAATTGGAGATTATTTTGAAGATACTAGAGTCAAGATTTGTGTGTCTAATACACTGGACATACACAAAAGTGGCGAATTATTGAAGTTACAATGCATCTTTGCCCAACAATTCGGGAAATACAGAAGTGATTTTATGTTTTGTTGTGATACAGCCATTAGATCTGACGGGTAATTAATTTTTATGAAGGTTCGCATTCTAAACTCAGCCTTCATCTGTCAAAAATATCTCTAAATATCATACATTTTTGTAAATAAAATTACATTGATTGTTGCCGAGATGAGATTGCAACTAGATTTTGATGGTAAAAAATTGCGGGAATTGGCATTTCGAAATTGGACCGAACTTCCAACAAAATCAGAACCAGAAAGCAGCCTCGAATGCAGAACGTCTCATATAGGCCTACCTAAGCGAACCCATTTAGAAAAGAGCACCCCAGGCGACAAACATGTTAGAATTTATAAGAACATTTGTGAGATGGCCATTTTATATATATATGAATATATAAAATGGCCATCTTACGAGTATAATAAACTAATTTTGTGTAACAATATTATCTGAATGGAAGGCTATTTTATTTATTTATTATTTATATAATAGGTCTTTACCTATGAAATTGCCGTTTTGTATGAAAAAATTTAAACGAATTTTTTTCATGAATTTTTTATTTGTATTAATCGAAGTAATCACCCATGCAATCAATGCATCTTTGCCATCGCAGTGGCAGTTTATTGATGCCCTTCTTAAAGAAATCAGCTGGACGGGAGGCAACAAATTCTTCAAAGGCATTTTGTACTGCCTCTCGGGTATTAAATTTTTTTCCCGCCAAGAAGTTATCCAAATTCTGGAAAAAGTAGTAGTCTGTAGGCGCAAGGTCTGGTGAGTAGGGCGGATGACGGAGAGCTTCCAACCCCAGTTCTTGCAACTTGGAGACCGTCTGCTGTGCAGTATGAGGTCGCGCGTTGTCGTGCAGGAGCAGCGGAGACGAGCGATTGACCAATGCTGGTTGGAGATGCGCCAGCTTCTCCATCATTGTGTTCAGTTCTTCACAGTACACATCTGCAGTAATGCTCACCCCGTTTGGTAAGAAGCTGTGATGAATCACACCGGCGCTAGACCACCAAACAGTGACCATCACTTTTCTAGGGGTAAGTTTTCGTTTAGGGCATTGTTTAGGTGCTGAACCAGGATCCAACCAACTTGCTGAGCGCTTACGGTTATCAAACAGAATCCATTTTTCATCGCAGGTAACAATGCGGTTCAAAATTCCTTCATTTGTGTGTCTGTTGAGCAGTGCAAGGCACGTCTCGACGCGTACTTCGCGCTGGCGATCATTGAGTTCGTGGGGCACCCATTTGTCAAGCTTTTTTACCTTGCCAATTTGACGCAAATGGACCAATATTGTTTTGACGCTAACGTCGAAAGCTGCTGCTAATTCAGCCGTAGATTGTGTATCATCAGCTTCCACAATCGCCTTTAATTCGTCATTGTCGACCAAAGTCTTCGGACGACCGCGAGGTTCATTTTTCAGGTCGAAATTTCCAGAACGGAAGCGAGCAAACCAATAACAGGTGGTGCGTTGGTTTGTAGTGTTAGCTCCGTAAACGTCGTTGATGTTGCGTGCCGCTTGTGCCGCGTTGCTGCCACGACGGTACTCATATTCCATAATTACTCGAATTTTTAACGTATCCATGATGACGAAAAAGATTGAAATGCGATGAAAATGTAACACTAATCAATAAAGAAATGACTACTTTTAGAAAAAAAAATCCATGTTTTTAAAATAAAATTAATTTGAAATTAGAATTCTTAGCCAAACAAAAATTATTTTGATTTGAAATGGCCAGTACTGCAGAACGGCAATTTCATAGGTAAAGACCTAATATATAAAAATGAATCCCTATTTCCCTTGGTCACGGCATCACATGTGAACGGATGGGTCAATATTGCTAATTCTTTTTACGTTTATGAAAGAAAAAATTAAGAAAGTTGCGAGTAACACATAAATAGTTAAGACAGTACAAAGTCTGTCGGGTCGGCTAGTAATGTTATAAAAATTGGTCATATTGTGACTCACCTGATCATACAAATTAGCCAACCAATTCATGCCCTTCAGTTGGTACCCCTTCAACGTCCCTCTGAATATATCAGGCTGGTCGTGGTCTCCGTTTCTCCTGTCATGGCCGTCAGTGATGTCGGCGCCGCCGTCGGTGTCGGTCGCGTCGCCCGCGCCCGCGTTTGAGTCGAAAAGCTGCGTGCGAGCGCGTTCAGCGCGAAATGCTTCTCGAGCGTTCCGCGATGCGCGAGCTTTCATGACTTCGCTGTCAGAAGAGGATTGGGTGAGAGGAAGAATAGTCTTGTTTATCACGTTACTACCACGTAACGAGATAAACAGGACTATACAATAATACACAATGTACAATTACTAGATTTTCAATTGTAATATTTTCTATGTTGCAAACCATGAGTATAAATAAAATCTGGGACAGATAATAATGGCAGCCGGGAGTAACAGGTTAAAGTGCTTTCCAAGGCACGAAGAGGTCTCGGTATGTTATGGATGCTAACCCATCTAACCTTGCCAAGTGTTGCTTAACCTTGAAGATCAACCCGCGCGGCTTTTATTATTTAGCCTCGAGCCCGTGTATTTAGCTAAGAGCCCCTGTACTTAGCCACGAGCCCCGTTATTTAGCCACGAGTTAATGTACTTAGCCACGAACCCCTGTATTTAGCCAAGAGCCCATGTACTTAGCCACGAGCCCCTGTCAGCCCCAGAACTACGATTTTTTCAAACCGGGGCAGAAACTTGTTAGTGGCGCCCCTCTCTCCAGCGCGCGTTTGAGATAAATTAATTAATTGTGTGCCCGTGTGGCGCCTTTTTCTTACAAGTCGACGATGACCCAACCAGGCTTTCGTATGGTAGGCGCTTTGTGGAGCAATCATATTATATTATGATGATTTTGCGCCCCCCGAAACTGCCGCACGGAGCGGGGACCCCAATTTGAATCTGTATTTAGCCTCGTGCCCCTGTACTTACCCACGAACCCCTGTATTTGGCAACGAGCCCTTGTACTTAGCCACGAGCCACTGTATTTAGCCACTAGCCAATTTCTTTCTATGTCTACAATATTGTGTAATACCCATCAGTCTTCAGAACAGAATTTCATTCAGCACTGAACTTTAGTGTATTTATAATTCTACTGCTTACCTATCGTAATGATCAATAGCAGCCAGTCTCGGATCTCTATCCTCATCCAGCTGCCTCAAAATCCGATCAGCTCCACCGTCACCATCGTCGCCAGAATTCAGCTTTTTTTGCATAAAATGCGCATACAACTCTGTTTGAGTAATCAGGAAGTTCAGTTTGCGACGTTGCCGCTTCGCTTCCATTAGTTCTACGTCCATCTGGGGTAAAAGTTCTGTTAATCAATTAGACACTGATGCAGGGAAGAAGAGAAATGGAGAATAAGTGAAAACTAGAAGTACAGTCATCATCAGCCTTTAATGTACCCACTGCTGGGACACAGGCCTCCTCTCGGTGAGAGGGTTTGGGCCGTAATCCACTACGCGGGCCCCGTGCGGGTTGGTAGATGTCACATGTCTTCGAATTTTTGGTTCTAAGACATGTCGGTTTCCTCACGATGTTTTCATTCACCGTTTTGAGAGAAGTGGTGATGAAATAATTTACACAAAGTAAAGCGCCTGTCTGGGTTCGAACTCACGACCTACAACTCGTAAGTCGCAGCCGTTCCCACTTGCCCACCACTGCTCTCAGAAATACAGTATCTGGCTGTAAATATGGCACATTCCATTGATAATTTAATACAAAAGCTAACTATGTAACAGTCTAAGTTGTCAATTTTGTAATGACAACTTTGCGTCAGCCGGAATAAAGTTCAAAATACAACAACTGGCTTCATGGTTTCAGTTAAAACCCAAGTGAGAGGTTGTGCATTGTAGACCATCTATATCAATAAACCGTTTTTAACAGTGTTTGTCTAAACCTAGTAGTGCTATGTTAACATCCAGTATAGTTTGATTTATCATAAAAGTTCATATGAGATTGGACAAGGAACAATGAGTGGCCTTTAAGTATTTCAATTACATACTTTTGACTCGATTTTGGCACAAACAACATAATAATGACAATATTCATTATTGTTGTTAGTTTTATGAAATGAGGTATGATGTTACCTTTCTCTGTTCCTCTGCCTCTCTTTCCATGCGTCGTCTTGTCTCTCTCTCCGCGCGATCGTATCTCCTCCAATATGCCTGCATTTCTCGACTTAATCGCTTACACCGCCATACTGTTTCTTTCATATTCTTTTGAGACTGTGGGCAGAGACGTCTAGTCATTGTTAGTGACCGACCGAAGCTTCGTTTTTGTTTTCGGCCATTTTCGGCCAAAAAAACATTTTTCGGCCATTAAACCAGTTGAAGCTTCGGCGTAGCCGAAATCGATAAATTTGTAGATTATATAATATCAATACAACAGGAAATACATGAAATATTGCATACACTAATGGAATTATAGTGTTTTATATGTCTTCTAAAGCCCTAGATGTAACAAAAAACAAATAATATTTCAGTGTATAGCAGAAATATAATATTTTTTTATGTCTTAATGAAGCATCTTTTTAGTTTTCGGCTGAAAATGCATTCTCGGTCGGACACTAATCATTGTCAAATAATGTAATCAAAGTGAAAGCCAGCCGGGGGGGCTCAGCTATTAATATACAAGAATATGAACCTGCTCTTTATATAAGGTCAGGACAAAATTGCAGGGAAAAATTTAAAAACTGAATATATATATCGATTATTTTATTGTCCATACCTGCATTGCAATATGTCGCCAATGTTTACAACATAAGGTCGCAAGTCGCTTCCTCTGCAACATCACCTCTCTATGCGTGGCAGTGCGAGCTCGTTGAACTTTACCAAGCTCTTTCTTTACTAGTAACAGCCAGTGACGTCTTCTGCGAGCCGTTAGTGCCTCTGGGCTCTTTAGAGTTGAAAGCTTCTTGCGGCCCCTGGTAGAAAAAAATTGAAGGTAAACAAGAATGTAAGTTTAAATTTGGAAGCATTCAGTCGTAGCGAATTAAAGGCACGCCACAGGGTGTTGCGCAATACTGTGCAAAGCGCGCTTTTTTTCTTTTCGGGTTCATGGTGCTTTTTAAAATAGTTGTGCCCAGTAAGTAGCCACGTTAATAGCGAAACGGGTAAGAGCCGCAGAAAAGTCAGGTTACGTCATTTATAATTTGAAACTTACCTGACTCCAGGCTTTTCAGTAGACATCCCATACTCGTCATTGTCAGGTTCTTCCTTCAGATGACGCAATTGCTCTTCCCAATCAACACCATCAGGCTAAAAACATAAAATTTGTTTTAAGGATTTTTCGAGAACGGTTCTTATGAAAGGAAGAGTAATATGGAAGAGCATTTTGAGATTTCCAGATCAAAACAACCCTGGTAAAAGTTTTAATCACCCTATTAGAAGAGCTACTTTTCTGCTTTCAGTCAGTCATAGTCAATCATTAATTAACTGGGAATAAATACTAGCCTATTTAATGGTTAACTAAACATTATTCAAAACTGTCATAATCACTTTGTCTAGCAGTCAGATTTGATAGCAAATTTTAAAAAAAAATGCTTTTAAAAGGTACTTGATAAATTGACCGATTGGAAAATAAACATTCTCATGGTATTATAATCCCCAAATGTTAAACACAATTATTTCTGCTTACCATATCCCCACCCTCATTCGTCCGAGCATCTCTGACCCTCCCTCGTCTTGCTTTATGTAGACCTCTAGTAGAAGACCCCCGTTCCGCAGGCCTGCCCCTACGACCCCTTGTCGAAGGTGCCGCGGGTACCGGCCGGCTAATACGACGCTCTGGGTAACGGTCGACAGTTGATAGGAGTCCAGCGCCATAGTACATGTAGCGGGAGTTCTGAGGAAAAGATATAAGAAATCATTTGGTTAGATAATAGTACAGAAGGTGAATGACCTCTAAGTAAGGAAGTTTGTGACCTCTAGGCAAGCAGGTTGGTGACCTCAAGAGACAGATTTGCAGTGCTAATAAATAGTGATGTGTTATGTGAAGAGCTGACTGGCAAAATAATAATTTTCAATTAAATTTTAAATACCTAATAATGCATTTCCTGTATTAAACAGATTGTTCGCATTCTAATCTGTTTCAACATGTCAAAAATACAATCATTTTACATATTTTTTTGTATAGTTGGTCATTGTTGAGATAAGATTGCATTGAATGGTTTTTTAAGTATCTTACCTTCTGATAAAATTTTCTGGGTTGTTATAATAACTTTTTTCAGTAATATACACATGTTATTTTTTACATATTTTACCTAGAATTCCTCATACAGAACATAGAATGCATTTCAGTCACAAACATCAGTTTACAATTCTGAATAGTGCTTGAAAATGTGTCTATTGTAGAATAATGCATAAATTGCCCATAAATATGAGGAGAGTAGTAGAATTTTCAAATTGATTACTGTTACATGAAAGCAATTTGCACTTTGCAAGTCAATATAACTTCATCATCAAAACACATCCTTGAACATTACAATACCATTTGAATTTTCCATTACAATAGTTTATGTCAAATGGAAAATTTACTGGCACTACATTAACCAATGAATCATAGTGGCAATGAGGCATATTTCATGTCAAATAATGTGGCACGATGGGGTTTTGTACAAATTTAAAAAAACCTCCCTATACAATTCTACCAGTTCATCAGATCGTATCTCGAAAACAGACACTTCTTTGTAAAACAAGGCGAAGAAACAACGTCATTAAATGAAATCCCCGCAGGCATACCGCAGGGTAGCGTTATGGGTCCCATCCTGTATCTCCTTTTTACTGGAGACCTACCTATTTCCGACGTAACCATAACGGGTACCTTCGCCGACGATACGGCTGTACTGTCTTCCGATGAACTCCCGGAACATGCCACCCAGAAGCTCCAAAATAGCCTTCATGACATCGCAAGATGGCTAAGAGTTTGGCGTATCAAAGCAAACGAATCAAATCTGTGCAAGTAACTTTCACTCTTTGACGCCAAATCTGCCCTCCGGTCAAAATAAATGGAGTCCAAACCCCACAAGCCGATGAGGCAAAATACTTAGGTATGTACATACCTGGATAAGAGACTTACATGGAGAAAGCATATCTTCACCAAACGCCTAGCAATGGGATAAAAGATCCGAAAAATGTACTGGATGCTAAACAAAAAGACACAGCTATCACTGGAAAACAAACTGCTACTCTATAAAGTCATTTTCAAACCCATATAGTGTTACGGCTAATGAAAGATTACACCACGACCTTAATATGAAGACAGTCAAGCAAGAAACAAAAGACAGAATGAAAGTTTACGCATCGAGGATCACACACCACCCTAACGCACTCGCGAAGCGTCTAATGAGCGAACCAAGAACGCCAAGAAGGCGTAAACGGAAAAACCCACAGGACCTATTACTACAGACTGTGACTGAGACAAAGCGGACGTGTCATTGGATATGTACCCACAAGCCTAACTCAAATAAATACCGAACTATTGCTGAATATCAATTAGATAGATTGCAATAAATAATATGTATTATAAAAAAAAATTTACCAATGAATCATAGTGGTAATGAGACAAATTTCATGTCCAATACTTGATAAATAAACCACTGGAAAATCTAGGGTGTGTGATAAAACATTTGTGACGATGATAACTAAATAGATAACTACTTGTGTTAAGGTTGGCTTCCAGTCTTACTGTATGCAGCTGAATACCATTATTCTACATAGAGTGACTGCCTAACTGAACTACACAACCCAGTTATTAGCTAATACAATAACCTTTAGTAAGGTTAGAGTGGTTGTCAGACTTTTGGGCTTCTGATAACCCATTACAACTGGCTGTTAAACTTAAGAATCCATCAATTAAATTCCTTTTGTCCATGTCAATTGATCATCCAATGAAAAGTCAAGTTCAAATCAAAAAGACCTACAAATATCCACTATTGTCTACCAAGATCAAATTGGTTAAAAAACATCATGATCTGAATGAGCATTAAAGTTTAATAAGTCCTTAAATAACCTTGGACTCACCCCTTGATCTTTGTAATACTTCTTAGCATATCTATTATGATATTTCCTCTCCTTTAACAACCTGCGTATTCTCATGTCCTTACAATTGGGAGAGTCATCATCACTACTTGTTTCTGACCCAGAGGATAACAGGACATCTCTGAGCCATTCTCTTTCTTCTCCAACTGAACTAAAGTTGTAGAGTCTGAGACGATCACCTTGGCGTTCTGAAATGGAAAAGAGAATGAGGTATTAGGCATTTTGATGTCAATGATAAGTTTTGAAAACAAGTCATTATTGAACTAGTGGAAGTGTTTTTTTGATTTTTCCATGATGATAAGTACTCTATCTATGTTTTTCTTACATGTTTCATTAAATTGGGTTGAGCATAAAGGTTTAATAACATGATTATCACCAACTTACTTTAATATTGCAAATAAGAAATACATAGATAATACATACATTTGTGATCAAAAATTATAAAAAATATTACTTATCATTATTACATTTTGGTATTTTATGCTAGACTTTAACCTTCTCAATAATTACACAGGCTAAAAAAATATAATATAATAAGAATAAACTAAATAATTCTTCAAATCCGACTGATAGTTTCAAAGATTAGCACAGCCAATCAAACAAAAACCCTTCAGTTTTATCTTTTTAAATAAAAAGAAAAGTCCTGACTGACTGACTCATCCACGCCCAGCCCAAACCCTTCCAAGGGTTTGCAAAATTTCAGCTATGCTATTTCAGATATGAAATTTTGTATTGAGGTTCCCTTTATAATGTTGACAAGGAATAAGGAAGGATTATTCGAAATTCAATCCCTAAGGGAGTTAAATAGGGGATGAAATTTACGCACGGGCGAAGCCGCTGGTAAAAGCTAGTTATTGATATGGAGGTAGTCGCAACCAGAGTACTAGTCTAGGGTGAAACTGTTTCAATTATTACCATTGATAAAAATGATTTCATTTTGAATAATATTGTTTAGTATCATTTTTGTCCTTTTATTTTATTGATAAACTGATGGGTTAATACTGTTGGTAGAATAGCACAAAAGGAAACAGCCCAAAGTCAGCAGTGGTTGGCTCTAGGATTTGATTTAAAAAGCAAGTGGTGAAATTTCACATGACCTATTAGCTTTATAGTGTTATGAGTGATAGATCAAAACTTGTGCAGAATTAGCAGAGATAAGGATGTTTTCAGTAGCATATAAAATCAATTCAAACTGAAGTACTAATAACCAAACAATACATTTGTAGAGATTGTAATGATGTTATTTAAAGAAAATGTTGCTGTATTACTGTTGTTGACCTGATGGTATCAGCCACTTACCTTGTTTCGTGGTCACCACCCCATGGATCATTCGGTCCCCCTTGGACATCTCATTTCCAAAAGACTTGGCATCAGAGTCGTCTTCACTGTCGGACGCCACATCAGAGTTCAGGATCCTCTCCACTTGACTCACGAATGGGCGCACGTCCAAGGACGCCTCCAGCCTCTGGATATGAATGGGCTTGGCAACCTCATGTCGTTCCAGCACCTTTTTCACCACCAACTTCTCAGACATTGTAATGAAACCTGAAAATAAACCCCGATTCTATGTACCGAATGGAGCGATGAGTAACCGCCCAGAAATAATGCTGAATCGCATTTTTTCACATGCAAAAAGAAACAAAACAGAAACGAATAAACGATAAACGCGACCACACTGCAGCTATCACACATGAATCGTGATTATAACGAATATCATTTCTTACGTGAAGGGCACTTGGCCGAAAGTTGAACTTACACGAATTTTTATTTCCTCGCGTTGATTACTTAACACAAAATTCCATAGCATTCACAAAATGGCGCACGAGAATATTCGACAAATCGCTGTCAATGTCGCCGCCCGAGCGGCGCAAATAACTACTCATTTCGTATTTGAGCTTGAAAAAACACGAACCCGCCATAATTGAGGAAGTTTAACAACTAACTGAACCACATTTCTGAATCGCTATTGGTCAATTAAAAACAGTATTGAACATTAACCAATGGCAAAAGATAAACACAAAATAGTAGCCAATGGGATAAAAATATTTATTTGACTGATTGAAGTAGTAACTGAGAACAAAAGCGACAAAATACAGCTGCCAAAATTGGTCGCGTTCATGCATAATATGCATATCCCTATTCATGAACGCAATATGATGAAAATTAACGATAATAAAACAAAAGAAATGTCCGTCGCCCAGAATTATTTACCTACTAGTCGTGTGTCATGTGATCACATTTTTATTGGTAAAAATTGTGAATTTCTATTCAAACTTTCATCTCCGGATGAACCCTGGATTGAAAAATCAAAAAAATCCTGTCTACATATATATATAATGTCATGCTTACACATAGCAGTTTAGGCTGCGCGTTGTCTCTCAGTGAATTTAAGATATTAAATCCATCATGACATCGGTCCGCAGTGGCTCACGACTCTAGTTGACACAGTCAGCAGTAGCATCTTTACTGCCGTCACTGCTGACTGCGTCAACTACGATCGACGGTAGTTTAAACCATTCTTCCAATGATAAATCATTGCATTCTTCCCATTTGGGATAAAACCGGGTGAATTTGGTTTTAACCCCATTTTAACCAATTTTTAACCATTTTGCAGGGTGAAAATGGGTCATACATTAGTAGAAAGTACAGAGGCCAGCACATCAAGCTACCCTAATCTGTCAAATTTCTTTGATAGTTTTTCAACTTTATTACAAAGGAATAAGGTTTATGTTCAATTGGGAAAATTTGACAGTTTGGGATAGCTTGACCTGCTGGCGACTGTACATACCTGAGGTACATACAGAGGCCAGCACATCAAGCTACCCCAATCTGTCAAATTTCTTTGATAGTTTTTCAACCTTATTACAAAGGAATAAGGTTTATGTTCAATTGGGAAAATTTGACAGTTTGGGATAGCTTGACCTGCTGGCGACTGTACATACGTAGCGGCGTGGTTTGGTTATTATATGAATGGTTCTATACGAATTGGTGGTGAATCAGGCACGCAGTCCTCAGTGTTATCACTTATTTCATATGTACATACGTGCATGTGCAACAAATTCCAATTGTATGTTATAAACAGGAAAAGTTTTTGTTCAATGCGCAAACTTTAACCATGAATTCAGCATATCATTGTAGATCCCCAGCGTAATTATGTTACGGCGGTTTTCCAAAAAAAAATCAGCTATTAATAGAAAAATGCAATACCTACGCGGTCAGAATGTATGGGACAGTTGTTTTTTTTTTTATTGTAAAACCGACGAAAAATAACTGGGGTCTAGAATGATATGCTGAACTCATGGTTTGGTTACATTTTGAGCACTGGTTAAAAACTTATACTATACCTATACGGATAAGTTTTTATTCAGTGCGCAAACTTTAACCATGAATTTAGCATAATTCTAGACACAGCACAGAAATTTGCTGTCGGTTTTACAAAGAAATCTGCTGTTCCATACATTTTGACAGCGTAGGTATTTTACTTTTCTATAAACCAGCAGATGTTTTTTTTTTGTGTCTGTCTGACGAAAAATGTCAGCACAGGAGGGTCTAGAATGTTTTGCAGAATTCATGGAAACAGTTTGCGCACTGGTTAAAAACTTATCCTGTATTTGTAAGTTTTGCTGACCGCTCCGTCGTGAGTCTATTTCTTTTTTACTATGTATACCTATGTAATATGAGACCTAAAGGACCGCTCTATAGCAGCAGAAGTGCACGGTACAGTAAGAATACGGACAGTGACTTGAATATGTGAATATACTCAATGCAGTATATATTCACATATTCCCTTCCACCAGATTGATAGGTAATAGGTAAAACGGGCTGTTGTCCGCAACTCCACGTCAAAGCGCGTATTTTGCGTATGGGTGGGAGAATCGGTCATTCGATCCACCCTAGCTCCTCGAGAAAGGCCAGCAACGCCTTGGTGTTGCTGACAATCTCACGTAGGGTACCTGGGTTACCGAAGTATTTTGCCCTGTAATTAGCAACCGCCGGGCAGTTTAACAGCACATGCGCCGCTGTCTCGTCGTCCTCCATGCAGGCCCTGCACACCAGATTGATGCATTTACATCGTGGATGTCAGGCCACAGAAATCTCCAATTCCAGCAGAAAACATGTCTTGCTCAATAGAGCAAGAGAGGTTTTCTGGAATTGGAGGTTTCTCATCATCTAATAAGATGCCAAGTTTGTCATGACATTTAAACCAATGCTTTGTCGTACGCAAAACTCCATAGTGTTAATTTCCTAAGTGTCGTCAAGTTAATATCCGTGGTCTGGCGGGTCTTGTAAGTACGCTGCAAAGTAAATCGGTTTTAAACACAATACTCGACATCAGAGCCATCTCCGAAGAGCCAGGTCCGATGTCCTATTTTTGAACTATTTCTCATGTAGATTTTTTCTCTTTGTTTTCTGTCGAGGCGATATATTTGTATATACTTAATTCAATATTTCGTTTACGTAACTACGGTCAAAAATCCACCATACACTAGAGCCATCAGTCTGAACTTCGGATGTTTGTGAGTATGAACGTATTAACCCTTTGGTTGGTCAAATTGAAGGAATGATGCATATCATAGGTGTTGATGCTGCCCCGCCACTGCAGTGCCTCGGGCATGTTCGCGGAGACGCGCACCGACTGCTTTCACGCGACGATGCGCAAGCGATGCGCATCTCTGGTGCGCAGAGTGCGGGGCAGCGCCAACACCGTCCTGGCGATGATCGCCGACAGAGAGGATTGTCCTTATGTCCGGCAATGCTGCAGCAGGCATATTGTTATCTTGTGAGTGTTCGTTTTTGTTATTATTTTTATTTGTCTGTACTTGTTTTCCTGTCTGTATCCTTTATGTGTGTCTGTACGAGTCTTGTTACTTGAATTAAACACAATTTTTTTTTAATAACGTGCAAACATGTCTGCGATTTCATGTTTACCTTTAACTCGTGATGCATAATTCCCTATGTTTTGTTCGAAATGGTGATAAAAATTGTTTTTCTGGTAAGCAATTCGTTAATTGAAAGGTTTGATCCAGGTGGGGTGTTCAAGTATCGAAAAGGGTCTCTCATTCAAACTGACAGGAATGGACTCTATTGATCAAAGAGTACTAAGTATAAGCTATCGGGTACTATTGATGCACGATTGATCGTCTAAGGTGTCTGAAACTTTTTGTGCGCACTATATAGTTCAGTCCTCGAAAATAATGTTGTCTTTGGTTTTGTCGATATCGCCCAAACTGCGTTTTACTATGTTTATGTGGTCCATATGTAGTGAGTTCTTTATTTCGATACAAAGGACTATAGACCTTACGCGTCTTGATTGATAGCCTAGTACTATCATGTTATAACTTAGATCAACTTGCTATGCAAGTTAGCAATGTCGGAAGAGGTCAAAGAAGAAAAATCGTTAAAGGTATGGATTTTGTTCCCTCTCGACCAATCCGCGCCAGTTAAATGTATTTTAACTTTGTTTTCAGAGCTGTAAACAAAAGAAGTGTCTCAATAATGTATATTTGAATAAAGAAAACGTGGCTTAGATAAATGCCAGCTTTAAAAATGGGCATTGAAAAGGAATAAATAAAAAAACCGACAAACACTTTCCCATCACTAAACTCAGCGTCACCTTGTACCAACAATACCACCCGAATTTGAAAATGGTTTTAGGTCTTATTATAATTGTTAACCGTTCTATGGAATTAGGCTTTCACTTATGATATTTTAAAATGAATTAATATTTACTTTATTGTCTGTTCGTCATTAATTTTAGATCTGATATTGTTTATTATTTAAAAGATTCATTTTGACAGCTAATGTATTTCCGCAACAATTTGGCAGGGGCAAGTTGATTCCAAAATGGTGGCCGTTTGTTGTGCTTTTAAGTGATTTGTGAACAATTTAATAAATAAGTAAGTTGTAAATAGTTTATGTTAAATTATTAGTATTTGTAAACGATTAAACATTTTTCAGGTGTTTGTTGATGTATATTTTGATAAGTCTGAACCTGAATGACCTTTCGTTTCATTGCTTACAAAGGAACTTACTGACAGCCTTGTTGTAGTAATATCAGTTAATTTTACACATTTTATACTATAATTGCAATGATGCCAACGCCTTTTTTAATTTAGCAGTGTCAATGCTTTATTTTCTCACATAGAATCACTTTCTAACGTTCCGTATTCAAAGTCGAAATAAGCGCGGGACGTGTGGCTTGGATAATGATTGGCGTCATAAACCATGAATTACAGTTTCTGTCACGAGCATTTTACCCTTTACACAGTCTGTTTTTATGGCGGCACACATTATGTGTAATATTAGCTTGGAATTAATTTCTATGTTTATTTTGTGTCAAACTGAGCTTGTCCAGCAGTATCATAACCTAAAACCTATTCTGCCGGGTGCGGCGAATATTATGAGAGAATTCTTGTTTCGTGTCCTCCTAATGTAATGCGATGATTTCAGATGATATTTTCCTGTTGAACTGACGATATATTTCCAATTGGATTGGAATTATGGATGAAAAAGAGAGTTTGCCTGAGAAACCAAGTGAAGATGTCAGTCAAGGATCTGGCGATAATGCGGCAGCTGAGAGACTTGATGTTGGAGAGGGCAAGGAGAAGACGGAAGCTTCTGCGGACAGTGACGCTGGTGTCGAAGTTAGTGCTGCAGACTCCAGTAGTGATGTAAAATGTGACAGTGATGTATCAAAAAGTGCAACTGGACCAGGTGAGAGTGAGTTACAAAACCATGTAGACAATGATGTGATCGCAGAGGACAGCAGTAGTATTAAAAGTGAGGTTGGTGACAGTAAGAGGGATGTGGCAGATACCACAGATGGAGACAGTCAGGATGTAAAAGATGAAGGTGAGTTTGTTATTATAGCCTTTTTTGTTTGACACTATAATCATCATAATTCTGTGTTTACTTTAAATAAAAAATGTTATTTTGGCACTCATTATTTTTATAAACTTTTAAGTTAATGACTAGGTAATTTACTTAGATTGAGAAATTAGTGTATTTGTTTTTATGGTTTATTGTTTATCTGTGGAATTATAAAAATAGGCTTATTATAGCTCCCTGAAGGGACTTCATATTAATTTTAATGTATTGTTCTTCCTAATTAAAATGCCTAGTAAAGTTCCAAGACAAGCAATTGATGCAGGCTTAACTTTTCGTGTTACACCTGGAAGGAATAATACATTTTCAAATTACTAAAACAGTATTTTAATTCCAGACAAATTAATTAAAGAATCACAAGACAGTGAAGCAAATACAGAAGAAGATAATATAAAAGATGATTTGCCACAAGAGTCAACTTCTCAAGATGAGCCCAGTCAGGACATTAGTGCAAGTAGCCAAGATGTTAACCAAGAAACAGCTGTATGTAGCCAAGAAACTCTGGATGAAAGCCAAACATTCACTCAACTAAGCCAAGATACTATTGAAGAAAGCCAATCATACACACAAGCTAGCCAAGAAACTCTTGATGAAAGCCAAACATTCACTCAACTGAGTCAAGAAAACAGTGAAGAAACAGTCACAAAAACTGACGATGCTGTAGAAATTAAAGATGCTAGTAATAAAGCTGAAGCAAAAGGCAAGAAAAAGAAAAAAGGGAAAGCAGCTGATGGTGCTAAGGTGGAAAACATAGACAATGATGACGATGGTCAGCCTCAATTTGAGACAGCTCCAAATATTTCTGTGGACGATAACCATCAAGAGGATCATACACAGGTAAATAATGGTATTACTTTAATCTTTAAAAGACTATAGATTGAGTTCAAATACTGTTCTTTTTACACTTTACAATCTAGATTTCTTATGCTCCTTAGTTTTTAATTTGTGAGTAAATACATATAAATGTGAAAAAGAACTACTGGGGGTTTATGTCCTTAAAATGCATAATTTGAATTAATTCAAATGTTTTTGATCAGCTTAGTTAATGTAAAGCTAAGGAGCCAGGGGTGCGGGTTGTTCGAAAGAGATACCATGGCCCCTGGCACACAGGCAACTGAGGGAACATGGGTGGGTTTTAGTCAGTAAAAGTCTGACATGCACTCCTGCTTCACCCAGAGCAGAAGTTATTTGATTTCCCAACCTCAAAAAAAAAAGGTATAGCCTGTATTTGATTCCAAAATGGCTTTCGAAACATTCTGGCAAAAGCAAAAAATGGACCTGTGTTGGTCCAATTTTTGGTTTTACTTTTAAAACTTCACAAAATATTTTTACAGGCCCTTGACCCATTTGATGCTCTCCTGAAAGACACAACAGACTCTAGTCAAGCAAATGAGACGAGGGAGACTTCAGATATAGGCGTCACTGTGAACATAGATGATGAAGATGATGATCATAATGCTGAAGACCACCAAGCTGATGGTGATGTGCATGATGATGATGAGGAACATCATACAGGTATTGTGGGATATACATATGTGATATTTTACATACTAATTACCCTCGGTGCCTCGAAAAGTATTCTAAGCCATTGGTTTTCTGGGATCTTTGACAGTCGTTACAGGTCGTCAGAAGCCCCAAAGTCTAACAACCAGTCTTACCAAGGGGTATCGTATTACCCAATAACTGGGTTGTGGAGGTCAGGTAAACAGTTGCTCCATTCGAAATGCTGGTATTCAGCTGCAACCGGTTAGAATGGAAGCCAACAGCATAGTTGAGAAAAGGCTAGGCAGATGGATATGTGATACTATCAGTGCTTTTTTTTAGAGAAATTGTATGTAAAATTATCTTTCAGAATAAACCTGAAATTTCTGTGGTAGTGTAAAACGGGCTGTAAATTACTTTGTGATAGTTACACTAGAGGCAGCTCATACTTCATTGCAAAATAACAATAGAACTTTCAGTAGGTATTAATTGTTTAAACATTTCTAAATAGTTTTTACCTTTTTCATCATCTACTTAGCCTTTTCCCAACTAAGTTTAACTGAGACTTCCAGTTTTTAACTTCCTATGGTATCCTAAAACTTTCTGCTTTTTGGTGTAGCGTGTTCAAAGTCAACTATCATCAAAACCCTAGTTTTTTATCATTTTATAACAATACGACAGTAGAGAATACTGAGATTTTTGAACTTCAGAAATCATCTCCCTTAATTTGAATTTTTAATCCCTTGAAAAAAAGCCATCTAATCTACTTCTCTTTTTCAAAATCATCCTCTCGAAGAAGGCGGAGTGACTGAGTTGGTAGATGAACCGGGGGCTGATGAGGAAGTATGTCTCTTACCAGACATTGAAAGAGAAATATCAGAAGCTGACAAGGCCGAGGCAGAGAAGGTTTTAGCTGAGAAAAGAAAACAGGCTGAAGGTGATTCTTTTGTAATTTATTGATAAATCATTTTTTAATTCTTTAAGTAGGTTTTTACAAACACTTTTACACGTCAATCATATTTTTTATTTTTACTAGTTCAGCACCCTAATTGCGTAACTCACGATTCATCATAATCTGTATCGTTTTGAAACGGATTGTTAAACCATTGCTTCATATGTTCGAAAAATGTGTCTGTTCGACAACATAAATAACGCAATGAATATTGTTTAACTGTGAAGACGAAACCAATTATGATCAATCGTGAGTTACGCAATTAGGGTGCTGGTCGGCGTTTCCTATCTGACTACTCTGAGAAGAAAGGCCGAAACAAACTCAGAGGTCACAGTCTCTTTAAAGACCACACATAATCTTGGCCAGTTCATGTGAAGACCATGTGGATTGGTGCTTTGAGGAAAGAACCACAGATTGAGTGGGCCTGTCCATTCAGTGCACGCATTTATCAGTAATCATACTGCTCAACTTGGAACTTGAGGAGCTCAACAATTTGACGAACAATACCAAAGAAAGTACATTTTGGTAGGCCGCATAAAGTACTCAAACTGCCAGATTATTATAAAAAGTAACTGAGAAATAGATGAAACATAAAAACAAAAATACAAAACATGGCCCACATAATCCTTACATTCACAATTATTAAAACCATTCATGTCAAAGTGTATATAATAATTATCAAATGTCAAAGAGTATGGGTTAGCAAAACATAAAAACAACATTCAGCATGCAAAAATTGGAGCAGGTCCAAATCCCAAGCTTTTTGTCCTCAATACAGGAAAAGTTTTTATCCAGTGCGCAAATTGTTACCATGAATTCAGCATATCATTCTAGATCCCCCCCCCCCCCCCCCCTACCGCAGAAATTTTTCGCCGGTAAAAAAAATAAAAATGCTGTTTCATGGAAAACTGCAATACCTACGCGGTCAAAATGTATGGAACAGCTGTTTTTTTTTTTTGTTCAACCGCCGAAAAATTTCTGCGGTAGGGGGTCTAGAATGATATGCTGAATTCATGGTAACAATTTGCGCACTGGATAAAAACTTACCCTGTATAATCTTTAATGGTATAAAAGGCTTTCAGGCACAACTTACGTTTAATGAATGATTTAAATTTATTGAGACTTAGATCTTGAACATGGCTTGGAAGTTTATTATTAAACCATATACATTGACATCTGAATGACCCACCTATTTTCTTGAGCATTGTTGATGGTACAACAAAAGAGATGGACAAAATGTGCCCCACCGTGTACAAACATAAATTTATTGCAGTTAAATTGAATAAAAAAATAAAGAATTTTTAATAATTTTTATGCTTTGTACCAGAAGTGGACAAATAATCATAATTAAAAGTATTTTGTATGATTTTGCTCTACATCAAGAAGCTTGTAGGTAAAAGTGGAAGCCACACTCCAAATAAAAAATTTAACACACATACATAAGAACTAGACAGTGATATGTGATTTCTCTTAGGTATTTAGAGTGTTGCCTCCACTTTTATCTATAACATTCTTGCTCTAAATCACGTTTTAATGGTGCCATAATTAACAAAGATCATGAAAGGGGAAAAATAATAATTTAACACTTAAGAAAAACAAAACAAGCATAGCAGGCCTAGACTCGTAAATTACTCGTAACCCTAAATGTATAAAACATATTTTTTGTATGTTTTCTTATAATTATATAAATCGAACCATCTGTAATTTAATTTATATATGTTAGTGCAGTTACGGATAGGATAATTTCACGTTACTACTGGCAGCACCTCCGACAAATGTCAATTCTTACCGTAACGACAATTTGATTGTTAACCCTTAACTACCTACCCCTTATTGAAGGTATATCAAGTTTGAGCAACCTAGGCAAATATATTTTTTTGCATCGGAAATACTAGTATTGGGTTTCTGTTTTTTTTTGTGACCACACACAGAGCATGTCTTGCAGCTCTCTAGCCTATCTGCGCCATTAGTTCTACTTCCTGCGGTTGCAAGAAGCTGTTCTTCGTCGAGTTGCAATAGTTGACACTAATTTTTATCTAGCATTTCATCTGTGAAATACTGGTTCCAGATGTAATGCGGAGAAGACGACCCATTGAGTATATCTCTATAAGGTGTCCCTCTCTTTTTTGCAGTATGTTATGTTGCTATGTTCTAGTACGATAAGTGATGTATGATGACCAGCGAAAGCGATTCTCACCGCAATAGAAATATCTTCCTGGACTTCAATCAATCAACTCAGCCTATCGCTCTCCCAGGTTGCGCCACAACACTAGAGTGTTGCTTTCTAGAGAAAGCAACACTTTTTTTCCTGGACCTGTTAGTTCGCAATTGGTACGATGTACGACGAGAGAGATACGACTTCGTCTGACGGTGATGAAACCGGAGCCGTAATTTGTGAAAACCAACAATTTCAGAATCCAATCCTCGAACTTCCTTCAACAGAAAATCATCTCCTATATCAACCTCCACATCCATACAGTCTCTATTTGGTAGGTCCTCTTCATCGGATGGTTTTACCACCACACAGCACGCAATAATTATGTTATTAGACGTTAAAACACATTCAATATTTTTTATATTTATTTATTTATTTCAATAAACATTGGATCATACAATTAAACATCACGTGCACCTAGCTTCTGACGTTTCATAAGTGCCCATGCAGGTTTATATGAAATAAAAATATTTTGATTTGATTTGATTTGATTGAAACTAGATTACAAATGATTAAACAAATTTACACTTAAAATTGAAAATTATACATTAACTAGCTTCCGCCCGCGGCTTCGCCCGCGTGGAAGTCGGAAATTATCCCGCGGGTACGTTCATCCAAATCCTCTCAATCGTTTTTGCGTGATTGAGTAACATACATTCCAAACATCTTCACAAACTTTCACAATTATAATATTAGTAGGATAAATATTTCTCTATTAACGTTAACAATACAAAGTGATGTGATTACTATCCTTCACACAAAACCATCTCAGCAAGTTTCAGGTTTATAATAATATGGCTCAGGTATATGTGTATATTATTTACTTCTGCACAAAAAACTCTTCAAACAAACTATATCCCCCTTTTCACCCTCAAAGGGGTTAACTTATTTAGTCTTTTGTTACTATTACATTATTTAACTTCTAGGATATTTATACCAATTTTCGAAATTCGCATATTATTCGCGTTTATGTAACGTAACTTGCTAGTTTGGATATAAATAAACCGCGTTGTGGTCGGAAATTATCTCCAAGGGTACATACTACCAGGATAGAAATCATTCTACATCCTAACCTACCGAAATCTGTTACAAAAGGCGTGAAATGGCAGCAGATAGACAGATTAATTTAATAAATATGGATTGTCGTAGCAACATCATGTCTTATCGTTTTAATTCTAACATTGGGAGCTTTTATCTATGGCAGAGGCAGCAGCAGAAGCGGAAGCGTCGGTGCCTATAGAAGGGACGGACGCTGATGTTGCAACAGCCAGTACGAAAGAGCAGACAAACAGTGAGGTGACCGAGCATACAGAAACTGACGCGGCTAATGAAGAGGCATCGCAGGAAAATGGTGGAGGTGAGTACAATCATACCCTGCGTCCTAACCGGCTACTGTCGCGCGAATGCGGAAATACGTGGTCGTTTACTAATTTCGTCGTTTTTTAATGTTGTAGAGATTAATTACGATAACATGGCGCGCCCCTCCATGTTACTATTTCAATGCGTGTAGTCGCATCCTTACGAAAGAGTTTGTATGTAGTTGTAAGTATTCGTCTTCAGTAGCGTCTCAGTACGCACACTGCACAATGCGAGTCTTGGTGACATTTTGAAAATACTTTCAAACGTTTTGAATTTTGGAGGGGCGCGCCCTGTTATCGTAGTTAATCTCTACATACGCGACTTGATTGAGCGCGCAATTATGTCATATTTATTCAAGATGGCAGGATCATCGATGCGCATGGATTCAGTACATGATTGTGAACCCTCCTGAGTAGACATTTTTCGAGGGTTTTTTTTTATTTTTTTGCAGATTCATACATTTTGACCGCGTGAGTATTGTACCACTGTGGGAAACAGCGATTTCATATTTAACTAGCTTTTGCCCGCGGCTTCACCCGCGTTATCAATTTACACAAAACTTTAACAAATTGTATACCTAAACCTTCAGTTCAGGGTTCAGTAGTTTTAGACGCGGCGAAGGACTTTGTTTCATAATACGTAGTGATGGTGGTAATAACCGACGAATGATTTCATCGCAGAATGGTTCAGAATCATGTACTGAATCGATCGTAACAGATTGTGCATCGACGTCCCTGCAGGGTTTACCCTGTATAAACGAGCGCGACTATCTCGTACGCACGCGATTTCGCTTTCGGTTAGGACGCGGCTATACGTGATTGTTTCAGGTTTAACTGACTGTTTTCAGACTCGAATAAAGCCATGACGAAGGATTTCGTTACTACGGAAATATGTATTAAATAAAGACTTTTTTGTAACTCTCAACATGCTGATCACTAAAAATAATGACTTCTATCGAAATTGGTATTTTTCAGACAAAGAAATCGAAAACGAACACGATGAATCAGTAGAAGCCGAAGAAAATGAAACCCCTCATATTATTCAAGAGATTAGCTCTTTCGACAGTATTTGCGCACAATGTGAGACAGAACAAGCATGCACCTTCCGATTCTTAACCAAGGACAACGAGGCCAACTACTTATGTAGCGAGAAGTGTGTCAAAGAATACAAAATTGAACACTCTGGACAGTACACAGTCACACACAAGAAATATCTGATAGAAGAAATTCTACCCAAACCCATGAATTGCTCAGAATGTGAAGAAAAAAAAACATGCTACTTTTATTACAACTATGACGGCGAGGATACTAACTATTGCTCAATGACTTGTCTCAACAGTATGATGGCCGACGAAGTCGACAAATATGTGTTTAAACGACGAAGAATAGTCGTCGAAGAGATCACGCCAAAAGAAGCAGAGTGCTATGTTTGTAATGAAAACAAAAAGAGTTCATACACATTCAGCAGGTACGGAGAAAACCATTATATTTGCGGGAACATCTGTATTAAGAACTTAAACGGCAAAGAAAACGGTAGATATATGATCAAGAAGAAGAGAGTATCCAGAAAACAGCCGCCTCCACAGCCACAGAACCCTCCATTACTGAAATTGAAAGTTATTAGCAATGCAACTGATAAATATTTAGACGAAGCTTATAAAATACAAGCGAAAACGCCCGCGATGGTGCAAGCCGCGAGGGAGGACAGAGAACGGACTTTCGTCAGAAAGTGTAACCAATGCACGCTAATACTTAACGTCGACGAGAAAATACTGACCTGGGAAACTATGGACTTTTGTGACGAATTGTGCTTAGGAAGGTATCAGAACAAAATTGGAGCAAGATGCGCTAATTGTAAGAACACAGTCCAGCACACTAGCTTAGGAAAATACTGCGTCAGATTCGGTTTCGATATCCGGCAGTTCTGTAACTGGGCGTGTTTAGAAGAGTTCAAGAAAGGTTTAAAGATATGTTGTTACTGTCAAAGGGATATATCTGTGGGTCATCAAGGTTTTCTAGCTCCAGTAGGTGATAAGGGACAGTTTAAAGACTTTTGTTCACAAGCTTGTATGGAGAAGTTTGATCAAATGAGTAAAAACCCGATACCTCAGCCAGTGTGGGCGAAATGTGCGGTGTGTTCCTTAGAAAAAGCGACGGCTATCGAAGTGGAAGTGAGTGACGAATTGTCGCAGAGGTTGTGTTCGGACCCGTGCTTTGCAGCTTTCAAATTCGTCAATAATATCTTCCCTGGTGAGTATTTTTGCATCAATTCATATAGCACAAATAGCTGATTCTGTTATGTAGTCACTTGGTACCCATTAAATCTCGTACCACAATACAAATCTTACGCAGCAATGAATAAACTGCGTATTCAATTGCTTTCAGACAATTTTGTAGTACAGACGCCAGCACATCAAGCTACTCCAATCTGTCAAATTTATTTGATAGATTTTCAACTTTATACCATAAGTATGCTTATGGTATAAAGTTGGTGGTTGGTGTAAGGTTCATGTTCAATTGGGAAAATTTGACAGTTTAGGGTAGGTTGACCTGCTGGCGTCTGTACATTGCTTCTCCTGCCACTAAAGTAAACCCACTCTTCATAAAAAAACTAATACATCTCTATCCCACAGACCAATGTCGCTGGTGTAAAAAATACTTTGAGCGCAAACAAAGTAAATGCTTCACCATCTACGAAGGTTCAAGCGCTCACTGTTTCTGCTCAAAATCGTGTATGAACGTGTACATCAGTAATTCACGGCATATAGTGCCATGTAACTGGTGCAAGGTCAAGAAGTACAACTTTGATATGATCAGGCGGGTGCAGCCGAATGGTCAGGCCATTATGATGTGTTCACTCAACTGCTTGAATCTCTACCAGGTTTCTGTTAATGCTGTGTCCTCCAGAAGGTTAGTAGATCAATGTTTTATCATCACTATAGCCTGATGCACTGTACAAAATAATTGCATGTGGCATTCCATAAATTCAAGCAACAATAAGAGTCCTTCAGTTTTATTGGATCAATATACAGGATCAAATGATATTATCTAGCAAAACTACACTGACATGAGGTGGTATTGATATTTAAACACGATAAAGTTAAATAATAATTGATTTGATGATCACTTGAAAGAAAGAGTTTCAAAAGTCGTTTTTATTTTTTGTGTAAACGATATCGTGTATCGATATCTGAACACGATAAAATACCAAACCCATAACACCTACGGAGTTTTGCTAGCTAATTTAATTTGACCTTGTATTGCACGGCAGCACAAGTAAATTGTTGAGCCTTCTGAGCGTTTGTAGAACTATGAACATGCGTTTTGTGTAAGTAGTTGTACTAAAAAAGACACTGTTTTCAGAACAAAATGTGATATGTGCAAACGGACTTCACTAGCGCAGTATCATTTAACAATGTCCGATGCTACAGTTAGGAATTTTTGTTCCTACCAGTGCGTTATGTCATTCCAGGTAAGATTTTTATTTCAAAATAAAGGTTTCTTAGTACTCACTGTTGTTACATATGGAGCTTTTATGCAAAATATCAAACTTCTAGATCCAGCAGTTTAGGCAGTGTGTTGTATGGCACTGAATTTAAGATTTTAATTGATTAGTGTCTTTTAGAGAAATTTATAAACATACTTAACCTTTTTATAATGTATGCAGGGACAATACTCAAAACACCCGCTAATGCCGGGCGAGTCTATCGACCAGCAGAAAGCGGTGCCCACTGGAGCGCCACGGCGGACCTACCCAAATGCTGCTAAAACTAATGGTAAGACTCACTACACAGACTTTAATTTATGCATTAAAATATTATAATAATAATTTATTTAATAAAAACGTACAACGTACTACAGTAATACATTTTCCATACAATTATAGTGCCTAAAAATAAACTATTTCTAAAATATTTTTATTACAAGAGCAAGTGACAATGTTTCGGAATTAGAAATTTAGGTAGCGACCCGCCCGATCTAGGTTTATTTAAACATGTGCTTCGGGCCATCACTTTACATTTTAATTAAATTAGGACATTACATTACATTACATTTAAAATTAAATTGATATAAAAATAATCTATTAACAACTATTTAGATACCCACACATAAAGTTCAGTTTGCATTACAATTTCAAAAATTGTAAATCTCTCTCTTTCAATAGTCATTCAGAAATACACTCAGTGTGCATACACACGAGCCGAGTCAACGGCAGAGGCAACTGCAGCCGTCGACAAAATGCCGGTCATGTATGGCAGCCGCCGACAAGAGTTTTGGACAGTCATAGACACTCGTCGACAGCCGCGGGCTTAGCATAACGCTTTGTATTTATACGAAGAATAGACAGTGCTTTTTCAATACAAAGTGACATTTCGTTCCAACATTTTTGTAATCGCACTGTAGATTTACTTCTACAATCTGTCATTTAGTCTTTCGTTTCTAACGATATTTGTCTAGGTCCTTATAAATGTAGACTATTTCAGAAGAATATTTCTTCCCAAACTGTCAAAATCACACTGACAACAAAACTTTCTACAAAAACATGATTCGTTTAGAACGCATAACTGTGATAATGAATAGAAAAACATAGCTATCTTATCCTATTGTACATCATTTATTTAATAGTCATGCCTATTCTTCCGTCGACAAATCGGTGCTCGTGCTAAGAAGCCTGCAGTTGCCTCTGTCGTTAACGCGTGTCGCTCGTATGTGAGCACTTAATCTACACTAGCGTCATCATCATAATTTCAGCCGAAAGACGTCCACTGCTGAACATAGGCCTCCCCCAAGTCGCACTAGCATAAAATTGATTATTTTTATGTGGTGATAACATAAAAACTAGGATTAGAATGGACGATAGATAACTGGTATGTTTCTTCCCTCACAGCCACCAAAGCGCAGCAGCGCGCAGGCGGCATGCCAGTGATCTCAAGCGTGCAGTCCCTGGCGACGCCGCCGCCCCTCATGCCGTCCATGACGCGCCAGAAGTCCAAGCGCCTGCAAGTACAACAGCCTCCCCCGCCCGAGCCCGAGCCCCCTGCAGCGCCCAAGACGCCCCCTCCGCCCCCCAAACCCCCCACACCCCCGCCACCTCCTCCCCCTAAAATCTACAATCATGTTATAGTCAAAACGTTACCCCCACGGGAAGTAGCGAACAAATCGACCATGTCGAAACCGATGATGGTGTCAAAAGGGGTTTCCTGCCGACCTCATCCTTGTACTAAGGAGTGTCAAACAGATCCTAGCTTAGAACGACGAGTACTTATCCCTGTTCCTGTACCTATTTATGTTCCTGTGCCGATGGCGATGTGGTCGATACCCTTCCCAGTACCAGTGCCCATTCCACTTCCTATACCGACCCCAATATTCATCCCTACGACTAGGAATTCAGCTAAAGGCATTATGAAGGAGATCAATAAAATCCATGATAAGATGCCCACGGATCCGTTCGAAGCTGAACTGCTGATGATGGCGGAAATGGTGGCTGGAGACAAGAAGAAGGATCAGAGTGATTCGGATACGGATGACGATAATGGTGTGTATAAATATTAACATATTTTTTATGTGTAACTGGCGACCCGCCCCATGTATTGCAAGGTTTTTACGACTTTATTTATTTATTTGGTATCTCCAACAAAGGATATGAGAAAATGCTTCTGGTACGTTTGCTTGTTTGCTTGGCTACGTCTGATACGTAGCGAGATAAGAATCGACGCTAAGTTGTTATGTCAACACGCAATGTTGAAGTTTCTTTCTTGAGTTAATAAAAGGCTGCGTGTAAAGTTATGGAGGGAAGCTACCACTTAGTGCATGCAAAAGTATAATTGCTAGGTACGAGACAAGATTATTTCATCGTATTTGCATTTATTTTTTGTAATTGCTTGGTAGAAGTCATTATTAAATAACAAGACCCCTCTGTGCCTGGGGGCCTACTCTCTAAGCACGAAATCCGGAATCTCGGTCGAACTTACGGACGTTTCCAACTCCGTATCACTTACGGATGGGCCCCAAACTAAGAATGAATATGGTATTTACTAATTTGATAAAAACTATTTTAATTTGAAGATTGGGACGATATATTATACAGAAAAATAAAAACAAATTCTTTTTCGTTGTTGTGAATTTACTGCTAAAACGCTCCTTACGATGACTTTTTATCACGTGACATCGTGACGTCAGCTTTGTGTAAACAGCACCAATACAAATACTTGGTTTGGCGCAGTTTTAGAAGTATTTGTGCACAGAGGCACCGCACACGAGTGATTTCACTTTATATCCATAAAAAATCTTGTTAATTATAAACACGACACGCACTTGTTTACTTACCAACTACTTTAGTTTACACAAAATTGACATCACGTGCCGACCTACCTCTGTCGTGTAGTCGAGGCCTATTTGACGGACAGGGCCGTCACCTGGGAGAGTAGAACCGGCGCGGAGCCGAGTGATGTCGTGCGGTCTTCCACAGGGATCGGTCCTGGGGCCGCATCTGTGGGACATCGGGTACGACTGGGTGCTGCACGCCGACCTCCCTAGTGGCGTCAGTGTAGTTTGCTATGGTCCTGGCACAAGGGAGGTTGCACCAGGCGGCGGCCGACTTATTGACACACGGGGTTGCAACAATTGTCGAGAGGATTCAGCAATTGGGACTCGAGGTGGCCTTGCACAAATCCGAGGCACTGTGTTGTCATGATCCTCGGAACGCGCCACGACTTCCCAAATAACGGTAGGAGGAGTTCACATCGGTGTCGAGTCGACGATGAAGTACCTGAGATACGTCCTCGACAGCCGGTAGAATTTCGTGGAGCATTTCCGACGTTTGACTCCCAGACTGGAGCGAGCCGGGGCTGCCTTAAAGCGGCTCCTGCCCAATCTAGGGGTCCAAACGCCTCTTGCCGGAGGCTCTACGCAGGTGTCGTACGGTCCATGGCCCTTTATGGGGAAACGGTGTGGGCGCCTTCTTTGAGGCGCCAACCAGCCCGCCGGCTAAACGCGTCCCATGGCCATCCGGTTGATCCGGGAATACCGCACGATCTCCGGTGAGGCGGCGAGCCTCCTTGCCGTATTCCGCCGTGGGATCTGGATCTGGAGGCAAAGGTCCTCGCGCACAGAAATCGCGGCACAGCGAACAGAGCTCCGGCGGGATCTCATGGCGACATGGCACAGAGTGTGATTGTCGCAACCCAGTGCTGAGCACGTCACAATAGGGTATTTTCCAATTTATTAAAAACTATTCTAATTTGAAGATTGGGACGAAATATGTAACAGAAAAATAAAAGTGAATTGATTTATATCCATTTTCTCAATTAAAAACGAGTTAAACCAAATTTATTTTTCGTTGTTTTGAATTTACCGCCAAAACGCTTCTTACGATGACTTTTTACCTCTCCGTGGTTCTCTGACAACCAGTCTTAACAAAGAGGTATCGTATTATCCAGTAACTGGTTTGTGGAGGTCAGATAAGCAATCGCACCATGTAAAATCAGCTGCATCCTTTTACACTGGGAAAAGGCTAGGTAGCTTATGAGAAGTCAGTATTGCGTAGCTCATTAGTTTCAATCGTAAAACGAACTCAACGGATTGCTTCTCACACCACTGAAGAAGTAATACTGGTTACTTCTTCAGTGGTGTGAGAAGCAATCCGTTGAGAAATATCTGCCGTTTTATTCCACATTCAGAAAATATGTAATGTATTTGCAGAAGAAAGCTTCAGTCCTGTCGCCGGCATTGACGGCAACAACGCCTTCGGTGAGGACATGCTGCAGATGGCGCTTAAGATGGCCACGGAGTATGAAGACCAGCCTGTGGACCTGGAGTCAGCCATGACGGCGAATACCATCACGCCGAGCTCTCATCCTGGTATGCCTGGTGAGTTTGATGTCTTGTTGCAGTCATTAGGATTTTGTAAGTTCATTTACGTGGTATATGATTGAGAGAAGTATGAGAATGAAACATAAGTTATTTTCGCTGACATTGTGGTTGATCAATATTGGCTTGTTTTTTTGCTATAGATTGTCCTACTATGTATAATTTTTATTTATACTTGTTTGTATCACAAATTAATGACTAAGCAAAATGACAGTATACACGTAAGACTCAACAAACTGTGCTACTCAACCTATTTACTCAAGTAGTACCAATAATCAAATCGGGTAGTGCTAGACCAGATCTATTGTCACATTTGAATTCAAATGGGATTTTACACAGTCGACAGTTTGGCTCCACGAAAGGTAGATCGACGACTGAAGCAGGAGTAAAACTTATCAGTTATAATTCGGAATCCTGGGAGAAGTCCCAGGACGCAGCTTACATTTTCTGAGACCTTTCAAAATTGTTTGACTGCGTTGACCACAATACACTGATCTGTAAATTACAGCACTACGGAATTCGTGGACGAGCTGCTGATCTTGTTCTTTCCTATCTATCTAACAGGCAGCAAAAAGTAAACGTTAACGGATCAACTCCCTGGGGCTCTCGTTAAAATGGGTGTGCCTCATGGTTCAATTCTTGGCCCTTTCTTATTTCTAATTTACATTAAGGATCTTCCTTACATGATGGCTAATTTCTCGGCTATCATTTTATTCGCTGATGACAATGATGTCAACGATTGTCAATTAATTTATCGATTGGAGAACCTCTTCCATTTTGAAGTTTGTGAACCTCTTCCATTTTGAAGTCTCTAAAAAATGTGTAACATACGTCAGGTCTAGAAGGCGAGAGCATGCACCACCACCACATGATGGTCCTGGAGCAACAGCGCGCGGTCGCCGCCCTGCGCGCGTCTGCCGCGCCCCGCAAGCGTGCGCCCGCGCCGGCGCCGGCCGCGCGCCCCACCCGCGCCTCCAAGCGGCGCCGCGCAGAGCCGCCGCCCGCGCCGCTGCCCGAGCCGCCGCGCGAGCCGCAGGAGAAGCCGGACGCTAACATGTGTCTCAAGGTGAGCTGTTACTGTACTGTGTGCGCCGCGCCGGCGCCGGCCGCGCGCCCCACCCGCGCCTCCAAGCGGCGCCGCGCAGAGCCGCCGCCCGCGCCGCTGCCCGAGCCGCCGCGCGAGCCGCAGGAGAAGCCGGACGCTAACATGTGTCTCAAGGTGAGCTGTTACTGTACTGTGTGCGCCGCGCCGGCGCCGGCCGCGCGCCCCACCCGCGCCTCCAAGCGGCGCCGCGCAGAGCCGCCGCCCGCGCCGCTGCCCGAGCCGCCGCGCGAGCCGCAGGAGAAGCCGGACGCTAACATGTGTCTCAAGGTGAGCTGTTACTGTACTGTGTGCGCCGCGCCGGCGCCGGCCGCGCGCCCCACCCGCGCCTCCAAGCGGCGCCGCGCAGAGCCGCCGCCCGCGCCGCTGCCCGAGCCGCCGCGCGAGCCGCAGGAGAAGCCGGACGCTAACATGTGTCTCAAGGTGAGCTGTTACTGTACTGTGTGCGCCGCGCCGGCGCCGGCCGCGCGCCCCACCCGCGCCTCCAAGCGGCGCCGCGCAGAGCCGCCGCCCGCGCCGCTGCCCGAGCCGCCGCGCGAGCCGCAGGAGAAGCCGGACGCTAACATGTGTCTCAAGGTGAGCTGTTACTGTACTGTGTGCGCCGCGCCGGCGCCGGCCGCGCGCCCCACCCGCGCCTCCAAGCGGCGCCGCGCAGAGCCGCCGCCCGCGCCGCTGCCCGAGCCGCCGCGCGAGCCGCAGGAGAAGCCGGACGCTAACATGTGTCTCAAGGTGAGCTGTTACTGTACTGTGTGCGCCGCGCCCCGTACATAAATTTCATCCAGAGAAGATGTCACAATATAAATATGGACCGTATGAAACCTAGGCCTATTGTTGAAAATACAGCGTTTGACGTCACTCTATGACGCGGGACGTGAGTGGCGCGCCTGGGTAAGGATATGATAAGACGAAGGAGGCTGACGACAGCAAGTCCCGTTACCGCTATTGGTGGGCTCCAATCAAAGTATTGAATGTCGCTACGAATTCATTGATCATTTCTGCGCGTAGAGTAGGGTGTCTATATGATTTAGTATGTAAAGTTTACTTGAAATAAGTAATAGTTTTTACTGATAGGACCATTTCATTTTAGGTTTAAAAAAATGACTTTTATACCCTGTTTTTGTCAGACGGTATAAAGTCAGCCGGTATAACCAAATGTAGTTAAATGTATATTTTCCTTGGAACAACCACCATATAGCAAAACAACAGAAAAAACAATATTCAAGCTGTGTAACTTCCGGACTCCAATCACAACTAGGTTATCATTAAAATGTAACCAACTAATTATTCTTTCACCAAAATATTATACTTACCATATTTCCAACCATTTGCAGTACACATTCGGCGTCAACGCGTGGAAACAATGGGTGATGACGAAGAACGCGGAAATAGAAAAGAGTTCAATACGACGGAAGCCTTTCAAGTCGGAGATACTACAGTTAACTGCCGACGAACTCAACTATTCGCTGTGTCTGTTCGTCAAGGAAGTGAGAAAGCCGAACGGCAGCGAGTACGCGCCGGATACTATTTATTATTTGGTTTTAGGTGAGTTCACTTAACTTGTTTTATAAGAACGTGGATCAGCGCTCTAAAATAAGTTACAGTAGGCTGTGCCGGGACGACACGTTATTATCGCACTCGCGCGCATACCATTGTGGCGGAATCTACAACGCCTCATGCGAACTACGCATCAAAGACTTGACATCACACAAATCCTACATCGCGCAAGCTGAGTTTACCTCGCGACTCGTATGTATGTAACATCCCGACATCAACCGTCGGGCAGTAGCCCACTAGACAGAATACCCGTCTGGTCGGAGGATCTCCTTTTTCCATAGAGTATAAGTGAACTTAACACCCTGTTCCTTCTGCCAGGGGTGCGGGTTCGTTCGAAAGAGATACCGCAGCCCCTGGCATACGGGCTACTGAGGGAACACGGATGGGTTTTAGTCAATAAAAGTCTGACACGCTCTCCTGCTCCACCCAGAGCGGGAGAAGTTATTTGATGATTTCCCACACAAAAAAAAAAACCAGCCTGTTTCTTATGCCTCTATACCATATTCTGCGGCGGATGGCGCTTTATCTACGCGGTGTGGCCATACGAAAAGTTAATTAAATGGTGTCAAAAACGCGCTTGTTGTGTGATTGTTTATCGCTTTCTAAAGAAACCAAAGGATCGGGCTTGTAACGATCTGTAACGGCTGCCAAAGTTTGACGAATGACAGCTGGGATCTACGGGACCAACGGCTTAACGTTGTTCCCTCGGATCAACCTAGGCAGGCGTAGGTTCACCTATTCGATCGACTCGTGCGGCTGTTATTACTTGCCCCGAATCCCAGTTTTGTTGATGTCTGCTCAAGGCGGATTGGCGATGTTATTTCTAAACTGTGAAATATTAATTTTCAGGTATACAACAATATCTCTTCGAAAACGGTAGAATAGACAATATATTTACGGACCCCTATTACGAGAAGTTCACGGACTGCTTAGATGAGGTCGCTAGGAAGTTCTCCGTTTTATACAATGACTCACGTAAGTATGTTTCAAGATATTTCACTAGTTTCCAGACTGTTTGGATGATTTGTTTAAGCACACACCAAGTCTACAGGGTGTAAAAAGACACATCACATAGCCGTCAACTGCGCTTTCTGTACTTGAAATTAGTTTCGAGTACAGAAAGTGATGTGTCTAAGTAACATTGCACAAAAATAATCTGGGAAACGACTTTTATTTTTGTTGTCAATATTTGCTGTTTGCGGTAGTGCGCAATAGAAGCACGCAAATAGGGTATTTTCCAATTTTTCAAAAACTATTCTAATTTGAAGATTGGAACGAGATATTTAACAGAAAAATAAAAAGAAATAATTTTCTCAATTAAAAACGATTAAAACCAAATTTATTTTTAGTTGTTTTGAATTTACCGCCAAAACGCTTCTCACGATGACTTTTTATCACGTGACGTCAACTTTGTGTAAACTAAAGTAGTTAGTAAGTAAATAAGTGAATGTCGAGTTTAAAATTCACAAGATTTTTAATGGATATAAAGTGATATTACTGGTGTGCGGTGCCTCTGTACAAAAATACTTCTAAACCGGCGCCAAACTAAGTATTTGTACCGGTGCCGTATAAACAAAGTTGATGTCACATGTCACGTGATAAAAAGTCATCGTAAGGAGCGTTTTGGCGGTAAATTCAAAACAACGAAAAATAAATTAGATTTTAATCGTTTTTAAGTGTGAAAATGTGTATTAATAAATTTATTATTATTTTGCTGTTAAATATATCGTCCCAATCTTCAAATTAAAATAGTTTTTATGAAATCGGAAAATACCCTATTATTGTGCTTAGTGGTGCATGTAACAGTGCGGGGCGGGGGGAGGGGGGGGGGGCAGTAAGGGGTATTTATAGTTGTGTTTTATCAGTCAAAACTGGCTGCTATAAAAAAAAAAATACTGTAAAAGTTGGAAAAATTTACCTTCAATGTCTCCATAACCAGAAGTTTGCCAGGTATGGTCCAAAACAATGATTACATGTACGAAGAGTACACGTGCCTCTCGGCTTCGTTTAAGTGTATTTCTACACCCGATGTAAGTCTACTAAATGTCTTTGTCCTCCATTTCCAGAATACATAGTAACTCGAGTGGAAGAGGAGCATTTGTGGGAGAGCAAGCAGCTCGGCGCGCACTCGCCACACGTCCTTCTATCTACACTCATGTTCTTCAATACAAAACATTTTAATTTAGTGGTGAGTGTTATATATAGAGATCGGATATTCGGATGCATATTCACCTAAAGCTGAGGTGTTGGCTAATACAGAACGCGGTTTTTTATCGAAATAATCTTAATTTAATGTAAAAAAATATATATTTAATAACTAACTCACACCACCCCTTCTCTTATAGACTTACACTCTACATACACATAAATATTACTTGCATCAGGGTTAATTTTAAATAAAAAATATGCATTTGAATACAATCCTAATAATTTAGAAGTCGCTTCCATACTATACACCTGACTAGAAAGCTTTATAAATTCCCGGTGTTCCTGGAATCCCGGGATATTTTTTACGCTAATAATAATTTCTCTTCATTAATTTCTTCCATACTTTCATAACTACCTAACTGTATAGAGTATGTGTGTGTGTGTTTTGTGTGTATGTTTGTAACAAGTAATGAAAGCTCCAAAAAATGCAAGGTGCAGTGATCCTATTCTTAGGGCTGATTTATCAGCTTTTGCATAGAAAATATGTCAGATTGACATTTATTCTTCAGATAAAACTTATCTGGCTATCGAAAAATCAGCCAGTAGTTAAACTTATTACTAACACGTACATTCCGCGGAAAGTAGTGTTCCCAAAATACTGCAGCTATACTAACAACTTCATAATCTCTCGTTTCAGACAGTAGAGGAACATATGCAGCTATCATTCTCTCACATAATGAAGCATTGGAAGAGGAACCCCAACCAACCCGGCCAGGCGAAGATACCCGGATCAAGGAATGTCCTGTTAAGGTTTTATCCCCCACAATCCGCATTAGGTAAGTACTTAACAAATAAAGGCACAACGCGACACTTGTAGAATAGTTTCTATGAAAACTGTTCTACCAGGATCGCGTCGCTCCTGTCTGCGGGGGCCTTATATTAGAACATTATTTTCATGATTAAGATTATTTCCGTATGTAAACTCAGTTTTCTTCCCATGGTGTTATTCAGAAACTACAGAATGATACCTACATACCACCAGCAGGCTTAGCACGAGCATCGATTTGTCGACGGAAGAATAGACATGACTATTAAATAAATGATGTACAATAGGATAAGATAGCTATGTTTTTCTATTCATTAGCACAGTTATGCGTTCTAAACGAATCATGATTTTGTAGATAATCGTAGATACTTTGTGGCCGTCGAGTAGAAAGTTTTGTTGTCAGTGTGATTTTGACAGTTTGGGAAGAAATATTCTTCTGAAATAGTCTACATTTACAGGGACCTAGACAAATATCGTTAGAAACGAAAGACTAAATGACAGATTGTGGAAGGATATCTACGGTGCGATAACAAAAATGTAGGAACAAAATGTCACTTTGTATTGGAAAAGCACTGTCTATTCTTCGTAGAAATAAGAACCGTCATGCTAAGCCCGCTGAAGAAGAATCCCTTATACACATTATCTACTTCGTCTCGTACAAAGAAGAATGCCAAGTCTGTTCTTGTAATTAACTCTTCACTCATTTATCTTATTGCAGAAGCAAATTCAAGAAAGAAAAAGGTGTATGAACAACAAGAAAACGAGGAGAATCCACTGCGGTGTCCTGTGAAATTATACGAATTCTACATTTCGAAATGGTATGTTATGATCCTACTTATACCCGGTTTTTGAAAGACTGGTAATTAATCTGCTGTCGAATCTCATTTTAGCGTTTTTTATTGGTGGAACATAGTGACATAGTTACACTGGCCAATGACATTGTAATAGCCTTTCAGAAATCGGGAGAGCATCGCTTGCCAAAGATTTTTACAGGTATTCGGTATATTTTTAACACACAGGCAACTGAAGGAACACGGTTGGGTTTTAGTCACTTAAAGTCTGACACGCCTCCTGCTCCAACCAGAACGGGAGAAGTTATTTGATGATTTCCCACCCTCAAAAAGAAAAAAAGACACTGTCACATCTCCATTAAGTACCCGATGCTTATCAGCCAGTTGCAGAAACGAACTTTAACTTTTAAAGCTGTCATAAAATACTAATGTTCCATTAACTTGTTGCAGAAAGCAACATTACTTATTTTGATGCTTCTTAATTATTACTGTTATTGATCCATTATGTAATGGCATAAATGTTTGTCTTTCTGCAATTGGGTGTATGTCCAGTTTAGGATTGCAATCAACTGCCCAAGATCCAGACAAATTGTTTAGTCTGTTTTTTGTGGGCCTTGGTTAATGTCACTGCCATTAGATTTATTTGAAGGTATTTCGTTCGCAACTCTATTTCTCTATCAGCAGCTAGGATTTTGTATGGGTGACCTGACTCTGTTTAAACACTATCTAGTAAGTTAGGGTTGACTATTCTGATTAAAACTTTTACCTTGGTTTTTTTTTTTCGGCCTTACAAACAGCGTATCACGTAGTAATAATGCATGTTGGAATGTTTATTATATTTTTCCCTTACGACCATTCATTGAATCGGTAAATGAGGGTTTTCTTGAATATTCAAGCCACTAGTGGGCGCCACTTTGACAAGAGGTCTTCCAGTTCGACAATGACATGTCATTCGTTTCATTCATTCGTTCACTATTCTGTCTGTAGGTGCTTTGACACTTTTGACAGGTGGTCGGACGTGATGTCTCAGTGCTGCCACCTAGTGAACGTCATTTCAGAAAAACCTCATTGGAAGACCTTAGTCCACGTTCACGGAAGTAATAAAATCGCGGCGGGAATTTTTCGCGCACTGCTTAGAGTTGAAAATCGAACAAGGTGTTTTTGCCACGCGCTGAGACTCACTCGCGCTTCACTCTCGAAACTCGGTTAAACACTGTGAGTTGAAAATCTAGTGCCCGATAAAATCCCACCGCCATTTTATTAGGTCCCTGGGAACGTAGGCTTGGTCAGCAGTGGATGTGTACAAATAGTTTCATCCATGATGACGCGCCCCTCAGCCCCTTTTCTTAGTTTTTGACAGCTCTCAGTACAAGTGTTAAAGAGTGGGGCGCATCTTCATGGATGGAATTAAGAATATCTATGCAGATTAGATCAAGAATCATGCCAGTCAGCGCCGGAGTAGCAAGATAGGCGACCATAGTCTTTGTCCATCTAGGTTTAAGGATCCCCTAAAACCCGGCGCAGGGTGGAGTGCACCCACAGAAAACCTAGCAAATGTGAACAAGCGTGCAATAGTTGAATTTGTATTAGCTGTATTCCTTGCCAAGTCCCGAACATACTTGTAAATGAGAGCAAGGATCAGCGATTGTATTATCTTTCATGAATTTCATCTGTATTCTTAATCTTAACTATGGGTCATTCTCAGGAGACTCATTATTTGGTTGACTTCGGTGTCATTTTTGTTTTCTAATTTAGGCATGAAATATCAAATCTAGAGTTAACACTCTACTACTAACATGCTTTAAATTAACTCTAGATTTGATATTTCATGTTAACAAGGCCTAAATTAAAAAAAAAAATGACAACGAAGTCAACCAAATAATGAGTCTCCTGAGAATGACCCCTATAGAAAGCAAACGCTTAATCGCAACTCCGATTGCCTGCGCTGACCCATACTTTCACGCATGCCATTTGTTAAAGGGTAGAGCTAACACATTAAATCGGTCGTAGATACACAATTTCAACTTTAAATACTCTGTGGGTGCACCGCCCTTCCCCAGTAGGGCCCACCCAGCTCACCACTCCACTACCAATGATATTATAGTCTATTTTCCAACAGTCCCGAGTCGGTGCGTACGCGCAACGACGTGTTCTACTTACAACCGGAGCGGTCGTGTGTGCCGGACTCGCCCGTTTGGTACTCAACGCAGGCTCTCAGCAGGCAGGCGTTGGCGAAGATGCTGCATCGCGTCAAGATGGTCAAGGAAATCAACATTGCGCTGCTGACCAGCTAAGGTGAGCCGAAAGAAAAATATTTTCAGGAGCATTTAAAATCAACAAAATAACGTGTACGAGGTCAAAAGGGGATCTTATACAGGGTGTAATTTTAATCACCGTTTTCCTCTTAAGGGGTCATTGTACTAATCATTATGAACAACTTTTACTATAGGACCAAACCTAAAATCGTGAAAAACAATCTGCTGTTCCCTAAATTTATGTTCGCATAGCTCGACAAAATGTAGGGAACAGCTGATAACGGTGATTAAAATTACACCCTGCATATCAGCAAAAAGCTGCAATATTTAAAAAAAAAATACCGCAGCGCTGTATCCATAAATATGTATAAAGAGAAGACTCGATAATCAGGAAGATTCTGAAGATGTCAACATCCTTGTGCATGATGCAATCTTCCAAATTACAAAATACCTCTAGGCGAAAAATAAAACTGGCTCTGCAGTTATCAACCAGCCTGGCAGGACAAAGCCCGACTGCATTCACCCGTTAGCTTCGTGAACTCTGAGAAATTAGCTTATGACCATTGGTAACGCCATTATGGGGTACATTTGTAGCGGAAAGAATACATAGTGAGCGGGGGTGGAAACGCCTGTTCCACACCAGATCAGTAAAGCAAGTCATAAATAACACTACACTCACCTATCAAACTTCCAAGAGAATTCTTAAAGCACTTTACTATAGTTGATTTTTTTGTCAGTTTTCACCCAAAATTACGGCGACCTGTCGCGACAGGATTTAGTAGAACACTAAAAATATGTCGTTCGAAACATTCCCTTTTCACGTCTTGGCGACTATCGGCCAATCAGATAGCCGGAACCATGAGCCCTGCGTTTACGTGAAATACTCCTCGATTGGGCAAATTCGGCGCGACCAACATAAAAAATACTCAATTAAATTGAGTATTTTTTCTCATCAAATTTTGATCATCTGCAGACTGTCAATAATTGATTATGTCTTGTTTCAGAGTACATCCCAGTCTGCAAACGGCTTTGAAACTAATGCAGCAATGCGACGCGAATTACTGGCACGGTCCTACAGCCTTTATTTACCGGACATTTGCGAGCGTTGGCTTCGGGTGGCGAGGAACGTTGCGCCCGGCCCATCGTCAGTAATCACTTATCAAATCTGTTGTTGTGGTGACATGTATATTTTTTCTACTTTGTATATCAGTCTGCGTAAAGGACGGCGAACATTACTTTTAAATAAATAGTTTATATTAGATTACGTTATTATAATGTTGCAATGTTTTAGTCGTAAGTTTCTGTGCGGGACTGTTTATGTATGTACAGACAATGGTACTAATTGTATCGTAGAATTCACGTATTGTTTTATTTATCATTATTATCCAATTTCATTTGTATGTTATTATGTTACTCTTAATTTAATGAAAGGTCTAATTTTCTTATTCCAATCATTTAAAAAATTGTAAATACGCCAAGCGAAACAAAAATCACTATATTGTTTCGGAAATGTGTGATACATTCTCATAGTTATAATTGGCGACTTGGGCTTTACCTTCCTCAGTGCCAGGAATTATAAATTTTATAACTGCCCTTGTGTAATATTTGAATATTAATATTAGATAGATATAAGTTATAAATTTCCAGTTTTTTAGTGGCAAATGCACTCATTTGTTATAGTAGAATTCTTTGAAAATGGAAAATGATATAATGTCTCAGATAGAAATTTTTATTGAATATATTATAGCTTAGCGAGTCAGATTCGGATTATATTTTAAGTGTAATGGCATCAGTTGTAAGGTTTAGGTTTAAAGCTGTGTAAAAAGAATACTGATTCTCTAAAACTGAGTTTTATTTTAAAATAACCTGAAAGGTATCCATGGTCAGCAACGAAAGTCTAGAAGAGATTACAGTAACAACTTACATAATAATTAGTTACATTTGCCTCAAAATTAAATCATGAATTAATAGGGTATTTTCCAATTTATTAAAATCTATTCCAATTTGAAAATTGCGAAATATATAACAGAAAAGTAAAAGTTAATTGATTTATATCCATTTTCTCAATTAAAAACAATTTAAACCAAATGTATTTTTCGTTGTTTAGAATTTACCGCCAAAACGCTCCTTACGATGACCACTCCTTTATCAAGTGACGTCAACTTTGTGTAAACTAAAGTAGTTAGTAAGTAAACAAGTGAGTGTCGTGTTTATAATTATCAAGATTTTTTATTATGGATAGAAAGTGAAATCACTGGTGTGCGGTGCCTCTGTGCACAAATACTTCTAAAACTGCGCCAAACTAAGTATTTGTACTGGTGCTGTTTACACAAAGCTGACGTCACGATGTCACATGATAAAAAGTCATCGTAAGGAGCGTTTTGGCGGTAATTCAAAACAACGAAAAATATATTCGATTTAAATAGTTTTTAATTGAGAGAATGTATCAATTTACTTTTATTTTTCTTTTACATATTTAGTCCCAATCTTCAAATTATAATAATTTTTAGTAAATTGGAAAATCAATCTTCTGGAAGATTTCGCCAAGCATTTTTATCAGCTTCAATAAAGCAAATAACTTGCTGCCATTACTTAAATTGCACTTCCTTAATATCAATGTAATTAAAACACCTACATTTCATTTTCGTTCAACTTAATTCATTTTGGGTACATACATCAAGCTATTTTCCAGTATAAGCTGATCTCGCATTGTATACGATTTCGGTACAGTGTGAGATCAGCGTAGACTGGAAATGTATAGCTTGATGTGTAGCCGTGTGTAAATAAATCATTTTGTCTTATTATAAAAAGTCAACAGAACATTAATTATTATTGATTTAGAGGTGGTACGAAGTTCGCCGCGTCTGCGAGTTATTTATGATGTGAAGGTAAGGTACCCATTTTAATTTTTCGTTTTCTTTCACAAACCACAGGTTTCAGTCGCGTGCAAGTAGGCCAGGCACATTGGGTAAGTAAGGTCTTCACATGATCTCATCATCTGACAAAGATTATGTCTGGGCCTGACCCCTGAGTTTCGCCGTTTCTTCTTAGAGTTAGTCAGATAGGAATCGTCAACTCCGTCTAGCAAATTTTTTTGTATATGGCGTAAAAGTGGTTTATCTGCAATACCTAATGCCATGGAACCACGGGTAATTAAAATTACCGATGTACCCGGTAATGTGTCAACCCACCTGGACCACGAGTAACGTGTTGTGGTTCCGATATCCTATTTACAGAATTAACAGTTCCATTGCAAGCAAAACCACCATCCGGGTTCAGCAATGGCTGTATAACTTGACTAGCTTCTGACCGGGACTTTGTCCACGTGAAATTTCGGACCCGACCCACCACGTCGCATCGCAGCGCCTGGCCGCGCTGATACTTCATTATCGCTTAGCGCTCTTTCTGACTTTTTTCTTTTACCTGGCTCTTATGGGCCATAGCGTGATGTTCAAAATCAAAAGTCATTTACTCAAATTAGGCTGAGATTCAGCACTTTGCGAACGTCAAAACACATAAGACAGTCCCCCAAAACGCCCACCCTTCACCACTTCTTAGTGCTTTAACTGGGAAAAGTGGCGCAACAAACTCCCCAGCAGCACAGCTATCTATTTAGTCGGATGGACTTGATTCTATACATACATAGGCAAAGTATTATACAATATGAGACACAAAACATTATTTAAATAAAATAAGTCTTAGGCTAGCCATGCCACAATACCAACAAATGCAAAACAAAATTGAAGTCATGGTCTCTAGCTTTCCTCACAAAGAAAAAAAAACTAATCTAACTAAAAATCAATGCATTGTCGTAACATAATGTATTGATTTTTCATGTTGAAAGATGATAAACGTAGATAACTAAAGGTTTTATCTACGTCCATTACATGCCATGATTTTATTACCTTTCATAATCTCGAACTTACTATAACATTTTTCTTTTTACAGATTTCGACGACACGTGGCGATCTAAGTTCACATGTTTATTTCGTATGTTAGAGTGAGAGCTATGTTAGTATAAATAACTAGCTTTTGCCAGCGGCCCCGCCCGCGTGAATGTCGGTTATCGCGTAAAAAGTAGCCTATGTCCTTCTCCAAATCCCAGGATATGTCTCTGCCAAATTTTATGACAATCGGTTCAGCGGTTCAGGAGTGAAAGCGTGACAGACTGAGTTACTTTAGCATCTACAGTATTAGTAGGGATTTTAATGAACGGTTTTATTTTACTCTTTTTTCCGTTGGAAATAAACAAAACTACTATTTTTTAGTTTGTTTTGAAATCAATTCAAATTAAATGCACCTCTGCTGAATAAAAGTACGTACAGGTTGATTTGTAATTTTTCTATACCACGGGTTTTCGCACAGGGTAGATCGATTAGATCAAGGCAACTACAATTACCGCGGCTGGTCCGTGGATGGACTACCGTCTTTACATACCAAGACCCCGTGTACGTTACCCCAGCAAGAAAGTGTCTCCTAGAGTTATATGAGTATAACGTATAATTGGTGCCTTATCTGCTGTAAATGTGCCCCACATAAAAAATGTGTGGCCCCTGTCGTTTTGGAAAAAAACGGAAAAACGATTCTTGCTGGGGTAACGTTTTTCTAGCAGGAAAATTCTAAACGAATGATAGGAGAGAGAAAAATTGTGCATGGCCAGAGAGCTTATGTGTGCCAAAATGTGCCCCCAAAAATAAAATCTGTGCCCCTTCAGGTTTTCGAGATATTGCAAAACGACACGGGGGCACATTTACAGCAAATAAGGCAACAATTATACGTTCTACACATATAAGTCTAGGAGTCACTTTCTTGCTGGGGTAACGTACACCAAGACCCCTCCGTGCCTCGACAAACACCATGTCGTTATCCCCGTCATTCGTGAAACTTTGACAGTCGTTTAAACGAGTCGTCAGAAAACCGAAAGTATGACCAAGGGGTATCGTATTACCCAGTAACTGGGTTGTGGAGATCAATTGTTAGGCAGTCACTCCATTTAAAATACCAGTATACAGCAGCATCCGGTTGTTATGATAACCGGTTTTTACCAATAGATCTTTTCAATCAAGGTTCCAATCGGTTTTACTACATTTAAATGAAACACTTATAGATGTATTTTGTATTCTTTATTTATTTCATTACATATCATCACTGATTATAATTAAATACTGAAACATTGACTTCATGTCAATTTCGGATAGTTATAAAATCATACTTGTCTCACCATTTCGGTGTGTATGTGACCAAATAAATTGAAGTTGTTTACATAATAAATTTAAGTTGTTTGCTTTTACATTTCGATAAACAGCACAACTAGGGAAGCCCCTGGTGTCGTCTGAGTATCCATCTCTTACAAATAGGCGGATATTTGTTCTGAAGCTTAAAAACGATAAAAAAGGTTTATTGGATATGGCATACCTACAACACTTTATATTATCTGTGGCACAACACTGCATTACTTTATTTGTTCGCTTTTAGAGAAAATAATGTTGGCAAGCTATAAAAGGCTGATGCCCTGGGTTTGTTTGTGGCGGAGTTGGCTGCCTCTTCACCAAAATCACTTTGATACTCGAGCACGTCCGGCGTATCTTGAGGCAAACAGCCCCCGCTACTCAGCCGGCTGACTAACTTAATCAATCTTTTCTTTAAGACTGCATGAGCTTATTCTTGTGCCGACACGAGAGAAGAAGAAAAAGTTTAGTATCAATAGTGTAAGCGAAAAAAAATACCGAACACAATATTTACCGATGCAAAGTATGTATACTCCATTTGAAATAAGAATAGACATTTAAATAAACCTTATTAGAGTCGGTTCAACCGATTTTGACTTCTATTCCCTAGGCATAAGGATGGCATTAAAAACAAAAAAGTACTTACAATACCAACTGTTTACTGCTAATGCCATTTATCATGCTACCAACGCCTATAGAAGTCAAAATCAGTTGAACGGACTGTAAAAAAGGTTTATTTAAATGTCTAATTTTATTTCAAATGGATTATCGTTCATTTGAAAATCTGTGGAGCTGCGAGGTCCTTTTATTAATTGTATTTGGAAAAGATAAAACAGTAGCATAGTGGTGCACCTAACCCAGATATTCCGCGTACCTCCGATAGGTGTTTCATTACTCACTGGTTCAAAAAGTTTTGAGAATTTGTGAATGTAGAATGTCTTACTTAGTCCATATTTAATTATAATGCGCCCCATTACACAAGCAAGTATTAACCTAATTTTCATGGTGATAAACGTTTGTTTAAAGAACTTAATTAGCGTTATATTTAGTATCCTCTGTATCCATTTATGTGCAATTGTAAGTAACCAATAAGAAAACTGAATTTTTTTTTGAAAGAACGACTTTCAAAATTGAAACTAATTCAAAATATTGAAAAACTTATTAAAAGTAATATTTGTACAAAATGAACAAAAAGTAGAAATAAAAACACTCCATCATAAAAAAAAAAATCAGAATCAACTTTGAACCACCATTGAAAGGACCATGTAATTATATTACATGTCATATCCTCACGCTATGCGTGTATTGTAGCTTAGCGACTAATTTCAAGGTGCATCAACCACCACCAACTTATAATATAAAAAGCCACTCACACAGCTAGCTTCAAACTGTTGCCTGCAGAAAGTTTATATTGTCGATAAACAGTTTGCTTTGCGTAGGAACAATAGTTTGACTTGATGGAAATTGTGTGTGTTCTTTGTAAGTCCAGGAGTTTACGTCATTGTGCCGAGGCTCAGAGATGCTCACGTCGAGATATTTAAGAGCATCAATAGCATCCTGTTGTCCTTGCACTGCGGCGAGGCGCAGTAGTCTGACCGCAGTCACCTGGTCGGCCTTGAGCCCGCCTCGGCCCTGGCCGTAAAAAACGCCAAGGTTGTAAAGAGCTTCAGGGTGATCCATCGCAGCTGCAGACTTGTATAGCTCCATAGCCTGTTAATGTTGATTATTTCTTTTTAATTTTAAAACCATTCTAAGTTGCTTCAGAAGCTTTGATGCTCATGCACTAGCATCGTCATCAGCCTATAATGTTCTCACTATAGGGACACACCTCCTGGCTTCGGAGTGCGTTGTAATCTACCATGCTGGCTTAGGGCATGTCTTCGAATTTTTGGTTCTAAGACATGCCGGTTTCCTTACGATGTTTTTCTCCACCGTTTTGAGAATAGTCGTGATGAAATTATTTTCACAAAGTGCCTGCCTGGGTTTGAACCAAGGGCGGACAACTCGTAAGTCAGGGCCGATACAACTTGGCCACCACTGCTCGGCAAGCACCAGCCATGTATGTGAATAAATGTGGATAGTGCTAAAGTGTGCAGCATAATGTCATTTGATAAAGACTATGATAATAGAAAGATGAACCAATAAGTGAGCAATGAAATGACTTGACAAAATACCTCGACTTAAAAAAAATTGTTATACATAACTACACCACTTTAATTATTATCACTTTTTCCTCTGACTCAGACCCGTGAACTTGTTATCTTAGGATAAGATAGTACAACACACTATCTCTCGCATACAAAAATAAAAACACTGTGCTACAGATTCTTATTCTTTAGGACCTTTTTAAGTTTCCTCATTTTTGAGGATACACATGTTCATTAAAAAAAAACGATGTATAAATAATCTATTCAAGCAGCTCTTATAATGTTATTGTTTACTTACAGTTTTTTCATTGGCAGTTACTCCTAAGCCCTTTTCATAGCACAACCCTAGATTGTAAATGGCGGGAGCATGATTTCGTTCTGCTGCAGACCTAGAAGAATAATATAAATTATAAAACAACAATCATGTTGGTGACAAACCTTGGTTATGTTTCAGGTACCATCGCGGACATTATGGTGGTCGAACACTTTTCAACCCTATTGCTATGCTTGCCCTATGGCTTTAGGGTGTAAAGTGGTGCACCGCTATTGTCCATAGTTCTACAACACAAAACAGTCTAAAAAAAGTAAAAAAACTTACCTTAGTAAACTAAGTCCATCTTGGTACTGGCCATTCTCAATAGAAGCTAGACCAAGTCTGTTTTCAATTGAATTCAACACCCCACCCAAATCATCATCTGAGGTGTCTATGCTCTGTGCGTTCGTAGGGCTGTGGGGGTGTGTTTGTGCACTGTTGTTAGACCTACCGCCAGATATATTACCAGAGTTATGTTCAGATACATTGGCAGATAGATTCTCAGATACATTGCCTGATAGATTTCCAGATTCATTGACAGATAGATTTCCAGATACATTGTCTTTGACTTTAATACTCTCACTTTGATCATTGGCCATCAAATATACAGTGGGAGTGAAATGAGAAAACACTTTTCCAATTTTGGTAATTGAATCAATTTGCAAATCATATTTATTCATGTCTGTTATATATGGGGAGATGGATGATAGCACGTTGTTTACAGGAAGGCATTTTGTGTCTTGGAGTCTGCAATGCTGTTTCAGTTTAAAATGAATGAGTTGACTAGTGTACCATCCCAAAACTGCTACACCACTCTGTAAATAGAATGCATGGATTAATTGAATATAAGGGGATAAGTTTATAACCAGTGCGCAAACTGTAACACTGAATTCAGCATATCATTCTAGTCCCCCGGCCGCGCAGAAATTTTTCGTCGATTATACAAAAAAAAAAAAAACGGCTGTTTCATAGAAAAGTGCAATACCTACGCAGTTAAAATGTATGGAACAGAAGATTTTTGAATGAAATGCTGAATTCATGGTTACAGTTTGCGCACTGGCTAAAAACTTATCATAGATGGCATATTACATTAGTACACTTTGATGCGCTGCATCCTCGAGATCCTCAATCTACTACTACTAACACCTTTTTTAGAGATAAACAAAAAAAGAAAAACTTAATTTCCAAAGATGAAATTTGTGGTGAAATGAGTGGGGCGCCAAGCTGAGTATTGAGAATCCATTAAAACATTGCATTGAAAATTGAGTGCGCGAAAAAATCTCAAAGTGGTAAAAAATTACCGGTGGGTACGAGAGCTCGGTTTGAACGCGATCTATTGAAAATGAGTGTCTTATTGTTATTGATGCCTTTAAGAAGTGTATTAGGGAGCGTCCATTATTTACGTGTGGCGTTTAGTGGGGGGAGGGGGTCAAGTCGAATCTCATCCAATCTCACGTGGGGGTCTCGGAAAATATCACGTAATTTATATTTTTTCCGCAAAGAAACAATGTAACACTACGAGAACACCGGATGTAAAACATGTTTTTCCGCCAATATGGCTAAATCCAAAATAATATTTATCACGGATATGCGAACGCTACAAAGTAACACAGTAGCTCCTCTATCATTAAGGGACTACTCACACTTATTCAGCTCTGTTCAGCTTTTGTCCAAAGACAACAACGATTTTGTATAGAGTCCGTTCAGTTTCCCGCGGTTGAACGGATGCGTACGCATCTCATACAAAATCTTTGTTTTCTATGGACAAAAGCTGAACAGAGCTGAATAAGTGTGAGTAGTCCCTAAACCGCCACCGGCCAGCCAAGCCAGCCAAATGCAACGCATAAATCCAACGCAAATAAGCACAGATTAATGTTTTTACACTAAAAACACGTAACATTGTATTTGAAATATCTCACGTGAGATTATGGGGAGGGGGAGAGGGTTGAACCAAATCTCACGACATCTCACCAGAGAGGGGGTGGGGTTCGAAAAATTGCCTCACGTAATTAAGGCTTACCTAGCGCATTATGTAAATGCCGAGGATACAGCATCTCATCTATTTATGATCAAACTTCACATAGGTAAGTTTATTTAAATCTTTTACATCAGTAGAAACAAAATCCTGCTAAATTCAAACATACCCATGTGATGGCATCCAACCAGGTTCTGTTCAGGTGCTGGAAGCTCCATTTCTTGCCATTTGTGCCATCATCATTATGATATGACTTACAGTACTTGCTCAGTGAAATCCACATACTAGGTGGTTTAGCATTTTTATGATCAAATTTATTAACGCAATTTTCCTATTAACAAAAAACATATTATATTATAATGATATTTCATTATGAGAAATTTTGAAAACTATGTTCTATGATAACGGGTTTGGCTCCCGCACTTAGTCCTTCAGGTGGACCATTGGGGTCCGTGGCGGCCGTTGGTGGTTATTCCATTGAGTAGTATAATACAAACATACCGATGTTTTAGTTTTAGCATCCATCCATTGGTGTCGATGGTGGACGCTCCATTTCTTGTCATTTGTGCCGTTGTCTTTCTCCAACGATTTACAGCGGCGAAATGAACGAAACTTGCATGGTGGACCAGAATTTCTCTCACCATTTTCATTTCGTTTCTTCATGCAGCCCTAGAAACATTTAATTTATTTTTATCACTTTATTACAAAGTAGCAGGGACATCGACGAGGAAACTGAATCACGCGAAACAAGCACAAAATGTGTGCAGAAAAACATATTTGCTTGAATCGTGTACTGAATTCATGGTAACAGTTTGAGCATTGACGTCACCGCCACAACTTCTGGTAAAGCATAAGATGGCCATTTGAAATCAATTGAGACACCATGAATATGATTTGATAAACATTATACTGATTTTTTTTATTTAATTTCTCACCATATGAATTCCTATGATTATTATCACTATCATCATTTTAGTTACTATGAAAAGTCAGATATAAAATTAAATCTGCTGCCATAATTGTACAAACATACCCATGGTTTGCCATCCATCCAAGTTCTTTCTCTGCATTCAATGCTCCATTCCTGGCTACTTGCACCGTTTTCAGAGCATTGGCGAAGAGAAAGCCACTTGCTGGGTGGTCTGACATTTTTCTCATTGTTGTCATTTGCTTTATTAAAGCCATTTTCCTAGAAAATAATAAATAAGGTTTTATAGGAAGAAGGTAATCATCATCAGCTTACAGCAGTCCACTGCTGGACATAGGCCTCTCCAATTGCTCGCCATTCAGCTCGATAAGAAGAACATAATAAATGAATGGATGAATGAATTATAAATGATTGAAATAATAAATGATTGAATTAATAAATAATAAATGAATTAAGTAATTTATAATAAATGAATTTAAGAAGGAAATAAATGTACGTAATGATTACTAATGTATACTTACGGTGGTAGGGAAATTGACATACAAACTGTAACCATGAATTCAGCACATGATTCCAGACCCCTAGAGTTGAAATTTTTCAAAAGTCAATTCCTGTGTGGTCAAGATGTATAGAATAACTACCTATATTTTTTTTAGATAACAGACAATAAATTTCAACGCAGGGGTTTCTCAATTCCTTGTTGCATACCATAATGTATCATGTTGGTAGGGAAATAATATTAGTCTCAATTATAGACCCTGTCGGGCACATCATAAATCAAGTAGGAGTAAGGAGTAATAACACTACGTGTTTAATGTGATAAATATAATTAGTTATGTTGTTAGTGAGTAATACTGTTTTATTATTACAGAATAAAATTTAAGAATAATATTGTTTTATAAGTTATTTAATTTTTTTCTTATTTTATTTACTTATTATTATTTTAATTTATTATTTCTAAGGTAAATATATGTACTGAAACCATGGTAGCAGGTTGCATGTCTAAGTCCCGTACCACCCGGATTGTGAAAGTCAGATAGGTGTTTGCTACATATAAATACTGATATTCAGCTGCATCTGGTAAGGCTGAAAGCCGACCCCAAAATAGTTGGGAAAAGGCTAGACAAATGATGATGTCAATCTATTAAATAATTCTGAAAAATACATACCCAAGGTTTAGCATTTGTCCAAGTCTCATCTTGTTGATCAAAGCTCCATTTCAAGTCATTGGTAGCATTTTCACTCTGTTGCAGTTCTCTGTTGTGGAAAAGCCACTTACAGGGCGGTCCGGCATTCTTATCATTATTTTCATGCAGTTTATTTATGCCATTTTCCTGGAAAAACATATGTTATAATGTTAATAAGGTAACTATTGTGGGTAATCATAAGTTGACCTTTAAAAATTGATGAATCAATATGAGTATCATCTACTAACCCCCATTAGGTTCTTAAGATTTAATTTAATAATCATACCAGTCTCATAATTTCGAATTTAAACTGCACTTTGAAGTTACTTTCTGTACTAAGCCTCCAATAAAAGCCTATGCAAGTAATAGGAGCATATCTTGGCCATTTGATTATAAATGTTTTGCAATCCAATCAGTCATCTTCTTTTATCTTCACAAATGTTGTTACTAAACTAATTCTTCAAAAAAAAAAAGTTTATGGGTCTAAGATGACCCTCTGACCGGTATTTCACTGGGTTTCATAGCTATTTGGTGGCAATTTAATTAATGTCTTTGAATCCTACTACTGGGTGGGACACTGCTGAAATTTAACTCTATTATTGCAAGATATTGCAAACCACTCACTTGTTGACTATTAGTACCATGACGGACTATGGAAAAAAAACCAAAAAAAAATAACTAGGTAGTTCCAGTTATCGTGTTCACGATAATAGTATTATGTCAGTGATAAAAATAAATCTGCCAAATACAAACATACCCATGTAATGGCACCCGTCCAATTTCTGTCTCGGTGTTCGAAGCTCCATTTCGGACCATTTGTGCCATTATCGTTCTGGTGCGATTTACTTTTGCGCATAGAAAGCCACTTACTAGCTTGACCAAGTGGGCATTCCTTTTTCTCATCGGTGTTATTGACGACACCATTGTTGGCTACGGTGGTACTGCATCGCCCAAAATCATTTGCACCCCGTTCCAGAGTATCTCGAAAGCGTCGTGTGACATATTTCCACATATTTTCGCAAAAAATAGAAGGATATCTATACTCCATGAGAACTTATTCACTATAGGATTTCCATTATAGGAACGTTTGCTGTCAATGTTTTAAATTTTCACACTCAATGCTTAATGGTAAGCAAACCTGAATTTTTCCAGACTAAAAAAATATTCGTATTTTGTTTTCTGAAGATTATGGAGATACCAATCCCACTCCAAAAAATACCACAATTTTTTGTGATAACGATTTACCACAGACCTTTCACAAAATGTCAGATGTCAGGTGACGTCAAGTCAAATCACAGAGCATCTTATCTTTAGAAATCGATAAATTTATCGAGTCTATGAATACAGTCCACAGAGCATCATGTATCAGTCAATCTAATGGCCAAACAGGATGGGAGGAAATTATAATAATATTGTTATGCCGGTCAAGGGTCACGCGCATTCGCACGAATACGCGAACCCACAATTAAGTGTAGGACGACATTTGCAATAGTTTTCACTGCATTCGTGGTTTTCCAAGCTGTATCGCTTCTTCTTCTTCGCTTAATCGCAATTAAAAATAGTCAGATTTAGTTAGAAAATCAAAATTTTAGGTTGAATAGAATAATGAAATTGACAACAACAGAATAGCAAAATTTCCATTTTTACTATTATAAATTAATAACTCAGTGCAATCTTAGTGCTGTTAAACTAAAATATAGGTAGTTAGTTGTGTCACTTTAGTCAATTTCAGAATAGGAAATCGACGTTTGACAGGAATAAACAAAATTTTGGTGATTTTTAGTATAGTTTAGAGAAATTTGTGACAACAAAATCGGCACCATCTCGTTTGTTAACAATATTTTATTTAGGTGTTTTTTTTGGGATTTCTTTTTTTGTACGATTATTTTGCCCACATTACGATAATTTTGACGTGGGAACTCGATCTTTTGAACTTTTGGAGTTGGCAGCACTGAAGCAGACTGCTTGAGCTTGATCAAAGACTACATTAATAAACACTGGCAAGGCAACTGCTCGATTGAAATATGACTCTAGGGATTGAAATGAAGGTGAAGCACTCTGCCTAGCAGTTTCAGTCATAGACTCTTGAGTATAAGTGTTCTGTGGTCATAGACTACTATACTCCGTTAAGAGGAGTTTTTGGCGGGATCGCGTTGGAACATGTCGCATGAATTTTCATTATCAATAAATTTTGTGAAATAGCGAATTAAATTGTATAATTTTGGTAGTGAGTTATCCAATTTAGTTACGTGTGAGTGCACAAGTGTAGTGAAGGTGAAAATAAGTGACTAACGTGGACTTTTCGTGTTCCCCCAAAAACTCCTAATAGGTTATTGTAAAGTTACAACCGCTTTACAATAACTTTGTTATGACTAGAATACGAATAAAGACTTGGCTAAAAGGTCTCTGAAACCAGGCCATAAAACTAATTAAAAAAAAAATACTCCGCTAAGAGTTTTTGGCGGGATCGCGTTGGAACATGTCGCACGAGTTTTCATTTTCATGAAATTTTGTGAAATAGCGAGTTAAATTGTATAATTTTGGTAGTGAATTATCCAATTTAGTTACGTGTGAGTGCACGAGTGTAGTGAATGTGAAAATAAGTGACTAACGTGGACTTTTCGTGTTCCCTCCAAAAACTCCTAATAGGTTATTGTAAAGTTACTACCGCTTTACAATAACTTTGTTATAACTAGAATACGTTCTATATAATAAATAAAGACTTGGCTAAAAGGTCCCTAAAACCAGGCCATAAAACTAATTTTATAAAAAAAAAAATACTCCGTTAGGAGTTTATGTGTTCTGTGCTACTTTTTCCCTACGTTCCGAGATAAGATACCTCGATTTGAGCCACAGACATATAAACAGTAGCAGACCAAACATTCGCTAAAAATTGCGTAGGTACCCATTACGCACACATAGGGACAGTTGTCAATACAGGGCCGAACTAGGGCCGGTTGCTGATATTATCTAACGATATTCAAACGACTGATAATCTTACTGACAATCCGTGAAAATCGATTTTCTCTGGGTATATGAAGTGTAGATTTCTTATCATTAAAGTCTTAACGAATCCATCGCCATCTATTCCCGTGGTTATTGTAAAAGGAGAATAAGGTAATATTTTAAAAGGACGATGGGCGGCAGTCCACTCACCTCCTTTTAACGGTATATTTACACAGACCGTTGTCGGGCATCAGTATCAGATAAAAGAACTGTCTTTGCAGTCATTAACCAGCATGCCCAGCTTTGTAGGACCTAGAGTTAAGGTGTTGGTATGCCTGAAAGCTAGCTTATGAATACACGCTGAAATTTTAATGGTTGTTTTCCCGCGGCAGAACAACTTGTCATAAGGAGTCCCTTCGAACCATAGAGTAAAAGTAAAAAAATTAAAATGTTTTTTGTTTTGAAATAATTTAAAAAATATTCATCAACTCGAAAGCATGAGAATCAATAGTAACACTGGAGGTAACTTGTAGGTATTACTCGAAACGCACGCGCCGCCGCACCGCCGCGCCGACAAAGGAACAATGATGCATAAATGTTCAAAGCAAAATAAACTCTCGCATGTGGTACTATGTCATAAATTAGTTTTCACGCAACAACACAAAACACAGCCGCGGCGCCGACAAAGAAAAGACCGATTTATAAATGTTCAAAGCAAAATAAGGTCTCGCGTGTAATGATACGGCATAAACTACAAAATAACAACAATTACAAACCAAGCAGCGCGCCGGCTTCCCATTGAGCGGGACGGCGCGCGGCGCCGGCGCACTTAGTTTTCCCGCGAATGTCGTACGTGAAACACGCGTTATCAGTGCAATGGATCGCCATTACAATTATTGCAATTTGGAGTACGTCGCTATGGCGCATCTGTACGCTAGGGCTGATTATGACACCCTTGATGCCCGTCGACTTTACGCGGAGCTGCCACACTTGGAGTCGCTTCGTCTTCGGCCATCGGCCCGGATGATCGTAGCAGCGACACAGCGGCTACTCGACGATCATGAGCAGTTCCGGACATCAGCAGTTGCACAGGGCAGAGGTCGATCGGCCGTTATTTCGCCAGAGCTCGACGAATAGATCATCGAGTACTTCGAACGGGATCCTCGGCGAAGTACACGTAAGGCTGCGGCTAGGTTTGGCGTAAGCCAATACTACGTCTGGAAACTACTCAACTCTGAAGGACTTCATTCTTATGATTAGCGCAGAGTTCATGCCCTCTATGAAAACGACGCGCAGAACAGAATTACTTTTTGTCAGTGGTTAATCGACAGTCAAAATGCGAACATTTTGTGGACAGATGAAGGAACTTTTACGCGAGTTAGACTCGAACATTTTTGGGCGTTAAATAACCCACATGTTATTCGCGAGTGTGCGCATCAAGAGCGTTTTAGTGATAATGTGTGATAATTAATGGCCACCTCATTTCAATATCGTAAGAAGTGACAGAGACACCTTATTAAAATTGAAAGGCAATCAATTAAAACGTGCTCCATTGTGTATTCAACGTAGTGGCTTGCAGTTGCACTACGAACAATTACTCCGTTACCGTGAAGTGTAAGTACCTACTCGTACTTTTGTAAATTGTGAACATTTAAAAGTAGGTAGTCAAATTAATTAAAATTATTGTAAATAAGTTGATTCAAATTTTGAAAGACGCCTCAAACTTTTTTAGGAATCTAAGTCCGAAAATTATGATAAACTTGTTTTTATTAATTAATTTTTATGTTAATTTCTTGTTCAGTAAATTGCAGCTAAAAAGTATTTATGACGGTCCTAAGCTCGTAAAAGTATGAAGGGAAAATTGAATAGCTTGTTGGGTACAGCTTATTATCAAGAATACGATCAGCTGATTGAAACGCACGCGGGTCAACGGCCGCGCGGCCGCTCGGCGGCGGCGCCCGGCTTGCGCAGAGCGTAGGTATAGGAACTATTGGTTCGTGGTCGCTTTCGAGTTTTGTTTTTCACAATGGTTAATCTGCCATTTTTTGTTTCTAATATTTTATTTGTTTATAAAACTATTGTACTACCAAGACAAAACCATTTCGCTGCGGGAAAACAACCATTTAAATTTCACCGTGTATATCAGGAATTTTGAAAAAAAAGAATGAATTTAACTGTTATTTATATGTTTATTTTTTAAACTTTATTTTCATAATTTAAAAAAGAAAAAATAATAATATGTACTAGTATATTAAAAGAAAATAATACGTCCGCATCGTGGTTAATGGGATAAGTGCCCAGGTGGCAAAAAAGCCACGTTGTATGGCAGTGCTGATTCTTTGGCCGAAAAATAGGCCAGCCCTTTGGTCACGTGAAGAGTCGACCTACTGCTTGGGAATGTCTCGGAAAACTAAGTGGGCACTCGAACCCCATGGCCCTAGAGTTTCAACCCCAAACGGCTCGAACATATAGGCTCCAATAAGATTGAAATATTTGCCCTGCTTGCGGTTTTCCGCACCTGCAGCAGCCGCTGCTTAAACAGTTCATTCAACAGAGTAGGAATTGCTCCAGGACCTAATGTTGTTCGAAAAGCACTGGGATCAATCAAGTGTTTCTCAAAATGCTTCGAACAAAGTACACTCGAAGGTCTTCTAGGTTGCCAATCCTGCAGTTTCAAGTTTTAAATCCATGTATTCCGTAAACTTTCATCCTTTGGAAACCTGGAAAAAATATTAGTACGTTCAATTATTACCAGCAGAATGAAATGTCCAAGTTATGTGAGTAGCCTATACCTATTAATGTCCACCATCGTTCATGTTATCCATCACACAGACAGGGTAACATAACCGGCTAATGAGACACAATTGATTTTATTTTGTAACGTACCACATGCGGAACGCGCCGGGCCGGAGTGATTCTATAATTTATTAAAATAGCATGCATGTTTACACTGATAATCTGCACTCTGCAGTATTTTCGAACTATGTCTTTGTCGCCAAATCCGTCCCTGACTACACAACATAATACAAAAACTTACCGATGAAAGGTCAATCCAGGTGTTTTGTGGTAGCTAGCGCTGTCACACTGGTACGCACAGCATTTCACCATTTTATTTTGTGTAATAAGTCCCAAACGAGTAATATTTCAAGTACCTAATATTTCGCGGTTGAAACATAGAACCACCATAGAACGTCATGTTGCTTATCAATATGGCGGCGCGGGATAGACGAGCTACGCGTCAAATTTTGTCTATGTGTGAGTCAGTGTGACAACAGGTGACAGAACGAGATACTACATAAGACTTGTCGCTTAGCAAAAAAAGGATAAAGAATCAAGTCCATCGACTATGGATTAATGTTTGGTCTGCTACTGTTTAAATGTCTGTGATTTGAGCGCGCTCACACCCGTTCCGAATAGGCGTGAGCGCGATAACGATTTCTCGCGAAACGTCATAGATGACGTCATGACATTCGCCATCTTGCGATAACGCCTACCATGCAATTTAGGGCGCATTCCGTATTAGACAAATAGTGATAATATCGCGAAGCCAACCAAAATAAAAATCAGTACTAATGATCTGATAGCTCTTAAATTTTTTGACTATTCAATTTGGTCGGGTTCGCGATGTTATCACTTTTGTTGCATTTCGGAACACGGCATTACTAATATCACCGTGAGCACTGTCAGAAATGACAGTTGGGCTGTTTTGATTCGCATCGTATCTATTTCTAACTTTAATTTGTTTGAAGTAGTGCTTCTACCTAAGAAGAAGAAATAATGTGGTGTATACAAGTTTAATATGGTGAATATATGTTATAAAGCTGAGACTTTTATCGTGATCACGAGCGTTCCGTATTGTTGACATTGTTAGCTGTCAGAATCGTGATATCTAACTCGGAACGCAAAATATCGATGTGAGCGCTCACAGTGCAATTTTTCTAATACGGAATGCGCCCTTTATATAGCAGTGTTATTGTCACTGTGTTTACCTTTACATGGGTTGGATTAGGTAAAAACGATACCTAATCCTAGTATTTAAAAATACCTAATCCGAATATTCATTCAATAAAGCCGCTGGTCTGTTACCGATATTATGCATCGTATGTGGATTGGGTAAGAAATATTCGGCATGGAGTATGGACGTTCCGTTTCTGATATATTGTGGAACGGTGGATTATAAATTTTTAATTTTTTATGCACGTATGTGGATTGGGTAAGAAATATTCGGCATGGAGTATGGACGTTCCGTTTCTGATATATTGTGGAACGATGGGTTATACATATTTCGTTTTTTTATGCAGATCACTAACTAGTCCAGTGGTATTCTACATAGATGGCGCTGGTGGAAGTGCTAATTAAACTTGAACCTTAACCCCCACATTTTAAGGTACGGAATATCTTCTGTGTAGACTGTATACGAATATTTTGTGGCATACCTAATCCTCGACGCTTTGGATTAGGTACGGACTAGTATCGAAAAATACCTAATCAACATATTATCTAATCCAATATTTATGCCTCACCTCTACCTTTACCACAGAACACTACTATTCCTAGTTGGCTAAAAGGTCTCTGTAACCAGCCAGGCCATAAAACTAATAAAAAAAAAAATACTCCTAGCCTAGTAGCGGAGGTGTTTACCAACAAATATTTTTCGATCCAATAGTAAAAGTACTCTGTATTTCGATCTTACAATTAAAATTCTTACTACCGCACACTATTATCTTATTATGTGTGGCCGTACTGGATTGTGCGTAGAAACTTTGTTTTCTTACAATAATAATTATCGAAATGTTTCGTGGATGAATGCATTAAAGCAAGTCAATATTTTTCAGGTCATTAAATAAAGAAAAAGTTCAATGCGCTTGTAGTTACAAGTCAAAAAATGATAATTCCTACACAAAACCCGACTGGCTGCCAGAATTTAACGCGGGTAAGGACTATACGCCTTCATACAATATCGCGCCAACAGATGTGACTCCAGTGATCATTTCTTCTAGCAGATTCCCTAACGTCGCACAATCGGATAGAGTTCTTAAACCAATGATGTGGGGAATTATACCACCATGGCACAAGGTACAATAAAAGTTGCTTCTTTTATTGTTATAATTAGAAATACTCTTGGCACTTTGGCAGTTTTAACAACTTTGTAATGGAATTCACTTTGTTTTACAGGGTGACTACAAAACACATAATTTAAGTACTAACAATTGCCGGCTTGAGAATATACAAAATTCTAAATTATACAGCCCCATACTGAATAGTGGAGGTAGGTGCATAATAGTTGCAGAGGGATTCTACGAGTGGCAGACAACTAACAAGATGTCAAAAGTCAAACAGCCATATTATATTTATGCTCCACAGGATGATGGTATTAAGGTCTCTATTAGATATAAAATACATTTCCTATGACAAAATGTCTAGAGACACAACAATAGATAACATTCTCTGGTCCTTTCTTTAAGATTTGATGGTCAACGTCAGAATTGCCGGTCAACAGTCGTATTTGTCCCGTATGTGTCGCCGGGCGTAAAAGAATAGCACCATCCCATTTCTTCCAGTGGGTGTCGTAGAAGGCGACTAACGGACTTACTAGAGAATGGGCAGCAGCGTTCTCTATGCATTTTACCACCATACTGCGATCGCCAACCCGCCTGCCAAGGGTGGCGATTATGGCAAAACCCCCCATGACTGGGGGAGGCCTATGTCCAGCAGTGGACGTCTTTCGGCTGAAATGATGATGATGACGATGAGTCGTATTTAGCTTTGAAATTGTGCCTAAAACTGACTTATCAAAATGCTCATATTTGCTTATCATGATGAGAGAAATGCTTATTTCCTATGTTAAAAGAATCGTAACATTTAAGATTGACCGATCATTCTTATGTCTGAGTGGCTGGCCAATCTCTGTAGACTAGTAACTATGTGGAATTATTGAAATTTTCATAGGCCAAAGATTGCTTATTACACAATTTATTAGCCTAGACCCTGTTATTCTTTCTTTAGCTAGCCAAGAGTTTAAAAAGCCCCTGCGCCTGTTAAATATATGAGAGCCAAGTGACGTATGTTGATAATCGCGTTTACGTGTCAAAAGGCACTCGTATCTTTATTTTCTGTAAAAACCAAATGGTGCCTAGTGTCTATATTATTAATATTCATGGCTGTATTTATTAACTATAAATATCTTGCTGACACAGAATACCTACTTAAGTATTTAATAGTGGGTTTAGCTGGGAACAAATTATCGGACGCATCCGTAATCCGCGGCTGACATTGGTGCCGATTCTGTTGTCACAAAATTCTCTAAACTAGACTAAAAATCACCAAAATTTAGTTTATTCCTCTCAAACGACGATTTCCCATTCTGAAATTGACTAAAGTGACACAACATAACTATATTTTAGTTTGACAGCACTAAGATTGCACTGAGTTTTTAGTTTAGTGAAAATAGCAATTTTGCTATTCTGTTGTTGTCAATTTCATTATTATATTTCAACCTAAAATTTTGGTTGTCTGACTATTTTGAATCGCTATTAAATAGGTGTGGAATAAAATTAGTCGTCAAGAACTAAAATTCACGCCGACACCTCGGCCTCCTTGCCGGATTACCGCCATGGGATCTGGAGGCAAAGGTCCTCGCGCATATGGGTCATTTTCACAAAAAGTGTACATTCGTGTTTCGGGTGTGTCCCACAACTTTTGTAATTTTTTACAAGAATAATACCTATGTATAAGATAAACAACACTAAAAATTTGGATTTGTGGTTAGTTTGTAACAATATTGTATAATGTTGCTGCTTATAAACACAGTCATATTACCTTAATTTTCAAAAATAGAAGGTAGCTGTATATATTTTAGCGCTGTCCCACTACCATTTTCAGTAAAATAACTTAACCTTAATGTATCTTGTTGACTTATATATAACAATGTGTTTGATATTTTGGAAAGTATAGTTATGCACGATTTGTTATATAATTACAGCAATAGTCTAGTGTCGCTCAAAATATTTAAATAATTTAATCTTTGTGGGGACATAAACTGGTTAAAATGGAAAATTCCCTTCCGAAACTGCAATTTTTGCAAGATGATGCAATCAAATCTACCATTTATGCGTATTTTTTATCGGTCAGCAACATTTTTAATGCTGTCAACGAGTTTCAACAAGTATTTCGGCCGATTTGACGGCGGCCAGCGGACGAACAATACACCTCAGTAACGGTCCGGTTTTAATTTTCCAGAGCCGCGACCAATTTCAAAGTAAGTTTACAAGTTTATTTCTTGCAATTTATTTTGATATCTTTATTAGCTTTCAGTGAACTTAAATTGATACCAAACTTGTTGATCTGATGTGTTAGTTTAAAATAATTAAAACAGAAGTATTTAAAGTCAGACTTCCGATACTTCCGTTCCGTAACCAAAACGCAGGTAACGTAGAATTGGAATTGAAAAGTTTCGGAATGGAATTCTTAGGAAGATGATACATTATATTTGTAGTATCGATCTGTTTATTATATATTTTTTAATTTACTAGTTTTTACCCGATTGTAGTCGGGTAAGAAAAACCTAAAAATAAAATTTAAAAATATCGCAACACAATAAATTACGAGTACATTCTTCACCAAAACATTCTCATTTTTCATTCAATTGAAATGATCTCATTTTCTTGTCAATGTGCCTATTCCAAGAATAGGAAATAATAATACTGTTTTACTTTTTTATCCCCAATCATAAAAGGGGGGTGTATGTATGATCAAAATGTAAAATTTGAGTTGTGTTCAATATTTTACATCTCATTTTCTTGATAATGTGCAATAGTCTTAAGAATTCTATTCCGTTATAGGCATAGTCTATTCCGTGACTGTCCTATTTGATATTTTACTATAAATATTATTTTTAGAGTGAAACGCTATTTAATTGTTATTAGATTTTGATAATTTAGAGTGTAATAATTTGATTAATGTAATTAAAAAAGAGTTCCTAAATTGTATCCTAAGTGAGACGCATACCAAAAAGTATTGAACTAATTTGGTCCAAATAGTAACGTAATGGAAATTAAAATGATGATTGTGTATGTTTGCTATTGTTGATTTTACGTTTTATATTTTGTATTGAGGTACAACATATCGCTAACCAATTATACTATTTGATTATACCAAACGAATTTTATTTTATTTCTATAAACCGAAAACCGTTAGTTTAGGAATGGAATAAATTTTGTACCACAGAGCCAATAAATAAGTTATATTTCAGTAAATAATACTGATTAAGAGGTTTTGTTATAATTATCGTATAATGAAAAGAATATCAATTGTAAATTTAATTGAAAAAAGCGAAATACGTTAAAAAATAAAATTTCGACATATTTTTAACAGTGTACACTTTTTCTGAAAATGACCCATATATGGGAGTGGCGCGAGGAGGCCAAACGCCGGGGCGTTAGTCCGCTGCCGCAGGAAATCGCGGCACAGCGGACAGAGCTCCGGCGGGATCTCATGGTGACATGGAGAGAGCGATTGTCGCAACCCAGTGCTGGGCACGCCACGATTGCGGCGGTAAGTCCCCTCTTTGAGGAGTGGTTTGAGAGGCGGCATGGCGTCCTCACCTTCCGCCTGACGCAGGTCCTCACCGGACACGGTTGTTTCGGGAGGTTCCTGTTTCGGATAGGGCGGGAGGAAACGCCCGGGTGTTTCCACTGCGAAGATCGCCCTGAGGACACGGTGGAGCACACGGTGGCGGTCTGCCCTGCTTGGGCGGAGCACCGCCGTGTCCTCGTGGAGGCGATCGGCGGCGGCGATCTCTCGCGTCCGGCCCTGGTCCAGGCCATGGTACGGAGCGAGAGGGCATGGGGAGCCGTCACCTCCTTCAGCGAAGCAGTGATGCTCGCGAAGAGGGAGGCGGCGCACGTGAGGGAGAGGCAGCATATGCGCCCTCGCGACCCCAGCCGCCGCAGGATACGGAGACGCCCTGGGCGTCGGGAATCCCAGGCCGATTTCCGGCCACCGTAGGCATGGGCTTGCGGACGGCGAGTAATGGGTAGCTCGCTGTCCGGTAAGGACCAAGCCCAAATGTGCCCCCAAAAATAAAATATGTGCCCCTTCAGGTTTTCGAGATATTGCATTTCCTACTGGAGTAACGTTTTGATGAATCGTATATCTCTAAAACCATTGCATGTGCCCCTGTAGAATAAACATACACGAGTAGCTCTTAATGTGTGCCCCTTAGTGCCCCAATTAGATTTAAGAAAATATTTATAGTTTTCCAGATATCGCGGTTTTATGAAAACCCGAAAAAACATCGCAGCGCCTAAATGAGACAAGGCACAAGTTCGCTGAAAACTGTATTCGGTCCTTCTTGACGCTATTAATAACCATACAAAGTTTCAAAACTGTTCATGCATGCGTTTTTGAGTAGTCTTGCTAAAAGTCAAAACGATGGTGTCTTAACTTTGACGGCAAAATACATGGAACCGGCTCAATCCCAGATGTGTAGGTGTGAACCAAAATCTTGTGCCTTTAGTCAAAAATATATGGTGAAAATATTCAGCTTGGAATTTTTCGCATTAAGTTAATATTAACAAAAAACCAAAATATGTAAGCAACGGGTGGTTATCCGACCAAATTTGAATGACTACTAAGAAGCGACGGATTCATACATATCGATGACACATTCACAGCAGATAAGGCACACATTATACGTTCTACTCATATAACTCTAGGAGACACTTTCTTGCTAGGGTAACGTACACCTCGACTTCTGGTGCAAAAATAGTACTGTATTTTTTTCTTTTGCTTATATCTCGAAAATGGTGTGTCCTATCGCAAAAATAATGAAAATTTCGACCCCCTTTATAGAACCCCATACACCTTTGAAACTCAACATGTGGGTAATAATTTTTCATATTTTCCATCCAAAAAGTGAAAATTCCATATAAATCACGTCGAGGCTGCCGCCCATGCGAGCCTCTGGCTCTAAAAAAAACAAGTACCACGTTGCGAAGCCAAAACATACCACGTGCCAGTCGCAGTTGTCAAAATTGATTTTAGTTGTGTCAAAATAGTTTTTAACCTGTGGCGTCCAAATATCGTAAAGCGTCAAACTTCCGTCAAGCCCGGCGCCGATTTCTGACAGTGACAGCTGACATGTTTACGATTACGAATTTACGACCTCGCTCACAAAAAAAGGTCCACTCAAGTTTCTATTGCTTCTAGCTAAAAAAAATAAACAGTGTTGGGTTCTTGAATCACCAGGCCATTATATAAATTGTTTAGCGTACTCAAATTTTAACATCGTTTTTTATAAACCAATGTTGAAAACGGACAAGGGGTCGAAAGTGTGTTTGTTGCCGTAATAGGATGATTTCTGATAAAATTACAGTGTTGGTTTGCAAGAAACTTTGCTTGTTTCTTTTTGAATAGACAAGTAATCTAACAGGAGTGTTTTTTTGAAAGTTGAACCTAACATCTTCATATTATTGAAACTCAAACTTCAGACTACGCGGAGCCATGTTTATGAGATCTTGTTTACAACGCATGACTTTGTAAACGCTCATCCGAGTTATTTTGAGTGTTTCAAATAAAAAAAATGGTACTAGAATACTATATAAACCTTTATCTACCGATGTTATACTGGCATATTGTAAAAATATGCCAGTATAATTGTAATATAAGATTTTCTGGAAGAGATAACTAATTGGACATGTTTTTTTTGTATTAGCAAATTTTACATGGTACTATAGGTTTCAAAATTTGAATAATTAGTCTAAGCCGCATAAGAAGGAACTAGACTTTCTAATTAGTGTAAAAACTTACTCATTGTCATGGAAAAAAACAAAGATATCAAGCTCTGAAATTACCTATAAAAATGTAGAGTTCGAGAAAATCGTACGGACGTGACTCACTCACTCTACGAAAATATCGATTTGGTTTAGGAATAGAAGTTCACTGTAGGAAATAATAACAAAATTCAAGTTACATGATTTTGATTTATTAAAAAATGTATTTTACTATAAATGTTTGTGTACTGTGTGTGTACCTATGTCACATAGGGAAGAAAAATAATAAACATTATTCTTGTAATCAGTTATTTTATTTGTACATAACATCCTAACCTGTTACACATAACATCAAGCTTGTATTCCCTGAAGGTGTAAGCAGTTGTGTATACACCCACATTGATTGTCTCCTCATCAGTGTACACAGAATATAGGTACTTATTGTAAGCTTATGCTTCAACATATTTGCAAAAATTGTGGCAGTAGAATGAACACTGTACTAAATATAAGCTACTTATTTCAAATAAATGTTAATTTATTTTACATTCACATTTACAAATCTTGATAAAAAGGTAAGTACAAAAGTGTTGCTTATTTCTTAAAGTAATAACATTTTCATTTATTACACATTCACATTTATAAGTTTGTATGTATCAAAATAGAAGGTGAAGTACAAAGATGCTGTGTATTGCTAACGCAAAACATTTGCAAACGGTGATAAAAATAGAATTGTGAAATACAGTGCTGCTTATGCCTAGAATTCTAAAAAGTTAATCTTTTACACATTCAGATTCACACAATTTTACATCCCACAATCACACATTCAGTTTTATAAATAACAAAAATAACTGCCAGCAGAACAGCAAGAGGATTATACACACAGAGAAATATATGGAAATAGGCTACAAAAACAAAGTACAAAGGTGCAGCTTATTTCAAAAGTAATACAAGTTCATTCACATTATTTTATAAATGTTGATAACAATATAAAGAACAGCGGTGTTGCTTACTTAAAAAAAAAACTGCCAACAAAAATAATGTGGACTCATGATACAATGCGTAACTTACAAAAACGCTACCCTAGCTTCTCTCATTCTGACAATATACATGATCTTCTCCCGAACATCATCAGGCACATCGTCATCATCCACATGGACTTCTCCCGATCTCTCACCCATTGGGGGTCACCAATAGGCATTCCGCCCCCTCGTTTGGCCACACTGAGCAATGCCACCGCGCCACACTGCACCACCGCACCGCGCTGCACTCGCCACGTCGTGGCCGACGCTGCGGCTGCGGCTGATGCCACGTCCTTGACCACTTCCTCTTGCTGGAACAGCAGGTACTTGTCAGCAAGAGAGAAGTGGTCCTGCTCCATCGTGATGTCGTCACCCACTGGGGCCATGATGACGACATGACATCTAAAATTAAAATAGTCAAAATAATTACGTGTAAATTACGAAGAAAAGATATAAGATAAATGAATATAGGTTTTAACACTTACGGCCTAAGGACGCGCGGCGAGGCTGAACCAGCAGCAGCAGTGGACGACCCCGGAACTGGCGATGAGGATATTGGCCTATCAAACAGAGATTTCATTTATTATACAACTTTTTTTCGAACTTCGTTTGTTGTCTCTATAACTGTCAACGGTCCGAGGGTCACAGTCCGAAATCATTGAAATGTACAAAATATAGTATGAAATACACCAAGAATGACCAAACATATTGTTATTATTAGATTTAGAGTATCTCAAATCATACAGATACACTCAATTCATTGTAAAACAGACAAAATTCATCAAAGTTATGACGCCATGAACGTAACAGATTTTGACGTAAACATTTCTTTGGTCAAAAAAAGTATTTATGATGTTATTTCTAGTCCAAATATTATCTACACGATGTAATAACTACTAATAAATAAGTATTCATCCACTTACCGTTGCAAATCACCCAATAACTCACAAAATAAAAAAAATTGTCGACACAGCGCGCACCACAATATTGTCGTGTTGAAGCGTCAGTAATGGCGCCGGTTTCAACTTTTTTTTTTTCTGTTACCAGACAATGTTTTTGATAGATAATTAGTGAGTCGACTGTGTGTGTATCTAGCTTCACAGAAAAATTACCATAGACGATATTGAAAATTATTTATAATAAAAATTAATTAATTATTTAATGTGAAGGGGGGGTAACCACGCGGTGGGCCAGCCGGACGTTACGGAAGTTTCGATAAGTGGCCCACGCGGTGGGCCACCTGGGCGCTACCGGTTAAATTTAGAGATATTTTTTTTACAGAATAGCGTTAAGATTCTCATAGTCAACTGTCAAAAGTAAGGAATTTTAGTTATAGTTTAGTTCTGTGTACAACAGAATCGGCACCAATGGCAGTTTATTTTAATCTGGATAGTACAGACGCCAGCTAAGTCATCAAGCTATCCCAAACTGTCAAATTTTCCCAATTTAACATGATCCTATTGGAAGAAAGTTGAAAATTAATCAAAGAAATTTGTCAGATTGGGGTAGCTTGATGTGCTGGCCTCTGTACATTTGACATTTTTACTTGTACCTACTAGCATTAACAGGCGAAAAAACTTACGAGTGCCTTTTGATATATAAACGCAATTATCAACATACGTCACTTTGCTCTCTATTTAACAGGCGCAAGGGCTTTTAAACTCTTGGCTAGTTAAAGAAAGAATAACAGGGTCTAGGCTTATAAATTGTGAAATAAGCAATTAATAAGCAATCTTTGGCCTATGAAAATTTCAATAATTCCACATAGGTAGTTACTACTCGACAGAGATTGACCAGCCACTCAGACATCAGAATGGTCGGTCAATCTTAAATGTTGCGATTCTTTTAACATAGAAAATGAGCAATTCTCTCATCATGGTAAGCTAATTTTTAGGCACAATTTCAAAGCTAAATACGGCTGTTGACCGGCGATTCTGACGTTGACGACTTGATGTTAGATAAATAGATGACAAGGGTTAGCCTGGGCACTTACTGCAGGCTTAGCACGAGCACTGATTTGTCGACGGAAGAATAGACATGACTATTAAATAAATGATGTACAATAGGATAAGATAGCTATGTTTTTCTATTCATTATCACAGTTATGCGTTCTAAGCAAATCATGATTTTGTAGATAATCGTAGGTAGGTATATAATTTGTGGCCGTCGAGTAGAAAGTTTTGTTGTCAGTGTGATTTTGACAGTTTGGGAAGAAATATTCTTCTGAAATAGTCTACATTTATAAGGACCTAGACAAATATCGTTAGAAACGAAAGACTAAATGACAGATTGTAGAAGGCACAGAACATATCGTCGGCTAAGTATTCTAAGCTGCTAACTCCATTTTTGTCTAAACTGAATTTTTGGTACCAAATCAAAAAGAAAAAAATTACGCGTAATCGTCAAAGATGCTAACGCTACAAACTAACCTCAAATCACAGCTATCGTGCCGCAATATTTTATGCTAACTCCGCGCCTTTCAAACTACGCGCGCAATTTTGATAACTCCCGCCAGTCGACGCCATTTTGTTCGAGCGTAAAGTTTGGTGAGAGTGAGCTGCGGAGTTTTATTTCTAAAGCTTACGTTTTTTTGAGATTAGCGTACTAGACCGGAGTTTTTTAAGAAATGTAAGTACTATTATAATATTTTGGTAATATTGAGACCTATAACTAAGGTTAATTGATTAAAAAACGCATACAAAATGTGCTGGTACACATAATGGGAGTTAGCAGAATTTCATTTTTAGTTGTCGTTAATGTTTGGGGAGTTGACTACTTTTATTTCGTATTTTTTTTTTTTGTATACTATTATTGTTGTTTATTTTTTTTAATTTTCGGGGGCTTCGTTGGCGCAAGGTGCTAAGTTTGCTTTTGGCATGCAATGGTCCGGGTTTGATTCCTGTCAATGTCTGCTTTTATTTGATATTTAACTTAATTTTAGTAACAAACTAACACTTGATTTGTTTTTTTTTTTCGACCGCACATTAATAAATTCTACAAACATTGTAATAATTGTAAGTAGGTATGGATACAAACACATCAGACTACCTAAATCTAAAAAATGTATTATTTGATATTGATATAGATATGTATATAATAATATGCTACATAACTTGAACATGGGTTGAATAAATTTGACAGACTTAGGTAGGTTGATCTGTTGGCGTACCTAATGTTGTTGCATTTTTTTGTTCTTGTCTTGTTGCCTGTTTTCTGGCTGCTTGGTGTGGGGTATAGATCGCTTTTGTTTTGTTTACAGATGGCGTCTGACAGAGCTAAAAAGCTAATCAGTTTAGCGCTTTCTAAAGAGCTAAATTGCGATGTCATAACCACGCAAGAATCGGTATTGTCTAATCTGGAAAATAACAATCTCCTTATTCCGTATGCAAAACTATGTATTTGAACACGTTGGCCATAGGACGAATGACAGTAATAGTCTGGAAAGATAAAATGAAACATGATTGCATTCCTAATCAACTTAGAGTTACCTACTAAAGATAGAGCAGACCCTTTTACAGACGGACAAAAATCAATGAACGAATTCTTCGACTCTCTGCCGACAATGGAGTCCCATTATTGTCGAGCCTCATCTTCAAGACAGTATCTACAACCTGATTGGAAAACCAAAATGGATTTGTATAAGTTTTACGTGTCTGACTGGTGTAAATCACATGCCACAGAACCGCTATCAAGAACTTCTTTCTTTGAAGTTATGGCATCTAGAAACCTTTCACTGTTCCGTCCTAAAAAGGATGAGTGTGAAACATGCACAAGATATAGATAAGTCTGGCACAGTTGAAGAAAATGATTACCAATTACATACCTATATTGAAAAAAGAAGAAGCTAGAAAAGAAAAGCAAGCTGACAAAGAAAATAATAAGTTTGTATTTACAGTAGATCTCCAAGCAGTTTTGATGGCACCTCAGTCCAATGTCAGCACATTGTACTACAAAACCAAGCTGCAAGTACACAATCTGTGCTTTTGCGATAACATCACTAAAGATGGCTACTGTTTTGTGTGGAACGAATCGGAAGGAGGGCTAAATGCAGATGAGTTTGCCTCTATTTGGACGTATTTTATTGAAAAAAAGATTGTCTCAAAAGTTGAAAACAAAACGGATGTAGGTATGTGTTATTATTTATTCTGATGGCTGTGGTTACCAAAACCGCAATGTAACTTTATCAAACGCCCTTCAAAATTTGGCAGTTAAAAACCAAATAACCATCGAACAAAAGTATTTAGAAGTCGGACATACACAAATGGAGGTGGATGCTATGCATTCCTCAATAGAACGAAGGATGCGTAACAGGATTGTAAATGTACCCGCAGACTACGTTCAAATTATTAAGTCCGCACGTAACAACCAATTCTATGTTAAATATTTGGAACATGGTTTTTTTAAAGCTTTCAATAGGTTAACAAGCTATAAAAGTATTCGGCCAGGCCGTTCGGCGGGAGACCCTAAGGTCACCGATATACGTGGGCTGATGTATTCTCCATCGGGGGATATCTCATACAAACTACGGTTCAGTGAGCCATGGACACTGCTGCCCCAGAGAAAGGGATTTTTTTCAGCAATCAGTTTTGACGAAATGCAAAATTTACACCAAGGTAGACTCAAAATTAAAGCTAAAAAATACAACGACCTACAACAAATTAAACAAGTCCTGCCAGCAGATTTTCGAGAATTTTATGATAATTTACCGCATCACTAAATACTGAATTTTTTTATAAACTTTTCATTTATGTTTAATTATCTCTTTTATTAATAAACGAAACTTATTAAGTAAATTCGTTTTTTTTTTCAATAGAATTACTTAGATATTAAAATTTGATAACTCCTAAACCTATTGCGGTAAAAAAAATATTGCAAGTGTAAAAAATGCTAACTCCGATTTTAGGCCCTAAAGTGTATTTAATAATAATATAATTTAAAAAAAATGGTGTAATAATAGGTAATGGTAAAATATCTACCAACTGGAATTTAGATATTGCAGTCGGTTAGTAATTATAATTTTAAACTCTTTTTTTCTTATTTCTGACAAGTAGTATGAGAGGGAGTTAGCAATTTAGCTTATTTAGCCGACGATATAATACTCCTAACGGAGGTAGAAGGTTATCAAAAATTTAGGAACGAAATGTCACTTCGTATTGAAAAAGCACTGTCTATTCTTCGTAGAAATACAAAGCGTCATGCTAAGCCCGCTGATCATTAGTTTTCATAAATACCTGTTGTCATAGCTATGTTGGGGTTGGCTTCCAGTCTAACCAGATCCAGCTGAATATCGGTATTGTATGTAAATGGAGTGCTTGCCTATCCCTATCTGACCTCCAAACCCAGTTGCTGGGTAATACATAAGTCTCCCTCTGGTACAGAGGAGGCCTGTTTCCCAACAGTGGGAATATTACAGGTTTATTATGATGATAATAAAGTGAAAACCTGTTAAGTCTTGTGCCCGTATGTAGTTACTGAAGTAAGTACGTCATGTGCTTTAAATAGACGTGTTGTGGAGGGGATGATCAAGTACGTAGCTGATCTCTTGCTTGATCGTTCTCTGCGCAACCTGCCTCAGACACTTAATTCTTTATGTGTTCCCGATGTTTATTGTGTTTTGTATTCCTAACATTTGATAAAAGGAATTCCTTGAATTAACAAGATGGTTTTTTTTTTTCTGAAACTGAATCGTTCGACACGTTCGTATACTCGTCTTTCAAAGCAATATTTGTGGGTTAAACTTATATATTATTATATTGATTACAGTAACATGGTTTCATTTATATTGTATCGAATGGCTGCTTATCAAACAAGCATGCTATTCATTTTTACCCAAATGAATTTCAGATTGATGAACCTGATACATGGAGCAATAACTTTAATGAAGAGACTGGCTGGACAGGAGTACGCCTCCTACAGATGGCAGGCTTATATCATGTCTGGCAAAATGAAGATACAATAATTTATTCATACTCTGTCATTACAATGGAGTCTAATAACACTCTAGATTGGCTACATCACAGGATGCCTGCAGTCCTAGATAGTGATGAACAAATTGAGGTTAATTACCATTCTTTTACTATCACTACATTTTAATGTTATTAGATGTATTTTAATAAAATATATACTTAAATACAAGTTTCACATCAATGTGAAATAACTCTCACCGAGCTTAGCCCGTATACCTATAGCATATGCAGTGTTGAAGTTTCACATCTGCCAGACATCCCGCTATGGCTCAATTTTTATAATTCTTACATTATTAAAATAATTGTAACACTAAGAAAATAGGAGCTTGCGTGTATGGATTAAATTGTAGTCTATAGACTACAATTAAATCCATACACCATTCTAAAAAATCCATTACGCAGATTAAATTGTAGTCTGAAATAAATTATTAAAATGATGTTTTATTTCAGGCATGGCTCGATATTGATAATGTTAAACCAGACATGGCCCTTGCTTATCTTAAACCAGTTAAATTACTATCATGGCATCAAGTTTCAACTGCAGTTAACAATTCTAGAAATAAATCTACAAGTTGTAATAAAAGATTACCTGAAGAGGAGAAAAATAAGAAAAGCACCCAAAAAACATTAAACTCTTGGTTTGAAAAAGTTGAAAAACGAAAGTTAACTGAAAAAAGTGAATCAGAACCTAAAAAGCAGAAAAAAATATAAGCAAATAATTAAGTTCCCTATATCAAATAAACATTTTTTATTAGTAACATGTTTAATTTTGTTCTCCTCAAGCAAAACTGTAACATTCACGAAGCACTTTAGTGTTGATTCTCACATGTCTTAATACTATCAGTTTATATAGGCCACATAAGCTCTGTTTTACAGAGCATCTTATGCTATGAACACTTAGATATTCTCAATTTTGAACTCCATGAAGTCGGCTTCACAGCTGATTGTTTTGTGGTTTTTCAGGAAATCAGACACAAAACTAGCCACTTCATATTCCTCTGCAATTTAAATAATATTATATTAGCAATAGGACAGAAAGTTAGAATTAGACTATTAATAAATGTAAATCATATATGTACCTGGATATCGACTACATTGATAAATAACTCTGAGCAAATGTTTGACTAAAGCTTTAAATGTTCCTTTGCCTTTTATATGCGCTTTTTTGTAAAGAGGTGTCAACAGCTTCACCACCCATGGTGCAATTCGCTCTTTACAACTGGCTTTAAATTCAGGGGTCTCATCCAAAGGCGACAAAACACCTTCATCTTCACTATCATAACCAAACAATTGTGCAAATTTTTCTTTAATCTGTGACAATAAAATGTAATCAGAAGTTTTATAATTCAAATCTGGATTTTATAAAAAGCTTCAGATGTGTTTTTCAACATTTCAATGGAGCGGCCATAGTCCTACATCTCGTATAATATAAACCTAAGATTTATTTCGATATAAAAAATAATAATACAAATTCAATCTATAATTTACCTAAACTTCAGGTCTCTGCAACGCTTATTTGAAACGGACATGTTTAAATTTGATGCGTTGTAATCATTTATTATTATTGCAATAAATATTGTTTGGTTGGTTGTAATAAAGATTATACACAGCAACCTCGATGTTAGGAGCGGGCAGAGCAGGCATGACCGAATTGACATGTGGCATCATGAGCACTCATTAGTATGGTGCCATTTCTACCACTACAGTAGCCAATAAAACCCAACACTGTCACAAGCCAATCAATCGATTATTTGAGTTGTTTGCTACTTTATTTAATCAGCATATGCACATAATGAATATTACAATGTTCAGGAAAACATGAGATGTGTATATTGTAAATGCATCTATTTAAACATGTAATTTTAAAAACCTGGAAAAAGTACTACAAACCTTTTCAAGTTTTTTTCTATCAGTATCTCCAATTTGGTCCAGTAATTCATACAAATTTTGCTTCAAATAGTATTCCTCACATAACCACTTACTATGACCACGTTTTCTAGTTTCCTGAATTTCAGTCTTCGGTGGCACTTGATCATTACTTACTAATAACCCTGCTAAGTTAGCCAGTCTTTCATCTAGTAATTTAATTTGAACTGAATGATTTTCAATAACAGCTTCCTGTATTGTGTTATTTATATTGTTTTCCAAAATAAAGTTATTTTTCTTATTCTGCTCATCTTGGAATGAATCCATTCTATCATATAGAGCACCTTCAAATAAATCATCATCATTGGTTTCTCCTTCAAAGAGTTTCTCTAATTTCATCATTAATTCATCAGAGTCTTGAGATTCCTCGGACATCCTTTTAATAGGCATTGGTGCAGGAGTTGTAACTTGCATCGTTGTTTGAACCTCTTGCTGGATGTCTATTGGTAGGGGAATAGTATCACAAGTTATCGGTGGGTGTGTATGTATGTAATTGTAGTTTAAGTTAGTTGCTGTTGGTACAGAAATATTGGTCAGATTATCACTAACTAAATTATGCAGTTGTTTTTCAACATGTTGTGGCGATTCAGTCACTATGTGTCTCTTACGTTTATTATGGGCACATTGACAATTACTGATATCTTTGAATGTGTTTGATGTTTGAGTTTTTTTACTATTTACTGGGGCCTTACTCAAACACTCTAACAATTTCTTATTCAATTTTCCTTTTTTTGTATCACTCTTCAATTCATTTACCTGAAACATTTCAAAATGAAAATATAAAAAAATAAGCAAATTTAATACAACAATGATTCATAAATTTAAATTACCACTGTGATAATATTTTTTCTGTAAAGCTGCGCCACCATGCAAGCTTGAGTTGCAGCCGTTTCTATATTTTTAGCACATGTCCAAATTGCACTGGGAAGATATATGTTTTTGCTGACAAGTTTCTGGTGTGTTTCATAATTACTAGTCAGGAGTTTGATCACATATTCCATGTAGTGCTTACGAACCTAAAACAAAACTGATCAGTCTTACAAGAGCAAAAGCAAGAAGGAGTAAAGCATCTTTTTAGATCTAACCTTTGATATGAGGAGATCAGGGTGTGATTCAAAACTGGGTAGAGGCATTGTATTAATATCATCTTCGAGCAATGATGGATCTATCAGATCACATGTTTCCAAAGCCATGTTATTATGAATGATGTTGTCACTTATTGTCAGTAATTTAATTTCCTGACTACTATGAAATGATTTAAACAATTTTTCTCCGGCTTAAATGATGAGCATTAGCAGTGCTGAGCGGCCGGCGCACCACACTCACACTCTCACTCTCACAAAGTCACAAAACCGTATAACTATATAAATAAATAATGTTATGCTCTGTGCACAGAATATATTTAATCAACCACACTTCACCACAGATACCCTATAGATATAGGCTATATTATATAATGTACTCTGTGACCACAAGAACCAAGGGTGGTAAAGGGCCGGGTGATATTTAAACGAGCCTCTTGTCATAGTTGTCAATGTCATTGTCAATTTGACAAAATATAACTGGCCAAGTGCGTGTGGGGCCAAACCAATGACTAAAGTTATTCTTTAGTCATTGGGCCAAACAGAACTGATTCCTCCGCCAGGCTGCCGGTTCCACAGAGCATAATATTATATACGGCTGGTTCCCACTGGTTCGTTCGAAACGAGATCCTCCATCTCCATCTAAAAATCCCCACAGTCAGTCAATTCATGAAACGCAACTCGAAGCGTTTCTTCGATAAAGCCGAGAATCATCGCAATCCTCTGATTGTGAAGGCCGCTAGTTATGTCCCCAATAGTATTAGTATAATTCGCCGGCAGAGACATATTCTCTTAGATCTAGATGACCCCATTACCCTTTTTCAAGAAAGCAGTAGGGCCACCAGTACAGTTTACAAACACACAAAACCGTCATTCCGACTTCGCCACTGAGGTCCTCGCGCCCCGCGAAGACCCCGAGTTAACGATGAGACCCCCGACCGTCCCTTGCTCGTTGAAGTGCCAGCCTACGCCACATCTGAGCCTGTAGAGTTAAATTCCCCGATTGTTAATAATAATGAAAATATTTTGATCCAGCCCGTCCCTTGCTGTCCCCCTATCAGTGACGCCCTGAATCGAGGCTCGTACCCCACATGGGGTGCCCTCAGCGTGCAGTCGCTTAGTAATTGAAGTAGTTTTACGCCCCTAGTTGGAGGCTTTAAGTTCTCTTAAGGCAGCCACAGGAAAGATCAGTTAAATCGTATGCAAATGGACAGAGAACCAGTACCTATGTCCGTCGACTACGCCTTCGGGGGTTCCCCCCCCCAACCCGCTCCCTCTCCCTCAATAAATCATGTCATCATTAAAAAAATACTAAACGTTGGATTTTAAGAAATGTATAAAATAAAACTATGCATTTCCTAAACATCCCCTTGCGGGAAAGGGGTATCCCTCCCCACCCTAAAACCCTCCTCACTCAAATATACATTATAAATACATGTCCCATAAATAAAAGTCGTTCCCTAAAATCCTCCACAACCACGAGATTTCCTTGCAGTCTCAGGGAAAATTTGAAACTGACATGACGTGGGCATGCATCGAGATGTGGAAAAACCTGCAGTACTATTGTCGTGATTTCATTGATTTCGTTGAAAAAAATGTATTATGTACATACCGAATCGAAAATATCCATAGTGGCAGCACTGTTAAGTTATTATTATGAATTAACGGTCTTTTGTAGATATATTTTTATATTGTGACAAATCAGACAATTTAATGTGTAATTGTACGATGGCAACACTCGGAAGCAACGTCACCGAGCCGTTGTTTCTGGGTGGGGAACTGGGGACTTAAATGCACAGAACATATATACTCCTAACGGAGCTTAAATGTGTTTTAAAAATGAAAAATGATGTAGATTCATCGGTTGTTAGACAGTCGAAGAGAACAGTTGTGAAAATAAAAGTATAAGCAAGTTATAAGTATCGTTTTTCTTTATACTATACTACCGACTGCAAAAAAATAAAACGACGGTGTTGAATAAAACCGTTAAATGTTAATTTATTCAACGCCGCGACGTTCAACAAGTTGAACTAGTCTCTGGGCTACATCTACTGACCTAATATAATATTAATTTTGTTTCAATTATGAAACTTGATGATCGAGACGTCGAAAAATCTGATGAAAAAATTGAAATATGTTTCCGTTTGTAGCTTTTTAAATTAGCCGTAGTCGATTTGTATAATAATTTCTCCTTGCACACTTGTTACAGACAGCTTTCCCGCTAGAATCATCTTTTTCAAATTACTCTTAGTACGTCCCAACATTTTAAATGCAAATAGGTATAAACAATTATAAAATTAGTCTTTAATACAACAGTATAAACTGCAGCGCTAGAACGCTTCTAAGGTATAGTTTTCTCGCGACCAAAAGGTCGGAAGCGCCAAGATTTTCATGGCGCTAAAGCCTCGTATTTATGGTAAACATTTGTTTAGCAGCAGTTGATCAACGTTGTTGATGAACCGCGAGAATGCTGCTGGAAACTTTGTTTAAATCAATATGGGTTGTCCACACACGCAAAATGTTGCCCAAGGAAGTAGTATTGTTGTGTTCTCTGTATCTGATGTATAAAATGCTTATAAACAGTTGCAAACACGTCCACACACGTCAACATTTGTTGATAAACTGATGTTTTCGCTCGCCGGGCGTCAACTCTGCAACATGGCGTGATCAACTCCGCAACACAAGTGTTGCCCTCAATATGTTGACAGCAACTCTGCAACATGTTTATGCAACCATGTTGCTAAACAAAATGTTCACCATGAATACGAGGCTTAGAGTTTGGCCAACGAAAGCTGACCACGAATTATTTAATTCAACCTTTCCTATATAATGCCAAAAATGCCATATACCAGGGGTAATAAGGTTATACTGATGTAAATATCGCATAATAATATGTCTTGAATAATAATTATATAGTATCAACTCCGTTTAAGCAGTGTATAGCCATGGCCATGGTTGACAACTCTTGATTCTCGTCTTTTTTCTTGGACAGCTTTCGTTGGTCAGACTCTAACGCGTTTCGTTCAACATTCTGCAACAAATTGTCGCTAATATAGACTAAACTGCTGACTGCAGAACAGAAGTGACATAGCTATATTTATACCTAACAAGCTTATATCGAACTTTTTTTCACAATTTGTTATACCTAAAGTATTATATACTTAGACCTAACTAATGTACCTCGTTAGTTTAGTGTTAAAGTCTAGAACAAGTTAAGAGGGGCTTTTACCGTTACCCAACTAGAAACCAAGTTTACTTGTGCCCCATTCACCGTCTCGGATAACGCGACTTGCGATGCGACTTCCGACAAGCGACACGGGGGCACATCTTGGGACTCTACTACTCCCTAAGCACGAAGTCCATAGTTCCAGCTGCAGTGACGGACTTTCCTACTCCGTATCACTTACAGAAATAAGATTAAGCCAAAGTAAGAATGAACGACAACACGATTTGACAGTTTTCACTACCCCCGATTTGTTTTGCCCGTCCAATAAAGTTAAATAATCGGCTAATTCACTTCAAAGTTTCGAACTAATTTTGGACAGGCCCGTATCTTCGTTTACGGAGTTAGGGAGTAGGCCGCCTGTGCCATCCATCGCTCCGCATTTCGCGAAGCGGTGACTCGTGGCATGCACTAGATTTTGAATTCATGGTATCGAACCGAGCAATGGAATCAAACAGTGTTGCAGCACTGCGAGTGAGTGTCAGCGCGTCGAAAAAACACAGTTTTCGATTTTCTATCAGAGGTAGCAATGCAGAAGTAAAGTACAGGCACATTTCGCCAGTTATGTCTAGCTCCACGTCCACACAAACGTAAAAATATCAAGATGGGATTTTTGAGCGTCTCTTGCTGACTCTTCTCCATAAGAAACGACCAATTAGAACCGTGTACCTAGCTTCTGACAATTCATAAGTGCCCATGTAGATTAATTTGAAATAAAATATTTGGATTATTACGTCGTATTTTGTATATCTGACAAAAAAGGCAGCAAAAGGCAGCAAACTTTTCAAAATGATCAACACAATTTTGCCTTCCTATGTTTGTCGTCAATTCATTTGACGAGCCAAACCACATAGCTTGACCAATTTTCATTCAACCTATATTCCGGAATTGACTGAATAAAGTCGGAGAGAATTTGATCAATTGGATGTAATGACATAAGTGCTGCGTTTGAATGAAATAGGTACCTACTTTCATACGAAGACATAATTTTATAGAGGTATGAGGAACAGGGTGTAAAGTTCGCTCATCCCCTAATGAAAAGGAGGATCCTCCGACCAGACGGGTATTGTGTCTGGTCCGGGCAACTGCCCGACAGTTGATGTCGGGATTTTTGTAATCTTCGAGTGCCGTCGAAAACTCTGATTGCGCGATGCAGAATTGCTCATTTAGTTCGCCTGTGGCATTGTAGATGGCGCCACTTTTCTTTTTGTGTTTTCCGATTTTGTTGCGAAGCATTTTTTTTTTTTTATTTGTAGTGCCGCTACATCACTCCCCCCCGGAGACCGGAGGTCGATAGTGGGCTGAGTCGTGCATACTGTGATGCTTACCAGGGCCAGTTGTGGTTCCAGTGGGTCGGAACCGGGTGTCGCATAGTTCGCGGTGAGTCGGAACTGTCTGCGACGATTCCCCTGTGAGTCGGGGTTGCGCTGCGTTATGCTCCAGTGAGTCGGATCTGGTACAGCGCTGGGTTGAGAGGTTGAGGCTGACTGCTGGCGTCGACCGGGAGATTGAGCTCTCGACCGGCCGAAAGTGCAGTGTGCTGGGCCATGGTTGCTGATGAGGCTGTGTGGGTGATGACCAGGCATGCGGTTCGCTGCATGCAGGTGGTCAGGATACCCGTTGAAGCCGTAGGGTGCTGGCTGGCTGTGTGACTCGCCGCTCGAAAGCTTGAGGAAGTGGTCTTGATGTGATGATAATGACGTCACGCTGAAGTGTTGCACGAAGGCTGCGCTGACGTTCTATCACGTCGGGGTCACCAGTATAGAGGTATGAGGAACAGGGTGTAAAGTTCACTCATACAATTGCTGGTAAAGGAGGATCCTCCGACCAGACGGGTATTGTGTCTGGTCCGGGCAACTGCCCGACAGTTGATGTCGGGATTTTTGTAATCTTCGAGTGCCGTCGAAAACTCTGATTGCGCGATGCAGAATTGCTCATTTAGTTCGCCTGTGGCATTGTAGATGGCGCCACTTTTCTTTTTGTGTTTTCCGATTTTGTTGCGAAGCATTTTTTTTTTTTTATTTGTAGTGCCGCTACAATTTAATAAAGTGGTTGTTGATTTAGTTGGTACTTAAGATCAAGGAAACTACTTTATTTTATCGATAAGTATCATCTCTTAAGCATCATTTATTCATAACCTGATAACGGCGAAGTATAAAAGGAGGGTCATAATGATGTTGACCGGTATGCACGTAAATGTATGCATGAATGTTTATCCGATCCCTCAAACCTTCTAAACTACTTATTATTAACTAGCTTTTGCCAGCAGCTTCGCCCGCGCGGAACTTTCATGCCCTATTTAACTCCCTTAGGGGTTTAATTTCGAAAAATCCTTCCTTATTCCTTGTCAACATCTTAAAGGGAAACTATGCAAAATTTCAGCTGGCTGGGCGTTGATGAGTCTGTCAGTCAGTCAGGACTTTTTTTTTTAAATATTGATTTGACAACTGAGGTATCGTTCAAAGAATCTTGATTGCCCGTTGGTCTAAGCTTGATAATGTCACATTAAATTGAATATGACGCCCTCTAGAGGACTTTAAAGTCAAGAATTAAAACATATTTTTTTTAATGCCGTGTTCGTGGTATCAAATGAATCAGCTTAATTGGCACATTCCAAAAATATATTTATGTTGTTTGGTAACTTCAAAATAATTTAAATAAAAAGTGAGTTCAAAAACTAAAATCCAACTTCTGAAAAATAACGGTAAAAGAAAAGAAACAAGACAATAAAAGTGCCTAAAGTAAACAAAAGTAAGTGACCAAATTCATTTATTTTAGGTATAGCTAAGGTACAGCTCCTTAATGCAATTTAGAAAAACAAACGGTATATCTGAGGAATTAAAATCCATTATTATATCAACCCATTCTTTGCCACGAATGGTACGGATACAGTATATTTACTGCTAAATGATACAAAATACGAATTAAAGGGTTTAAAAACTTTTTAAGTTCGGAAGGCGGTGACATAAAATTATAATACATTTCCAAAGTCACCGACTTCCGAACTTAGTTATTAAGGCTAAAACTTAAAAAAAAAAATTAAACCGCCGAAAAACGGAAAAGAAAAAAATAATAAACCTACTCCCCCTTATTACAGAACAAGGTTTTTCTTTAGGTATGGTTTAAACCTTCGAGCTTGTTTTTTAAATTAGTACCTAACTGAAATCGAAATACAACTCCTTTTACAAAACTGACAAGTTAGTCCAGTGCTAAATTGTCAGTTTTGTAAAAGGAGCTGTAATTCTATTTCAGTTCTAAGTTCTTATTTCAAAAACAGGCTCGATGGTTTAAACCATACCTAAAGAAAAACTTTGTTTTGTAATAAGGGGGAGTAGGTTTATTATTTTTTTTCTTTTCCGTTTTTCGGCGGTTTTTTTTATTTTAGTTTTTATTTTAAAAAAAATTGTGGCTATAATCTACTAATTACTACGTGCTTAATTTGTTATTACTTTTTGTAATACACAACTCGGTATTAAAATCTGTGAGTAAACAATCAATCATCCCCTGTTTTCCTCTCCTTAGGGTTGGTTTTCTTTTAAAAAAATTATATGTGACCAACATCGAGGTCCAATAAAAAAAGAATTATCAAAATCGGACTACTCTGTAAGCAGTCATGCGTAGTTTTACATTACAATCAGTGAGTAAACAATCAATCATCCCTGTTTTCCTACCCTTAGGGTTAGAATTTTTTTTCCAAAATATGGGACCAACTTCTGGGTATACCCTTTCCAATAGAAAAAGAATTATCAAAATCGAACTACTCTGTAAAAAGATATGCGTGGTCATACATAAAAAAAAATATGCTTCGAATTGAGTAACCTCCTCCGTTTTTTCGTCGGTTCAAAAAAACGGTATATCTGAGGAATTAAAATCCATTCTTATATCAACCCATTCTTTGCCACGAATGGTACGGATACAGTAAACTTATTGCTAAATGATACAAAATACGAAATAAAGGGTTAAATAAAAGCACCAAACCGGACAACAGAAAATCGCCCTATGAGAAGATAAGAAGGGATCCAATTTCACTGGTGGTTTAACACAAGAACTCACTTTGACAGCTGAGATGTGGCCCATTAATCATGGCAGCCCATTCACACTTCACCTGTTTTATTGGATCGACCCCGGTTCGAATGTAGATATAATAGATAGGTACCGAACGGTATACGAAACCTCGAATTCGGGAGATAACTATGATATTGCATGGGCACGCCACGATTGCGGCGGTAAGTCCCCTCTTTGAGGAGTGGTTCGAGAGGCGGCATGGCGTCCTCACCTTCCGCCTGACGCAGGTCCTCACCGGACACGGTTGTTTCGGGAGGTTCCTGTTTCGGATAGGGCGGGAGGAAACGCCCGGGTGTTTCCACTGCGAAGATCGCCCTGAGGACACGGTGGAGCATACGGTGGCGGTCTGCCCTGCTTGGGCGGAGCACCGCCGTGTCCTCGTGGAGGCGATCGGTGGCGGCGATCTCTCGCGTCCGGCCCTGGTCCAGGCCATGGTACGGAGCGAGAGGGCATGGGGAGCCGTCACCTCCTTCAGCGAAGCAGTGATGCTCGCGAAGAGGGAGGCGGCGCACGTGAGGGAGAGGCAGCATATGCGCCCTCGCGACCCCAGCCGCCGCAGGATACGGAGACGCCCTGGGCGTCGGGAATCCCAGGCCGATTTCCGGCCACCGTAGGCATGGGCTTGCGGACGGCGAGTAATGGGTAGCTCGCTATCCGGTAAGGACCAAGCCCAAGTCGACGGCGCGTTGTGTTCCACGCGCGCCTCAAAGAGATGTCAGCACAAAAAGTGATGGGACCCGCAAGGGTCGATGCCTGCCAGGGGTGCGGGTTTGTTCGAAAGAGACACCACAGCCCCTGGCTTAAGGGCTACTGAAGGAACACGGGTGGGTTTTAGTCAGTAAAAGTCTGACACGCCCTCCTGCTCCACCCAGAGCGGGAGAAGTTATTTGATGATTTCCCACCCAAAAAAAAAAAAAAAAAAAAAACTATGATATTGCAAATGAGACTGGTGATCTCCTAACCTTTAGGGCTTATTTTTAATCTTAAATGTAGAATTGTTTCTTAATTTCTTGACATTGTTCTCACTTGCAGAAGCAACAAGAATAATGTACCCGGTATTTTGTAACATCTTGATTTAAAAGAATGGAGTTTCTTGCCCTATCTTCTCCATAGAGATTTACGTTTTGGAATGGACAACTACCTAGCTTCATTTTTCAAACAAATTGACTTTTTGACAATTCAGAAATAAGTACCTAAAAATGGTTTCATTGAAATAAATGCTTTGAGTTTGACATTACAGGTGGCAGCACAGGTCATTATCTGCAAGTCAGGATTGTTTACCTTTGTGTCGATCACAAATTCAACAAAAACTAGATCTATCTATATAAATAAAAAGAGAAGACCTGACTGACTGACTCATCAACGCCCAGCCCAAACCCTTGGACCTAGAAAGCCGAAATTTTGCACAGAGGTTCCTTTTATAGTGTAGACGGGTCATTTTCAGAAAAAGTGTACACTGTTAAAAATATGTCGAAATTTTATTTTTTTACTTATTTCGCTTTTTTCAATTAAATTTACAATTGATATTCTTTTCATTATACGATAATTATAACAAAACCTCTTAATCAGTATTATTTACTGAAATATAACTTATTTATTGGCCCTGTGGTACAAAATGTATTCCATTCCTAAACTAACGGTTTTCGGTTTATAGAAATAAAATAAAATTCGTTTGGTATAATCAAATAGTATAATTGGTTAGCGATATGTTGTACCTCAATACAAAATATAAAACGTAAAATCAACAATAGCAAACATACACAATCATCATTTTAATTTCCATTACGTTACTATTTGGACCAAATTAGTTCAATACTTTTTGGTATGCGTCTCAACTAGGATACAATTTAGGAACTCTTTTTAATTACATTAATCAAATTATTACACTCTAAATTATCAAAATCTAATAACAATTTTAAAGTCACTTCTTTAAATATAATCATTTATTGATTTACAAATAAATGTATGGCTGAACACAGAAAAACACAGAAACATTTGTGATTACAATTTTACAACAAAAGGCATCGCGACTGAGAGTCGCGGAGGATCGCTCTGTTACGTCCGTTATCCTCGGGATCGGGCTCTCTCTCTTCCTGCTGCCTGCGTCAGCGGCGGGGAAGAGAGGTGGGGGCGCGCGCGTCATGGCACTACGTAGCAACAACATCGTTCTTACCACGCTCATAGAAAACCCGTGCTATATCCTCCCCCTCTAGCCTTACTAAGTGTCCCCGCAGTTGGGCTAGTCTAAATACCTACGCGGCCTACCACGCTTACGTTTTTCTCGCATGGGTGGTTCTACCTGACCGGCGAAAGGCGTGAGGTGCGAAACGTGATATTTCCCTACGTTCCTACCAGTCTGTACGTTCTCCAGACCATAAGTGGTCGGGCTGATAATTTTGCCGATTTTGTATGGACCGTCACGACGTGGGATAAACTTCGCGGTCTGTCCGCGGCCTGCGTCATTAGGTCCTTGCGTTTTTAGTAAAACTAGGTCACCTACCTTATACTCCGGTGACGGCCTCCTCTTTTGGTCGGCATTCTCCTTCTGGACGGCCTGCGCCTTCTCGTGAGTGTCCCTGGCCTCGTCCAGGGTTGCAGCCATCTTCTTCAAGTAAGGCGTAATGCTGGGCACGAAGTTATCGTGTTCTACGATAGCCCTCATGTCTATCGCGGAATCAGAAGGAGCTCGTAACTCTCTCCCGAAGGTAAGATACGCCGGCGAATACCCTGTACTGCTGGTAATCGCGGAGTTCATAGCAAACCTGATTGCTGCGAGATGCAGGTCCCATGTGGTATGGTCGTGTCCTACAAGTACAGCTAATTGCGGTTTGAGGTCCCGGTTCTTCCTTTCTATAGGATTGGCCTCGGGATGATAAAATGGCGTGAGTGTTTGGCCAATTCCCAGGACATGGCAGACCTGCTGCATAACCTCGCTCACGAATTGCACGCCGTTGTCACTGATAAGGCGGCGTGGTACTCCATATCTGAGGAACACCTCATTCGTGAGAGTCTGAGCACATTCGACGCTTGTGGCATTCTCTAATGGAAACAATTCCACCCAGCGTGAGCAGACATCTTCCACGATCAGTACCCACCTGTTCTTCCTAGGTGTCTCGACGAGCGGACCAAACAGGTCCACGGAGACTACCTCAAATCGTCGTGACACAGCGGGTGTTTGCAGCAGTCCTGCTGGTTTGCGGTTATCGGCTTTGTACCTCTGGCATGGCACGCACTCCTTTATATAGTTCGCAATGAACGTGCGCATGCCAGGCCAATAATACCTTGCACGGACGCGGCTTAACGTGCGCTCCACGCCAAAATGGCCGGCCGTCGGCGCATCGTGGAGGTCGGCCATGACCTGCCTGCGTTCGTGCTCGGGCACAACTAAGCTACAGTCCTCTCCGTCGTCTGACTCTAGGCTGTATCTGTATAAGATACCGTCGGAGATGGTGTACCCGCGGTCAGACCATGGTCTCCCCCTTGAGGGTTCGTCGGACTCCATATCCTCGATAATTTTCCGAACCTCTGGGTCCAATACCTGATTGCTGCGGATATCACCACTGTTCCTCTTCGGCATATCAACGATCGTCATGCATAGATCACACTCATTCTGGTCTTCCGAACAAACCGGTCGCGACAGCGTATCTGCAACCACGTTCGAGCGACCGGGTGTATATTCAATGCTAAGATCGAACTCTTGCAATGTGAGAGCCCACCTGGCCAGTCGGCCACTAGGTGACCTTTGACTCATCAGCCACCGCAAGGGCTGGTGGTCAGTCCTAACTGTGACCTTCGCGGTTTCAACATAACCACGGAACTTACCGAGTGCCCACACGACGGCGAGAGCTTCCCGCTCGGTCGTGGAGTAGTTCCTCTCGGCGCTAGTGAGAAGTCGACTTGCGTACTCAATCGGCCTCTCGTCATGTCCCTCCCCCTGCATAAGAACTGCCCCAAGGCAATAAGCGCTGCTGTCAGTGCAAAGAACGAATGGCTTCGACTCATCCGCCTGACAGAGTATCGGAGCGGACACGAGGAGAAACTTAATGCGTTCAAACGCCTCCTGTTGCTCGGCGTCCCATCGCCAAGCACTCGACTTCTTCAGGAGGTTACTAAGGGGTCTCGCGACTTCCGCATAGTTATTAATAAAGCGTCGGTACCAACTCGACGTCTGTAAAAAGCACTTTAAGTGTTTTACGTTCTGAGGGGCGGCCATATTGTCAATGGCTGCTGTCTTGTCTGGATCCACCTGGATTCCGCCTGGCACGATAACGTGACCTAGGAATTTAACAGACTCCCTCGCAAAGAAACTCTTGTCCCTATTGATTCTTAATTTAAACATGGCCAGACGTTCAAAGACCGCTTCCAGATCAGCCAGGTGTTTCTCGAAGGGACCCGGTGACAACAATATGAGATCATCAAGATATGCGAGGAGTTCCACTTCCTTCAGGTTGGACCGGAACCGGTCCATCATCCTCTGAAAAGTGGCTCCCGAATTCCGCAGTCCCATCGGCATCCGCTTAAATCTAAAGGTACCGAGTGGCGTTGTGAACGCAGTCTTGTCTTGGTCCTCTGGGCAGACACTCACTTGATGGTAACCTGATCGCAGGTCGAGAGTAGTCACGTACTCACTGGTCTTGGCCGCGTGCAGTATGTCCTCAATACGTGGGAGGGGATACCGGTCTGGCTCGGTCACCGCATTAAGCTTCCGGTAATCTATGCAGAGCCTCAAACTACCGTCCTTCTTACCCACAAGCACGAGATTGGAGGCCCAAGGTGACTCGCACTCTTCGATGACGTCATCTCGCAGCAGCTTATCAAGCTCCTTCTGCAAGGCCTCTCTCTTATTTTGAGACACCCTGTACGGTGGACAAGCAATAGGTTCTTGTTGTGTACTCACCTTTATTCGATGCGTGGCGAACTCCGTCGCCGGTCCGTCGCGCGCGAACTGCGGCGCGCGGTGTTCTATAAATGCGTTAAGTGTACGCCGCTGCTCGGGGGTTAACTTCGAACCTTCGTCTGAGCGCAACGATAACTCAGTAGATGCGGCGCGCAACAGGTCCGCATCAATAGGGTCGAGCGTATAAGTGTAAACAAAATCGTAACAATATCCCGGACTGTCCGAGAATGACCAAGTGCGTCGGGCGACGTCTATTACCATGCCGGCTCGCGCCAAGAAATCTACACCTAAAAGCGTCCTAATATTACTACCCGGTAATACTAACAACTGGCACATTACCCTACGACTTCCAATTAAAATATCTACCTCGGCTGACAACAGGTCTCTCCACCCTTGCGTACCATCAGCCAGGCGTACAAAACGTTTAGTTTCGCTAAACCGAACTCCTGAATCTACTAAAAGTCGGTGCAATAGAGGGCTCGCAATACTATGTGTAGCGCCGGTATCTACAATCGCCACGCCATTACGGCCCTTAACACTAATATTTACCATTGGGTACTGTTCGCGCGCACTCACATTCGTCAATTGAACGCACGAAGCAGTCTCACTCATACCAATGTTATTATTACCATAATCGTCATGACAACAAAAATCTACATCAACAGTGTTGAAAGATGTTTTCTCGTCTGGTTTCGAACATGTTTTCACGCAAACATCACATTTCGATCTCACGACGCCTTGTTTACCACAACCACAACAACGTAACTCCCTTGGCGTAGTGTCGCTATTATTTTTATTAGTAGTCGCCTTATCACGGTTACGACATTCATCACTAACATGCCCAAATAGCTTACAATAACTACACCGAGGCCTATTTTTGTTGTTGCTACGCGGTGCAGGCGCACTCGTAGTAGTCGAATTCGAGTTCGATGTCGATTGCGTGAGATTACGGTCGGTGGTAGTCACCGCCAATGTTTTGGTTTGCGGTGTCGAATTCTTATTGTAAACAGAATTGGTTACCTTGAGCGCTTTGTATGTATCCTCCGCGATCCTCGCCTTATATAACAAATCATCTAAATTACGAACAGATTCACGGGGCACTCGTTTTATTACGCGTCGGTGCAGTAATCCGTAGCAAAAGTCTACCTGCACTATTTCGTCGAGCTTGTACGGTAATTTGGTTATCAATGCGCGCACTTTACACAAGAACACTTCCGCACGTTCTTCCTCTCGTTGTTCCGTAGCGAAGATCTGCCGTAAGACTTGATACGCGGGCTGCACTACGCCAAAGGCCGCGCGCAGACGCGCGATCGCGTCTGACCACGTAGCCGTCGACGCCTTCACGCCGCGCCACCATACTGCCGCTTCACCTTCGAACAGCATCGGCAATCCTCGGAGGGCATGCTCGTCACTTACGGCAGCGCACTCCTTATAGACTTCGACAGCGTCTAGAAATGCTTCCAGGACCTCAGCGTCCTGGGAGGACCCGTCGAATCTCGCCGTGCATCTTGTGAAGTTGGCGTCGGCACGTGATGCGGTTGCAGCAGCGGCACTTCCGGTGCTAGCGTTGGTGATTGGAGAGGCCCCCACTGGGGTGGATGCCCTGAATTCGCCGTTGGATGTCATCAGCGAATTGATGAGGCTTCTATTTGCTTCCACTTGCGCACGCGTTATCGTCTCGATCAGCGTGGATAGGAAGTCTGAGGGGAACTGGGGAGCTGGTTGCTGTGTCGAGCTCGAGCCGGCGGCGCTGGCGGTATCGTCTGCGTGGCCGCGCTCTACGACGCTCTCCTCCTCTTCAGTGAGCGTGACATTATCATCATCCTCTCCTCGTTGTTGACGGAGCGCTTCTCCTCTCCTCGTTGTCGGCATCTTCACGCTGGTGATGACAACGGTAAGGTCGAACGTCCGTGCTTATTCCTAACAAGGTGAGTAGGCACACGTTTGGTCACGTAGGCACTGGATCACATTTCATAACGGTTCGAGCCACTAGTTTGGGCGCCAGTTTAAAGTCACTTCTTTAAATATAATTATTTATTGATTTACAAATAAATGTATGGCTGAACACAGAAAAACACAGAAACATTTGTGATTACAATTTTACAACAAAAGGCATCGCGACTGAGAGTCGCGCAGGATCGCTCTGTTACGTCCGTTATCCTCGGGATCGGGCTCTCTCTCTTCCTGCTGCCAGTGTTGCCAACAGCGCTGGCCCTAATGTCGCCGTTTCTCATGGATGAAGTAGCCTAATATCGCCGAATTTCAGTTGTAGTTACAGTAGCCTAAAGTAGCCCAAACACCAAAATAACAATATTAATAAAATAAAATGTATTTTTTATCAATTTATTTATAATATATTTATAACACACTGATAAATAGGCATAAGCCATCTTTTAAACACGTCAATGAAATTAAAGTTAACATTTAAAAAACTAGACAAAAATTAGGATTATTCTGATTCGTCCTCTGCCAGCAATAGTAAGGCATCACCAAGACTTTCGCCATCTTCACTAGTAGTTAATGTGCTAGTACTGGCAAGATCCACCGCAGACATACATTTTGCTGCCAGAGTGCAAACTGATCATGTGATTGCTTGGTTTAAAGTTGTTACAACACATAGGTACCTCTTACTTTCACATGGGTACGAATTCTAAAAATGGCGATCAGCATGGGTAGTTGCATGCTATTCCTTAATTTTGTTTTGATTGTTCCCATTACGCTGAAAATTCTTTCAACGACGGCATTACTCAAAGGTAATGGGCAGTATGCCTGTTTGCCTACTAGGTAGTATAACAAAAATTTGCCCCTAGAGTAGCCTAATTGGCGACCAGTCGCCTTTTAGATTTTTTCGTCGCCGATTCTCGTTCTGAGTAGCCTAAATGGCGAAAAATCGCCTACGTTGGCAACACTGCCTGCTGCCTGCGTCAGCGGCGGGGAAGAGAGGTGGGGGCGCGCGCGTCATGGCACTACGTAGCAACAACATCGTTCTTACCACGCTCATAGAAAACCCGTGCTATACAATTAAATAGCGTTTCACTCTAAAAATAATATTTATAGTAAAATATCAAATAGGACAGTCACGGAATAGACTATTCCTATAACGGAATAGAATTCTTAAGACTATTGCACATTATCAAGAAAATGAGATCAAATTATTACAAATAATATTCTAATGTAAAATATTGAACACAACTCAAATTTTACATGTTGGTCATACATACACCCCCCTTTTATGGTTGGGGATAAAAAAGTAAAACAGTATTATTATTTCCTATTCTTGGAATAGGAATAGGCACATTGACAAGAAAATGAGATCATTTCAATTGAATGAAAAATGAGAATGTTTTGGTGAAGAATGTAACTGTGTTGCGATATTTTTTAAATTTTATTTTTAGGTTTTTCTTACCCGACTGCAATCGGGTAAAAACTAGTAAATTAAAAAATATATAATAAACAGATCGATAAAACAAATATAATGTATTGTTACGAGCTAGGGGTTCGTGACAATTAAAAACTGCCGATATGAATTACCAAAAATAACACTTTAATTACACAACACAATAGCACTACGGATCACTCTTAAGTCGCACTTGAAGATCGCTTTAGATGTTCTCACATGTATCGCTTATCCAATACTAACTCGGAACGCGCTCCATTCCCGCTTATATAGGGCCCTCGGATAGTTCCAGAACCTTCTACCGTAGAAGCATCTAGAATGTTCGAGTACATATCGGCCCTGACCGAACACATGTCGAAAGTTCTAGCATCGAACTTTCTAGAAAGCTCCTGACCATTAATTCCGCTATTCGATACGAGATGGCGCTAGTGGCAACCAAACATTATTTGTGCGGCGCAACACTGCCCCCACCTAAGAAATGCTCGTCCCGAGCATTATCGGCCCCATAATAACGCGCCAGTCGATCCACGTGCACTATCTTAGGAGTACCTCTTGCGCCTTTCTGTATCCGGTAGGTAACATCATTGATCTTTGTCACAATCCGGTACGGTCCGTCCCAGTTAGCTTGAAGCTTAGGAGATTTCCCTTTGCTACGGACGGGATTGTGCAACCACACTAGTGAACCTTCGTCAAACCCTTTATTGTTCATTTTACGGTCATAACGGGTTTTCATCTTTTCAGACATTTGCTGGCCTGAGTGTCTGACGTGCTCATAAATGTCATTCATCTTGTTCCGCAAGTCATTCGCATAATCGGTTATACTGCGTGGGGCATCAGGTGGTATTCCGGTGATCAGGTCTGCAGGTAGCCGTAATTCCCTTCCAAAGTTTGCGAAAGCTGGTGTCACCGATGTGCTTTCGTGAACAGCGCTTCGATAAGACAGCAAAAACGGTTGTATGTGCTTGTCCCAATCTCGTTGCCGATTTTCCACAACTTTTGCTAGGTACCTCTCTAATGTCTGATTAAATCGTTCGACCATTCCGTCCGATTGTGGGTGGTAAGAAGTTGTTCTTGTTTTATGAGTACCCATAACTCGACAAGTTTCCTGGAATATTTGGGACTCAAAATTCCTTCCTTGATCACTGTGAATCTCTAAAGGTACTCCAAAACGACAGAAGACTTCATGAACTAATTTATCTGCAACTGTCGAAGCTTCTTGATTTGGAATGGCGAAGACTTCCGGCCACTTAGTGAAGTAATCCATCACAACCATGAAATACTTGTTACCACTTTCACTTTCTGGAAACGGCCCCGCAACGTCAAGGGCTATCCTCTCCCATGGTGCACCAACATTGTACAATTTCAATGCACCTCTGCTACGCGTCTGAGGTCCCTTTACAGCTGCACAACTTGTACATTTGCGACACCAGTCCTCGACATCGTCCCGACAGTGGACCCAGTAAAACCGTTCTCGTATCTTCAGTAGAGTCCGTTTTACTCCTAGATGACCTCCTGAAGAACCATTATGGTAAAGCTGGAGAACATCCGGTACTTGAGCTTTAGGGACTACCATTTGCAAATGACAGCTGTTTCCCCGAGCATTTTCCCATTTACGGCACAGGACTCCATCCTGAATCACCAAGCTGTCCCATTGGGCCCATTAGCTTTTTGTGATGGAACTCATTGCTGAGACGTCGCTCCACCTTGGCTTAGGAGCTCTGGCCTTCATCCACTCCAGAATCGGCCTGATTTCCGAATCTTCCTGCTGTGCACGTTGTAGACTTTCCTTCCACTCGTTGCTGAGGTCCGTCCTGAGCATCCTCACAGGTACCACTTCCTTACTCTCTTGCCTAGTACAATGCTTGCAGTCTTCAGGACAAGGCCTTCTTGACAATGCATCTGCGTTGCCATGAGATTTCCCGCTGCGATGTTCGACCACAAAGTCGTATTCCTGCAGTAGCTCAATCCATCTCGCAACTTGTCCTTCTGGATTTTTGAACTGCAATAGCCATTTCAGTGCAGCATGGTCGGTTCGTAAGTGGAATTTCCGCCCCAGAAGATATTTGCTAAAATGCTGCAATGACTTTACCATAGCAAGCAATTCCCGTCTCGTGACACAATAGTTCCTCTCCGGCTTTGACAACGACTTGCTGAAGTACGCTATCACAACCTCTTGATCACCATCCCGTTGAGACAACACACCACCAAGTCCTATGTCACTTGCGTCTGTGTCAACTATAAATTCCTTGCCTGCATCAGGGTACCCCAAAATAGGTGTTTTGCATAGTCGGTCCTTTAACTCCTGGAATGCGATATCGCAACTATCATCCCAGCAGAAATGTCGCTTCTCCTCGGTTAGCTTATGCAGGGGTTTGGCTATATCTGCAAAGTTCTTAACAAATCGCCGATAGTAAGAGCACAACCCCAAAAACGCTCTGACCTGCGTCTTGTCCTTTGGAACTGGCCAATCCTTGACAGCGGCGATTTTCTCTGGATCCGTGCGGATACCTTCTTCCGACACTACATATCCCAAAAAGCTAACTTGCCGTTTGAATAGTGAACATTTCTTCGGACTCAACTTGAGGTTGGCACTCTGGATCTTCATGAGCACGCGTTCAAGGTTTTGAAGATGTTCTTCAAACGTACGGCCTACGATGATGATGTCATCCAAGTAGACCAGACAGGCATCGCCAATCAACTTAGTAAGTACAAGTTCCATCAACCTTTCAAACGTTGCCGGAGCGTTGCACAATCCAAACGGCATTACTTTAAATTGCCACAGACCCTTTCCTGTCGAGAATGTTGTTTTCTCCTTGTCCTTGGGGTCAATTTCCACTTGCCAGTAGCCACTTTTCAGGTCCAGAGTGCTAAACCACTTTACTCCAGTAAGCATGTCCAACGTGTCATCAATTCTTGGCAAAGGGTAGCTGTCCTTCTTCGTAACGTTATTCAGACGACGATAGTCAACACAAAACCGCATGCTGCCGTCCTTCTTCCTTACTAGCACTACAGGTGAACACCATGGACTAGATGAAGGTTCAATAACACCATCCTTCACCATTCCCTCAATCATGGTTTCTACTTCCTTTTCACGCGCTACCGGCAATCTCCTTGGCCGCTGACGGATCGGCAACTCGTCGCCTGTATTTATTTTGTGTTGAACTAAGCCAGTCTTCCCAATGTCACTATCGTTTAGGGAGAAAACTTCGGCGTACTTCAGTAACATCTTCTTCGCCTTGACCATTTCATTTTGAGACAAAGCGCTGCGACAGTCTTCTAAAAGTGTGGTCACTCTCGTTTGTGCATCCTTGCTGGGGGTCCCAGTCGATAGATATTGGCATTGGCGCAACCAATCCACTTCCTCGCAAGTACCAATCAGTGTGCCTTTTTTAATAGTCTGTTCCTGATCACAAAGGTTCAGCACACGTACCCCTGAGATGTCGGTGGCTCTGACCAAAGTTCGTGCCACTTTCCATGGAAGGTCATTGTCTACCCTTTCCACGAGTACACAACAAGTTTGCCCAGGATTCCGAGGAAGACTAACCGGCACAATCGTTTCTGATCTCGAAGGAAGAACAATTTCCTTAAGGCTGTACACATTCCCTGGTAACGCCCCTTCCATAAAAAGTTCCTCTCGTCCACATTTCATAACTCCCTGCTTGACGTCAATCTCGCAAAAATTCTTCCTCATAAAGTCAAGACCCAGGATGCAATCGTCCATTATATCAGCCACGATGACATTATGCAGGTACATCCTGTTGCCTAGTTTCAACTCCATCTCCTTCTCTCCACGGACGGGTATGCGCTGACCGGTGGCTGTCACCAAATTAATGCGTTCTCGGTTGTATTCGGAGTCCCCAAGGAGCCGACTCATAATTTGGGAACTGACGACCGTACGAGAGGCTCCAGTATCTATGGTCAGCTTACAAGGTATTCCGTTGACCTCGCCCTTGATGATTAAGGTGTTCCCGTCATGGGTTTGTGTGATCGAAATCCTTGGGGCTCTTTGAACATCAGCCAGCACCCGCCCCGCAGTCCTGGCTATTACTCGTTTCCCTGCTGCTGCTGGGTAGTGCTGTTAGCCGCGCTACCCTCTGGAGACCGGCCATCTTCCCTTTCTGCAGTTCGCTTAGGGCAACTGGATCGAAGGTGGCCCCTTTCCCCACAGCCGTAGCACCTAGGGCTGTATCCTTTACGATCGCGAACTGTAGCCGCTACAACCTCCCTGACGCGATGGGAACGATGATCCTGCCGCACAGCTTCCACCTCCAGTGCATGGGCCAAGGCGTCCTTAAGCGTCCCGTGGTGACCGAGTCTCACAGCAGCTCTAACTTCAAGGTCCCGGATGCCGTCGACGAATGCCTGCACCAGGTTCCCATCAATAAGCGCAGGTACGGACTGGTACGCTTTTCGAACCAGCTTCTCCACTTCAAGGGCCCACTGCTGCAAGTTTTCGTTACTGCGTTGCACACGATCCTTGAGCTGCGCACGAAACACGTGTTCCAGGTGAGCGTCGCCATATCTAGCCTCCAATGCCTCGAGGAGCTGCTCGTAAGTCACTTCCTTACCGAGAGCTTCCAGCACATTTAAAGCCTGGTCGCGCAGGCCTAGGGTGAGGGCAGTCATGGCCTGACTTTTATTCCACCCGTTCGCCTTCATGACAGCCGCAAACTGAATTTTGTAGGCCGACCAGGAAGAATTCCCGTCGTACGGCGGCACTTTGAATCCACGTAGCGAAGGTGTTGTAGCTACGGGAGCTGCGATTCCATCCCCAAGTTTGAGGTTACCCAACTCTTGCTTCACATCAGCAATGACGTCACTAAACTTGCTGATCTGAGTTTCAGCTTCTGACAAGCGGTTGTCATACTGGGCAACCTTCTCCTTCACCTCCTTCATGTCTTTCCCGAAGGTTGCATGAAGGTCCTTTATGAGGAGCATCTGCTCTTCCTGTCGGTGCACCTGCTCCTCCTGTCGGCGGGCCTGCTCCTCTTTATCCCGTTTGAGCTGTTCTTCCAATCGGCGGGCCTGTTCCTCCTGTCGGCGGGCCTGCTCCTCTTTATCCCGTTTGAGCTGTTCTTCCAAACGGCGGGCCTGTTCCTCCTGTCGGCGAGCCTGTTCCTCCTGTCGGCGGGCCTGGTCCTGCAACATCATCATCAGAGCAGCAAAATCCGGTGCTGGTGATGATGGAGCAGCTGTGGACGGGCCGGCCTCCGTGGTTGGTAGCTGGCCCTCCGAAGTCTGTGGCATTGCTCCACCAAATCGCCTCTGGTCCGTCTCCTGCTGGCGTTGACTCCGGGTACGGATACCCTCCGTGTCATCTTTAGGTAAAATCGGCATGATTTTAATCCTTGCTTCTGACACCAATTGTTACGAGTTAGGGGTTCGTGACAATTAAAAACTGCCGATATGAATTACCAAAAATAACACTTTAATTACACAACACAATAGCACTACGGATCACTCTTAAGTCGCACTTGAAGATCGCTTTAGATGTTCTCACATGTATCGCTTATCCAATACTAACTCGGAACGCGCTCCATTCCCGCTTATATAGGGCCCTCGGATAGTTCCAGAACCTTCTACCGTAGAAGCATCTAGAATGTTCGAGTACATATCGGCCCTGACCGAACACATGTCGAAAGTTCTAGCATCGAACTTTCTAGAAAGCTCCTGACCATTAATTCCGCTATTCGATACGAGATGGCGCTAGTGGCAACCAAACATTATTTGTGCGGCGCAACAGTATCATCTTCCTAAGAATTCCATTCCGAAACTTTTCAATTCCAATTCTACGTTACCTGCGTTTTGGTTACGGAACGGAAGTATCGGAAGTCTGACTTTAAATACTTCTGTTTTAATTATTTTAAACTAACACATCCGATCAACAAGTTCGGTATCAATTTAAGTTCACTGATAGCTAATAAAGATATCAAAATAAATTGCAAGAAATAAACTTGTAAACTTACTTTGAAATTGGTCGCGGCTCTGGAAAATTAAAACCGGACCGTTACTGAGGTGTATTGTTCGTCCGCTGGCCGCCGTCAAAATGGCCGAAATACTTGTTGAAACTTGTTGACAGCATTAAAAATGTTGCTGACCGAAAAAAAATACGCATAAATGGCAGATTTGATTGCATCATCTTGCAAAAATTGCAGTTTCGGAAGGGAATTTTCCATTTTAACCAGTTTATGTCCCCACAAAGATTAAATTATTTAAATATTTTGAGCGACACTAGACTATTGCTGTAATTATATAACAAATCGTACACTATACTTTCCAAAATATCAAACACATTGTTATATATAAGTCAACAAGATACATTAAGGTTAAGTTATTTTACTGAAAATGGTAGTGGGACAGCGCTAAAATATAAACAGCTACCTTCTATTTTTGAAAAATAAGGTAATATGACTGTGTTTATATGCAGCAACATTAAACAATATTGTTAAAAACTAACCACATATCCAAATTTTTAGTGTTGTTTATCTTAAACATAGATATTATTCTTGTTAAAAAATACAAAAGTTGTGGGACACACCCGAAACACGAATGTACACTTTTTGTGAAAATGACCCAGACAAGGAATAAGGAAGGATTTTTCGAAATTGAACCCCTAAGGGAGTTAAATATGGAATGATAGTTCCGCGAGGGCGAAGCCGCTGGCAAAAGCTAGTAAATATACATGAGACTTGGTGTCTAGCCATTAGCCTGTGAATGTAAAAAAGTTACTATACTCGAGTAATATTAATTTTTTTATGCCCTCCACGTGATTTTTCGACAATTTTGTAAATCCACCCGGCTACAGTATCCTCCGTTAGGAGCATATTTATATTATTATGTTCTGTGACAGTATCTGTCTTCAAGGTTCTGGCAAAGCTGAAAAAAAGTTGTCAAATCACCCATAAGTAATCAACCATAACTTATAAGCTGTCACAGACCACAGCCTATATAGTAAAAGTACTCTGTGGATTTTTTTTTTTAATTAGATTTATGGCCTGGTTACAGAGACCTTTTAGCCAGTACACTGTGGACCACAGTCACAATTCATTAGGGATGGCGATTCTTTCCGAAAAATATCGATTTTTAATGAATCGATTCACAAAAAAATCGAGGTCTATAAGATATATTTCCGAAAAACGATCCTTTTTTCAAATTTTCGTTTATAATGTAATATAAATCTATTTGATTAAAAACAAGATACACATTTTAATTTAACGATCTCTTATCAGTAAAATCAGGTAATGCGATAATAAAAAATATTTTTATTACCATATCAAACTAACAGATCAAGTATAATACAAGACATTTATTTTCTACATTTAGAAGTGGAAGGAATCTAAACATACAGCCATCTTGCGAGTTTTTGAATATTTAATTCTTTTACCGAGAGCACTTTTATAATACGAGTACATTCAATTAATTGTAAATAGTTTTATGGTAAAAAAAAAAAAATCGAACGTCGATTTTCAAGGGTGAAAAATCGATTCACCAAATCGATTCAATACTACATATTGATTTAAAAAATCGATCTTTTTGGCTCCAATAATTGATTCTTCGATTAATCGATTTCAGATCGCCATCCCTACAATTCATTCATTATCTGTGGTTTGCCGCCGTGCCGCACGCATATAAACATTTTATTTGGTATTTTCTGAAAAATTTGCACCGCAATGGCAGATTCGACCGTGACCGATGTGACTAAAATGAAAGTAGTTGATTTACGCAAAGAATTAAAAACACGTGGACTGATTTATACAGGGGACAAAGCGGAATTAGTGACTCGACTTCAGGCGGCTATGTCTCAAGATGACCACGGCGAAATCAATTTGGATTCCGATGAAATTGACTCCGACGGCGTTTTGGAAGATGAAGATGATAAAAGCCAAGCTGACATACTTGATGATGCTGCAGTCGATACATTGAACGAAGAATTGGCGCTCTCTGAACAGGCATCTCCGGTTAAACCCACCACCGAGTCTAAGCCGCCGCGAACGCTCAAAAGAAGAATAACATCCACAGAAACGTCGAAAGACAAATCGGAAGACACGAAATCTTCAGATAACAAGGAGTCCGCTTCTAAGAAAATTGTATTGAACAGAGCTATATCTATAACCTCTGCTCCTTCAATTACTGTTGAAGATAAAGAAGATATTGTACCAACTGAGACTGACCCCTCTTCAAGTAATAAAATTAAAATAACTGCAGATATAGATACAAAAACAAGGCTGGAGTTAAGAGCCAAGAGATTTGGTTTACCTGTAAAAATGAGTGATAATGAGCGGAAAGAAGCTAGGAAACAAAGATTTGGCCAGAATGTGTCTACAAAGAGTTCAATCATCACTGCTACTTCTACTGGCACTCTGTCTGAGAATATGGAGAAGCTCAAGAAAAGAGCTGAAAGATTTGGACAATCAGTCTCCAAAATAATGACTGATATTGAAAAAAAGGAAAAGCTCGAAAAACGTAAAGCTAAATTTGGTGAGACTGCTCAATCACAGAAGTGAATGCATATTGTAAATAAGTTTTTGTGAATTCTTGATAAAAGGTAAAAATGGTTCTCCAGTTCCATTTAGTAATTATTTCACATTTGCTTGTAAGCAAACCAATTTGACTAAGGAGACCTGAGGTAAATCTTCTATCTGTATTTAAAAGAAGTTGTTAAAACAAGTAATACTAAGTGTTTTCAATCAATTTTGACATCGGTAATTAGTCAAATAAGATATTTTTAAGGTTAACATTTAGTCATAAATTGTGTATTTATAGGTACTCAATAAAAAATTACCAACAATTTGAAGCATTATTAATTTATTGTCACACAATCTTGTCTTCATTGTTGCTAAAGGGCAGTTCTTGAAAGTCACCAGCCAGGGATTCATTAACAACAGGCGTTGTAAACATGTCTTCTGAAATGTTGGAATCTTGAGGTATGTGAATAGCAAACTCCATGTATGGTTCTTTATACAATAATGCCCATCGTTCGGCTATTTCTTTCTTTAATGATTTTCTAAATGCCATACAATGCATGTACTTAGCTTTTTCATACTTAATTCTATTAAAGCCTATATGAGCCAAAGTATATCTCCAACATTTCATGATCTTGCTATTTGCACCAACATGTTTGGAATCAGGTGTGTTGATTACCAGGAGTCCACCAGGCTTCAAAATTCTGTAAGCTTTCTCACAAGCTAAGATTCTTAACTCGGAAGAAGGTATGTATTCTAGAAGAAAACAAAATGTAACAACATCAAAGGACTCTGTCTGCAATTCAGTTAACTTTGATTCTTTCATAACATTGCAAGGCCCAATATTTACATTCAGAAAGTCACACTGTAAGACAGTAGCATTGGCAGGGCATAGGTCAATTGCTAATACATCAAAAATGTCATACACTTTGAAAGGATTATAACAACTTCCAACATCTAAAAGCTTTATGGGTTCCGAAAATAACTCTTCAACATCCACCAGTAGATGTATTTTTTGAGAAATAAGTTGTTCTTTTTCTCCATACTTCATGTAAGAACTATTAATAAAATAATCACAGCAGAATTCAAATACCCATTTAATTCTTGATGTGGCTTCACTTGTTTCACTTTTACAATTATTTTCCCAGTGTGTAGTTGCTAGTTTCTGCATGTATTGTGCATATTTTGACAATGTTTCTTCATTATTACAATGATTCTGCCACGCAGTATCAGCTCCGAGTTTTAAGGTTGATTTTCTTAATGACAAATGAACATTCTTAATGTATTGGGCAAGTAACTTATGTTCTTCACTTGCCATAGTGAAACTATCAATATTTTATATTTTATAAAACGTACTGACTGCGTATTATGCCTTTGCTCTTTCACTCACTGGTGGTAAGTATACATAAGACTTTAATGTTATACCGATCTTATTTTAACGTACGTGAAACAGTAGGCTGGAAACATATTTATTTACGAACTTTGAGTCAGACGTAACCAAAGAGTAAAGTAATATATATATAGACGTAACTAAACTAACCCAACATAAGAACCTACAGTTACTAGCGATGGGCGTTGCGTTGAATCAACTAGTTAAATTCGTTAACGACGTTCATGAATGAACTAGTTAAATTCTTCAACGACGTTTATGAATGAACTCGTTAAATTCGTCAACGACGTTATGAATCAACTAGTTAAATTTGTCAACGACGTTTATGAATTTGACTCGTTTGTTATTCAACTAAATTCTAAACTTTCGTTGAAAATGACATTTTGACACGTTGCGAGTGACAGTCATGTCACAGAATTTGAACTATAAGTAACACATGAAAGAAATTATTTTTGAAAAAGTATGACGATACTGGTGGACTGCCGCGCGCCGCTCGTGCCGCCAGAGAGAAACCGGTTCATACTGGTTTCATTGTTTGTTTGTTTACGTTTAGAAACTAAGTTCGCTTTCTTTATTTTTTATTTTTGTTTCACTCAATTTGTGACAAGTTGCGCACAAGGTCAGATTTTTTTTTTGTTTATCGTAAATAATAATATTCCTTTAAACGTTAACGATAAATCGTGTTAGGTTAGGTTAGGGAACAGTGTTAGGTGTGTTGTTTTTGTATATGTATAGGCACTTGTAATTGTTTATACCTATTTGCATTTAAAATGTCAGGACGTACTAAGAAAAAATTGAAAAAAATGTTGAATAAATTAACATTTAACGGTTTACTTTGTAAGTTGACATTAATGCACGTTAACTTGTTGACGAATTTAACTAGTTGATCAACTAGTTAACGAACGTAAATCAACGTTGATGTTTCGTTAACGGAAAAACCTTCAACGATCCATCGCTAACAGTTACCCGGTATCATCAGGACCTACAATAAAATTATATAAATGTACTCTGTGAATTTAAAATATAATTGGGCACGCCTTTCCATGAGCCGTCGTCAGGCCTATTCAGCAATAAAAAAGAGGTATCCATCCATTTCGATTGATCTCAATCAGATTGACCTACAGCTGAAATGCGTTACACATAGTGCTTTTTATTTTGACAAGTCAACAAAATTCATCGCGTTAGTAAGATTTTTATAAATTCTTTTTAGCTGACCCGACAGACGTTGTCCTGTCTGTCCAAAAGTCATTCATACAAAATCCCTACCGTAAAATGGGGCTAATTGGTACAAAAAATAAATTTAAATCGCTGTAATTTTATAATTTTTTATGTTAATTCACAATAAATATCAATCGCTTATAGTTACGAGTGTATGTTTATGGAATATATGATTTTCATGGTCATACATGCTTTGTAACTAGGTTTTTTTTAAAAAAATATGAGCCTTTCCAAATAACCCAAATGGTGGGGCTAATTAGAACCAACCAATTTTGTGCTCAAATACAGGTAGATTTTGTTCAAATTACCAACTATACTTCATCATACGATATTTAGAAAATAAGTACAAGTGTGACCACAGTGAAAAAAAACGATAAATCACATTTTTATGGTAGAAAATATTTTTTATTTGAAAAAGACGAAAAAAACTTATAGAAATGTATTAAAAGAACATCAAAACCTCTTCTAAATCCCAACAATTTACGCTTATTATTTAATCAGACTTTCTCGGCAAAACAAGGAACTCTTCTTGACTTAATCACAGCACACTTGTTAATAAATCAGGTCTCTTTATCTCTCTTAATTATAATCATACAAAATAAACTGAATCAGATTTGTCTAGGAGCACAAAAACATTATTTTCGGTTTCTATTAATTGCACCGGTTTCATGACATTATTCTTCAAAACTTTGGTGGTGTTTCTATTCTTGGTTTTGGCAAATCTTAAACCTTGTTTTGTTTTCCGTACCTGGTAAATGTCAACAGCGTAATGTAATTCTTCTATGCTCTCAATTTGAGCTAAATAATATTGTACATTTTCATTAAAGTGATGCCTTATCAATACGTCATCATTGATTGCTATTGAATGTCTAACAGATTCTTCATCAAAAGAACCATCCAGTTGTGAAGTTACATTTGAATTGTATGACTCTAGAGAGCAGTCTATTATATCAGAGTCGCTATGACAGCTCATTTCAACACTGCTGTTTGAACTTATGCTGGAAGCACTTATCAATCTTTTTTGTGCTCTTTTTCTATTTGTTTGACCGCGACTTGTAGATGGTTGAGGTTCAAATTGAGTGATGTTTTGATCTTTATTCTCCATTAATGGCTCCCTATTTTTATTGAGATCGGTTTTCAGGAACTTTCCTGCATCTTCATCATTCAGACTAGAACAATTTTTTAAACATGCATTGGGCGGTAACAGTGTTACATTTTCGGCATTTTTATTATTTTCTATAACCATTGATTTTTTACCTTTTCCTTTACCTTTTCTTTTCGCTTCTTTTTCTTTATCTATGCTGTCTTCTTTTCTTTCATAGTCCTCAATCCCAATACTTTTTCCTGGCGACACATTTACCCGCTTTTTACGTTTTTTAATAATTTCTTCTCGTTGAGGGTTTCGTAACTCGCTCAACATATCAATCACAGATGTAGAAACATTCATATCAACATTTTCTGTATTATGTGGTTTTTTAGGCAATCTTTCAATAGGCCTTGACCGATTTATTGGATATAGCCCACATTTATTAAAACCGCTTATTATATTTTGTTTCCCTACATCATTTTCGGTTAGTTTTTGATACAATAATGAGAATAATTGTGGAAATCCTTCTTTGGTCATCGTTTTAATCCTTCGATTTTGTTTTTGTTTCCATTCAGTCAATATTTGACGCCAATAATTTTTCAAGGGGGCATAAAAAGCAACGTCTAAAGGTTGCATTATATGCGTTGCCTTTGCAGGCAGGCAAATAAATTTAATGTTATGTTTCTGACATAATTCCAGAACTTTAGATGAAAAATGCGATGATAAGTTATCACCTATCAGGATCTTAACTCCTTCTTTATTTTTAGCATATGGTATGACAATAGTTTCGAACCAGTCTTCGAAACATACAGAATCGAACCATCCACTACGAGCTCTGTTATAGCGTGTGTTAGGAGGACCACCATGTATCCAGCTATCCCATAAATGGTCTGCTTTGTAAACTACATAAGGGGCTAACAACGTACCATCAGCTGCACCAGCAAACATGATGCTGATTGCACTTTTTGAAGAGTCCATAATTCTTTCGGGATACTTTTTCCCTCGCTTGCATATAAATTTCTTTGATCCAGGATCATCAGTAAGATTAGTCTCATCATAATTTATTATTCTGTCTGGTGATATGCCATTACAAACAGTCTCATAATTATTAAAAAAGCGTTCTATTTTGTCCTGGTTAAGTTCGGCTCTTGCTGAAGAAATATTACTGGCGTGGCGAAATGAAAGTTGACTTTTGTGTCGCTGCATAAAATTTAAAGCCCAATCTCGACCAGGAGTATTGTTTTTCAATGAGGGAATATTCCTTCCAATTCTAGACAAATATATGCGAGCCAAAACTCTTAAGTCGAGTGTATCTATGGGAAATCCCCAATCGGAAACTACTTGGGTATATTTAATAAATATTTCTTCTTCAATATTTGAGAACAGGGTAGGATGACCAGATTTACGCTGGGTACAATTTTGCCCTCTGGATTTTCGAGATATTGTAGCAATAGGGACACCGTACCGTTCAGAAGCTGCTGTTAGTGTTAATTCCTTTTTTTGCACAGAAGATATTGCTTGTTGGAGGGCTTCATCGCTGTATGATCCGTACGGTTTGTAATATTTTCCATTCCGGATACTTAGATTAGTTCTTTTGTAAATGCGGACCATGGTGGAAGTTAATTGAAAACATCTGCAACAAGCGAAAATAAAAAAAATCGCGGAAACATCCAATCCATCTGAACTGAGAAATTAAGGGGTTATTTGAAAAAAAGGGGCTATTTGATAATAATCAAATAACCCCATTTTGTATTCCAAAAAGCCCCATTTTCAAAAAATCATCATAACACAAAAACTATTAAAGCAAATCAAGCTGTGATTACTGATTATTAATGGTGAAAAACAGAAGAAAATTGTGTGAACTTACCAAAATAAACGTGCATTTAAAAAAAATTGGGCACCCAAAAGTTTGCAGCTCACGATTTTGCACGAATACACCTCCTTTTACAAAAATCCGTTTATTTTTTGACATCTAACGAATTAACGTTTCTGATTGGTTGCTTTAAAATCAACACTAGCGTTCGCGACAAAATCCCGTAAACTCACGATGGTCGCGTTCAGGTTAACGAAGAAATTTAGGATGCAATCTTAATTTTACTTTTTCTCAAATAGCCCCTCGTTTTTTAAATAGCCCCATTTTACGGTACCTACCCTACCTACACTACCCTACACTCCCACCTACCTACCCTACCCTACCCTACCTACCTACCTATTAGGAATGTATAGAACTAACCGATAAATACACACAAATGTCGTATAATAATATAAATGCGACGCCAACTGCCGGATACCTGTACAACTTAGATGCTAAACCGCCATCTGTTAGGAATTTATAGAACTAATAAAAAAAAAATTAGATCAATAATTAAGATCTATTCTATCTTATAAGTTGGACCATATTATAAATGGTTACAAAATTTTATCAAAATCCGTACAGTAGTTTCGGAGTTTATCGCGAACATACATCGTGACACGAAATTATTATATTTAAAGATATAGATAGATTTAATTTTCGAGATTCCCCTTCACAATTATTAGGGGTTTATTTGTAAACGTTGCGTAAAGTTATGAGGCGCTTAAACGTGAAACATGTAAAACATTCGGTTATCATTACTTAACTTTAAACAAGGTCTATACATGTACAGTCGCCAGCAGGTCAAGCTATCCCAAAATGTCAAATTTTCCCAATTGAACATAAACCTTATTCGTTTGTAATAAAGTTGAAAAACTTTCAAAGAAATTTGACAGATTGGGGTAGCTTGATGTGCTGGCCTCTGTACTTGGTTTATGAATAAAAGGGAATAAGACTCTCTCTCAATGGGTTTCTCGATTGATCGTCAAAGATTACCCTAGGTCAGTAGAAAACATTACGGAGCAAAATGTCTAAGCTTTGTATGATCTTTGCTGGCGTTCAAAGAGTATAATAATAATAATGGGAGCGTTTGTTCAGCAAATGGGTATTAAAAAAGTAAAATGTTTTATCTAAAATTCTAGTTCATAATTTATTACTGAAATACTGCTGTCTGTGCCAACCCTTAGATGGGTCAGCTTCTTTCAATATAATCTCCGTTAGGAGTTTATGTGTTCTGTGATTATAATTGACGTGCCTGCCGATGACAGCACCGCTATATGACGGCCACAGAGTACATTACGGCCGCCATTTTCATGTCAGTCGTCATTAAACTACGGAGAACATTTCCATATTTTATTGCTAGACACCTAGTGTACTTAGTAAAATGACTCCCTGGAATATGGAGCAGGACAAAATTTTAATTGAATTTGTGCGTAATCAGGAAATATTGTATAATATTAAAAGTAAAGATTTTCGAAAAAATCAGCTAAAGCAATCATTGTGGTGTGAAATTGCGAAAATTCTTAATAAAACAGGTATCTGCATTTACTCAACGTTTTTCTACCACAGTTTCGGCCGCCTGCCGTAGGCCGTTTTATAGTAGCCGCTCCTCTTTCGGCTGATTTTGCGGCGTAACCCGTTTACACCCTTTATTATACAGAGTAGTAGCGTAGACAGTTCTTTAATAATAAAGGGGCCCTGTATCTAAAAAATTGGGGGCCTTTTTACATAATTCGTTCAATGTGTTTTTTTTTTTACAAATAAAATAAAATAGCATTCTGACTTAGAGTATTATATCAATATCGAGGTTCATTGAACCTCAATGCTGTCATTCATTAAGAATTAAGATCTATGAAACTACAAAAGCGAGGTGAGCGAGGTAGGATTATTTTCAGGGCAGACTTTTTTGCGTCTCGGATGTTTGGTTTACTGTTTTACTTTGTCGACTTAGGCAGAAAGGCTAGCTAAGCCAGCTCGAATTTTTTTACACTCCGCCTCGAATGGGATAACAATTACAAAAACAATTATTGTTTTCTTTCGTCAATTCATACAGAAAACGGAGGGAAATGAACCTGCACCCTAATTGCGTAACTCACGATTGATCATAATTGGTTTCGTCTTCACAGTTAAACAATATTCATTGCGTTATTTGTGTTGTCGAACAGACACATTTTTCGAACGTATGAAACAATGGTTTAACAATCCGTTTCAAAACGATACAGATTATGATGAATCGTGAGTTACGCAATTAGGGTGCTGGCCTCAGATTATTTCGATTTTATATATCCATAAAAAAGAAGAAATAGAAGTAACTTGGTCAACTTAATAAATGTATTAATTTATTTAAAAAAAGTTTTGAAATATTTTTTTTATTTAGATTGATTACTTATATAACATGTTTTCGCATGTGTAGATCGACGAAGTACTCTCTGCTTTAGACTTCGCGGTTTTTGCTTAGGCTGGATTTTCACCATATTATGCATAAGCAGCAATGATGCACCAAATTGTGTCCGGGTTCCGGAAAGGAATGACAACATCTAAAATTTTCATCACCAACATCATTATAATCATTTCAGCAGAAAGACGTCCACTGCTGGACATAGGCCTCCCCCAGACTCCTCCACTTCGACCGATCTTGTGCTTCCCACATTCAGCGGATTCCTAAAACATTCGTTTCAGCGTAAATCTGTGCATTGAGATCGCCTCGGATTCAAATCAATTCAGTTCTTCCGCCGATCCAAATACCCACCAGTATCATGATTGTTCCACCGTTGTATGCATGAATGAACTTCTTGGCATGATTTTAAACGTTCTTGGAGTCCAGGGGTCTTCCAATACCGTGTTCCTACGTCTAGTATCTGGCTGAATACCAAATCTAGATTCGTCAGAAAAACATACAAAACGCTACTCTTCTTCTGCTTAATTTTGTATACAATACAAGACCATTGTAAACGGGTTCTGCAATTGCGGGGCTCAATAGGTGGTACACGTAGGGGTCTTCGGGAACGGACTTCATGCGAGAGATTTCTTATTTTTTTATTGCTATTTAACATGCCTGAAGAGCTATGAAGCCGTGTACGTTACCCTAGCAAGAAAGTGTCTCCTAGAGTTATATGAGTAGAACGTATAATGTGTGCCTTATCTGCTGTAAATGTGCCCCTACATAAAAAATGTGTGCCCCCTGTCGTTTTGGAGAAAAACGGAAAAAACGATTCTTGCTGGGGTAACGTTTTTCTAGCAGGAAAATTCTAAACGAATGATCGGAGAGAGAAAAATTGTGCATGGCCAGAGAGCTTATATGTGTGCCAAAATGTGCCCCCAAAAATAAAATCTGTGCCCCTTCAGGTTTTCGAGATATTGCATTTCCTGCTAGAGTAACGTTTTGATGAATCGTATATCTCTAAAACTATTGCATGTGCCCCTGTAGAATAAACATACACGAGTAGCTCTTAAGGGGCACACCTTAGTGCCCTAATTAGATTTAAGAAAATATTTATAGTTTTCAAGTTATCGCGGTTTTATGAAAACCCGAAAAAACATCGCAGCGCCTAAATGAGACAAGGCACAAGTTCGCTGAAAACTGTATTCGGTCCTTCTTGACGCTATTAATAACCATACAAAGTTTCAAAACTGTTCATGCATGCGTTTTTGAATAATCTTGCTAAAAGTCAAAACGATGGTGTCTTAACTTTGACGGCAAAATACAAGGAACCGGGTCAATCCCAGATGTGTAGGTGTGAACCAAAATTGTGTGCCTTTTGTCAAAAATATATGGTGAAAATATTCAGCTTGGAATGTTTCGCATTAAGTTAATATTAACAAAAAACCAAAATATGTAAGCAACGGCTGGTTATCCGACCAAATTTGAATGACTACTAAAAAGCGACGGATTCATAGATATCGATGACCTTCTTTACTTTACTCACTAACCGGTTCAACATGATTGTGTTGTGCCTGAGTACACTGAAGTAGAAAAGTAATAAGTAATAAAATAAAGTTGTTATTGGATTATATTCTACTAGCTGTTTCTATTATATTTATTGATAAGCCGTAGGTTAGATAAATTAACAGTAAGTTTTTCATCAGTAAGGGGAATGCTCCAACCAGCCCGCGAAATTCAAAGTTTCTTGCGTTTTTTGGAATTTGCAGGCCAGTGCTAGGTTGTATGTTGATTAAAATATTATTCACGGCTGTAAGACATATGTAGTTACAGAATTATAATCATTAAAATCATCAATACTACGCTCTAAGTTCATAAAGCTATAGGAATGACTTTTTTTTTTTTGTTCCTACGCCATAAGAACTTGGAGGGTTGTATTGGTAATTTTGATGCTTATAATTCTGTAACTACATACGTCTTACAGCCGCGAATAATATTTTAATCAATATACAACCTAGCACTGGCCTGCAAATTCCAAAAAACGTAAGAAAATTTGAATTTCGCGGGCTGGTTGGAGCATTCACCTTAATAGAAGATTCCTTTTTTCGCCTCTTCACACCGCTGCAGATATCTCTGGCACCGCGGCATCCGCTGACGTCGCCGTCGTGTCGCAAGGAGTCGCTTTGTCTAATTTGGAGAAAGTGAGACAGCTAGTACGCGTACGGTGTTAGTGTGACAGAGACAGTTACGTGTAACGTCGCTGTAATATGAATAATAGGTACGAAGTGTTTATTGACTAGGAAGTCCGTTTGGATTATTACTTGGTATTGGTAAACAGTTGCAGTTATGTTATGACGCTAAGGACACTGTTACGTTGAGTCACGCAGTTGCACTGATACTGTTTGTTTACTTTTTTTTGAGTTGGTTGAAAGTGGCGTATTAAGTATTTTATAACAATTATGTGGTTGTAGGGGTGGTGAATTTTATGGCACGATCTGCAGTGGTAAGTATTTAATGGCATTGTTTTGACTTATTTAAAAATACTTGTACACTTATCAAGTACTTGGATTTTTTTCATTACTTAACCATTTTTTTTTTTTTTTTAGGAAATTTAATCTGTGATTTGATGCAATACTTACTTTAAGAATTAAAATTAAGGGAATAAAAATTGATTCCACATCAACAAGCTGTTTCATTTAATAGTCACAAGGTGCATTTAATATATATTTTTAATTAGCCCCCAAATCTTTTGAACGCGACTGTACGGACACAGCTTAGGTATAATACGTCAAATAAAGAAGGTCATCGATATGTATGAATCAGTCACTTTTTAGTAGTCATTGGAATTTGGTCGGATAACCAGCCGTTGTTTACATATTTTGGTTTTTTGTTAATAATAGGTCTTTACCTATGAAATTGCCGTTTTGTATGAAAAAATTTAAACGAATTTTTTCATGAATTTTTTGATTTGTATTAATCGAAGTAATCACCCATGCAATCAATGCATCTTTGCCATCGCAGTGGCAGTTTATTGATGCTCTTCTTAAAGAAATCAGCTGGACGGGAGGCAACAAATTCTTCAAAGGCATTTTGTACTGCCTCTCGGGTATTAAATTTTTTTCCCGCCAAGAAGTTATCCAAATTCTGGAAAAAGTAGTAGTCTGTAGGCGCAAGGTCTGGTGAGTAGGACGGATGACGGAGAGCTTCCAACCCCAGTTCTTGCAACTTGGAGACCGTCTGCTGTGCAGTATGAGGTCGCGCGTTGTCGTGCAGGAGCAGCGGAGACGAGCGATTGACCAATGCTGGTTGGAGATGCGCCAGCTTCTCCATCATTGTGTTCAGTTCTTCACAGTACACATCTGCAGTAATGCTCACCCCGTTTGGTAAGAAGCTGTGATGAATCACACCGGCGCTAGACCACCAAACAGTGACCATCACTTTTCTAGGGGTAAGTTTTCGTTTAGGGCATTGTTTAGGTGCTGAACCAGGATCCAACCAACTTGCTGAGCGCTTACGGTTATCAAACAGAATCCATTTTTCATCGCATGTAACAATGCGGTTCAAAATTCCTTCATTTGTGTGTCTGTTGAGCAGTGCAAGGCACGTCTCGACGCGTACTTCGCGCTGGCGATCATTGAGTTCGTGGGGCACCCATTTGTCAAGCTTTTTTACCTTGCCAATTTGACGCAAATGGACCAATATTGTTTTGACGCTAACGTCGAAAGCTGCTGCTAATTCAGCCGTAGATTGTGTATCATCAGCTTCCACAATCGCCTTTAATTCGTCATTGTCGACCAAAGTCTTCGGACGACCGCGAGGTTCATTTTTCAGGTCGAAATTTCCAGAACGGAAGCGAGCAAACCAATAACAGGTGGTGCGTTGGTTTGTAGTGTTAGCTCCGTAAACGTCGTTGATGTTGCGTGCCGCTTGTGCCGCGTTGCTGCCACGACGGTACTCATATTCCATAATTACTCGAATTTTTAACGTATCCATGATGACGAAAAAGATTGAAATGCGATGAAAATGTAACACTAATCAATAAAGAAATGACTACTTTTAGAAAAAAAAATCCATGTTTTTAAAATAAAATTAATTTGAAATTAGAATTCTTAGCCAAACAAAAATTATTTTGATTTGAAATGGCCAGTACTGCAGAACGGCAATTTCATAGGTAAAGACCTAATATTAACTTAATGCGAAACATTCCAAGCTGAATATTTTCACCATATATTTTTGACTAAAGGCACACAATTTTGGTTCACACCTACACATCTGGGATTGAGCCGGTTCCTTGTATTTTGCCGTCAAAGTTAAGACACCATCGTTTTGACTTTTAGCAAGATTACTCAAAAACGCATGCATGAACAGTTTTGAAACTTTGTATGGTTATTAATAGCGTCAAGAAGGACCGAATACAATTTTCAGCGAACTTGTGCCTTGTCTCATTTAGGCGCTGCGATGTTTTTTCGGGTTTTCATAAAACCGCGATAACTTGAAAACTATAAATATTTTCTTAAATCTAATTAGGGCACTAAGGTGTGCCCCTTAAGAGCTACTCGTGTATGTTTATTCTACAGGGGCACATGCAATAGTTTTAGAGATATAAGATTCATCAAAACGTTACTCCAGCAGGAAATGCAATATCTCGAAAACCTGAAGGGGCACAGATTTTATTTTTGGGGGCACATTTTGGCACACATATAAGCTCTCTGGCCATGCATAATTTTTCTCTCTCCGATCATTCGTTTAGAATTTTCCTGCTAGAAAAACGTTACCCCAGCAAGAATCGTTTTTTCCGTTTTTCTCCAAAACGACAGGCACACATTTTTTATGTGGGGGCACATTTCCAGCAGATAAGGCACACATTATACGTTCTACTCATATAACTCTAGGAGACACTTTCTTGCTAGGGTAACGTACACTATGAAGCCTCGTAACCAACATCATCGCGGTCATTGTTCGATTTCGTCGAGCAGTTATTTGTATGTAACGATCTTTTTTGTTTTCGTGTGGTGATGCGAGCTAGTCCTTCAAGTCGCTCTGCTACGCTGCCAGTGATACGGTAACGTGTCCAAAGTCAACACATTGATATCACTCTCCGTAGTATGTACCCAGAGCGATTGCCACAGCACGTTGCCGAGAACCAGCTCCCATAATTCCCACGGCTCTAATAATTTCTGCTCGGCTCAAATGACGTTTTCTCTCGATAATAACGCTCGTTTTTATCGATTCCACTCAGAAGTATTGCAGAAATTTTACTGATTTGGCCTCAAACCCGTTGCCACATTTTATGGGAATACGACTTGACGGAAGGTATTTATCTTTGGACTAAGATTTCAAGATTTTAAGATTTTTCTTTAAGAATTTTCGTCTTTTCAAATTACGAAAATTACAATTTTGGGTTTTGTCTTGTGCGCGTGGTGCGTCCAAGCTCGTCTCAGGCATATTCGATAGGGTTTAAGTCACAGCTTGTCGCTGGACTCATTTTGATTGGTTCCCATATTTCTTGAAAGTAATCGTTTAACCCATGAGCTGCTGGGAACGCCACGATTGCGGCGGTAAGTCCCCTCTTTGAGGAGTGACTTGAGAGGCAGCATGGCGTCCTCACCTTCCACCTGACGCAGATCCTCACCGGACACGGTTGTTTCGGGAGGTTCCTGTTTCGGATAAGGCGGGAGGAAACGCCGGGGTGTTTCCACTGCGAAGATCGCCCTGAGGACACGGTGGAGCACACGGTGGTGGTCTGCCCGGCTTGGGCGGAGCACCGCAGTGTCCTCGTGGAGGCGATCTCTCGTGTCCAGCCCTGGCCCAGGCCATGGTACGGAGCGAGAGTGCATGGGTAGCCGTCACCTCCTTCAGCGAAGCAGTAATGCTCGCGAAGAGGGAGGCGGCGCACGTGAGGGAGAGGCAGAATATGTATGCACCGTGACGTGGTCGTAGTGGACAAGGGGCTCACCACGCTCTCCATGGCTAAAGAGAACGGGCGTAAACCTGTAGTACTTACTACCGATGACCGCAAAGAGATACCTCCTTTAGACTCTCCTGCAGAGCAAAGATAACATCACGGGCGCTCTATTGGGCTCTTCATGAGCCTGGTGAAGATTTCTTAACGTCCGTATCCTAGCTATGTTTTTGTAACCTTTTTGGGTTTCGTCTGTGCAATTATGGAAAAACTTAAACTACAATCTCATCATCATCATTTCAGCCGAATACGCCCACTGCTTGACAAAGGCCTCCTCCAAACGGGGAGGTGATTGCCATAATTGCCACGCTTGGCTGGCTGGTTGGCGATCGCACTAAGGTGGTAAAATGTATAGAGAACGCTGCTGCCCATTTACTGGTAAGCCCCTTAGATGCAACTACCGGAGACATATTATGAAAGACGGGACGGTTGACGTGAGTCGGGCATTCCACCATCCGGGAGAGTCCATCAGACATATCATTATCTCTGGTTGTTCTCGTCTGGCTAACGGCGAGTACCTACTTGCACAGGTATAACCAAGTAACCAGGTTTATACACCAACTTTATTTGAAATATAAAGTTATTGACTGTAAGGTACTTAACGTATTACGTGTATGACAAAGGCTCGAAAATGACCGTGTCACTGACAGGATTATTGTCGCCAGTATGCCTGGTATAGTGGTGATAGATCGATTAGTGCGCCGCACAATGTTAGTCGGGCGGTGTTACCATGACGAGAACCTTGTGAAAGCTGAAAAAGAGAAACAAATTAAATTTCTCGATTTAGCACACGAGGTTGTTGACATGCCGAATGGAGCTCGGCTGTCATATGGGCCAATGGCCGAAAGCTTCGATCAAGATCTCTCGAGGGTCTCCTTAGGCGGTTGTGTTAAGGGTCTGATTCAGAGGGCAGTACCTACTCCTTGATACTGGCACGCATCGTGAGGGGGTTCCTGTCTCTGGAGCCCTAACCACCGTGCTAGGATCCTGCTCGATACCAGCGGACCACATTTTTATATTTTTAATGCTTTTATAAAAATATTTAAAATGTAGGCATGTAAGTACGAAAATAAATAAACGAGATAATAAGAAAATTATATTTATTTATTCTTCATATTTATAAGTATATTCTTTTAATACGCATTATTTCAATACCCATCACTCTCGATGTTTCAAATCTGCTGGGCATCCCGTGACGGCCAAATTTTTGTATGATGTTTCATACCTTTAAGTATCCAACCATGGCTTACGATTTATTGAAAAGGAAACAAACAACTGGCCTTCTGCTAAGTGCCTGATTTTTCATATATTTTTTGCAGATTTCGATTGTTCTAAGAGGTGGGCTTATGTACGAGACTATTATGTTCGACGCAAATGCAAAACTGGTAACAACCGTACCGGGTCAAGCGGAGAAGCAGCAAGAAAGAGAGCTGACCTTCTATCATTTTTGGACGGCTTTACTTTAACTCGAAGAAACCGTGTTGCTAAAGATGACGATGAAAACACGGGAGACTATAGTGAAACTATGGAATACCCTGAGATTAACATTGAGAGAACACAATCCCATTATCAGGGACCAACAGAAATGATGTACGATGAGGATGAAACTAACACACAAGATAGTAAAAATAGTGATGACGCTACTAACAATACCGTTAGCAAGGAGTATTGTGATTGTAAAAGAGATAAGAAACCGAATAACACTAATTCAGACTGTCTAGAGCGAAATCCAGTTCAAAATGAATTAGATGAAACAGACCTTTTCTTCCAGTCTATGGCGAAAATTGTAAAAAAGCTGCCCAGGTATGATCAAGCACAATTAAGAATGCAAATTGGCTCATTAGTTGGTAACGCTGAATTGAGCTATATTTCAAGCAATTTGTCGCAAAACAGAGATTGCTCACGAAGACCTGGTACTAGTGGCTTTCCAGTCTTTTCGTCTGCTGCTATTGATATACCAGACGTAGTTCCCTCTCCAGAAGCTAGTTCAAGTGCAGTAAATGATCAAGAACAAAATATATTTCATTTCACGTTCAAACAAGAAGAAATTTAATCTAAAATTAAGAAAATAAACATTAAATGTGGTTGTATGCGTGTACAGGTGGGCTTATTCCTGTCAGCAGGTAGGTTGAGTATGAGCCAATTCTCGCAGCTATGAACGGATGGTGTAGGAACTCACGATTTTGGACATCGTTGCGACGCGGCACCCGTTGTATATTAGAATAGCGGTGGTTGGTATTTGGAATTGCACCTATATTTGCTTATGATTATGCAATAAAGTTGAAAATTTATCAAAGAAATTTGACAGATTGAGGTAGCTTGATGTGCTGGCGTCTGTACCTAACTTGATTATTGTGATTGTGTTTATGAAACGTGTTAATAAAATGCTGATAAAGTGTTTCCATACAGTTTCTTGGCCTTCTCCATGCAAATCTCGTTGTACGGACCTTTCCGATCTACACTCGAGAGCAATGAATCCGGGTCACTTAAAGAATGTTAAAAATCTCGGAAACTAAAAATGCTAGGTTAATGCAATAAATTGTATTTAATAGACAATGTAATACTCCTTAAATGAAGGTATTAAAACTTCTTAGTTATTGTAAAGTTATATCATAAAAAAATCAAATTTGAAAAAGGGCCACTTTCGAAGATGGAACTACGAAATTGCAGCATTTGGTTTTGCTTTTGTTTGTAATCTGTCATTTATGTGGGTACATAAACCATGTTGATAGTGCTCTATATTCATTATTCAAGCTGAAATTATGTCGCTTACGCCTGAAGAATGCACCAGAATACTTACAATGCTGGAAACCGGCCGGAGTCAGCGCGATACAGCCAGGACTGTCGGTGTGTCGCTGTCAACAGTACAAAGAGTTCTCCGACGTTACGAAGAAACTGGTTCTAACCTACGCAGACCAGGAACGGGCAGAACCAGGTGTACCACAGCACGAGAAGACCGATACTTGGTGAACACCATGCTTCGAAATCGCTTTCTCACAGGAACTGAACTCACCAATCAGTTTCGACGCCTCGGAGGAAGTAACCCAAGTGCATGGACAGTAAGACGTCGGCTTGCTGAATCTAACTTAAAACCTCTTAGACCTGCAAATGGCCCTAAACTGGAGCGTGGGCATCGTATTTCAAGACTAAGATATGCCCAGAGCCACGTAAATTGGAGTATTGAAGATTGGTCAAAAGTTATGTTCTCCGACGAATCAAAATTTATGCTCTACAAGCACGATGGAAGACACAGAGTGTATCGAAGACCAGGGGAAAGATTCAAGCAAGCATGCATCGAAGAAAAAGTAGCCTACGGTGGTGGGTCTGTACTTGTGTGGGCCGGAATTTCTTCTGAAAGTCGCACAGAGCTGGTGATCATAGAAAACGGCTCTTTAACTAGCGTAAGATATGTGGAAGAAATTCTCAATGATCACGTTGGTCCATTTATGGTCAATTTAGGTGAGGATGCTATATTTATGCATGACAATGCCCGACCTCATACAGGTAGGATTGTGAATGACTACCTTCAAGAGATGAACATTACTCGTATGGAGTGGCCAGCGCGCAGCCCGGATATCAACCCGATCGAGCATGCTTGGGACGAGCTAGGCAGATGCGTAAAACAACGAAACCCTCCCCCAATCACGCTTCGTGAGCTCAAAATTGCTCTCACAGAGGAATGGGAGAATATTCCCCAAAATCGTATAAGGAACTTGGTGTACAGCATGCCAAACCGCGTAAACGCAGTAATGGAAGCACGAGGAGGCAATACGAAGTATTAAAATTCAAGAAAATCGTAATAAAGTTCAAAAATTTCATGTTTCCTATTTTTGTTTTAAGGAGAGATCAGCAGTTTTTTTCTTTATGTAATTTTGTGTTAATAAAATGTATTGTGACTCATATTTTTTTTACTTTCATTTAAGGAGTATTACATTGTCTATTAAATACAATTTATTGCATTAACCTATCATTTTTAGTTTCCGAGATTTTTAACATTCTTTAAGTGACCCGGATTCATTGCTCTCGAGTGTATTATTGACAAGCCTTACGGTCAGTTCAGTCAGAACGGAAAATGCCTGAGCAATTTACTGACTCTGGCTCGAGTCTGTGCGAAGATTTTTCCGTTATGTCTGTACTGACCCTTATCAAAATTAATGCCATCTTGTCATTGTGCTTTCTTCATAAAACGCTTTCCTTCACATCAGTCACTCATACCACAACCACACCATACTCATGAGAACCGACGTACACACCAAATAACCAGTAACCATTCTATCACTCATTTGCTGCTTAAGTACAAAGGAGGACAATAGCGGCAGATCGCTTTTCACCCTTATACCCTAAGCAATAAGGTTGAAAGTGTTCAACCGCCAGTTTTTGCGATGATATACAATACAAGCGTATTGTTATACAGCGTGTATCAGAAAGGTGTGGTCAAATTTTAGGGTGTCGTAAAGGCCATCAAACTGAACAACTTTGCTCATGGGACCGCCATAGTGATCGAGGAAAAAGTTATCAAGCACTCCCTTACATTTGGGTGGAGTATACCTACATTTGGAGTTAATATTTTTTCGCGATTTTTCTGCGCCACTCCTTTCTAATCCACGCTGTATACACATGATCGGTCGCAGAAGCTTGCTTGAAACCGAGAAAGGTGAGCACTTAAATCGAAAAAGCAACCTAATGCTTTGAAGCAAATAGTCTTTGAAGACCTTTATAAAAAGCACCTACGCCAAACTCGCCCAGTTTACCCATAACATAACAACACATGCATACGTGCATACCTACACATGAAACGAAGCTGCTACCCTTCTGTACACAGTGTGATCGGGTTTTCAAGACCAAAATTGGTTTTGCTAGTCATCAGAAAGCTCACAAAAAGAAAGACTGCTGTCGCTGGGTACTGTGAAGAGGACTACATATACTATACTATACACATATCATAGTTTTTACTCCCCCCCCCCCCCCCCTTTCTAACAAAATATTTGTGATGTATTTTCTTCTTTCATTACTTCGTGTGTATTTTTATATCTCTTATCTCAATAAGTGCGAATTTCACCAATTAAACTGAACGCGATCATGACGTCTAAACCGCGTTCAAGAGCTGTCAGTGTCAAAATTCCACAGAAAATAATGACACTGACAGACTTTAAACATGGTTTATGTGCCGATAGCGGTCTGTTTCATGGTGAAATTCGCCCAAGTCGTATAATTATGTACTACTGAAGTAACCTTGATTGTTTCGATTATAACCGACTTTATTGTGTAAGATCTACATTAATTAATAATAAATATAAACTGTTATGACCCGCGACCAACACATTCTGCGGAATCCTTGATATTTCCTGAATATAAACATTGTTTGATGTCTCACTAGCCTCGGCTGTAGTCAATAATCAGTCATTCTGCAACATGGAAGAAATAAAACAAATTATGGGCATGGTTGCTATTAATTTAGTAAATGAAATACATCAGTAATATTATAGAATTTAATTAGGGTACATACAAACATTTTGTAATGTTGGAGTATAATAATCAAACTAATAAGCACTTTGTTTGAGTAGCTAGTGAACATTTGTGGGGTAAGTATGTTTTCAACTGTTTTATAAAAATAACTTTAAGAGAGGAGTCAGTGTTTACTGTGAAATATATTAATAAGTTGCTGAATAAATTAAAACAATATCTATACTTTATATATGATAAATACAATAATTATTTTAATAACGATCCCTAAACGATGTCAAAATTCAATGAATGACCATTGTCAATATTTATGATTAATTTTGAATAATCTGGCGAATTTGCGAAATATTTAAACTTATCTAAGCTTAATGCAAATGCAATTCGATAGGACTCCTCTCGTACGATATAAATTTAATAACGACGCCCTATGCATATCATTATTTTTTTAAATTTAATCGTAGTTAATCGATTAAAACATTCCATCACTATTAATTCTCTACGATAAAGGAAATCACACGGATATTTCGAAAGCCAACAAAACAAACAAAAGCGTCCACTAATAAGTGTTAGCGTAAAACAAAGAAACGAGTCCAGGTAACGGTTTGTCACCGGCCGACGCCGACCGACACCGCCGCGCGGCGCGCCCGCGACTCCATATGTACAACGGTAACACTAACAACAGCGACGGCCGCGACCGTACCTCACGTGCGTCGCGGCCGGCGCGCCGGACGCGGGCCGCGGGCGGGGACTACCGTAACATCTAACGAGTAAACATCGAATAGTTTCATCCACCGACGTCCTGCCGCGGCGGGCTCGGGCGGCGCGGCCCGCAGCCGGTCGCGGGCGGGGCGGGCCGCGGCCGCCTGCCGGGCCGCCAGGCCGCAGGCGCGGGTCGGCCGGGCCGCCAGGCCGCAGTCGCGGGTCGGCCGGGCCGCGGGCCGGTCCTACCTGCCCTCGGGCAGCTGCCGCGCCGCCGCGTGCGCGCGCGCCGCCGCCTCCTGCGGGGCACACGGGTCAGACACTGTCACACGCGCGGGCGCTCGGCGCTGTCGACGCGACTCGGTACCTTGGTGCGCGGCTGCGGCTTGACGCGCAGCATGGCGGCCGGCGGCGTGGGCGCGGGCGTGGCGCGCGGCGCGGGCGGCGCGGGGGGCGCCGCGGGTGCGGGCGGGCGAGGCGCGGGCGCGGCGCGGCCCAGCGACGCCAGCACCAAGCCGCGCAGCAGCGCTGCGCGACTCTCCGTTTCGGGGCCCGCCTGGCCGTCGCTGGCGCCTGCGGGGGAAGCTGTGGTTAGTGCCGCAAGGCGAGGTGAGTAGCACGCGGCTGCGGTGGGCGGTACTCACCGAGGAAGCCGGAGAGGAGAAACTGCGAGTCGCTGGGCTCGGGCTGCGGCTGCGGCTGCGCGGCGGCGGGCGCGGGCGCGGGCGGCGGCGCGGCCCCGGCGGAGCCTGCCGCGCCGGCGCCGCGCCGCGGCAGGCGCTCCAGCTGCTGCCGGGCCGCCTGTCGGTGATTAAACTATAATTGGATTTCACGTTAATTGATACTATATTCAGAACAAAATGAAGTGTGTTAGAATAGGACACTCTATGGTTAACGAGTCACATAGATGGCGCCACCAGCACAAGCAGTAAATAGAATGTCTATTGAAAAATTACTCGATTTTAGATTTTTAACGTTTTTAAGATCAAATCATGGCTATTTCAAAATTACAGATTTCATAAATCTATTAAGATCTTAATAGATTTTTAAATTCTGCAACTTTTAGTCGTGTGCAATGTGTTAAAATAAATGTATTAATGATTACATTTTATTCAAATATCAATTAAAACATATTCAGTTATCGAGAAAGCGAATGTTTATGCTGCTGGCTCCACTAGCGGCGAATTTAGGCGGTGTTGTCTTCCCTAAATAAATAAAAAAATAGCCTTTTATTCAGACAATACTATTTACAAAAAAATTGTTATTTTAATCTAAATCTGTTCTTCAGTTTCACTGTCTGTTTGCCTTTTGGCAAGGGGAGGCCCTTTGTTCTCCAACTCTCTCCCCTTTGTTTTCCCGTAAATGAGCACAACCTAATCAAAATGAGTATGTAAGGATCATAGCAGGCGGCGTTCTATAATTTCTGCCTACCCCCATAGAGAGCTTGGGTTTATTGTGTATGTAAATGAGTAAGGGAGTTAGAGTATAGATTCTGACCGTGGCCTGCTGCCGCTCCAGCTGCAGCTGCATCTGCAACTGCTGCAGCTGGCTGGGCGTGCCGGGCTGGCCGGCGCCGCGTCGCACGCCCGACAGCTGCGACAGCAGCTCGGCGATGGGGTCCACCACGGCGTCGCGCGACGACGGCGACAGCGACGAGATGCCGCCGCCCGTGCTGCAATACAAACATTTTTTTTTAATCAACCTTGCTGCACAGTTCTTAATTATCAGTTCCACCCAACTGTTCTGGAGTTGGCTTCCAGTGTAGACGGATGCAGCTAAATAAAAAAATGATTAGTTATTTATTATACTAGGAGCGACTGCCTGTCTGCCTTCCACAACCCAGTTACTGGGTAACATGCTGGCTTTAATTGCATCCTGCATGCTATTAATTGTGCTGTGGGACATCAACGAGCAGTTACCATGGATTCAGTAAATGACTGATATTGCATGTTTCTAGAAAACAGCATATAATTATTTTTCTTAAACTGACAAAAGGGTCTAGAGTTTGACCCATTTGTTTTGTTTAGTAGACTTTTTTTTTTTGGATGGGAAATCATCAAATAACTTCTCCCGCTCTGGGTGGAGCAGGAGGGCGTGTCAGACTTTTACTGACTAAAACCCACACGTGTTCCCTCAGTAGCCTGTGTGCCAGGGGCGGCGGTATCTCTTTCGAACAGCCCGCACTCCTGGCAGGCATCGGCCCTTGCGGGCCCCATCACTTTGTGCTGACATCTCTTTGAGGCGTGCGTGGAACACAACGCGCCATCGACCTGGGCCTGGTCCTTACTAGACAGCGAGCTACCCATCACTCGCCGTCCGCAAGCCCACGCCAACGGTGGCCGGGAATCCGCCTCGAATTTCCGACACCCAGGGCGTCTCCTGCGAAGGCTAGGGCCGTGAGGGCGCATATACTGCCTCTCCCTCGCGTGCACCGCCTCCCTCTTCGGGAGCATTACTGCTCCGCTGAAGGAGGAGACAGCTACCCATGCACTCTCGCGCCGAACCATGGCCTGCGCCAGGGCCGGACGCGAGAGATCGCTGCCGCCGATCGCCTCCATGAGGACACGGCGGTGCTCCGCCCACGCCGGGCAGACCTCCGCCGTGTCCTCAGGGCGATCTACGCAATGGAAACACCCCGGCGTTTCCTCCCGCCTTATCCTAAACAGGAACCTCCCGAAACAGCCGTGTCCGGTGAGGACCTGCGTCAGGCGGAAGGTGAGGACGTCATGCTGCTTCTCTAATCACTCCTCAAAGAGGGGACTTACCGCCGCTATTCTATTAACGACTACTTAAACGATAAGAATTGTTGGTCGCTGTGATTAACTCAAGACAACGTTTGTGTTCTTTCACCAGAATTAGCTTACCTACTGACAGGTCATATGAGTTACTCCATATAATTGTTGTTTTTATTAAAAAAAATATTTGACTATAAACCATTTATTTTTTACCAATGAAATTTTCATTTTTTGTTGTATACTTACCCATTATTGTAAGAATCAAGTGCTTCCAACTGAACAGACAGCTGTGCTGCTGGGGAGTTTGTTGCGCCACTTCTTCTTCCCAGATAAAGCACTAGGAAGTGGTGAAGGGTGGGCGTTTTTGGGGGACTGTCTTATGTAATTTTGACGTTCAAAAAGTGCTGACTCTCAGCCTAGTTTGAATAGGTAAATGACTTTTGATTTTGAATCGTGGCATGCCCATAATAGAACCATGTGTTGAATTCATGTTTGCACGTCGACAGCTCTGTCACCCTGTATATTTGACGCTATTTAGGTCTTGGCATAGTCATCCAGATTGCATTGAAGCCTCAAACTAGAAAAAATACTTAAGAGTAATTAAAAAGATTAGGAATAGCTGTTACCTAAACTGCATGTTGGTGCGTCTCGCGCGACTCACGCCGCGGCCCGAGTGCGGCATGCGTCGGACGCCGCCATGCCTGATACCGCTTGGTTCATCGTGCAATGTGGTTAAGGAATTCATTCTCATATAGAACAATAGGTTTATAAGAACATAACAATAAAGCATAAAAAAAATAAGCTTGTAGATTGTTACAAATGTACACGATTATGTCAGTCATCAGTTCATGAGGCCTAGATTATTTTTAACTTTGTCTACTAAACCAATAAATTCATTCATCGGACCACACAACAGATATTAGAAAAATCGGTATATCAGAACATAGGCCAAATACTGGGCTCAAACAATATGTATACAGGAAAAGTTTTTATCCAGTGCTGTATAATCAAAGTACCATTGACACAATGTTACGGAGTTTTTGAATGACTGTAATTTTACTGTTTCAATTATTATTAAAACAAAATTGACTATATTTTTGTATTGACTGATCATGTATATTTAAATTGATTGAATCTTGAGTATAATTAAAAAGATTCTTATTTACTATTTTGTACGCCGAATATGGCAAAACATGTTGAACCAGCAATTTTAAACAAATTTCTATCTATATGTGCATATTTATGTATCATGTTGCACATGTTTATACAAATAAATGCATATTTATTTTTACAATAAGATCAAAGGATACAAAAAGTCAGTTAAATTGTAGATTGTTACAAATGTACACGAACATGATGCATCAGTTCATAAGTCCTAGATTATTATCAAAACAAATAAAAGCAAGGCTAGTTCAATTGACCCAGTATCCTTATAGCAGGATATCGAGAATACCTGAAAGAAAATATTATGATATTGAAAAGGATATCAGAAATGAAATGAGATCTCTAGGACCAGTCCTATGCTCCAGGGTTAGATGTCCTGCAAAGTCATCAGTCACGAAATTTGGTTCCCCACCAGGCATTGAAGCGCATACTGGGCAGACCACCTGTACACAAAAACAAATGATTAACCAATATTTACAGATAATGAAGGAAGTAAGAAAAAAAAAAAACACGTTCAAGAAACTTTATATATTATTCCAATTGGGTACAGTCACATTTTGGTTAGGAAGAACACCCTTACTGCGCTAAGCAATGCAAATGACTTTGGATGAAATCCGCTTGCAGTCATATTAAAGTCAACTGCAACTGTTGACTGTAATATGACTGCAAGCAGATATCATCAGTGAAATAATATGATAGTATGACAATGTATGCAAATGCAATAAGTAAGATTCCAATCATTTCTTCAGACATTTGAATCACGAAATTGATACTTACAGCCAGTGTAGTATCTGCATGCTCTGCAGTAACATGCTCCATAAGCGCTGTGTCAGTGAAGCCCATCCGATTGCAAAATGGACATGTGTATGCCTGAGGCTGTTCCAAAGTTAGTGCCTCTCCACCATAGTACAGATCTGAAGATGATATGGAAACATATGAAATAAATCCTTCAAAAATAATTACTCTCATTTTTTGGATACATAGTATGATAAAATAGAGTGACATCCATGCATTGAGCTTGAGAAAAATATTTGTATATAAATGAATATTCCTTTTAAGTAAAACATAACACATTCACGAAGCTTGTTTTCAGAAATATGCATAAGAGTTTTTAGTGGCTAAGTAAGGATAAGATTGTTTTGATTAGTCAACCAATGAAAAATGAAACCAACAATGACGGGAAAGTGAGAATGAAATAATTTTACAGCAGCTTGTTGCATGGTTTCAGTGGATAAACAGATAAGCACAGGTTTCCTATAGGAATAACATTGGTATAAACCAGCTTTGTGAGTGATATAAAATGTTCTCTTTTATAAATCAACATTGAGAGTTCGTTGATTCATTAGTTGTAATGGATATCTATAGTCATGTTTGATAAATACTCTCTAGGCCAGTTTTCCATAGAAATGTCTTTGTCTTATTTATAATAATGCAATACAATAATATTTCCACAATTTCATTTACCTTCACATGCTAATTGTATGGTTTATAAACAGAATCCTGTGAAGTACATAAAAAAAAAAACCACCACATTATTGGACTCAAATGTTGTTCCATTAGATAATTATGGTTGGCCAACATTTTGTTTAGTGTTCTAAAAATGTATGTCATACAAAAAAGATAACAATATTACAGTTAGGAGTTTTAAAGAATACTATTACTGTTTTTAACCTTGCAGATGTGTTATGTACAAGCATTTGGCATATAAAACGCAGTCAATTATATAGCACTGTAAAATAGGTCTCACCAAAGTCACTTCTTGATAGAATGCATTGCATGGGATGCTCTGTAGTGTGTTGGTTTGTGGTAGCGCCGGACTCATAGCAGGCTGCGCACAAGTCATAGTCGATGCAAATCAAACATTTGTATCTTCGTCCCCTGAAGTTATTTTTCAAACAAGAATCACAGCTGACTCCTGAAATTATGTCAATACACAAAATACAACAACAATTCGTAATTTCCTTTCCATTTAAGACATTGACATGAAAATTGAAAGCATAAAACATATAATTACGCTATGATGACAATATTTTCATATTTTTTTGCAGTGAAATTCGCAGTGACAATAGCATCGAACAAATTTTGATTATCATTACCCACCTTCATGGCGATTCATTTTCGCCAGAAAATGTCGTCGAAACAGACACTTCTTGGCACCAGGATTACCGGTACTATATGAGGTATTTATATTACTAATCTAAAATAAGTAGCACAACATATAATATATTAAAATACAAGATTGTTAACAAAAATTTCCAAGCAAACCTAACCCAACCAGGCCATAATGACGTCACATAAATGAATGAACCATCGATATGACTTTTTCTTTTCATTTTTAGGCAACGGCATTGCTTACTCGGCTTTTCCTGTCACGGTTTACTGCAAATTATCGATTAACTATTTCGAACATTTTCCGAGTATCGCAAGCGCCCTCTAAAATGAAATGTTTTAATTTATTCGCTCAACTTGCACTTAATTTTCTAATCAAAATCGGTTACTATTCTGTGGATACAGTACAGAAGCACGGTGATTGGTATGAAGTTGAAATCGTTGTTGTGATAAATCAAACCTTCGAAGCCCTCAGTTGTTTTCAATCATCATCGTCATCATTTCAGCCGAAAGACGTCCACATAGACCTCCCCCAAGCCCCTCCACATCGACCGATGCTGTGCTTCTCACGTTCAACGGATTCCTGCGGCTATCACAAAGTCAAGTTTTCTTTAATCTTGAACTCTAATTATTCTGCTTCGATATTTTCTAAGGTTTCGTGGCATTAAAAGTTTGCAAAACTGGTCATTTTAAGAAAGATCTTAATAAATTATCCAAACTTTGACTTGCCAGTTACTACCAGTTAATATCGCGAAGCCAACCAAAATAAAAATCAGTACTAATGATCTGATAGCTTTTAAATTTTTTGACTATTCAATTTGGTCGGGTTCGCGATATTATCACTTTTGTTGAATTTCGGAACACGGCAATGGTTCGACCAGTTTTTGATAACACTTTTCAAATTAGTAATGTGGCGCGTACAATTGTAAAATTGTGAGAAACATGATGGTGTGGAACATAATATTGAGTTTTGTTTTTCAAGCTCCGCTGGTCTGTACTTTGCTGGCCTTCGTTCCGTAAGTTAGTCGAGTCCACAGGTCGAATCGATTTGTCGGTTATGTCAGTGCCAACAACACCAAAGATAGCAGAACGTTAAGAAGAATGTCATCCCTAAACAGCAGAAGATCACTGACTTATAAATCATATGGACTTGAAATGTTTGACTATAGAAAAAACAGTTATACAAATATGAGGCATATCGACACCGAAATCATAAAAATGTTGTCATCTCTTTTTAACTTTCATAATTTTGCGTAAGTGAAAAAGGACATCAGTGTTTTTGACAGGTACCATAATGGCAACCCTTCATTCCTAGCGTCATTAAATACCTATTTGCGGCCGGGTCGCCATTTTATCCTCTCGCTGTTTGGTAGCAAAGTTGGGGTACGTCAACTGTCAAATGCTCTTGAGCTGTGGTTGTAATTTGTGAGTAATTTTGCTGTGTTATTGCGTTTGAACTCGGTTCTATAGTGGAAATCGTCAAATGCAAGATGCCCAATTGCAATATAATCGGATGTGGCATTAAAAGAAGCGGAAATCACCCGAACATAACTTTGCACCAGTACGTACTTAATTTCAGCTAAAATATCTATAGATTTTGATAATAAACATAAGATTCTGTATTTGTAGAAGAGTTTCAACAGTTTCCCTTCACAATTTCCCTTTAACCTTTATTATCAACAGTAATAATTGTACCTATTTCATGAAATCATTTTCTTGTTATTAGAGGGATAGAGTAGTGCATGCATGACATATTTATCGATATTGCTTTATCATGGTTCTTTATTGGTTTTTTGTTTTACTTTCCAGGCTGCCTGCTAATAAAGTAAAAAGAAAATTTGGCTGGAAATAATTGGTGCAGAAAATTTAAAGATGTCAACAAAAACAATTAATATTTGTTCTCTTCACTTTTAATTAAAAGTGTAATAGAAGTATACATGAATTTGAGATACAAATATTATGGGAAAAAATCTACTGAAAGAATATCACACAGAAATTACCTGAACAAAATTGTATGGTTTAGAAATGAATGAGATTAATTTGTTTAATATTAAATACTTTATTTTAAATAATTATTGTTGACTTTTAATTAAAACCCAAAATCATCGGCATTTTAGAAATGATAGGTGTTGAGACGTCCGTGCAGGGAGCCCATCGCGGATGTAGTGTCATTTGCTTTCTTAGAATTTGTTCCCTCCGCTCCGTGTCGAACGTCTACCTAACGCAAGGCTCTCGGTCTAGAATAACACTTACATTATTTTCATTTAAATTGACACAAACTTCCACCAATCTGTCAAATTTCTGTGATAGTTTTTCAACTTTATCACAAAGAATTTGAAAGTTTAGGTTAGGTTGACCTGCTGGCGTCTGTACCTACTTACTTATCTTAATAATGGCAATAGGTACCTACATAGTATTAAAAACGATGGTACGGGAAACTTAATGCGCGAGTCCGACATGCAGTTGGCCGGTATTTTATTTTTATTTTTCGTGTTGTTCTCAGCAAACCCTTTCATTTCAAACCCACATGGGAATGCATAAAAAATAACTAGTCCGCCATAATGGATTTAGAATGACGTCAGTTAACAGTTAGCTCACCATGCATTGGTGTCAATTCTGTTGTGCACTCGTCATTTCAGCCGAAAGACGTCCACTGCTAGACATAAGCCTTCCCCAAAAGGGGGTTTTGCCATAATAGCCACGCTTAGCAGGGGGGTTGGCGATCGCAGTATGGTTGGAAAATGCATAGAAAACGCTGCTGCCCATTTTCTAGTAAGCAAGTCCCTTAGTCGCCTTCTACGACACCCACGGGAGAGATGGGATGGTGCTATTCTTTTACGTCAGGCACCACACGGAACTGTTGTGCACTAACTGAACTTAGGCTATTGCTATCTTTGTCTCTCTAATAAAACGAGAAACAGACGGACGTAATTTAGAGCTGTCAAATTTCTATTCTATTCTATTCTATTTTTTATTATGGCAAGCAAAGCCGATGTCGACTATTCTGCCAATGTCTAAAGTGAATTGGAAAAGCATGTGTGCGTTATAAAACAATAAAAATAAAAAAAATAAAAAAACTGTGGATAATAATCTTCGGTGATACAGTTGGGCTTAATGTTGATCTTGTGGGGTTAGTATTGGACTGAAACAAACAAAAAATAAACATACTAAAATATAATTGTTAGAACATTAAAAATACATATACCGCATAAACACAGATTGAGGGAGTAAATCATAATTTTATATTATTGTGACGGATGAAAATCATCAGCGCCACAAGCAGTTCAGGAGAGGAATGAGTTAAAAGAGAGGGGAAATTTATCGGGAGAGGGATCTTAAATTTGGTGAGACGCTTGTACAAATCTAGAGGTGGGACGTTATTGGAACATTCGAAAAATATGTGATCAAGGGTGCCTTCCGCCAGTCCGCATTCGCAGAGCGAGGAATCGCGGACACGGATTTTTTGTAAAAACACAGGAGTGCAACAAAAACCTAAGCGAATTCTACATATAACAGAAATTACAGTTTTGGATACTTTTTTGTAACCGGAGAACCATGGTTTTGGTTTAACGGTCGGTTGCACGGCATAGAAAAAACTGCCTTTCTTCTTGCTAGAAGCATTCCACTGCTCCTGCCAGGAACACTGCAGATTCTTTTTTGGAATGGACAAAAGGTCGTAACCCTGATAAATGTTATATGCGAGATCTGACGATAAAGATGAACAAGCATCTTTAGCCAAAGCGTCAACGCATTCGTTACCCTTAATGCCACAATGACTAGGTATCCAAACTAGCTGAACATCCTTTTGATTACTAGCGCTGGACTTTAAAGAGTTTTTAATTTTTAAAATAAGGGGGCTGTGTAATTTACTCTTAAACGGATTCTGGGCTAAGGCTTGCAAGCTGCTAAGGGAGTCTGTAAATATAACGGCTTTCTCAATATTAGGGTGTGACTCAATAAAAAGACAAGCTTCCAATATAGCGACACACTCACCAGTGAATACAGAAGACTCCTTAGGGCATTTAAATTTTAGGATTATTTTGGAGCTTTGGTAATAGACCGCAGCGCCAGTGTGATTAAGATCGGTTAGTTTCGAGGCATCCGTAAAAAATAATTGAAAACCATTCCATCGCTCACCCACCACCGCATTGAAAGCCAGATTCGCTGATGGAGATTTTTTGGATATACCAATATCAAAGAAAATTTTTGGAATAAAATTTAAAACTTCATATGGGAAATTAAAAAGAGGTAATCTGGGATTTTGGACGATCGGGCATTCTAAATTTAGAAGTAGTCGAAAAGCTTTAAGGATTAAAGGAATTTCTTTGTTTTTCCAGTAATTTGAGCGTCTGCATATGGCGTCTAACTCGTTCAATCTTCCTATAAGAGGATGGGAGGATCTACCTATTAGTCTAGACACAAAACGGGATGCCAGATATTGCCGTCTAAGGGCCAGAGGGGGTTCAGCACATTCGACTTGCAATGCGTTAACGGGAGAGGACTTCATACAACCTGAGATGATCCGAAGGCATTTGTACTGAACTCTATCCAGCCCAGTCAAAGCACCTTTGTTGCAAGGAATCAGAAGATATGTTCCATAGTCCAAAATACTGCGAACTAAGGCATTGTAGACTAACTTCATGGTGTAAGGATGAGCACCCCACCAGACACCGGCGAGAACTTTTAGAATTGATATTATTCTTTCACATTTTTGGATAAGAAAATTTATGTGATGTTTGCCAGTTAGTTTTGTATCCAAAATAACGCCTAAAAATTTAACTTTACTAACTATAGGAATATTGTGGCCTGAAATGTTTACTGAAATATGAGGAACGAGTCTTTTACGAGAGAAGATAACTGTCGAACTTTTCGGTGCAGACAACGACAATCCATGACTTAAAAGCCATTGATTCAAAGAATCCAGAGAGAGGCACAACGATGACGCAGCGTCGTCTATGGAGGGATCTGTCACATACAGAACAATGTCATCGGCGTATTGTAACATCTGACAATTATTATTTAGGCAGGATCCAATGTCAGCCGTATAGAGATTGTAGAGTATGGGACTGAGGACATAACCTTGAGGGAGTCCCTTCCATGTCCGCCTTTCATCGAACTCCTCACCCTGGACTCTGAGAACCAATGATCGTGACAACAGAAGCTCACATATGCACTGTATCATCTTAGCCGGAAGACTCAGCTGTTGCAGTTTTTGCCTGAGTACGGGAAGAAGAACATTGTCATACGCAGAGGAGATATCAAGGAAAGTTGCCACAACGGATTCGTTTCGAGAAAAAGCTAGGCGAACATCCGTAACTAATACACCAATACTGTCCATTGTACTTAGCCCCTTCCTGAAACCAAATTGGTGGTTCGGCAGTAAGTCTCTCGATTCGACTATCCACTCGAGACGGTTCTTAATGAGGTGTTCTAGTAATTTGGCTAGGACTGAAGACAGAGCGATTGGCCTAAGGCCATTCGGGTCATCAGCATGTTTGCCTGGTTTCAATAGAGGGATAATAATTTGCAACTTCCACTGATCTGGAACCCAACCTTGACTATAACAGTAATTTAAAATATTTAAAAAGAAGATTTTAGCCTTTTCGCCAGAATGGGTTATGAAAGAATATGGCACGCCATCAATACCAGGAGCTGAGTCCCGGACATGTTTGAGTACCACATTCAATTCCTCCAGAGTAAAAGGCGCATCGAAAGGATCCTCTGTCACATTATGTAGGGATGTATTTTCACATTCAGATGAGAATGGAACATATGATGGTGCTATCTTGTCAAAAAAAAGTTCAGCAGTTTCCCGAGTGATTGGTGATGACATTGATGGGGAACACCCACGTCTAAATCTATTGATATTCTTCCAGACTACTGAAACTGGAGTAGAGGGAGATAAGGAGGTACAAAACTTAACCCAACCAGTACGTTTCTTCTTACGAAGAAAACGTTTAGATCTAGCGTTAATCTGTAAGTATGCCAATAGATTTTCAGTGCTCATATCCGTATTATAACACTCCTCGGCCTCATTCCTATCTCTGATTGCCGATGTGCATTCTGGATCCCACCACGGTGGTGAAGGTATTTTATCACGGGCACTGTTTTTCAATGGGAAGCAGGAGTCCGCACTGGAAGCGATGGCAGTAACAAATCCCTCATAACATCTCTTGGCATGGCAATGACCAGAAGGATCTAATAAACTTGAATTTAAATTTGGAAGAATATCAATTTTATCATCCAATAATGAAGCAAATTTTGACCAATCTGGTTTGGACAGGTTATACTTCAAAAGTGGAGGAGAAGTTTTTTCTAAATAAGTCTTATTAAGTAAAGATATGACAATAGGGTAATGGTCACTACCATGCGACAAGGTTGTACATTCCCAGTGGGTTGAAGCTGCTAGCTCAACCGAACAAAAGGTTAGGTCAACACAGCTCTTTTGTTGTCCGGGAAGAGATCTGCGTGTTGGGCATCCATTATTTAAAATACAGAGATCTAGATCATCTAATATCTCAACCAAAGCCAACCCAAAGGCATCACAGCGTTCAGAGCCCCATCTATAATGGTGGCAGTTAAAATCGCCCATGACCAGTATCGGACCATGAGTATTAGAAAAAATATCTCTCAAAATTATTAAAAAATCATGGTGAGGATGTGCAATATAAATGGAAAACACTGTAATGCCTTCAGCCTTCCCTGCAGCAATGCTGATATCACCTGAAAGTGGAGGCAAAGTAAAGGGCAAAAGAGGGACCCGATTGTTGACTAGGAGGGCTGACCCTCCATAGCCATCTGATCTGTCACATCTTAAAATATTAAAATGTGGCATACGGAAGCTAAGACTTGGAGTAAGCCAAGTCTCAGCTATGGAACAAGCCAATGGCTTATATTTATTTAAAAGAAATATGAGGTCGTGCTTTTTATGCCACACGCTCCTCACATTCCACTGAAGAAATACTTGGTGAGACGCCATTTCTAATATCTAAGAGAAGAGTTATAAGTTGATCGGCAACGTTGGACGGTGATTGATTATTAGAAGTAGAAGAAGAAATAATGATAGGTAGGAGTTTTATTAACAGTTCAATAATAGAAGAAGAACTATGACTGGAAGTGACATTATTATTGAGAGCACAGCCATTAGGCTGTGAAAGTTGGGGGGAATTAATTATCTGCTGGTGACCAGCTTTGTCATAAGACGGGGAAAGAGGGGCATGAGATTTAGGCTTTAGAAACACTGTCTTGCGATAAGATTGAGAAGTTGGTGTTTTAGCTATGTTGGCATAGTTGCGGGAAGCTGTCGGGACTAATTTGCTAGCCTCAACATAAGGCATGGATTTCTCAGCCATTACTGTCTTAATGGCTTTCTGTCTACCATGCTCGGGGCATGACCTGCTGTTGGCAAAGTGATTACCCGAACATAGGATACAGAAGGCCTCGCCCTCAGAAATGTTGCAACCATCACCTGGGTGATCGTGGCCACATTTGCTGCAGCGTGGTTTGGATCTACATACAGTCGCTACATGTCCAAATCGGCAACACTTTCGGCATTGAATCGTGGGAAATATGTACTGCTCTACAGGAAGGGATGTGTAACAGCAGAAGATTCTTTTGGGTAAAACTTGTCCATCAAATGTGATCACACAAGTTTCAGTGGGTTTCCACTCATTAATCCCGTCTCTCTGTACTTTCCTATTAAGTCGACGCACTTTAAGGATGTGTCCACAACCTGAGGGCACAGATAAATACGTAATAGCCTCATCTTCTGAAATATCAGAGGGAACACCTGTGACTACTCCCAACCTTGTAATATTAAATGTAGGGATAGAGGCAATATAGCTGTATTTGGGTAATAGAGTGTTAGCCAAGAATGAGTTGGCATCCTGAGGGGAAGCAAACTCCACAGATACTCGGTTTCTACCAACCCTGTTAACACCACCACGAACTATGTTCGCAATGTTGTTGTTAATTAAAAACTTTCCAAAATTGACTGGATGTAAGGTGGTGCCTGAGTTAGGTTCGGACTCTATACGGGAGACGTGAACGATGTAAGGACCCTTATCCATTACGGAGTATTTGTCACGACCAACTTGGCTTTTCTTTTGTTTACTTGGCGGGGAAGGTGTCAAGATGTCTTCGTTACCGGGGCGTTTACGGGAAGGTTGGTTGAATTGGGATGGTGATAAATCCATACCTGTAATACTACAAACAACATCCGCAAATTGCGAGAGTGGGTTCGGGGACAGAGGTAACGTAGGACCTGAAATGTCAGGAGGATCAGGATCAGGAGGTTTATTTTTGTCCATCTTGGGTAAAACGGTTTTCAAATACGACAACCACAATACAAACCTGTTTACAAACACAAGGACAACACACTTAGAAACTAACAAGTCACAGAAATATCAACAATCACTATAAAAACAACAACAAATTCAAAACACACGTGCTAACCAAGAACACTGTGGCGAGAATCCCCGCTGTCAAATTTAATTGAACTAATATTTCCATACAAATTAAGGGTAGGTGCACGTAATAAAAACATGTCGACTAAAAACACGGTGAATCGTAGGCATAAGATTGACATCTCTAACTTAGTCGTTCATAGCTATAGCCGTACTTTTCTCGGACTGCCTTTTAGTAAAAAAAAGTGATAGATAGCGATACTCTAATTTTAGATTAGAAATTGAACAAGAGAATCGGCAGCAATGTCATCCAAACTAAACATGTACGCAAAATTTTAGCTTTTTCATAAACCGGGAAGTGGGTTAAAAAAAAACTTTTAAGATTTGTTTACATAGTTAGTTATTTTGTTATTTTAACAAGTGAAGCTAAGAAAAGTGTGTTAAAACAGCCGTTGATATTGTACCGTGACACAATGAAAACATTCTCACAATCTTTTATCGATGTTAATGTAGAAAAACATCGATAAGGGCTGCCCTATTAGCCGCCATTTTATCTTCTCAATTAAGTATAAGTATCCACGTTTTTCTTGTAGGTATGCCAAGTCCATATGATTTATACGTCAGTGCAGAAGATGAAGACATGACATTTTTGACAGCTATTTTTAAAAGTAACTTTCGTTTCTTTCCATTCGTTTCCCTCATTTTTGCATTTTCTTTGAGTCCTATCCGTAAATTTTAATTAAAACTAAGTGATTTTGCTCGTGCATTGGCAAGATATTAAATCGATGTGGTGAAGAAAACATAATAGACACAGTATATTACATGTTTTGTCTTTCAGTCTTTTTTTATTACCATCTTTTTGCGCGGGAATCGTGGGGTAATGTGTAATGAAATTGGATTTTTATTATTATAGAAAATGACTGATGCGCTGTGCCATTTAGTTGTAGATGGAAATGAGGTTCTGGAATTTAAGCTGGGTAAGACACAAAATCACAATCTTGTATTCAGATACAAAATTACAATTGTAGCTAAACGTCTTATTACTTCTTGTCGAACATATCATGCCAGTAAATAACGATGTAATTGTTTAGTTTTGAATATTTCTTTCAAAAGACCTTTCCTTTTGTTGGCAACGGTAGGTACAATTTGTTCATTCTTGTTCTGTTATCATTTTCAGTGAGATCTGTAGATGATCTGGAGAATGATGACACAAGTTTTGGTCCTGAAATGTGTCACCAGGTTTTCGGGGATAACGAAAACATATTTGGCTACACAGACTTGCACATTAGGCTTTATTATAGTGCAGGAAGTCTGCAGACATACCTTGGAATTGAATACACAGAAAAGGTATTTGAAATTACGTTTGTTATATTACAATATGCTGTCGCTTTTACACTATTAAAAACCGTGTTTGGGTTTTAAACCTTCAATGCAAGTCGAACATGAGTACAATGCTTGTCAATTGTCACCGGTGTCCATTTTGTGTTTTTGTTCAGCTACAAAAACCTTGTTACATTTTGATAGTTGTTAATATCACACAGTGTGCATCACTTACTTAGAAATATTACTATTAACATATTTGTAAAACAACAATAGCCCTGTTCCTCATAAATTAAATCTTCTAGTGTTGTTCCTGGGAGGTTATATTGCAGTAATAGTTACTAACTGAATATCTAATGTATTTACAGATTGAACCAAATAAATCTGAAGGTATGAAACCAGATGATGTTGAAGGTGCCTTGACTAAAGTGTTAGCACCAGGATATTGCACCAATTTGGACCACTTTGTGTCTATACTAAAGAAAGATGAGTCATTTACACCCCACGGGCAGTTGATACATGCCTTCTCAGTTGAGCCTTGTAAGTAGCCAAGCTGAATTTAAATACATCGTACTTTATCCAACATTGCCACCGATTTTAATGGCAGATTTTATTTTATTTCTGATGTAAGGTTATATCAGTTCCCTGTCATATATTGCGAATTGTCAGAGTATTGAGTGTCACTGGTTTATCTAGGTCAATGAACTTTGTTATGAGCTTGTTGACCAACATGCAATGTAAATATAACTTTGTACAGACGCCAGCTGCAGGTCAACCTACCCCAAACTGTCAAATTTTCCCAATTGAACATGAACCTTATGCTTACGGTATAAAGTTGAAAATCTATCAAATAAATTTGACACATAGGAGTAGCTTGATGTGCTGGCGTCTGTACAATAAAAATATCAGAGAAATAAGTGGGTTGACCAATGTAACAGGTAAATGGAAAACACACATTCTTTATAAACCACTAAGCTACAAGCCACTATATAATTTTTATGACAATATTACACCATTAATCCATACTGGTGGCAATCAGCTGATGGGTGGTATACACTTCTTCTCAATTGCCTTTCCACATTAGAGCAGCGAGACTTCAATAGGCAATTTGCATCCAATGCAATTTCCAGTCTAGTCTGTCTTGTGATAATAATATGTTCCTTCTGTATCTTTGTTCTGACAGCCTCTTTTACCATGTCAATCTACTGCATAGATCCTTGTTATGTATTTCTTGTGGAATAAGTTATGTTTGTAGATACATACATAACTTATTCTAATATAATAAATGAATTTAAATGTCTGTCTCGTTAGTCTAGTGGGGCTAGGCAAGGGCTACGGTTGAGCATGAGGTCTTGGGTTTGATTCCCAGGTTGGGCAATTGTTATTGGGTTATTTAATCAGGAATTTCTTAGTAGCAGCTCGGAATCTGGATTAGTGCCCGGTTGATGACAATAGGCTCGCCCCGTATAACATGGGACTGAAACATAACTGGGGAAATCTGGGAATACTAGGTATAGTTGCAGCTCTGCCTAACCCTTCGGGGAATACTGGCGTTATGTTATGTATATGAATTAAGTGTTAACATAATATGGGTTGGTGTTTGCAACAAGATGATCCGGCAGAGATACAAAGTTGACGACATAGCTTACAAGTTGAAGTGGCATTGGGCCGGCAACGTTAGCCATACAACTGATGACCATTGGGGTAGACTTGTTCTTGAGTACAGACTGCAAATCGGCAAACAAGGTAGGACACCCTCAGTCTAGGTAGACCGACGATCTTCGCAGGGTGCCGTGTAGCAACCGGATGAGATTTTCCGTAAATCGAGCTGAATGCCGTGCATTTGCCTATGTCCGGCAGTGAACTGCTGTAGGTGTCTGCCACTCCTCGTAAATGCACATATTTTGCATACATTGAATTATCTATTTCCATAGCCTCTGCGTTCACATGTTTTTGTTTTCTTTACAGTTGATGGTGGTGAGAAGCGATCATTTGAAGTGTTCTACTCTGAAACTTCTACTCCCGGCTTTCTGGTATTCCATGAGAGGCTACAGACCTTTTTGTTATGGTATGTGGATGCAGCATCATTCATTGATGTGGATGATGACCAGTGGACATTCTTTACAGTGTAAGCATTATTTGGATCAATCTTTATATGCACAGAATGATTATCTCATAGATGGACTTGTTGTGCGATGTGCTGCTTAACCTAACTCATATCTGCACAGCATTTAATAAACCATGATGCTCGCTCATAAAACTGATGCTATTTTAGATTGAGATTAATACAGATACCTCCATCATGCATGTCTCATCAGATTTTATTTTGCTCTGCAATCAGTTAGTCAATTATGAGAAGATGTTGAGTAGGTAGGGTTATTTATTTCTTAATTACTAAATCCTCTTTATTTGTATTATAGACTTGTAAGGCATAGTCTAGCTTGATAGATTAATCTATGTGGCTACATAATTATCCGGTCAACGAACCTATTTTCTACTTCTATTAATACCCTCTACTTTTAATATTTATGAGGCAAAGCCATACTTTCACGTCAACCATGGCTGGTTCCAGATTCGAGAAGTTCCATTCAAGTGAAGGTAGCGCCCGCTATGCGACGGCCGCGTACGCGACGGTGTACCGCTACTACGCGTACCCACGTCACTCGCGCCCGCGCATTTCGCAGGTGCTCACGCTGCCGCCGTTCAGGAAGCTTGGCATTTGCGGGCAACTGTTGCAGGTCAGCTCTTACTCACTAATTTTGTTTATCTATACTGATAATCACTCTGTCTTTTATGCATTAAAAGCAGAATGGATTTGACATGGATAGACCAGACCTGGGTTAGGACATAGAATACTTTTGATTCCAGCAATATGTTTCTGAAGGGGTAATTACTGACTTCTATGTTAGTGTATCAGTGGCCCTCTGAAGATTTTTCGAAGTTCAATCTCAGACTGGATTTAATGAGGGGGTTGTACACTGCCCGGTTGGCACATAGAGCTTAGAAAGACAATGACGCAGGTACAAGTAACAATAACGACGTACAAGGGCATTTTCTAAAACTCGAGTAAGACAATATTAACAGTCGCTTAATACAGTTTACCATGTCAAAGAAGTGGCATATACCAATTAGTTTGATTACATTTTTAAAAAGGATAAAAATACACTGGAAAAACATACTAAATTAACTAATAAACTATTTACAAACTAAAATATAGAGACGAAGAGTTCCTCTGCATCGCCGTCGACTGGTAATATACCCAAGAGCGGTATTGCCACGTTGTATGGCAATGCTTAGACTGGCTAAATATAAAACCCAGTTGGTCACGGGAAGTGTCAACCAGTCGTTTGGAGATTGCGTTGAACAAACTATGAGCACTTGGATCCCACGGCCCGAGAGTTTCAACCCCAAACAGCTTGAAAATAGAACTACCGATAAGATTATTATACTTTGGCCGCTTGAGGTTTTTGATATTAGTTTAATAATTCGATGTGCGCAGAATGTGGCACGTACTTAAATAAAATATTACGCATTTGCGTGGGTACCGCTGCGATGCAGCAATGAGGCATATAATTGATACGTATGGCTTGGTGTGTTGGCCCAGTGCCATCTTCGTTAAGGACGCTATCACATTTTTGAATCAGTCAAGTTTAGGTATCTGAGTCGCAACACAACAACATTACGCGCACGCACACATTGAAACCATTGTTCGGTCGATTTTTATACAGTACATGACTAATTTTGATACTTGAACATATTTGTATTTTTTATTTTACTGGCATTGCTGAGCAAAGTTAGTAGTAAAGTAACTTTATGCATTTGGTAACAGTAAGTAAGTTTTTTCTGCATGTAATTTTTGGAATAAAGTAGAATTCGTAATAAGTATGAATTTTCGCACTCGAGCTCTGAGGTCTAATAATAAAATACTTTAATATTATTTTTGGCTATTAAACAAATATGCCCGATCGGTAATCGTAGACTATCGGTGTAATGGTTGAAAATAAAGAGGATATTAATTCCCTAAAGAAAACTAGTAAAAAAATGTGTGTCGCCCGAAGCCCGCCCACCTTTGAGATTGGAGCACGTGCTCAGAATTTTTAATAAACACAAAAGTTAATTTAATAAAAAATTGTTGATCATAGTCATGTCGACTTTTCACCTATTACATTTACATGCGCCATTTTAAATTGAATGCCATTTTAAAATGAACGTTCGCAATCACTACCCCTAAAATATCCAAAATCTATAACCGATATGGTTATGGAACTTTTCATAAAAAAACTACACCCGCTATTTTTGAATAAAATATGGATAAAACGTTCGTAATCACAATCCTAAAAATTCCTAAAATTGATAGTTATGTCCAAATTTTTATTAAAAAAAAATCCATCGTCTTGGATGACAAATACGTGTGGGGTTGGGGAATCCCCGTCAGGAACGAAGTTCCTTTTTCTTCAACGAATAAAAATTTGTAAATTTCAGCCGCCATCTTGGATTTATTTTTTGAGCTCACAATCAGTTTCAGCACCTTCGAAAATCATGAAAACGCCACCCATGGTGAACAATTTGAAGATTTCCGCAGCCTCCTTCTTGGTTTTTTCATTTGGACCTCACTGTTGTTTTCAGCACCCTCGAAAACCATGAAAACGACACCCATCGTGAAAAATGTACTATAATTAAAATAACTTTGGTACTCATATTTTTTTCCGAAAACTATTAAGGTTTTTCAACAACAGTATACAAGCACGACATGCACTGTATTATTATTTTGATCGTATTTATTTTTACAAGAAAGCGATACACCCATGCTTCCTAGGGCGCGTCTGAGCTCGGAATGACAGACCGCGTTCAGAAAATGTATGAGAGCGATCTTTATTTTTCTCTTAAATAAATAGGACTATAAAACTATAATTTCTTATTATTTTGGAGTTAAAATATATCTCTATTGGTTCCTATCCAGACCCCTTTTTTTCATTTTCTACGATTATTGTGGGGTGAAAACGTATTTGTGTGAAAATGTTGTATGGTGCTATGCAATTCCGGTCGAAGTGGCGGAGCTTGGGGGAGGCCTATGTCCAACAGTGGACGTCTCTCGGCTGTAATGATGATGAATGATGTCCTTAAACTAAAATCATTACCTCATTCCTACCTGGGCCTAGAGACAAAATACAGAAATGTGTTTTGTCTAGGCCCGCAGAACTACCAAATTTGTAATAGTTTTCAAATATTTTGTTTTATTCTGCATGTTTATTTTTGAATATGTAATAAATGCTAGTTATTTATTTCAGGCTATTTATTCCCACTTCATAATACAACCAGAAGTAGTAGATATTACAGTGGAGGATCCATCACAAGACTTTCAGAGAATTAGAGATTATGTTGATGCTAAGAACTGCAGTGATTTACCAGCTTATCACCCTGGGAAGCTACTTCAGGGGTAACTATTACAAATTTATCTATTCATTATGTCTATTGCCGTCTCTGGGCTGAATAAAATTACACAGCATAGAAAAATAAGAATAATTTATTATAAAGGTATTATACGCCCCAATGTGGAGCCAATGCTGTAGGCAGTGTAGGCTAGTAGTGTGATTATAAACGAAAGGAACATTAAATTAGGTGAAAGTTGTTGTATGTTGATTAAAATATGATAAAAACTGACTATTTCACTAAAAAGTAATTCAATGGAATTAATTTAATAATATAGAAGAATATAATTTTGTAAAAACCATTTTTGTTACTGTCACAAAATATATTTTGTTCAACATACAGCTGGACAAACCTTATCAGAGGGCTTAAAATCACCCAAAGGGCAAGGGCGGTTCGCGGCTATGCTCGGAGTTTCCCTAAGTGATCCAAGGCAACCTACATAGTCTGAAATAATGCCAAACTTAAGGCAGTGGGCACGGCACATTGTTCGCAGAACAGATGGCGATGGGTCCGAAAGGTTCTGGAGTGGCGACCGCGTACCGGAAGACGTAGAGTGGGAAGGCCTTCCACAAGGTGGACCAATGACCTTGTGAAGGCCGCGGGAATCCGCAGGATGTGGGAAGCACAAGACCGGTCGAAGTGGAGGAGCCTGGGGGAGACCTATGTTCAGCAGTGGACCTCTTTCGTCGGCTGAAATGATGAATGATGATGATGACAGCTGGACACTGATCTGTAAATCCCAATAAACGTTAATAAACTTTCCGAATTAGAAAAAAAGCGCTGTGACCGCTCACATCAATAATTTGCACGCTCAAATCGATACTATCGCAACACGGAACGTAGTCGAAGAAGAAACCGTTTTGCGGCCTACCCCAAGTAACATGTGGCAAGGACAGGAAGGTGATGATGATTTTAATCGTTTCCAGATACTCTCAAGAAATGGCGAACCAAGCCAGCAACAAGTTCAAGATCAACAAGAAGCAATCGCGGCGTGTGTACGAGATCCTCCGCTTGAAGAACACCAACACCTCGGATAAGACTGCCTACTTGAACTACAGGCTTGACGTCAAAAACAGACTAAATGCGCCTTTCCAGGTATGACATCATTGATTCTTGCCTGTTTTTATAGTACAAATTACAACCTGCATTGGCCGCGCGTGGTGGATTTCGGCCCATTTCTCACAGAGAGGAGGCCTGTGTCCCAGCAGTGGGAGCATTATAGGCTGATTATGCTATACTACAATCTAATCAGAAGCGTAGTGCTGAACACCTAACATCACGCCTGTAATCCCCGAAAGGTTTGGCAGAGGTGTACCCACATATAGTATACCTACATTTCGCCAGTTACGTTTTAAGTCGCATGTGATACGGGGCGATCCTATTGCCATCAGGCCTGAAACTGCGTTAAGCGGACGCCCGCACGGTTTCATACAAATGTGCCCCGTCGCGGGGTAGGCTACTTTAAGTCGCGGTAGCACGTTCCAGTGGGATAATTTCCGACATCCATTTTCGACACATGCGACTAATGACGCAGTGCTGAACATCTATGAACACAATACGGTATTTTCCAATTTATTAAAAACTATTCTAATTTGAAGATTGGAACGAAATATGTAACAGAAAAATAAAAGTAAATTGATTTATATCCATTTTCTCAATTAAAACAATTTAAACCAAATTAATTTTTTGTGTTTTCAATTTACCGCCAAAGCCGCTTAGGCTCCTTACGATTACTTTTTATCACGTGACGTCAACTTAGTGTAAACTAAAGTAGATATTAAGTAAACAAGTGAGTGTCGTGTTTATAATTAACAAGATTTTTTATGGATAGAAAGTGAAATCTTTTTTGTGCGGGGCCTCTGTGCACAAATACTTCTAAAACTGCGCCAAACTAAGTATTTATACTGGTGCTGTTTACACAAAGCTGACGTCACGATGTCACGTGATAAAAAATCATCGTAAGGAGCGTTTTGGCGGTAAATTCAAAATAACGAAAAATAAATTTGATTTTAATCGTTTTTAATTGAGAAAATGGATATAAATAAATTTATTTTTATTTTTCTGTTAAATATATCGTCCCAATCTTCAAATTAAAATAGTTATCAAATTGGAAAATACCATACCCGCTCGAGCGCCCAAGCGAATTAAATTAAATAACGTAAAACGCCCGCGATGACGTCATCGCACCCATTTGCGTCGTGGGTGGTCCGCCTCTTATCGCAAACTCGAAAAAAACAAGGGTTCTTTGTTCGTGGAGTCGTTCGAACGTTTGTTGCTATAGAATCCTGAGTAAACGGACGATTTAACTATTGTTACTTTCGTTTGAATGAATGGTCGTAAAAAATTAGATAATTCGTGGAAAATGAGCGTGGGAATGTTTACGTTAGAATGTTTACGCTATCGAAAAAAATGACAATAACAAAAAAAAACAAGCGATGACCTATGTTTTTTATGGTTTTAAATGCATGGTGTGTATATTCCTAGCATAACAAATGAATAAAACCACCTACCTTTAGTACAAAATGAATCATCCACAAGCGTCACAAAACAAAACAATAACAATTGCCTGACGTAAGTTTTACGACAGACCTCGCAAAACAAATAGATTAAAAATATTTTTGTTCGAGCGTTCCAGGTTTTTCTTAGCTTGAAACGTAGTATATTGAGCATGGAATCAGAATGTACAGTTACCATAGAGAAATATTTAGTCGATTTTTGTCACGAGTTAAAATAAATGAGTCACTCCGCAAAACTCCAAAAAATAGCGCGCGTGGGATAGATTTGATCCCGTGGTCGCTCAAGGGTATTTTGCGCGTGGGATTAAATATATCCCCCGGGCGCTCAACGGGATATTAGTGTTTAGCATTTTCTGTTGTTTATGTCATGTCAATGATTTTATTTACCTTTCCAGATATAAATAAAGGAAACAAGACTGAATTCTATTAATTTACCTTTGTAATAACAATTACCGTCCCGCTATACAATGTATAAACGTTTTAAAACTTCATCTTGTTTACAGAAAAAGAAATTAGAAATGAAAAAATTGGAAAAGGTGTTAAAGCCCGAAGAATATGCAGCCACAGTGAGTGCCACAGGCTTAAGCGAGACGCACGGCCGCTTGGCCAACCAATACCTAGCGTTGGAGCAGGAATACCGGCGCGTCATACACAGGATGGAACAGGACTAACCACTGCATGATATAATGATCCATTGGTTAACGGCGCCATACACTGTACTAATGCCAAGAGTCGTGACATGGTCATGAATATTACGGAGTTTATCGAAGCTGTATGCTGAGTAGTGTCACCTAGCTCCTGCATCTTGTGACCATGGCTGACTCGAATGTTGGAGTACCAGTAACACCATTTTCTCACGCACCGTCTGCCAGTTAGCTACAGCATGAATTTATGAAAAGAGGCCAGTGTAGCATTACGTGTAGAACCTACTTGGTAAATGCCAGGTCGTGTTGCGTGTTTCGGTGTATAGCGCCCTTAATTAGTGGTAACGATAACCATTAGTTCCAATGCACATACTACGATCACATTTTTTTTACGTTTGTTTCGTGTACTTCTAAGAATTTTGTATTATTGCGAAAAATTAAATTGTTGGTGATAAAGACCTGGTCTTGCTCATTGTAAGGTTCTAGTTTTAATATAATTTTTCCATTATTTCAATTTATTCCTTTAAATTATAATTATTCGCTACTATTGTCAGTTTACCAAGTTATTTTGATCTCAGGTTGAGTCAATGATAATATTACCAACCAGATCATACTTTTTGTTAGGCAGTGAGTTATGAAAATTTGTTAAGTGTCTAAGCAAACATTCACAAAAAATGGTGGCTAAGCTATGGTAACACCTGGTTAAAAACCAATTATAAATAAGGTGTATTGTTCAAAGCAGAATGCATTATGTTTGGCAAAACAATTTAAGGTTTCTTGTGTGCCTAATGACCACAGCACAACGCCCCAGATGTAATTTTGTTAAGGTGAATTATGTCTTATTAATTTTAAGTTTCAATACAATTAATGAGCATGTCTGATTTATAGCCTAAATATCTCAAAATGATTTTGTTATTGAAGTTTCAATGTAATTCTTCAAAATAAAACACTCGATTTTAAATAATATTTATTTCTTTCTATGGTTGTCCACTAAATAAAATGCAGTACAGTAGCCCTCACTAATGGTGCCCCAATCTCAAAAAGCAATAGATTGACACTTCGCTTTAACTTACGACCTTCTTATAATAAGCAATTTCTATAGGCTATAATACTATATACACACACACTCTCATACGTTTACGAATGAATGTATTTCCTAAATTCAACCATCAAAGCAAATGCCATGATAGCTGAGCGGTAACCGCACTTGATTATCGCGTTTGAGCGCAGCGAGTCGCGGTTTCGAATCCCACTCGCTGTGTGATAGTCTTTTTATTGTTTTAAAAATCACTTTTGAGTATAGTTTCTTGTTCTGTTCTTCTTACTCACTAAACTCGTAAAACTTTATCATTATACCCACAGAAACCTAAATAAATTTAAATGATTTACGACTCATTCACCGCGACTTATAGAACGGTGTTGGTTTATATTGTGTGCTAGTGACGTGTGTTTCATCTATTAGCGTTCTTCTAATTCATTTTAAAATGTAAGCAAATTTAAATATAGAAATGAAAGCGAATATTAATGCGCTGCATAAAAGTGAACTTAATACCTATATCACAAATACCTATGTGATGAAACCGGACTGAGTGTGAGTATTATGATTTAAATATAAATATTAAACATTTATTTAATTAAAGTATAACTGCTGATCCTTGTAGTTATTTTTAAACGTTTTATAAATATCACAATGTCTAAATAGAATAAAAATATAAAATTTCAATGTAAATTTATTTCCTAGATTATAGAACGATGAACTATCTATGTGAAATTGCCCTTTTAAATAATTTTGTTTCTAAATAGTAGGTAATACATAAAGTGTGTATTTTGCTTAGTAGCCTAACAGTACCCCTTTTTTGTTTTAGTGAAATACTGTGAGTCGGTGGGTGAAAAGATATGAGGAAGGCGGTAGCCTTGCCCGTGGAAAGCAAAGTGGAAGACCCCAAGCTCCTATAACAAGCACACGTTCAGCGAATATGAAACAAGTGGTTTCAAAACGACAAGACATTTTGCCGAATTATTCGACACATCTTTACGAACCGTGCGCCGTGCACACCACGCAGAAGGTTCGCATCAACCAGCTCGAGAATCAGCTCAAAAAACATAGTTAACGGAAAAAACATTAACATTAAGTTATAAATTACAAATATTTATTTATTTTAGTAATATTCAAATATTTTGTCTTATCCGTAATCTGGATTATTTTGAGGTTTAGTTTCAATCTTCTTTTCGGAATGAAAATGAACACTTAAGCTATAACCTCTTTAAGTCCTATTAAATACGATTTGTTAACTTTGAGGTTTGAGTTAGAACGAACTCACTCGCAGTAGAATAAAAGTAGTACTACTGAGTCATTTAATTGTATTGTGACAACTTGTCTGCATTTGTTACTTTTACGTGGGTAGATTTTTGTAGAATATTGTGATTTATTTAGAGTACCGACACACAGTAGTAATCAGCACAATATTATTATATTACTAAGATACAATAGCCTGATTATCATAGTTCACCAACTAGCTTAATTACTTCAATAAATTGTTCTTTATGAGAAAATAAACTGTTTTAACAAGAAGTTATTATTAGTTATTTTTATACATTCTTCATGAAGTTATAACGAATAAACATTTTTTAATCATTTATTATTGGTAAACCTTTATTTAAATAACAATACGAGTATTAATAAAAAAATGTTACATTATTATTCTGGTATATTAATAAATCGAATAATAAAAGAACAGATGAAGATGATTGTTGAAAAGAAAAATTAAAGCTTCATCGCGAGATTTGAACCCAGACCTATGAGTTTCTTAATCCAAGACGATACGCTGCACGCTACCGGAACTCAAATTATAGAAGTAAATTTTAGCAATGGTATGAACCGACCAAGGTCATGTTTGTCGTCGCCGACGGTACATGTATAAAATACAGAGACTAACGCCAGTGTGTGAGTGGAGCGGTGAGTTTTGTGTTAATACATCACTTATACACACAGCTGTAGGTACGGCCTGGACCGCTACTTCATAGCAATATAGCCCTTAGTATGCGACTGCATTAGTGCATATTGCAGGTAAATTGTTCTATGGACACTAAATGTCACTATGTGTAAGAATATCTGAAATTACATAATCATCACTATTATTGAACGGCGCTGGCTATTTTTCACGAAACTACGCTGTACTTATTATAATAACCATATTATGATGATAATATCTACGTATCAGGAACATTGATCAGTGCAAACGTTCAGACGGCGGCACTGATCGAAATTTCGTTTAGTAACTATTTGTAATAAATTGATATAGTTTTAAATAATGTGCAAGTTGCGTTAGAATGACAGCCTTAGCTTCCAAGCGCAAGAACAATCGGCAACTGCAAAATGCATAACAACACGCACGGTAAGTGATATCTAGCTGAACGACTAAAACTATTGCCACTGTAAATATCTAATACATACAGTACTTTATTGCCTTTGATTTTGATTAATCTTTCTAACCACTAAGGGGAATCTAGTCGCGGGCACGACCTCACTGGTGGGCCTGGCTAAAAAGCATGCTGTCTCACCTGGCATCGTGTCCGACAGAGGTAGCGTCAGTGATGAGCAGTTAGATGCTAGTTTATCTACACGCACAACGTTATTGAGTGAGATGCAGGATGATTTACAGTAATTCAGGCGCGTAAAAAATTAGGAAAAGTCCCGGAAGATCGGGTTTTATGAAAAAACCACTGCATAAATCAATTAACAATAAAGTTTATTAAACTTTTCGATATTTGAGCTTGGTTTTGGCTATATTACACTTCTTTTATTATTTATTTACACGCCCAAAGTTAGGTTAAATTAGCAAGATAAACGAATCTTTGTTGGCTCCGAACATTTTAATGGCTTTTTATTTTAGTATTCTGTTTCCGCACAGACAATATTAATAATGAGACAAAACCATACCTGGTTAAATTTTTATGTACATTGTCGAACAGTGGAGTAATTCTTTCGAAGTTTGTATGGAAAAAATGTCGACTAGATTCACCCTAATAGTCAACTGCAGTCTAATGATAGCTTAGAGTTAACATTCGGACAGCTCCGCTACGGCTATTATGGTCACAAAATGACAAGGCTGTTTGTATGGACAGACTAGCTATAAGATGCAGCACAAACATGAAAAGATTAAACGTAGGCTAGTCCAACTATAACGACTAACCCTTACCTATTTAGAATAATGATACCGGATTCCCTATTGTGCATTGATAGGCCAGTGCTAATAATCAACAAGGTCCCAATTACAACCACTACATAATACTGACAAAAGTTTTCTACAAGAAAATAGTACCCTACGTTACTCTTTACTCAGACACCACTTTCGAACATTGACTTTTTTTAACGCCATCACTCGCTAATCGCTCACCCTGTGGGTTTATTCTTGGGGCACAAAATCCGTAGTTTCAACGAAGTTAGCGGTTCCTAATCCGTATCACAGATAATTAATGACAAAACGATTTGACAGTTGTCGATGTGTCGGACCCCACCAAACAGTTAATTAATCGGGAGTAGGATTAATTTCGGACGGGCTCTAGTATTTGTTAACGGACTTAAAGTAGGCCCTCTGGCAATTTGATTCAATGATGATCGGTCTTTACGGCATTCTGGATTTTTTTTTGTCTTTGGGGAACCTGTACCAAAAGTATCAGACTCCACGCTCCGAAGTAGTGTCTGAGTTAAGGCGTGTATTCAACATGAGAACTTCGTAATACATTATTTCAACATTATGTTTCCTAATGAAGGCGTTACAATAAGTCACTCGTTACAATATTGATTGCTTTCTAGTAATCTCAACATTACTAGTAGATAGTATTAAATTCGCTGTTATATTATCAAAATGTTGTTTTAAAAGAGATTCAAGAGGAAAGCGTGTTCGATATTTATTTTTTTGCTAATATAACAGTGAATCCTAAATAAACACCGCTGACATGTTTATGTATTGTTTCAATTTTGGACGGTGGCGTATAAACAATTTCCATTTTGAATTAATTTCGAATCGTAAACAATATTCAGCGATTAGTTTTTAACATTTTGGAATGTAAAGTATCTCAATAGAGAGCAAATTAGTTGTTCTGTGGCCCTTAAGTGAGTTTCTTTTAAACGTCTCGACTGCGTTCGGCGTTCCGATTGGTCCTTCACCGATCGAAGGACATTCGGAGCGCCGAACGCGCTCTATAAGTTTGATCGAGATGGTTAAAGAAACTCACACTAGGGATTCTGATGAGTATCCGTATGCGTTATTAGTTTAATGGGAGCGCGACATGCTGTCTGCCACGTAGTACACCTCCCCGAACCATTCGCTATGTTCGTCCAAGTACCTGTGGAATAAACAATATTTAAGTAAATATTTTTCTAAACAAAACAAAAAAAAAATACACGTGAAATGTGGGTGTACACCTCTGCCGAACCCTTCGGGGAAACAAGGCGTGATGTTGTGTTACCTATCTTTTCCATACTTCAAATAGTTTTATGTTGTTCACTTACTGCACGAACATATCGATGTGCTTGAGAATCAGCTTCAGTTTGAGGTCAGGCATCTGAGTGGCGTTCAAAAAGTCTGGCAATTTCACTGGAATTAAGAAAATACATGATATTATGCTTTTGGCTGATTTGACTTGAAAGATATATAATATGAGGAAACCGGCATGTCCTAGAACCAAAATTCGAAGACATGTGACATCTACCAACCCGCACTGGGCCCGCGTGGTGGATTACGGCCCAATCCCTCTCACCGAGAGGAGGCCTGTGTCCCAGCAGTGGGAACATTATAGGCTGATGATGATGATGATGATGATATATAATATAAATAGGGTCAAATTAAATAAGCTGGCAATGTTAACTTCGGTGATCGGACGAGAACCGGTGTATTCAACGTAGTATGGACGTTGGCATAAATAGGGTCAAATTAAACAAGCTGGCAATATTTTACCCACGTGTTGGGTATAGTATAAGTTAGTGAAACAAAATTCATCATAACGAAGGTTAATGGACAATGGAATGAACAGGTGTTTGTTATTTTTCGTATATTTTTTACGAAATTACAAAAACCATAACATATCACTCGTTTCATCATCATCATCATTTCAGCCGAAAGACGTCCACTGCTGGACATAGGCCTCCCCCAAGCTCCGCCACTTCGACCGGTTCTGTGCTTCTCGCATCCAGCGGACTCCCGCGGCCCTCACAAGGTCATCTGTCCACCTTGTGGGAGGCCTTCCAACTTTACGTCTTCCGGTACGCGGTCGCCACTCCAGAACTTTTCGGCCCCATCGGCCATCTGTTCTGCGAGCAATGTGCCCTGCCCACTGCCACTTAAGTTTGCTTATCACTCGTTTAGTTTACTTTAATGTACCTACATCATATCACAGTGTCATTTAAAATTTTGAACAAAATGGATGAAAAAAAAAATATCTTTTCGATATCGATACACGTGGGTAAAGGTACTGCCAGCTAATTTAATTTGACCTTTAATAAAAATAAAGATAAAAGCACAGTACCGAAGAGTCTGGCAAGATGAATGGCTCCATACACGCGGCATGGTAAATGCTCGGTTCCCTCGCGGGGAATAATCTGCCACTTCGCCACCTGGCAATAAAAAGACTGGCATGTAAAAAGAATACTAATAACAAACCATTTATTTCAGACGACGCAGGCCCGTAGATAAATACCTTAGCCTAAATATGCATATTTTATTACATGGAAATACAACTATTGTACACGAAGTGATGACTGTCGGCGTCGTGTTGCGCTGCGTGGTGTCGCGTAAACGTCGGTTTGCCACACATTTTGGCTAAAACTCTTCCTTCATGAAGGTTTCTATGTAGATACTGACTTAAAACCCGCACCACAAACGACTTGAAGTTTATGTTATGGCGCGACTCCAACTTAATAAAAAAAGCTAACATACAATACTTAGGGGGTAGCATATGGGCTTTATGTTAACAGTTTGTATGCCACATAGATTTTCTTATATGATATTTCTCAGCGGCAGTTTGGATTTCAGTCGCTCGCTCCCTATTGAGGCTTTACTACAGGTACTCTGCCTCACAGGCGTTATGTTATGTCCGTTGATATTAAATTAAGGTGGATAAGACCTCTACGACTCTCGACCCACCTTGTCCAGCAGCAGCGACAGCGGCGTGCGCGTGCTGGTGGGCGCGGGGGTGGCCTGCGCGGGCCGCGCCCAGCACTCGCTCAGGGACGACCCGCTGCTACCGACGCTGAAACTTTATAAGTATTAATTCAAAAATAAACATTGGTTAACGTGGATGCGTTAAGGTAGTCCGTTGTGAATGAATTTTTCACGAAATAGCCATTAAATGGGATAAAATGAACTTAAAGGGTTGTATTAATGATTATAATTATGTAAATACATACGTGTTACGGTCGCGAATCATATTTTAATCAACATACAAATTGACACTGACCTGCAAATTGCAAAAAACATAAGAAAATTTGAGTTTCGCGAGGTATCTTGGAGCTTTCCCCTCAAATCCCTACTTATATTATAAATGCGAAAGTAACTCTGTCTGTCTGTATGTTCCGCTTTCACGCCTAAACCGCTGAACCGATCGTCAAGCAATTTGACAGATATAGCCTGGGATATGGGGAAGGACATTGTCTACTTTTTTATTCCATAACCGACATCCACGCGGGCGGAGTCGTGGGCAAAAGTTAGTACAGTATAAATCTTAGAAATAATGTAAATATCACAAAGTTTGATAGCTGGACTAGGACAAACCTTTATCATAGGTGGTATGAGTTCTTATAATTACTATAAGGCAATACCTATCAGCCAATAAATTGATGTTATCAGCCAGCAGGCTTAGCACGAGCACCGTTTTGTCGACAAAAGAGTAGACAAAAATGACGTTTCCGTGTAAACTGTTGACAGTTTTGAACCGAGAAATGTAGACAGGCGATTTCTATTCTATGGGAAAGTAGAAATAGAAAGCGTCGTGCTAAGCTTGCTGGTGGGTCGACTATACGAAGGCAGGGACTGGTCTAGTTACTAAAACAGTTATAGTCAAACATGATACAAAGGATATTTTAGAAAATGTATTTATTATACAGGGATATTGAGTATTATGCCAGGACAAGAAGACGCGTTAGTTGCGTCTTCTTCATTCGAAAACCTATGGCGGGTTTGTTTTGAACTGTTCACAGGCAAGATGTATCCAGTGGGATATTTAGCTAAGCAGGATATAATATAGGTGTTAAAACACAGTAGTAACACTTTACCTGGATGACATAGTTTCGAACAACCTCGGCTCGCCGTGTGAAGTTGATGGAGTCGGCTCATCATTTTCCGACTGAGACACCACAGACTTGTGAGAACGGAGCCTGAGAACAATATGTTAGTAAAAATATGACTGTCAAAGGTAAAAAAGGGTAATTCTATTAATATTATGAACGTTTGTATGTTTGTTACTCAATGACACTTAAACGGCTGCGCAGATTTCGTTGAAACCTGGCACACAAAAAGGCCATGTCCTGTATTAAAATATACGATTACATTTTTATCTGGACATGAAAAAGTTTTCCTCGTAGACATAGAGAATGGGCTGAGCGGTAACCTCACAAAAGCGACCTCTCTAGACAGAGACAAACTACTGGGCGGCCAATACTGTCTCTTTTCCGCAAGCCTGTAATAACATACTAGAAAGAGATAGCTACTGGCCGCACATTCGCTTTGTCCCTCTCGCACTCTTCGGTCTGTATTCCCTACTCAACTGAATACGGAACGCGCAGTCCATTCTCTATGTTTTTCCTAAAATGTGAGTGAAAACGCGGTTGACAGTTCATATGATTACCAACCTCCTTGCCACATTGCCACTGCGAGTAGCACATCGACCCTCGCGAGTCTTGCCGGATCCACCGACGAGGTTGTCATCAGTGGGCGAGTCAGGGATAGCAGCGGTCTTATCATTGGAGTCGCTCTTGGAGGCGACGATGTCATCGTGGTGGTTGGATTCACCTGGTGACAAGAAATTTAAGTATTTAAAATTTAGAATTGAAAAAATATGGCAGTTACAAAGACATTTGAATATTTGGGCGGATGTAATCCTTTGCAAAAAGTGTAGTGATTTAAGTACCTTGGTAGTTGTTAAGTTATAGATTAAATAAAATAGATCAAATTCAATTAAATATAAGATAAGATATATTAGTTCTGTTTTTGCAGGTTGTTACCTTCGCTCTTGTCAGCCTCCATAGGATCGGGAGGTAGATGCGAGTACTCCGGAATCTTGGGGCTCTTGAGATCTTCCTCAACTGCAGTCAGGACTTCTTCCTCATTACCCATCACTTCATCTTCATATTCTTCCTCTGCTTCCAACTCCAGCTTCTTGCATTCTTCTTGCCTAGAATTATGAAATTCAGTCGATTTTTTAATATTTTATGTATGTGGAACCGCCGTTTTTAGGCACCTGCAATACCAGAGACATCACAGTTGCGTTGAAACAACGAATTACTATTTCATCATAACCTTTCCTACTGGAACAAAGCTCTGTTGACAAAACACACACATGGTGGTGGTCCGGATGACCACACACATTACTCGTTTGGAGAAGTATGTAAGAAGAAGTAGTACCTACTATCTAATAGGAAGAAAGTTTAATATCTGTTTTCACTAACACCAAAGGACACCTTAAAGACATTATAAAGGTTTTTCAACTTTCGGCGCTGAATCGAGAATTGAAAACTCAACAGCGCGCTTTGTTCATGCAGTCGTTTAGGTGTCTCTAAGCGTTAGTGAAAAGTGGTATCGAAGCAATAACTTACTCGTCGATGAATTGACCGCAGATCGCATGATACTGGGGCAGTTCCTGCTTGTACAGCAGATGACCGCGTAAGATGAAGTCGAAGTACACGCGGAGACCATCTGCCACTTCACGGACTAGGTTCAACCTGAGAATAGACGGTGAACATGTATAAAGGTCGACACCCTCATAGACTCTTCGATACACTTTCATCTGAAGATAACTTCTTTATACTATACAGGGCTGGAGTATATAAAAGCTCCCTCCCTACAGCAGACAAGAGCAACAGGACTTTAATAGAGAATTTCTATGAAAACTTCATGGAAATTGATCTACAAGAGTCACGTCGCGCCTGTCTGCGGGTGACGGTAATTGCAATAAGGTATAATATAACATACTAAGTTTCATTCAGGAATCAGGAATGAAGAGATCCGCAGGAGAACCAAGGAAACCGACATAGCCTGGTAGTGGGCAGAGCACATTGCTCGGAGAACAGATGACCGATGGGGCCGAAAGGTTCTAGAGTGGCGACCGCGTACAGGAATACCGGGAGACGTAGCGTTGGAAGACCCTCCCACAAGATGGACCGATGACCTTGTGAAGGCCGCAGGAATCTGCTGGATGCGAGAAGCACAGAACCGGTCGAAGTGGAGGAGCTTGGGGTACGCCTATGTCCAGCAGTGGATGTCTTTCGGTTGAAATAATGATGATAATGAAGTTTCATTGGAAAAGGGGTTTTTAACTCCTGTGAGACCGTCTACGAAGGATGAACGTATTTTTTGTTAGACAGAGACAGAGTATTATAAATTGGAATTCTGGGCGATGTTACTTCAAAAAATTGGATAATTGGAAAAAAAAAACCTTTTTGGTAGAGACGGCTATTAAATCTGTGGAACGAAAAAAAAAGGCGTTATAGTCATAATACCTGCAAGCCACATCAAGCATGTCTGGTTTCTGTGGGGGATCATGCCGTGCTCGAGTGGGGTTCCAAGCACCAGCGCGTGCGAACCACTTCACGAATGACTCCAAGATCTGCGCCGCGCACGGAGTCGCCGGCAGCTGGGACAGTCGACCACGCTTCACCACCAAGTGGTAGTCGAATGTTAGGCGATCGCTGGAAGATGTCAACAAAAAAATCCAGAATCAGCGGGCTAATTGCGTTATACATTCACAGTAGAAATGGTTTTTAACCGACTTCAAAAAGGAGGAGGTTATCAATTCTACATGTTTATATTTTTTTATGTATGTTCAGGCATAACTGCATCATATTTTTATCCATATATATATATTTAGGGTGTGGCGTAAATAATGGATAACCCTGAAACTGTCCCCCCCGAGTGGGTCCCCGCATTGTCGTTGCGGGGGGGACTCAGTAACCGTGGTCTACCACCCACGGTGAAGCGAAGAGGAACTCAAAGGTGGGGCCGCTCGTCAGGGCTTTTGCCTTCAAGCCGATGACGTAGCGGCCAAAAAGTAGGTTGCGGTGGGGTGCACCGCAGCTGAGGTGGGCCGCGATGTCGGATGGCATCGCGGCTGAGGGTTACGGGCTGCGGTAGAGGAGGAGTGCCGGTGCTCCTGAGCAGCGCTCTTCCCTTCCGTGGCCTGGATGGGGCCGCCACCGTTTGATGGCGGACGCGGTGGGGCCGCAGGGGAAGAGGAGTGTCGGTATAGCGTTGGCCGCTCTCCCTATCCCCTGCGGCCGAAAAGTGGTAGGCGGGAAGGCGCGTTGTGTTCCACGCGCGCCGTCAGAGATGTCAGAAACCACTGGTGGGGTCCGCAACGGCCGATGCCTGTCAGGACAGTGGAGACAGTGCGAGTTTTATGGTCTCGTCTTGGCAAAATTTTACATGAAAATGTTTTTGGTAGGATGGTATTTACCGTAAAGCAGACGGCAGGGTGATGTGCGCCCGTCCCATGTGAACGTTAGGCGGCGGCGAGCGTGGCTGCGAGTTCCCAGACCCAGACGCCGATGACGAGTCCGTGTCAGCCGTCTCCACCCCTTCCTCGACGTTATCTGATCAAAAACAACTAAGTACTAAGTACCACCTACTATATCGGGTTTACAAAGGTGCTTCACGAAGCCGAGAGTGAGACGCCCTGAATTTCGGGAATCCTAGACTGATTCTCGGTCACCGTAGGCGCGGGCTTGCGGACGGCGAGTAATGGGTAGCTCGCTGTCCGGTAAGGACCAAGCCCAGGTCCCAGGGGTGCGAATTGTTTGAAAGAGATACCGAGGCCCCTGGCACACAAGCAACTGGGTGGGTTTTAGTCAGTAAAAGTCTGAACACGCCCTAAGTTATTTGACGATTTCCCACCGTCAAAAAAAATAAACCGAAGCTGAGAGTCACTTGTGGACACCTGGACCCCTTCTGGATACAGAGATAATGAAGGTCAAAGTACCAACTTTATTTTCATGAAAATATGTAAAGTATCGTTGCAAGCACCCATAAGCCAGTATACGTCACTGCCATAAACACAATATGTTGCATCCGTACATTGAGCGCTGCGTTGCCGTAAACATCGATTTTTACACCAGCACCCTAATGCCGTAACTCATGATTCATCATAATCTGTTTCGTTTTGAAACGGATTGTTAAACCATTGCTTCATATGTTCGAAAAATGTGTCTGCTCAACAACGTAAATAACGCAATGAATATTGCTGAACTGTCAAAACGAAACCGATTATGATTAATCGTGAGTTATGCAATTAGGGTGCAGAAATAAAAGTCGTTTCCCAGCGATAATTTTTGCAAATTGTTAATTCGTTTGATGAACAGAATGCAGTAGATAACGGCTATATTATGATGGGTCTATTTACACCCTTTATTATAATCAAGAACAGTGCTATATGTAGGAAGATAACTCTATGTTTGTAAGTTCCTACTACACCTAGTGTTATGGATATGCACTGAATACTCTACTATTCAGTGCGTGTCCACATTGAGCGTATGTTCCGCCTATACCTACAAATCCTAAGTAGCGTTTGGATAAAACGAAGATGG